>OX637310.1:4800000-6075000 GCA_951799385.1 Hyppa rectilinea | reverse complement strand
AACTAGTGCTACATATGAACAAACTGAAACACATAACGCCATCCAACATAGCGCCTTTAGGTAAAAGAACCATCACAATACCACGTGAGTATGCTTCGTAATGGTGATGATAGATGCCGTAAAGAAATATCTTATCACTACCGTTGTGAGGTCTCTAACGGTAGTGAAGCATCTTATGTGTAGAACTAAATGTTGAGCTAGATTTGGGAATGAGATCTTTTTTTTTTTAATTTATACCCAATAATTTGTGCTTCTGACTGATTATTTTACCGCATTTGTCGCAAAAAACGCAATCTTGTATCCATAAGTAGATATTTTTAGACCTTGATTATTTACTTGGAGTTAAACATCTATCTAACAACCGTTTTGTTTGGTTATATTAATTATGTGTAGGCTAGGTGTAGTTTAGATTGTCTATTCGAACAAAAATGTGACCCATTTGGGTTACTTCCCTAAAGATCTTTTAATATCTGCAGCTTTGAAACTAGACGATGTAAAGCCGCAGCTAACGAAACAAGAGGACACGAAGCCAAGCCAGGCGGAAATAGCAGCAGCGGCCGCAGCTGCACAGCAACAACAGCAGCAGCAACAACAACAGCAGCAGCAACAACAGCAGCAGCAGCAGCAACAGCAACAACACTCACACCAACAATCAATCCAGGTGTGCCAGGTACCTGGACACAACTTTACGGTAAATCTACAGAGAATTCAACGCATGGTTTGTAGGTGTTCTCGATGTGTCAGCATGAATTAAAATCTTCATTTTAACATTTTGATTTATAATCATTATTTGTGGTTTCACAGTGTAGACCTATTATTTAACTGAAACATATGGAAATACATTATGAGTTGCCGTTTCTTTATCTGCATTTTCTATTTCTTCATCTGGGTATGTAGCATTTTATTTTCTTAGACCTTCGTTGGTAATTTTAAGTACCTTTAAATATCTTATTTTTAATAAGTACGAATACTTAGATGTATTCATTTTACTCAATCCTTTAGTAGCAAATATGAATATAACTAGAATGGCTTTTATGAAGAACACAACACGTGTCACTAGACAACAAAGTACTTATCTACAGAAAAGTGTAAAAGCTTGTTTGGACATACAGAATCGAGCTGTGGGATTCTGCGATACATTTAAATATAGAAATTCTCCAGCGATCCTTACGAATAATATCAAATTCACCTTGGTTAATTAAGACCTCAAAATAACATGAGCATCTACAAATCAGAAATTCTTGAAACATCGAACGACGTCACATACCAACCCCAAACCACAGCCCTGAGTGAACCAATAACCATGAAAAGGCTCAAACGCCACCACATAGGTATAGGTATCTAGAAAAAAGTTTATACGGTTTTGGGAGTCAGATTCTTTGCTGGAAGATTGGACCTCAGCAGTAAATATCCACACAAAAAAGGTAACCGATAGCAGGAAAGAATAGTTAGAATGGCTTTATTTAAATCTTAAAATAATATAAACAACATTGGCACAGCACACCAGCATTCAATTCTCAACCCAAAAAAAAACAAAACACAATAAAAATGCACGTAGAGAACACAAATAAAACATCTTTCGACTTCCAGAACACGAACCTGGTTCATACGAGTGCAGCAAGCGCCGCGGTGGCAGCAGCGACTGCTGGCATGGTCGTGTCCTGGTCCTGTGAGCTGTGTGGCAGACTGTTCGCCACCAGGGATGAGTGGAGTGCCCATGCCAAGTCACATCTACCCGATACCAAGCTACTACAAGACAAGATGCAACAGGCCACACAACATCAGGTATGATCCTTATTTGAAACTCAATCAAACTGTACATAATACTTACGATTCGCATTTCTGATCGAAGGATCAATTTCAAAAGCATGAAAATTTGTTTTTCGTTTCCAGCAACAAGAAAAGGTGCACTTATCAAATCAGGAGAAACTACAACTACTCCATCACCACAATCAGAATCAACAGATTCTGAACGGCCACGGTATCGCGACAGCATCTGTCTCTACGGCGACTGTTGTCAACGAAGGGGGAGGCGGAGGTGGGGGAGGGGCGTACTTCACTCACGGTCACACACACTACGCCCCCGAGAGACAACACACACATGCTCATCACTTGTGTCTTATGTGCAGACAAGAGTTTGCAGGGAAAGCGGAGTTTATGTTCCATGTGAGAGGGCACTTCGAAGGGAAAGTGAGCGATATCGCGGCGGCTGATGTGTTAGCGCGTTCTTTAGTAGACAATTCTGGGCTGTGTACCTGAGCCCCGCCAACGCCCCTCGGCGCATTTCACTCGGATACATGTAATAAGGGCGTCTTCCAGGACGACACCATCATGTTGAAGTTTTGAGTCGCTGATTGCGAAACATTTGAGGTTTCCAAGTGGGGTACAACGTTAAGACAATTAAGGCCAGTATTGATAAGGTTCGTAAAAAGTGGTTTTATCGTTAATTTTTATTTGGCAGCGTTCTACCAAGGTTGACTTAAAAATATTTCGCAATACCTATACGAGAATTGTTAAACGGTAAAATAAAAATCTAAAATTATTTTTTGCATATAAATAATATAAACAGTAATAGGCGGCCGAATACACATGGAAGTGGGTGTCTCTCCTAAATCATAAATTAACTAAGCCTTAATAATTTAATGGAAAATAATGCAATAAATATTTATAACAGATTACTACTAACATATTTATTTCTATACAACGAATGTATGTATGCCTTTTCAGCAGTTGTACACAATTTCCGGTTATCAGTAATATCTGTTCCAAAATTTAACTTGCCTGTAAACATTACCTTTTACATTTATGAATGACAATAGGGAACGATCCCTTCTTCGATTCAAACAACTTTATATTGTCAGTTGTTTAAGTCGTTGACTGCCACGCAGCAGACACAATAGAAAAACTATTGTTCGCGGCTCACCGGTGACCGCGTTGGCACTCAACGTGTTAATAGTGAACTAGTATTATACTAGTTCACTATTAAGCAACTTAAAATTCATCAAGACAGTCCACTGCTGGAAATAGGTCTTTTCCAGGCTGCGCCACAACACCTTGCTCTATGGTGAAAGCCGCGTATCAAGCGTAGTTTGGAACGGTCCCTTAAAAAGGTACCTGGGACCGACTGGAAATTCATATGGTCAATGTTATTATTCGCAATCACGTTTCAGGCCAAGTAAATATTTGAACAGACACTACTTATACTCCATCTAACTTTGAATTCAGTTTATAGTGGATTCGTTACAGTTTCGTGCGTGTTCTTATAACTTACATTAGTTATTTAGCTTTTATATTAGTTCAGGTAGTTGATCATATTATAATTATTGGAAAATCGTGTAAATAGGTGATAATTATTTTTAAGAAATAATGTTAAATAGAATCCGATAATGTCGCTTTATTTATTTTTTAATTAGACATTAAGTAAAAGTACCTATCGGGGGATGAGTGTGATTCTAGTCATTTGAATCTAGTCTATGGAACCTAGTCTCTGGATCCTAGTCATAGAGTAAGTTTGTGTATAAAATTATTTTTATATCGACCAGTTGTGGTCAAACCTTATTGTACTGACTCTAGTAACCTAGCACGGAGTGTGTACCTACTTAGAAATGTGTAAGCATTATGCCTGCCAATACTTTTTTTTTGTTTAGATAGTTAAGTTAGGGCCGATTTTTCAATCACCTGATAACTTTTATCTGAAGAATAAAAATGGCGGTTTGACATATTTTCTATGCAAAAGCTGTCAAACTGCCATATTTATTCCTCCAATAAAGCTTACCTGACGATTTAAAAATCAGCCCTTAATGTAATTAGGATATTCAAATTCTATGAATGAGTAACTTTCAACAGAATTTTATCATATAGTAAATACCTATTTTCACACAAAATCCGAAGCCCACAGATTGTGTACTTGCATACAAGCAAGTGCGCAGGGTCACAAAGCAAGTAGTTGCATGTAAAAAAGATCTGTTGAAATAATAGCATTCACATTATAAAAAGCAGTAGCTTCCTACGTATATATTTTTTTTTATAAAATTATTTTGATTTGAATCGAACGTAACTAAATCCTTATTGATGCAAAAAGTATTGGAAAATTTGTCAATTCAATTCTGCTGTTATCTAATTAAAGTCTCAATTTCTTTCTTAAAATGCCTCTGAAAAAACTGCTGCAATTTAATTGAATTTTCACATAGTCAAATTGAAATTGGAAAAATAACACTGAGAAATTAATAATAACAGTTAGTTGTACCAAATAGATCTCAAGATGAACATTCAGGAATACAAAGAATAAATATTTTAACAATCATTTTAGGTACCTAGGTTTAATTTGACAAGTAGGTCCCAATTACTACCTAAAAGAGAGCACAAAGAAATGGAGGCTTCGTATTCAACATAATTATAATAACTGAAATAATATAACCTTTAATGGTGATGACGTTTATCATTAATTAATGTAAATTATTTCATAATAAAAGAGGCGCGAATGAATGGGTAATATACTGTGAATTGAGTAATTATAGTTTTGAAGATAGTCTAGAATATTTTACCCATTCTATCATAATAACTTATAAGTACTTCCCATAGCAAGATAATGTAGTAATATTCTCGATGTATTATTTGGCTTGGTCAGATAGTGTGTGGTAAAGAATGAGGCGTGATGACAAGGTTGGATGTTATCGCGATGTTGCTTCTCATACCTAACGTTTTTTAGCATTGTAGTCAAGTAGATCTCAATTCTAATTATTGTAACATTGATGCACATTTGTTTGAAGAAAAAAAAGGAATACAGAACATTAATTTAGTCCCTACATATTGTCAAAATTGACTGAATTCTATCAGCAAGTACCGATTTTCAGTTTTCCAAGTAGAAAAATCGTTAATGATCCAAATAAATGTTCTATAAAAATCCTGTGGTTCTGTATTCCTTTTTTTAAATTCGAATCTTAAATAGCTTCTGTACGGAAGGACCAATATTGGACGATGTTCTATAAGAACTTGAGGGAAGGAATTAACCTTTTTAAATGTTTAATCAGCAACACAGCTGTGATATTTAAACAACACTCGCCTTTGTGTAGCTACAGATTAAAAATAAGATTTATCTGCGTTTAGATCATGCAATTTTGAAAATGTGTCATGCAGGCCACACACGTTACGATATACCAGACTTCTTTACAACTATACGTTAATGTGTGGGATAAATTAGCACAAAAATTTCAGTGGCTAAGTAGTAACAGCCGCACGGATGGATTCATCAGGTTAAGCTACGCTTGCCGGGCTCGGTTTCGTGGATGGGTGAATCTTTACATATCGAGACTCCTCTGAGCCTCGGCAAGCACGTTAAGCCGTTGGTCCCGGCTGTCATTCGTGGATCTTTGACAGTCGTTACGGGTAGTCAAAAGCCTGAAAGTCTGACAGCCAGTCTTACCAAGGAGTTTCGTATTACCCAGTTACTGACTGATTTGTGGAGCAGTCACTCCATGTAAAATACTGATATTCAGCTGCATCCGGTTAGTCTGGAAGCCGACACCAACATAGTTGGGAAAAGGCTAGGCAGATTGATTCTACCAATAAGTTGTCAAAGTATATCGTAACATGTATTGCTACCATAAATAATTTTTAGACGTGTTGTGCTAGAAATACCCCATAGTTTGTGGTATGGTATCTGTTTCACGACAATGCTGCGAACGTTACTCGTGACTTGTGGCATCGAATGAACATTTTGGTGTTTAGTTGTAAGGCCTAGTGTTTGTTCCACATTGAGTGAGACGCGTCATCTTCCTTAAATGTTTTGAATGTCATCTTTGTGGCAATTCTTGCTGCAATTATGCTTAAGCAAAATTTGTCCGTTTATTTTAAGTTGGTTTATATTTACACGAAGAAAACTTGTTCATAAATTTTTAGACCTGCTTTATAAGTCGTACAAAAACAAATGAAAGGAAATTTTATATCAAAAAACAGAGAAAAAATCCTTCTTTTTTGTACTTTTTAACCTTTTAAACGCTATAGTCACATATACGTGACAAGCAAGCGCATGCCCTGTACGCCAACGACACAATTATGTGACAATGGCAACAACACTATAACACGAAATAAACAATTAAATCATTACTTTTGTGAGTGTTTAGATAGATATCTTAAAAATTTAAGCTCTCGAACGTATTTAATGACATAAAACAAATTAAAAGACAACATGGATATTGGGAAATTCATGATAACAAGAAGAAATCAATATGTAGCTTGGCGTGGAGGGCATGCGCGTGCGTTTATGCTCTGGCGTTCAAAAGATTAACGAACATTCTCCGCTAAATGTTATATGGTGAGTAAATATCTCATTCAATTCCACAAACAAACAAAACAAATCCTCATTTGAGAATACATTTTTTTAACTGGATGTGGAACAATCACAGAATGAATTTACCCCAAAAGGGGTTAGTCAGAGCACGATGGAAGTTACAAATTCGAATAGGGATAGGCTTGTATGTTAAATTGTTCACGAAAGTGACAGTATAGGTGGGACGATAATGCAATATTAATAGTTTTATATGGTTTTTAGCATAATGTCGTATATCAAATGTAATATATTCAACAATGGTTATGTGCGACTAGCAGAAATCTTGCCTCAATCATTTTATAAATTTAAGTAATCATAGAATATTAGTACGTAAGCATTAACAAGGATTATCAATATAAATAAATAGGTTTTGGTCCAAACAAGCATATAGTCTGTTAGTTACTCTCTTGTTTGTACAGAGGCCAGCACATCAAGTTACCCCAATCTGTCAAATTTCTTTGATAGCTTTTCAACTTTATTGTTAAATCATAAGGTTTATTTTTAATTGGAAAAATTTGGCAGTTTGGCACAGCTTGATATGCTGCCCTCTGTGTCTAAAAAAATCCATTCCATCGTCAATATTTCATAATAAATCATTGTTCAGTAGTTTACGTACTAAATAGGTCGTATTGAACGAAATCAGCTTTCAGAATGATCTCAAAAATCTAGTCCTTAGCAAAAAGAAAAATAAACTTGTAAATATAATGCGTAGTGAAATACCTTCTTTACTTAGATTTAGTACCTTCCTATGTATTTTATCTTATTGTGTTTCGCATTTCTTAAATAGCTCTTATTCTTTTATTTATTTTTTATAAATAATAAGTCGGATCACACTATTTTCAAGAAATTTTCCTTTTAAATGTCTGATAAATAAATCTTATTAAATGCAATATTTGTCTTAGCATCGCCAGGTGTCTTAGCATAGCAATTTCGTATATCACATAGTATACCTAAAGCAAAGTCGCTTCCCGCGTCCTAATGTCTGTATGTATGCTAAGATCTTTAAAACTACACAACGGATTTTGATATAGATTTTTTAATAGATAGAGTGATTCAAGAGGAAGGTTTATGTGTATAATTTGTCCACATATTATGCGGGCAAAGCCGCAGGCGGAAGCTAGTTTTGTAGTAAACAACTTTATCATTATCGGCATAGAGTTTAAATCCGTAAATGTGAATAGTTTTCTGAAGTAACATATTTTTTTTATTATCAAGGTTATTTTTCAGCTATTTTATTTCAGAACTTTCTATAAGTTTCCGACAAAATTATTTGTACCTAGTATGATTCGGTATGGTTCTTCTCGGCAGCTAGTAGAAAATACATGTTTGCTTATAATACGTGACGTAACTTATTTGATTTGAAAAATCAAAATTAAATGATCTTAATTTAGTTTTGTATTACAGACAGACCTTACGCAGGGTTATTTGGGTCATTTTAATATAATTTATAGTAATAAGTAAGTAATCAAGTAAGTCTGTAAATAAATCATTCGTAAAATATTTATTGTAATTTAAGTAAGAATATTTCCTTTATATCAAGAAACTACGTCCGAGACTGTGGCGAACACATTATAAGCTACCATAGTTTTAAAATTAAATAATTGTATACTGATGAAAACTGCCCATAAATTGTTACATTACTTATTAAATTAAGCGAAAGGAATTATTGTACAAAAGATAAAAACTACTTAAATGTTTAGAAATTGCTCCGTTCGTACATTTTTGATGAAAACAAAACTGTGATCGCGATTTGTTTCTTTATATACATTATACAAAAAGCTTATTTTCCTTCGTACAGATTCTTCTCTTACCTAAATTATTCGAGTGCTTAGTGATAATTCAGGAATTTAGTAATAAATATTAGGAGCAATAACTTATTGTCGCATATCGTAAAATTAAAAATTTGTATAAATTATATTTAAAAGAATTGATGGTGAGGTAAGTATTGCGAAGTAGCGAGAGTTTTGGAAATTAAAAAGAGAATAAATCATTTTGTCGTATTATTTGATTTGTCCGACTTGGTGTTTGTATAAAACTGTAACTCACATTTTCTAAAGATTTATTTAAAGACATGATTTAATTTCACCTGTATTGTAATTGGTACTACCTAGGTAAACTTAATACCTAATTAGCCAATTTCACCAATAAAGCTGAATGCGAGAAGCCCATCTAAACCGCGTTGAAAACCTGTCTGCGTCAATATTCCACAGAAAAAAATTGACACTGACAGCTTAATCGAGGTTCATGCGCTGATCGAGTTCAGTTTCTTTGGGGAAACTCGCCTCCAGAGACATTTCGCGATCATTTAAGCGGGAATGTCCGAAAGGGTCACCGCTACCCCGGAATTAAAGGGCTAAGTAAAGAACATTGATGGGTTTTAGTCAGTAAGAGTCTGACACACCTAGAGCGGGAGGGGTCACTAAATGATTTCTCAACCTCAAAAAAAAAAGACGCATTTCGCCTCTTATTTTTAAGCCCCATGTAATAAGAGGCGAGCCTATTGCCATCAGCTGGACAACTAAACCAGACTATAAACTGATCCTGAACGAGTGACAAATGACCCAGAAATCTTCGTCGTGTCATTCCACAAAAATGCGCTTGCGACGAATCAGTGGAACATATGCACGTGCACATTTACGCGTGAGCTGGACAAACGAAAACATGTGACATTATCATTGACGATTAAATAATTCACAATCATTAAACAAATTAAAACGTAACGACAGATAATATCAAGCAAGTCATATTGAATGGAATCCTCTGAAACTGAAACAAAGAAACGATTGTATACGATTATTTGCAACGGCTTTTCCACGTCTATCTATATTTGGATCTTTACTAACAATAAAGCTGCAGAGCAAAGCTGAAGAGTTTGTTTGATCGCGATAATCGCTGGAACTGCCGGTCGGATTGGAAAAAATGTTTTTGTATTTAATAGCCCAATTCTTGAGGAAGGTTAGAGGTTATACAACATCACGCTATTACCCTCAGGAGCAGAGCGAGGTGGGTGTAACCAGAGGTCAAAGGTAGAGTTCCCGCTCGCGACCTCGTACGCGTAAAATGTTGTCCTAGACCCACCACGTCCCATACCATCGCCCACTTGAGCTTCTTCTTCTTTTCGGGTGGCTAACCTGGTGTCAGAGTTTTTATGCCGCCCATAGGTCTCTTTGCGTCTCATGTTGTTGAGAAATATCTCTCAGACATGCTGGTTTCCTCACAATATTTTCCTTCACAGATTTTTAAGCAAGTGATAATTTATAATACGCTCATGAATCCGTAAAATCAGTGGTGTCTGCCTTGGGTTCGAACTGGAGACCTATGACTTGGCAGTCCGACGGTCACACCACTTGGCTATCACTGCCGCCCGCTTTCGATAATACCCGTTTTCGCTTAACATTCTTTCTGATTCATCTTTTCTGTTTTTGCTCAGCTCCTTAAGGAAGAAGCGTGATGTGCTCGTATTATTATAACCTCTCTCGAGAACCGGGTTATCAGAAGCGAAAATATTTTTCAAATAGTCCCAGAGGCTTATTCACACGCGCTCCAAAAACGTTCTAAAATTTTGGAGCTCTTGGGAATTATTTGGAACACATGGGAAGATCAGTGCGTTCCAACAAACAAACAAAAATAAAATCTTCAGCTTTATTATTAGTATAGATTACTTAATACCACAATGCTTGATAGAAAACAAAGATTAACGATGTAAAGTAGTATATTATAATAATTATCTTTACTACCTGGTCACAGTGAAGAGTAATTTATAAAAAGTAAGGTATCTCAAACTCAAACTCAAAGCATTTATTTCAAATAAACCAATTACAGGCACTTTTGAATTGTCAAGGGGTTGGTCAGTCAGAAAGATGAAGCTAGTTGCCCATTCCAAAGCAGTAGGTACCTATGGAGAAGAACGGGCAAGAACTCCATGGACACTCTTTTAAACCAAAATATGTTTACAAAAACTGGGTTACATCACTCATGTTGAAATATACACGTGAGAACGATGCAGAACTTAATAAAAGCGTCCATAATTACAAGATTTTAAAAAACAATTCAAAATTAATTTAAATATTAAAACAGCCGTGGCAGCTAAGAGGTGGCCAGCCCCTACTGACGGTGCCCGCTCATGAACATGACGCATGGATTAGCACCATTCAGCTCAACCATTTTGATGGGAGCTAAATGGTCCAAAATACCGCCACCACCAGTGAGACATTACAGGGAGCATGACATGCTCTCAGCCGCCAGGGCACATTCAAGTCAATGTAAGACGTACTCAGTAAATTGTAGCTTTATAGTAGGTACATAGTACTCACAAACGTGCTATGCAATTATACAATGCTAAGAGATTGAAGTTATTATAATGCAAAAAGTTTTTGTGAATCTTCAGCAGCTCCAGGAGTAATCTCAGATGCTAATCAATTAGTTTAGAATATTAAAAAAAAGAAAGAATATTCAATAATGTAAACAATTGGAGCAGCTCAATCCCAAGCCCTTTTGTCTTCAATAAAGTCTTTGACAGTATAATAAGCATTCTGGCACAACTTGCGTTTAACGAACGATTTGAATTTATTAAGGCTTAGATCTTGAACGTGGCTTGGAAGTTTATTATAAAAGCGTATACATTGACATCTGAACGAGCCTCCTATTTTTTTGAGCCTTGTAGTGGGTACAACAAATTTGTGTTTGTTCCTAGTATTCTTATCATGAATATCACTATATTTTTTAAACAATTTTATATTTTTATGGGCATACAAAAGATTTTCAAAAATAAACTGTGAAGGTACAGTCACTACATTTATTTCTTTAAATTTTTCTCTCAGAGAGTGTCTCGGACTTAATTTATAAATTGCTCGAACAGCTCTTTTCTGTAAAACAAAGATAGTCTGAATATCGGCGGCATTTCCCCACAATAGAATACCGTACGACATTACACTATGAAAATAGCTAAAGTACACTAAGCGGGCTGTCTCTGTGTCAGTTAAAGTACGAATTTTTCTAACAGCGTATGCTGCGGAGCTTAGTTTTTTTGACAATTTATCTATATGTGGCCCCCACTGAAGCTTAGCATCCAAAGTTAAGCCCAAGAATACTGTGGTATCTTCAGGATTCAATTCTTTGCCCTTTACCAACACTTTGGTTTCCACCTGTCTAACGTGGGGTAGCGTAAACTTATTACATTTGGTTTTTTTTTCATTAAGAAGTAAGTTATTAACATTAAACCAATGAACTACCGTTGCGATCGCACTATTTACATCGTCAGTAGCCGGCTGCTGACGTTTAAGTTTAAACAAAAGTGAAGTGTCATCTGCAAATAACACTATATCATGACTATTTTTTATGAGGTAAGGCAAATCGTTAATATAAATAAGAAACAAAAAAGGGCCAAGAATCGAGCCCTGTGGGACTCCCATTGTTACTATAGATCCGGGAGATCTTTTTCCATTAACGTCAACGCTCTGAATTCTATTACTCAAGTACGAAGTAAGAAGATCCAGAGCGGTGCTTCGGATCCCGTAATGGCGGAGTTTCCTGATTAATGTTTCATGAAGAACGCAATCGAATGCCTTAGACAAATCACAAAAAATCCCCAAGGCGTCGCATTTATCTTCCCATGCATTGTAAATATGTCCTAAAAGTTCAACACCGGCATCGGTAGTTGAACGACCCCTTGTAAACCCGAACTGTTTGGTGTGTAATAATTTATGTTTGTTAAAAAATCTTTGTAATTGCTCTAGAATTAATTTCTCAAATATTTTACTGAAGGTAGGTAGTATTGAAATAGGTCTATAGTTAGTGGGGTCTGATGTACTACCTGATTTAAACAAAGGTATTACTTTACTATTTTTCATTAGGTCAGGAAACTCCCCACAGTCGATACAATTATTAAAGATAAGAGCTAAATTAGGTGCTACAATGTCAATAACAGATTTAGCAACTTCTACAGAATTACCCCACAAATCTGCAGTCTTTTTTACATTTAAAGTGTGAAAGGTTTTAATTATGTCTCTACAAGTAATATGCTTAAAATGAAATTCCGTATCGCAAATATTAACATGTTCCTTAAGTAAAGACTCAGCAACAGAAGGTGATGAGTTTAAGGATTTAGTAGTTGAAACGGGAATATCCGAAAAGAACTTTTCAAAGGCCGCGGCGACTTGTAAGTCTGATTTAATTATGTTGCCATTAACAGACAAGCTGTAGTCAGAATTTCGGTTACTAGACTTTCCCGTTTCACTATTAATAATGTTCCAAGTCGTTTTAATTACATTACTACTGTTTTTAATCTTCGCACTAAGATAACGTGACTTGGCTACGCAACAAACTTTTTTAAATAATTTTGAGTAATTTCTAACATATAAATTAAATTCAGCAGTATTTACAAAAGTCCTTTCATTGTATAACTCATAAAGGCGTGTTCTACTTCTATGAACACCAGTGGTAGCCCAGTCACTAAAAGATGCGCTACTATTCACCGAGATAGTCTTGGGAATAAAGGTGGAATTAAATTCTTTACAGTACATATTAAAAAAGTCATCATATTGATGAGTACGCTCAGCATGACTAGACTCCACCGGTAATTTACTATTGAGTTTAACTTTAAAGGCTTCCAAACGACTATATCCCTACGCATAGTACGTAGATGAAATAGTCTATAAGCATGAGAAACAGTTCCATGAAAATTACTAATACAGAGTTGATATGACAGAGGGGAATTAAATTACACTACGTATACTATACGTGTTTAGTATTAATTCGATACGGTATAAAAATAAAAAGCACCAAAAAATAGTTTTTTTTTTCCAAACAAACTTAATAGCTGACAATCAGAATAAAACGCAACCACCATTTGTGAATAAAAACTGACCTTGTAACAAACCATCGTAGATACTAAGATTTATCGTTTTAAGGTGAATGACAACATCATCAGCATCTTAATAAAGATACATCGTGGTCAAACGATGCAAAAACTTAAAAAATCATTTGCGACTAAACTACTGCTCCTATTTAATTGATTTTTGGTACAGAGCTTGAAAATAGTACCTAGTATAGGCAGTTTAAAGGAAAGCCTCTCATCGTATCAACTCTGAATACTAAAATACTAATGGATGCATGCTATAGTGTGCGTACGTGTATAATAATGGCAAAGATATTTAAATATACTTACGGCTGTGCGTAGATAATGCTGATGATTATTATTACTTAAATGAACGTTGTTTTCTTTTGTAAAATAATATTAAATAAATGATTTTATTTACAAAATATAACACAAATACCCTTAGTAGGTGTAGCTTACACTTTTTATTTCAGTTTCCGCGCGACATCTCGAGTTGCCAATTTCGAATCCAGATTGACACTCGAGGTGCCTATTTACATCTACTTTATTCCTATCCAAATACCTACTAATTAGTTAGGTACTCTAAAAAATCTGTGAACAACCAACCTAATAACGCATTAAAAGGAAAACGTAATTAAATTCAGATAAACGTGATTTCTTTGCTTACCTATCTCTCATTTTAATAACCGTAATTTTATGCAATAGGTAAGTGCTTACACACCATAATCTACTGCAGATTATTATAATAATAAAGCAGTATGTTCAACTACAAAGTATTCGGTTCTTTGAAACTGTTAAACAGCAATTAATGTATAATGTTTACCTACATTATGCATCAAATTTATCTGGAATTTTGGACCAGTCTTGCTAGACAATATAACAAAATTAAGGGTCCATAATTTGAAGGGGCTCCTCAGGGCCAAGCCTGCCGGGTAAGCGGGATTGTCCGAAAGGGTTACCGCTACCCCGGAACATTAAGGGCTACGGAAGGAACATGAATGGGTTTTAGTCAGTAAGAGTCTGACACTCCCTTCCGCTCCACCCAGAGCGGGAGCAGTCATTGGATGATTTCCCAGCCTTAAAAAAAAAAAGGTCCATAATTCATAACAGGTAGGTGCTCAAAGAGATTAAAGATACTATTGAAAAGCTATCAGAAGAAATGCCATAGAAAAACTCTCGGTTACCGCCATCAAGGATAATTAGAAAATATCTTCGGGCGTATGACACGAGACTAAACTTGTTCCATTTATCTGTCTTCATCATAATTATAATTACAGCCGAAGGACTCCCACTGCTGGACATAGGCATCCTCCAATCACCGCCACATCCATCAGATTACTGCGCCCTCTACAAGGTCATCGGCGAAAACGAAGCCTTGGAAGGCCTCGTCCTCCCCTCAAGACGGACCGATAACCTTGACTATTTTAATTATACTTAAATGTCTTTGTAGATACTTAATATTGAAATATTTATGAAGTAGGCAAGTACCATTATTATTCTATTTCTGTCATAACTAACAATAATTTTCTATCGTCACGCAAAAGAGTCGTCAATGAATCTTTATGACGTAAAATACTACGAAACAGTGTTTCCAGTCATGTTTTGGCTTTCTTATAATGGGCAATCAGAATTAATACTTAATAAATAATCTGTCTGTCTCAGTCCTTGCCAGGTAATGAAACAAATTATGGTTTTTCCCACAATAACAAACATAAAATATTAATGATACCAATCTTCTAAAGTAATTTTAATACAAATCAAAGCAAGAAATTGAAATTATTCCTTTGTGATCTTTTTGTTAAAGATATATTATGCAACCTACTTCGAGTCCCACAAAAATATGACAACAAAAAGAAAAAAAAAAGAAAAAATTATAGGTTATTGTTACGATAAAATACCAAATGCCATCAAAATTTTAGTTTTACTGTTTTGATATTATTAAATTGACAATTTAAATTATGTGTTACAGAAATACTTACTTACTAAATAAATTTTAACATTTTTTCTGGTAAGTTGACCACATTATTAATTAAGTTATGGAAAAATTTAAAATGAAAACATATAATATTAGTAAATAATCAGAATACGGGTCCTACTACTATGATTTCATGGCGCGCACTGTGTACAATAACAAAGGCAATACTCCCGCCTCTCCAATTCAGCCCAGAGAATTGTTAAACCGTTGTTCAAGAAAACAACATTTGCAGCAACGACGTGTCTGTTAACGAGGTGTATGACAGAAACTGTCACACGACAACATACAACGAGCTAGTATACAATAACATACCTACTATAGTCTGACCGAAACCGCTGTACCGCACCATAGGTTTGTACGCAGCGAGACGGCGGGATGGTGCACGCCGGTTAATCGTCAACACTCACGGCATCTAACACCCCTCGCTTCGTTCGGCATTCCTAAGGCGCGGTACAGTATAAGTGACGTCGACGACGCTCTACAAAACCAGACCTTTTCTAAATCTCAAAGTGCCTTCTTAAATTAAGGGCCATGTTCTGTACCTATGTATTACTGATACACATATTTCTTTCTATCTCAATACCTGTCAATAGAGATTAAATAGATAGAAAGGTATTCTTTAATAAGTAGACCATATGAATTACAATGAATTAATTGATAAATCCTTAATGAGATGCGGAACATCTCTGTCCCCCTAAGGGTTAGTCAGGGTAGCATCTATAAGACACCCACATGTCGCCTGTTTAAGTCCCATGTAATAGGGGGCGACCCTATTGCCATATACTGGGGATAAATCCACGTACCAGGCTGCTACTGACAAATTCAGACGAGGAAACCCAACAACACTATACCCGACACGGGAATCTAATCCAAGACCTGTCATGTAGACCGTCAGTAATAGCGTTTGTGACCACTAGACCAACGAAACACGCAAAATAATTATGAAATATAAAAATATTTACGAAGAATATAGATTATTTTAAACTCGTTTCTACTAAATGCTATATAATAGGGCCAAAGAAAGTTATGTCGGTAACTGTTACACTCTTCTACTCTAAACTCAAATTAACATGATACCTAAAAAAGCCGAAATTTGTACTTTTTTGTTCTTTTATTTTTTTTTCAGATTTTTTGTTTTCTAATTAATTATTTGAAAATGGAAATTGCATGTCTAAGAATAAAATTTAAACCCCTCCTCCATAAAAAAACTATAAATAATTCTAAGTGTATCTTAGAAATGGTGCCTGAAGTATCATGTATACAAAACCTAGATAAATTATTTTGGAAACAAAAAAATAACTTAATCGAATTTACGATACCGATGACGCATAAAGTGGTCCTGCAGAAAAGAGAAACTACACGGGAAGATAGTGATACAACCGTCAAGACTTACCACTCCTGCGTCGATTTGTTACTAAAATCTTCAAATTCAATGAATGCTTACCCTGGTTCGGGTGACGTCTCAAAAATAATAAGCGATACAATAATACTTAAAAAATCTCCGGATAACTGTACGACCAAGGAACATTTCGATTCGTTACAAGGTCTACCAGATGGAATCAAGCTTTCTGATAAGGATTTGATCCTACCTATTTCCAACGACACGACAAACTCTTTATTGCAGTTAGAAGATATAGAAAAAACACAGACTAAAACAAAGACTATGGACGACAAAGGTATTAAGATGCGCTTAAATGGGGACTCAAAAATTGCGCAATGCTCGGCTATTATGGTTCACTATGACCTTTGACGTCTCACATGCAATTTAAGGCAACTATTATAGTTGATAATTTGGCAAGAATTGCGAAATTTTAGTTTCCGACAACAATACGCTGTGATCATTAGAGATCTTTTTTTTTAATATTTACTTTTTTTCAGTTGAAGCTAAAACCAAAAAACGAAAGGAATTTCCTAACGTAGATCTATCTGACGAATCGGTAGACAAAATAACAAACACAGAAAACGTAACGTATCCCATAATTGGCGATACCGTACTAAATAAAAACTTTGTAATGCAAACGATAAAGCATGACTCCACAAGATGGCTAAGTTTATCGCCGATATGTTCAGTTAACACTTATGAAACTCCGTTCCTTAGTAAAATTGTGTCGTCCAAATCCGTGACCTGTAAAATACATGAATCTCAAAGAGATTTAGTACTGTTGGGGAGTATTAGGTCACCGAGTGATTTTTCCAGTGATAGTCAAGCTTTTTCCAGAATTATTGACGTAACCAGACAAAGGTCACCAAAACAAATTCGGTTAATGTGTAGAACCCCACCGGAATTAAGAGTTGTAGAATATATGCGGTTTATCGAAAACGAAATTTTACCGCTGAAAATGTGGTATAATGATATAAGACGAAAATGCGCTGCACTCGGTATAGAATTTAGTAAACAATCATCAAGTCTCAACATGTCGATTACTACCGTGTCCACCAGCAGTGGGCCAGAAATGTCGATCTCTGCAGAACAAATAAAATCAAATCGTGCTGTTTATAAGATTGTGTTTGATGGATAAATGGATAATTTATTAAATTTTGTTTTTACCGCATGTTGTGTATCCTTTTACTCCGGGTTCATTATGTCATTTATGTTTAGGAACTAGGTACATTTAGAACAACGTGACGCCGAAGTGTATAAAGAGGCATAAAGTGCGCTGTTGTAAGCACACTTGGCACAAATCTTTACTGGGGCTGTTACTACTTCGTTATGAAAAAACTAACAATATTTGGGAGACCCGCGGGTTGAAGCACAAATCCCAGGCTCAGCAGTCTACAACGAACAAGCAGTCGATCTACATTTCTAGAGTTAATTGGCTTTTTTCTAGTTTTCGTCAATATGAATAACCAGCAAGCGGTAGTGGATCAAATCGTGCAAAATTTATCTTTTGAGGTAGAAGCTGTTCCCAAAAACAAATCAATCCAAGCTTCTGGTATTTCACAAAGTACACCACTTAATGTGAAAATCAAAGTTAGGAAAAAAGATGAAATACATAAAAAATCTACCGTCTCATCGATCGCCGATGATACTTCAAGAGCTGTACAAAAGATTCGACTAGTGAACAGTGATCGAACTATCATGACTTTCGATGTGTTCATGGAAGCAGAATTTGAAAAGAAACCATCAAGGACACTTCGCAAACACATTTTTGATATGCTAAGACCAGGTAATTACGTCTAATAAATATACAGTCTATTATTATTTTAATACATAAGATCGTTAAGCTGGAAGCCGACCCCAACATAGTTGGGAAAAGGCTAGGCAGATGATGATGACATAAGATCGTTCACACCACAATTAAAGAATGTTGGAAAAAAGTCATAGATTAAAGAACTATCTTAACCGCATTTTTGTAGTGTACGCCCGTCGGTGCAGTAATTATCGTTGTCCAAAGCCCAAAGTCACAATTGGACTACATTTTCAATATTACTTTATTACAGGAATATGTTTAGGTGCTGTAGACGATGACGAGTCTCCTTACATGGCTAGTTCGTCATACAGCGCTAATATAACAGAACCTAGCACGGTAAATAAATCGGATGGTATATTGAAACAAACTTTTACACTTTCCAAAAATATTTATCAAGATTACACCGTCTCAACTTCACCCGGTGGGCAAAAGTGGTTATTTGGAAAGTGCAAACCAGGTTAGACAAAAATGCATAATTATATGAAATTTTATTTCTATTTTTCAAGATGAAGTATTATCGGTAGTAAGCACGTGCTTTTCTTAATCGTGACTAAATTAACGCACTGCTCCTGGCAACACACCCAAATATTTTTCTTGTACTCAACATTTAACTGAATTTTTAATTTGCCATGATTACAGGGGGATGTTTAGATCCACCTTTTAGTGAAGACAAATATTCCTACAAGCCCAGTTTAAGGTCAGGACCTGAACGAGGCGAAGAAGAACTACCTGAGGAAGAAGATGTTAGATCAGATAGTTATAGTAAACAAATACCTACCACGCTACATGATGACGAAACACAAAGTAGTGAAAGACACAGTTCAATTTTCGATAGTGGGTTATTCAAAAGGAAACGAAAATCTAGTGACAAATCGACTAATACAAAGTTACCAGATAAAACTAATTCTATTGTAGATATTTACCAAGGTGAATCGGCGACAAATTCTGTGAGCACACATTCTAATCCGATTATAACTTATCCTCCTAAAGTAAGAAGTGATCTAAGAATCAGTGATGATAAAACGGTTAGGAGTAGAGGTCCTAGTGACGACAAATCCAGAAAGTCATTCAATGATCATTCAGAGCCCTATTTTACTCGTCCGAAAGGGTTTAATCGTATAAAGGAGAAAGAAACATTGGTACCAAGTGATTATTCAAAACACCGATCATCTGATGCTACGGCTTTAAGAAATTCACTTAAGGAAGATTTTAAAATGCCTGTTCCCCTACCAGTTCCTATTCCCGCTCCTATTGCTATGATATCCAATAAGCGAAAACCCGAAGATATTCCAACACATGATAGTACATTGAAAACGCAAGATGATAGTGCAAATGTAACTGAATTAGACGAAATACCAGACCAAGAGTCAGAAGACCAGGAGTCACACGATGCAACAAACTTAAAAGATACAGATATATTCCGCACGCAACTTTTACATGGTATATCAGATAATGATGATGATGATGACAAACTCGTGAATTCTTCAAAAAAAGCAATACTAATCCCTTCTGATGTTGAACAACCCATCATACCAAAGGAAATAGCTGACCAAAGCCTGGATGAAATAATGGATAGAAAAGAAATGGATAGTAAAAACCAAATAGACACTGCACATCTCAGCAAAAATATGAAAATTGAGCCTTTAAAAATACCAGTAGCAGTTCCAGTATCAAAAACAACACCAATAACAGTCCAAGATATACCTTTTGAAGACTCTAAAGATACGCCGGAAAATATAGATCCTGGGGATAGATCAGGAAAAAGTGCATCAACTGCATCTGCCACTTCTAAATCACAATATGGTGATAAAGAACCAGATGCTATTCCAGAGAACTATCTTCGTACTAGAGGCGGTTTTCCTGATCAGGAAAGTGACACTGAAAGCGTTGCAACCATAGCACCAAAAATTAAAGAGGATATAAAATCTGATTCTAAAGGAGAAGTGATTACAGGATTAGTTGAAAAACCCACTAAACAGATGTATATAAAAGATAAAGACTCAATTGATTTTTCCGCCGCCCCCACCGCTGCTACCTTTATTGCTGCTACTGCTGCTGCTACTGCAGCTACTGTTGCTGCTGCAACAGAAGAGAGTTCAAACATATATGAAACACCAGATACAAATACACAACAAAGCAAAGATAGTCCAAAAAAAGACGAAAGAAAAGATTCTCAACGAATATCGCTATCTAAGCTTCCCATTTTAATAAAAAGTATATCTATACTAAGCGGAAGCAAAACATCAGTAGGATCAGTCAAGGATAAAATAAAGAGGAATGACAGTCCAGACATATATTTGGATAATGTCGGACACAGAGACACTGACTTATATATCCATAAAGACGAAAAACGAATATCCTCATATAGTGGGCCGACATTAGTAGCATCAGCTAAAGATAAAACAAAGAGAAGTGATAGTCCAGACAAGCTTTTGGATCATGTTGGACACAAAGACACAGACTTAGGTGTCCATACAAATGAAAAACTAATATCTTTACCTAGTGGGCTTACATCAGAAGCATCAGTTAAAGATGAAACAAAGAGGAGTGACAGTCCAGATAAACATTTGGATAGTGTCGGACACAGAGGCACTGACTTGTTTATCCATAAAGCCGAAAACCGGGGATCCTTGTCTAGTGGGACCACAACAGCAGCGTCAGTTAATGATGAAAGAAAGAGGAGTGACAGTCCAGACGAACATTTGGATAGTGTCGGACACAGAGGCACTGACTTGTTTATCCATAAAACCGAAAACCGGGGATCCTTGTCTAGTGGGACCACAACAGCAGCGTCAGTTAATGATAAAAGAAAGAGGAGTGACAGTCCAGACAAACATTTGGATAGTGTCGGACACAGAGACACTGACTTGGTTATCCATAAAGCCGAAAAACGTGGATCATTATCCAGCGGGCCGACAACAGCAACGTCAGTTAATGATAAAACAAGGAGGAGTGACAGTCCAGACAAACATTTGGATAGTGCCGGACACAGAGACACAAACTTAGGTAGCCATAAAAATGAAAAACGAGCATCCTCAACTAGTGGGCGGATATCAGCAGCATCAGTTACCGATAAAGCAAATAGGAGTGCTAGTCTAGATAAACATTTGGATAATGTCGGACATAGAAACACCGGCTTAAGTATCCATAAAGACGAAAACCGAACATCCTTATCCAGTAGGCCTAAGTACGAAACAGACACCCGGGATGCTAAAATATCGGAACCACCTACAGGCAAAGAATATGTCAGTGAAACTGATGAACCTAATAATCGCGATAAAGTATATTCTTATACTGAAAGTCAAGAAAAATTTACACACAAGGGAAGGATGAATATTACAGCAGCTCCGATAATTATTGATAATACTGATCTAACCCCAGATTTTGAATTTGTTAAAGAAGTTTACAGTGAAACAAATTTGTTAGATAAATCAATGCATGAATTTGAACCCAGTAGTGTTCCATTGTCAACACAAATAGCTCCAAGACTTAGGAAGTTTGATGAAGATGACGGGACACATTCAACAGTAAGTCGTGAGTTAATCGGAACTAAATCCATTATTTACGATATGGACGAATATATTCCTACCACATCTGCAAGAAAAAGTGCGGAAAGGATTCCTTCATCTGATAAACGTGGTATTTTACCTGTAGAAACAGTATTACCTTCTATTCAATCTACGAGCACTTTAAAAAGTCTTATGAAAAAAGATACAATTTCTGTAGAATTGGGATTCCACAGCTACCTAAATGATAAAAATGAAAGAATGCTTCGAACATTTGATGCAGCAAATGCCCCAAAACAATCGGCAAATGATTCGGTAACAGTATTAAAATCTCAAATTAGAATATCTTCAAATGAAATCAGGATTCCCGTAGATTCGGAGCATGATATGTCCATACAAATCAAGAAAGCAAATGGAAATCAGCGTGTTTCTATAAACGAGTCTGGAATTGCTAATGTTGTTGACAAAGGTAGAGTAAAACAACAAAGATCTTCTGTGCAGAGTTGTGGTAAGAACAAATTGTTTTATATACACAGGTATAATCACTTTCCCCATAGTCCTGACAGGCAACGGCATGTATTATGTTCAATATTAGGAAACAAAAAAACCTTTTCTATGATTTCTCAACCAGGTTCATTGTGGTCATTTAGAGACGAGTTAGAAACTATGTATCGTTCCAACCGCAACCGACAGTGAAAAATCATATTACGTACGTTTATACAATGTATATAAAAAGACAGGACTAAGCTATTCATTTTTCTCCAGATGCCGAAATGACAAGTTCAGAAGTGAAAACGGAACAAAAAAAGGATAAAATACTTGAAAGTGATGCTACAGATGACCACTTTATAGACTATTATGAACAAGAATTAGTTCCATTGCAATTAATAATAAAGAACCTAAGAGATGAGATTGACGTTCTGGCAGCACAACAAGTAATATTCAAAGACAAATTGTTTTGTGCAAATAAATCAAAGCTGCCGCGACTGATTCACTCAAATAGAAAATGTATTGGATGCGTAAGGAAATAGAAAACAAAAATGTGAGAAGAATTAAATCCTTTATACTGTTATAAGGTTTTTAGATAATGGTAAACTTAAAAGGTTTTTTAATGATAATCATTTGGAACGATTTAACTGAGAGGTAAGCTGTTTTTCTTTTCATGCCAAAAGCTTCGGTTCCACATATGCTCTATCAGATTACTGTAGAGCGTTTACGAAAAATTTCTACCGATGTAGTAAACTTATCAATAAAACAATTGATATAATAATATTGCCTCGATTGATTCTCTCCAATAAAAAATATCTTTAAAATACATTAGGAGTAATAAAAATCTCCTTTATTTACTGTAACTTAAAGTGTCTTAGAAAACTTCACATTGGTTGATATTACTTATATAATTATTTATTCTTACAAGTACAAAAAACTCCAAAAGGCAAAGGCATTAGCTACGGCTTATCGCTGTCTACTTCTGATAATCTACCCGCTTTCTTCCACTATAATAATATCCTTGGACATTTCACACAACGCCATAATTATAGTCCCAAGCTAAGCAACCTAATGCTTCTGTTATGGTAACGAGATGGCTGATAAACTACTTATATGCATTTTTTTTGTAAAAACATACTTATTATGAATAGAAAAACACCCAGACCCGGAACAAATACTTGTAGGTTGTACAAATATTTGTTCCGTGCGGGAATCTAACCCGCGACATGCTGCGCATCAGTCAATCGCTCAACCACTGCGCCAACCGTGTCAACTATACCTTCAGTGCTAAAACAAATCCGTAGTGATGTCATTTTTTCGTTGACCACGGGATGACAGGTGTATTTCCAGCAGCGCAAGTCAACGTTACGGAGCACCGTGCATGGAGCGCGTGCCAAGCAGTAGATATCACAAATTGATTCCCGATAAACGCACTAGTTTATAACTCGCGATTTACGCTAATTATCGCTTTGTATCATATCACTCGTGTAAATAGGACGGGTTTCAGCACAGACTAATCAGTTGTTATGGAATAATCATCGCGTGTTTATTGTTCCTAATAAAATTTTTATCTGCAACAACGGTGTAACGATCGAAAACAATGCTTGTTGATACCGGTGCAGATAGAGAACTGAGTTTTTAATTTTTTTTATTAATTTTTTTTGTGTAAATAAAATGGAAAATAAAATAAATACAATTGCTGGGGGTGTGGACAATAAGGAGAAATATGCGGCAGATCTGGATCAGGCCCTAGCTGTGGCAGGTAAGCAAGAGAATTTGTCTTTCATTTCTCTTCAATTGTTTTTACAAGAATTTTAAGATGCGTCCGTGTCACTCGTGATCTTAATACTTCAGCCTAGATATTGATATCTCAGTAAACTAATATTATTATATTAACATATAGTACAACAATAGTAAAATCACTGTCGCGACAAAATTCACTGTTGGTATTGAACTTGGCTATGACGTGAAAACGTCTTTTCGTTAGATGTTGGTAGTTTGTTCAATATTCGTAATTGACAAAATTACCACTGGAGTTCAAACGCCTATAGTTTGATAACTATTATTGCTGTGGCTCTGTAACGCATCTACAGGGAGACATTGAATTCATAGGCATTATTTTAAGGGGTCATTGTACTAATCATTATGAACAACTCTCACTATAGGAACAATGCTGAAATCGCGTAAAAAACAGCTATTTCATACATTATGCTCGCAAAACTCCGCAAAACGTAGGTAACAGATGATTTTTTTTTCGCGATTTCAGATTTGTTCCCATAGTGAAAGTTGTTCATATGATGAGTACAATGACCCCTTAAAATAATGCCCATGAATTCAATTTCACCCTGTATAATGTAATGTAATGTCAGCAACGAAAATTGATACTATTACTTTTGAAAATCATGTAAACAGACAAAATGAATCAACGACACACTACTTTTCTACATTTCACGTTTTCGATAGATTTATATTCATTAAATATCAGATTCACACTACATCTTTGTAACACTTACAAACTTCGTTGCAGGCCTCGGATGGTACAACATAAAGTACTGTTTAGCTTTAGCCGTGTTCCTGATAGCAGCTATCGTGGAACCGGTTGGCTACTCCTTCGTGTTACCAGCTGCGATGTGCGATCTGGATATGACTGATAGTCAGCGAGGATTCATTGCTTCAATACCATATATAGGTAAGACACTGGCTGGAGCAATGTTTTTTCTAGTCGTTCTTTGGTCTGGTCTGGTATGTTCTTTTAAATGTGACCATGAGCCCTTGTCACCTCTCTCTCAACTTATTCTAGGTGTCGTGGCCACTTCTTTTCCATGGGGCTACCTCGTGGACACTCAGGGCCGCAAGATGATGGTTATATACGCTTCCCTGCTTGCTGGGGTATTCGGCATCGCAGCTGGGTTCATGCCGGAACTCATAAGCTTTGCGGCTTGCAAGTTTCTCTCATCACTTTGGTAAGAATTGACTAACTTTGTACCAATATTCTCTCAAATTCCAAAGTTTACGCAAGATTTGAATTAAGTAGAAAACGATTTTTTTTCTTTTATTATTATAACATATTTATGGAAGCACGTCGGGCAAATGGCTTCCACGATTTTCAAATTTTGGGATACCCGATATAACTTCTATATTTTATAACTTCTGTTACTTGAGTACTTATGTAGAAGGTATGTAGAATTTCCGCCCTAACATGCAAATTACTGTTGTTCAGCTTAGCTTGCCCGGCAGCAGTCCCCTACACATTCATCGGTGAAATCCTGCCGGCCAAGTCCAGAGACATTGTCCTGTCCATCATGAATGCTCTACAGATTAGCGGCACAGCTATGACGTCTCGTAAGTATTTATAAATGTACTATGAGCCTGTAATTCAACACTCACTCCACACCAATAACTGCTGTGTAAAAATCAGAAAAGGACCGAGCATTCAATGTAAGGTGGAATTACTTGACCTTTATTTTCTATAGGAAACTACCTTTTGAAAAAGGCAACAAGAATCATTCCATTTTGACGTACAAGCATGCCTTTCACGTGCCTATTTGACATAAATGATTGGTTTTGGATGCTATTTTTGTCTACTACTTCTTGTCTTAATTCAAAGTTAAATCTGTGGCTCAGTATAGTGGCGCTAGTAATTTTTAAACATGTGTTTCTCGTACTACAAATTATGGATGTTAGAACTTAGAAGAAAAATAAGGTTTCCTCGCAATGTTTTTTAAATCAGTGATGTCTAGGTTTAGATAAATTTGAGACGGAAATCACCTCTGTTATCCTCTGAGTCGTCACAACATTACTTAATACTTAAAATGATTACGATTTAATTATACCAAGTCATTCTCAATTGTACAACTACGTTGGCATCTTTGTTATCTTAATACGCGAAGAATGCTTCAAAATTACTTATTAATATGATTATAGACATAATCGTACATAATCAGCTTATAATGTTCCACTGCTGGGACACAGGCTTCCTTTTGGTGAGAGAAAGTGGACCGTAATCCACTACGCGGCCATGTCACATATGAATAACATATGTCACATAAACTTAATTTTACGTATACGTTAAACAGCCAACCACTATTTGTAGTGGAATCCGTTTGCGACCTCGGTGTGACTATTGATTCACGTTTGCACTTTGACTTGCATATTGAAAATATAATAAATAAAGCCTTTCAGATGTATGGTTTTGTTATGATATCCTCGAAAACCTTCGTGCGGCCCTCTACTTTTTTGGTATTATACAAAACGTTGATTAGATCCCAGTTAGAATACGCGATTCCTATTTGGAATCCGTTTTACCTCAAATACAACATTAAATTAGAGTTAGTGCAGAAAAAGTTTTTACGTACTGTGAATTACAAATGTAACCATTCGAGGATTCCGTACACACAATTACTACAGCAATATAATATTTTAAGTTTGGAGTCTCGGCGTTTACTTCTGGTAGCCATGATGCTGCATGGTTTGTGTACCAATAGATTTGACTGTATTGAAATCACAAATAAGTTACGCTTTACTGTACCAAGGACTGTTATCAGACGGGCGGCCCGCGTGCCCCGGTTGTTCCACGTGGATCTGTGTAGGACCAACGCCGGGGCGCGAGTGCCTCTTCGTCAACTTGTGGAAACCTATAACACATACTTTATGGACATAGATATCTTCTCTCTTTCTAGTAACAAATTTAAAACACTGGCAATAAATATTCTTTGAACACAATCCTAATCTAAAATTTAGTAATGATTTAATTCAACTTTATAAGACATAGTCGTCTTTTCGCTCTATAGTTATTCTTTTATTAATCCGTGGACAATGGTGTGCGTATATGTTATCAATGTATATGTTTACCAATTTATGTAACTGTACTAAACTAAGTACTTACAATTTTAAATTTGAACATGCAACTGTTTTTTTTGTCCCAAATAAATAAAATAAAATAAGTAATATGAATTAGCTTTGTGTCATTTTCAAGCTTGTGTGGTTTGCGTTTTATTAACATAATATAATTCAATACAATAATTTAATCATGTACAATTAACGCATTTTTTTTTCATTTCCAGTACTAGCTTGGGGAATACTGCCCCTTGACTTCCGGATAGACTTCGGACTATACATGTTCAGGTCATGGAGACTCTTGACGATCATAAACGCATCCGTCTTTTTAATAGCAGCTGCTCTACTGTCTTGCGGTCCTGAAAGTCCAAAGTACTTGGTTTCTCAGGGTAAAATGGATGAAGCACTCAAAGTTTTGCAAGGAATATACGCCGGAAACAAGAAAAAAGCACCTGAAGATTATCCGGTAAGTGTTAATCCAGGTGTGCTCTGTGCCAAATTATATCCTGACCCGTTCAGTAGTTTTTGCATGAAGAAGTTACAAACATACAAACATTTCGCCTTTATAATATTAGTGTAATGATTCAGTAATTCGTCATCCGCCAAAAGATTATGTCATTGGTACTTGAAAGCGTTATTCCATTTAAATTACACCCGATAAATGATGAAATAACAAACATTATCACACCTCATCATTTCAGGTAATCTTTGATCAGTAACGATAACACAAATCATCAAATTATCAGACGTGATGCCATGTATAAGCAATATGCCATGTATCGGTACACGATTATCAACTCGCAGTCTTCCATTATACACCGTGGCGCTACAATGGTGACATTAATTTAACACACAAAGTGTTCAAAATACTTATGTTTGCACTATAACGCCTACTCGTATTTTTATTGCAATGTACACGGATGCATCTCACTGCTTGCGGCGAACGATTAGCTGTTAAGAATTAGTTTTATAAGTACCTACGTCTAGTACAACTTTTGTTATTTTTTTCTTCTGTCACTTGTCTTTGCACGGAATACAGCTCTTAAGTTTTCGGAAGCATTTTATTTTCAATAATCCTGGATAGAAATCCCCAACATGGTCCTAACGAGCGGATATAAATGAAGAAACAATAATAATCAGTGGAAATAAGAAAAATACGGATTTTACTGGAATATTGAAGACTATTGAAGTAGTCCGGTACGCGGAGTCCAAAGGTCACAGGCGAACATCGACTTGGAAATCTTGATATATTTGGAGTCTGGAGATTTTGGATAGCTAGATGTGGATATATACAGTGTTCAGACGATAATCAGTATATTAAATAGTACCCAGTACTCTTAAATAGGTTTGTTTCGTGGTAATTCGCGTAAGTTTCCGAAAATTGTTAAGGTCAGTACTACCTACTTTATTCACTTTGATTTTAACCAGACAATTACTTTATTTGCAGTTAACTGATTGTGATTACATTGTTAAAACTAATCAGAACTAGGTGTATTGTTTATCGTTATTGTGATTATATCAGTACATCATTAAGCAGTATTGTAGTTTTCAGCTAAGTTTTTATAGTGTAAGTTGGTTTAAAACAATTTGTTAGGTAGATTACTATTAACAAATTATTGTACTTTAACTTGTTGTATTTCAGCTGCAAGAGAATTAGGTATTATTGTTAGGAATTGTACGTTATTTAATTGTATCTTTGTATATTTCAGTGTAATACCGGTTTCTCAAAATGGCTGACAAGGAGTTAATTAAAAGAAGGGCAAGTTATAAGGGACGTTTGACAGCTTTCTGTAATTATTTCAATGATTTGGAAGATTCGTTGAATCCTTCACAGGTATGCGAATTGCAACTACGTTTGGGTAAGATGGAAAATTTATTTGTACAATTTGACGAGATTCAATTAAAATTGGAGTGTTTAGTTGATGATGTCAGTAGTCAACTCCAGGAGCGAAACGAGTTTGAATCCATTTATTACAAGATCTTTTCAAAGGCTCAAGAGTTACTTACACGTAATTTAAAAACAACTAAGGATGAGGATCCTTTGGAAAATGATAACTGTACGTCACGAACGCGTAATCGTAAGCTTGTTAAATTACCTACCATACAACTGCCAAAGTTCAGTGGTTCATATGAAAAATGGTTGGAGTTCCACGACACGTTCTCTAGTTTAATACATTTTAATGATGAAATAGATGACGTCAACAAATTTCACTACCTTAGGGCTTCTC
Organism: Hyppa rectilinea; assembly: GCA_951799385.1. NCBI lineage: Eukaryota > Metazoa > Arthropoda > Insecta > Lepidoptera > Noctuidae > Hyppa > Hyppa rectilinea. Next base: position 6,045,612 of record OX637310.1, on the reverse strand, counting down.
TCGAGGGTTCAGCTGCTGTGGTGATTCAATCTATTGAGTTTTCTGCCAGCAATTACACTGTCGCATGGAAAATATTGTGTGAACGTTTCGATAATAAGCGGGTTTTAATACAAAATCATGTAAGTGCATTATTTAATCTCGAAACAATTAAGAAGGAGTCATCTGTTAGTTTAAAACGTATTATTGATTCTGTCAACAAAAACTTGCGTTCGTTGGAATCATTAGGAGAACCAACAGATCGTTGGGACACGCTCTTAATTTATATAGTTACAAATAAATTGGATTCTAAAACTTTTCGAGAATGGGAAGAATTTAAAGGTGGTATAGATAAAGAAAAGTCAATCAGATTAGACATGCTTCTTGGTTTTTTGCGAAATCGTTCAGACTTATTAGAAACTATTGAAATGTCACACAATAGTTCTAATAATAATTCTTCTAATTCTAGCAATAAACATAAAAGCTTGGTGTCTATGGCCAGCACATCAACTAATCGGCCTAATCCTGGTTCCAATTCACTGAAATCGTGCCCGAAATGCAAAGGTGAACATAACCTCAGTAACTGTTCACAATTTCTAGCTCTGAGCAATGAGCAGAGATTAGAGTTACTGCCACAATATAAAATATGTTTTAATTGTTTCCGCACTGGCCATTACGCCAATCATTGTAAATCAACTGGTTGCAAAGTGTGTAAGCGCAAGCACAACACACTTGTTCATGTTACAGATCCTAAAGCTAAGTCGAATATTAAACCATCGACTACCATTGGTGATGATGAAAGCCGTGAAGCTACTGAACCATTGGCTAACAATAACATCACATTATCGGCACAAATCACATCGAACGTGAACTTACCAATTAAAGGAGAAGTTCTATTAGCCACTTCATTATTAAAAGTTTATGATGACAATAACCGCGAATATCTCGGTCGTGCCATTCTTGACAGTGGCAGTACATCGTGCCTAATAACAGAAAAATTCTGTAATTTATTAAATTTACCGACAATCAAAGTTAGCGAGTCACTGATGGGTATTAATAACTCTAAGTCACCAATTGGTAAAATGTGTTGCGTTGCAATAAAATCATTAAATGAAAACTTTTCTAAAAATATTTGCTGTTTTATCTTACCTTCTATTACTGATGAAGTGCCCTGTCGTCAATTAGATCTTAGTGAATTAAATATTCCGAGTGATTTGTGTCTAGCTGATCCTCACTTTTACACACCGTCTCCTGTGGACTTAATTATAGGTGCAGATGTTTTCTGGGACCTCTTGGGCACAGAGAAGATAAACCTGGGTATTGGAAAACCGGTACTATATGAAACTAGACTTGGTTGGATAGCTTCAGGCCCTATGCTACATAGTGGTCAAGTTCCGTGTTCTCTTCCTGTACTTTGTAATTTTACAAATATTAAAAAACCCGAAACTACTGTTTTAGCGGATAGCTCAAGTACTGATAATATTCAAAACCTTTTAATGCGTTTTTGGCAGCTTGAGGAAGTAAGCCATCAGTCATCAGTATTTTCTCATGAGGAGAAAATGTGTGAAGAGCATTTTATTCAAAACACAACACGTCTCAAGGACGGCCGTTTCTGTGTGAGAATACCTTTAAGACAATCACATGGTAACTTAGGCGACTCTGTTCATAGAGCTAAGCACTGTCTGCTTTCATTAGAGCGCAGGTTTAAGAGTCAGCCATCATTTAAAGCACGTTATTGTGATTTCATGAAAGAATATGTTGAGTTAAAACATATGTCTAAATGTGTACCTGACCCACAGAAACTTGCATATTTTATACCTCACCATGGCGTTGTGCGTGAAAGTAGTTTAACTACAAAACTCCGAGTGGTGTTTAACGCTAGTAGTCCCACCACCTCAGGAGTATCACTTAATCAATCACAAATGATAGGGCCTACTGTACAAGATGACTTAGTATCAATCCTTCTTCGGTTTAGGAAATATAAATATGTCCTATCCGCAGATGTGGAAAAAATGTACCGCCAGGTAATAGTACACCCAGATGACAGGCATCTGCAGCAAATCTTATGGCGGAATGATCCCTGGAGGCCTATGGAAGCCTACCAGTTAAATACGGTTACGTACGGTACCGCTAGCGCACCGTATCTTGCCACTAGGTGTCTTAGACAGGTAGGGCTCGATTGCACTGACAAAAAAAATGCTGCAATTATAAAGCATGATTTTTATGTAGATGATTTGCTTTCGGGAGGGGATACAATTGACGAAGTCCTTGAGATACGCCATAAGGTAACCGCAGAGCTGGCTTCGGCTGGGATGCCGTTACATAAATGGAAATCTAATAATTCACAAGTGTTGTCTGATCATACGGATCATTCTTCATTAAGTTTAAACATTGGTTCAATGGAACCTTGCAAAACGTTAGGTCTGAGTTGGCATACTGAGCCTGACGTGTTATGTTATTCAATTAATCCCAATATTAATAATGCCATGACCAAGCGCGGAATACTTTCTACAATTGCTCAGATTTTTGATCCGCTAGGTCTGTTAGCTCCTTACATTATTGTTATGAAAACTATAATGCAAAAACTTTGGGTACATAAATTGGGATGGGATGATCAGTTGCCATCTGATATAGTGAAAATTTGGTCCAATGTTATACGGGACTTACCATTGTTAAACACATTAAGTATTCCACGGATTGTCCTTTGTGATTTATATAAAGATATAGATATCCACATATTCAGCGATGCGTCGCAACTTGCATTCGGTGCGTGTCTGTATGTCAAAAGTACAAGTCATGATGCTAATGTCCTGGTACGTTTACTTACAGCGAAAAGCCGAGTAGCTCCAATTAAGCCAACTACGATACCAAGACTTGAGCTTTGCGCGGTGTTGGTTGGTGTTCGTCTTTACGAAAAGGTGATTTACGCTCTTAGAGCTCAAGTCAGAAGTGTCACCTTTTGGACTGACTCGACTGTTGTATTAGGCTGGCTTAAGATGCTACCACACAAATTACAGCCGTTTGTGCGCAACCGGATCGCAGAAATATTGGACAAGACAGCCGCATGCTCATGGAGGCACGTCCCTACAAATTTAAACCCAGCTGACCATATATCACGTGGAACAGATGTAAGTCTTTTGCAATCTTTAGATTTGTGGTGGTCGGGCCCTGAATTCTTGAGATATGACATCTCGAAATGGCCTAGTAATCCTACAGTAACAAATAAAAAACTTCCTGAAACTCGATCCGAAGTTTCTTTACTTGTTACATCTGCCAATCCACGACCCGTTATAGAATTTGATAGATTTTCAAAATTCATTACTCTTCAACGGTCGGTGGCATATGTTTTGAGATTTATAACTAATCATCATAAAAAGGAATTACCTGAAGATCAATTCTTCAGTACTAATGAACTGAATCAGTCATTAAATTGCATAATAAGACTCTCGCAAAAGGATTCATTTCCAGAATACACACTTTTACTAAATAAAAAGGATTTACCAAAAAAGAGTCCATTGATTAAGTTTAAAGTCTTTCTAGACGACCATAATTTAATGCGTGTTGGAGGTCGACTTGAAAACTCTCAATTTTGTTACGATAAAAAACACCCTTTATTAATACAGTCCACTCATGTTGTCACAAAATTGTTGTTTGAATTTATGCACAGAAAACTCATGCACGCTGGGCCGCAATTGCTATTAGCGTCTATTAGAGAAAATTATTGGCCAATTGGTGGTAGACGTTTAGCTAAATCAACTTATAATAAATGTATTTTATGCTGCCGTATGAAGGGACGGGTAGTCTCTCCTCTCATGGGTGATTTGCCACAGCAGCGCTTGATTCCCGGGGTTACCCCTTTGAAACTGTAGGTGTGGATTATGCTGGACCAATTATGTCCGCCACTAGGCAAGGACGTGGTTGTCGTCTTACTAAAGTATATGTTGTTCTTTTTGTATGTTTCACTACTAAGGCGATACACATCGAATTTAACAAGCAACAATTTTTTATCAGTTCTGCGTAGATTCGTTTCGCGTAGAGGAAAACCTAAACACATCTACTCTGATAATGGAACCTCGTTTGTTGGAGCATATCACGAACTTGGTCAGTTCATAAAGAGTAATTGCAATTCGTTATCCTGTGATTTAGCAAACGAAGACATTAATTTTCATTTTATCCCTCCTTATGCTCCTCACTTTGGAGGTCTTTGGGAGGCCGGTATCAAATCTACTAAATATCATTTAAAGAGAGTATTGGGCAATTGTAATCTTACTTATGAGGAGCTGAACACTGTGTTAGTTCAAATAGAAGCCTTACTCAACACTCGCCCACTCACCCCACTCTCATCAGATCCCAACGATTTGCTGCCGCTAACGCCTGGACACTTCCTAATCGGACGGCCACTGACAGCATTACCTGCACCTAACCTCGAGGACCGATCCGTGACTTATTTGACCAGATACCAGAGGATAGAGCAACTCCGTCAACACTTCTGGTCTAGATGGAGCAAGGAATACGTGTCAGAGCTACAGCAGCGAGTGAAATGGCGATCCTGCACTAAGCCATTAGAAAAGGACACCCTTGTGCTCATTAAGGACGAGAAACTACCTCCCTTGAAGTGGCGACTGGGCCGAGTCATGGCTGTTTTCCCTGGACAGGACGGCATCAGTCGTGTCGCTGATATCAAGACGTCATGTGGAGTGGTTCGGCGAGCCTTCAGCAAGATTTGCCCGTTACCTGTATCTCATAAAGAAGATTCTGGTTGAGAGACGATCTCTCAACGCCCGGGGGGATGTTCAAAATACTTATGTTTGCACTATAACGCCTACTCGTATTTTTATTGCAATGTACACGGATGCATCTCACTGCTTGCGGCGAACGATTAGCTGTTAAGAATTAGTTTTATAAGTACCTACGTCTAGTACAACTTTTGTTATTTTTTTCTTCTGTCACTTGTCTTTGCACGGAATACAGCTCTTAAGTTTTCGGAAGCATTTTATTTTCAATAATCCTGGATAGAAATCCCCAACACAAAGGTATACGTTTCATATTTTCGTTTTATGAAGACCTTTAAACGTTTTTATTTACGGATTTATTTAAAATTCCTAAAACATTTATAAACCTATCAACATTAATATGATTAATGGGCACTAGCCCTACCCGTATGTTAAATTAATGTCGCCAATGAAATTATAACGAATTAGCAATACTATTAGGATAAAACAACTGCAAAAGGCGAATTTATTTTATTATTTGGTTTGTTTGAATTTTTTTTTCAATTCGCGTTTTTTTTTCCTATCTACATATTAACACTTTGAGGGACACTGAACGCCTGTAAACGTAATAACAATAAAACTTCTATTGTGTCTCGTTCAGTCTTCATCAATGGGTTAATGGGCACTGGCCCTACCCAAGTTAATGTCACCATTATAGCGCTAGCGCCACGTTGCATATGTATAGATAGATGTTTTTGATCACACCTCAGCCTTTCATGTCGTCCAAACGTCTATAACTCCATTAAAAAAAAATGAATATCAATGGTTTCAGATTAAACGCTTGGATGTACCTCCTCACGACGACACCAAAATAGGTTTCCTGAAATCACTAAAAGTACAGAGCTTACCTTTATTCAAGCCTCCATATGTAAAATGGTTTGCTCTGAATGGATTCCTTCTGTTTGGCTTATTCTCAGTGTAAGTTTAATAATAATTCTCTTTTCTTATTATCGCCTGATTTATCAGAGTAAGCTTAAAGTACAGTTTGAGAAACATAATTCTTGAAGTGTTAAATGAAAGCAATGAGTAGTTCTTTGATGAATCCTCGAACAATCAATCTGCCTAGCTTTTTCCCAACTATGTTGGGGTCGGCGTCCAGCCTAACCATCCGGTTAGGCTGGGTACCAGTATTTTATATGGAGTGACTGCGTATTCGACCTCCACAACCCAGTAACTGGGTAGCACACTACCCCTTGATAAAACTGGATGTTAGACTTGCGGGCTTCTGACACCCCGTAACGACTGTCAAAGATCCACAAATGACAGCCGGGACCAACAATCCTCATATATATTTGAAAAAAAACTTCTACTTCATCCTGAGGAGAGTTGTTTACAGTAGATAACGTGGGGTCAAAATTTCTTACATATAAACGTCACGTAACTTGTTTTTCAGATTAAACGGTTTATACTCGTGGGTACCAGATGTACTAAACAGGGTGTTGACCGGTGACGGGGAAGGTAAAACGGCCTGTGACGTCATCTTCGACAGATTTAATCAGGTTAGTATTGAGATTAATTACAGCCTGTTTTTTTGTCATAAACGTTTATATGCAGAGATACGAAAGGTAAGGGACTATTCTGCCTAAGAGTTAATAGTTGAGAGAAGATCGAAATTCCTCAGACATTCCAACACGCCTAGGTACCTGATGATACTATAGTAGGTGCATAAAATCCAAACGACATTAATGACAAAATTTCATACAAACTTTCATCCCCTATTTAACTCCTTTAGTGCCTTTTATTCAAATTCTTCCTTAGTCTTACTCATTGTCATTGTAGTGTGATTAGTTAATTTTCGAATTTTATTAAGTAGATAGATGATTCCATGTGTAACAAGCAGTGTTCTTTTGTTTCAGACAATAGAAGAAGGGGCTGAATGCATAGACACTATAGAAACACAAACATTTCTAATCAATTCAGTGGCAAATATAAGCTGTGCCGTAATAGCCGTGGCAGTCAGTAGCACGGTCAGGTTTATTGGCAAGAAGAGGCTTCTAATCGTAGTGTTCATCGTCATTGGAATTTTCTGTATTCTCATCAACTTTATAACACAAGATATGATCTTCGCTGTTCTCATGTCTTCGCTCCCAGTCTTGGCTCTCGCGATTGGACCCGTAAATGCGTATACTGCGGAATTTTTCCCTACGCATTTGAGGTAAGATATACCATTGAATTTAGTAATAGCATCAGCATTAATTTTTATTTACCCTAAACCCGGAAAGGGGTAATTGTACTCATCATTTACAACAACTTTTTCTATGGACCAACCTTATAATCAACTGTTCGATACATTTGGTGGCTTTAAGTGAACACATTGTATGGAACAGCTGATTTGTTTTTTTGCAAATCAATTAAAATATTTTCTTGTAATTATTTCAGAGGCATGGCTGTAGGTCTAACCATGATGTTGGGACGCTCAGGCTCAATAGTTGGCACCAACGTCGCGGGCGTTCTTCTGAATGTATTCTGTGAAATGACCTTCTACCTGTTTGGAGGTTTATTAATTTGTAAGTAGAATTATTTATTAATCTATACCTAAGTAGGAGCAAAAGACCAGCCTGAGTCAGAAAAATTTAACAAACAAAAAACAACAAATAAACGGCTTAATACAGAAAAAAACCGGCTAACTGCGAGTCGGACTCGCGCACCGAGGGTTCCGTACAAACCGTAGGTATATAATTAAAAGTTCACCCATCACGACAATCGAGTCATAGTTATGGTATTTTTATATTTTGAAAAAAAAGTTTTTTTTGTTTATTGTATGATTTAACTAAAAATTTACGGTTTTCGCAATTTTTCCTTTATCTGTACTATAAGACGTCACTTCGTACCAAATTTAAAGATTCTAGGTTCACGGGAAGTACCCTGTAGGTTTTGATTCCCGTGAGTTTCAAAAATTTGCGGAAATTTGCGGCATAAACGGCTGTGTCTTTTGATTGCTTTGGCTTAGAAGTTTGATTTTATCAGAGCTCCAAGGGACAGTAGACCTGAGTATTAGATATAATTATCAGTTTGATACCTCCACGCGTTCCTGAGAAAAACGGTCTTGACAGATGGACGAACGGACAACAAAGTGATCCTATAAGGGTTCCGTTTTTTCCTTTTGAGGTACGGAACCCTAAAAAGAATACATAAACTTGTGGTCACTCATACATCTTATTCGAATTAGATAATTCGAATTGTTAGGGAACCTAACTGGTACAAAAGTGTCCCAAACAGAACCTTCAATTAGATACGTACTCCTTACGAAGATCGCATAATTGGCTATTTGACACGGTCAAAAACAAAATATGAAATCACATAGACAAAAGACCGCTCATCTTAAAAACTTCCATCACCACGCAGAAATTAAATATTAGATTCCAAAAATCTGTGACGTCATATTTCTATAAAAAGTTCATAAAAAGTAACCTTATTGACTACTTTGTCAAATACCTATTATGTTATTCCCCGTTGGGTGAGACAGAGTACTAGAGATACTCATAGTACAAACATATGACTGGCTTCCTACAATGCTAAGTTCAATATGAAAAAAAACCCATAGATTTTAAGAAATAATATTTTGTACTTAATTATTTTTTCTTTTTTCAGTTTGCGGTGCACTCTCGTTTTTATTACCAAGTTCTCAAGAACCGCCTACAAATAAGAAGCCGCAACAAATTGAAGATTTAGAGTCGTAAATATGTTTATATGATAAGGCATTGTTTTGTTTTAATTTATTATATTATTTGTTAGTTAAATATTTGTTGTTTTGTTTAGAGGCTGCATTTCTTATGTACAGACGCCAGCACATCAAGCTATCCCTAACTGTCAAATTTTCTCAATTAAAAATGAACCTTGTCTTTAAAATTAAGTTGAAATATTATCAAAGAAATTTGACAGATTGTGGTAACTTGATGTGCTGGCCTCTGTTTCGTAAAGTAGGTTGATATCGTTCAAGAGCTATTGCAGTACCTACCTATTATGCTATCCCCTTGCCAGTTTCTTAGTAAAACACTTAAGAAACAAAAGTAATTTTCGGAATCGGTTCAGTGGTTTCGAAGATTAACTCCTACATCCAATCTCACTAATACATACCTCTTTTTCCTTTAAATTACCTACATACATATAGGTGTCACCGAGTGTTAGTGAAAACAGCGGGACTAGGGGTTTCATTCTGACGGTTCACCCACGTTCATTGCGCTATTGACGTTATTGAGTAGACTAACTTTTCAAACTTATGAATCAATGGATGAGCAACATCCTTCAAAACTATCAAATTGTGATAGGGAATGTGTTAAGTACACAATGCAGATGTGAGTGACTATTGTGGAACCATTCCGAAACTTGTCCATCTGCTCTAAACACCAGCTAAATTTAGCTAATTAAGCACCTATATGACTGACAACGACCAGTAATGCCTAGGTGTTCAATAAATTATAAGAGGTTAAATGAAACCAATCAATCCAACAATTGATTCTCAGGGTCATAGAATTCAATAAATTGTCTCGATTGATTCTCACGAATTGTAAATGGCAAGGAACAATTTTCGGCAATTGATTCACTCCATGTAAAATGTCTTGTGTTAGTGTCGGATTTATCTGCTAACCATACCAATATTTCTTGTACACAGACAAATCACTACATAGTATAAAGAAAAGTCGCTTCCCGCGTCTGTCCTAATGTCTGTATGTCGGTATGTATGCTTAGATCTTTAAAACTGCACAACGGATTTTGATGCAGTTTTTTTTAATAGATAGAGTAATTCAAGAGGAAGGTTTAGGTTAAGGTTTGCGGACGAAGTCGCGGGCAGGAAGCTAGTATGAACTCTCCGGTCTGTGAAGGCCATACCGACAGCATCCACCGATAATGATCAAATGAGGGTGGGTAATGATCAAGTGACTCCTCTCTAACACCAGGAATAACTCTGACACCAGGTTAGTCACTAACCACACGAAGAAGAAGAAGACTCCTCTCGCTCTGAGTGGAGCGGAAAGAAGTGTCAGACGGTTTCTGACTAATACCCATCCATGTTCCTTCCTTAGCCCTTTATGCCCCAGGGTAGCTTGCTTGCTGACTAAAACCCATCAATGTTCCTTCCTTAGCCCTTAGTGTTGCGGGGCAGAGGTAATCCCTTCGGGCAATCCCGCTGGCCCGGCAGGCATCGGCACTAACGAGCCCCTTCAAATATGAAGTGGGAACGTTCGGGTTTCCCACTGTCTTCGATTTATCTGCGAACCATAACAATATTTCTACTTCGACCAATATTTACAAAGTATGACTGACGGTATCCATCTGATTTCTGAAATCTGTGGTAATCAGCCTATAATGTTCCCACTGCTGGGACTGAGAGTAAATAATATAAAGTCAACAGAGAATGTCTGTCGACACTGAAAATCACAGTGACCTTTATCCTGGTTACAATAAGGTTGCTGTTTGTGTTGTTTCATGTTTTTTTTTTCACAATAGTTTAAAATCAAAAACTATGCTCACAAAACACGCTCTACCTTAAATGTAATTCGAAAACACTGCGTCCCAAGATACTGGATTTTCGTAGTTTGGGAGGCAGGAAACATATTTTTGTTACCTACAACTCGGAAATTGGGGCAGTTACTACAATAAGCTACTATAAAATCTGTGGTGAACTCATGTTGAACTGTTGATAGACATTACGTAGATAAAACTTTGAACTTTCATTTGCTGAGTTGGTACTAGGTTGGCTATGTTCTGCAGTAGAACGTGCTTAAGATACGTACGCAATGTCTTAAGAATCCACACTAATATTATAAATGCGAAAGTAACTCTGTCTTTCTGTCTGTCTGTCTGTCTGTTACCTTTTCACGCCTAAACCACCCAACCGATTTTGCTGAAATTTGGTATGTAGATAGTTTGCATTCATGAGAAGGACATAGGCATATTATTTTTTGGAAATTCAACCCCTAAAAGGGTTACAAGGGGTGGCAAAGTTTGTATGAGAAAAATATTTTTATTGCACATTTTTGCATAGGTAGGTAGGTAGGGTAGGTAGGGTAGGTAGGGTAGGTAGGGTAGGTAGGGTAGGTAGGGTAGGTAGGGTAGGTAGGGTAGGTAGGGTAGGTAGGGTAGGTAGGGTAGGTAGGGTAGGTAGGGTAGGTAGGGTAGGTAGGGTAGGTAGGGTAGGTAGGGTAGGTAGGGTAGGTAGGGTAGGTAGGGTAGGTAGGGTAGGTAGGGTAGGTAGGGTAGGTAGGGTAGGTAGGGTAGGTAGGGTAGGTAGGGTAGGTAGGGTAGGTAGGGTAGGTAGGGTAGGTAGGGTAGGTAGGGTAGGTAGGGTAGGTAGGGTAGGTAGGGTAGGTAGGGTAGGTAGGGTAGGTAGGGTAGGTAGGGTAGGTAGGGTAGGTAGGGTAGGTAGGGTAGGTAGGGTAGGTAGGGTAGGTAGGGTAGGTAGGGTAGGTAGGGTAGGTAGGGTAGGTAGGGTAGGTAGGGTAGGTAAGTTGGTAGGTAGAGTAGGTAGGTAGGGTAGGTAAGGTAGGTATCATAGTTAACACAGGACAACGTCTGTCGGGTCAGCTAGTTGTAAAATAATTAAAAAACTACATAGGGAAATCATGTTACTTACTTTGTATAATTTATATACCTACTGCGAGACCCCTCCATTATTTAGGAACATGATTGAGGAAAACATCTTCCGTAACTAGAGGATAAAATCAATTGCAAGTAATAATATGAGAGGTAAGGATAACCAGAATTCGACCTAGAATTAATAATATTAATTCTATTCATATTATGTATAATAGATGCCTATGCGATAGAATCTACTACCACAGATTATTAAGTTAAGGTACCTACAGTGCGATCAAAATTAAAAACTACTTTAAACCAGACAAACAGTATACAGAGACAGACACTATAATGCTTGATTAGTAGGATAGCATCAATCAACATCATAATTATTAGAGTAGACATATTCTAAAAGCTTTCTACCCTGTCCCTACTATTCATAAACTTCTATTTTCAAAAACATAGTTAAATACTTACTCCACAAGACATAGCAGGCGTCTTTTTATTGATAAAACAAACTTCTTTGACAACCGTTGTTGTTCCCACTATATAGTCCATTTTCAATAAAGTTTGTCATATAAATACAAAAAGAAATCATAATAAAAGTGTGTGTCACAATTTGTTAGTGCCTCATGAATATTTATGGCCGAATTTATCGGCGAAGGTTAATAATGTTGAATCGTTTCACAGAAAGGATAATCGTATCGGTCCTTAGCCCTGGTGAAAGCTACAATGCCATCAACGAAAATAAAACACTGGGACAGTAAACAAAATTAAATAGTTTGGGAAGGGAAGCGGACGGAGTTGGGACCGTCAGACGGACAGTGTCACAAATTAATTCGTGTTAGACGCACAAGTTTATAATTCGCAGTCTTACACTAATTACGGCTTTGCATCGTATCGCTCGAGCAAATCGGACGGGTTTCAGTACTAATCAGTTAATTAATTGGAATAATTATCGCATGTTTTCGTTCATCAATACATTTTTATCTCAGTCGAGCCATGGCGACTAAAAACAATGCTTGTGGATACCAGTGGTGAACTTTTATTAAATTAATTTTTAGATTTAAGTTTTATGTGTTTAAAATGGAAAATAAAATAAATACTATTGCTGAGGATGTGGACAGTAAGGAGAAATACGCAGCGGATTTGGATCAGGCCCTAGCAGTGGCAGGTAAGCAAGAGAATTACATTTTATTTGTGCCCCAGGAAGCGATTTATTTTAGCCGACACAATGATAACCGCAGTGAACTAACATTTTGACGACACAGCTCGGACTCTACGCAAATAAACATGAGAAACTTCAATTAAACAGTTATTAATAGTTAGTCCAATTTTCACGGTCACACACAACACAGAACTTGGACTATGATTACCTAATCATAATTATTACAAATCAAGTGTATCTACACTTGTTTTTATTAATGTTTAACTAGTATTCAAGATGTTCCCTTATTAATCTATATACGTATCAACGTAACGAAAAAAAGGTCAGTAGGCAATTCGAAAATTTAATTCTGAAAAATAACTAATAGATAAATCATTGACATATGAGATTTAATACTGTTTTCGTTCACAACGATTCCTTTAAAATGGAGGATAAAATTTTTACTTTTGTCAGCTGTTCCGTTCCTGCTCGATAGATATAAGTAGAAACCTTTGCCTGACTTTGAAGCACAAATATAATAGTCGCCCTAAACCGGATTCGAAGTTACTAACTAAAACCCTTGGAGAACAAGTTTAAAACAGGATTGGCTGGGTTTTTAAATACATAATTTAAGTACTAAAACCTTTAGACAAGCAGGTAGGTACACGATTTCTATCAAGGATTACTTGAATTTAAGATACTATCTAGTAGGTAACTACTTCGCCACATTTTCCTATTGCGCGAAAATTTGGTTCGCAGAAAAGGTTAATGCAATTCTCGGCAATATAGGTACTTTATACGTCTCTAGTCAAGAGGAGCTCATGGCCAAGTAATAATAACTGCAGTGGTCAATCCATCACGTTAAGCTATGCTTGCCGGTGTTGGTCCACAGATGGGTGACCACGTTAAGACGTTAGTCCCAGCTGTCATTCGTGGATCTTTGACAGTCATTACGGGTTGTCAGAAACCCGAAAGGCTGATAGCCAGTCCTACCAAGGGGTATCGTATTACCCATTTAGTGGGTTGATGTGGTCAGATTGGCAGTCGCTCCATGTAAAATACTAGTATTCAGCTGCATCCGGTCAGGCTGGAAGCTGACCCCAACAAAGTTGCAGCAGATTGAAGTCTCTAGTCAAGATTACCAGGTAGGTACATGCTTGTCGTTTTAAGCCCATCGCAATTTAAGCCAAGACTGCATGATGGCCATCATTTATGTTTCATTTGACACCAATAACTCTTGAGGTGCGTGAACTGAACACGTTGACCCGCATTGCAAATCAACTTTGCTTATCGTTCCCGTTGATTCGATCTTCAAGGTTGTCGACGCATTTTAGTCTTAATTTATTCCTACTGAGTGAATTCATTTGTTTATTTATATTTTACATTTACATCTCTATTATACATCATTTTTAAGTTCTCAAGCCCTCATACATAACTTTGTTCCTAGCCATGTCATCTTTCACATAATGCATGCAGCATCTTCTCTTGGTCTGTCTCTATACTAGAAATTTAAAAACGGAGGAGTGACAATGGGGCGTGTCTGTGTCCGCGCGAACTGATCAATCTGTTCATCAAATACACCACCACGTTATTTTTTTTTACTATATGACAGTGGCTGTACTATTTTTGCACCGTATGGTGCATGGTGAATGCACGCTGTGCTTGATGGGATAAGGTTTATTATTGAATGGGTTCTAATTTATGAAATGCAGGTGTGTGCGTGATTGCGAATCTATTGCTTCTATGCTTCTACTGAACTCCACATGTAGTATTTGGCGCATGGTGGTTCAAAAATGGAGTCATATACGATACATCTTCAAATACGGGGTTGATGTCCTTCTTTTTTTCTTACTTCTCCATCTTAAGCCTTCCAAATTTCTATGACTTATCCTCATTCCCCTGCATCACTTGTGCGATCCTATCCCCTAAACCGGATCCACCGGTGGATCATTAGCGGATTTATCTAATTGGGGATCAGACTGGAATGACGGTTAATCATGTCACCAAGGTACGAGCTACTATCAAGAAAAAAAGCAGTTAAACGTGATTCCGTGCAAACATATCCTGTATCTAACATAGGGAGCAATAAATAATGATAACGAACAAGTAGATAATGAAGATTTATGAAACACAATAGCTGCGATTACTTTAATGCCATCAATAAACCGTGCTTGCACGTTATGCTAATATTTGATTTTATAGTTTCATATAGAAACGCAAAATAAACAATTTGTTAGATAAACCGTTCCATACAGTAATAATATCTAATCTAATTCTTCCTCATTGCCAGCGCCACCAACGAGAGCTTATCAGCGAGTAACATTGATATGAAAGTATGACATTAATTTTAGCGGATCTGGTTTTATTTGATTATATCGCAAAATTAAGTACATAGGCATAAATATAAATGGTTTCGGTATCTGTTTTAAGCGGGATTGTCCGAAAGGGTTACGTTACGTACCGTTCCCTCTCGATATCTACATCGTCTTCAAGGCCTTCGGTAAGGAAATGCCCTAGGTATTTAAATTTTGCGACACGGTTAACGTTCAAACCATTTAGTGTTATATTACGGGTGTGTTCGAGACATCTACCGGCAGCCTTAAAGACCACTCACTTTTTTGTGCATTGTACAAAAGGCCATGTGTATGCGCATAGTTCTCACATACCTTAAGCAACTCTCCGAGGCCCCCCGCCGTCGGGCTCAGCAGCACCATATCGTCCGCGTAGCTTATGTTGTTGATACTAACGCCATCTATTGAGCAACTGACGCGCCTGCTACTGAGCTCGACGATGAGGTCATTAACATATAGGTTGAAGAGCTTGGGAGACGTCAATCCACCCTGCCTCACTCCGCTCTCCAGCCTATATGCTTCAGAGAGTGTGTACTGGCCCACTTCACAAAATGGGTCTGGTTGCTATACCAATATTTTAATATATTGAGCGCAGCTACCGGCACACCCCTGTCCCTCAACTTTCTCCAGAGCACATCTTACGATACTAGATCAAAAGCCTTGGAGAAGTCAAGGAAACAGGCATATACCGGCGTTCTACGATCAGTATAGTATTGGACGGTATGCTTGAGACTTAAGATTGCGCTTTCAGTGGATAGCCCAGGCCGAAACCCGAACTGAGCGTCATGTAATGTTATGTACTTATCTAGGCAAATATCAAGCATACCGTCCAACACCTTAGCAATCACAGTCGCTAAAGATATGGGACGGTAGTTCCCCTTGTCCGAGATATCGCCGGTCCTGTTCTTCACAATGGGCACTACGATGGTTTTCATTAAGTCGTGTGGCAAATAAGAGTGACTCATGCACATTGTGAAAAACAAGGCCAGGACCCTCGGCAAGTGAACCCCAGCATACCGCAAGTGTTCAACACTAAGCCCGTCATGACCGGGAGACTTACCGCCTGTCATTTTCTTTATGACGAGTCTTACTTGACTAGCAGTAAAATGAACAGTCGCCTCACATCCCTCACGTCCAGTCTCAGAGTCGATAGACGACACTGAAGGGCCCAGTGGGGAGCGCACCTTAAAATGCTCACTGAACATACCTATTAGCAATATGGACTGGTTCATTTTTCCCACCCACACTCACCGGAAGGCCAGGCCTAATATCGAGCCTTCTAGTAGCCTTCCAAAATTTGCTGAAATCTTTTGAAGATCTATGTTTGGCCAGGATATCCAGTCTAAGTTTTTCCTGGTTATTTTGACACCACTTCAGTCGACTTTTGAATATTTAGACTGCTTGCACACAATAAAGGTACAAAGGCGGACTTAATGCCTTCGGCATTCTCTGCCAGTCAACCAAGGGTGGTAAAGAGATTAGATTACTTTCTTTTGATTTTGACTTCTTTTACCCTCCTCAATATTTCTTCATTGATCAATTTTCTGTCAAAGATACTTTCTGCATACGAAGCAGCACCTCATTTGTAATGCTTTTAATGTTTCTTGACCACTCATGGTAAGTTTTGTTTCGCTCGCGTATGTGCGTATGCGCCAATATGACGCTTCCGACACATGCATATAATCCATAATCATTTTACCTACACCAAGTGATCCATTATGTAGATATACATTATTATCTTCATGCCAAATTAGGTGAACAGCTTTATAGTTGTGCATAAATCCACTAAGAAACATTTGTTTATTAATACGCTGTTAAATCCCGCAGATACACAAGCAAAATTAATTCAACACATGTGGACCATGTGATTAGATACAATTAGGTAGACGCAGCTTCAACACAATATCTCAAACATGTTTTAGTAATTATTTATCTTCATATCTCCTTTTCTAGTCTACAATAAGGATTGGCCATGGACACTCCCTTCAGCGGGATTGTCTGAAAGGGTTACCGCGGCCCTGAAACACAAAGAGGTTAGGGAGGATCATGGACGGGTTTTAGTCACTAAAAGTTTGTCACTCTCTGCGGCTCATTGATGATTTCCCACTCTTTATTAAAAAAAGGCTATGGACACTTAGACAGTCTGTCGGTCGGTCAGAATTTTTTTTTTCAAATTTATTTATTTATTTATTGTAACCAACTTGTATTTACAATTTAAAAGCCACGCAAACAAATTATTGGTCTGTAATAAGTTAAAACGATAAACGAAAAATTATAAAATATAAACAAAAACGAAGATAAAAGAAAATATTAGAAGTTATAGTGAAATAAAAAAAAAGAAGTAATGAAGGACAGAACAATAAACATAAAACTAAAAAAGTAAATTATACAACACCTGCATATTACCAGTGCTTACGAATGGATGCCAATCCTGTGCGTTAACTCAGGAAATGGCAAATAAACTCGCCACATGCCAGTATGCAATGGAAAGGAGTATGTTACATATCAGGAAATCAGACAGAATGAAAAATTGTAGTATTAGAAATAAAACAAAAACTACAAGCGTCGCAACGAAAATAAGAAGATTAAAATGGAGATGGGCAGGGCATATGATCAGAGGTTACGACAAATGGAGTAAAAAAGTCACAAGATGGTACCCCAGGGAAGGCAAAAGGAAGAAAGGTAGACCACAAAAAAGGTGGGACGATGACATTAGACAGCATTATGCTGGAGTGATATGGAACAGAGTAGCCCAAGAAAGATCAGAATGGAAAAGGTTGGTGGAGGCCTTTGCCGATTGGCAAACAGATCTGCAGATGATAAAGAAATCTCAAATAATAGAATAAGATTAAAGATTAAATATTAGTGTAGTAATGTTTTTCTGATGTAAGATCTGAATAAATGGCTTTATTATTATAGTGAAATTAAGAATATTTGAAAATATAATGAAATTAACAATGCATAATAAAAAATAACAATTTAAATGAGAAATAAAACAGAAGTCAACATTAGTCAACAGTGATAGTGCTAGGGGTAGCAACGGATTCCAGGTAAGTAATGTAAAAAAAAGGACATTAGGTAGACCTTGAGGGCATTGGGATAGGCACATAGCAATTAATCTAAGACAACGGCCCTGACCAGAGATTATCGCTTCTCTCAGGTCAGTCGAAGCAATTACTGACTCCCAAGAATCACTGCTTATTAGTAGGTATCTCTTTGATAGATATTCATCAATTCGCTGAAAGATTAGATAGGTAGGTATCTGTCCAATAAAGACCAGTACCCTGCAATTCAGGCCTTTTGATCTTTGTAAAGTAATTCTTTGTGATTCTTTGTGTTCGATCATTTAGCTCCCTTCAAAATGGTTGCGCTGAATGGTGCTAATCCATGCGTCATGTTCGTGAACGGGCGCTGTCGGTAGAGACTGGTCATCTCTTAGCGGCCATGGCTTGTTTTAATTTAATTTTTGAACTTTTTTTTTTACATTATTTTATATCGGATGCTTTCACCGTTCTGCATCGTTCTCACATCTATTCTATACATATAATAAATTTGTAGAAAAGTGGTGTCTGTACAATAGAAATAAATAAAAAAAAAGTAGCAGGGTTTGTTATTATATCGATGCCGAACCCGAAAATGTAATTATTTTTTTTTTGTCTGTTTGTCTGTTTGTCTGTGTGTTTGTGCACGCTAATATCAGAAACGGCTTATTGGATTTAGATACGGTTTTCATTAATATATTGTAGTAAGCTTCACTTAACATTTAGTGTTTATTTCATGTCAATCGGTTCATAAATAAAAAAGTTATGTCAATTTAAATAATCACGGCAAACATTTGTTAAGATATTCTATCAGAGTACGTATACGCATCGCGCCTGCGCGTCCGTGGCTATATAAAGCGCGCTGAGAGCTGCGCCGCTGTTACCCCCGATCCAGCCGTCCCTTGCTGTCCTCCCCCAGCGACGCCCTAAGCCGAGGTCCGTACCCCACAGGGGGTGCCCTTAGCGTGTAGTCGCTTAGTTTGTAAGTTTTTATAAGCCCTGGCTGGAGGCTACAATTGTATTGTGGCATCCACAGGCAAGTCCGGTTAAGCAGTATACAACCCTATGGTTGAGCTGCGAGATGCCATTATCAAAAAAAAAAACACGCCGCTGCCATAAGGATTCAGTTATTCGTAGCGAACGCACGTATCCTGGAGAGTATAGGCGAATAGTTGCATTCGATTATTGCGATTCACTTGAATACTGACTGTTTGCATATTTCATTTATTTATATTTTAGGGTTTGTAGGTTAGGTTCATTTTCTAAATTTTCCTTAAAATCTATCTATAATATAATAAAACAGTAAAAAAACTGTGTCTGTACATTGAATGTATTAAAAAATAATGATTGAGGGGGGTCTAGAAACAGTAATAGAGCTCGAATCCAAAAAAAAAATTCGGTCTGTATGTCTGTTTGTTTGTACACGCTAATCTTTGGAACTACTGGACGGATTTAAATGTTTTTTTTTTGTTGTGCAGGTATTAAGTCTGGGCATCAAATAGTCTATAGATAATTTATCTTGGAAACTTGAATACCTGATGCAGAACCGCAACTGACCAGCTAAACTATAAGAGATACAAAAATAGTACCGTAGCAAAAATTGTTCCGCGTGATGAGCATTTTCTGCAGAGAGAATAAATTTAAAGATCTGGAACACCTGATGTGGAACTCCAAGAGCCCAGCTACACTATAACAGATATTGGAATGACGTCTTAGCAAAAGTTGTTCAGCCTGATGAGCACTCTCTGTTGACGTATAAAAATTTATGATCTGGAACACCTGTTGTGGAATTCCAAGAGCCCAGCTA
Organism: Hyppa rectilinea; assembly: GCA_951799385.1. Taxonomy (NCBI): domain Eukaryota; kingdom Metazoa; phylum Arthropoda; class Insecta; order Lepidoptera; family Noctuidae; genus Hyppa; species Hyppa rectilinea. Next base: position 6,026,002 of record OX637310.1, on the reverse strand, counting down.
CTCTATAACACATATAGGAATGACGTCTTAGCAAAAGTTGTTCGGTCTGATGGTTATTTCCTATTGACTTATAGAAATCGAAGATCAGAAACATCTGATGTGGAAATCAAAGCTATCACTAATTTCACTGTATAATTATAAAATAACATAAGCTGGGAGTACTACCACGCGGTGAAGGCGGTAAAAGTTTAGGACTGATTTTCGCTGACGATGGTACAGACGCACAAGTTATCCCTAACTGTCCAATTTTCTCAATTAAAAATTAACCTTATGTCTTTGCAATAAAGTTGAAATACTATCAAAGAAATGTGACAGATTATGGTAACTTGACGTGCTGGCCTCTGTACTTATATCATTGAAAATTTGACTCTGCTGGCCAAAACTCCCATTTATTTTTTTATTTCCTTTTCTATTTATCTTCGTGACACAGAAGCCTACCCGATAACGCAGGGGAGCAGTCCCTTAGATTTTAATTGATCACTTATATTGACAATAAACTATAACCATGCCTAGAAAGAGGTCAAATCTTTCCCAATGTTCCAAAAGAGCTAAAAGATTGAAGATCATAAGATCCCAAGAATCTACCAAAGAGCGTCACGAGAGATTTGATGCTGTTCGAAAACATCCGGCTGCAACTCGCTCCGTGGAAACCTCTTCGGATCGTGAAGCACGCCTGCGTTCTCAGCGTATTTACGCATCTACATCCAGGTCTCTAGAGACCAGTGAAGAATATGATGCGCGACTGACCGCTGATCGTGCAAGTCATGCTTTGTCTCGCGAATCGGAGACGTTCATGGATAGAGAATTACGCTTGAGTTCCAAGCGTATCTACGCATCGAGTAGTAGGCATCTAGAGACGAGTGGGGAACGTGATACGCGACTGACCGCTGCTCGTGAAGTCATGCATTGTCTCGCGAATCGGAGACGTTCACGGATAGAGAATTACGCTTGAGTTCCAAGCGTATCTACGCATCGACTTCTAGGTCTCTAGAGACAAGTGGGGAACGTGATGCGCGACTGACCGCTGATCGTGATTCAGACCTTCGATTTTGACGACCCCGTTGTCGCTGGCATAAGCAACAGGATACGCGTACGAAGTCGCGGGCAGAAGCTAGTGTATAATAATAATAATATGATCTAACTATGTAACCAATATTTTGTAACCATATTTTGTTTAAAAGAGTGATGTCCATGGAGTTTCTTGCCCGTTCTTCTCCATAGGTACCTACTGCTTTGGAATGGGCAACTAGCTTCATCTCTCTGACTGACCGACACCTTGACAATTCAAAAGTGCCTGTAATTGGTTTATTTGAAATAAATACGTTGAGTTTGAGTTTGATTCCACTGTATTAGGTATAGTGAGTAAATAAAAACTGAAAAGAAATATAACGTTTAATTTTTTTCTGTTCTTTTCCTAAGAATATTACGTGCATTCACAAAACAGCTAATCAGAAATACACTAAAAACATTTTCGTTCTCACACCGACGTAATATTTAAAGAGATGCTGCTCTTTGAGGTGGTGGTTGGCCCCCAGTTCCGGATGCACTTCTTTAAATACCAACTATTCCTTCTATTAAGTCAATGATGACTCAGCTGGATTGTCCGAAAGGGTTACCGCTGACCCGAGACACAAAGGACTAAGGCAGGAACATGGATGGGTTTTAGTCAATACGAGTCTAAGACTCCCTTCCGCTCCACCCAGAGCGGGAGAAGTCATTTGAAGTATTTTTTTTATATATTTTTATGTGTCTGTAACCTACTAACACTAGAATTTAAGTTAAAATTGTTACTATAGCCCTGTGGACTCCGGTCTGAAATAAAAATATTCTATTTGATGATTTCCCATCCTTAAAAAAAGGCCAATAATGACACCATGTTCACTCCACTTTTGATTTTATTAAAAATTTCAATCTTCGTTCCAGGGATCGGATGGTACAACATAAAGTATTGCTTGGTATTAGCTCTGTTCCTGATAGCAGCTATCGTGGAGCCGGTTGGCTACTCCTTCGTGTTACCAGCTGCGATGTGCGACCTGGACATGACTGATGGCCAGCGAGGGTTTATTGCTTCAGTCCCTTATATTGGTAAGATGGATGTTATCAAATTGAATGCCATTTTGATCGCAGCATCAATGGCATTCTTCAGGTCATCCGAGGTGCAGGTGAAAGGGCACTTAGGACACTCCAACAAGTGGGCATGTTCTGGTCAGAAGCTCCGCAATCGCAACAAGCTGACTGGTTAATATTTTAAATCCTATATCATAAGCTGATAAAATAATAGCAGTTGGATCTAGTACGGAAGGCTGAACGTCAGTGATAACAAAAACAGTATAAAGCTAGGCAGCTTATATTGGTGATATAAAGGCTTATATCAATTGAAATTGTTTCAAACTCTATGTCCCGCTTGGCCACTATTTATATGCGGCTGTATGTACTGTACGAGAGATGAAGGCTCAACTACAATAACAGTATTAAAATCTGTATACTTAGCTTAATTTTTATCCGATTACGGTGAACACACCAACTCCGTCGACAACCGCACCCTTGACAAACTTATCGCTACATATCGCGAAATTGATAAAATACACATTAACGAAAATAACGATAATTTAATCGAATTTATTATCAAAAGCAACCAAACTTGATAATGAAAGCAGTCAATGGTACAGATTTTTCAATCTGATAACCGATTATGATAAAAATACCTAATAGAGAGTCTCCATACCACTGATATGGTGTTCATCGATAGTTCAAACAATATGTAATATACTAGCTTCAGCCTGCGGCATCGCCCGCGTAGGTATCGTAAAGTATCCCACAGACATGTACCTACTATCGGCATAAAAAGTATCCAGTATTATTTCAATCCAGTTTATAAACTATCTGTGTACCAATTTTCATCCAGAGGTTTTGCGTGAAAGAGTAACAATATATATTAGTAGGATTAACTACTAAGGATCCATTAAAAAAAAAGAACCCTGATTATTTGACCTTTCAAACGCTATAAATAACACTGAAATTGATCAATTAAAAACAGCAATTCATTTCATTCACGTTAACGATTGAAAATATGGAATAGGGCGGTAATTTCTGCGTTACTATGATAATCGGACTATTTATTATCTTGGAAATTAGTGTTTTTAATGAAAACATTTAATCTCTAGATAATTACCCCGAAAATGTAATTGGAGTGATGTCATGGTTGTTATTATAGGAAAATGCCACTTTCTTTACAATCTTCCCATTATTATTAAAAGCTGATTTAAATGAACAAGGAAAAACTATCATGATATTAGATGCTCCCAAAATCATGAAGTCCTGAACTAAATCGCAGTTGATTAGAATTTACTAACATTATCACGATAAAGATATGAAGAAGTTATACCTACTGAATCGATTTAAATTATAATTAGGAATTTGCCTCTAAATGAAAGACTAAGGTTCCAGAAGGTAATAAATTATTTGCAATATAATCTATCAAAACATGTCTATTGCAGCATTAATAATCCATACTAATATTATAAATTCGAAAGTATTTCTTTCTGTCTGTCTGTATGTTACCTTTTCACGCCTAAAAGACTGAACGGATTATGATAAAATTTGGCAAAGAGATTGATTGCATCCCGGGAAAGGATACTCTTTGTCTCAAAAATATCTCCCGATATTACGATATAACCGAACACCGTGCGGACGAACTCGTGGACAATAGCTAGTAGTAGGTAGTATGTTCTGTGTTCATGATCATACTCTAAGGTTTTATAAACTCTGACTTGAACACTATCATAAACTTTGAAAATAATATTCCAGGAATCGTAGCCACTTCGTTTCCATGGGGCTACCTGGTGGACACTCGGGGCCGCAAGATGGTGGTTATATACGCGTCCCTGCTTGCTGGAGTATTTGGCATCGTAGCTGGGTTCATGCCGAACCTCATCAGCTTTGCGGCTTGCAAATTTCTCACATCACTTTGGTAAGATTTTGGAATAGGTACTTTGTAGTTCTTGTTTATAAGTTCTAACGTTAATTCGCTCGCTGTGATGCTAGCCTATTTCTTAGGGACCTCTACCTAATTTAAGCTTAAAGAAAGTGATATAAAATTGCTGATTTTTCAATCACACAAAATACCTACATCAGAACGAAGAGTACACATTTTTGTGTTATTGTTATAACAGCGGTTTTTTGTAATTCAAGTTTAATAACTACAAAATCGAGTTATTTGAAGAGCTGTCACTGAGGGTCATGGGAATCCGATGGTTGTCCGAAGTGTCGCAGGGTCGGTAGTTGTGGCTGAGAGGTGGAGGCTTATTAACAGCAATGGACGTCTTTCGAGTGATAATGATGTCCATGATGAAATAACTAACGTATCTTCCCGATTACATTTTTTAAAACAGTTTTCTGAACTGTTTGTAATTGATTCCTTACTTATTCTTTCCACATTAATATGTCAATTACTGTTGGTCAGCATAGCCTGCCCGGCAGCAGTGCCCTACACATTCATTGGTGAGATCCTGCCAGGAAAGTACAGGGACGTGGTCCTGTCCATCACCAACGCTCTACAGATAAGCGGCTCCGCTTTAGTGCCTCGTAAGTATTAATATCGATTTGATAAAACTAGCTGACAACACAACTGTCTATAGGCATAATATTTTCCCATACAGAAAAGAAACGAGTCTTGAGCTAGCATTGTTCGCTTTGTTTTTGCGATTTCAGTTCAAAAGGTTAAAGTAAACTATGACCACACGATGTTTTAATCGATCAGTCCCAATTTCAAGACACTAGATAGGAATGAAAAAATAAAGTTGCTATGAAAAAAGAAAGAATTGAAACCCTAACTAACCCTACAATATTCTTATTTTTCAGTTATAGCTTGGGGAATACTGCCTTTAGATTTCCGGATAGACTTCGGAGCATACTTTTTCAGACCATGGAGACTGTTGTCTATGATATACGCAACCATCTTCATCATAGCTGCAGGTCTGTTGGCTTTTGGCCCCGAAAGTCCAAAATATTTGGTTTCCCAGGGCAAACTGGATGAAGCGCTCAAAGTTGTACAAGGTATATACGCTGGAAACAAGAAAAAATCACCTGAGGATTTTCCGGTACATATTTTATTATGCTTTAGCGTAGCATGTCACGTCACACCTACCGCCTTTCATCTCAATTTAACATATTTTGCTCCAATAAACTATCAATTTATTGGTCGATGGTTTCAGATAAAGCGCCTGGATGCACCTCCTCACGACAGCACAAAAAGAAGTTTCCTGAAATCATTAAAAGTGCAAAGTCTACCATTACTCAAGCCTCCATATTTAAAATGGTTTGCTCTGAACGGATTTCTTATGTTTGGCATATTTTCAGTGTAAGTTTAGGATTTAAATTTTCTCTCTTTTTTTTAGTTAGTATTAATAATTACCGATCTAGTACGGTGATGACCCTAAAATAAAAAGGAGAAATAGCTTTGATAACGTTTCTAATAATTAATACTTTTAATAGGTATAAGTACAATGCACACATTGCCATAGTCCATTTAATTGTATTTTGTTCAAAATACTGAGAACATTGGTAGATAGGTACAGCTGTTATCTAACCGCAAAAAGCCAGACAGATTTTATTAAACCAACAAACAAGCACAATGTCAAAACTACAAAGTATATGCATAGTATTATAAAATTTATTACATTGTTATTGTATTTCAGATTGAATGGTTTATACATGTGGGTCCCAGATGTACTGAACAGGGTCTTGACTGGCGATGGGGAAGGCATGACGGCCTGTGACGTCATCTTTGACAGGCTTAATCAAGTTAGTATTAAGAGTACCTACGGTACATTCCTGTCTAAAGTAGGCACCTTCAGTCTTTCGTATAGCTGCATACCTGCTTCTGCGAAAGGCGGAAGGGCGTTCTAGAAAAGCCTTCAAGCCCAGAGTGAGGGTTATGTTTATTACTGAGACATGACATTCTAAAATCCCGTACTGAGGACTATCAACGAATTCAATAACCACACGCAGATTGTGCTTGGTGCGGCAATTCATTTTCTGAAGTGTCAGTTCCGACGGTCGAGGGGTAGAGATAAACTACAAAAACATGGCCCGACCTTCCAAAATTCAAAACAAGACTCATAACGCATTTTGCTGCCGGGCTGCTACAGCTGAAGACGAATATTTACAACTATATACAAACTCTTTCGTAAGGATGTACAGACGCCAGCACATCAAGCTATCCCTAACTGTCAAATTTTTTTCAATTAAAAATGAACCTTATATCTTTGCAATAAAGTTGAAATACTATCAAAGAAATCTGACAGATTGTGGTAACTTGATGTGCTGGCCTCTGTACCTAACTTTTGTAGTTTTAAATTATTACATTTAGGCTACCTACGCACTATGCGGTTAGCCGGAATGCGGCCAACCGTGCGGCTGACCGCAATAGGAAATTTGTACGAGAAAGGAGTTTTTATTCACACTGCGATGCGGCTGCCGGCTAACCGCCCGGTCGTTCTGAGCTATACATATTGTAGTCTTTGTTCTGAGCGCTGCGGCCCGACTGACGGCCAGCCGGGCGGTTGCTATACACACTAAGCGGATAGTGCTAGTTTGCGGTTGCCCGCCATTGACAGTGAACGTGTTCACCGACGCTAACGCGTATAGTCTAGTATATAATATCCAAAAAACTTGTCTTCATACTTTTTGAGCTCTTCGAAAAACAATTCGAAATGCTTGCTCTCGTCTCGAGTTTGCAAATAAGGATGCACCCAGTACCTTTTTTTCTGTTTCTTTTTCTTTATATACCGCGAGTAAATATAATAAATAGCTGCGACTTCTTCGACTTCCATCTTGGTTTTGCGGTTGGATCAACTCGATCCAACCGCAAAACCACGACAGTTTCTAACCGCACGTTCCGGTTGCGCTTGCGGTTAGCCGGGTGCCGGCTAACCGCAAGCGCAACCGCGTCCTGCGGTTAGCCGGACGGCTGATCGCATTCCGGCTAACCGCATAGTGCGTAGGAGCCCTTAAACAGTAATTCGGAGGGGCGCGCCATGTTATCGTAGTTTAGCTCTACCTGCTATATTGCTATACGCATACCAACTCTTATAAATTGTAACAAGCAATAATAGGTAATCTTTTGTTTCAGACAGTAGCAGAAGACGCTGAATGCGTAGACACTATAGAATCAATAACATTTGTAATCAATTCAGTGGCAAATATAAGCTGTGCCGTAATAGCCGTGGCAGTCAGTAGCACGGTCAAGTTTATAGGCAAGAAGAGGCTTCTAATCGTCGTGTTCTTCGTAATAGGGACGTTCTGTGTTCTCATCAATTTTATAACTCAAGACATGGTCTTCGCTGTACTCCTGTCTTCGTTACCGATCATGGGCTTAGCTATAGGACCAGTAAATGCATATTCTGTAGAATTATTCCCTACGAATTTGAGGTAAGTAAAGCCAATACAGGTTTTGGTTTCACTACGTCCCCACCATATAAATAAACACGTATATTAAACTGTTCCTATTTATTCATTTCAGGGGTATGGCTGTCAGTTTAACCATGATGTTGGGTCGAACAGGCTCAATTATTGGCACCAACGTCGCAGGCATTCTTCTGAACGCATTCTGCGAATTGACTTTCTACCTCTTTGGAGGTTTATTAATTCGTAAGTTTAATTAGGTATATTGTTTTGTAGCCTTACAGCTGGCAGGCAAGAATAGAAGGGAGACCTTTGCACAGCAGTGGAATAAACTTCTAAAAAATATGGCAAAGAAAATGAATTGAAACTATAAACTACCTACTAATCTGCTAAAATACGCTGTAGTTAGGTATCTACCTAAAGACGCATATAGAACCTTCCTTCCTTATTATAATATTAACAAGTACATCATGAATAATTGAGCCCTGACGATGGTTGCATAACTAGGTTTCTACAGCGCCCAGGTAATTTAAATAAAACAATTTTTCCTCTTGCAGTTTGCGGCGTACTCTCATTCTTATTACCAAGTACACAAGCACCGCCTTCTAGTAGGAAGCCACCAGAAATAGAAGATACCAGACTGTAATAAGAACAAGTATTTAATTTTAAGAAATAATTGTAATAGGTTTCCAATGTTACGAATTAAATTATTGTTAATTATGTAAGTGTTTTTATTGAAAAGCTGAGTTTTATATTGTAACGAAATTACTCCTTTTCAAATTTTAACCTGAGAGTCCTGAGACTATGCAAGACCTGTAAAAAGTGCCATGTCATCACAGGCCTTCACCCTGCCAGTTTCATAAAGGGTTTTATAAATTTACTAGTCATCAGCCCACCCTCTTATCAGCTAATCAAAATGCAGTAGGTATAGTTTATAGGATTCTGTGGTCAAATGTTTGCTCACACTCGTAGCGACTTTAGTCGCCGGCGAGTGAAATCGACAACGACAAATCTAGCAAAAGCTTGTTAACAAGCCTTTGACAGGAGATTTGTACCGGTCGATTTTAAAATTTGTGAGTGGACGTGAGATTTTGAGCTGCTTGCACTAAACCTACAACCCATTAATTAAAATCCACATCACGTTTTGCCTATAGGTTGTGGACAGAATGTGGTTTAAAAGGTATGTTCTTAACCGCCAACGTTACACAGAACGCGAAGCCTCGCGCAGCGCCAAGCTATGAATGCCTAGCGAACAAAATAGTTGAAATGAAGAACTTCTTATGAAGTCATGGCGCTAGTGGCACAAAAATATGGTATTTCTATTCAAGTCCTTGGTGAAAACTTGAGGGTGAAAAGGTTAAACTTTTTTTTGTACAAATATATTTTTTCAGTCTGGTCAGCTTCACGGGAATGTCAATGTCAATACTTTGTAAAAACAAGTTGTCACTGTCTTAATGTCAAATGTATTTATTTTCATTTCGCATGACGAAATACTGTACCAGTTGTCTTCCGAATTTTAAGATAATTATTAATTAACATGCATAACATAGACTCTGATAGTGAAGATGAGTTGCCGTCAGGATGGGAGCAGAAGTCAACAGAGGATGGAAACGTTTACTTCATAAAGTAAGAAGCTGGATTGGAGTCATCTCTCTTTAGGTCGTATTCTATCGTATGTAACTACTTATTTGAACTTTGCACTTCAGCACCTGTACGAATAAGACGCAATGGACACACCCAAGAACGGGGCGAAAGAAGGAAATACCAAAAGAACTACCATTCGGCTGGTCGAAAACGGTGGATGATGAAGACAAGCCTGTCTATGTTCAGAAGGAAACTGGCAATAAAACCTACGTGGATCCCAGGTTAGCGTTCGCTACGGATGCGAAGGAACATGTGCATGACTTCCGACAGAGATTTGATGCTTCTTCCACAGCTTTTCAGGTCAGTTAATTGGCTGAATTAATTTTTGGCTTTAATAGCTTAATTTTTTAGACTAAACAAGGCAGATCTAAATAGCTTTGAATCTTTTTTAGTCAACCTTTCTATACTTAACTGTCCCCTAATAAATTAATTATATAAAAATGTTATAATTTTTTTATTATGTCCCTTCATAAAATGATTGATCTCTGACTATATACTTGTGCTATCTTAATTAATTATGATTGAGTAAGAAATTGGACACTAAACATTTTATACTCTAAACACATTCTTTCATACTCAACTATTCAAATAAAGTATTACTCATGCAAGAACTCTACATATTAATATGCTGATTAAAGAATCCTTCTTTGCATAGTAACAAGGAAAAAAAACACCAAACAAAAATGAATTTTACAACTTAAGTATTGGTTTTTTTTTTCATTTAAATGAATTAAACAATACTTTCTTTTACTAGGTGCTGCATGGCATTGATTTATCAGGAAAATATGCACTTATAACGGGTTCCAATGCAGGCATTGGATATGAGACTGCAAAATCACTTGCAAGGCATGGCTGCAATGTGTTATTCGCAAACCGCAATATGGAATCCACTCAGCAAGCGATACAGACCATAGTCCAAGAAACCAAAGCTTCAGAAGATGATTTAAAATCCATACATTTGGATTTAACTTCACTGCAAAGTGTAAAGAAATGTGCTGCCGCTATAAGAACGGTGTTTTCAGAGTAGGTATTTATGGCTACTTTATTTCTCATTTCACAGAAAAACTATTTCTATTCTTGCCGAATACATAACAACAGTAACCATTTTCCTTATATTCATACAATGTTGTGGAATATGTAATCACCATGAATGTATCAATGCACACATGAAAATGGCACACTACTTTTTGTTAAATAGGTACTAAAATTGCAACCATCACCATGATAATTATGGCTGTATGTTATGAGATACTGTTCAAATAGTTATGTATAAGACATTGGTCCAGGATATCTGTATTAAAAGTAAAACATCTGCGGAAAGATTGTAACACATCCTCCATCCCATATACATTTATATTATGAATATTATCCAAGGTGGCCTGGGTGAGACCACTATCTATTCTTTCTAGTCTATTTTATAGTGTTGGATGGATTTTTCGGGTGTTTAATAGTTTTCAACTTTATTACATAAGAATAAGGTTCATTTTCAGTTGGGGAGTTTGACAGTTAGGGATAGCTTAATGTGCTGGCATCTGTACATACAATAAAGTATTTATTTTATAAATAAAATAAATGTTATATTAGAAATTTGCAGACCATCATCATCATAATCTTGTTTATTCCAGCCACCTAGATATTGTCATCCTGAATGCAGGAGTATTTGGTGTGCCATACACAGAAACTGAAGATAACATTGAGACAACTTGCCAAGTCAACCATGTCAGTCACACATACTTAGCTATACTGTTGGAGCCACTACTGAGGAAAGGTTCTAGAGTTATATTTGTTTCTTCAGAATCACACAGGTAAATATTATATTATAATAATCACAAAAAACAATTAAATATTGAAATTTTTAACCTATTGAAAATTAGTAGTTATCTTATTTCTCCATCAAAGTTGTCATTATCTGATTCCACTTGGCTTATCAAGTTCAATAAAGTTTATGGTGTGTACCCACTGAGGCACAAAGGCGTGTCTCTTTGTATAAAAACGATCACCCATCTATGTATGACTTACTATCAGGATGACAGTACTATTAGTATGAAACAACTGCAAAAAGTAGGGGAATTGATTTTATTATTTAGTTTGTTTGAACAATTTGTTTTTCTATTTGCAATTTATTTCGCAACATTTATATGATTAATGGGCACTAGCCCTACCCGTATACATTTATTTATGTGCTTGATTATCTAATAGATATCCCTTCTATAGTCAGTATTCTTTCATTTTCAGGTTTGCTGACCTCAAGAATGTTTTTACACTACAAAATATTGCGATGCCGAAAGACGCCTACAGCTCTATGATGGCCTACAACAATTCCAAATTGTATAATGTTATAACTGCTAAGGTAACTATTGGATCATATTATTATAGTGAACTAGAGGTCCGCCTGTGCTGCGCACGATTTTACCACTTGCCATAGCATTTGTTTATTCTATGTAAGTAAATATTAATGTACTAGCCGATCCGACCGACAGTTGTCCAAATTCAAATAATTAATACAAAATCCCTATAGAAATTACACTATTGGTTTTCCAATTTTCCAATTTTTACTGCAACTTTTCTAATTTTGGTTTTTAGTAAAAACCTGATTTGGAAGGTTCATTTAAAAAAATGCTCAAATGTCTTATCAACGAATAACATTTAATGTTTATTATAGTCCAGCTGTTCGAGCACGACGGCGCGTCGCCCTTGTTACCAAATTATCTACTATTTTACCAAAAATAAATTTACTGAAAGAAAACAAAGATAATAGTAAAGCTAAAGATTAATTCGATAAATTGAGTTAAAATATGGTCTGACGTCACAAGTGTATAGTTTTTATACTTGTGACGTAGAGAGCTCCCAAACTTTAATGCGTTTTATCCCAGTCATTTATTTTTTTACCCAAGCGGATCCCGTATTTTCTAATGTTGTGTTGAATACTCTATCTATCTGTATGATGCATAAATTGTAACGGAATTGCCTTTAAAATATCTAATCCCACTCACATTTAATTCTAGCTTTAGTAGTAAACTAATATTGGAACAAGATTAAAAATCAGATTTCCAATTTTAAAATTAATCATTTCAGGTGTTAAGTGAAGAATGGAGGAGTAAAGATATATATGTGAACTCTCTGCATCCAGGAAATATGGTGTACACAAATATAAGCAAGTCTTGGTGGCTGTTTAGACTAGCATTCTTCTTAGTAAGGCCTTTCACTAAATCTATGGTATGTTACCTTTAATAATATCTTGGAAATCGTTTTTAATAAATTAATTAACTTAATTTTTCTTCATTAAATGCAAGCTAATCATCAATAATAAAAAACACATAAAGTTAAGCGACATTAGAAAATGCTTAAAGGCCAGGTACCCAGTGCAGACAAATGCAGAGGAAAATGAGGGGGGGGACTGCACATTATATTCATAATGGTTTAATAGGTATACCACATCCGTGATGTCTGAAAAGTCTAAAAATCTGATTTTACACTAAGCAGTTGAAACTATAATGCTACAAATTGTAATGTTTGTCAATAAAACTGCTATAATAATGTAAGTCCTTGAAGCAGCAAAAAATGTATAATAGTAGTAGTATGTGATATAAAAATAGAAAATTACCAATTTTACATGACATTTCATACGAAATATGATATTTTGCTAAGGAGTTCGTTTTATAAAGAAGACAAACACTAAGGTTTGATAGGGGACGAAAGTTTGTATGGAAGTTCGTAATTTCTGCCGATGACAAATGACACATGGGATACCGACACTCCCCCGTGCCTTGGAAAGCACGTTAAGCCGTTGGTCCCCGCTTAGCCCCGCTGTCATTTATGCATCTTTGACAGTCGTAACGAGTCGTCAGAAGCCCGAAAATCTGACAGCCAGTCTTACCAAGGGGTATCGTATTACCCAGTTACTGGGTTGTGGAGGACAGATAGGCAGTCGCTCCATGCAAAATACTTGTATTCAGCTGCATCCGGGCCGAGGATTGATTGATTTTTTTGAGAAATGACACACTGCTTGTCTAAATATAAAATACTGTGTTACAGCAACAAGCAGCATCTACAACGGTGTACGCAGCGACAGCCGCTGAACTAAACGGCGTCACTGGTTTATACTTCAACAACTGTTTCTACTGCGAAGAATCCGCAATGGCCCGGGACAAAAACATAGCTCACGAACTGTTCGCCATGACACTCAAAATGATAGCAGCTCGCGTTGGCACAGACGGTCTGCAGAAATACCTGGATAAATACTCGACTACAAAACCTCTTAGTAAAGAAGAAACGTCAGATGGGACGGAAAAGTCGACAGCTACTGAATAATAGAATGGAATTTAGAACTTTAATAGTGAATTAATAGTGCAGGCTAAATCATATTTTTGTATTGTATTAATCATTCCAGTGTCCTGCTTAACAATTGTTAATCATTTATAGTTGTCTGTTAAAAGGGATCAAACATATTTTGTTAAAGTAAAATACCTACATTTCACTTCAGTTCTTCGGTAGCAGTGGATTACATACAACAAACGCGCAGTCTGAATATTGTTTGTACTATACAAAGTATGGACCCTCAATATCAAATGAAATAGCATTTCTTTGTTTTCCCAAATAGATTAGTCACTGGGTATTGATTGATCAATCACTGGGTAATTATAAGCAGGTAAATTGTAGTTCTTTAAGTGTAGGGTTAATAAATCTTCTCAATTGACTTCCAAGACAACAATACATTTGTTTTATATTGCTGACCCATCCTCTGAATTTCGGACATGCCTGATGGGAAGCGATGGATGAGGTCTATGATGGAACAAGCGTGACGCATTTATTGTGCTGAATGTAATTTTCATTTTAATACCTATTTACGATGTTTGTGTCTTCGAAGTATGCGCCCCGTACCGTTTTGTGGAACTAAACTACTACTACTACTTATTTGTTAAATTATTGGTTGACATCCTACTTGTAACTAACGTTTTTTTTTACTAGTTATTGTTATCTTAAGAAAAACTTATTTACTAAGGTTGAGGGTTTTACGTAACAAACACCAAACCGGTCATCATTTTCGCGTGTTCCGGAAGGTTTTTGTGTAAAAAAACATTAAATATTAAACTACATAATTATGAGATATCTCAATGTTTTGTCAAGTCGTAATATCCATGCGAAGTAGAAGTGGGTAACTAGTATATAATTATAATTCTTTATACAACTGTTAACTTTATTCTAGTACACAACAAAAATACATATTTAACATTCAATCTAAACAATGAAGTGGTGTACTGTGTATATTATTTTTTGATAATAAAACAATTTATGAGCTCATATTTCATACTTTTTTTTTGAAGGTGGGAATTCATCAAATGACTCCTCCCGCTCTGGGTGGAGCGGAAGGGAGTGTCAGACTCTTGCTGACTAAAATGTTCCTTCCTTAGCCCTTTATGTTCCGGGGTAACGGTAACCCTTTCGGACAGTCCCACTTACCCAGCAGGCTTCGACCCTGACGGGCCCCTTCACATTCATATTTCATACTAGCTTCTGCCCGCGACTTCGTACGCGGACCCTGTTGCTTATGCCAGCGACAACGGGGTCGCCATTTATGTTATTTTTTATCATTTTTCCCATTTAAATCTTTTATCACACTGAGCTTTAGTTTTATTTCATTCCAACAACCACCAAAACATACAGTCCGTTTGTCATCGTTTTCATTTTGGTAACCGCATTATTATATTCCCCACTTGTCTCTAGAGACCTAGAAGTCAATGCGTAGATACGGTTGGAACTCAAGCACAATAATTCTCTATCCGTGAACGTCTCCGACTCGCGAGACAATATCTACATGACGTTCACGATCAGCGGTCAGTCGCACATCACGTGCCCCACTTGTCTCTAGAGATCTAGAAGTCGATGCGTAGATACGCTTGGAACTCAAGCTTAATTCTCTTTCCGTGAACGTCTCTGACTCGCGAGACAATACATGAAGTTCACGATCAGCGGTCAGTCGCACATCACGTGCCCCACTTGTTTCTAGAGACCTAGAAGTCGATGCGTAGATACGCTTGGAACTCAAGCGTAATTCTCTTTCCGTGAACGTATCTGACTCGCGAGACAATACATGACGTTCACGATCAGCGGTCAGTCACGCATCATATTCTTCACTGGTCTTTAGGGACCTAATGAATACGCTGAGAACGCAGGCGTGCTTCGCGACCCGAAAAGGTTTCCACGGAGCGAGTTGCAGCCTAATGTTCTCGAACAGCATCAAGTCTCTCCTGACGCTCTTCGGTAGATTCTTGGGATCTTATGATCCTAAATCTTTTAGCTCTCTTGGAACATTGGGAAAGATTTGACCTCTTTCTAGGCATGCTCATAGTTTTATTGTGAAGATACTGATACTGATCAATAAAAATCTAAATTAAAATGACTGCTCCCCTGCGTTACCGGGTAGGCTACCGTGTCACGAAGATAAATGGAAAAGAAAATAAACACTCAAACAACATAAGCCCGAAGGCATATTCATACGATAAAATAAAAAAATAAATAGGAGTTTTGGCCAGTAGATTCAAATTTTCAATGATATACCATCGTCATCGAAAATCAGTCCTAAACTGTTACCGCCTTCACCGCGTGCAGGTACTCCCAGTTTATGTTATTTAATTACACAGTAAAATTAGTGATAGCTTTGATTTCCACATCAGATGTTCCAGATCTTCAATTTTTCTTTAGACGTCATTCCTATAATACCTATGTGTTATGCTGTAGCTAGGCTCTTGGAGTTCCACAACAGGTGTTCCAGATCTTCGATTTTATAAATCAACAGAGAGTGCTCATCAGATTGAACAACTTTTGCTTAGACGTCATTCCTATATGTGTTAGGTTGTAGCTAGGCTCTTGGAGTTCCACAACAGGTGTTCCAGATCTTCAATTTTTATACGTCAACAGAGAGTGCTCATCAGGCTGAACAACTTTTGCTAAGACGTTGAAATCTTGAATACTGAGAATTTCCGCTTAAAGACAGACCTGAACAAAAGTTTGAAACTCGTTGAGACGTATAAGAACCTAAGTCTAACAGATAATACACATATGTCACCAAGTAGTATTAGGAGGAGTAAAGGTAAAAAGGCAACACTAAGTACAGATATTACTCACTTGCAGAAAACTCCCAAAAATACCAGTCACCAAACAACTCAGACTGATGGATCCCCTACAAATTATGTACCTAATAACATCTCACCATACAAAGCAGTACAGATTCGTGAAAAATCTCCAACATCCGTCTTAAAAAAGAAACCAACAACTACAAATACAATGGTTAATCCGGAACCAAAAGAACTAAGGCAGTTAAACACGTCTGACAGTAATATTTGCATCTTAACCGATTCATTGCCACCTTCATTTTCACCAACACATTAGCCAGGCCCCATACGTTTTGTCCATGGCGCGTCAGGTGCGTCATGGGCCTCTTTAAAGGATAACGCGCCTAGTACGTCACGGGCCCCTTGTGATGTTTTATACGTATTTCTCCGTTATCTTGTCTGTTTGAGGAGGAAACAGTTGTTCGGTGTTCTTACATTCGTATTCGTTGATATTACGCAGGAAATATGGCGTTTCAAGGTAGGATTTACTGATTTTACTAAAATGCTACAGGGGTAGTAAACATTTGGAATATTTTGTTGTTTATGTCATTTATTTGTAATGACATAAGCGATGTGGACGAATTTTTTGATGCCCTTTGATTTATTTTATTTTGTTTCCCTCCTGTTATATACTTGTAAATAGTTATTAATAATGTTTTAGGTTTATAATATTGGTTAAAAATGTAAGTGTTTTTTGTAGATAATCAGCAAGAAGACAAGATATTTTCTGAATGTAGCCAGGCATTGTTTACTGACGAGTATAAACATTGTGAGCGAGATAATAATAAAGAGAACGAAAGTTTTTCTGAATGTAGTCAATCGATTTTGCAAAATAATTCAAAAATCAAATTAGCGAGTTCTTCTTATAGTCAAGATAAATATTATGATACAGACACCAGCATTGAAGAAATCATGGATTCTGAAGAAGACGAATGTGAGAAAAATAAAACAAAACAGCTGGGTGTATTATTATCTAAGGATAAACCTGTCAAAAATAAATCAAGCTCTAATTGTTGTGCAGCAAAAAAATATTTTGATGCATTGTTTTCAAAAGATTTGAATGCAGAACTGAATACACAACATGAATTGCCTCCAATTTATGCTCAGTTTGAACATGACTTGGGTATAATGCTAGCATTTAGATTAAGAAATGTGCCAGCAAATAAACGCCTGGAGTGCTATGAAAAATTAATTAATGTGGTAAGACAATATGCGGAGTAAAACAAAAACATGCATCGCTAGATATTTATTGATTTTGATGGTTACAAGATCAAGTAAGGTATACAGGTACAAATCAAGGAATGTATCTGCCTTTCCATGCCAAATTAGGTTATTTAACCTAAGTATAATTATATAAAATCACTAGCTTCTGCCCGCAACTTCGTCCGCGGAAAATTTCTTGTTTTAACATTAGAAGTCGAAAAAATACTTTTTTAAAACATAAAACGAAATATAAAAGTTAAAATACAAAAGATAGCAATATGGTGTCGCGGACTTTTTTGTAGAAATAATTAAGGCGAACCGGGTTGCCATACATTGCTTTCAATTTTGTTTCATTGCTGTGTTTTCTCCAACATATAATACCTGTTTTGTCTTAATGCAAAACAGTCATGTTTTATTTGTTGAACATATTAGGGTTTAGGTACAGATATTATTATAATTTAAGAACGCTATGTCAAGCCGTCATCGGCATATAAAATTTTGTTGGTTCATGCTGATTACAATAATAAAAATAATACAAAAATATTCTAATTATCAATAAAAAAAAACAAAACAACACTGGTTTAATTCAGTTACGCCCCTAATAAAATTATTATTATTATACATAATATTACTCTATTATATATTAAGTTTTTATATTGTTACCAAAGGTGTGCTATCCCTGTTTGGTAAATTAAATATTAAAATTTAATTGCCAGGCGCAGTAACTACTTTAATGTTCAATGTAAGATAAAAATTGGCGGTTTTCGTAATCTCATAATTTTTAAGCTTGTTTTAAGTTAATTTAAAAATGACGCACCACGCCCGTCATGGGCCACCCAATATATTTACTTAAGACGCGCCAGAGGCGTCATTGGCCATGAATCGGTTAAGTACCAACAACAAAAATAAAGTAAGGAATATTGCAGAAACTACTATCAGCAAACATTCAAAAAACATATGTAATTATTTAATGCCACACTGTAACACCGAAAAATTGTTGTGTGACTTAGAGACAAAATTAAAGACATTTACATACAATGATTTTTGTATTATATTAATAGGAGAAGAAGATTTCACAACAACTAACGATTATTTCCAGTTAGTATTGAGTATAAGGACGACTTTGCAAAAAACAAGCCACACTAATGTTATCATCTGTACTCCAACATATAGATACTGTTACTATAAAACAATGTACAATGGGAGAGTAGAAAACTTTAACAACCTGCTGTATCTCGACATATTAACACACGAGCATGCATACTTTCTGGACTCGAATAAGAACTTATCAGCTGACTACACAATGTTCAACAAACGCACTGGATTAATTAACAACTTTGGGATGCATACCATTTTTAAAGACATTGATGAGTTCATTCAGGGACTAAAGAAATACCATCTAGTGAATACTAACACTATTGACGAGTCACTCCAAGTAGACGACGACGAATCTAATAACCAGTTATTTGTATGACAATTATTTATATATACTACATCAGAATATTGCAGGACTTTTAAATAAATCAGAGGCTTTGACTTTGTGCTTAGAAGAACTTACATTGAAGAAAATCAATATTGACATTTTATGCATCTCTGAACATTTCATCATGTCAGGCTATGAAAACTATCTCTCCATACCCAACTACGAGCTAGCGGCCTGTTATAGTAGAAAAAACATAAAACGAGGTGGAACATGTATATTGGTAAAAAAAGGACTGATATAAACAAATTAGCAATAAGTAACACATTTGAATGTTGTGCTATCAAATTAACGCAAACAGACACCATTATTATTTGTATTTATAGAATTCCAAAGTCTAATAATTTAAGTTTGTTTTTGGAGCGTTTGGAAAAAATGTTACAGTCGATAACAATGAAACGTAAACAAAACATTATAATATGCGGTGACTTTAATATTGACACATTAAAATGTAGCCATATATCACAAGACCTGGAATGTCTGTTGCTAAATTATAATTTAAAGTTGGAACTCAATCAGCCAACAAGGCTAAAAAGCAATACATGTATCGACAACTTTGCACATAATTTTGGTAATAAATGTAAAGCTGACGTAGTTGAACTTGCCTTATCAGATCACACCTGTCAAATACTGAAATGTCCTGTAAAAAGAACCTTCTGTTTAAATTACTGGTATATCAAACGACGAGATTTTAGTAACGAAAATATGAAAAAATTTAGAGAATGTCTGGAAAACATTTCCTTTTCGGATATCTATGAATGTGATGACCCGGATAGAGCTTACAATCTATTTCAAGAGACTTTCTCTCTATTCTACGGCTTATGTTTTCCGCTTAAGAGAATAAAAATAAAACTATACAATAGACCTCAATGGGTGTCGCGTGGAATTAGAGCTTGTAGCAAAAAGAAAAGATCACTCTTGTGGCGTTACCGTTTGAATAGAAATGAAGCAAATAAAATAGAACTTAAAAGATATGCCAACACATATAAGCGAATAATTAAATTAACACAACGAGCTCAAAATACATACAAAATAAAAAAATCATTAAACAAGTCAAAAGCGACATGGCAAATCATAAACCGGTCAAAAACTAATTTACCTAAGAATGCAATTACCAGCATTAAAATGGGAAATTCAAATATAACGCATCCACGTGACATAGCAAATGCTTTTAATGATTTTTTCACTGACAAAATTAAACCAGTCTGTAATAGAGGTATACAAACAACTACAAATATCTCCAAACCAAGCCACTCCATGTTTATGGCACCCAGTAGTGAAAATGACATAAAAAACATAATCAATTCCCTTAAAAATACTAATAGTGTAGGACATGATGGCATTTCCACAAAAACTATTAAATATGTATCGGACAGCATTAGTGGACATTTAAGCCACATAGTTAACTTATGTATAATACGAGGCACATATCCGGCAGATCTTAAGACTGCCGTAGTAAAACCTCTGTACAAAAAAAATGACAAAGAAAACACGGAGTCATATAGACCTATTGCACTGGTGCCAATATTCTCAAAAATATTTGAAAAGTACATATATGAACAAATTAATAAATATTTAGTAAAACATAACATCTTGACTGAAGAACAAAAAGGCTTTAGGAAAGATAAAACTATTAACATGGCCATTTTTGACTTCTTGAATAAAGTAATTGTAAATGTTGACCGTAAAATTCCTGTTTGTTCAATATATTGCGATATGACTCAAGCATTCGACTATGTTGATCACAATATCTTGCTTGATAAATTAGAAGCATACGGAATAAGAGGAAACGTCCTACTGCTAATCGAATCGTTTCTTAAAAACCGGAAACAATATGTAGAAATTTCACAGGTAGATCCAAAAACAAAATACGAAAGGGTCTATAGGTCACGTGACAGATCAAACTTATATGGTGTACCACAGGGGAGCGTGCTTGGGCCCCCTCTTTTTATACTATATATAAATGACTTGCCCAAAGTGACTAAACACCACATGACTCCTTTTGCTGACGACAGTACAATTACCATTGACTGTACAAACAAACAAAATTATAATAATGACATAACTAATACTATTAATTCAATAATAAAATGGCTTGATAATAATAATCTCAAAATAAACATTGATAAAACCAAAATAATGGCTTTCAGTCAACGCAAAAATATGACGATGAATATTCACTACGGTAATAATAAAATAAATCAAGTAAGCACTTCCAAATTCTTAGGCTTAACAATAGACCAACGCTTGGACTGGAAAGCACACACAGAAGAATTGGCAAAGCGACTTAGTAAATCGACGGGAAACTCAACCAATAACGAACTAATATTTAAATGTCAAAAAAAGTGTATTAGGGCGATGTTCGGTTTGAAATGCACAGACACGTGTAAACCATTTTTTATTCGGTATAAAATATTGACACTGCCCTCTCTGTACATATTTGAGGTTGCGGTATTTGTGAAAACCAACCCACAATTATTTCCCAAGTTATCAGACTTAAATAACCGAAGTAGACGACACGCCAATATGTTATGTGCAAGACAATCTAAGACAGCTATGATGCATAAAAGTGTTTTCTGCAGGGCACCAATTATATATGATCACATACCAGAGTCAATTAAAAGCTTAAATATTAATTTGTTTAAAAGCCACCTAAAAAAGTTTCTGATTTGTAAATCATATTATAGTATTTCGGAGTTCCTATCGGAAAAAAAACTGTGGGACCTAAGTGGAATCTAATATCTATTTTTTGTCGCAATATTGTAATGGCTTTATGTTAGACTTTTTTGGTATGATCTTTTGTTTTTCATTATTATTTCTCAGACATGCACATAAAAATTAAAAGGTAAATTGATTGACCAAATGAATTATTTCTTTACTTGTTATTTTTCTTATTTAAATTGACATGCTTGTATTGACATTCATAATATTGTTGTAACCAGTGACATTTGATGTAATATTTTTTGACTTTTCTATTTTCTATTTATTGTGTTTCAAATGTTTTGACATGTAATTTTGTAATAATGGATTTTTTCTAACACTTTTGATTGTTTTCTGAAATGAATTTTATTTAATTGATTATGTTTTGCATGCCCATGTGACGGCAGAACATGGAGAGCTAACTTATAAGACAACATCTATATACAAATTTTTTACCCATGTTTGCAAACTAATAAATGATTTGATTTGACGTCAATCCTATTATATGTTATAGTGTAGCTGGGCTCTTGGACTTCCACATCAGGTGTTCCAGATCTTCAAATTTATTCTCTCAGCAGAAAATGCTCATCACGTGGAACAATAAGAACAACAATAACAAACACAATTGACGCACACACAATTGTGGAATGCAAATAAGCGTATTGAGTATTGAATTTTTGTTATGGTATCATTTTTGTATCTCTTATAGTTTAGCTGGTCTGTTGCGGTTCTGCATCAGGTGTTCAAGTTTTCAAGATAAATTATAGCCTATATGTTGCCCAGACTTAATACCTATACAACAAAAAAAATCATACCGATCCGTCCAGTAGTTCCGAAGATTAGCGTGTACAAACAAACAGACAATTTTTTTTTTGGATTCGTGCTCTATTACTTTTTCTACACCCCCCTCAATTATTTTTAACACGCTTTTATTAGCTCGGGTTGTATCTACGTATGTATGTACCTATGTAACGGAATCTTTGAGCTTAATTTTCACCGGTTTCTAAAAAGTCTGATCAACTTGAAACTTTGCACACGTCTCAAGGACCGATGACAATGCAATAATTTGATAATAGATTTTTACACGCTATAAATTAGCTTCACTTGTATGTATGTATGTTTGTAACCGACTCCTTTAGACGCGATTTTCACCCACTTTATACGGCCAGATTTCATTCAAACTTTGTAGATTTATCGAGGACCGATGACAATACATTAATTTGAACTAAAAAGTAGGAAATAAAAAATAGTTAAAAAAAACTAAAAAACACAAATTTTACTTTTTTAAAAGCGTGGGGTGCTTTTTAAGGTAATATTCACCATCACCATGCACCCCACGCTTTTTAAAAAGTAAAATTTATTTTCTATTTTTTATTTCGGTTTTCTATAAAAAGCGTGTTTTTTAGTTTTTTTAAACTATTTTTTATTTTTTAATATATTCAATGTACAGACACAGTTTTTTTACTGTTTTATTGTATGTATAGACTTGGTATTTCATTTTATAAATGTCCAAATATAAATTAATCATTTAAATTGGCCGAAACGAATTTTTTCAGAAACATTTCTCCCGACGTAATGGTTTTGAGACAGTACTCGATAGTATAATAATTGAAAGTCTGTTGATAGATAAACCTGATTATAATATGAATTTAAAATAATTTCGTTTATTTGGAATACTAAAATATTTCGCTATATTTTATTTAGTATAAAAGTATACGAAATATTTTTATAGATAAAATATTATGAACTAGTTTAAGAATAAAGTCAGTAGACTGCTAAAAGTATAAGAACTCTTGAAATCCAAACCTGTAACTTGGAATTTAGTGCTCGTAAAATAACGTTTTTATTTTGGAAAATGGCATCTCGCAGTTCAACCAATAAGTCTACTGCTTAACCGGACTTGCCTGTGGATGCCACCAAAGAGTAAAATAATAAGACTGATAGATGCCACAAAAGAATTGTAGCCTCCAGGCAGGGCTTATAAGAGCTTACAAACTAAGAGACTACACGCTAAGGGCACCCCCTGTGGGGTACGGACCTCGGCTTAGGACGTCCCTGGGGGAGGACAGCAAGGGGCAAGCTCAGCAAGCTGGATCGGGGGTTAAAATAACGAAGAGACGTCTGTTTATATATCATTCGGGCCGTTTTTTAACTTTTCATTGGCCACGTCTATTAACAGCCATGTTGTATTCTATACTCCGTGCTTACAGATTTTTTGTTTGGCTTGGTCTAAGAGCTTAGACCATTTAACATAAGATCGTGGTCTGAACTCAAGCTACACATTGAATATACCCGACGTCAAAGTTATAAACATGATTACGAGAATGCAAGTCTTACTTATTTGCAACTTCGTGTAACAACCATAGTGTATATTATCTGTGGAGAAAACATGGCGACTTTGACATCTTTTATGTGTCAAGGTAAATTGTCAAGAAGAACAAGAACTAAGAAGTATGAAGTAGTAAATTATAAAAATTAATTAATCGTGTTATTTAGGCAAATATTAAAATAATCCGTGTTTTTTATTTAATTATCATTCCATTGTATATAGGAAATGTCTGAAAGTCAAAAAATAAAATAAATCCCGATAATAGTAGATGAAGTTTTATGATGCTGGTTCGGACGCTCTTAACGGTCATTGAATTTCCTTTAAATCATAAAAAATGTTCCATGCAATATAAAAATAAATAATGTTGTTGTTTAATATGGTTGTGTGTGTACCTAAAACTTTAAAAAGTTAGTGATTGCCTTCGTCAAGATGGGGGACAAAATGAACAGAGAATACTTCGAGCCAGGGGCTACAGCCTTCAACTACAATAATGTGGTAAGTAATTATGATTGCCTCACTTTTACCTGTAAACATAATTAAATTTATCGTACCTAAGTAATTTTAAATAGTGGATCTAATCTAACATATCTAGTTAACTTCATAGAGTCGACATTCGAAGCAAACTCTTGACGAAATAATGTTCTTTCTAATAATTTGTACTCAGTGCCTGAATTAACCTTGGAACATGTCTAATTTATTTAAACAAAGATATTTGCTACTTAAGTGGGTATTTAACATAATTTTATAGGTTCACTAACTTCCTGGAAGTCAGAATACCCCCCAGAGAGTTTATGATTGCTGGGTACCCCATTTAAAGTTTATTATTGCACAAAATGAGATTTGTGTCACTTTTTCTGCAAAATTTAGCTGTAGAGACAAATATTTCCCTTTAAACATTTTATTTATCAGTGCTATGAAATTAATCAAAAGATAATTACAAGGTGCACAAACAAGATATTGCTATTCACTGCAAAAACATTGAAACTTAAACCTTCAAGTCTTTTATTCACCAGGAAATTGTAATAACATTGCATATCTATGTCCTTTGCTGTTTAAATATAAAATACAGACTTGTTGCATTATACCTTGAACATGTATTATCTATCATGAAATGTTATGAAAGACTGCTTATTTTTATCTTAGCAGATAAGTAAATTATTCATGAAACCTGGGCATTTCTTCCGGCGTCTATATTATTGGCTGGTTTTTAGGCCACTTCAAGGCTTAGTTGGGTCAGAATCAGGGTTCGAAGGATATATATCATGATATATATCCGATATGTATCCAATGACTTTTTGTGATATATATCAATATTTTATAAATATTCAATTAAATAATAATAATTATAGTTTTGTTACCTAAGTGTAGGTATGATTATTGACTAATTAGAATTATTTATAAAAAGGTTTTATGTTTTTAGTTGATTTTGCCTGATCTAGAAGATGATTTTATGTTTTTGATTCATTTGTCTGATTTTAAGTACTATATAAAGAAACGATTAAAAACATTTTAGTTTTTTTTAAATTATTTATTACGTTATGTAAAACATAATATGAAAAAAATATACATAAATAATACTATAAAATAACATGACGTTCATACAAAATGGATATATATCAAACTTGATATATATCATAAATATCCGATATTTTGATATTTATAATAAATATCGGATATTTTCGAACCCTGGTCAGAATGTTGTCTAAGGGGTGGAGTTTCTACCTGGTGGGTGCGAAAGTATCATGAGTTCCCACATTGGAAAAAGAAAAGGGTTGGAGTCATAGTCAGCAGGATTGTCTGAAAGGGTTACCACTGCTCCAGACAGAAAGGGCTAAGGAACAACACAAGTATGCCAAGCCTGCCGGGTAAGTGGGATTGTCCGAAAGGTTTTAGTCAGTAAGAGTCTGTCACTCCCTTCCGCTCCACCCAGAGCGGGAGCAGTCATTGGATGATTTGCCAGCCTTAAACAAAGTATGTAAATTTTATACTTACTTGTGGTGTAGCAAGCCCTTACAACTTTAATGTGTTTTATCAAGTAATTTTTTATAAACATGATAAAGTTAAAAATATGTCTTATATTTTGTTATTGCCCAGACATCATCCTTGTTAACACAAACATTAACACTTTGAGGGACAGTGAACGCCTATAGACGTAATAACAATAAAACTTCTATTGTGTCTCGTTCTGTCCTTCAATGGGTTAAAGAACAAAATTTAATGACAAAACAATTAATTCTTGTCAATGTATTACATCTTTTTGAGGACTATACATCGTAATTGTAATTACTATAAACAGCCACAAGAACTTGAAAGAATATAGGCAGTCCTCTGTCCAGTAGAGGAACAATACTGATACAATAAAAAATTACTTAACTAGAAATATATCCCTTTACTGGGTTGTGGAGGTCAGATAGGCAGTCGCTCCATGTAAAATACTGGTATTCAGCTGCATCCGGTTAGACTGGAAGCCGACCCCAACGTAGTTGGGAAAAGGCTAGGCAGATGATGATGATATCCCTTTTCATCTATCTTTCCCTAAGTGATAACGCCCCCTTGTGGGCGCTGCAGGCCTTAAAGGGGACACTAAAAGTACCAGAAAAAAAATTGGGGGCATTGTGTAGAGGCTTAGGGGGCGATTTGTAATTTTAGCTAGATAGTGGTTTTTATTACGTGAAAAAATGGGTGTGCTAAAAAATAATTTATTCTCAGTGGGCAGTAGACGTTTAGGAACTACTGCTTTACATGATCTTTATACTGAGTCAAATTAATCACAAGATAACAGAATTCATAGTATCAGCCAACCTATAACAAGAATCACATCATATAACTTGAGCAGCTCTATGCTTAGTTTACATACCATCAACTTAAGTTTCATTTGCAAGTGCTTGCTTACACTTTGTACCTTCTAAGTATTTATTTGCTTACTTAAGAATGCCTTATCTAGCTTCTGTTTAACATGTGTCTTAATTCTAGGAATATTTTTTTAATAATTTCTTTATCTAAGTTAACACGTTGCCTGTCCCAGAGTACTTTGGATAAGGTTGTCGTGACGTCCAATTTTTTTTGTCGACCAAACTGTTTCATTTTATGTACTTACAAAGAATTTACAAATATTTTCAATACAACTTTTGAATTTACTGAAATTCATTGTATATAGAACCCCTTTCAAAAGGATTAGGCTCGTGCATTACCGATAAAGCACGGACGTCACAGCAGCAGCCAAAAATGCATTATATATAATGCACGGACAGGCAACGTGTTAAGACACCTACTTTGTTATTTTTTTTATGTATTGTTATGAATTATGATCTATTTATAAATTATGTTTATAGCTATTTTTATCTTTATTACATAACTTTATGTTATTGTTTACCTGGTTTATTTAGTTACTCTAAACACAGAATAAACTGAATATATTATGTGTATAGGTTACAATGATAATATAATTGAGACTGTTTTTTAGGGTATAAAGAGTTTAAGACAATAGTTAATTAATTTACGAGAAAACTATTTAAATGTTTTCCCGCTTTCCCATACAATGTGTATTATGATTGTAGTTTTTTATATTTTTTCACATTCATTATTTAATTTTCTATAATGGTGTAAGTACAGAGGCCAGCACATCAAGTTACCACAATCTGTCAAATTTCTTTGATAGTATTTCTACTTTATTGCAAAGATATAAGGTTCATTTTTAATTGAGAAAATTTGACAGTTAGGGATAGCTTGATGTGCTGGCGTCTGTACTTAATTAGAAAAAAAAGTGATTTCTGCATGGAAATAATTATTTGTTAGTAAATTACACCTGACATAATCAAAACATAAGTATGGATTTGCAGAAAAAAGTATTACAACAGTTTAAACATAATTTGCTGTATCTAATGTCTTACACCATATTAATATGAGCTATTCACAACATTAAGCACGTCAATGAAATATGTGGCAATTCACCGACATATGTGCTTACAAAATATGCAAGAATATTTGAATTAAATGCCTCCATGAAACTCGTTCCAACGAAACATAGTACCTCTCCTCCTTTACTGTCAGATTCCGTATGATTTCGCCATGATACCAGCAACCTATGTATTTATGTAAAATTATTGTTGATATGTAATGTCTACATGTTGAGATAAGAACGAAATATGAACTTATCTTTATAACAATCGACAAACGTTAGGTTCCTCAGTTTCGCGACGCCTGCCTCCGTGATGCTTTATCATCAACTTTTATATGCATACAAATATGCAACACCATATTATGCGGCGAAGAAAGCAATGTGAAACTTTAGATTTGCAATTGTTTACATGAGCTGAACTCTTCAACGATTTGTTAACATTTTAATTAGAAATTATGACTGTTGATTATGAACTGATGCGATGTTTGCTTCGTGAAAGTATGAACAGTCAGACTAGAAATGCTGATGATATTAAAGTCGCATGTTCTTACGTACAGGCGTTATTCTTTGCCTGGTTCCGAGTGCTTCGGCGCGGGAAGTTAAAAAATAACACTCCATTGTTCACAATTTTCTATTTTGCCAACAGTTTGCCGATGAACAATAATAGTATCTTGATCCCACGACGAGACAATGCGATGTAGGCCAAGCAGCTGACACAATTTAATTTGCACGAAACGCCACCACATTACCACCGCCACCGCTGTATTAATTGTGCAGTAAAGTAATATCTACTTTTTACTCCCACGCTTCCACCTGTGCGATGCGATCGTTTATGCATCCATGTACGTAGAGTAGCTTGTTCTGTGTAAATAACTCATTTACATAAGGATGTAGGAGCCTCGCCACATAAAGAATTCGCGCAGCATCTGCCACAGCGCAGCTGTCGCGTATGTTGCAAGAAGCCACTTATTTCGGAGCCTGTATAAAGAAACTTGTCTTAAATAATCGACAATATGATTTATAATCCATGTTTAAATGGAAGAAAGAATAGGTTATCGTATTAATTGCATCCATGTTTGTATTACTCGTGCTTGTATTTTCTTTTTTGAGTTGATTACGTGATCAATAACAAAGGTTTGCCAACGGTAGGTTGTGTGCGTAGTGAGTAAACGGATCAGTTTGATACACTGCTGTCTATTAAGAGACACCAGATCGATAATAGTCCATCTGAAAAGCTAGATTGAACCTCAGTTTACATCTTTTTGCCCGTCAAAAGTCTTCTCAATTCAAACGCAAAACACCCTAAAAGAAAATGCAAAACTTTCTTCGCAGAGTAATTTGTTTTTTGTAACTATAATAAAGAAAGATAAAACGATTTTTTATAGCGTCTAAGGTCGCATGTTCAGAGTAGCTGCTGTCGGTACCAGGGTACCAGGGACGACGCTCGCGTGAACCTTCCCCTCACTACGTACCTAGTTACATTTTGTATGGGACTCGACAGCACCCCGAATTGCATTCTTTAGCTACGAATTTGATTATAATTTTGTAATGAAGTAGAATCTTTTGCGTAGTACCTTAATTTTAGGATACCTAGGGCTTTTCTTTACACTTCGTTACTAAATTATGTATTAGAAATTCAGTCCTAAGATTATAAACAGATTACAAACTTTTCTAGAAAATTTAATTAAATCCTTTTCCAAAACAAAGATAAATTTTTTAATGAAAGAGTCTTAGCAATTCCGTATTTTTTTTATCACGTTAGTACTTATGTATATATATATATAGTGTTACTAAATCAATTAACGATTATCTTGATATTATTCGTAACTATCGACAGCGCAATCATCATAGTTTTCAGACATTGTTTCGTGTACACTCGATATTAAAATTGTATAAGGTACGTAACTACCGATCGCGTGCTTGTGGCAAAACCTATCTACCTAGTTGGCAATGCTCAATGTTCGGTTCTGTCAGCCAGTCTGGTTCAGAGAGTTGCGAAATATTTTGCAGTTCGCAAGTCGCGACCTCCACGATTACCATTGCTACTTTTATGTACAGTTAATCTACAAACATGTGCCATAGTGTCTCGTGAAAGGAAAACGATGAAAAAAATCTTGTTTCCAAAAAAGAAAGTGAGGAAAACGGTGCGTGTTATAATGTAATGTTATAGATAATGTGTAGTGGTGCACTTAGAGAGAACATTGCACGGGTAAGCTAATCAGAAACATTATCTCATATGCCTTTGTACTTGAGCCGAGTAGAAAGTCATTCCCTTTTCATTTTTTTTTTTAAAGAAAACTGTTATCTTGCGCGTCACATCTGCATAAAGGCTCCCGCACAGGCGCGACGCGACAGTGCGACGCAATTCTGATATTCACAACAATTTCTATAAAGATTCTAAGCATTTGTTCCAATAACACGTTGCGCCTATCTGCGGGAGCATAAACCGTTTCGGGCTCTGTATTCCGTCTTGCGCATTAAACGACAGCAAAAACTTTATTTGTGAATACTCGACAAGTTTACTCAATTTGTAATGCAGGAAAAACTTGCAGCAGGAAAACAGTTTCAAAATATGCATTTTTCTAGCATATTTGTCCTCAGACCTGAGTAAAGTACTGCTGTCTGTGACATACCGTCATCCATTCAGCTTGCGTCATTTACTCGTTCTAGTCCAATCGCTTTTTTTACCTTATTTCGATTACATCAACTAATTTCGCGTTACATCGATACCAGAAGTTCTGTGAAGATGGAAGAATTTCCATTAAAACGTAATGTTCATTTTGCGCAACGTTATAATAGCCTATTGACGGGTTAAGAAGTCTTCCATCTAATCAGATGCTTATCTTTGCCTTCTGATATCGCAACGGATAGTTCCATCTTAATACGACACGATGTTACAATAAACACTTTATTCTAATAATGATTCTGTTGTAAACTTCTATCAATTGCTTTTTAAGACGACAAAGGAGTTATGTTGAAATCATTTGTCTTGTCCGTCAGTCTATATTATTTCTCAACTTTTTAGGAACGCAAATTCAGAAACGTAACCTCTATTTATCTATACTTAAATCAACTTTTTATATCGTCATAACATTGTTTAATTTCGAGGTCTACCAATCACGTCATTAAGACGCGAAACGAGTTGCAGCCAAGTTGGGGCCGATTACGGATCTTAAACACTTAATCACTGTCATTACGAATGTAACAATGGAAAAGTCTATAATATTCTTTCCTCCATATGGCTTATAAGTTGAGATTTCTAACCGCTAAATCGCAGACTGTTACGTTTTATATCGATTCGAATTTACATCGATTTGAATTGGTGTGTAATCGATTGCTCATTTCTGGTGTGGTATACACTCATTAGAGCCCGTAGCCAATGCAAAGATGAAAGCTTTGCCACTTATATTTCGTTGCATGTCTGGGCGTATGACTACATTACTCGCTTTTCAACGGTAAGTAATTAGTTACTTTCTCCAGTTTATTTCCGAACTGCTAATAGATTGTACTGACAGTTAAATAAGTATCTTCGTAGTTTAGACCGTCACCTTTGACTTCATATTAAAATTAATGTATAAATCTTTGCTAGAATTTTATTTAAAGAAATTACGTAGATACACACATCAAAAGTGTCTAGGGATCAACATATATTTTTGCAATAACTTTTCTCTTGATTGATATTAATTTAAATTTTCTTTAAGGATTCATCAAATAAAGTGTTTTCGTTTGTCACAGTAACGATAAACCAAGTCACCTTTGCATTAATAAAGAAATTTGCCATTTTCCTAATAAAGGGATTTTTGACATTTGAACCACTAACATTAAAGTTCGAAAAAAAGACTGAAATAACAGTTTTCTTTAAAATTTTATTGGGTAACTTAAACAATTAATAATCCGTGTTTCTACCGCGAACACTAACAACACAAGAACATCGTTTTGGCATACTCAAAATGAGTTCATCCAAATCACGCTGTGGAATGGCCGCCCATGTTCGTTGCAACAACAAAAAAAGGTGTTATCAGTCGACTTTGGACACGTTACCGAAGCACTGGTACCGTGGCTGAGCGCCATGAAGGACGGTATCGCTGCACCACACGGAGACAAGACCGATACATTCAAATCTTAACTCGAAGAGCTCCAACAATAACCGCCATGATGTTAGCCGTGAGGCTTCATCACTCTTCAGGGAACTTAATTAGCGACCAAACAGTCAGAAACCGCTTGCATGAAGTGAACCTTCATTCCCGAAGACCGCTACGGGTACCACCTATAGCAATGCACAATCGTAGGATTCGATATCAATGGGCTCTTGAACACAGAAATTGGGCAGAAGAACAATGGCGTTTCGTGTGCTTTTCTGATGAGTCTCGTTTTGGTATGAGACCGGATACAAGACGTATACGACACTGGAGAACCCCTGGACGCCAACAGCGATTAAAATCCTGCCAGGAAGTCCATCCTTATAGTGGTGGAACCATCATGGTATGGGCGGGTATTTGGATCGGCGGAAGAACTGAGTTGATTTGGATCAGAGGCAACCTCAACGCTCAAATTTATGCTGAGACGATTGTATCTGACGTCATCGTTCCTCTACAAGTGCAAATCGGTCCCTTATTTCAGTTAATGCATGATAATGCACGACCGCACACCGCAAGAGTTGTAAGACAGACTCTCGCCGCAGCTAACATCAATGTCCTGCCCTGGCCTGCTCAGTCGCCAGACTTGAACCCGATTGAGCATGCATGGGATATGCTACAGAGAAGAGCTCTGCCGAATATGGAGGGTATCCAGTTGCAAGAAGACCTTTTTTTGTTGTTGCAACGAACATGGGCGGCCATTCCACAGCGTGATTTGGATGAACTCATTTTGAGTATGCCAAACCGATGTTCTTGTGTTGTTAGTGTTCGCGGTAGAAACACGGATTATTAATTGTTTAAGTTACCCAATAAAATTTTAGAGAAAACTGTTATTTCAGTCTTTTTTTCGAACTTTAATGTTAGTGGTTCAAATGTCAAAAATCCCTTTATTAGGAAAATGGCAAATTTCTTTATTAATGCAAAGGTGACTTGGTTTATCGTTACTGTGACAAACGAAAACACTTTATTTGATGAATCCTTAAAGAAAATTTAAATTAATATCAATCAAGAGAAAAGTTATTGCAAAAATATATGTTGATCCCTAGACACTTTTGATGTGTGTACTTACGAAACTGATGCTCTAAGTGAATAGTTTAACATTTAATTTCTAACGTTGGTATTTATTTGTATTTGCTTACTTCTGTACACACACTAAATGCGTATCTAATGGAGGCACTATGTACCGCCTGTGAGTAATTTTTATTCGGATTAACTCTTCAATTCCCATGTTTAAGTGAACATTGATTTTGCATTTCTCTTCTACTAAAATAGTTTAGATACATTAGGCGAAGAAAAAAAAAAGTATTTAAAAAAAAAAAACTACCCTCATTTTTTTTTATGAAGGTGTCACCTACAGGTGACACTGGGCATTGTGCTAGGTTAGGCCTATAAAGGACTCTCGCGATTTTTCTTATTTTGTAGGTAGAAATAAAACGTCCATTTTTATAATAATATTTATTGATGCAAAAAAGTTGAAAATACAAAACTTATTTATTGTGGAACATGTACCAGCACATTTTTCTAGTGTGTTGGTGACAATATCCGCATAGAATCTACGCTGTGAGCAATCGACTTCCGAGTTTTCGTCCGCACTTCCAGCACTCCTCACTTCTGTAGGCACTCTCACTTGTACCTACTGAAATTCCACAGGCAGAATTGCGGATTGGAGGCTTAACATATCTTCGCAGGTTTCCACATTCCACCACATTATACCACAGTCTTTTTTTCTTCGGTACAGATACTTCGATGTCTTCTTCTTCCTGGCCATGTACACAATTTTCTCCAGAGACGGAAGGGTTATTTTGTGATTCTACTTGAGATCGAAGTAGGCGACTAGAAAAATGAAGAATACTAGTGTCATTTTCGTCTCTACTGTCTTCTTCAGTCACCACACCATCATCAGGAGGAAATAAAATAATATAGAAAGAAAGAAAGACGTAAATACGTAAACCACCTCTAAAACAACATCAACACATAACGATATGACCAAAAATAAACAAGTCTTGTTATTACTTAGAATGAATTCAGAACAATAAAGCTATTATAATGCCCAGTGTCACCTGCAGGTGCCACAGCATATTCTCAACACTGTAGCCAAGATGCTATAAGTTATTTTTATCATAAAATACTATAGCGAATACATTCATTTACTATGTGTAATAAAAAAAAGGCAATACTTACGGTCTGGACATTTTTATTTCACTTTCATGCCAAGAAATCACACAATCTCAGACTAGTTCAAGTACGCGCGAAACAAATGAATGAATTTGACAAATGTCATGTAGTTAGTGCGGCCAGAAAAAAATTAAGAATAGTTTTACTAATAAGCTTTTCTACAATAATGGTAGAATTCAAAAATAAATTGCCATGTGGCAGAAAAAAAATATAAAACTACTGTCACCTACAAGTGACACTGGGAATTGAAGAGTTAAATGGAAAATATTTAGTCCTAAAATAGTATAATTATGTACAAACGGGAAAATACACCACAGCAAGCATATGTACCTATATGTCAGGCAGGTATATATATGTCTGTATTTTTTTTAAGTCTACAAACATATTCACCTCGGTCTGTGAGAACAAAATTATTAGAAGCTACCATTGGTAAATATCGACAATAATGGCATAAACTCATTTTCTTAGAACAAAAAAAAACCTACTACTTATGTACTTTGAATTTTACATAAAAGTCGTATGTATTTACCCCGTCTGACATCAACACGTTAAATAAATCAAAGCATTTTGTTCTATACTTGGATAGCTAATTGATTTAATCACAATCTACCTACTTGCAGTTTACATTAACGCAGAATTCCTAGCAACTCACTTGTTGGGCTTGCTTATACGTTTGGAAACCCTACATTTGCTTGCAAGGGCAGCCATGTAGTCGGAAACGGAAATTGTAATTGATTATTTATTTGTATTGAATTAACATTAAGTAATTATGTTTTAACTAAATTTAAGATCATGATAGACCTCAGCTTTTCCACGTATCTTTAGTAGGGTTTGGGGTTTGATTTTCATTAAATCTATTTACTTTCTCAGTTTTGTTTTTTCTTTTGCCCCAACGTTTTACTAGGATCACGTGTGCTTCCGTATATACGAAATACGCCATCATCATTCATCTGCTAAATCACTTCACTACGAAGTACGATCAAATAGTAATAATGTGCACATATGCGTACCAAATAACGAAACTGCTTTCTAAACGCAACCCGCATTTCCGTGTCGTCACGCTTGTTGCACACTGTTGTCACCGCAGAGTGGTCACCACTAACACACAAGAACCCGCCTGTGTACCTAATTAACATGGGGACTGACAAGCAGAAATTGCGGCAATAATGCACATGGCAACCAAAAGGCGCAAAGATGAAGGGTAGGGTATGGCAAGGCCGACATTGAAACACTTTCATGTGAATAATATGCAATTTGGGTGCGTACTCCAAATTGGAAGGCAAAAGTAAACCGTGGTTGCCATTGAAATAGCCTTCACGTCAGTGGTGTAAATGTAGGGTGGCTGGACTGGCAAAATGCCACGGGCCCCCGGCCTGACGGGGCCCCTGGCCCGAGAGGCTGCGAGCTCAAAAGTGAC
Organism: Hyppa rectilinea; assembly: GCA_951799385.1. Classification (NCBI taxonomy): domain Eukaryota; kingdom Metazoa; phylum Arthropoda; class Insecta; order Lepidoptera; family Noctuidae; genus Hyppa; species Hyppa rectilinea. The sequence goes on along the minus strand of OX637310.1, from coordinate 5,990,504 downwards.
CTAGCATTTTTAACAAAATTTAGTAAAAAGTAGTGGGCCCCCAAGGACCTCAAATGGTATAGTTACACCACTACTTCACGTTCAAGAGTGCATAGTCTATTGTATCTCTGGCACAAGTTGGACAGTCGGCCCCGCTACCACCTACCTCGTTGACTTATGCAGGGCATGAGCTTTTGAAATAGTTGATACGATGCGAAACAAGAAGACTATTAATTGCAGAACGTGCAGTGGAAGTTTGTTGGCTTTGCTCACGTGCTTATTTGGAGAATTTCTGCTAATATCGAACATAAACCGGAGCCCCTATATAAGCGATCGCGCGCGTGACGCGGCTTTGGGCATCCACAGGGATGCCCAAAGCGTGTCTTTACCCACGTGAATACAGATTCACGTGGGTAAAGACACGTTCATGTAATCTATTTATACTCGAAATAAATACGTCATTATAACAATCTATGTATGTTTAGTCATCGTTAGCCTCATTAAATAAAGTATTTCTGTGCCTAAATGTCAGTGTTTTCCAGAATGTATGGTACAATTGGAATAAACATTTGTTTAATGCACAAGCTTTTCCCTTTTTGTTTACCTCGAAAACAAAAGGGTTTGAAAGGGTAAAGTCGTCGTTAAAAATACTAAGCGCGATTGTTTGATAATATTTAAGGGTAACGAGGCGTAGTATATTCATGTGGATTTTATTCAGAACCTAAAACGTCTCTGTCTCCTCCCTGACTAATTTAGTCTCGTTAAATATAAAGTCATTTGAAGGAAACGACAAAACTCGTTTTATTTATCCTTCGGTCTTGCAAGTCACATTTAAATTGACTCATTTGACTACCTGCCTACATGCTAGATACATTTGGCCATGTTGTGTGACGAAAGTCATTACTTTGGCATCGTTTGTTTTGCCGACCTCCAAGCATTAAGCCTAGCTTATTTTGTTTTAGTTATTTGATTCCCCCACGCATGTCTTTCAGCTTGCCTTGTTAGATAATTAGTATGTATGCGACAAATCCTGCAAGCTGACTTAAAACTACTATCTCTTATTCGGAGTTGAAATTTTACAAATTGGTTCAGTTTCAAAGACAATGCATTTTTAATAAAGAATTTGAAAAGGCCAAAGCTGCTAGACATTCATCTCTCTCTCGCGTTCCCGGCTAAGGTAGCTACTTCATATTAATCATGTAATAGTATTAAAAACAAGGTATAGTCTCAAAGAATAACAATTGCGGGTGTAGTGCTGAATACCTGATAGTTATATCTGATGAAGTCATTGATCGTGTCAGATTGTGTAGGAATCATTGTAACAAACCAGTTGGTCAGTAGTGATATCACGTGACTTTTACTGAAAATAATGAATCAAATAATAGCATTGGAATTCATCTAGCTGCTACATCCTACTACTATTATAAAGGCGAAAGTTTGTAAGTATGGATGTATGGATGTTTGTTACTCTTTCACGTAAAAACTACTGTATGGATTTGGATGAAATTTGACACAGAGATGGTTTATATCCTGGATTAACACATAGGATATTTTTTATCCCGGTAGAACATTCCTGTGGGATAATTTCCGACCTCCACGCGAGCGAAGCCGCGGGCAGAAGCTAGTCCGTTATAGTTCTATGGGAATGTTTGAGTAGATAAAATATTTATCTTAATCTGTGGCATTTGCCTTCTAACGATATGCGTTTCCCATCGATCATACATACTAAACATACTCTTTGTTTTTGAGAGATTCTAGAGAGTTAATAAAGGCTTCCAGACAGGCGCGACGCGACTCTAGTAGAACAGCTTCTATGAAAGCTTGATGGAAATTATCCTACAAGAATAGCGTCTCACCTTTGTTATTGAAGTACCTAAACAAAAATGAAGAATTGTAATGATTCGAAAACAAGGTTGATGCTTCAGGCAACCTACGAACGAACTTTTTAACAAATTACTTAACTGTGTATACCTTTGAACAACAAGAAGAATATTGTTACATGACATATAATTGGGTTTGAGGTTTCTTGTGTAATTTCACAGTAACATGTATTAAGAAATTCAAAAACCTTACCTTCAATTTAATTCTTATCGGGTTTTCCGAATTTCATTTGAGTAACAACATCACGTATTAATTAACTAATGATGTAAGTATTACAGAAGTTATTGTAAAACCGGCCAAGTGCGAGTCGGAGTCGCATACGAAGGGTTCCGTATTACCGTACAATATAATAACACTAAATATGTATTTGAAAAACAGGTTTCTTGTATGTTGTTGTTGGTTGTTTCCCCTTTAACTTTTTAACTTTATTTTATTTTTATTATTCGATGTTAAAACGCCAACAGAAATACCTACACAGCTGTGAAAATTTCATGTCTTTTTTTTTTTTTTTTTAATGCTGGGAAATCATGACTGCTCCCTCTCTGGGTGGAGCGGAAGGGAGTGTCAGACTCTTACTGACTAAAACCCATCCATGTTCCTTCCGTAGCCCTTTATGTTCCGGGGTAACGGTAACCCTTTCGGACAATCCCGCTTACCCGGCAGGCTTGGCCCTGAGGGGCCCCTTCATATGCTGACATCTCTTTGAGGCGCGCGTGGAACATATACGCGCCGTACGGCACGGGTCTGGTGCTGATCGGACGGTGAGTCACCCATTACTCACCGCCCGCAGGCCCGCGCCTACGGTGGCCGGGAGTCGTCACGTGGCTCCCGACGCCCGGAGCGTCTCCCGCGGCGGCTGGGACGGGTGGACCTTTCTCTCTCCCATCCCGCCACCTCCTTCGCGAGCATAACTTTTTCGCAGAAGGAGGTGACTGCCTCCCACTCCCTCTCGCCCCGGACCATGGCTTGCACCAGGGCCGGGCGCGAGAGGTCGCCGCCGCCGATCGCCTCTACGAGGACACGGCGGTGCTCCGCCCAAGCGGGGCAGGTTTGTACCGTGTGCTCTACCGTGTCCTCTGGGCGATCCTCGCTGTGGTGACACCCGGGCGTTTCCTCCCGCCTGATGATGTGCAGGAACCTCCCGAAACATCCATGTCCGGTGAGGACCTGCGTCAGGCGGTAGGTGCCTAGGTGCTAGCCACTCCTCAAAGAGGGGCCTTACCGCCACTATCGTGGCGTGCCTCATATTATGGCTCGCTGACAGACAGACGTACGGACAGCGAAAGGTGCTAAACAGAACCCTATTTTAAGGGTTCCGTTTAGACTCTAAAAAGGACCATGTTCTGCTCATACAAATCTGTATAAAAATACCGATATAGAAAACATCTTTCTCCTTGAATACAAATAAAACATAGATAGGTACCGTAAAGTTTGTTTATACACTCCCAAGCAAATTGATAAGCATGATAAGTAATGACATAAGATAACTTACGAAGAGATAACCCATAGATATCAATAACATTCATAATGGCGTTTGTCATAATGAATAGCTAAACCGGTATGACCAACAATGGGTCGAATAATAAATAACCGATTATGCAATCCACTTACAAATGATTTTATCTCGTTCATCAGCATTACCGATGATTTTTAATGGACACTGACTGTGCTACCAAAACTATCTTCATACCGATCCTATCTTAATATCGATTTAATCGGTTCTAGCATTTCGTGATTCGAAAGACATCACTCTTATTGATGGGCTGTTAAAGTGGTCAATTTAATTACGTTTGCATGGAAGATACTTAATCTTTTAAAATTTCTTCGGTAACTTATCGTTCATATCTACGTGCTTATAATTTGGTTGATCCTCCAAATACTTAAGTAAAATGATTCATTGGCACTTCTCCTACTTTTTTTTTTTTTTTTTTAAGGCTGGGAAATCATCCAATGACTGCTCCCGCTCTGGGTGGAGCGGAAGGGAGTGTCAGACTCTTACTGACTAAAACCCATCCATGTTCCTTCCGTAGCCCTTTATGTACCGGGGTAGCGGTAACCCTTTCGGACAATCCCGCTTACCCGGCAGGCTTAGCCCTGAGGGGCCCCTTCATATGCTGACATCTCTTTGAGGCGCGCGTGGAACATATACACGCCGTACGGCACGGGTCTGGTGCTGATCGGACGGTGAGTCACCCATTACTCACCGTCCGCAGGCCCGCGCCTACGGTGGCCGGGAGTCGTCACGTGGCTCCCGACGCCCGGAGCGTCTCCCGCGGCGGCTGGGACGGGAGGACCTTTCTCTCTCCCATCCCGCCACCTCCTTTGCGAGCATAACTTTTTCGCAGAAGGAGGTGACTGCCTCCCACTCCCTCTCGCCCCGGACCATGGCTTGCACCAGGGCCGGGCGCGAGAGGTCGCCGCCGCCGATCGCCTCTACGAGGACACGGCGGTGCTCCGCCCAAGCGGGGCAGGTTTGCACCGTGTGCTCTACCGTGTCCTCTGGGCGATCCTCGCAGTGGTGACACCCGGGCGTTTCCTCCCGCCTGATGATGTGCAGGAACCTCCCGAAACATCCATGTCCGGTGAGGACCTGCGTCAGGCGGAAGGTGAGGGCGCCGTGACGCCTCTCTAGCCACTCCTCAAAGAGGGGCCTTACCGCCACTATCGTGGCGTGCCCTGCGCTGGGTTGCGACAGTCGCTGATTCCAGGCCGCCATGAGATCGCGCTGGAGGTCCGTCCGCTCCGCCGCAATTTGCTGCGGAAACGGAGTTTCCCCCCGGCTTAGTACCTCCGCGCGCCACTCGTACAGGCGCGCGAGGACCATCGCCTCCAGATCCCACGGCGGCAGTCCGGCAAGGAGGCTCGCCGCCTCGCCCGAGATCGTGCGGTACCCCCGGATAAGCCGTATGGCTACCACCTTTTGGGGCGCGTTCAGATAATGGGCGGCTCGCCGCCGCAGTGAACGCGCCCACACCGGGGCCCCGTAAAGGGCCATGGACCGCACGACTCCCGCGTAAAGCCTCCGGCAGGAGGCGTTTGGCCCCCTCAAATTGGGCAAGAGCCGCTTGAGGGCGGCCCCAGTCCGTTCCAGCTTGGGGGCCAAACGTCGGAAATGCTCCACGAAATTCCATCGGCTGTCGAGGACCAGACCCAGGTATTTCATCGTGGTCTCGACGCCGATGTGAACCCCTCCTACCGTAAGTTGGGATCCCGATAGTGGCCTATTCCGAGGCCCATGAAAGGACATGGCCTCGGATTTGTGCAATGCCACCTCGAGACCCAACTGCCGGATCCTCTCAACGACTATCGCAACCCCGCGTGTCATCGCGTCGGCCGCCGCCTGATGCGACCTTCCCTGCGCCAGAACCAGCGTGTCGTCAGCGTAACAAATTACGCTGACGCCGTCAGGGAGGTCGGCCCGCAGCACCCAGTCGTAGCCGATGTCCCACAGGTGCGGCCCCAGAACCGATCCCTGTGGGACACCGCACGACATCTCTCGCCGGTTCCATTCCCCATCGCGACCGGGGTAGATGACGGCTCTGTCCGTCAGGTACGCCCCGACTATTCGACGGAGGTAGGTCGGCACCCGGTGATACCGGAGTGCTTCCCCAATGCAACTCCAGGGCAGGGTGTTGAAAGCGTTGGCGATGTCGAGTGACACCGCCACGACGACCCTACCCTGGGACACCGCGTCCCCCGTCGTGAGGGCTCTAACGCGCATGATGGCGTCCACCGTCGAGCGCCCCTTGCGGAAGCCAAACTGGCAGTCCGCAAGGTCCGGCCCCGTCCTTCCAAGGTGCCCGACGAGGCGGCCCGCAATAGCACTTCTCCTACTTAATAATTAGTTTTCACGGGATCATGATTTAAAAAAAAATAGGGTCCAGAAGAAATTCCTAGTAAGAAAATATGTCCCGTTTCCGCAAAGCAATTTAATTTACGACAAAGACAGTAGAACACATTCTCATTTGGTTGACTCCATTAATTTTGCTCTGCGGTAGGTACCGCTAATGCTTTTTTCCATCGCGAGAATAAACTGGGCTTTGGAAACTTATAATCGAGATATTAACTAGAAACCTCGTCTTTAAAGACTTCTTTTACGTCTTTAAATAGAAAATCACATTAGGCCTGTCTTAATTAGTCATTTACCGTTGCTGTTCAGGTTACTTCCAGTTGACTCATCCAACCCTATGAGAATGAAAACGTTTGATCATACACGTGCAGATTAGAAACTGTTTCATCCTATAAATAAACTGCAGTTCTCCTATCAATACGAGGGCGGCACTGAAAATTTCGGGAATCAAGGAAGTGACACAACATTACTATTTAAAAATGTATTAATTGCTTTTTGAAGTATTCTCCGCGAAATTTGACACATTTTTCCATACGATGGAACCAATCATTGAAGCAACCATTCCATTCGGAAGTTGGGGTCTCCAAAATGGCCGTTTTGTAGGCGTCCACAGCTTCTTCATGTGATGAAAATCTCTGACCACGCAATTTATTCTTTATTTTAGGGAAAGTATAGAAATCATTAGGGCTTAGGTCGGGGCTGTACGGCGGATGGTCTAATAATTCTATGTTTTGTTGCTCTAAAAACTCTTTTGTTCTGTGCGCGGTGTGAGAACTCGCATTGTCGTGATGGAGGATGATGCGGCGGTTGCAGTTCTCTTTACGGAGTTCAGAAACGATCTGTGGCAAACAAATGCTAGCATACCATTCTGCATTAACTGTTCTTTGTCCCTCAAGAGGAATAGTCACAACATGGCCGGTTTTGGTGACAAACGTGGCCACCATTTTTTTTGCAACACTCCGTGAACGAACAATTTTTGTTGGCTTTAACTCATTTTCGAACACCCAAACTCGTGACTGGTTTTTTGTTTCGGGTTCGTACGCGTATATCCAGGATTCGTCACCTGATACGATGTTATATACAGCATTTGAGGACCCTGTGTGGAATCTTTCGAGAGTTCTGACGCACCAAGTAACGCGAGCCGCTTTTTGCTCTTCACAGAGCGAATGCGGTATCCATCGGCAAAACAACTTTTTTACACATAATTGTTCATGCAAGATTATTTGTATTTGACTCATGCCAATGTCTAAAGTTGCCTGAATTTCGCGGTATGTCACATGTCGATCTTCCTCAATCAGCTTACGCACAGCATCAACGTTTTCTTGGGTGACTGCAGTTTTTGGACGACCTTGACGGGGATCATCACTTAGCTTGACACGTCCACGTTGAAATTCAGCAAACCAGCGATAAATTGTGGTTTTGGATGGGGCTTCATCACCAAATGCAGAAATCATCCGGTCAATACACTGTTTTTGTGTTAAACCACTTCGAAAGTCATAATAAATCATCGCTCTTGAATTTTCTCGAGTCAATTCCATTTTCTCAACGACTAAACAAGTTTGACAAAACCTTGTGACAAGACCGAGAATCTTTTTTTAAATAAATAAATGGTATTCGATTTTTAAAACCAAGGAGTTTTCAATTAAAAAGATTTAAATATGCCAGGAACAATGGAAATATTTCATTCCCGATACTTTTAGTGCAGCCTATGTAACTAACCTAATGATGCTGCTACGCCAGTTTAAGTAGAAACCTCAGTACATCTAGATCGCTCTATTTTTATTCGAGTTGATCTTGACTCGAACAATTAGCCGCCATGGTTGTGAACTAAACTCGTGTAACCAATATGCATCGAGGTGTGCACCTACCCAACGGTTTTCTAATGTGATATCGACGATCGCGTCCGGTCGGGGTTTCATTTCGCCGAGCCGACTCCAATGCTACTATGTTGTGACCAGTTTTTATATAGGACACTTGCCACTGTTGTGATTATAATCACGATGAATACTTTTTAGCCTATAACAGGTCGTTTTCTGATTTCAAAATAATGTGTCTTTGAATATTGTCAGAAAGTTGTCGAGTTGTTACAGACATTATCTTCGAAACAATTGATATCAGTTTCGATTGATTTACTGTCGACTAATTTGCGGTTTGTATTGTTGATAACTATTGATTGAAATTGTAGAACTTTCGAAAAACAAGTTGACATTGCCGATCGAGTTTCTTAGAATTAGTACTCGAACGATCAATCGGAGAGAAATCCAGTAAGTGCCACTAGAGGTCTAGTTTGCTATACTTCTCTGTCAAACAAACTTGCGACCTGGCTTGATAAATTTACTGCCTTGAATATTTCGTTGTACCTCAACGAAATATTTTGACTGGCGCATATAATTCACGGTAACTGGTCACACTACACCACTCAATGTTATACTAATGCCGTTATTAATATTAATAGCGGTGGACGCCAGTAATATTATGTTGTGACTTGTCTTATATCCTGCCACACCAAAGTCCAAGCTGTGTATTAACTGCTTCAGATAATACAAATTACACACATCAAAAGTGTCTAGGGATCAACATACACACATCAAAAGTGTCTAGGGATCAACATATATTTTTGCAATAACTTTTCTCTTGATTGATATTAATTTAAATTTTCTTTAAGGATTCATCAAATAAAGTGTTTTCGTTTGTCACAGTAACGATAAACCAAGTCACCTTTGCATTAATAAAGAAATTTGCCATTTTCCTAATAAAGGGATTTTTGACATTTGAACCACTAACATTAAAGTTCGAAAAAAAGACTGAAATAACAGTTTTCTTTAAAATTTTATTGGGTAACTTAAACAATTAATAATCCGTGTTTCTACCGCGAACACTAACAACACAAGAACATCGGTTCGGCATACTCAAAATGAGTTCATCCAAATCACGCTGTGGAATGGCCGCCCATGTTCGTTGCAACAACAAAAAAAGGTCTTCTTGCAACTGGATACCCTCCATATTCGGCAGAGCTCTTCTCTGTAGCATATCCCATGCATGCTCAATCGGGTTCAAGTCTGGCGACTGAGCAGGCCAGGGCAGGACATTGATGTTAGCTGCGGCGAGAGTCTGTCTTACAACTCTTGCGGTGTGCGGTCGTGCATTATCATGCATTAACTGAAATAAGGGACCGATTTGCACTTGTAGAGGAACGATGACGTCAGATACAATCGTCTCAGCATAAATTTGAGCGTTGAGGTTGCCTCTGATCCAAATCAACTCAGTTCTTCCGCCGATCCAAATACCCGCCCATACCATGATGGTTCCACCACTATAAGGATGGACTTCCTGGCAGGATTTTAATCGCTGTTGGCGTCCAGGGGTTCTCCAGTGTCGTATACGTCTTGTATCCGGTCTCATACCAAAACGAGACTCATCAGAAAAGCACACGAAACGCCATTGTTCTTCTGCCCAATTTCTGTGTTCAAGAGCCCATTGATATCGAATCCTACGATTGTGCATTGCTATAGGTGGTACCCGTAGCGGTCTTCGGGAATGAAGGTTCACTTCATTCGTTCCTCTACAAGTGCAAATCGGTCCCTTATTTCAGTTAATGCATGATAATGCACGACCGCACACCGCAAGAGTTGTAAGACAGACTCTCGCCGCAGCTAACATCAATGTCCTGCCCTGGCCTGCTCAGTCGCCAGACTTGAACCCGATTGAGCATGCATGGGATATGCTACAGAGAAGAGCTCTGCCGAATATGGAGGGTATCCAGTTGCAAGAAGACCTTTTTTTGTTGTTGCAACGAACATGGGCGGCCATTCCACAGCGTGATTTGGATGAACTCATTTTGAGTATGCCAAACCGATGTTCTTGTGTTGTTAGTGTTCGCGGTAGAAACACGGATTATTAATTGTTTAAGTTACCCAATAAAATTTTAAAGAAAACTGTTATTTCAGTCTTTTTTTCGAACTTTAATGTTAGTGGTTCAAATGTCAAAAATCCCTTTATTAGGAAAATGGCAAATTTCTTTATTAATGCAAAGGTGACTTGGTTTATCGTTACTGTGACAAACGAAAACACTTTATTTGATGAATCCTTAAAGAAAATTTAAATTAATATCAATCAAGAGAAAAGTTATTGCAAAAATATATGTTGATCCCTAGACACTTTTGATGTGTGTATTTCGTTCCTTCTTCGCTGTAGAACTCTAGCGAACAGTCACTAACAGCGAAAGGTAAATGAAAGCGAAATGTAAAAAGGAACATCATGTGCAAATATTTAGACCAATAGTCTATTCTACGAAACTAGTCCGCCTCCTAATTCAGTTCAACGATGCTCATAAATAGTGACAATTATTTTCGTAGTTCGTGACAGAGGTGATTACATATTTTGTTATGGAATAGGCGACATGACACGTCGTTAACCTATTTATGGGAAAGATAGTGGGTCGCGTTTTCATGAAGCCCCACCTCGCGGATCCCTGAATACGACCAACCCTTTTGTAGCACGCGAAACAGGGGCGGAGAACTGTTCGGAAACTACCACACTGCACTATCTAATTCTGCCGCTCTATTCTGTAAAAATCGCACCTTGAAAACATAGGTGCAGTGAACACGAAGTGACTTGTCGGTAGTGTTAATCCCTAGCACCAGGTAGAACGAAAGCTCACTTAACCTAAGTTATCACGTTGAGATTTTTACAGAGTAGACTTGCTGTTCTGCAGTAAGAGTTTATTTGATGATCATGGATCATGCAGTATTTTTCTTTTTGGTATCTGTAAATTCATAGGTATTATGGTCAGGTTATTGCGCAGTGTGAAGACAGTCGTCACGTTGCCTCATGTCCTTAAATTCCTAAAAGAAAGTTAGTTGTTGTTGTCAAATCTCGCTCTGCGGTTTGACTATTACCTCAAATAAAAATTTATGGTGCAGAACTATAATTATGCAAGTTTGACTTGCATTTATTTATTGTTTATCGACACGATGTGAAAAGTGTACAATGTGCGTTAGACTTTCCATTCAACAACTAATTGAAGGAAAGTGTTTTCTGCGCAGAAAGTCACAGTAAAGTTTAGAAAAAGTTGAAAAAACGCACAAAATAAAACTGCACATCGCTTGATTGACAGCCGCTGCAATAGACACTTTTTATTCAACCCGACGCGGTCTTCTTACCCGCTCAACGTACTACGCTAATTTTAAGACAAATTCGTGATAATTAACCGTAACCATGGAAGCAATTTAAAAATCGTGATAATCACATTTATGTTTGATTTTTAGCCATGTCTTATTAGCTCGATACTTGCAAAGTAAACGTACGTAGTGTCAGAATTTGAATCGATATGTTCAGATATCATGAGCTTTCGCTGTGTTACATAACTCTCCCTATAACAAACGTAACTTAATTATGTGCACACGAGCGTACATTAATGTTCACGACTTGATCGCTAATGCCAATTTAGTTGATATTATCGGCTTGCGGTGCATATTATGTGTGGATTACCAAATCTCTTTGTCTTTCAGTTCAGTAATTGATAATCGTGTGTTTATCGCTTTCGATACGATGCGATTAATTTCACAATGCCAACCTTGACGTCACTTCACATAATTTATTTCCTCGTTGTTATTCTGAAGAAGAGTCTAAATCATTGTTTTGTAACGTCCAAGTCCACCTCCTGTGGCGTTGACAGTGGTTTTCTTAAAACTGCAAACCAACCAACTTTTTTTGCTGAAAAAGAGTTGAACCGTTTCAGAATTTTCCCCAGACGAAATTGTCGTTTTACAGCAGTTTTTATTAGAGACGAAATGCACGCAAAGAAAAATACATCAATACATCTTAGGATACCTACCACTGCAGAACGTGATACGGACAATCACATTATACAGACTATAATATAGGTAAAAACCAATGCGGTTTCTCCACACCGCAGACTCGGAAGTACTTACCAGAACTGCAGTATCAATAAAATTATTCTTTTATAGCCAATATATGGACTGCAGAGTAAGACATAAACTTTCAAAATTGCCTTAAACCTCATCGCTAGGTATCGATTTCTTTTCGATGTGCCGGTCCAATTTCACTCCAGTATCGATTAAAGTTTATAATCTGTATAGCTTTTGTGCATATGTCCATACGTTGCCGCCGGCGCCAATTTGCTTGTTAATGTTGATATATCGATTGGTATTTTATAAAGGAGAAATCGATGGTACTGGAAAGTAATCCTTTGCCATAGTTCACGGCTTTCATCAATCAGACGTCATAGACAGGATTGCCTACATTAAGAACCCGTTTGTTTCTGATACAAGCAGACATGTTTGTTTAGTTTAAAGAGTCGTTTTTCAATAAATATTTAAATTGCTTCTGAGTAAGTTGGTGTCTCGTTTATGATGGGGTCTGATTGGCCAGACACGCCTCAGAATTTGAAAGTGATAGTATTTGTACGTGTGATGTTATTTACTTTTTGCTGGTTTTTTCTACAACAAAAGAAAACGCCCTAATTTTTTATGCTTCGGATATCCAATCGTCATGGTAAATTTCAATTACGTATGCTCTTAAATGTGTAGGCACACGCGAATATAGTGAGGGCATCACGAAACATCATTAGGTATCAGATACATTATTCTTATGAATCGTGACGTACTTTCGTAATAGGTGCGCGTTAAACGTCTGTCACGTACAATATCTCGGACGGCGTCGGATTTTAATCGGCGAAAGTAGTTGTGTTGCGTGTTGCGCGTGCGCAGAAGTTTGATCGTTGCCGCGGTATTGCCGCTGTATCAATAAGAACAGAAGGCTGACTTTTGACACGTGAATCCTTGTGTTACAAATATAACGGTTTTGGCGAAATTAATTAATTTCGAATTGTCACAGCACAGGAGGAAAATCCCATTTCCAAGTGATATTCATAATTTGCTCAGCAAAAAATTTTGCCATGGCTTTTCCTTTAAAAGTGGTCTTTCGGTAGTTGTACTTTTGGCTGCTCACTATTCGTATGGTTAAAAACGTCATTTTGTAGTAACCGACGCAATAAATGTCAGCAATTTGCCTTTCCTAGTGTTAAGCAACTGTTTCCCTTTTAAGTTAACATAGAGGAATTGAATGTTAATGTCAAACACTACAGGCTGCCTTAACCAATAAAACTGAACGCGATCAGCACATCTATACGGCGTTTGAGTGCTGTCAGTGTCAATATTGTTGGAGAATATTGACAATGATAGCTTTTGAACGCAGTTTAGATGTGCTGACCGTGTTCAGTTTCATTGCTGGCACTAAGTTACGTTAGGTAAATGTTAGATTAGATAATTCATACAGTAATTTTAAGATTGGCAAAAATATTGATAGTATGTAAGTACTGAAATTGAATCTTTTGAAATAGGGATAAAATCAAGGTATGTAAATTTCCCAGTTCCCTATAGCTATATCAACATACGTAAAAATACTGATATTTTTTCCTGAAATCAGCTCTCTTTGCACGCGACTACACGATTGGGTCATTTAGAATTTTACAATTCAATTTACTCCGTAGAGAGCGTAATTGAAAATATCGAAACAATTCTATTAGATGGACTATTTTGGGGCCAAATGTATAATTGTCCTGATTGAGTCGATGCTGTAAGTTATTACGCGATCAAAACCGCGTCTATCTGTTCTGCGGGCTGAAATCGCTAACGGGCTTTCATTACCACATTTACACAATTGAACATTGTCAGTACGAATTGCGAAATTAGATCGTTTTTAAATTGCTTTTCGTCATATGATTTAGTTAATAACCGTCAAAACTGACAGGTGTGTTATACAGAGACGTAATAACATAAATTTTGATTCCATGTTACGTCTACTCCCATTGACAGTAAGTGTGTTATTATGTTCCTACCTTCAACACATAATAATAATTTGTGTACTTACATATAATTTTTGCCACAGCCGGACTTGTATGGCGTGCGTGACTGCTAAACATTAATTAAATTAATGAAATAGCAATTGCGACGATGCCTCACCTAATTTTGTCAAACGTTCTAATTTATGGAGAGCGATCTAAATGTACCTTGCTTAATTACCCCTGGAGACTATAAATTGGCAAGGTCCTGTGTTTTAAGGCCTGAGGTCAACAACGCCGCCCGTTGTGATCGCAGACGTCATCCGATTACTCTCGCTTCTTTCCACTCCGACTCAAGCGGGTTACTGTGTCACTTTCTTCATCTTCCGCCACAGATTTTATCAATACTTATATGTTATGCAAAATATATTTAAATCAGTATACGTCAGTTGACACGCTAACAAACTGCCTAGTTTGTTAGCGTGTCAACTGAAAGGCCTCTTTCCGGAGGAGAATGACACGAAAATGTCAATCGTAAATCAGGAGGTCACATCATTAGTTTGACCTGATGAAATTAATACAGTTGAGTAGAATAGAAGAACTATAATCAATCCCGTAATTGTTTTGTTGCAGTATAAAACCACTCATGGAATGAGTAAGCTAAGCAAAATCAAGAATGCGATCCATACAGGCTAAACACATAAATACCAACATCCCGTTCTCAAAGATATCCGATGCGTGCGTCGCGCTAAATATATCAGCTCACCAACTGTTTCATTGGTTAATTAGCGAGGCAAACACGTTTCGTTTGTTTTAATCACGTTCTGATGACTTATAAAAACTTTCTTTATAAGTGCATTGTCAAATTTCTCTTTGCAGGAACGCGTGCCAGTCTCTTGGTAGTCGGCACAATGGACAAATTAGTGTGTTTCCATCTGCTATTGTTAACACCCAACTCGAAAACTTCCATAATTACAGCTCTGCTCTGAACTGTATGAGAAACTTTAAAAAACAGCTGCGTGCTAACGAGCCCGTTTTAATAAAGGGACAGTTTTTTGGTAGCATCTGGAGCAATACGAGGTTGAATCAATATTATCTGCATTCTAATTGCAATACATCTGCAGTCTGAGGTAGTCTTTACTCTTGATATAGAGAAGTAATGTCATCAGATTATCAGAAGCGCACCTGCAAAACTATAACTTGTGCTGACTTTGTAAATTAGAAAAGCGTCTAAGAGGTGACGGTATAATAGACGCTTTGCAAACTTCCTGCAACCTCAGTTGCTTCACTCTATGAGAAAAAGAACAACATTTTTAGTCTTTTGATACCCTTATTTTTATCTGTCAGAGGCACTTTTCTTAACTAGTTCTTACACATTTGCGACTTCAACATCAGTGTTGGACAACATAACTAATGAACAAATTAACATTATGTTGGACGTGAAGGTAGATGCGATATGGTAGGTGGTGTGAACATCGGACTGCCAAGTCATAGGTCTCGAGATCGAACCCAAGACACGCATCTCTGATTATACGGATTGTTGTGCCTATTGTATAATTATCACTTGCTTAAAATCGGAGAAAGAAAACATCGTGAGGAAACCAGCATGTCTGAGAGATATTTCTCAACAGCATGTGAAGCTAAGTCAGAGACCCATGGGCAGCATAAAAACTCTGACACCAGGTTAGTCACTAACCACGAAGAAGCTTGTCCTTAACCAAAGAGCTTTTAAACATCCATTGACCAACCTTGCGTGGACCGAGCAAACTTGACCTTAGCTGAACTGAGTTGTATCCAGTTAATGATTGGCGTTGGACAGACGTTTAACGTTTTTTTAATAGGTGCTATCCATAAAGTCGTCAATCATTTAAGAATTACCGCTGACATCTCTATGCATAATTAAAATGGCCGTAGGTGTATCTTTTGAATGAATTTTCATACTAATATGATGAAAAGAAAATTGCTTCTTCTTAAGATTTTATTTATTGCAAAAAAATAAGCAGTTAGTTTCAGCTTGTCAGTTCTTGGGCTTAATAATATTTAATCTTTCAAGCCCAAATGACTTGTGTCAAAATATCGTAAAGCTGCTTCGCTTGAAGTTCTACTTATTTTTGAAGGTAAAAAGCGTGACGGACATGTGTGTGCAATTAAATTCTGTGATGGAAAACAAACTATCATCTTTTTATTTTTAAATTGGCTAATTGCTTCATCTTGAGTTTTCTCGGCCTACTGCGAGAATCCACTTAGTATAACGGGTCTACTAACTACTTCCTTTATTTTATTTGCTTGATAATGTTGCAAATGTGTTCTGGTGGATCCCTTCTTATACCACTTTATCCAGCCACTTGTATCGACACCTACGGGACACCAATATCTAGGCCAAGATCATTCTGTGGTACTGCTTCTAAAGCTGAATCCATTCCTTTTGTCTCTATTATATTACATACAATATTGTTTTAAGTTCCGCTTTACCCACGAATTAACCTTAGCTGTCGCAATATCCACATGCTCATTATAATTATTCTTCGAGTCGAATTGCCGAGAATGTGGTTGCAATTGCAAAGCATTATGTGTGTCAATGCTAATAACAACTAGCGAACACCCACTCTACACTTAATGTCGAAGTATAGGTGTAGGTATATTTTTTGAAAGCACTGACTTTGATGAACTGATATAGAACCTTCATGTTATTTTACAAAGCTGTGTCGGTTACAGATAGGTGAACCCCTATCACTTTGCCTGTAGGATTGGCAGTCACACCCACCTGTTTGCTAATGGCGTCATACTCATATCCCGATTAGCATTGCGATAGCCGGGCTTGCTCATGGAAACTGGGAGAGGCCCGCGTTCGGTAACACGCTACATGAATACTTATTGGTTACTATACCATTTCTATATTTACATAAAAGTAATCATTTATCCGCTTTCTTAGTCTTTCCAAGTCTTTTACTAAGTACCTTCTTGTCTGTAAGCTTTGCTCAAAAAACTTTCTCATTTAAACGAAGCACTCGTAAATAAAGACTTCAATGAGAATGCATTAATTGGTACGTTCCACATTTATTTGATTCCTTTTATAGAATAAAAGACAAACATTTGTTATTTGCTTTCCAAAAATGGATGTGAACCATTCCCAAGTTACAGGCTTCTGTTAGGGTGTATTCTAAATGCCAGCGCTTCTCGGCGCAGGTTGACAATGCTGGTTGGTGCAAGCAGTTTTCATACTTTTCAACTTTAACAGTTTTCTATATGAATGCACCCTTACAATAATTGTTCGAGTGGTTTGACATGGCCGAGATTTTTGGAAAGACTTCTTTGCATACAAAAAGTGACGTGTTTCTCTAAAGCTTTCACATTATTGTTATATCATTGGCGCCCCATGATTCCCATAAAAACAGGGAAAGTATGCAATCTACGTGCCGCTGGAGGCGGCCGATCGTCACGCCCATCCTACGCCGACTGTGGTCCGAAAGAAAGTGAAATTATGTTTTAGTGGACATCTCTTGCGTAATGTTGCGGGGGTGGACACTTTGGTATATTTCTTTTTTATGTGAGATTTGCTTACATGATTCTCGGGGTCACAAAGACAAACATGTCTTAAGCTGTTTATCAGCTGCGTGGCTGAATGTCAACATAGCGAAAGCGCGTGTATGATGGGCTTCCAAAATCCTACTTCTGTTATGTGCAAACTTTGTGCAATCTTTGAACTGCTTAAAACGTCTTACTCTCGAACTGATTACAAGTAACGTTTGATTATTTTTTTGAGCATTATAACTTGTTTTCGGCTAAGTAAACGTTCTAAAAAAGGTTTGGTGGAAGGGCACGAATTACTCGTTCACGGTTGCTGGACAGCGCCCTCGCGTTCGAGGTTAGAGCGATTCGCACGTGCACCATTAGAAAAAGTCAACAAAAAGCCATCACGATACCTGCTTGTTATTACAAGGAAGTAATTACCATGCCGCTGGCAAGTTGTTTGACCCCAACTAGGAGAATTAGTTGCTATTGAGAATGATCGGAGCTCCAAGGTGACTCGGGCAGTTATGGTCAATGGTGTTGAGTTTTCTAAGTATGTGATTATATAAACTATTATGCTAAATATTTCTAAAATGTTCATCGCTAGTTTATTGTCCTAGTTTGCAACAAGTTATGAGTTTTTCGAATAATATCTACTAACTTTATGCCACGTAAGGTCTGAATAGCACCATATAACTCATATTATAAGATCCAACAGAATATCGACGTTATTTCAGTCGTAAATAGTTCTGCTATTTACATAAATATAGCCTGACCCTGGTAGCTGGTACTAAGGCCACGATAACCATAAAGCAAAAGATTACTGTAAAATCAGTATTATAACATTATATACTTTCAATATGCAATACTATCTCTGAACATTCTACGAAGGTTTACTCGAAATTATTGTAATATTCGTAGGCGGTGACGTTGGTGGCTGGTACCGATGCGCCATAATTCACAATGCCATCAGATAACCTCACGACGTTGACTGTTTTCGTCAAATATTGATTGTCTCGTGAACTCTCAGCTTTACCAACCACACGGAATGATAAACACGACCAACGCAACCGATGAGCATCGACACTTGATGAGTAGTGCCAGCGTGGGATTGAGGAAGACTGACAGCCAATCGTGGACTGCTAATGTGCTAATTACCATTCCATATTGTATTCTGAAATCTATTGTGGGTCTTCATTATTCAGCTGACGTAGCTGCTGTGTAATTTTTCTTCATGTAGGCTTATTGTTAGATTTTCTTTCTGCTTCATTAGTCTTTGCTCAAGTTGACGAAGGGTAATAGCCACCATTTTTCAACTACGCATGATTAAACTTTCTTCTGGGTACTCTCAATACATATTTAAAGTTGGTAAAAAGCACGCATGAGGTTGCTAGGTTGTTACGTAAGATCTTCTTGCTGAGCTAAGTGGAACATCTACGTCCTAATTACACAGATAATAAATATTAAGTCACGCGATGTCGCGAGATCACGAGAAAAACACACGGAAATATTTTTTCTATTTTTCGTAATAATACTGGTGCTAAAAATAGAAAGAGTATAGTAGGTAAACTGACATTTCAATAGCTTTTCGGCACTGGAAAAAAAATCAGTCTGTATTTAAATAAAGTGGAATTTTCCGCCTTTCATTTTAATCCAATATCCTTTTCAAGACAAATTCAAAAAGCATATCTTCTCAGCAGAGTAATCCTGGCTAAAAAGCAAGATCTAATCTTTGTTTAAGTGTGGTCCAAACTTGAAAATGGTTAAAGTAGGTTATAACAAACAAAAATTGTACATCGTATCGTTAGTTTAAAATGTAATTCATACATAACCATAATTCAAGTGTCAACTACCACATCCAACTCGAAATCTCATACAACAATACGTGTTTAAGAAAAATAATTGCTTCCTACATCTTCCTTTCCGAGCAACTGTGTCCGTCCGGTGCAATAATTTCGTGTGGCAACTCTTATAATGAGACTAGCTCCGAATGTTAATGTTTATACACGTAACTAATAGCAGGCAGATTTTCACGCATTATTTATGTTACATGTTGGCTAATAGTGGTCAACGATGTTGGCTTCTTGCTTGATTTCGCATAACAAGTGCAAACGCAATTATCCGAAACTGGAGCATAACTGCTTTGCAAATGTCCGCTGATGGATTGAATACCGTTGCTTCAGCGACGACAAGTAAGCAAAGTACGCGTAGACCTATTTAGTAGACTAGAAGATTTGTTGACCAACTGACCTGTACACTTATTTCATTTCCTTAACTTTCAAATCAATTATTCCCAAATCTATCTACAAAGCAAGTTTAACAAATAAAGAAATGTGTTTTTAATTTTACAAGTGATTACAACTCTCGTAGTCTACGACTGTTATAGCTCGTCAACAATGATTGTTTCCAGCAAATTCGTTTCAGCATACAATACTCTGACAGTTGAGACATTTGAAACACTGGTATATTTCATTGTGTTATTTAACGCCGCCACGCCATGTTTAAATATCATCAGGTTGCCCCATCCAGTATCCAGATACAGATTACAAATCGTACAGCTGCACAGTTTTTGGTCTCCACTCTAACTGCAACATCATTAAACTTTTTTAAACACTGATTGTTTCATATTTTGCAAGTTTTCTATTTGATTGTGTTCTACATTTGAGTCAATATTGATTATTGAGTGACGTATGTATGAAACACTTGCTTCACTTACAATGTGTATAGCTGATAAATTAACAGTTCCATTCTACGATTTTCACATGTAGTGCAAAAACATGCGTGCAGCTTTACGCGATGCTTGAACATTACGTAAAATGAGAAGTATAACAATGATTCTATCTAATCTAACAAAAGACGAGCTACATAAGTTTGGCGGCGGTGTTCTTACTGACAATTACACAATCTAATTGCTGATGACGTAAGTTTTTGTTTGACGGAATAATTGTATGTTCTGGATAACACAAAAAAATATATGGAAATAATGTTGAGTAAATGACGCTCCCGCCCATATCATCGATTCCGTTCATCACCTCATCATTATGTTAGTAGTTATGTCCGTGGCTTGCAGAACTTTACATATAATGTGTGACGTCGACAGCAGCCCGTCACTCATCGAAGATGTTGAAATTGATATGGATCTCAATACTGCCCTGTCATTCAGCGATTTAAAGAATGTCTTACACTATCGTGTAATTACTTCCTACAATGGAGTGGCCCCGTTTTTAATCAAATGAACTTCCAATATTGAAGATGTATCTGATATTACCAAATACTTTAGCTCTAATTAAATACCAGTTGAAATCATTGTAAATCACTTATATTCTGATTCGTCATCGTGTAAGGACTATTTCGTAGAAGGGTTAACAACTCCTGCTCATTTTATTAACCTTTTCCGTATATGTATTCAAAGTCTACGTCTCATTAATAAACAATGTCGTGCATCAAAGGAGCAATTCCAAGGAACGTTACATTTTAAACTAACACATGTTATCTGTAATGAAATATGTAATGTTATGAGAACTCGCAGGAGTTCCATTGTAATTTGTTACCGTAGCAAAAAGTCGAGCAGTGAGTCATCGTGACCTTATATGATTTTTTTACTTCCTAGCTAGACCAATCTAAAATAATAAAAAAAAACTCCTTAAATTACAGGGAGTCGTAAGTATGGCGTCATTGATAAATATGGTAAAATGTTTATTATGATATGAAATTACGATAGAGGTATTGTGATGGGTGTCGTATGCGCAGTCGTCGTGACGATAGGATGTTTGCAGTTTTGCATTACAAATAAAGAGTGTTCGTGCGCTGTGCACATCGTTAGCCGTCAGGTCACTGGCTGCCTGTCAATTGTGTTCAACATTGTCAATTCAACTCATTGCCTCCGTCGCTGTGGTAATAGTGCTGTGCGCACTTTAAACATCGTAACAAACGCCCGTCTCGTGATACGATGCGGTTTGATTGGATTTCAATTGAGTCGAGGCCGCTCTAGTGGCTATTTGTTTGTTGTTTAACGATTTTAGAAAAATGTACTTTGCGAACGTACACGCAGTCATGCAATATAACCACCTTTCTACACATACAGTAGATCTTATTTATTGTACGATATGCTCCAAACAATCCAATTCGCAAATCGGTGTATATGTGAGAGTGTGAAAAAAAACTGTTTGTTCAACGCATTAAAGATATGAATTTCGAATCTGACTCTCCATTAGTAAGTCAACGTCATTAATATTCATTGTAATTATTCGAAGGAATCCAAGCGTAAGAGGGTATTGTGTTAATCAGACTTATGTAAATGACCTTGTTGCAGTTATTTTGTATTTGGAATAAAAATTACTCCTTTGAAACATACAAGGCCATTCTATTAACCGTTGCAAGGAAATACCATCTGTTATTAAGTTAAATATGGAAGTTATTCTGAAGATCATCCTATTACAGATGCAGTTATTCCCCGCTAATAATATCTTTAATAAATTCCATGCACAATGGACGATCATAAGGTCATTATAGAAGCTTTAATAGGCAAGTCGTGTAGACTACAAGGATCGCTAAAGTTAATTCGCAGCTTTCAAAATAACACCAGAGGCAGTTGTCGATTAAAAAAAATCATCGTAACCGGTCGGACGGCATTCAATGACATTTACATTAATGTTAACAAACTGGACGAGTCACCTCTGCCTCGGGATGTAAAAAGAAAGTAGTTAATCTCGCACTCCTACAAGCTGATATCAACTTATACGCTCAGTTCATGCGTTAGACTCAGTATCGTTGCGCTCTTCAAACGTTCTAACTCCGATGATATGTAACTTGGTTGCGGAAACTCGGAACTTCAATCAGGAATATTATATGTTGTTGTGCAATTCGCTTATTTTCTTCTTTCCTAAAGCATAACGAGCGGCATGAATTTATGTTTCATAATTTCAGATCAAACTCCCGAAGTCATTTGCATAGCAATAAAAAAAAATTACTTAGATATATCCCAACGTAAAAAGTTTATTTTCCTACAGTGGCTATTAAAGTTTGTTGTGTAGGTGGAAAATTGGTATAGCCAGACATATAAAGTTCTCCGCAAAGGTCTGATTACGTGACTGCCAATTTCGGTTAATTAGTCATCAATAAAAGACTAGAACGAAAAGTTTTTTAAATACCCGCATAGATTTAATGTCGTCAGACCATATCGGGTTTAAGGTAAGGTCCATTTTAGGAATAGACGAGAAAGATCTCACGGGTCAAAAACCTTCATTTAAACGCTAGAAAATGTAACTGGTTTAGACTTGGAATAGAACACTTGCCATGAATTCTTGCCCTCCAGTTTTGCAACTCCTGCAAAATTACACACATCTACAAAGATGGTCGTTTATCCGGCGCCTACGCATCTCGTATTGATTGCCACCAAACGTTCATTTAGTGGAAATTATTGGTCAAATAAACTGCTATCTTTATATGCAAGCAAGGTGTAAATGCTGACGTCATTTCAAACCACGAAAGCTGGCAAATCCTGTTCAGGGATCTCTGCCACATTGGCCTGTTTTATTTCATTTTGCATAACATTAACGATAATAATCTTAACAAATCCAGTAGCAATTTATTTGGAGAAGTGGTTTTGTTGCTTATTCTTTTTTTATTTGGGGAGGTTTAAAGCTGTCATGATATCGTAACATGTCATCTGAAATGTAGTGCAAGGTGAACTCAAATAGTCGCATGCAGGTTGTTCCTATCTTGAGTCAATATTAGTTCCAACAGGATCTCGTCTCCGGAACTTGCTGCAAAGTTAGTATGTAACTCTGTTAGTTACGAACTAAATTTAATTTCACTTGTATGTTTAAATAGGTGTTAGTTATTTTTTATTAATTTATTATTCAAATGCCAACGCATACGTAGTACGGTACCTGTGTAGGAACTAGCTATCCTTTTTTTTTTTTAAGGCTGGGAAATCATCCAATGACTGCTCCCGCTCTGGGTGGAGCGGAAGGGAGTGTCAGACTCTTACTGACTAAAACCCATCCATGTTCCTTCCGTAGCCCTTTATGTTCCGGGGTAGCGGTAACCCTTTCGGACAATCCCGCTTTTCGGACAATCCCGCTTGCACTAGCTATCTTGAGAATCGAATAATTGCGGCTTGATATCACAAATTTTATCTTTTTAAACTTTCAGCACCTAATAAAGGTAAGCAAAAAGACGGCCTTGATGCCTTAGGCATTCTTTATTTTTATCTATTATTTTTATATCGCGAGTCGTCTTGAGACTTTCATTTAACTTGTGCATTACTTTCTTCAGCCGTAAGTAAATTACTTAGAATCAGTAATACACACGAGCCTCTTGTTTAATCATCGAGTAAATCCATAAACGGATAGCATCAAAGAGAAATGTGGCGTTCAGATCAAATTCATCACAACATTGTTACTATTGTAGATTATTCGCATATCTGTCTCTCCACGCTCCAGCGCAAACGGATGTTGGTGGAGAAAACTTTGATGTTTTATGTGTTTTCGTACATATCCGCGTCCATTCACGTCGCGACGTAAGTTGACGCAACACTTATATTTACGATGAATTTATGTTTATTAAAATATGATACGATTGGGTTTAGTGTTCCGATGTTGGGTAACCGGCTTGTAAGCAGGATACTATTAAGTTCCTTTATCTTAAAATTAATAATAATTTAATCATTTTATTTTATTAATATTTTTTTGTAAAACATTTGTATAAACACCCATCGGAAGCTGTTTCCTCAGTAGCAGCCCGAAGACTAGATTTGTACCTTATTACCATCGCAATAGGTTCGTAAAATAATATTATCCCATGTTATACATGGACTTCAACATAACTCGTGAAATGTATTTTAGGCACACCTCCGCCCATCCTTTGGGGATTACAAACGTGGTGTTATATTATGTAACAATAGTTGCTAGTAAACCTAGCATCTGGCAAATATTTTCCTAACAACACTTGAAGCCTTGGACTTCTTAATAGAAAAAGACCTGAAAAGTAACGACGCTACCAGTTACTTTGCTATCCAATTTTAACTTCAATGCATCACACTCTGATTGGTCGTTCATTGATAATAACATAACAATAATATCTTACAGTGTGCCTATTTGCACTTCATTGACGTCAATTTGTTTCTATGAGACATTATTATGAGTAGGTTTTGATGTCAGCTGTTTAGATACGAACTGCTGTTGACTAAGTAACGAATTCGCGTGAATTACCTATCTTATCAAAATTAATCACAATATAAACATAATTCATTATCTGTCAATGGTATGCGTTATCATTAGCACCAAAAAACAATAACATTAGTGCTAATGAGCGATTAGAACCCTTTATTGTTGAGCTTCACGTAAACTCATTATGACTTACTTAATGAGATAAGAGTCTTAGTATATTTTGGACTGGGTAGAGTAAGTTTTCAAACAGTCAAACAAAGTGCAATAAACTACAATCGTGCACATACCTATTGTATACAGGAGGCACGTCTAGTCTCGCAAAACGTGACGTGAGTCGGCCTTGGCGGTCGGACTCCAATCGGCTAACGTCGTTAGCATTCGATATTTGCTTTTATCTCTTTTACACTCAATGACTGCGCTGCTCAATCCGTCTCGAATTTCCACACGCAACATTCGAGGAAACTGACACAGCTGGTACCAACGTTATTGAGATTTTGCACCTTATACCGAACTCGGCAAGGTGCATATCCGCAGATACAACATGGCCGGTTATGGACTTGTGATTCTGGTGCGTCATAATCGTTCTTTCTCTTTTTTCCGAGCTCGCACTACTGCCTTCTAGCCAGTACGGTAAAAGCTTTGAAGAGATACGGACTGTCACGTAGTGACGTTCAGCTGAACCCGTAACCGAACCCGAGCAAATCGAATAATTGACGACGTGATCTGTTACGATTGCAGTAATAACTGTCCATTCCATAAATCTTGAAGTGCCCTAAGTGATATATGTATATTAATCGACAGCAAAAGTCTAATCGAATAAAGTTTATCAAATTGGAAACTAAAATTCACATTTCGGTTCGTGCGAAACGGCTACTATTGTTTTCAAAATATATGATTTGCTGACATGTCCCCGAAAGTGTAGTGACTGAAAACAGGGAGCGGTAACAATTATATTGTGAGTGCGTGTGTTGGATACGGCCCAGTGGATTGCCGGGCCCCTCTCGTGTGTCTCCAGTGTTGAGTTACAACTCGCGGTATCATTTATATTGAGGAGCAAGTGACTGATGGAGAAGTGTGCTTATATTGAGAAGGAGGCTGTTGAGAGCGGGCGTCATGCTGGCCCGCGTACTTGTGTCTAGTGTACGCAGACTCCGGCAAAACGGCAGCTACAGAGACAGCCCCGGTACTCGCACCACAGGTTCGCTTTCTTTATGTACAAACGTTTACTTAATACTTGTTTACTGTTAAACGCTGATTTTCTAAGTTTTGAATAATTGCTTGTCAAATACTACACTGTTTGGTCGTGCATATTCAACAATTTATGGACAAGTTTCCAAGGTAAATTGTGAAGGGTTTAACAGATAAACTGTTGGATTGATAATGCGTACGAACGCTGCAGTCGAATTAGTAATTTTATAACAGAATCGACAAGTAGAGTGATTACCTTGTTTATAAAACTGGTAAGCGTTAAGCAAACTGAACTATAATTTAGATCAATTAATGTTATCGTCGAGGACGATATGCAAGGCAGAGTGAATGTCTCAGAAGTCCCCACTAATGATAATTAATGTTTGTTTTCTCTTCAGTCGGTTTAACCATAAAAAACAAGTAAAATTATTTACATATTTGAATACGTATTTTACCCAAAAAGTTGTAACAAGGCGTTATTTAGTCATTGGCAAAGTTGGCATGACTCACACTAGAAAGTAGTTTCCGTAATTATTGTCTGCCATGTGTACACGCTTTAAGTTGTTTTTTAACGGAATAACCACCATAGTATTGAACACAAATACGTGAAAACAATAGATTTGAAATTCTCCAGTAATTGATGCGATTTATCTGGGTACTGTGCAATTAACAGAAAGCTGTTCCATGCTTTTATCCAAATTGATACGGGAGTTTGGGTGACGGATGACCTATTCGAAGTGAACATTACAATGCTTTGCGTATAAAAAAGAAACTATTAATCTTTCCCAAGCTAATAAAGGAAGGATAGCTTCAATTGGCTTCCAGACAGGTCACTTCTGACCTAGAATTTAGAAAGACAACCTCCCATTTCTTTGTCACCCTTTGCATTATTTAATATCTTATTTATTTTTTATTCAGAAAGCGTACAGTTTACCCCTTTATTTATAAACGCTGCTCTTAACTTTAAAGAGATATTTGAATGTCAAAAATTGTTTGGTTAATTAGTCGCTAATCATTACTTAACTTTAAGCAACTGCAACGTTTATAAATAAACCCTAAAGTCATTTTTATGTACAATAGCCCTTACAATTGCCATTTCTAAGCTTCCACAAATTAGAAAAGTTAGTAAATTAGTATTCACTACTATACTATTAGTATTCATTAAAACTCAATTTTTTTTTAAATCTATGATGCAAAGTCCTCATGGATGTCGGTCAGTGGGTCGTGTTAGGGGTGGATCGGTCTTCTGCACTCGAAAGGTGGAGGTCTGTCAGACTCTTACTGACTAAAAACCACCCCGGTGTTCCCTCTGACATCTGGGAGCGCACGATCTTTCCGCAAACCCTGGCATTCCTAGTACTCCTAGATAACGTAGAATCTAATGTGCGAATGAAACATTATTATATTTTAAAAGCTGATTTATGTTAAAGGTTTTTTTTTGTCGATTTCGCATCACTACTTGCCTGATCGTGCCTGAACTTCGTCTAAACATTTTATCCTCGACATGTCGGCACACATAACCATATATTTCGAAAGGTCAACCACCTGCATTCCGACTGCTTATAAAACGATTCAATCAGTAGATCACGTCATATGAATTGTGCTTTAGACTTACTGAGCTTAAGGTTGATGTTCCAGGGTAGCCCGCGAAATTCAAATTTTCTTAAGTTTTTTGCAATTTGCAGGCCAGTGATAGGTTGTATGTTGATGAACATTTGATTCGCGGCTGTAAGACGTATGTAGTTACAGAATTATAATCATCAAAATCATTAATACAACCCTCCGAGCTCATAAAGGTGTAAAAATGACTTTTTACAAGGTCAAAGTCATTCCGGAACCTATCACTGGCCTGCAAATTGCAAAAAACTTAAGAAAATTTGAATTTCGCGGGCTGGTTGGAGGATTCACCTTAAGAGTATTGATCCCAACTAAAACTGACCACAACCATAGATGAAAAACTAGAAAGATATAGTTGTATCCATATCAGTATTAGGTACTATTCTGTAAAAACCTTACCGTTAAAACGTCGGTGAAGCGAGTTCAATGTGAGCTGTCAATAGTGTCAATCCCTAACATTAGGTGGAACAAGAGCATATTTCACGCTCACTTACATAAGATTTCACGGTTACATTTTTACAGAATCAACCGACTGTTGTACAGAGGCCAGCACATCAAGTTACCACAATCTGTCAGATTTCTTTGATAGTATTTCAACTTTATTGCAAAGACATAAGGTTCATTTTTAATTGAGAAAATTTGACAGTTAGGGATAGCTTGATGTGCTGGCGTCTGTACTATGTTTAGGGTTAATCAAAAAAGCACTGACGTTAAGTAGATAATAGTTTCCATAACTTATCCTAAAAATATTGAGACAGATTTCCTTCTCTTCTCTATAGACTATTAATAAAAAAGACTCCCTCAATCTAAATAAATCGGAATCGTGGATGGCCATGATCCTTATAGCCAATATCACTAATATGCATTGTATTCATCTGCAACGTGATTGCGTAACATACTAACTAACTGCAATGAGTTTTATTCTGACAGTTCAAAAACATTCATTGCGTTATTTACGTTGTTAGGCGGACACATTTTTCAAACATATGAAGCCATGGATTAGCAATATCCTTCAAAATTATTTAGATTGTGATTGATAGTGTGTTACACAATTTAGGGCGTAGTTGCAATGTTAGGAACATTGCAGCTTTTTCGACTCCGAACTTAACTGACGTGTGCACGTCTTCCGTGCTTTGAATATCATCAAAGCATTGTGTCAAACGTTTCTACGCCCATCCACTTCTCTTTGGCAATAGGCCGGAAAGACGTAAGACCATGGAAGTCATTTCCCAGTCAGTTTGCCTTTAAAAGTCATTACCTTACTTTTTCAAAATGCCGTATTGTGTTTAGTTACATAAGTCACTTATTATTGTCAGAATGTAGGTTAGGGGACAGTAGCGTTTTCCTAAACAGAATTTAGGACTGCGAAATGGTGAACATTAGTGGTTTGATAGATTAAACTTACTTAACAGCACGCATTATGTTTCAAGGTAGGCAATGGAATTAAGGTAAATTATGGTACGTTTTGTTTTTTTGTGCCTCTTTGCTGCTGAAGGTTGATTTCGTTATCTGGTTTGTGTCTTTGTTAAGCGAATCAGTTTTTTAAGCAGAAATAGAGTGGGCATAGTCTATATTACAATTTCAATTCACACGTAAACTAGTCATGCCCACTTATTCTAGTCTACTTGCTCTTCATTTTTAATGATTTTGTCTCTAGAGCTTTTAAAATACAAGCTCTGCAGCATTTAAATCTACTGACGTCTAAAGGTCTACCCAGTAGTTTTCGAAATTAAATCGTCCAAATAGATCCGTCTGGTGCTTCGAAACTTCGTTAGCCACCGCTACCCCTTGCCGCAGTCGCAGGGCACTTAATTGGGATACGAATGATATTCGACGCTCCGAAATAAATGTAGAGTAATTTATTGTCCTAATTTACCTGCACAAATTTCCACTTGAAGGGTCTCTATCAAATTGGATTTAGTTGTCGTTGTGATGTTAGTTCATCCGATTACCAAATTATTTGCATTTGCGTTTTTTTTTAGTAAGAAGAATTTCATTTTCATTGTGATACATCGTCGTGAGTTGCCACTCGATGTATCCGACTGCATCAGTAATTCGTGCTAGACGTGTCAGGTACAATTTATGACTCCTAGTCTACTACACACGTTTTTAACTCCTTTAACCTAACCAAACGTTTCTAACGCTCTCCACAATGTTTTTGTGAAAGTGGAGTTGTATCTCCACATGAAAGTGGAGTTGTATCTTCTTTTGGTATTGTGTCTTGATTGTAAATTAATATACCGTCCAAAGCTTCTAGATGTCTAGTATGTCCACTTTTAGCTTTTGGAAACAGTTCCAAAAGTTTTCGATACATGAACACTGAATAGGAGCAAAAATTTAAAAGTTAATTTTAGTCGACCATTGCCTAACCCAGTTATTATCGGTTACTTTTAAAAGGGTCTACTTAACGCCCACTGGTCACTTAACCGCTCATACTGAGAAAAGAAGTCCGTCAAAGTAGTTACAAGTTGAGGATGGACTTAATTTGTTTGCGTTTATTCTTAACGAATATAAAGTGCGAGATTTTGAGAACAAAATATTGCTTATCTATTACTATTTCTTCACCCCAATCTTTCGATATCTGTTTATCTCTTTATTGACTTCTTGCATTAAAACTTCTCCAGTTTCGTATCTTTATCTCTTCAAATGAAGCCATATTTTCTTACCAATTTCAAAGATAAATTTTCGAGTGACGAAATCATTAAAGATAAGTAATAAATATTGATGTGTAATATTTAAAAAATAAACACTAACTGTAAAATTATTCACGTGTGTGTTTTATAGTATCGATAATTGGATTTCATAGTTCCTCGTCTAAAAATCGTCAAGTCTTGTGTATGGTAGTAAAATCACGTTTACCTTTAAGCATGTTATTGAGTAATTCGAGCTACTGGCCACGTGCTGCAATAACATTTTTGAATTGTGAAAAGGTTGCTATAAACTAATGTGCATAAATAGAAGCCAACAACAACTTTGTCGCCTACTGATTTAAATTGAAAAAGTGGAATTTGAAATTGAGTAGTGTCTAGCAAACATCCTACCCATACGTTTTGTTTACTGCAGGCAGCAAAAAGTTAAATGAAGATTAAACCTCATTTTTTTCATCTGCCGCAACGTCATCGACTTCTTTTATCGTTCCTTTTGTGTGGCAGGTGGGCGCCATGACAAAATAAATAATTTCCGGTGAACGAGTTTAAAATACATTAGTAGCAGCCTAAACTGCAGTAGCAGGTTGCACGAGATAAAAACCCGGCCAGAAGCAAATGCTTCGAACTTTTACTTTAATACATCGTTTAGCATACAGAGCCGTGCAAATATCGTAAACGTTTCTGAACACAGTTAGTCATGGCATTGTACTCACCACGATATCAGCGTCCTTGGGTGCCCAAATGTTTTTTTTTGTGCTCAATTAACCCATGTTTTGTGAACCAGTGCGGCTCTTTCCGTCGTGATGTTAAAATCGAGAGCACAGCACGAATAGCGAGTTTCACTCGCAAAGATTTTTTCTGCGCTAATCCAATTTTATTCTGCCAATAGCTTTGGCCGTGATCGTTTATTAATTTTATGATCCACAAAATTAATATACTCTGCTCTGGATATGACTCTTAATGATTGGCAAAGAAAGTATCACGGAAGGGTCAACTAACCTCTGAAGTTTTAACCAGGAGAAAGTGTTACTAAATCGATTAAAAGCATTTCATAAATTATTATTATGCACTTAACGACTTGTAACACGTTTATGCAATACCGTTCGTACTAACTGGCACGTGGAAGTAAGGCTCTGTCGTTCAAATCGCGATAAGCCATCGCCGTACGTGATGGATTATTCACAGCCACCATATCAAATATGTCAAGTTATTTCATATTTATTACGTTCGTTAAAGGTTGTTGTCCGTTTAAAACTCGACTAAAACATCCTGCATACAAAATGTGTTCGTAGAAACATGATTGCATAAAAAGCCCGTCCCTTATAAAGTGAGCAACGCTTCGATAGCCACCCTACTGATAAATACAGATGCGGTTATAGGCGACGATGGCGAGGTACTAACGGTTCGCCGTTCATCCAGTTCTGCCATATCAATTTAATCTACCGATGCCATCGTTAACATTAAAACTTTATTCGTATCCATTACCTAGTCTGACTCATATATTGATCGGCTATCAGTTCAAACGCTACGCCGACGCCAATGCTAGTCCTAAATGTCAGTACTTAAAAACGAATTACAGAACAATAGATGTTCCCATGTGTAGTTACGAGCCAAATAAGTACAGATGAATAGTTGTGAAGCGATCAGATCGCAGATTTGCTGGCTTTGTTGGGTCTGAACGGTTTGTAGAGGCGTTTATCGTGAGAGGCGACCTTGTGCAGTCTGACATTGGGCGCGTCGATTTCGAATCCACTTTTGTTGCTCACAACACCTCTGCGCCCGCGCACCAACCAAAATCATTTTATAGCGTGAGCAACGCGGACTATCTTGTGGTTTATCTCGTTATGAGTGATGCTGCTCTTTAACGTCAAAGAAGACATTAGCAACTATTTTAACATTAAAAAGAGTCATCGTCCCATTTATGTTATGAAGAGGGTTTTTGAATCCAAGGTGGTTTTACTTACCAAGCATTTCACAAGGCATGGGTAACGGCTCGCACCTTATTTACTGTACGGTGCAGTGGTGAGTTCCGTTTTGAATTTGCTCAGTGCGCGTAACGCGGTTGGTGTTGTTCCAACGGCTTTCTATCTATTATCTCGAGATCACCACCAATTTAGTCCCAGTAGCCGATGCCGGGTACGATTAGGGACTTGTTGATTAAATGTTGTAAAGCTAATAATCCGATTAAACGACTTGTTGATCACTTACTCTGCCCCTTTCTGGGTCACCAGAGCTGTTGTCGACGTTATCTTTGTTAGATTTATCCGATCGGTGGGCTAGAGTTGTGACTCCTGATATTAGTAGAAAGTATGGGCTCAAGTTTACCACTTAGTATTTTATGTGGGTATCGATAAAGTCACGTTATATGGCATCCATTTTCATGTTCCAGGCTAATGCCACCAACCGCATGCGAAGTGCTGCGGTTGTTTGCCATCTACGGTGCATTCGTCTTGAACGAACGACGACCTAAGATTTTCTATGTTATATGATATCATTTGGATCTGACAATGCTCATATATCGATTTTAGTGTCTAAACAACAATTGTTTTCGAATGTTAAAGTATGTCTGTTAGCAGAAGTAAGTAAGTTTTATGCATTTACTGGAACTGCTTATTGTAGTACAGGAAAGGTATTAAGTAACCCTGGGCCCGTTCTAAATTATTCATCTATTTACAGGAAGCGACTATGGTACCCAAAGGATTTAAAATTATGTCATTCAATATAGCAACAGTCACGCGAGCTTACGCTACAACATAAATAGAAAGTGTCAAATGCTTCGCATACGTTCGGTGTACTGAATAACTAACACTCCTGCTGTTCATTGTACCTTCCTAATTATTTCTTGCTACATTTCAAAGGTAGTTTGCTACTACATAGTTGCAATTGCTTTTGTAATACTTGAAACTCATTGTAGAAAGCGCATCATCCATATAAAGCACGTTTTATGATTTTCAAGGAAATCAAGATTTCTGGTTGACTGTAACGGAATTTGGGGTAAGGTCAGACGCTCTGTAACCACCGCGGAGATGTGAAATGCCTTTGTACATTTCTGATATCAGTCTGTCTGCAATGAAGTTGTAAATGTAATATAAAAACAAGGCGGAGTCGAGACAAGTTTTTCTTTTATCCGGTCTCACATAAAGCAATTCAAGCAGTGTTAGGTATATAGGACGTGGAGCTAAACAAAATTATTTCCTTCGTGAAGGGTGATTCGATTGGACATTGGTGGCTTGGTGGACGGTTCACGTTTGATTGCACGAGACGAGGATACCGCTCATGCAGAACCGACTTCCATTCCATATTCAATGTAAACTTTAGATATAGTAATATAACCTAACAATTTTCTGTCTACGTTCTAAAACATTGATTTCAATGACAACGAAACCGCATACGGTAATTTCGAATATTGACGCAATTTTAGTTGCAAGAAGCACAACATTCACAAATCTAGCCTGGTATTTGTTTTTGTGGTGTTGACTCAGCTCAAAGATTTTTCTAGTGTGTGTTAAATTTTACAATGCAAAAATATTCTAAAATGTTTGCGCTCGCGTTGCTTGCAAACTGACCATAAAATGTATCTTTCAAGGAAACATGTGTGAATAGATGTTGGTTTTAGCAGTTAGCTTTGAAGAGGCATTTCTGCGACTACCAGCATAAGAACAGATTACTGATTCCAACACATTTTATGAAAACATGTTTGCCAGGTCTAAATTTCTGATGTATTTCTAGAACAATCTGCTTCTCTTTATTAGTTGTCTGTCGTAATACACTTGTAATCACAGAACGTAGCCAACGATTGTTATACTCATGTACGGTTATTGTTTGCGTTGAGCGCATATCGACCGTTGTTTACAAAAGCGAACCAACAACACGGTTCATGGAACAAATTGACATTGCGACTTCTGCGAACCGCTGTCATGTAAACTGCACCTAACTATGCATATTGTGTTTGATACCATGTTAAAATTCTACGCTAATAATCATTCCTTGTTTAGCTTGTCGTTTAAAATTATGCACGTTATTGCTATCTTTAGCAGCTCTCCAAGGTTTAGATACCTAATTGTTTATTGCATTAGCTACATCGAAACGTAGACCAGCAACTTGCTCTATAGCAAGATCAGTAAGTACATGTAACCTATCTCATAAGTGCACAATACTCTCAAGTTGACACATTTTCTCGTAGAACTGCAGATTTCCTATCTTTTGATCTCTAACGCCGTAAGATCATATTTAAGGAATTTCATATCGATCACATAACCTTTCTGTTTTAATTTCATCGCTCGTTTCTAGAATGTTTTCAATGTTATCTTCCTACCGTGCTCGAGTTTGTTTAATATTGCCTGCTTCACGTATTGTATTGATGGTGATTGACAGCGTTGTATCAAGAAGTACAATGCAACAATGATCTAAAAGATTTGCAATTACGACAATATTGACATCACGTAATTGAGAAATCGTAAAACGCGAATGAGTAACATTTAGTTATTTCTATGAATTTCGATCTATTGCATCATGACGAAAATAATATATTTTGATGGTATTATTAAAATAATAACCGTAAATGTAACATTGTACCTACCGTTACATAAAGTGAAGTAGGTATAATAGAATCGCGGTGATGTAAGCATTTCCCATATTTTGCAACCTTAAATGAAACTATGCCATATTAATTACTGGTCATAAGCGTTTTATCTGCTAACTGTTTTGGTATTTTGTTTTTGAGATATTCTACTGTTGTAATATTTAATTAAGTTTTATAGATTACGTACGTTAGTTAAGTTCGCTAGATGGTAGTGATATAGCAATTTCTTAAGTGTTGGACTGGTTCATTACCTGTTCAATTACTTTTATAATCATTCACACATTAATTAACGTTACCAAGTGAAACTTCAATGTGGAAATCCTTTGCTTGGTTTAGTACCTACCTTGAAAGTTTCTTGATAAAGTCGTAAACTGCCTTAGAAATAAGGAAGTTGACCTCTTTATTAATAGTTAAATGAGAAAGCCAAATGATCATGAATGCCTCACGATCAAGTGAAAATACACAACTTCTGTCATTAGGGTTTACCTTCATACCTTGTTCTTAATAATAAAATATATTCGAAAATGTCTCAATCTGGGATTGAATTACAGATCACAAGGTTCGCTTGCCTCTCATTAATGCAACCGAGCAGTACCATAGCAATAATAGCGCCAGTCGTCAACTTTTATGGAAACATAAAAGGACGCATGCAGGTCGCGTACCGATGCGTTGCGCAGATATACACGTGCTGCTGCTTAAAGTTCCACTTGCTAAGGCCTTCTGTATTAAAACATAACACAAAAGTTCGTGACAATTCCTAAAACAACAAAACAATAATCCTTATAGAGTTCCAACGATTAATTGGAATTGACATTAGCACTTGTGACTCCCACGGCTCCACCCATGTGCAGATCGTTGACTCAGCGATATGGCGACACTACCTAACTAAATTAACTTATACGAAAGGATGGAAGGACGCAGTTGGATCGTGTTGCGATGAGTTGCACAACATGATCTGCAGTTAAAGTTCGATTTGTTGAACGTAATGAATTAAAACATAGCAGGTTACCAAGCAGACGCACTAAACTCCAAATGCCGACTATACAATTGTAAAAACAAGGCAGGGCTTGTCTTTTGAAAAAGCTCCGAATACTAGTTTACCCCTAAGAATCTTTGAAAAGACGTTTTGCGGAACGGAGAGCCTTTGATTTAGGGCTTTTTTTACGGTCATCATCCAATGACTTCTCCCGATCTGGGTGGAGCGGAAGGGAGTGTCAGACTCTTACTGACTAAAACTCATCCATGTTTCTTCCTTAGCCCTTTATGTTCAGGGGTAGCGGTAACCCTTTCGGACAATCCCGCTTACCCGGCAGGCTCGGCCCTAACGCGTGGAACATGTACGTGCCGTCCGGCACGGGCCTGGTCCTGATCTGACTACTCGTTACTCACCGCCCGCAGTCTACGGTGGCCAGCAGTCTTTACGCGGCTTCCGACGCCCGGAGCGTCTCCCGCGGCGGCTAGGACGAGAGGACCTTTCCCTCTCCCATCCTCCACCTCCTTTTGTTTTAGGGCTAACTTTATCCTTGAAACTAAACGCTATCAGAAAACCTAAACCGCGTTCAAGAGCTGGCCGTCTCAATATTCCATAACAAAAATTACAGGTTTTGAACGCGGTTTAAATGTGCCCATCGCGGCAGTACAGTTTTACTGGTGAAATTCGTCCTTAGTCAATTTGGCTACCTAACAAACACCACATAAACGCTATGATGATGTCCTTACGGGTATGCTACCGAATAATCAAGTATCAAGCATTATTTACACCTCCAACGTAGCTAATACTTGGCCAGCGGATTTAAGACAAAGCAGAAGTAATTGATTGTAGTTGTAGCCGCGTAACAAGTGGCATACTATAGTTTGTGCCTCCCCCTTGGCAAGAATATGTGGGTTCATGTTTATGTATGAAATAATGAACAATTGCTTAGGTAGTTTTATGCTCTAAGTTATTTAGCTTAATAACTGGTAAGCCATTAACAAAGTGACCTGTGATTAGCCTGTCTTATTCTATTTTACTCTCGCAAATGTTAGTGTAGACAAATAGCCGATCCGTGTTTCAATTTATTTTTCTCCGTCCACTATGGGAATACATCGAATATTGGCTTGCATTTGTGGACCCCTGGGGTCTTTATTTTCAATTCCCAGGACTGTTGTACACCATATGGCACTTGGCATTACAGAATTCTAATGAATAAATTACTGAATGCCTTCAAAGGCTATTTACATTGAATTCTTGGAGATATTTGTGCAGCTTTCGTATTTGCAAAGTGCAATTTTATTTAGAACCATCATAGTTAGAAAAAAACTCGCCATTTTATTACTATTTAAATCTTGTTTTTAATTTAACATTAGCAAGCCAATAATAATAAAATTATTATTTTTCTTTTCAGGTAAGCATGCCTAAATGCTGTGTAGAAAAGCGTTTGTAAGTACCTAATACACATAATATCCTCCTGGTCACCAGAATTGAGACAGCCTGCATATTTTTGTTTAAGGGTCTACCTTTTTAAATAATGTTAGGACAAGAATATAATATATGGGTTGGGATTTTGAAACCAGTCACTCACTATCATTTCCGTTCGTCATTGTTCCGAATTTAAAATCGGAATTGATTTGTGAATACTAAAAATAACAGTTTAATTGCAATATTTGCATTAAGTCGAAAAAAAAACGTGCAAACTGTAGGCTCGCCATGCTGTGAGTTTGTGTCGCTTTGGGACCATTGGCTGGCTGGTTTATCATGCCTCGTTCTTCGAGTCTCATAACTGTCTGCGTCAACGTCAGCTTCAAAACTGCATAAAAACTTTTGCCCTGACTTATCATCATTTTTAAGTTTAAGGCCTAAAAACATTAAGGGGGATTGTCCGACAGGGTTATCGCTACCCCGGAACATAAAGGGTTAAGGAAGGAACATGGATGGGTTTTAGTCAGTAAGAGTCTGACACTCCCTTCCGCTCAACCCAGAGCGGGAGGAGTCAATTGATGATTTCCCACCCTCAAAAAAGAAAAAATTAAAAGCTTAAAAACATAAAAATGCACGGTGGCGCTGTGAATGAGTGCATTATTATTATTGTTTACTTTATCAAGTAAAGAAAATAACCTTTGTGCCAGCATTTATTTTTATCGGTTTATTTTTCTTTTAAACGATTAGCTGCACTCCCAACTAAAAATAGTCGTATATTTATAATTTTATGAACGACATAATTTTATAATCCCGACTGGGCTTAATAATCGCGTCCTGTTTGTTTTTATGGGACTTTCACTTAAGTTTTAGGGCTTTGGCTATA
Source organism: Hyppa rectilinea (assembly GCA_951799385.1). NCBI lineage: Eukaryota > Metazoa > Arthropoda > Insecta > Lepidoptera > Noctuidae > Hyppa > Hyppa rectilinea. The sequence continues at coordinate 5,952,992 of OX637310.1, read as the reverse complement.
AACATGGATTAGACATGGTTTGAACCGTATCTTTTAACCGAAAGATATGCATACCGGGTTATTTTTCAACGACCGGCCAAATTTTCACTGGGTGTTCTACTCATGATTGTGAACAACTTTCACTATGGGACCAACTCTGAAATCACGAAAAAAAAATCAGCTGTTTCCTACAAAATATCAATACCTACTCGACTAAAATGTATGAAACAGCTGTTTTTTTTTCGTCATTTCAGAGTTGGTCCCATAGTGGAAGTTGTTCATATTTATGGGTAGAACACCCTGCGAAAATTTGGCCCGTCATTGAAAAATAACCCGGTATAAGTTATTTCAACTATCAACATCACCAAATCATCCATTACCATCATCAACCCATTATGTCTAATCTAATTGTTTCACCCCTATTGCTCCAAGAGTTATTTGTTTGATTTGGGCTGTAGCAAAGCAACTACGTATACCTACTCCCAAAACTCCACCATAGCTTGCTTTGGTGAGTGTGGTGCACTTTATGTTGTCATCTGGCATTATGCTGAGCTGAGACGCTTTTACTATTATAATCCCTGCTTTCTGTTTTAAAGTGTATTTTTATTTTTGCCGTCTTCTTTTTTTTCTTTTCAAGACCAGCCTTACCAATTCATTTCTTGAACACGCAACAGTTTACGAGCAACCAGTCCAACCCACCATAAGAGTAATAAAACCACACCGATCATAGAGTTGCCCTCACAATGAACTCACAAGAGTACTATTGAACGTTCAGTCGCGTCAGAGACGAGTGTAATTCAATTACCGGCACCTCATAAATGGGTTAGTGGCCCGGCTTCCCCGCTACACAGTAACAAACGTCATGTCATTATCACATTACCAGTTATGTTGTTTTCTCTTGCGACCTTCTCTGGAGCTGTTTACTGATTAAACTGGAAAATGTCCAGGGACCGATAACGCTGAATGTAGGCTCTTGTTCTACGATATCATCGTTTGAGGCTTGCAGTCTCAATTTCTCGTACGTTTCACAAAAATATTGTTCCCATGGTATTATTGTATAAACATATACAGTGTGTTAGGTTAAACGAGGGACTTACTTTCTGGGGGTACTATACTCATGAACAAGTTTGACTAGCGAACTATACCTACCTGTAATCATGAAAAAAAAAAAAAAGCTGTTCAGTACATTTATATTCGCATAATTAGTCAAAATGTAAAAAAACAGCGGAATTTTTTTTACATATTTCAGAGTTGGTCCCACGGACAAACTTGTTGATTTCCATGAGTACTATACGACCTGAAAGTATGTCCCTCGTTTAACCTAACACACTGTATAAAAAAATAAATATGGTTAACACTTCTTGTTTCACTGTACACTAGTTTTGGTTCAGTCACAGAGGCGCACCTTTTTTTTCCGTGAGCCATTAATTTATTTGCCAGAATCAGAATGAGGCCAATACGTTTTACTTTAAAATTTACGCAAGCAGGATACACACATAGGTACACAACACATTAATAAGTCGCCAATCTTTTCCAAGGTTTACACGGTCAGCACACCGTGTGAAAATATTGCTATAAATAGGTGGAGTTCTTATCGCAACACTGCACTGCTAACTTTAAATTGTAAACAATATTAGCCTTTTATATTCCTTCTACCATACCGATCATAACAGCTAGTTGGAATCTAACAAGTTTTTTTCCGTAAGAGTTCGACAAGGAGCCACAGTTAGGCCCGTATTTTAGAACCTCACTTAAAACTTAAGCATTAGGTACTTAAAACTACGCAGTAAGCCATTTAAGAGACTTGTACCACGAGTTCTAAGGTCCGTATTTCAGAACCGCGCTCTTCCTAATACGGCCCTTATAGATAATTTTAATTTTGAAATAGGTGCTATCAGGTGCTATAATGGCTGCGTCCAAGTCAAATAAGTTTTTATTGCAGTAGAAGTTCTTCAAAGACTGCCAAAGAGCACCCTAACAATTGTCAGCCACAAGATGGATCTGCATTGAAATTGTATCGAAAAACTTCCCATTATGAACTTTTGGCAACTTCCATGTATCACTTTGAAACAACTTCTTGGTATTAGAAAAAGTCCTATGGAATTATGGTACCGAAATTGATAGCCCTCAATCTTCAATATTCTCCGAATAAACTCTTAAAAGTATCGGATATTACCCAACATCAAACAACAAAAATACGCAACGGAAGGGAGCAATGTCAACCAATTCGTTCGGCCATTCATCATATTAAGTGATATTTATTGTCAGCTCCAGGGTGTAAATCAACGGGGGAGCTGCTATGTTCCCCCGCAGCTATGATTTAATTTTATCCGAAACAAGTTTGAGCGTCTCCTATTACTAAAAGAAAACATATTACACGTTTGTTAATAGCCAAGCGGGTAGGGGGATTTTTTCTGCGTCTCTGTGTTCCCATTACAGAAATCTACGATTAAACGTGTAAAAGTGACTCCGATACTATTTACAGAATAAACAATTTCATTTCACATCTCGACTGACGTCTAATTTCTATTTTATTGTAACACTATTACGTGTACAGATGGTATTGGTCAGTATGCCGTTTGAAATAACAGCTCGCGTGGATGGACACATTCGGGAGGAGATATGGAACGCAGCGATTTGAATTCGATATAACGTGCGTTGGATACTAGTCTCGAACGAGCAACTTTCTCCTTTTTTTCTCCTTAGAAATCGCGAGAAAGCATCTGTTTGTGCATAATTTGGTGATTAAAAATATTCAATTCAAATGTTGTGTGCTTTTGGTAATTTGGAATATCATCTAGGCTTTCTTTCATTGTTTGTTGCCAGGATAGGTACTTACTAAATGGATATCTGTATATACAACTTTTTAGGTATTGCTACTTTTTTATGTACAACAGGTTATATAAATCTATATATATAAAAGAAAGTCGTGTTAGTTACACTTTTTATAACTCAGAAACGGCTGAACCGATTTGGCTGAAAATTAGTGGGGAGGTAGCTTAGAACCAGGAGACGGACATAGTGTAGGTAGAGTAGGTTTGGTAGGTATCATAGTTAAGACAGGACAACGTTTGTCGGGTCAGCTAGTATAGGTATATTTACTAGCTGTTGAAACGAAAATGGCCCAAGAGATAAAAAAAATCATACAAACTTCCACCCCCTATTTCATCCTTTACGGAGGGAGTTTTCTTAAAATAAGCTAACATATCCTACTAACAATCTACCTCTGTACCCAATTTCATCTTCTTAGGTTCAGTAGTTTTTGAGATTTTGTGATTAATTAGCGAGTGTATGAATGGGCGATCGTTCGCTTTTAAGTATATAGATATATAAATATCTGTATGTTCATATGTGTCATTTTATGCAGGCAATGCTATTAATATTCTGATCACGCGATCGCTCACTATGCGGGCTGTGCAAGCGGGTTTTATTATTTTAGGTAGTCTTGGTGAGGTAAAAACTGTGTGAAACTTGTTGATGGACGATGTTTACTTGGGCTGACATCGAAATAATACTAGAATCCCGATTAAAATTGTCTTTGAGTTGCGAAATCTGTTGGCATTTATACCTACTAGCTGGAAATCCGGTAAAACATTGTAAGTGACGAAAATTACGACACTGTTCTTATTCATGAGCATTCATGTAATGTTTAGGTATATTACCGGATCTCACTGTGTAGTTTATTCTATTTTGAGCCTGACTTTTCAATCATTCTAAATCTTATTATCAGTTTGGCATCACAGCGATTATTTCGATTCTCAATTATGCTTTTGCCCATAGCTTCATCCATCTGCCTAACCTTTTCCCCTATTTGGCGTCGGCTTCCAGTCTAACCGGATGCAGCTGGATACCAGTATTTTACATGGAACGACTGCCTATCTGACGTCCACAATCCATTTACTAAGTAATACGATGCCCCTTTGGTAAGATTAGTTGTTAGACTTCGGGCTTCTGACAACCCGTATCGACTGTCATATATTTACGAATGACTGCCGGGACAAATGGCTTAACGTGCTTTCCTAGGCACGGCGAGGTCTGGTATGTAAGAATGGTCATCCATCCACGGTTCAACCGCGAAAAGCGTAGCTTAACCTGAACAACCCGTGCGTCTGTTTTTACTTAGTCACTAGCCCCTCTTAGCTATGGTATAGGAAAATGATGACGATACAGTAAAAAAGAAAATGCAGCTACTCTAAAGGCCAAAGTAACACCCTTTCCCGCGGTTTTGTTTATTGCATAAAACGTTTGCTTAACGGCACGTCACGTCCGAACTATCAATTGTCCAGAACGTTCGTCAAAATAAGTTTTTGTCATTGTCAATTGTTTTTATAGTCACATAAAACAACGGATGACATCGGCGGACGTTACGGAACATAATTTCGGATGCAAAAAATTTAAAAGTGTGTCCAAGTTTTTATAGTTCATCTTATTGACGATAAATCGATACGTTTCAGCAGGTTTCATAATATAATATTTATCTCTGACGCATCTCAAATATTTTATCAAAACAACTTTATATTTATACAATGCTTAGCAGCATTTTTTTATCTCGCTAGTATCAAAACTGTAATCGCCTTGAAATGTCACATGATACTGCTGTCATTTGATAAAGGAGAACTAAAAGTATCATGTATCGGATTTCAATTCAACTGGATATTTCAGCTTTATATTCATTTATTTTACTCAGCCTTCTTTGTTCCAATTTTGGGCTAAGGTTTCGGTGTGTTTCCGTTGTCTTTATTGTTTTCACTGTCGCTGTTCTAAATTGAAGGCGTTGGTCTCCTAGCAATTGTCGTGGTATTTGTACTTGTGATGCTGGAGGAATGAAAATCCTTCGTACACTGTGCACCGTCTGTCTTTTGTCATCGTCTCTCTCGCAGTGGTGACATTTACATAAGTTTGCTTATAACAAACTTGACCTTCCATACTTCCAATTACATTTGATGGTCATTGGACCGGTTCAGTTCGTTTTAGTGCGTGCTGTAGTGTCTACTTGCTTACTCGTTGGGTAAAAAAACCAATCATAGTATGCATATCATTCGGATATGTATTAAAATGAAAAACGTTTTTAATCAAATAAAACCTGTTCGGAATCTATTGTAACATCCAGCTGGGTCCCCGTCGATGACGTCACTTCATAGTGTGCGCGCGCGCCGTGGACCGTGACGCCGCTTCCGCCGCTGTTTCCGCCTTCCACCACAGAATTATGTGAACTGTTCAATCGGATTTAATTTCGTAATAAACTACAAAACTGGTAATGTCTTCAATGGCTAGCCGCTAGAACGAACGTTCTGTCTTATCGGATCCCAGTCCTACATTATGAAGAAGGTCAAGAATACTTTAGCTTTGTTTGCTTCATATCATTGGCTAATGCAAAAAAACTCTTCATTATGTATTTGGAACACGAACGTGATCTGTGTCAAATATAGTTTTTTATTGGACTATGGTTTCTATTGCATCGCGTTCGAAGCGAATCATTGCTCTGGCCGTTAGATTAATTAAAACATGAATCATAGCTCGGGGAAGTCAACAGAAAGTCGATACTGGTATTACTTTATAAAAGAAGACATTATTGAACCACAAGAAACCAGAGCTAGTCGGGTCGGACGGCCGCGCCTCGCCTGATGTCGTTTCGAGTGACATATTGCCACATGATACCGCATTATCAGATTTCGTCGTGCACTTTAATTAGCGCGTAGAGAAATGCTTGCTTAGATCCTCGTATCACTCCATCTATGCCATATTTCTGGTCTAAATATGAATGCGGATAGCTGCGAGGCCTCGTGAGTTTAACGGGTGTTGTGAGCGTGCCATTGTGCAGTGTCATGTGCGCATATCTAATTATTTAAGGGAAGCTGCAACTATGAATATGATATTAGTTACGTTTGCGGTATATTTTGCTGCGAGACTGGTCCGAATGAAAATTAAATATCCAGGTCGGGGAGAATGAAGCAGAATTGAATACGTGAAACTAGGATTCTTAAAGCAGAATAAATGCTAATAAGATTATATAATGCCTCCACCTACGGTCTATTCTTCTGCCAGCCTTAACAAACCTGGAAATGGTAAACATGCACGTTGATGACTCATTCAAAAGCCGGCACAGTATTGTGTAAAGTTTTACCATACAAGTTTACTGACCCTTTAAGCGATTAGCTGGATGGTATATAAAATCGATGTAAAAGGTTTATATAGGACTATGTTCAAATATAGTTATATTTGAAAATGTAGCTTAACTGGATGCCCTTCCTGAAGCCGCCTAAATATAGTGAGTTTCGTGAGATTAGACTAGACGGTATCCGTTAAATACACCATTCATCACATCTCAGCATTCAGAATTTCATCCGCGCACTGAGATGAAAATTCTGCTTATCTCATTCTGCAGTTGAAACGTCTTTTTAATCAGAATAAATGGGGCTAAAAATATTTTTATCTCCCAGTCCTATTTCTTATAAACTGGTTTTTATATAAACTAAGTCGTTGTTGCCATATTACCCAAGAAACTTAAAACCAAAGCGTTTTGGTCATTTTGTTGTTAATGGAGCGATTTAAAACAGACTGATTTAAAAAGAAACGAGACTGAAAGTTGTATCAAATAGGAGTCGTTGATTTCCTGATTATATAATCTTTTATTTTAGAGTTCACGGTTAATTATATTAATGTTGCATCACATCACTCCATTATCTCTACTTATCAACACCAATAGTCCGATAAATTGACATTCTACGAGTCATGGATTAAACCCATCACTTGGGCGATAGAAAGTGTTGACTGACGACGTGAAGAGTATCGTGTAACCTTTTACGAATCGTGTCGTGCATGTGAATTATTTATTGTGCAGCTCGATTTTAATCCGCTCTGCCGATAACGAAATGAATTACATAGTATTTTGAATTAAGAGGCGTGAGCCAGGGCTGAGGTGAAAGTGTCCCACTCTCAGAACAATCGATTGTTGTTCTTTGAAGTGTCACTAAGATATATGATAGATATCTCAGACTTCCTAGAAGCTTATGTTGCAATATATGCACACTTTCAACACATCAATGTACCTAGATCACGTCGATCAGAGTCCGACTCTATATAGTTTACATTCAGTAGAAAAGAAACCAGATGTAATTACGTTGAATTTTACTGCATCTGATTAAATTTAAGCTGGAGTAAATAATCGTGCGGCGATTGTGGGTGGTGAGAGAGTTATGGTAAAAAGTTTAAAGTTGACCCAGATTACCGACCATGGCGCCGGTCGCGGACGTTTCCTTGTTTATACCATAATGCCGTTCCACAAACACTCGTTATGTTTATGGTCAGACAAATAAGAACTGTTAGATTTAATTGGAAAACAACCCCCTCGACGAATGATTAATAATCACCATGTCTCTGTCATTAAAATATTGTATTGTTTCTTTTACAAAATAAACAGAGCACTTTAAAGATAATACACCAAGGAGTTCCTGCTAAGTTACTTTGTAGCTTCGGACAACATGAGAGTCATTATTTTGTTCTTACGTGCACATGGACGCGTCAGGTCGCAAGCTCATTAAAGTTTTACAGTCACTCCTCCGAGAGTTATTTTTAAGTTACAGCCAAACACGGTGTTCCAAGTTTGTATACATGGTTTCACCTGAAACATCTAGCGTGTTGAAATAGTTAAAACGATGCAACAACGTCTATTTCTGTTTCGGGAGCACCGACCCATTGTCGAATACACTTCATTCACAGCTGTGATGATTCACGGCATTGTTCGCGCCCACACTTAAACTCTCTAGACTCCCGGCCATGTGTTATCAAAGTTCTTACTTAGACAGTGCCGACACAAGCCGACCCACTTGAATGTGCCGAAAGCGATATCGTTTATCTTTTGTATTGCAAAAGAAACCTTGGCTAAGCTTTTTATCCCATACTTTACTGCTATTTTTTGTGAAGTACAAATTGCTGTAGGGTGTGAAAAAGGCTCCGTTAAGCCACTTGAAGACACATCTAGTACAGGATCAGAGTGACACAAATAGCTGACGGAAAAGGCAGTGGCCTGAGAGACTGAGGGGCCGGTCTCATTAGTTCCGTTAAGGAGACGTAAGCGTGCCACTGCAACTGTACAGCTGACGCTAATGCACTAAATGTAGCAATTATACATTAAAATACCAGTTACATTGACTCATTGGCCGACCGAATGAAGAATACAGTTAACTCTTAACGCACGATTTGTCACTAGAAAAGCAAATATATCAGTGTGTTGTTCAACAAAATAGGACATGTCATGTGCTCCCGATATCAATGTAAAGCTCTTAAATGAATATGAAAGCAATAAATAAGGTTATCAATCTTCATTTGAATAGGTGCTAAGACCGTGTCTGGACAGACAGCGGAACCATTAGAAGCATCTCTTTAAGTAGTACATTTAATTATTCATACATATATACATAGTTGTGTGTGTAGATTGACGGCACTTTGAGTCGTTAGCCGACTTCTAACATGAGTTACACCAATTGGTGTTATCTCGGCTGAGTGCATCTGTGAGCGCTTCTCGTTCGTGCAATAAACCGATGTTTCACACTACACACAATACTGTACTGTGAACGATCAGTATCTAGACGTTAAGTAACTTCAGCTTTTTTATTGCTGAATGGACCTGCTCTTGACCTCGATCACGCCGGATGGAAAGCGATGGATGAGGTCTATGATGGAACGAGCGTGCTCTGAAGATGCCAGTTCACTCTTTCTTTGAAGGCAGACTGGTTATATGTGGAAGGGAGCACAGAGTCACAGACGCTCGCAGAGAGTTCCACACTTTCGCTGTGCCCATAATAAATGCTCTGCCCTGCAGTACGTCTGGTATTCCGGTAGTAAAAGGGCGATGGTGGGATCAGGTCGTGGAACTCCTGTGCAAGCTTGTCTTGGTTTCCTCAATACTCACTTTTCTTTGTTTGTACCAGATATCTTTTTGGTAAGTTCTTATTGATTCAACGTGTTCGTGTTTAGGTCAATATCCGTAATATTGCCCTGTTGGCCTTGCGCTGGTTAGAATGTGTAAATGCGTTTTTAGCTTTGAACTGCAAATATTCCATTTTATCACTGACCATTCAATCTTTGCTGTTATTGTTCCGTAAAGTGCATTTCAATGGTATGACCAATGTTATTTATTCTGCGATGATTGACTAGGAAATATCACGACTCTAGACTGATCGATCATCGGATGAAAGTGACAATATTTCCTCAATATTCTAGTTTTTCTTTCCGTAATTTACTAGTTCGATCATGTTTTTAAGCACGGAAGTTGCGTTTCGTTAGTTCTCTTCATTCTATTCTAGTCTCCCACAATTAAATGTGTTCACGTCTATTATCGCAGCTGTTGATCATCAAAGAACTTGTGACAAATCGAATTCTTTATATCTGGTATCAGATATCAACTCGTCTATTGGAGCGATAATATTCACACCAAACGAGTTTATCAGTAAATCGTGGCAGTCGAGATATTTACTAATATCAATATTACAGTGAAGTAGTGAAATCAATTGGGAATTTAAGAATTTTAAAGGTACGCAACTACGCACTTAAGAAAATCTGTGGTAACAAGGAAATTCCTACCGTTAAGCTTAGCTTGACATGGGTCGACATACATAATCGTACTTGCGTCAAAGATTTCATTATGTTAGTCACAACTTTGGGACGTTTACCCGTCATCTCCAAACAATAGAAGCGCTGGTGTGAGTTTCATCGTAGCAAATAGCTGTTTTACAACATTTTCAGATAAATTATCTGGGACTTAGTGAAAACGTTAATGTTTTTTTAATCTTCTGTGTCTACGCTATTTCAATTACTTTCTCTTTTTTAGATTTCCAGATGTTTAGGAATGCCTAAAAAAATAAAAATTTCGCTTTTGTTTATTAAATTCGTTTTTGTTTGGTGTTGCATGAAAATAAAATGGTAGATTCGCGCGTTGAAATTGTAAAAGCGTAATTGTCATTTTGTATCAATGTTTTCTGTTAAATAACACAAAAAGTAGGTTCACATATTTTCCAAACATGTTAAAAGTGCGAACGATTACTCCAAAATTGTTACATTAACAGAACCAGAATTTATGTATTTGTAAAATATTTTTTTTACATAGTATAATATTAATAGTGTTAATATTTTTTTAAGTTCTCTACATTCGATTCTCAAACGATATCAAACACGATGGCAAAAGAGAAGTTCCGATGTCCACATTCTAACTGCATCATGACACTGGCTCCATGATACCATATTTTTGCATTGTCATCAAAGACTTTGACAGAAAGATTGTCGAGCAAAAATGTAACCTTTGAGCTAGTTTTTACTTTTTAGTTACTTTCGATAGTAGACCATCATTTAAATATAAAATATTTTAAGTATTAAAAAGCGACACAGAAAGAGAACAATAAAAAAGTCTAAAGTCAAGTAAGAAATCATTAAAAGCTGTCTAGCCTAAAGCATAAATCATGTGGTTTCGGGAAGAAGAGACCGGCTTCTAATATATTTTGCTTTGAACTCGTCTAGCACGTGTCCCTGCATATACCACGTACAAATTCCATCCGTTGAATTTAAACAATGCAACAAAATTAAGAATTTACGCAACATAATTATGAGAATATACGCTGCAGAAGGAATTATTATTAAATAATGTTAGAAGTAATATATCAAGTTGTATTACAAAGGTGAATCACTGCAAGTGCATTCAATGGTGTCTCCCGTTAAGTTAGCAGTAATATATGCAATTGTCATTATGAATAATACATTTGAATAATTTGTTGCTTTTTTTGATAAACGACTCTCCATCTACATGCTTTGATAATATACACAGCTATTATAATAGTATTTCTTCAATATTCCAACACGTTATGGTTATGATGTACATAAAAAGTTACCAATAATGTATGCTACCCGTTAAGTTTTGAAACATGTTTGATAACAATTATTGAATAACTCACGGACAGTAACCCTTTCATTTCATTTGCATACTTAGTTGCACGGAACACCAGTATGTAATCAATTGTGAACACCGTAATAATAAGTAACCACAAATATACCACCTATATTTCGTGTAATTTTAGTAATTGATACGTTTCGTTTCGGGCCATTGTGAAAGATAATATCAACGTGGTGAAATGTTCCAGCAATTATTCATCGTGTTTAATAGAATCTAGTTACAAAATATTTCTAACGTTTTCTTGTTTTGATGTGTCCTGTCATGTGGATCGGTATGGCATTAGTCGTGTTATTACGCACGGTTTATTGTGCCTAATGAATGACGCACTAGGCCGGGTTGCGGCAGACAGTCAGCCGTAACTTGGCCACGCCCTATTCGTTGATTAGCGCACCTGGTTGCTTATGCGTTATCTGCTCATGATTATTCTTTGGCTCGTGCTACGTATTATAATTTATACCTTCTTTAGGATTATACTGTTCGTATAGCTTCGTAACCTTCATCTTTTACACACAAGAAATGCTTACTATTGTATCAAGTTCTTCTTACTGAACAGACAGCTGTAATTTTGGGGCCTTGTTGCACCACTTCTTCCCAGCTTAAGCACTAAGAAGTGTGAAGGTTCGTAGGACTGTCTCATGTAAATTTTGACGTTAAAATATGCCGATTCTCAAATCTCAGCCTAGTTTGAATAAGTAACTTTTGATTTGTTTTTCATTTCTATCTTATCCAGTATCTTAAAGATTTCAATAATTTCGTTCCGCATAATTTAATATTTCAGCAACTTACCGACTCGTGACTGCAATTAGAAAATGTTATCAAATATTTACTTGTTTGAAACGCATCCGTTCCACTGTACTAGATTAATTGGGATAAATACGTTTCGCACATTGCAATTCATCAGCCATTCGGAATAGAAGGTGGGTGCAACAATCATGCGCCCACGCTCGCTCTGAAACAATGAGTCGTGAATGAGCCGCTAAACACAGCCATGTATGGCACAACAACCTACGAGTCAATTCCACTAATTTATGGCTTGTATATAAACAGAAACTATGTTCTTTTGTACAACATTGTGAAATGGAAAGTTTGACATTGCAATTTTATTCGAGTCAACATTGTATCATTCAGCCACAACGCAACGGTTGAGTATTTGTGGAGTACGTTTTTCTAGAGTCTAGAGCAAAACGGATTTAGATTTTAAAAGACAATGGCATGTCTGAGAGATATTTCTCAACAGCATGTGAAGCTAATTCAGGGGCCCATGGGCAGCATAAAACTCTGACACCAGGTTAGTCACTAACCACACGAAAAGAAGAAAGAAGACAATCATAAATGACGAAAGACTTGTTTGTCATCACCTTTTTTTTTTTAAGGCTGGGAAATCATCCAATGAGTACTCCCGCTCTGGGTGGAGCGGAAGGGAGTGTCAGACTCTTACTGACTAAAACCCATCCATGTTCTTTCCTTAGCCCTTTATGTTCCGGGGTAGCGGTAACCCGTTCGGACAATCCCGCTTACCCGGCAGGCTTGGCCCTGAGGGGCACCTTCATGTATGCTGACATATCTTTGAGGCGCGCGTGGAACATACACGCGCCGTCCGGCACGGGTCTGGTGCTGATCGAACGGTGAGTCACCCATTATTCACCGTCCGCAGGCCCGCACCTACGGTGGCCGGGAGTCGTCACGTGGCTCCCGACACCCGGGGCGTCTCCCGCGGCGGCTGGGATGGGAGGACCTTTCTCTCTCCCATCCCACCACGTTTGTCACCCTGTCATCAACGAATTAAAGCAACTGTACCCCTTTCGGTCTGAGATCACAGGTGCAACCATTACATTGTTCTTACAATTTATGGGGCAGCTGCCTAACCCGACCTTTAAATGTCAATAAGGATGACATGTCTGGAGTGAAGATTATGAGCCTAATTAGATTGCACATAGTCTGTGGAGGCCATATGTGTACGTGCACGTGCGTCGATATTTTGCCTACGTGAGGGGTCGAACGTTCAATGAGAGGCAGTAAGTTTAGAAATAACATCGGGCTATTAGGAATACTTTAATGCTGCGATAGCTACGGATGGGCGTAATATTTGAAATAGAGAAAACGATGCCCCACAAATTAATAAAAGAAGACGTTATCCAATGGATATGAATCTAATTTTGTTGGAAATAGCCACTATGATTGTCGTCAATTCCCCCATTCAACGAGGAAGAGCCTTCTTTCAAAAGCTTCGTATAAAGCAAAATAATATAGCCTGACCATCTAAAAGTAATTTATGATAACTGAACTGAGTATTCCCTTAGATAAAGTAACCCACGAGGACTATTAGTTATTGTTAGAGTTTACAAAGGGTTGTTTGATAATTAATTCAATGATTGAACGCAATGGTTGCGTCATTATGTGAACCGAATGGTTTATTTTGCAAACTCGACGTATGAAATGATTGTATGTGCCAATTGCATTGTTCGATTTATTATTGTCAATGGGATTATTTGTAAAAACGTACCCAGCATTTGTCTTGTCAGTATTACTTGGTTTTCTTATTTCTATTTCGAGTGTCGCTATTGTGTAGTCATTATCAATAGTCTTAGTTAATTGGATTCGAGAAAAACTCACGGAGAACGATTTCAATATTGGTAAAATTGAGTTGTCAGCTATGGGAATGGACTCTCTTTTATATGAAACTATGCATTCTACTTCATTTGCAGTTGCCTTGCAATTAAGTAGAGTTACAGCGGTTTTCTACCGATACAATAATGCCGCGCAATGATTTGATTAGATCCGTGAAGGAAATACGTTAAAATTGGTCCCTTAACATGCAATTGTGTTTTTTTTTCAATGACCGCATGCACCGGTTTGGTTTCACGCATTGTGGGCGATTGGGCGGCGCTCGACCACGCTTGGCTGTTCACCGGCATGCGGGCCTTTTCCGTATGCGTGCACTAGTTTCCAACTAAAATACATACATGTATAATTTAATACTATGAATTCGCTTTAACGCATTGTAACAAGCTTTTGTATTATATTTTATGGTTCCACATTTGGTGGTGTAACATCACTCTTCTTATATTCTAGTTTTGATATCCTTTGAAATATGCAAAATTGTAGAACAGCCTCCAGAGTCTTTTTTTGAGGGCGGGAAATCATAAAATAACCCCTTCCGCTCTGGGTGGGGCGGAAGGGAGTGTCCGACTCTGCTGACTAAAACCCATTCATGCTCCTTCGTTAGCTCTTTATGATCCGGGGTAGCGGTAACCCTTTCGGACAATCCCGCTGAAGCTCATTCAGATTTAAAGCGTTAAACGAGTTCACAACCGAACTTGTCGCCAAGTGATGGAAAGCAAGATAAATCTAAGTTCATTAAATTTCAATCCCAGACAAATCTATGCGTAATCTACTTCTATTGTTATAGTCATTTTAATTAACGCTTATCAACACATGAACACATAATGCTTATGCACTTTAGAAATAATGAAGTAGGTTGTAATTTTTTTTAACCTTTTGTTACGAACATATAAAAATGTTATTACTTTTTCTGCTGCATGAGATCGTGTATTGCACTTATTTGAACAATTATCATCGCATACTGTATGAACAGTTACAAAATTGTATACAATTAAAAATTGCTGTCTGAAAGCTTACTTTCAAAGTCTGAAGGTGTGACTAACGTGCCTTCTATGCAAAATATGAACTTGAAGTATTTTGATTCGCACTATTCAATTAAACCTACTAACTTACATTTATTCTGTGATTAGTGAATATTTCTCCATGTCTTCAATAATATGATAGAACCCTATTTCCTTTTACACGTTTCCTCATTAACGTTAAAACAATTAAGATACATCTCACTCTATATATTCACTCTTCCTCTATTAACACTGTTACTCCGTCATGAAGCAAATCTGTTTCAAATTACCACAGAACAAAAATAATAGTCCGTGATCTTCTTATATTTTTTGTGGCTCTGATATAACTGAGGAAACTTTTTGTCCGCCTCATTAGCTGTCGCAACAAAAAGTTGATGAGGATCATAAACGAGTAGATATCGATAGTGAAATCGATGGCAACGGATCTCGAGGTCTTATATTATCAAAAATTAACCCTAAAATGGAGCGAGCAAGCCAGAGAGTGAAAGCACGCAACGCTTGATTGGATCACGTTGCTCCTCGCTTGTTTTGTTTTATTTATTGGCAAGTGTCAACAGTTTGCCAACATCTAATTCAGTCACGGTTGCTATCGTCAATTCTTCTTGGTTATTTACCAAGTTATAAACTACCAAAGATTTTTCCACTGCTTAGGACCAAGTGTATATGGATGATATAGTAGCGTAGAATAATTTGGAAACGGTGATTGTAACTGTTGAAGCATTTTCTTTTTGCGGAATGATTTTCTGAGTATGAACACAGAGTACATGGTTTTTTCGATGCAATAAAACCATCATCCCATATTTATATTACCACTCATAAAATAATGCAAAGTAATTAATAACACAGTAATTGCTTTAATCAACTCTGATGTTGCTAAAGGTATACAATCTAGTAACTTTTCACAACAATTTATTTGTTTGTTCACCTCAGCATTTTTTGTTCACTAATTAACACAATTTTTCTGCAACCTGGAATCCATTCTACTTAGTTATTTTTTAAACCATTTTATTTAGCTTGCCCTGTTTGTTTTTGGGGTCATATTTAGTAATTGAAATTTTACCACCTCCCTGTTGACAGATTGATCTGATATTTAGTACCGACCTTTAATTCAGATGATAATATAATTCTATATTTCAATATGGCCGCCAACTTAATGGCCCACTAAATTTTCTTTTTCAATCAGCTCAATATAGGTATCCATGGCGGATCATAGAATTTAGACAGTCTGGCATGTAATTGAAACAAAGGACGTCGTCAGCTTAGAATTAGGATTCTAGCATGGACCGCATGGTTTCGTGTCATATCGAGGAATGTGTGGCTGTGGCGTTAGGGTGGCTAAAAATGATATATCACAAGCTGTCCCGATAGACGATGTCTTGTCTTAACTATGATACCTACCCTACCTACCCACCTAACTTTTCTCACCTCAAACCTTACGACAAACATTTCAACACCAAAATCAGCTAAATCGACCCAGCCATTCTCGAGTTTTAGCGAGACTAACGAACAGAAATTGATTTTTATTTATATAGAAGACAAATAAAAAAAAATTAACTACATAATATATATCTTTTTTATTGATACAGTTAGTTGTACTTTTAAATATTTTTTAACATACTTAGGTTATATCAATATGGATCCAGAGTAAATTCTGATTTAATATATTGGTATATATCCGTAACCGTGTCACCAAAATGTAGTCAAATGTTTTTGTGTCAGAACAAAGAATTTGTGGAGTTCAGTATATTGTTGAATAACTGACGGTTAATAGATACCTAGTACTGGGAGAATCGAAGCGTTACTTCCCTATGTATTTAGTTATGAAGTTTTTTTTACAAGTTTGCCCTCTAAGCATAGCGTGTGAGGTAACTTTTAAAATAATGTTTTTTGCTCGGGTACTCCATTACTTTTATCCTTGTCCGTACGTCTGATCATCATCATACGTGTGTCCTATTTTTTGTACTGACCATTTGATGACTGACGCTTATTATTAATCGCGTGTTCTAACATAATTGATATACACATTGCACGCAAAATATGGCGTTGTAAATGATAATAATATACTTGTTCCTCTATAACTAGTGTTTTTCATAAAAATTACTCAGCCTTGTTTCTCCCATTAAGATACCTTGATCTTTCTGATTGAAATAATTTCATAATATTGTTATACCATTTATAAATCCAATTTGCAAAGTTGAAGCCAACTTCGTTTATTAAAACCTCTTTGTATACGATGAAGGACTTTTGTGGCTTCGCTTTTGCTAACAACGATTACAATGCTTACAATAGAGTTTATTGTTTTAACATGTATTCCAAATACGAATACTCACTATTGACCTATGCGAAAGTGAGAGATTGAAAATGAGAAAATATGTATAAAAAAATTCTGACTGCATTTTTCAATAACTAATAAGATAACATCGTTTGTTAAAATTTCGTTTCGTTAATGAATATGAACGCAGAATTTAGGTTTAGCGCAGCAATTTGCATACGTATGTACGCGTGCATAAATGCGGTTTACATTTACCTCTCGAAATAGGACAATGAATACGATAGTGTGCACGATTTCATTTTTTGCGGAGCACACGAATTTTAATAATTTACCGGTTGGTCGACTAGATTGGCCAGTGATGCGTCTGATTGTGAATGACGTGACATCAAAGCAAATATTATGAAAGTATCTAGGTACATCATTTTGTAAATATTATAACACAGTTCACACATTGCCCCTTCCATTTGCAATGTAACTTGCAATAATGGTTGCCAATTTCTACTGTATTGTGGATATTTATGTTTCGCAAACTATCTGTTGGTTCTGCATCAACGTTGCTATGTTGTCCCAGGTGCAAAATGCTTGTCACACCGCCTCGGGCAAACTTTTTCTGTTTTACGTATTGTCTGTTTTGTATTATCATGCAAATAGTGTCTCCTTTCTGTGTCGCGGCTCGCGTTATTATGGCTTCCATAAAAGGCTTTCTATATTATAATAGCTGGCAACAACATGAATAGATTTCTTTTAATGCGACCTAAATACTATCATTGTTTTAGATCCTGTGGAATGCTCTGAATACTGATCACTGATTTTAAGTTATAATAGTGTTGAATTAATAATATTATAATATGTTATTATTAAAATCATAAGCACACGATCTAACAATACCTTTTGTATTAATTGTCGCTTTCTCCTTTTGTGTCGTATTGTGGTGTCAACTCGCTTAAGTTTTGAATTCCAAGAACACGTCAATATGTTATGGAATTTCCTTTATAACAATCCGCGACCATATGAATATTCCCTTGTTTATTATTATCGGCAATTCCTACCTACGATTGTTGACAAACTTTAGTGGTTGTCGCTTGCCATAAAGCGGATTTAGCAAACGTTAATAAAGAGTTCCGCGTCGATCTAGAATAATCTAGATTAAGAACAATTTCTATGAAAACTTCATTAAAGTTTCGTACCAGAATCGCGTCGCGCCCGCCTGCGGCAGCCTTAGACCAGTAAGCACGATTCTTCTTCAATAGTTGCAAAAAGTTGCATGTATTAATTAATTTGTTTATATTGATCATGTTTCACAATTCTCATGATAGTATAGAAAACTTGCCTGATCCGACACCATATTAGTTGAAATAAAGAAAAGTGCGTTGCCAAATTCGCTATAATTTCAATTGACTCTGCAAACCCCTTTTCGAGAATAATTGAATTGTGCTTATTATATAGCATACAAACACAAAATACGAAACAATACTTAATAATAAGTTATTTATTTAATTTTACGACCATTTTTTATTCCTCCGACAGTTTAAAAAAAACAGAACGTTTCTCACATTGCCGTAAATCGCCGACAAAACACGTAACATAGTAGTTACGTATTTGACAATTACGTGAAGAAGTCTGTAGATTGTGTAAAAACGTGGAACCACGAATGCTCCTAATATCTCGTTTGTATGACAAATGTTCTAGATAGACTACACGTGTTTTTATACACATTATGTATAGGGAATGGTTAATGTGGCTCCGAAATCGTGTGCATTCGTAGTCGATGTGAAGCGATACCTGAGGCACGTATTAAATACAAAAGGTCTCAGCATGCAGATAAAGATTGCTATTCATACTAGGTACCTGTTAAAGTACTAACACCAAGATCATAAAAATGGATAGAGATAACAGAAACAGCTAAAAAAAAAAACTCTCGAGAATCTAGCCTCTCAGAGCCCCAACAATAATGTAAGTACAATGTCTGCGAATACTTAAGTAAATTCCTAAAGACAAGCGAAAATTCGCGCAAACGGCTACCATGTGCTCTTTAGGAAAACTCAAGTTTTCGCAGTTTGATCTTATCAGTTTACTAGTAGAAACTGCTTTCCTTCTATCTGATATGGTCTTTCACGTACCGATTACAACGCTTCACGAACCCAGGAAAAGATGAGGTGACCTTATTCTTAAGAAAAACTAAGAATGTAACATACTCACACATCAAAAATAAAATGTTTCAGAACGCACGAAACACTTCAACACTGACGAGCGAGAGTGTAACTTTACCGTTCATCTCCCATCAGCTTAATATCGTACAGAAATAAACGATGCACTGTTTTCAAAACAAACGGGGCGTGCGTTAATGAAATTAGAACTTAAAATTCCACAACGGACCGTAGATTGCCCAAAAGTACCGTTGCTGTTAATCTTTCTAATTAAGCACCTCAACATTTCTTTGCCGTGGGCACAGTAAACGCACAGTGAATCATGAATGTGAATACCACTCGCTACGTGTAATGTCTTTTTCATACACAATTAAACAGTTATTATAACTTTTACAAGTTTTTAATTAGCTTGCATCGAAGGTTTCACGAGCTTTCTATACCCACTGGTTCTAAGTTTAGCTTTTAATTGAAAACCTTTATGGTTGATTGATTTGTAATTTTAGTTAGTACCCGTGGATTTCGCTTGATCGATGTAAAGCGAAAATTAGGGCACGTGAAGAGTCTTTGCGGCTTTGATGGAAAGGTAAACATCGATCATGTAGACATAATCGATTGGATATTTTGATCGTGTTTAATTTATTCTTCATCGATTCGGAATTGAATTAGCTTCTCGTTTACATCACACTCACAGAAATACCTACTATTCTATATTGCTTAAATCATGATGTGGCGTATGTATAAACAAATTTGATTTAGCGCGAACACAACTTTTAGTTTTTCTGGCTCTCATTATTGAAGGTCGACAAATATCTTCTAGAAATTCTATGACATACTTACCTAATCTTTTAGTTCACACCATTAAAAACGTACGTTGTAATACGAATGAAACTTAAAACTACCTTCGAAAACGTTCTCAATGATTTTCTATGGCATAAAAACGCAGGAAATGCCTCTCTCATTAACCGATTACCTAATGAACCGACCGGATCTCATATAATAATTTTCCGCCTCATTGTTGAGAACGCCATCCTTGTCCCTATTCACAGACGAAAATAATTTGTACTCGTAATAGTAACATTTATTTTAATCGATGCAGATTACTCGTCACGTTCGGCCGAATACACAGAGATGTAATAAGTGGTTATAGAAATAATAATAAAAAATAAGTACCCGAGAATGTGGCTAACGCTAACGGTAAGATAATGCTGGTTGTTATTCATCGCAGCGCATGTAGAGCGGCCATCGAAACGAATTCGTCTCGTAAAACGTATATACGTGGTGTATCACGTTCAGTGATTGGCCCATCACGTGATAATGGAACACCTGATTGTTTTGCCAATAACCGCTGTCACGAACAATGAAAGCTTTATCAGAAGCAAAAAAACAGACTTCTGTCAGGTTAAAATTGAGTTGGATGATACTGAAAGAAAAATCTCTCAACAATTCAGTATTCTTTATTACTTACCAAAGTTGGTTTATATCTAAGAATGGATATTGGATTTATTCAAACCAAAAAACATTCCGTGTGAGTCAGAGCATCTACACAAAAAACTGGTTCAAACTTTATCACAATCACATTTATGTTAGATGGAAATCTTCTATTGTATTGTTTTTTATACTAATATTATCAGTCATAGTCGGTTCACCTACTGCGTGCTTCACAGGCGTTTGTCCTTGTACAGCACCTAGATTGCAAAATTAATCATTATCTTGTAACTTACCTACAGCAACGTTGTTTAAACCAGTGACAATACAATACATACAGCAACGTTGTTTAAACCAGTGACAATACAATTTTAGAATATCTTGTCACGACACTTATAACGATTGTTGGTAAATCAAGTAAAACTTTACACTTGCGTTTAATGGTTTACCAACGTTCTCACACTGGCATTCGATTAGTTTGACATCTGGGTAACCCTTTCTTTGGCATTGGGACATTGATTGATCGGATAACAGTCGGCTGTGTAAAACTGATTTTATCGGTATTTGGTGAGACTGAAAATCCAACACAAACATGATAATAAGGGAAGAGTCTAGACAGATGATTTATTATCACGATGATGATGATGATTATTTTTTACTCGTAAAAGAGCTGTATTCTTCAACCAGTTACTTGAACTGACCACTATGTACTACCTATAGAATGTTTTTGACACATTGTCTTCGCTCTCAGATCTACGTGATTTATCAATCTTCCTTTAAGTACTCCAATTTGACAATGACGCATTCGCACATTCGTTTTGATTTGTTTCAAGTAAGTACCTACATGTTATTGAAGAGACTTGATTTATTTTATATATTGAAGATGGTGAAATCTCGATCCGCAGTGCAGTCGTGATTGTATAAACATTTAGACATCCAACACTGTGTGCAATCTAAATACTCATCATTACTCGCATTTATGAAAGTGTCATTATGTTATGTACATGTGAACGCGTCCATAATTTGCATATTGTTACGTCTCGCCGGGTGAAAATAAACAATCGACAGATCCGGCACTAACATCTAATCACGACGAGCAGCTTAATGTCATAACACATTAGTGAATTGCTATTATAATAACACGCAGCTGGTGTGGATGTAGATACGGCCTTGCTCTGACGCAATTGTAAAGAAAGTGAAACTAAGAAACCACCAAAACGTAGTGTCATTGAATGAAAAATCCGTCGATTGTTGCGGTCATTTGTCAACAGGCTATAGGCCGGCCATTACCGCCACAACGCGCTTTCTCGGCACCGAACCGTACTGCCATTGTAGATAAAATAACTAGTTTTTGTTAATTGACTTGGAATTATTCAAAACCGTAAACCTATACGACTAGCGGAAACGATTTTATACAATCCTGCAAAACTTTCCTTTTCTTGAGTCCAGCAAGTAACGCATATTCATTGCGAATGCAAAGAGAACGGGCTGCAATTTTCCAAATTTGGTGTCAGACACCTTAGTATTGTTAACAGTTAAAGCACAGTAAAGCTTAGTTATTGTCCCAACATAACACAAATGACACCGTTGAGACGGTTCATTCACCTTTCAACTTCATTCTCTACTAGTTTCTGGCTGCGGTTTCGCCTGCGCGGATACCGGAAATTACCTCACGGGAACGTACTACCCGGGATAAAAAGCCTAGTGTTAATCCAGGTTATAAACTATCTGTGAGCGAAATATCATCCAGATCCCTTCCAACCGTTCTGACGTGATTGAGTGACAAGCATCCATCCTTTCGCATGTATAATATTATAAGTAAGGATTGTTATTAGTAGGGTTAGAAACCAAAGTTAGTTACCTACTCAGTACAATCCCCGAGCTGACTCAAAGATTGATAACTTAATATGTGAATCATCAATCTTCCCAACTGTTCCATTCTATTTTAAGATGACTTGTGTGCGTCAATCCGTTATCTAACATAACTAAACTTTAAGACTAACAACTTTCAGTCCGTTTCAGTACTGAATATAAATACAGACAAAAACGTTCAATAAATTAGTCCAATATATCAGTCAATGTATCCTTACATCTATCTAATATAAAAGAAAGTCGTGTTAGTTACACTATTTATAACTCAAGAACGGCTGAACCGATTTGGCCGAAAATTGTTGGGGAGGTAGCTTAGAACCAGGAGACGGACATAGGATAGGTAGGGTAGGAAGCGTAGGGTAGGTATGGTAGGTATCATAGTTAAGACAGGACAACGTTTGTCGGGTCAGCTAGTTACACATATACAAGTACAATTACACATTTCATACCTGAATACAACTCTCTAATAAGTGTCGAGTTTAGAGCTGATTGACAAAAAAATATATTATAACCTCGCTGGTAATATTTTAAGCTATTCATGTCGTCTCAACTTGCTGTTAACCTATGAACCTGCTTACTAATTCAATATATTCAATTTCAAATAATTTCTATATGTTACCGTTACCAGATGATGTCCTTTTAGCTACTGACACAAAACGAGGAAAGCAGTGGTTTGGACAGGCTGTCAATTATTATAATGACTGAATGTGGAACTCCGTATTGTTTACAGTAACAATAGCAAAACGTGTCATACATACATACGAATTCGATTCAATAATATTGTTTACGTGAATAACACAAAAATAACTGCCAGTCTGTCTGCCAAATCTATAGATGCATTTTATTTTATCGCGAGAGATACCGACAAATCTTTTCGTATTTCGATAACAATGGTATTTCGCTATCTCACAGAGTAATGTTGAAATTTAACACTGCTGAATTATCAGCACTTTGAAAACGACATCGACATTCTCTCCGGTATATAGCATAAGCACTCTTATCAAACTGATAAAGGTTTAGTAAGTTATTGACAAAACTGTGTCAAAACCGTTTAGTGAAACATTGACTTACATTATATGGAAAAGTGCTTATGTAATAGATTCCTTTGATTATGATGATACACAATTGTTGTAGTTTCGCTTCGTAACACCAATTACGAGTCATATTTCAAATTGTGGCTAATTAAATCTGGATTAATTTGCACTTAACAGGCCAGTAGACAAATTCGAGCTTGCTCAGCGCGCTATGGTCGGAGTCTCTTTATCCGGAAAAGAACCAGAGTTACCGCCATAAATTAAAAAAAAAATCGTTCGCGGAAATTGGACGTCACAAACAGCCAAATTGAAAAGGTATTTTTGGCGACTACTTATACAATTTTAATGCTAAGAAAATAGTTAACTGTGCTGATTGCCGAATCGTGGCATTAATGATTGCCAAGTTTCTAATTTACGTTTGAAATGTCAATTGCAGGCATTAACTGTTAGCGTTAGCGAGGTCTCAGAAGCATCGCAGAGCATCTAAGTACCAAGTTTACGAAACTACTCTAAACTAGGTCTCGTGGCAGAAATTGATGGAAGAAACAGATTTACCTCATTACTTTAATCATTTGTGTTAAATTACTTGATATGTCAAAAAATTCAATGTTATCTATAGAAGATGTAGACATCGGTAAAATCTTAAATATCGTTGTTTTAATCAAGCGATGCAACCAACAGAAAACATGTGACGGTCTGGTGATGATTTGATGTCCAAAAATAATAAGACAAGTGGTTTCAAAAATGCCCATTTATTTAATCCGGTTCTAGCCGAGACATTATGATCCTGCCTTAATAAAATTTGGCTGGAAGTAAGACCAATTCAAAGAGATTTAGCAATAGAGTTTTTATAATGCAATGGCACACAATGGTCGCGAAGGAAGAGAGTCGTGAATTGTTGACTGTGTCCGGGACGCACTCGACCATAACGCAATTTTACGCTGGGGCGCACGGCGACATTACTTGACGTGTTCCTTTAAAAAAAAACCATGCCTGCTAATGACTGTGTGATTTACTAAATTGCTACGTTATTGTGTGCGATGCTCGTTTTAGTTAGGTAGGCTAAAGACAAAATTAGTCATATCAATTCGTATTTACCAATGTGATCTTGCGAAAACCTACCTACTAAAGCTGCATACATCATATCAACGTCACCAACCTTCTAAAAAATCATCACTCCAAGAAAACTTTTGTTCATTTTCAGTACACGATTTGATTATTTAGTTTTAATTACAATTTCAATAACACTCTTGTGGTTGTTTCCAGACGGGCGGTGCAGACAGCGCCAGCGGCGGGTCAGGTGGCTCGGGCATGGAGTGTCTGCAACTGCGCTCGCCGCCCGGACCATTTCACTACCTCATCTCGGAGCAGGCTAAGTCCCTCGTCGCTCTACAGGTTAGTCATATAACGGCTAGATTCCATATTCAACCACATATTCTGTGGGCATCCAGTGCAAAGCAAAGCTGAGATTATTATATGATGGCTCGCATTAGGGCGAAAGCAGTCACTATTTGGCTAGTGGCTACAAAGCATTTAGCTTTCAAATAATGAGTTCTGTTATTACTGCGAGCCGTATTACCTATCCCATATTGTCATTATATAAATTGATTGACGCACGTGTTTTCTGATTATTATTTATGAATATTTCCTATTAATTAGGAACTCCAGAATGAAGTCGGAGCTTTACTTGAGTTTCGCGACCTCGTCATCGAGACATTCCCAAACCTGCGCTCCAAGATGGCGCCGTCGACGCCTGCGAGCGGCACACGTCGTGACTGGGAGCCCGGCGTGCGCGTGCGCCGCAAGCTGGCGGCCGGCGCCGGCGACGCCGCGCGAGCAAAGCCACAGCCCTCCGTGCAGGACTCCGGCTTCAGCACCGAGACCTCCTGCGGGAAAGACGCGCACTCTTCGTCAGCGTCAGCCTCTGCGTCCGCCACACGCTCGCGCCCGATCGAAGACGAGCTGTGGGCACTGCTCGACGTCATCCAGAGAAAGGGAGTGCGGCTACGTGACGAAGCAGAACAGCTGCGTGGCGAACTCGATGATCGGCACCCCGTTGACACCGTGGAGGAGTCGTTCGCACGCGCGCTCACTGACGGAACATGCGGTTCGTGCGCCGACACCGCGCGGCTGCGCGCTGAGCGGGACGCGCTGCTGCTGCGGGCCGCGCAGCTGGAGGCGGCGGCGGCCAGCCCGCCCGCGCCGCGCTCGCCGCTGGGCCGCCTGGACGTCGCGCTCGACACGCCCTCACGCCCGCCGCGCGTCGCCACGCCTGACTCCAAGAAGTTCGCGGCGATTCTCCTCGAGAGCAATCCTGTCGAACTTCAGAGGCAGCTCCTCACCTCCACCGTTCAGAATCAGGTATGCTGTTATTTGTTGACTGACGTTCGTAAACTTGGAATAAGTGAACAATTATGTAATTGAGAATATACGAGAAGACCGTACGGGACAAGTTCTGAAGAATGGGCCCTATTAATTTTTTCTTACTTGAATCAGTCTACTTGCCTGCATTTAATCATCAATCGTGTTGTTCAGTGTGCCGATTTAATCTTCTCAGACGTGCATGGAACTTGCGGTAAGGTGTCAATTAAGTATAGGAAATTTTCTCGCCTTTCGGGTCGTTAGAAATCTGTGTTGCATTAACAAAAAGATAAAAACAGTTAAGAGCTGTTAATTGCAGAACGAGTGAGGTAACGAAGTACGTGCTATTCGTTCTTCAAAACTGTCGTTGCACTAACGAGCTGCTCGATGCTGTGACGTAATCTCAGAGATTTCGGCAGGATTACGCAGATCTGTGGAGCTAATGGAGTGTGTCCGCGACCGTGCAGACACCGCCCAATAAACTCCAAATCCCCGCTTACATTAAGTAATTATGTGTCGTGGACTTCTATATGTTTAGATATCATTATCTTCGAAAGTTCTTCCGCGACATAAACATTGCGCTTTTTTGTTTGCATCACGTGCACGTGCGGAGTCTATCGCAAAATACTTCAAAACAATACCATACGCTATAGCATATGCGGCATGCATCATACATTAATCATGTAAATAAATCATCCCAGTATGTAAATAAGTTTTGCTGAAGGCTAATTTTATTTTATTGCTTGATAAGCGTACCTATTTGTAACATTTACATTTTATCGATTTAAAGTGCAGTACAATTATTGAGCCAATCCTTTCGGCGTTGCTTCCTAACATAAATCATTTTAGTTTATAAAAAAACTATGTCCTTTAGCGCTACAGTAAGTAGAAGGAAGTTTGTATTTCTATACAAAAAGAATTAGGAACTTGTACACTACCGCAATACAAAAAAGACTTTGTTTAATTTGTTAAACAAAATGTTTAGCTCAAGTTGGGAACAATGTGCACTTTGAATATAATTCATCTAGCAATTTGGCACCTGCCTTCCGTGCAAGTTTTAATGAATTCTGCTTTAAACATTTGGTGATGGAAACTAAAAACATGTATAATTTGATTGTACAATAACGTTTTATTCTTGTGAATTTGTGATAACTCTTTAAAAGCTATAACATAACTTTTACATTAACGTTATCTTTCGTGGTATAGGTAATATAGGTTTGTAATAAAAGGATAAGAATTATTGAATCGCAGACAAGGAACTCATCATGAATATTCAGTTTTAATTTTGATAATAGCAGGGTCATATCAAACGCTATTAGATAAAAAATGTTAGATTGTTGCTTAGTTTCCCATTCCTGTAAAAATGCTTTACATATACCTTTTTTTCACAACTAAAATGAAGTAATTCGTCAACTAGACGAATGAACAATATTTTACTAAGGTGTGTATTGCAATCAAGTATTATACATTACTTATTACTATAATGTGCATTACAGGTATTGAGCGAGCGCTTGAGACGCGCGGCCGCGCAGCGCAGTTTGCTGATAGAAAGGCTGGAGCATGCGCGAGACTTCAACGAAGACCTCAAATTTAGAGTGAGTTTTAATTGATTTCTAGCTAGAATTACGCGTCTACAATATGCCATTGTAAAACCGTTTAGAGGCCGAAGATATGCTTTGGTTGCGTTGCACCGATGCAAACTGCAAGTATAAAATTCACACACATGCTTCCTTATGGGGTCAAAATAAAACATCATTATTGATTAAAAATTACTAAGTTAAAATGAGTGTATAAAATATTACTAGCTCTTAAGCTAAGTTATGCAACGATTCCTTGTAATTAACTTCAGGGCTAAAGAATTGTCAATTTTAACAGGACCTGACTCTGACATTATACGTAGGTACAGATTACGGCTCAGTCGTAAAGTTTTATTACCTACTTACTAATAAAACGGAAATCTACAGGTATTAGCTTCGACGAAGTATAACAAATTAGTGTGTCGTTGACTCATGAAGTTGTGACAGGCTTCCTCTAAAGTTCTCGCAATTACATTTGTGTCTTTTACCATATCAAACCAATTGCACCTAAATTCATTATAAAAATTATTAGTCAGATGTTGTTTGTCAAGTTCATTTACCGGTATTCCAGAATTTTTATAAAATAACTATCATTTCTGCTTCTTTTTAATATAAATTTTATGCCCTGACAGAATAACTTTCCTGCCTAGCGAAACAAACAACTTTTCTTTTCACGCAACGAACATGCTAGTTGTAAGAAAAACATCTGAAGTAATAAATGAAATTAGTATTTATTTATTTAAAAACTAAAGTTACTACACTGGTAATATTCAAAGTATTTTTTTTTTGCAATGGTTATGAAAGATTTTTTTGCAGTTTTGCACTCAGATTTCGAATTTTTATTATTATGAGATGAAGAAGTTCTTTAATGTCTAATTTAGGACACACTCTGTTTACAGCTGGAGGAGAAAAGCATCGAGCTAGAAGGGGCGCGCGCTCGCGTGCGGCAGCTGGAGGGCAAGCGGCGCAGCCCCGCGCGCTCCGCCTCGCCCGCCTCGCCCGCACGGGCGCACTGCAGCATGCGCGACATGGAGCCGCTGCACATGCCCGACGAGCACGACGACGACGAGGCGCGCATCGCCGACACGCCGCGCCGCCGGCCCTCGCGCATCCCGCTGCACACGGCGCGGCCCGGGCCCGGGGGGCCGGCGGGCGGGCCGGCGGGCGGGCCGGGGGGGCCGGCCGGGCCGCGCGCGCCGCCGGGCCCGGCGCGGCCGCCGTCCGCGCACTCGGTGCGCTCGGCGCGCTCCGTGGCGTCGGGCCGGTCCGGCTCGGCCCCGGCGCGCAAGGAGCGCGAGCCCAAGTCCGGCGTGCCGGTGCGGCGCTCGCCGGCCGCGCCCGACCCCAAGGTGCGCGCCCGCTCGTTCTGGAACGCGTGGTTCTTTAAAGATTCCGGCTCATAGCCGTGTGAGTGCCCGCGCGCGCCGGACCTGACGTTCTCGTAGTTTCTCGTGTCGGGCCGCGTCTCGCATGCCATTATGTCGATCGTAAGTTTTGTTCCCCGTCGTTTCGTTTGCTTCGGTTACTTTACCGCCGGGGCCCGCCCTGATTCTAGTTTTATTTAGTTTACGTAGAGCGAGTCGGTCCGTAGTGTAGGCGAGCATGTGCTAACGATTGTGTGTCCTCGTCACTAACTATAGCGACGGTTCGGGTGGCGTAAACATCTTTCCTAAAGTTGGTACTGAAATGATTATTTCTTATTGCATCCAAATTTTTAACTAAGCTAAATTTTTTAACTTTGAATACATAGTAGAAAGTCAGTACTCATTTTGATCGATGTTCATGTCACCAGCCCACATATTCATGTTAATATCAATTGACACATTTTGTTTGTAAAAGTTGTCGTACTCTGAACCTGTGAGTTGTTTTACTTTCGTAGTTCTTTTCAAATCTGTAGATACCTATCTCACAATTCCTTTGTGCGACATCTTTCAATGGCGTGGGATTTTACATACCAACAAAATCAAACTATAAACCTTAACTTATAAAAAAATCATTATTAAACTTAAACACTTTCAAGTGTTATTTATTCCGTGCACATTTTAACATTTTTTGTGACTTCTGGACGTTAATGAAGACTGTGGTATGGTAAGTGCAAGATAAAAATACATTTTTATAAATTGTATAATTATTTTCGCCACTACTCACTATACGACGCATTATATATGTTAGTTTTGAGTGTGTTTATTTTATTTTGTATGAGTTTTGTATTTTTTATTTCTATGTTTGTATTGACATAGTGGCATAACGGCACAGAATAAATTGGCTAATAACAAAGCAAATACTGATGCTCTCACATGGCCTATACACTGTTGGTAATTGGTTTGGTAACTAATAGAGTAATAATAAGTTATGCACAGATGTTGTACTCATAAAATAATACCCGGTAGTTCATGTTCATTGACACGGTGGAGTCGTAGCAGTAGATATCACGAAAAATTGCAGTACCTATGTACCTTTTATTCGAATCACGAAGTCGTCAATAGTCATCCTCACTAGTACGATTTAGTGGTCACTGGAAATAATTAAGATACACTAATTTACTTCCTTAATAATTATGAAAACGACGTATCGAGTTCGACCCGCACTCGCATTCGTGCAGTTCGGTCGAGGATGACTAACGGCGGCTCGCGGGCACTTCGCGGACTCTCGGACACTCATTAAAGGTCAGCGAACACCAGCTCGCCCGCACGGCCGCATGGACGCACCGCGACGTTTAACGAGCGTCCGGTGTACGTAACAACGGTTGGGCCTTTCGACAGAGATCCGAAGATGAGGAAAGTTGGCGCGTGGCGGCGCTGGCGGCCGAGTACGTCGCGCGCGCCGACCGTCTCGCGCCGCTGTTCCCGCGCGCGCGCCCGCTGCCCGCCCGCCTGGCCGCCTACCCGGCCGCCGGCCCGCCCAGCCCGCCCTACCCGCCCGCCGGCCCGCCCTACCCGCCCTACACGCCGCCGCACAACCTGGCGCTGGAGCTGTCGCGCTCCATCCTCTACGAGCGCGCCGACTCCGTAGACGCCAAGCTGCGCTCGCTCACATCCCCGTCGCCGCCCGCGTCCCACTCGCCGCACGCATCGCCCACGTCGCGCGACCACGACTCGCTGTGGAACGGTAAGCCACAGCAATACTTTGAGAGCATGAACTACGGCGAGCGCGCGCCCTCCGACGACGAGGCGACCAAAGAGTACGACAGCGACTCGCTCGCACCCTGAGCCGCTCTGCTAATTCTATACTGCGTGCTTCTAACTTGTCTATGGAGTATCATTCCACTTTTCAAAGTCTCTATAGAATGTCTCGAGTGATCTGTGATACTGATATGTCACCGTTTTAAATGTTAACTACCATTTTTGGAATCCTTTGTTCGCATTACATGGCCTCTCGTTGGGTGAATGACATTTTTTTTTTCATTTTATAAAATACCTGTTTTAATGTAAATGTAAGTGTTATGCATGATATGAAATTAGAGTTAATTTTCTGTAAGTACTATTAATATATAATTTATATCCATGGCCTTTGGCTTTAAAGATGTGAAGCTGAATAGGTAGTGTTTTTTGATTCATGAAATGATAAATTTAAATATTTACTCACTATAAATTATTTGGGTTGATTTTATAAGAATTTATCAATAATTCGTTCCCCTAAAAGTATTACATGAAATGATAAATCTACAAATAATGGTAGCTACTCTTAACCTAAGTATTGTCATTCCTAAACCTATAAGGACAGACTGTAATTATTTAATATAAATGAGTGAGAGCTTGGAACGACTGTTAGCAAGGCTGTGAAACACTGAAGTGTGCTTGAAGTTGTTTCTGATGTAATCAATAAATCAGAAGTAATAAAATATAGTGCTTAGTTAACGTGTGTTGCGGTTCAAGACATACTATTGTTGTTTAACATATTCCAATCGTCCAGTGGTGTACGTCCTATGAGACAACGCGTGACTGCCTTGAGTTTTAATATTACTATGTTAATTCCTTTTACTAGTGTACATTTCATACGGCGGACTTAACAAATAGTAGGAGACTGATTTTGTATAAATAAAAATTAGAAATGCTTTACCAATGTAGGGAACCTCCATATAAATGACCGTAATTTAGTATTTCTTTCTCTGATTTAAGAATAATGTGTAAATTGTACTACTAATTAAGCTCTTAAAGATTTAATACTAATAATAATATACCAATTCTATAATGTAAATGGCTGTATTTTATGTAATTAAGAATAAATGTCTAGATTAGTTATTTACGTCGACTGTTAATTGTACAGCATTCGATTATACTATTAGAATTTGTAAATTATTAAGCCATTACCTACCTATTATTAAGATACTCATAAATCTTATCTAGTTAGCTTGAATCTAGTTGATGACTTATTATGTAAAGTGTACAGAAATCATATCATTATATACAGATCGTAAATAAAATTGTTCATATCAATGCTATCTTTCATTTAAAAACAAGCTTCGAAGTTTACGCTTCTCATTTATTACGTCAAATTATTTACAATCAAATAAAAACATGGGATGAAATAAAAACAATCAAAATAAACTATTGGGAACCCAAAACTACCATCACAAAAATACAAAATGTTCACCAAATAATGAAAGCTTACGAAAATGTTGAATTGCAATGTACCCGCTGCAAATCTATCAGTTAATAATGCGTTTATTTACAACAAAATATATTTTGTTAAACATTTAAATTGTAAACAAAATTTGTTTACAATTAAATCACAAAAAAAGAACACTATGACTGCCATAAAAGATGTTCATTATAAGTAACAATACATAAATGTAGTTATTCACTATTTCTAACGAGAAAACGTATTTCTTGTATTTGTTATGCAATACCAGTTGGTCAGTTAAATATACATATATTATTTTGAATATATTATAACAAATAGAAAAAGTTAATACAAACAATTTTCAATCATAAACTTAATTTCTATAATCTAAAGATCATTCAAGCTAGTCAACTTTGGCCCCAAAGTTACATCAGCTATTTCCAGTGTATCTAGGTTTTTCTTTACATTGATGAAGCCATGTTGCTTTAACTCTGAAAAGAGTACATAACTTTTCAAAGATCAATAAAAATATAGAAAGGTAGAATATAAAGATCACAGATCGGATCTTGAAGATAGTGGTAGTAAAGAACTAATCTTATTAGGTGCTTGAATTCAGAATCTGAGGTAATATACATGCATTAATTACCTTTTCCCAACTATCTACTACAGTTCATGTTTAAGATAATATTGCGTAAATTACACTTACTGAGTATTGACGTGAAGCACCGCGCAGCTATGATGCGTCTGTAGCCGGATATGACGGGTCCTTTATCTAGAAGGCTTGCCACAGTCACTGGTTGAAGACCAGCTTTGATGTGTTTCAGGATTTTGACCATTGTTCCTTCAGTTCCCCACTGATCACTAACGAGCATTAGAAATTGTTAGAACCACAGAGAGATATAGTGTAGTCAGCTAGTCAGAAAAAAGCAACCATATTTTTATGTAAATCGGATAATGTGGCTTTTAATATTTTTTTTTTTAATATTTTTCTTCGCGGCGTCATAGTCTTTAAGTGAATGTGACTTCCGACCAGTAAAAGCACCGTTCATTCCCATTAGTTCGATCGTCGAACTAGTGAGAATTTTTTTTCTCATTTGTTCGACCGTCGAATTAATTAGATTTAAAAATAGTTCTACTACATTTAAATGGTTTACTAATTTCGTAATAAAATAAAAAACGCTTGGTTCGTTAAAAAATATATATTCGTGTACTTATATTTGTACATCTATAGCATATCTTTGATCAAATAAACAGTTGAAAAACTTATAAACTATAACCATACTCCTTCTGACGGGGTGTTTAGCTAAATGTTTATAATGCACATACCTACCTAGGTGCTGTAGGTATGATATATTTAGATAGATGCATTTAAGGAAATGTACAGTGGACGACTTCCGGGTGATATGATGATGATTTGTGTACCTAATCTGTATGTATTGTTATTTACTATTATTATTATTTACTTTGTTAGGAAGCCAGCTTATAATTTATAAGTTTTTCAACTGTTTATTTGATCAAAGATATGCTATAGATGTACAAATATAAGTACACGAATATATATTTTTTAACGAACCAAGCGTTTTTTATTTTATTACGAAATTAGTAAAACATTTAAATGTAGTAGAACTATTTTTAAATCTAATTAATTCGACGGTCGAACAAATGAGAAAAAAAATTCTCACTAGTTCGACGGTTGAACAGATGAGAAAAAAAATTCTCACTAGTTCGACGATCGAACTAATGGGAATGAACGAAAAGCACTACCGTAAAACTTATACGTACCGTATAAACCTCTTCGAGTCGGTTGTCTGTTCAGAATCACCAAGCGACACCTTAGTCCTGTCCAGGCTGCCTAAAGGAGTTTCAGACCGATCACTCCCAGTCTTCCGAGTCGCGGTCAGAGGTCGCTGTGTTTGTGCGTGTACTTCAACTTCCGGGGCCAAAGGCTGTATAATATCTGCTAGTCCAGCCTCTTGCAGTTTTGACGAGAGTATCAACTCCGCATCTTGGGGTTGTTGTAAATTTGCCGGTATGTTTTCCTTGTCTGCCTCTACATCTGCAAAAAGTAGTATTATTTTATAATGAAATTGATGTAATGCGTCCTTGGTCAGGTCGTGGGTCACAACAACTAGTAAACATCCAATAATAACCCATCCCAGGGATCTAAAGAAAGACAACATTAGGAAATTCTCAGCAACCACCAGGATGATGTGTGCCTGGCAATAAGTTTGTCCCTCGCTGTTAGTGTACCTGTTCTTACAGGCAGAATAAAGATGCAATGTTATGAATTATGATAATCACGAATATTTGCGCTTTATCTAAATGATTACCTGTGATAAACGCGGCACATGATGCGAGTGGTACATGAAGCGACTGTTCTTTAGCCAGCTGACTCTCCCGAAATGACACATAGCCCACAGAGCGTTGTCGTTTCGGCTGAAAATTCAAAAATAAACTATTGTTATTTGGCCGTAATAAATTAACAATACCGTTCTCAGCCATACCTTACCGATAGTCAGGTCGACCTGTCAGTTCATACGTCTAATCCCATCTATTTTTTTATGTACATTTGAAACCTACCCTTGA
The DNA here is from genome assembly GCA_951799385.1 of Hyppa rectilinea. NCBI lineage: Eukaryota > Metazoa > Arthropoda > Insecta > Lepidoptera > Noctuidae > Hyppa > Hyppa rectilinea. Next base: position 5,918,590 of record OX637310.1, on the reverse strand, counting down.
CCTTAAAAAATAGCATAAGGAACTCACGCTTTCTACGACAATATCGGGCGCCGCCGTCCGCCTGCGAGCTTGCGACAGCGTCTCCACCTTCTGAGTGGGAATATCTTCGATATCTAGATCCATCTGAACACTGACGCGTTGTGGTTCCGACACGTTCAGCATTTCATTCATGGTCACGTTCGCTTCGGGAATGGGCGGTTCAACTTGAATCTCGGGCCTGTCTTGAACAAGAAGTGCTTCTTGCTCCTCTTCTATATTCTCGAGTAAGGATTTTGGGAAGGGACCTGGTGACTTTTGCCGTATGGCTTCCGCGGATTTCTAGAACACGTTAATTACAATGAGCCAGCTAGGACTGTCGGAACCATCGGCATAGGCAGGTATAGTCATTTGAGGGTTCCATATTTTTAGAATTGGTTGAAATATCGTAAAAATCATCGGATACAAAAATAAGAATTTTAATTTCCAGGTACGAAGTCGGTATTCCTCTAATCTTCTTATTTTTGTATGCGATGATTTTTACGATATTTCAACCAATTCTAAAGTGGAAAATTCTCCTGAGTGATGATTCTCCTGATCGAGACTGAGTGTTGAGCTGCGTAGAGTCTACGCAGCTCAACACTCAGTCTCGATCAATCTGGTATTTGACTAGATCAGTTGAGATTAACCGATTCTTGTTGAGCAACGTTGAAGAAAATGGACCTTCTATTACACCAGCTAATACTCTTGTTCTATTAGTATTCTTACCTGTACTTCTCTATCCGCTAGGGGCTGAGCTGCGACGACTCCAAGATTCCGGGAGAAAAGACGTGAAATAGGGAATCCAAAGTTTGACACAATTTTTTCACCGCCGTGACACGGTCGCCGAAAATATGTCTCCGCGGGCACGCGTACGAAGATGATGTCGTCTGAACTGTCCTTTGTAAAGAAAGTGAGGGTAGTTTTTAAATCAAGAACCTTCTGGCGACCACAGATATCTTAAAACATTTTTGAAAAAGCATTCTACTCGACTCAGACAAAGATGATCTCTTTATTAGTTTTGTTTTGCTAAAGCAAAGCAATAGTAAAGTACCTCGCATCGTAATTCCACCAAAGGATTTTCAATCCTAGCTCGGAAGTAATTTGGGCCAATCTTCGTCTTCTTATCGACAATCAATCGATTTCTAATCTTGCGCCTTTTTGGTTGAGGCGCACCTTCTTCCAATTCCTAAAGTAACCAAATGGTAAAATAGTTGTAGGTCAAGTTCAAAAAAATCTGCTGCTAAAAAATTTTGAGGAGTTATGTGAACATAAATGTATGTAGCAGTTGATTTTTTTTCTCGAATTTTCTAATGATAATAACAATTTTGAGCATGTATGGAGCGCCCATTGCGTGTTAACATTCATTCCCAGTCGCCCCCGCGGGGATTGCCACCGGAGGCAAATGGGAATAAAAATTCCCAGTCGCCACCGGCGGTGACTGGGAAGTCATTGCCCCCACTTCAGTTTTTCAGTTCAGTATTCCAATTTGCCTCCGATGGCAATCCCCGCGGGGGTAACTGGGAATGAACACACCTTTCGTTAATTAACATACTTTATAATAAGTAAACCAATCAATTCAACCTGAACTTGTATTAAGTAGTGTCTTACGGCACTCTGTCGGGGCACAAGTGGTCCTACATTCTGCCTATTCATTACGGACTATACCTACCTCTAGTTCAATTTCCATCGGCTCCTGTATGTTTGGAGGCTCTATTTGCACATGGCTAGGAGCTACCACCACTGGTTCTTCTTGAGGCCTAGATAGAGCAAAACTTAATGAATATGATTGATGCAAAAAATGCCTCTGGTTTAGCTTGTAAACGCAGTAAAGTCCGAGGTCCTTTTTGTTTTTTTTTTGAGGATGGGAAATCATGCAGTGTCTTCTCCCGCTCTGGGTGGAGCGGAAGGGAGTGTCAGACTTACTGACTGAAACCCATCCATGTTCCTTCCATAGCCCTTTATGTTCCGGGGTAGCGGTAACCCTTTCGGACAATTCCGCTTACCCGGAAGAAATTGGCACGAAAATCTGGAACGTCGATTTAAGTTGTTGGCGGTGAACAGGTTAATCTAGGACCTCGGATTAAATACCTACGCGGGATATCTAAATGTGTTTTCTGGCTATTCAAGCCAGAACCTTACGTACTCTTTGTCTCATGTCCCGGGGCCACTTACTCGCGAAGTGTGGGTGTGTAGTATCTGCCTTCCCCCTTAGAGGAATACAGGCGTGATAATATATTACGTACATCGGTCGTCAGTTTTAAGTAATAGGCACACATTTTTTCTGTATAAAAAAAAATAACACTAACTTATCTGGTTCAGGAACAGGCAATTCGGGAGGCGGGATTTCAGGTATTTCTGGAATGTCTGCAGGAATGCTTAGGTTGTAGTATCAAGGATATTTAAAAAAATGAAGGATGGGATAAGAAATTAATGATGTGGTGTTTTGAAGGATGTGGTGTGGATATGGAAAAGATAGGTGTGTGCTGTACCTACTAAATTGTAGCTAATGAAAATCAATTATAGGTACTATCGCCTCTACAATGGGCGCCAAAGTTAGGACAGCAATAATGTATTACCTTTCTCAAAGTCAGGTATCAATTCCTCTCCAGTAGCTAAAACAAAAACCTTGCAGGTAAGTCAAAATTAATTCCAAGTAAATAAGTAATACATAGGTAGATAGTTCCATTATTTGTAAGGTATATTTTTTAAAACATAAAAAACTAATACATTTTCTGAACAGCGTGACGTCATGTTCCGAAATCCTCTCCATCTGCGCGGGCTCGTGTATAAGTCGCGATTTGTCGTGCGACTTGTCGGTGATATCGAGCGCGACTTCCAGACCACTATGCGCCGTGGACACGTCTGGTTGTACCAACATCTGTTCGAGAGTGCGGTCTTGAAGAAACTGGAGAGCTTGGTCCGGATTCTCTTCGCCGAAACCGTCCTGAGATGTAGATGGAACATAATTAATAAAACGCGTGATCCCAGTGAAAGAAATTGTCCTGGAAAAATCCTGTTTTTTCCTGAGAACAAAGTGAGTTTGTCCCTGTGGGGGAGTGGCCCGTGCGTGACTCACGCGGACTGAGTACGGGATGGAATTGAATATATTGTTTATTCGTTACATAAGATAGAATTGTACCTAATTTTAAACATATTTAGGCCCGTTTTCGCTCACACTACGCACGCCGGCGACACAGATGAATGCATAATAGAAGCTCATTCACTTAGATGTCCCCTAGTGTTAGTGAAAACTGGTAATGAACTATGTGTAATGTACATAAAGAGTCGAACTTTAATATGGTGAGATTGAGAGTTCTCGATAAATTGGTACCTTTAAAAATAGGCTTAGAAGTTAACAACCTAATAAACTAAGACGAGGGCACATCATCTCGCGTTGCTTAAGTACAAAATACCAGGAATTGGATCAGGAACGAAACGAAGGCGAAAAATAACAAAAACGACGTTTAATTTACACTTTCATTTCACCTCACCTTGCTTCAGTTCAATTCAAAAGTTAAGACTGACTAGCATCATTATCCTTTTGAACGCCAGAATAAACGCACACGCGTGCCCTCCACGCCAAGCTACAAATTTATTTCTTCTTGTGATCATGAATTACCCAATATCCCGGAGTATTTTAATTTGTTTCATGTCATTAAATACGTACGAGAGCTTCAATTTTTAAGATATCTATATAAACTCTCACAAAAGAAATTATTTATTTCGTGTATATAGTTTGTTGCCATTGTCACATAATTGTGTCGTTGGCGTACAGCAAACGCGCTTGCTTGTCGCGTATATGTGACAATGGCGTTCAAAAGGTTAAGAGTAGCTTCATAAAGGCTTAACCTTGCAGTAGTTTGTGTTACCCTCTTTCTTTGGTTTATTACCTAATTAACTTATAATGCCAATAGTACAGCATGATGTGTGTGTCCTTATGTTCCGTTTTCACATTACAGCAAGTCCTGTTTGCCTTTCTGATGGATATGATCGAAGATAGGAAATAATTACTAAGAAGAATAATATTAAACAGCACTTACATTTGGTGGCAGTAACACTTCAGCTATGGTTGCTTCTTTGAGTGTTATATCCGCAATATTTGAGACTACATTGCCACTTTGCTGTAAGCAAACATATTGTTAAGTAAAAATAATCTCTATTGTTAAGAAAAAATGGTCTTGCTAAGTATTAAAAAAAAAAATAACATCAAGAAAGAATTGAGTTAAAAATTAAGTTTAATTTTTCATTGTATTAAGAAACACAGCACTCACTATCATTCTAATAATGGTTTATTTAAATGCTGTCTTAACCAATACCCATGCCTAATTGCCTACAATAGTTTCCTACATAGCTTGCTACTTTCTTCTGTCTTTTTCGTGTGGTTAGTGACTAACCTGGTGTCGGAGTTTATATGCTGCCCATGGGCCTCTGACTTAGCTTCACATGCTGTTGAGAAATATCTCTCAGACATGCTTAACTTGCTACTGATTCACAGATACTCAGTTATACTTAGTAATGTTTCCTTTATAATCAGAATAAACCTGTATCATGTCCTCAATCCTCTGTTCATTTTCAGGTGGTTCTTCAACTATCTCTTGAATCTCCAGCTGCTGTAGCTGTGGCCTCCTCACTGCTTCATCATCCACTGTCTCTACCTCATGGATATTCCATCTAAGAAAATGATGCCACTTGTTAATTATAATCACACTAGGATTAAGAACTAACTACTTCAATCATTTGTGATAATAGGATAATAGTTCATTTAAAATTCTTAATGTTGTTAAGTTTAATGTTTGCTGGTCAGTTATTTATAACAATACGCCTATTTAATATATTTGCAGCAGATATGTGCCTAATATACGATTATTTTTAAATACTTACTTCTTGTTGGAATGTTTCATTACATTTGCGTTGATCATACATAGTTCACCTGAAACAAACAATAAAAATCCTTAGGTAAGTACAATAGGGTTGTCGATAGGTACCCAAGTGGCAAGTGCTCTATGTACATACTTACTGTATAAGTACTAAGTATAAATAATATTTATATTCTGCAGTACGCTTACCTAAGAAAACGGCTGCCTTTCGTTGGTATAGTCTGGCTAATCCTCGAAGAAGTTGAGAGCTTAGGCGAAGAGAAAATCTGTTAGCGGGACGACCGGACTCGTTCGTCATAACTTCTAACAAATCGTCACTAAAACGGAAACATTAGTTAAGAAACATATAAGTTAATACAGGTGAACCAATAGTTACTCCTTTACAATATTGCAATTTACCATATTCTTCGAATATCTTGAGACCAAAGCTGTCTGTGGGTAATAGTAGCAAAACGTAATGGCCATGAATCTGCGACCCAACACAAATAAAATCGGCCGCCTCTTTTCAAAGAATCTACTGGGTAAAACATTGTACCGAGAAAATCAGAGTTGTTAATGTTCAGCAGACACAAAAAAAATTACAACTTTTCGTGAGCAGATATCAAAAAGCGCGGGCGCGAAAAAGTGAAATTTTTGCTCAACCTCGACCGCTTGAAGTGACGCATTTTCCCCGCCAAAAGTTTTGGTTTCGCTCGTTACGGACTCGTTCAGAAATTAGATTGTTTTTTAAATTGATTGTTAGTTTAACACAGATAACGTACCTTTCAAAATTATAAGTCGACGACTGATTTGCGATTTATGTATCAGGTATTATAAAGACCTAAGTGGCCTATGAGTCACCTTCGATGAAATCCCTGCAGTGTACACCTTACTAGCTTAACATAAAGAGCTTTATTTTATTCACGACTGTGTGCCACGTTTTGAACCTGCGTGGTACCTAAAGGGGCCCCGAGACGGTCAAACGGTTTGATTCAAACACGTAAATTTTGGTTTGACTCAAACCATTTTGATCGTTTACATAGTTAGTTTGAATGGTTTGTCAAACATTTACGAGTTTGAAGCTTGTTTGATGAAATTTCATATTTTTGTTGTGTTTGACGCGCCGTTTGATCGTGTTCCAACGCGTTTGAACAAACTCTGCTTAGTTTAGAGCTGGATTTTGAAGCGTGAACTTGTGTGTCGAACAAAATCCATTCTCAGAAAATTCTTATAATCATCTGGAGCGGTAGTTTCTAGCACTTTCTGTAGATGTTCGTGGGTAAAACGCATCTTGTCTGCATCACACACAAGTCTAATTATGGCGGCGTACCGAACCATACTGCGCAATGCCGTTTGACAACCGTTCAAACCGACATCAAACGGTTTCATCAAACACGTAAAGTTTGAATCAAACCATTTGACCGTCTCGGGGCCCCTTAAGACTACAGCAGTAACAGTGGGGATGCCACTGATACTTCCTAGGCACCACGTTCATTCAATAAGCCACTGTGGTGTATTTACCCTACGACCAAGAAGGCCGACTCACCTGGTCATTATATTTATAAAATCGTCCCGTATCAAATGATGGTTACCCCAGGCGTGTATAAATGTTATGGGATAATTTAAAGGGGCCTCCCAAAGCTAATATATCCAAAACCTAAAATTCTTATTAATGCCTGAAGAGACTATAAATAACGAAATGCATGGAATTAGTATGTACTATAAATGGCAGCTCTTGCATTTCAGTAAAATCCCACAGAAAACCACTACTACAAGTCAGGATCCTGAAATTTTCGAGCTGACTACGCTCGCTCTTGCATTCTTAGAAAAAATCACAACCAGAGCGTAATCTAGTATCCGAGTCAATAAATTATGCTCTCACTCCACAACTCGTTTCGCCCTTTCAAGTCGGTTAATATCTGCAGTATTTTGATTAATTACTTATTTTGTAATAACTATGCCATCCTTTGGAACTTCGCGGCAATTGAGAAACAGGCCAAAATATTTTTTTTTTGATATATAAGGTCTTTTAGGACTAGCTACTTGATACACTGGGAGATTCCTCTAAAAATATACCTGTTAAGTAAGTTAACAGCAGGCAAACTTTTGCTGACTGGCGCTAAGGTCATGGATGATTACAAAACCCAATCTATGCTTATTGGAAAAGGATGCCAAGAATGGTTCTGAGTGTAATCTGGGTCCAGTTAATCACGCTGAACTTTACTTAATTTGGAGGGAGGCCTTTGCTCTGCAGTGGAACAAGGCTGATAATAATAATCCGCCCACAGCCGTATCTGAACTCTAGATCGATGCCGGTAGAGTTTAGATAGCGGAAGCAGTAGTAGGGCGACGGGCTAGACCAGAAATAGGTACATACACCCGCAGGGCAGCGCAGCATGTGGCCAGTTGTTGGGCAGTAGCACAGAACAGTTAAAGAGGTTAGAAGGGCCTTGTGGGCGGAACAGGCGCGCCACACATTTGCGCGGGCGCTCCAAACCCAACCGAAATTAGAATCATCGGTCAACAGTCACGCTCATAGAGGAAAGTAATATATCGGGTGTCACGCTCTTATTGTGAAAGCGTTCAATTCTCCGCGGAAAAAAAGAATTATGCCGTCTTGCCCAATTATAACGTGTCGGAAAAGAAGTCAGGAGTGTAATGTGGCCCGAGGAGGGATTTCTTTTCACCGGTAACTCCAAAAACCTTAAAATACGAGTGATATTTGTAATTATTACAAAAGTATTATGTAGTTTGTAGACAAAAACGATAAAATCGCATTCAGATGCAAAATTATACATTGCTTGCATTACATTGGTACGATCTTGCACGACGTGAGCGGTCGCGCAATGTATTGCGTTCACTGCGAACGTCGCGTGCGTCGATCCAAAGCTTCAATTCTGGGAAATCTATACGCGTCGATAGTGTTGTACCAAATTGTAAACAATGTCGATATTAAGATGTGTATACGAATGATTATTGTCAGTAATATAACGATGAAAATAACGTTGTATAAATTAACAACAATTATTGTATAATGTGGATTATTAATTTAGTTTCTTAGTTGGTTTTTCGTCCAAAATCTAATTTACGATGCAAACACTTTTTTTTTTATTTTACAAAAGATCCAGCTACAAGAAAACTGTGGTTTGAAGCAACTGGTAGAATTGAATGGATACGTACTAAATGTAGCACAATTTATGTTTGCAACATTTTGCAGAAAATGATTATGTAACGCGGGTGAAACCGGCGGGCACAGCTATTATTAATAAATTAACATGCTACAATTAATACCTAAATACTTTTTCACGGAGTAGTTCACAATAAATTAATTAGATTATATTATGTTACTTCGACTTAGCATTCGATATGGACGTGAAATTTAAAATTTCTTTATAGTTTTTTTGTATATTGTAGCGTTGTTTTACGTTTTATGTTATTCAAAATGCTATTTTTCTTTCTTTCATTATTATGACGTAAAACAGAGCTGCAACTAGCATAAAACTAAAGAAAATTTAAATTTCGCGGCAGTATCAGATGTTCCCCCTTAATTTGACTTTGATTTAAGTTTATTTATATGTAATTAGGAAGTTATTCGTACCGTATCTGCAACTTGAAAAAATACATACAATAAACTACAGTAATTTTATCGATATGATTTATCGACCTTTTGGTGGCCGTAACATATATGAGAAATAAATTGCTTTTACACGTGTGTGAGTGTACGTCCAGAGCAGTATTTGCGTTAGTGTGACAACCAATAGTAAACACGCGATGTAAGTGCGTGTGGTTTATTTGTGTGTGTAATGCGCGTACGTATTATCTCTTGCTTGTAGTTGAGAGACAAGAGTGGGAGACATGCGGCGACACGCGTTCTAATACAAATCAGAAACCACTTCCATTCTAACCTCTTTAACTGTTCTGTGGGCAGTAGCGACCTCACTGACACTATTTCCGGGGAGGGATCTAGTTCCTTCCCTCTTGTTTGCCATTATTGGCCGGCTTGAGTGAACACTGACGGAGACTTCCGGGATAGTCCTTATAGCCGTCGAATAACTCTCTACTCCTCATAAGCACCTCAGATCATGTTGCCCCCTTGTCGCTACGACACTATGTGCTATTTTCGGGGACCCATCATTGAGTGTGCAAATCACGCCCTACCATTTAATATTGGTCAGGTAGGGGCCATAGTTATTTCACAGTGTAAGCCACCTAAACCCATCAATAAAAATATTTTTCACCTCACAGGCTCGGAAAGAGTCCGATTGTCATTCGAAATCTGAGCCGAAAATCGATTTTTGCTCTCTAGCGTGGAAAGAGTTTTTAAAATTCGAACCTTTCTATTTAATAATTTTCTATACTGCCAGTCCACTGAAAATGCATGACACGGTCTAAAATAAAATATTAAATAATACCGCTCACCTTAAAAACTTCCATCACAGTACAGAAATTGAATATTTTGCGAGGATATAATTGTAAAATTGGAATTAATGTTAATAAGTATTCCATTTGATTAAAAAAATCTGTGACGTCAAATACCCAATTGTGAAGTAATTTAAGTTTAATTTTTTAAATAAAATAAATACTAATATAATATGTTATTTAATCCTTTGCTTGGCAAAAATAAATATGTATAAAATAAATATGTATAAAATTAAATTAGTTTTTTTTCTTTCATTCTCCTTAGAGGACAAGTAGGATATAGAACAAAATACACGGTATTTAATTTGGGAGATATTCTATGTAACTCATAAGATACATTGCCAAGTATCTGTTATTTTCTTCACATGAGTCAATGTATCTGAGACGCTCGAACAAAATAAAACTCAACAACACCTGTTTTCTTGCACCTAGCAGTTTCCTCGCTGTAGTGAGGTGAAAAATTGTGTGTTGCGCTCGGCAGCAAAGCTTTTCTGCGTCTCGTACCTTTGAAACCTTCGTTACGCTCAGGATTCTATATTTGAACCACTCGCTCCTTCGCTTACTCAGGTTTCAATAGAAGTACTCGCGCCAAAAATCAACTTTCCAGCCTTGCATAACAAATAACTATTTCACCTCACAGGCTCGGAAAGAGTCCGATTGTCATTCGAAATCTGAGCCGAAAATCGATTTTTGCTCTCTAGCGTGGAAAGAGTTTTTAAAATTCGAACCTTTCTATTTAATAATTTTCTATACTGCCAGTCCACTGAAAATGCAAGACACGGTCTAAATAAAATATTAAATAATACCGTTCACCTTAAAAACTTCCATCACAGTAGGTACAGAAATTAAATATTTGGCGAGGATATAATTGTAAAATTGGAATTAATGTTAATATGTATTCCATTTGATTAAAAAAATCTGTGACGTCACATTTAAATATGCCATAAAAATACTACCCTGTCAAATACCCAATTGTGTAGTAGGTAATTTAAGTTTAATTTTTAAATAAAATAAATACTAATATAATTTGTTATTTAATCCTTTGCTTGGCAAAAATAAATATGTATTAAACTATATTAACTAGTTAGTTATTTGTATTAAATTAGTTTTTCTCTTTCATTCTCCTTAGAGGACAAGTAGAATATAGAACAAAATACAGGGTATTTAATTTTGGAGATATTCTATGTAGGTAACTCTTATGATACATTGCCAAGTATCTGTTATTTTCTTCACATGAGTCAATGTATCTGAGACGCTCGAACAAAATAAAACCCAACATATAGCACCTGTTTTCTTGCACCTAGCAGTTTCCTCGCTGTAGTGAGGTGAAAAATTGTGTGTTGCGCTCGGCAGCAAAGCTTTTCTGCGTCTCGTACCTTTGAAACCTTCGTTACGCTCAGGATTCTATATTTGATCCACTCGCTTCGCTCATGGTTCAACCCTAGAGTCCTTCGCTTACTCAGGTTTCAATAGAAGTACTCGCGCCAAAAATCAACTTTCCAGCCTTGCATAACAAATAACTATTGTTTCCATGCTCTGCAAGTCATGCACCAACCGGTGGTTATCCTTGGGTTCACTTGCATATTGCATACAGAAATAATCGTCGGTTGGTGCCCCTCATCATTTAGAATTGTCTAACGGGCCTCTGCGAGTCTACTTCGGCCCTCCATACCCCTTCCTAAGTTCCGGGGTCCTGACAGTCCCGAGATATGTAAGACATTTAAGTGATAATCCTCTAACCGGGCGCGGTAAGAACATTTTTGCCGTGTTTTTCTTTTTATAAACGAACTCAAACTTGGTGGGTAACCCAACAATGTAAATAAATTTTGCTTGTATTAAAATGATACTTGAAAGTATTAACTAATAATTTATTATTAACTAAAATTAACTACTAAAGATGCAATTCGATATTTAGGTCACATCCATAATTTTAATGTTCATAGTTAGTGAATAATCATCTACATTCTTTACAACATGGCGACAATAAACAAGACATCTTAAAAACATAATTCTGATATCTTAGCAGTAGTAGTAAAATATACTTTGTGAACTAAATAGCAACATTGTAATACCATATCAACAAAGTAGTGAATAGTGTAAAACATTCTACAAATACAATACTCCATAAGATGAACGCTGATATTTAAAATGCGAAGCAACGTGACTCATGAGACACTATCTTGAATCAGATAGAGTAGTTGAACACTCTTCCAGATTCTTCTACTGCAGACTTCAGTCTTGTTAGAGTAGTTTTGTTCAAGTGTTCAGACTTCAGGCCCAATGTCACCGCTGCGGATAAAGTTGCTTCAGCTTCTTGCGATTTATTTGCAACCAAATAATAATTGATAAGGCGTGAGTACGCATTTCCCAATGACGCCAATGATAATTCTTTGTTTGATTTCAATAATGTGATAAGTTTTTTGATTTTTTCTGGTTCGTTTCTAGTGTGACTCTCTTGCAATAATCTTCTGAATACAACCACAGGTGCCTTGGCCAGCCATTTTGACCAAATCTTGTCGGCTTCTTTGTCCTGTCCAGCTAATAAAAGTTCCATCCATAGCAGATTGGCTGGCAGGAACTTTCCTTTTTCTGCGGCAATGTCGGTTATTTCAGTACCTTTAAAATGAAATAAATTAATTTATAACTTTAAATTAGATATTTTGGGTGATCAGTTTTCATGGGTTCAAAGAGAGGTTTATGTGTATGAACTTAATATTTATTTATTTTAACCTCTCGCACACAACTATGGTATAACTAGCTTTTGTCCGCGATTTCGTCTGTGTGGCGTTCGGTTATATCGCAATATCGAAACAAAAAGAAGTGTTTCAAGTATTAATTCGAGTTAACTAAGACATACATTTAAATTCCCTTTAAAACTGAGTATCCTTTTCACCCCCTTAGGGTGGAATTTCCAAATATCCCTCCTTAGTGGGTGCCTACATTATATAAAGTAACCATGTGCAAAATTTCAAGTTTTTAGTTCCAGCGGATTTGGCTGTGCGTTGATATATCACCCAGTCAGTCAGTCAGTTTACCATTTTATATAAATAGAAGATGGTGGACTTATGCCTAATATTTAAATGAATATTGGAACGAAGTGTCTTATCGCGCGTTGCGAAAGGGGGCTAGACGGAAAAAATTAAAACCAAAAGTTGTAACGACACTTTGTGCTATAGTTGTAAGCCGTGCGGCGTGCGCGTGTTTCTCTGTCTGTCTCTCTCTCTCCCTCATAGAAAGCAAGCCAGTTATTTTCGTTTCGTCTTTCTTCACTAATTAATCGAAAGGTACTTCGTTCCATCCGGGTGTCCCATGACACCTCTCAAGATTTTTTTATTTGTCTTAACTCGTCTGTATAATGAGTGAGTATGTTAATTAGGCGGATAATATTCCACCGAAATACTTACATTTAGTAATAAGCTCGCTATCTTCAATAGCAGTTGCTAGCGCGCCACTCCTCGGGAACCTTGTCAGCGCACTTTCTAATTCCTCAAGTGTTTTAGCCGATTTGACCGACTGTAATAAATTGTCTACATGTTGCACACCACCGCCCCTCTTGAATATAGCCAAAGTCAACTTATCATCGTACGTAATACGGCGTTTCAGTGACTCGTTTACGTATTTGCCCAATTGTTGTATTTTTTCCACGTTTCCGGCCTCAGCTAAAGATTTTAGCATGAATTTGAGGACACTCATTTTAGGTATTACTCCGTGTTCGATTGATTTCATGGCGACATCCATAGCTTGTGACAGCTGACCGTCCTTAGTCATGGTCTCGATATGTGTAGATACATCGTTCTTGGTCGGTTTTGATGCTTCCCTTCGCGACACGATTTTTTCTACCACGTCGCCTTGATTCTTAGCCGATTTGCTGGTTTTTTCATCTGGTATAATGAATGGTACTTCTCTTTGTTGTGATTTCAAATGGTTGCCGAGATATGAGAGGAATTGGTCGCTGGGCACTTCGCCCTCTTCTTGCAGGAGAGTCCAAAGTCCGAGAGCTTTGTCAGTTTCATTAGCTTGGCAGTAAGTGACGAGCAAGTGGTAGAAGATGTTAGAGCGGTCAATGTGTGACAACTCCTTTGTAGCTTCGAGTAAACCTTCTAGATATTCTGATTTTCCTTCCTGTAATAAAATTAAAGTGATCATATTTTCATAATATGAAACGTAAGTATGGCTTCCAAATAAGTCTGATATATAAACACGGAAGGCGAAATCATGCTGTGCCGACATCGAATAAATTGGGATAAAGACTTGTAACTAAGTCAATTAATCTGCCTAGCCTTTCTGAACAATGTTAGGGTTGGTTTCCAGTCTAACCGGATGCAGCTGAATATAATAATACATGAAGTGACTACCTATCTGACCTACACAATCCAGTAACTGGACAATATACCCCTTGGTGAAACTGGAGGTCAGACATTCGTTATGGGTCGTCAGAACCCATAAAGACTGCCTAAGATTCACGAATGGCCGCCGAGGCCAAAGGATTAACGTGCTTTCCGAAGCACCGAGGAGTCTCGGTATGGAAAAATGGTCACCCATCCATGGCCAACCCCGGCAAGCGTAGCTTAACCTGATGGATCGACCTGGACGGCTGTTCAAAATAAGAATGTTACCTCAACATATCTCTGGCAGGCGTCCTCCAAGCGTCTGTGGCGGGTTTGCAAGCCGGGTGTCTCCAGGATACGACGCGCCTGTCGCAAGCGGCCGCACTCTATAAACGCGAGAACCAAATCGTGGAGAATGTTCACTTCGCCGTGCACCTGAAATAACGTAAACAATATAGTTAATTAACCCCTCAAATGTCGTATGAACCCAATAGGTTCATAAGAAAAATTACCTCGAAACGACAATAAGTACTACCTACTCTGTCAAGAAAGTACCGGGAAAAGATCAATAATACACAAAATGTCTGTTATTCATCCAAATTTATTTTATCACCTTCAAAGTATGCTCCTTAAGAAACGATACACTTGCGCCAACGAATAATCCATTCATCAAAACATTTTTTAAACGCTGCTTCCGGAATTGAGTTCAGTTCTCGCCGCGAATTCGACTTTGGCGTGTTTTTTTCGGTTTCGGTTCAGTTGGAAGGCGCCACTCCGAAGCTTGTTGACTAGTTTGCATGTTAAACTCGTAAACCCACGTCTCGTCACCAGTAACAATGCGTTTCATGAATGTTGGGTCCGAACTGACTCGTTCTAGCATGTCCTCAGCGACTTTCATGCGATTGAGTTTTTGGAGAAAATTCAGATCTTTTGGGACTAGCCGAGCAGCAACATGTTTCATACCCAAATGATTAGTTAAAATGGTACGGATCGACTCGTGAGATACAGAAAGTTCGGCGGCTATCTCTCTCAGAGTTGAATGGGGATTTTCAGTCACTATTTTCTTCACTTTTGCGATGTTAACTTCAGTTGCAGACGTTGACGGCCTACCAGAGCGAGGCAAATCTTCCATCACATCTCGACCGCTTTTGAACGCTTTGAACCACTCATAAGCACGAGTTTTTGATAAAGTCGATTCACCGTAAGCCTTCTGTAACATTTTCAGTGACTCCGAACACGAAATTCCATTGGCGATGCAAAATTTAAGACAAACTCTTTGTTCGATATTTTTGTCCATTATGAAATTCGCAATACACACTATATATGGTATTACTAAAACCAGCACTGTATTTAATATAAATAACAGATGCAACTCAAACTCCGCGCCAAAATGGAAAATAGTTGTGCCAATATAACAACTAAAAAAAAAACAAAAATTTGCATTTGGAACCATAAACAAATCATCCATTCCCGATACTTTTTTGACTGAATGTATAACTCGTTGAGCTCTTATAAGAAACCGGTTTCTAATAGGCAAACATCTAATGGGTTAAAGCATGAGCTTTATTGAATTCCTATCAGACAAAATGGAAACTAACATCAGGACCACATATTCTTCTTATTATTGTTTTTATGTTCATCTTCATTGCCAAAGCATATAAATGCAGTTTGGACTCTGGAATTTTGGTGCTTGTATAAATATTGCTTTTCACAAGCGCAAGACAAGAATTGTAATTTAAACCTTATATCAATGAAAACAAGTCACAAAACGCACGCAACTGATTTACACCAGCTACTCACTGTACTCTAGTACACAAAAAAGTTTTCACTTATTTTCGTGTCGTTGACTTATACAGGGTGGAAGGGATTTCGACGCGCACTCGATTACCATGGATACCTATACCATAGTACATGATTCTGAACCTACCTTTGTTGAAAAATTCGTCAGTTACAAAAGTAATTGTATCTTCAATAAATTTTCACCACTTCCTAGTGCTTTAGCTAGGAAGAAGAAGTGGCGCAACAAACACTGCATAGGTATTATTGCACTTTTCTAAGAAACAGCTGATGTTATTATTTATAACCAACGAAAAATTTCAATGCAGTGAGGTTCAGAAGCATGCTGAACTCACGGCAACCAGCTTCGCGTCGTTGTCCCTTCCAACAGTATTTCGTCTGACTTGAACAGCTCAGATGTTTGTCTCAATTAAGACCTACAGAGTGGACACATGCGCAAGTGATCACTATACCAAACGTAAACACCATCATACCTGAGTACTAAGATCCGCCAACCACTGCAGTTTAGTAGCATCCTCCTTCATGATAAGTGTCTTCATCAGTTCTCCCTTCCATGGAGTACTTCTGTACTTTTTACAGCTGTTCTCGAACTCTTTAAGGGCACCGTCTATGTCGTCCTTTAGTATGTGCACCTTGATTGAAGGCCCGAGTATAACATTTGAAGGTTCAATGTAATTGTAATCGATAAGAGTTTGTGTCATTTCTTTTACCTAAAATAAAACAAAAAAGGTTATTTCACCTTTGAATATTTTTGGATGACTACGTTTTACCGTCATTAGGACCAAAGTAAAAATTTGATAAGTATAAAAGTCATTATAGGTGTTTATAAAGTTACAACAAGGGAAGTCGTTACTTGATCATTAACACCGTAAATACTACTCTTCACATACCTGTTCATCATTTTTCTGCTCTGCTAAGATGTTCAAGATCTGCCAGCACTTTGAAGTTAACATAAAGCCTGCGCCTTCATCCACCTGTTTGTTATTCTTCAAATAAGCTATAGATTCGTCGAACCTGTTTGCTCTAATTAGAGCATACGCCATCAGCACTAGTTTAAACTTGTTCAAATGAAAATCTGGCTCTTTTGTGGCGATCTCTGTTTTGCATGCTTCAGCCCTTTCAATATCATCATTTTCACAATAAAATTCAAATAGCTGCGCCAGAGTCGCCGTTGTTAGTTCAAAGTTTGATGCTTTCAACTCCTCTATGAAACTGTTCACCTTGCTAACATTATTTTCTTTTATATAAGCTACAAGTAGTTGTTTTTGTAAGCGGGTCAGGTTAGTGAGGCCTTTGGCCCTCAGCTGCGCTAGCTGGGTCTCCATCTGAGCGATGCTACGCACGCCCCCCGCGCGGCGCTGGCTCTCAATGGGAATCGGCTCCATGTCAGACGTCGACAGCTTGGTTAATAACTGCGACAAATTCGTAGTCATGTTTTCTCCAAGAAATTCTTCTATCGATACTGCTGTGTCAGTGGTTATTCTTAAGCCTTTATCGTAAATAGCTACCAAAAGTTTTTCTGCCAGGTCTGGTTTTATCAAGTTTTTGATTGATGATCTAACAATGCGGCTTACTTCGTGGAGGTCAATTTTTTCTTCGCCTTGCCCTTCTTCTTGGACGGAGTCTTGTTCAGCCTGTGCAATAGGTTTGCTACTGATGACATGAAGTACTGTCGCAAAAGAATCAATATCTCTCGATTTCGTCACTGCATTGATGAGGGGCCTAGCAACAAGAGAATAATTGCCCCATGGACGATACAACACAGCAATTTCCGCTGCCTGTTTAAGGTTTCCGTCATCTAAAAGCTCCACCATTAAGTTTCTTGCTCCATGTATTGCCGGTACGCTTGCGATTTGAAGTTTGGTTAAGACATTCTGTGGGGTGTTATTTTTGATCAAGAAAGGAATAACATAATCTCTCAGAGCTTCTCCAGTAACAGTTATACCATTGTTGGACATTTCTTTTAGAATTTGTAGGAGCCCCTCTTCATCATTTTCCTTTCCTTTTTGCACTAACAATGGCCAGTAGTAGTGCTGTCTGATTTCTAGACCTTCTTTCTTAAGTTCTTTGAACAATTTCTGTGCTAACTCTGCTTGGCCATGTTGAAGAGCACCTTCAGTTGCAATGAAGAAGGCATTTGGTACCAAACCATCACTCTGCAATTCCCTGCAGGTTTCAATCACTTCATCGGCAGGTTTGTTAAGTCTAAGTAGTTGCTTCACAAAGAATGCACCCTTGAATGGGGTATCCTCAATAGTTGTAGATTTTGGCATTGTTTTCATGATTTTTTTGGCAGTTGCTTCTTGTCCCTTATTAAGTAGTCTCAATATCACATTGCATACATCTTGGTTGTATCCAATGCCTTTTTGCAAGTGGGGGATTAGTTCCTCCACTTTGTCCCCATGTCCACTGATAGCTAGATGTTCAATGATTTCTAGAACATCCTAGAATGGAATAATGTACAAAGTTAATAAATAGTTTGATTGAGACTAATGAAGCACAGTTAACATTCATGTTGAGAAGTTTTCATTCATGAAGAATATGTGGATTCTTATAATTAAAGTAAAAATCAACCTTACCCTGTCTGTCAATAAAGCTTCTTTCTCATTTGCAGTTTTGATTGTTGCGTGAATGCCTTCAATGTCACCCTTCTTGCCATACCCACAAGCCAGCAGTGTATATGTACGATTTGAGGGTTCAAGACCAGCTCCGGCCATTGTCTGAAGAACAGCTTTAGCGCCATCAGTATCACCATGAAAAGCATGGCCCATTACGAGGGCATTCAGCACAGGTTCTGAGACTGGCATGCTGAGTTCCCGCATCTTTTCTAACACCTTCGTAGCGCCCTCTACGTCACCCTCCTGGCAGTACCGCCACATTAGTCTTTGGTATGTTACCCTAAAAGGCAAAGCAATTTTGTATAGTTTGTGTAGTTTGGCTTATTATGTGACAATCGTGTTTTTCTAACCATGGCACCATTCATGGAAACAAATATCTGTGTTGTGGTATAAAGTTTGACAACAAATTCAGTCTTTGATATCCTGTCTTAGGGTGGCTCCACTCAAGTAATCAGATCAAAATCAAAAGTCATTTATCAGGCTGAAAATCAGCACTTTATGAAGGTCAAAGTTAGATGATGTTATTATTCTGATTGAATAAATAAGTGATGTAAGTTAAAATCATCAAATGGAGTGGAGTAAAGACTCAAAAATCTGGGGTTTACCTTTATATGAAGACCTTACCTACCCTACCTACACGACCTACCCTACCTACCTAGGGGTATGACAAATGGATAGTAGCCGATTCTCAGACCTGCTGAATATGCATATAAAATTTCATAAAAATCGGTCAAACCGTTTCAAATGAGTATGGTAACTAACATTGTGACATGTGAATTTTATATATAAGATAGCCATTTACAAATAAAACAAAAATATAAGTGAGTACCTGTTAGGCTGCAACCCTTTCCTCTCCAACTCCTCAAGGAACTTGGCAGGAGAGAATTGGTGCTCATTTTCAATGTAAACCCTTAACAGAGCATTGTAATGTGAGATGTCCATAGGAATCCCTCTTTCTGTGAGCACACTCCATATCTTTTGTACCAGAAGCGTTCTCTGTTCCGGTAACTCCTCTGGTACCAGCTCACCTGTTGTGGAAGGTAACATTATGAATAAAATTGTATATTATATTAAAAAAAAAAATCTTTAAGGTGGAAAAGTAAGACAAGTAAGAGCAGTGTTGGCCCAGTGGTAACTGCCAGTAACTGCTGGTAACTGAGTTAAAGGTTGTTGGTTCAAACCCAAGCAGGCATTTTACTTTGTCAATTGAATAATTCCATCACCATTGCTCTCTAAACAGTGACGAAAAACATTGTGACAAAACCGGCAAGTCCAAGAACCAAAAAATCGAAGACATGTGACATGCACCAAACCATACTGGACCCGCATGGTAGATGACGGCCTACTCCCTCTCAAAGAGCAGAGGCCTGTCTCCCAGCAGTGGGAACATTATAGGCTGATTATGATGAGAAAAGAAAAGAAAAATTGAGGTATCATACATTTTGTCCTAACTGGTAGACACGGTAGTCTGACTACGCTAAGTAATTCACACTCCAATAAGGAAAATTATTGTCAGCAAATTTTTAAAAAACTTAACATTTTAAGAAAAATGATTAAATTATGCTTGAAAGAAAAAAGAAGACAATTTTTATTCTACACCAATATCAGTACATCAAGGAATGAATAGAATACAAAATGAAACTGCTGATAGTATGTATTCCTATTACAGGTATACACAACATCCATGATACAGATAACAACATAATATAAGAAGGCAAAAAAAACAATTCTTTTTGTGACCAGTTATGGGTTGTGTGATAAGGTCAGCCCAGTATTTATGGTGCAGTTTCAGCTTATGAATGTCAAATAGTAAGCGATGTGATTGTTGCATATTGGCATGAACATTTTTTTTTTATTAGAATGCAGTCAATCTGATATGAAAGTTTACTGTCTGGTAAACAATTTGCTTTAACCCTTAGCCATCCCAAATGTGGATCAACACAATGGCTTTTCAGTTGTTTCTGTAATTACCAGGGATTTTAGGGAGCTCCGTAACCGAAACTTTCGGATATCCAATATAAAAAATTATCCGTAACCATAACCGAATCCGAAATAAAAGTTTCGGATAATATCCGAAACTAACAGATAATCAGAAATAATTTCATATCCCTATCCAGTATAATAATCATTCCTATATCTGTATCCGAAATTTCATATCCATAACATCCCTGGTAATTATGGCTTACAAGGTTTTATTCTCAAATGACAATTATTTACGTAATATTTATAAACATTTTGTATAGTTTTCTAACCACAACATCTAATGACCAGCAGTGACTGTGAGCTAGTGATATCATTTTTAGATTTGATTTCATCAAAAACTTCATCAATGTCCTTCTTAGTGATTCTTCCAAATCTCCGCACTTCAGCATCTAGTTTTTGTAACAGCGGTTCTAAGTTTTCCTTTTTTTTTGTTGCATAGTCTCTCATTAGGACACTGGAAATAAAAAGTAAAAAATATAAATGGGTGGTATTGTGTATCAAAAGTAAACTGCTAGCACAACAGTATTACAAATCTTATTGGCCCAAAGCTACGGCACTTCTACAGCATTCAGTGGTAACCCATTTATAGGCTTTGATGAAACAAAACATTAAATAACTTCAATCAATGTTATACTTATATTCCAGCCACCGAGAAAATTCGTCCCTAAAAATTGTACCCAACTTTATTGTTGGATTGCTTCTAGTACACTACAGCAACATTAAAATGATTACGGATAGTTACACAATATAATTTGAATTATTCACTCACTTATTAGCGGCACTTATAGCTATAGGATTGATTAAAGAATTGGCTTCAGCGGTCTTGGCTGTGTTCAGGATAAGCGTTCGGGCCGCACCGGTGAAGTACCGCACAAACTTCGTAGACCTTAAAAGCGACGACATTTTGTTGCTGCGGATCTTTAAAACATTAAAAATTGAAGTAATTCCGCTTCAATTTCGGGAAGAATCACTGAACTTATATCAAAAACCAATCCGAGCAGCTAGAACTAGCTAAAAAAGAACTTTGAGGTTATTAGTTATGTCACTTGGCATTTCCTGGCCGGTGTTGCTAGTTAATTATAACCAGAAGATTCAACTTTTTTTTTCATGGATTTATTTTGTGTTACATAGATGTGTAAGCATTTACACATTACATAAATATTTGACTGCGGTTAATTTCGAAACGATTTTTTTAATTTTGCGTTATCTATCATAGACAAAAAAGTAAAAAGTTGGTAGACTATCAGGTGCAAACAACATTTAATTATTTGTTCGTTCGGAAAATTACTGCAGAAAACTTAAGATAATTTGAATTTCGCGGGCTATCCATTTGCTTGTACAAATACTAAGAAGTGCCTGTATAATATGATGTTGTAATAAATAAATATTTATTGAAATTTGATTGATTTCTTATTTCTTTTCAAAAACTTGTAGCAAGTTTTTTTGACGAAAGTTGCTATTGCCAATAAGATCATTCTTTCAATATGGAATCTTAATGCCTTTACCTAATATTTTTACACAAAAATGAGACCTTAATATCACATTATCAAGCGTATTAAATTAGTTAATAATGAAACATGTGAGCTAGATAAAGGCCACTTTTGTAAAATTAAATATCTATGGTTAGGTGATTGTTAATTAAGATAACCCGTATTTTTATAATCTACTGATAAATTATTTTAGTGATAGCTGTTCGTCACGTATAATCTATAAGAATGCGCCAGTCAGCGTATCAGTGTTGCGAAGGTACCAGGGCGTTTAATAATTGTATAAAAACGATAAACTTCGCAAACAATGGGAAATTGCTGTACAAAACATGACCATTTTAGAGATGCAGATAATAAGGAGGAAGAGTTTTTACAGGTCAGAGTACAAAAGTCAAAAATAATAAAAAAGCCGAAAAAAATTGCATCGCGCATCTGACAGTTTGATTTGGGTTTATTGTGGTGTCAAGGTGGCGACATCTACTTTTCACCTTTGAATCCCAATAGGCATTGGTGCATTTCCGGGCAGACTATTTTCAAATTTTTGGCTTATCCTATTTTGTTCCATCGATACGTGTTCAATAATTTAGCTAATATCATGGTGCCTATTGGTTGGTTCTTAGATAATAATCGATAAATTGCACTTAGTTGCCTCATGTTTAGTTAGTTCTTCCTTTTGCAATCGTGCAGCACTATAATTTACGCACGAACTACAAGACATAATTCTCAAACACCAGCAAAACTTGACAGACGGCGAGATAGGGAACTATAACAAAATGTATTGAATTTGACGCAATGTTGACATTATCTGATGCAAGCAGCGCCTTCGTTTAAATTAAAAACTAAATGGGCCTGGGTGATCATTACCGGGTGTCAACTTGTGACAGCTGTCAACTGTTTTGTCAATTCCGATCACCGGCCCCGGGCTTGCAACACGAGTTCACACGTCGCAATTTTACCTGGCGCGGGATTCGGCACAGTAGTTTTCGAACAGAAGGTTCAGCCGGTTGATATTAGAGTATTAAAAATCTCCTAGAGTTAAAGAAATAAACAATCTACAATCAAAACATAAAAATGGTGAGTTTTAAAAACTGTTAACTTCCTTTGACTTTGGTTTGACCTTACGTGTTGTTGCGGGGAATCTTTATCAATAATTATGTTAGATTGTTACGTGTATTGATGGAATTATATCTAATTAGAAAATGAAAAGCATGACTAGATACAAATTCCTTAATAAATTCGCAAGCTGCTTTGGTTAACTTAGCCCAGCCTATAAATAACAGGTTTTGTTGAAAACAGCTATCCAGCGCTGAATCTATTCTAATATAAATTTGTAAAAAATTTTATAACCAATTTCTTAAAAAATAATTGTAATTTTTAAAGTCCCTACTTATCTTTAACTTTATGATTAAAAAAAAAATGATTTTGTAACCATGGTAACTAAGCTTGTTAGCCTGGTCAGCTTATTGGCAGTGATCTTGTTTTGTACCTATTACATAATAATAACATTGGCACAAACATGAATACTGAAGGAGTTAGTATAATATTTTTGTTGGAAAGTTCTCAAGTTTCTAAATGTAGATAACTTTTTCTATATATTTTGGAAATATGTGGGTAGATGTTGCATTATTAAATTTTATGATCTAAAAATTGTTCTCTCCAATGCTAAAAGACAGTTCACAAAGGAAAATTACTATAATAATATTATTATATAAATTACTATAGTTATTAATTTCAACTCAAAATATTGATGTTGAGATCCTGCCGTTTTGCCGAAAAGATTTTGCCAAATTTTCATTACCCAAACAAATTTTAGCAACCTTTTTTTATACCAATGTAATATTTGGAATAATTTTAGTACGCACATTTTCATTTGGTCAAATGTTTACTTGGCAGATTATTACCAAGGATAATGTCATTAAGGCTTTTGGTCTTTAATCAAATGATTTATTACAGCAAAAAATATTTAGACAATAAACGTTTAGTCAAATGATTTGTTATGACAAAAAATATAAAGGCAAAAATAAACATTTTACTTGTTTGTTAAATTTGATGTCATTTGCGTATTTCTTTGTAAGCTTATGTGCTTGAATTTGTCTAAAACAAGTCAAATTTATGGTTACTAGACATTAGGTTATTTATGGAACTAGTAACAGTAGGTTATTAATTTTAAAAAAATGGTTAGGTTAGGTTAAAACTGTGACCACCTACGCACGAGCCGAGCGAGCGAAGCGAGCGGTGCCGCGGCAGCGGCCGGCGAGTGCCAGAAACGACTAGATTATATAGAAAAAAACATGGAAAAAAGAGATTATTTTTAGGAGGCTATCGAGAGAAATAATATAATTATAATAACATTATTATTACCTGTTTAGAATTTGTCCCAAGTGGAAAAAGCACCCTTGTAATAAAACGTCTTCAACGTTAGATCTTATTAAGTTTAAAATTGACGACTAAAAATATTTGGCTTATTTAATTTTGCGTAAAATATGTTATACCAACTGAAATATTTGACTAGATAAAAAATGGTAAAAGTACTAGTTGGTGAACAAGTTATTGTTCAAACATTCACTTGCCAAACATAGGTTTTCGTAACAATTATTTGTAAAGAGATTTTTTGGTAAGTAACAATTTGGCAAATGAAATTATGCGAAAATTTGTTTGGGAAATGATAATTTGGCAATTTCTTTTCGGTAAAACAAGGGAGACCCATTGATGTTTTAACAGACTTTAATGAATAGTTATTTTGGTCATGCTGCATTCAACTAGAAACTTGAAGCTATATTGTATTCTTTGCTTATTTTCAGGCTGAACCTGTTAAAGTTGTTGTCACCGGTGCTGCGGGCCAGATCGCCTACTCATTGATCTACCAGATTGCTTCTGGTGCCGTGTTCGGCCCCAGCCAGCCTGTGTACTTGCACCTTCTTGATATTGCCCCTATGATGGGAGTCCTTGAAGGTGTGGTCATGGAACTGGCTGACTGTGCTTTGCCCCTGCTGGCTGGTGTATTGCCAACTTTCAACCCTGAGGAAGCATTTAAAGATGTTGTTGCTGCATTCCTGGTTGGTGCCATGCCCAGGAAAGAGGGCATGGAAAGGAAAGATCTTCTTGCCGCCAATGTTCGCATTTTCAAGGAGCAAGGTCAAGCCATGGACAAAGTTGCCCGCAAGGATGTGAAAGTCCTTGTTGTTGGCAACCCAGCTAACACAAATGCTCTCATTTGCTCGAAGTATGCTCCTTCCATTCCTAAAGAGAACTTCACAGCTATGACTCGTCTGGACCAAAATCGTGCTCAGTCTCAATTGGCAGCCAAGATTGGAGTCCCTGTGCAGAATGTAAAGAATGTTGTTATTTGGGGTAACCACTCATCCACACAGTTCCCAGACGCATCAAATGCTGTTGTGACTGTTGGTGGTGCACAGAAGCCTGTGCCAGCAGCTATCAATGATGATGCCTACTTGAAGTCAGCCTTCGTCACTACAGTGCAGAAGCGTGGTGCTGCCGTCATTGCCGCAAGAAAGATGTCTTCAGCTCTCTCTGCAGCGAAAGCTGCCTCTGATCACATGAGGGATTGGTTCTTAGGTAGTGGAGACCGCTGGGTGAGCATGGGTGTTGTCTCTGATGGCTCATATGGTACACCACGTGACGTCGTATTCTCATTCCCTGTCACAACCGCCAATGGCAAGTGGAAGATTGTTCAAGGTCTGACTATCTCAGACTTTGCGCGCCAAATGCTTGATGCTACGGGCAAGGAGCTTTCTGAAGAAAAGCAGGATGCCTTGGATGTCTGCAAGGATTGACCCAGTATAGAAACGGAACTATAAGCAATATAATAGCATTAGTTTATACATATGTGTAGCCGCTACAATATTATTTTTTTATTACAGAAAATGGCTTTTAAGTAATCGTGGTCACAGACTTCTAATTTTCATGGTCAGAATTTTAATGAATCTGTCATGTCATCAGACTCACAAACTGCTTTATTGATTAGGCATTTCTTTATTATAGTTTTGAATATACTGGTTTTTTTTTATTTTCATATAAAAGCATTTATATTATATAAATTTACGTCATATTTTTGAGACTTTTTACTGCTTTATTGATTGTATGTTATTTACGTCATAATAAAATTGTGTTTATTCTGTTATCATGTTTTCTGTTATTTATAAATTGATAACACTTATAGCTTGATGAAGGTCACTGTAAATAAAGATTATTGTTACTATACCTTGTATACATGATTTATGCATCGTATGTGCCGTCCAGCGTCCTACACCATAGGCATTATTCGTACAACCACTATCTCAAAGTTATGCAACCAATGAGGTTCTAATTACCTATCTTTTTTTCCGTGTTGTGGCTATGAATGGTCCATCCGTGGTCATGTGGGATGGACATGACCAGCATAGCGCAATGGTCCCTGAGAGTGATCTATGTCCATAATGGACTGGAATAATCATAATACTTTATTCAAAGAGGAGAGAATACCTACCTATATAATATAAAGGGTGTACGTTACGCCAGCAAGAAAGTGTCACCTAGAGTGATATAAGTAGAACGTATAATTAGTGCGCAATCTGCTGTAAATGTGCGCCGCATAAAAAAATTGTGCGTGTTGTAGTTTTGAAAAAAAAACGTAAAAACGATTCCTGCTGGAGTAACGTTGTTCTAGCAAGAAAATTCTAGACGAATTATCGGAGAGATAAAATACATACATGGGCAGAGAGCTTATATTTGTGCAAGTATGTGCGCCATAAATATAATTTGTGCGTCTTCAGGTTTTCGAGATATTGCGTTTCTCGCTGCAGTAACGTTTTGCGAATTCGTGTATCTCTAAGACCATTTTATGTGCGCCTGTAGAATGAACATACACGAATAGCTCTTAATTAGTGCATATTTGTGACATAATTAGATGCCAGATAATATTTATAATTTTCAAGTAATCGCGCTTTATTGAAAACTTAAAAAAATATTGTAGCGCCTAAATGAGAAGACGTATAAGCTCGCTAAAAACTGTATTCGTTCCATCTTGTTGTTTATAATTACCATAAAAAGTTTCAAAACAGAACCTACAAGCGTTAATGAATAATATTACTAAAAGTCGAAACGACGGCATCATAACTTTGACGCCAACAAACAAGAAACTGGCTCAACCTAAGATGTGTAGATGTAAACCAAAAATTAGTGCATTTATCAAATAATATATAGTAAAAATATCCAGCTTCAACTGTTTCGTGTTAAGTAAATATTAATACCAAACCAAAACAGTTATTCAGCGCAGGTTATCCGACCAAATTCGAATGACTACAAAAAAGCGACGGATTCATACGTATCGATGACCTCCTTTATTAAACGTATTACACCTAAACTGTGTTCGTACAGTCACGCTCAAATGTTCGTTGGGAATTATTATTACAATGACCTAATAAAAATATAATATATACCTAGGTATTAAATGTACTTTCTGATCATATGAAATCAAAGAGCTTGTTGGTTTAAAAAAATATTATTTTTATTATCATAATCATGATTCTTAAAGTAATTATGGCAACAAATCACAGATCAAATTTTCTACCTATAAATATTAGAACAAACATTGTTCAATTAAACTATTTGTACCTTGTATAGTCATTTGGTATTATTTAAAATCACAGATCAGTTTTTCATTTACTTAAGTACACAAACAATAAAATCACTTAAAGTAGTTCAGTACCATCATGGCGTGAAATTTAAATATTAAGTAGTTGTTGTTTTGGCCGAGATATAATTATGTTTTGGGTATGATTATATAGTACGCGAACGTAATAAAAACCTATAGAGCGTTATATTTTGTTATCAATTTATGTTTCTTAAAGAATAGCCGGATTTGAAAACTTCAACTCAAGTTTCACATATCGGGCTGCTTAGGTTTGGGTTTTCAAATTAGGCAATTAATAAAAGGATAAAAAAGAATAATAATTTTAACCGGTCTATACTACGTTCGCGTATCATACTATCATACCCAAAACTAAATTATATCTCGGCCAACAAATAGGTAACTACTTTATACTTGAATTTCCCGTTATGATGGTACTGAACCTTTATCACAGAAAATCACAGTTTTAAGTATAGGTAACATTGCTAATTAAAGCTATATAAACTATGTAAATATTTAACAAATTTTAAATCATAGATAAATAATTAAGGGTAATCAAATGCTAAATTCAGATAAACCATGTTATTCTAACAAGTAGACTATTATATGTGGCATAATATTATAGTGCCCGCGCCGTTGGATTTTACTATAAAGGTCATCGTAACATTCAAATAAATTACTATTTTTTCTATAGCAGTGAGCCCTGTAATGTCCAACACCTTTGGGTGTTGAAGTAGGCTGATATTCTATTACAGATAGAATTGTGTACTCCTTATTATTTATTTCGATGGTAAGAGGCAGATCATCCAACATAGCATACATATCATGAAGTTCAAAAATGATAATGTCTTTAACCTCGTATACAAATGACACATTTCCACCGCGACAAATGTGACACTCTGGTGGACATTCTGTTTTTAAACATGATTGACAAGCTTCTTGCAGGTAATTGATACCTTTAGTATTTATTATATCCAAGTTCAACTGCAAATACTTGCAATTGAACAATTTATTTTCATCTTCATAACTTGGGCACATACTATTAGAGCAAACTCTTTGTCTTATAGCTGAAACGAATATGCTACTTGTACATATTTCATCTAATATTTTGGTCGCATTACATGAACAGTCAACTACGTATTGGGTGTTTAAAGTTTTGAAAAGTTTAAGGAGCAATTTCGCTCTCAGATCATATATTTTTTTACAAAAATTTTTCACATTCGATAATTCTGTAATGAATAACAAGAATTCAATAAATTCTCCTTTATTAATATGTGTATCTACAGAATCTTTAAAGTTTTGCCTATCTTTGTATGCTATCGCAAACGT
This sequence comes from Hyppa rectilinea, assembly GCA_951799385.1. Classification (NCBI taxonomy): domain Eukaryota; kingdom Metazoa; phylum Arthropoda; class Insecta; order Lepidoptera; family Noctuidae; genus Hyppa; species Hyppa rectilinea. Next base: position 5,890,126 of record OX637310.1, on the reverse strand, counting down.
TTGTGCAACAGAATCGAATGCACACGTATTTGTTATGATAGTCCTATTTTCAATTTTAGAATTTGCTACGTTGCCGTTTTGTAAAATATAAAGTGGTTTGGGTTTAAAAGTTCTATGTGTGGATACCGCTAGCCCCCTCCAATTCTCAATTTCTATCGGGTTATCTTGAAAGACTGACTGTGCCTCAAAGTCGTTATTTTCGCACTTCAAAGGCTTAGAGGTAAGATTTGCTCGTTTATTTTCTGTTCGTTTTGTTAGCAGAGTTCGATGAGCTCGTTTTCTTGGCTCTATTCTATGTAAAACGTCACTGGAACTAAGTTTTACACTTCCATTTATAAAACCATGGTGCTGTACTAAAAACTCGTCTAATCTCACGCGTTGGTTTCTTGTGTCAAAGTATATACTTTTTAAATCTTTAAAATGGTTTTCTACATTTGAGCTTGATGCATAGTCTTTGACATTTTTAAAATATTTGTTCATAACACAACCCCACAGAGGAATTTTTTTCAGAAGTCGTTTAATTGTATTGTTCAATTCCGGTAAGAAATACTCATTTTTGTTATATGATGGTTCTACTAGCTGCAAGTACAAATTTTCAGTTTGTATTAAGTTGTCATAAAAGTTTATCAAACTTATAGAAACTTTTATGTCATCTTCGTCGTGAAGTAGTTCCATTTTTGTTTTTATGTCATTTTGAGTATTGATATCATCAAAGTTTTCGTGATTTGTGTGATTTAAAATTTGGAGCTTTAAACTTTTAAGAGCTTTATCGCATTTGGGCTGCGAATCATTCAATTCCGCACTCCTGAACTCATGGAGCGATAAAATAATTATGTCTCTTAAAACTGTTTTGAGTTCTTCATAACAACAGAGCTGCTGAATATATTTCATGCAACTAATGTAAAAGAACTTAACTTTTTCAGATGTTTTATCAAAACAGGTTTGTTTATAAAGTTTTTTAATAAAATGGGATTTGTCCATACGAATGTAACAGAGAGGTATTTCAGCGGTATTCCCTTCAAGCACATCAAAACACTGTTTTAAATAATGATTTAGTTCGGTTTTTAAAAACACTTTAGTTATTGCTCCTAGGAGAGCCGAACTATCATCACTTATGATTTCATTAGGCAAAGGTTTACCACTTTGCCACGTATTTAGCCATGTGGCTATCGTCTCCATTGTATGGGATTCGGAGGCCATGTAGCAAATTGGTATACTGGAATCCAGGGTATAGGCAACCACTGCATATAAAAATAAATGTTTAGGAGTGCGATATTTTAAATAATCATTAGAAGGTGGTGGCTCTATTGGCTGAAATAAAGAACCAGTAGCATCAATGGACAGTATTTTATGTTTATTTTTTAAGGTTTCGTTGTAGTATTCGTTTTGTGCTCTCGTCCAAAAATATATAAAAAAGGGAACAAGACTGATTTTATGGATAAAGTTATTATAAGGACTGCAGTGCGCCATAGCGTACAAAGACAGTATCGTATTTTTATCAAATTGAAGCGCACTTCTGGCTTCATGACGCATTTTTCTTAAGTTGGGTAATTTAGGGAACGTTGTCGGCTTTTTTGGATTGTCTACAATCATTACCTCATCTGCCATTGTGTGTTGGACTTTTAACGCTTTTTCATATATTAATTTTTTTTTTATTCGGTTTACTCTGTCAGAAGTAAGTCTGTTTTTAATCAGTGGGTCATGAGGATTTTCTTTTTTATATTTACTTAATTCACAAGTAACCTTTACACAATTCTTAGATGGGGGAGAAATATACAATGACAGTATAGCATCACATTGGGTACACCTGCCAGTACATTTGATGTCATTAAAATTAATATCAGCCGGTACATAACTATGATCAAAAGCAAATGTACACTCTAAATCACTTTTAAAAAATATTTGGTCTTGCAATTCATTCGTCCACTTTCTTGGTAAGAGACGGTAAATTGAGTTTTGTGGTACAATGTTTGAGTATTCTGCAAGGCTCATTTGAAATGTTATTATATAGGGATCAGTTTCTTCTTTTTCTTCACATATGGGGTATATGGTATTATCAAAATCAAAAAAATAAGTTTTGTTTCTTTTTATACATATTTGTAAAGCTTTATGGGTCATATTGCAATTAAATTTTTCTCGCAGTTCCTGCTGTAAGTAAACATAAACATTATCGCTTACAGGAGGAATCGCTGTCTGGAATGAGTCTTTATATTTACAAATAACCGTCTTTAAATTTTCTTTAAGAATAGTTCCTTTTCGACCCGCCATTATTTATTTAGATAATATTATTTTGTATAGAAATAACAATATTTATCTGAATTAAATTACTAGAAGTTGTTTCTTTCGGTTACATTATGGTTCGACATACCATCTGGTTGATGAACTGAATGTGTCAACAATACATACATCTATTCATATAATTAATTAACTCTTGAATTAGGGAAGACTTGTGAAGCGGTTTCCATTTTTCTACCGTAATCTTCTTGAAATGTGTTACTCTGAAAAATAACGAAAATCATAATAAGATTTTTTATCTTCAGACACCTACTTAATCTATGTACTTAGCGCTCAAAATTACATGATAGAATTTGTTGTAGAAACATAATTTGTTTTTATTTAATAGATAATTAACTACAATGATAATCTAAGTATTGATAATTGATAAGGTGTGATACGTTGGGCACCGACCACAATTTTTTTTTTTTGGAAATACATAATTTCATTGTTGCGAACACAAGTTGTACTATTTAGTACCCATCAAACATTTTAATGTAGCATAAGAACAGATAGATAGGTAACTAAATATCATTATTGTACCACGGAGGTAGTTGTGTTAGCGCAATACTGATAAAAAGGGAATTCAAACTATCCAATTAAATAGGTACTTACGATTGCAGAGCGTGCCATCGTCGCGTAAATCGTCATTAAATGTCCAAATATGGACAATACTAATGGTATTGTGACATGGTAATTATGTCGCATCGTCGGGCGGCTGTGTGAATACGTTGTGTCCAAGTTTCTAATCTTGTTGCAAAGTATTTGAACAAGTTCGACATGTTCAATACACCGCACGAAGACCGCACGGCAGCGATTCAACGAGTACCTCTGACTGGAATTCTACGTATGAACGGCTTGAACACAATTATCGTAGGTTCATTTATAAACGGACACCTCTCAAACACAATAATTCCGTAAAAGTGTGCACAGTACCACAAAAAATTATGTCACAGTCTAAACTTTGATTGACACCACTTTCAAACAAACAATAAAAAGTAAACAAACAATAATATCGCGGTGACTCAACGCTAGTGCACTTGACGTCATAACGGCTACTGTTTACCAAGTGATAACCCAAACGCACTATTGATGATAGAGCGACGTTTACGTATCTGTCTCTGTCACACTAAGACCGTACGCTTACTATCTGTCTCACTTTCTTCCCAGTGCAGCGGGGGGTGGCGCCGGACCAGGTAAACGGAAACGAAGCGAAAAAATTAAATCTATTAATAATCAAAAATTTAAAAGTTGATATATTAGATATATATCAACTAGTTAAAATGTATACACGCTTTGTGTATTTTTTACTGTTGTGGGGTTTTTGTAGTATTCATCACATATTTCTTGAACTTAAAAACAAGAACTTCTTAAAAAGTTCTTGTTTTTTTCTACTGATATAATAAATGCAAATGGCTAAATTTATTTGTCTAATCAAAAAAAAATTCTGAATGTATTTTAATTAAATTTGAAATGAAGATAACTTACCTATACTTATTATAGGAATAGCGCTTAGGCTAGGTACTTTTTATGATGTACTTACATAATCGTGTGCAAAGTTACCGGAACAGCTAGAATAGAATGATAGAAGAATAGGTATGTTTAATCTAATCAAAAGTTATTTATTTTTAACTATTTTCTACTGCACTGTACTCGGGCACAATACGTTTCAACCAGTTAGCGAGTAAAGTTAAGAAGGTCATCGATACGTATGAATCCGTCGCTTTTTTGTAGTCATTCGAATTTGGTCGGATAACCTGCGCTGAATAACTGTTTTGGTTTGGTATTAATATTTACTTAACACGAAACAGTTGAAGCTGGATATTTTTACTATATATTATTTGATAAATGCACTAATTTTTGGTTTACATCTACACATCTTAGGTTGAGCCAGTTTCTTGTTTGTTGGCGTCAAAGTTATGATGCCGTCGTTTCGACTTTTAGTAATATTATTCATTAACGCTTGTAGGTTCTGTTTTGAAACTTTTTATGGTAATTATAAACAACAAGATGGAACGAATACAGTTTTTAGCGAGCTTATACGTCTTCTCATTTAGGCGCTACAATATTTTTTTAAGTTTTCAATAAAGCGCGATTACTTGAAAATTATAAATATTATCTGGCATCTAATTATGTCACAAATATGCACTAATTAAGAGCTATTCGTGTATGTTCATTCTACAGGCGCACATAAAATGGTCTTAGAGATACACGAATTCGCAAAACGTTACTGCAGCGAGAAACGCAATATCTCGAAAACCTGAAGACGCACAAATTATATTTATGGCGCACATACTTGCACAAATATAAGCTCTCTGCCCATGTATGTATTTTATCTCTCCGATAATTCGTCTAGAATTTTCTTGCTAGAACAACGTTACTCCAGCAGGAATCGTTTTTACGTTTTTTTTTCAAAACTACAACACGCACAATTTTTTTATGCGGCGCACATTTACAGCAGATTGCGCACTAATTATACGTTCTACTTATATCACTCTAGGTGACACTTTCTTGCTGGCGTAACGTACACATATAAAGTGTAGGACCTTGGGAACCTCGACTTTGCATGTAAATGAACTCTTATAATGGGAGGTAGGTATTAGAAAAATTATAATTTATACAAAAATACACCTATTGTTTGTACAAATGTCCAGTTCGAGTCATATCGAGTCCTGCGTATGTGTGTGTTGATTGAATAGCCTTTAATTATATTAAATTCTCGTAGTTTCTGTGATCTAGATTCACTATTTTATTTGACGCATGTGTTACATACTTATATCTTGTTGATTGTTTATGATAAATTAGCGTAAAGATAAGTGGGTAACGTAGATAATGGATGATTGTCTTAAAATATTATCGTGAATAAGTTTGTAATGGAATTTTGAAAGTGAATCTTAATAGGTACAGATAACACCATCGTTTCTGAATGGAAAGAGAATGGATGCGTTTGTGAGATAAGAACCATAAACTGCTTTCATCAATCTATTTTCAAAGCATATTGAATTATGAAAATATTTTCTCACAGCCAGTCATTGAAACTATATAACGCATATTAATTAAGCGGGGATACCAAATTATGAAGGCTGGAGTTAGGTACTTAGGATGTTTTTCATCACTAATTGGGAGGCATTCAGTACGGAGTACCTATAGCAATGGGATGTTTACCTAGCCGCTAACGTATAACTGTCCAAAAGTTATATTTTGGTGAACATCTGGACTGAAGGACCGCCGTAACTTGTTATATTTGAATAACTCACGTGTTGTGGTGAGTTACCTACTCACTCTACTACAACTCACCACAACACTGGCTCATAAGTCTAGCGCCGACTTATCCAATAATATCCTGCTCCAATTAGGTATAGAGGTAGCACCATTTGCTAAGTGACAATTAAAATGTAGGTAATCGTTTTGTTTTATTAAGAGGGAACTCTATTGGTCCTTCCTACATACAAACGCATGCCGCTGTTTTCTTCGTTGATAATGCCTTATGGTATAGTACCTAATGGGAGGTTTATCTAGCCTCTAACGTATAACTGTCTAAAAGTTATATTTTGGTGAACCTGTGGACCGCAGGACCGGCGTAACTTGTTACATTTGAGTAACTCACCATAACCAAAGTCGACGCCGGTCTTATGAGCCAGTCATAAGTCCAGCGTCGACTTTGACCCCGATTTATCTAATAATATCTTACTCCAATTACATAGCAGCATTTGTTTAGTGACAATTAAAATGTAGTCTTTTTGTTTTATTATGTGGCATTTATAATATTGTACCTACTTTTTGTTTTTATGCACCTATGCTCGTTCAATTAGTAGGTACCTAATGTCTGGGGTAGTATAGTACGGTACCTACGTAGGTCACTATTAATTAACCCGTTCAATGAAGTAATATTTTTTACTTTCAAAGACCGTCGATGGTATTAGTATATTAATCTATGGTCGATTGTACCGCTGTCGCTGAATCCACCAATTGCTTAACCAATTGGTATATAAAGAGGTAAGAATCTGTGTGGCAATAACGAAGACCTGTTTTGTACAGAGTCTATACACTAGATGGCGCTTTACATTTACGTCATGTTTCTGAATCACGGTGTTAAGATTAGCCGCCGTTGAATCAGGTTCCCAAAGTTCGATAAAGAAATCATACTTACCTGGCATAGGGGATACCGTGATCAATAAGGCGGTTCCCCCAGGGCGAGGCCTTCCCATTGCACTGCGGTTGGGTTGACCCCTGCGATTATCCCTAATGTGGATAACTCGGATGCGTAATTTTTGGTAGTGGGGACTGCGTACGCGCCGTCCCCTCAGAATTTAATCGTATCATTCATAATATCATTAGGGAATACGGTAAAACGGGAAGACTTTTCGAAAATATATGAACGTTTTATGGTAAAAAAGAAGATACCACATGACATGGTTATTGTTTAGGTACATACATAATTGTTATCATTGAAGTATAATACCTATTCGTACTTTTTACTTGTCGTAAACATGAAGTAGTGGTTAAATAGTTCCGACTACAGACACAAATTACCTAAGATCCTAAATAATAATTATGTTGGGTCGTTCAGTTGCAGAATTTACCTTTCTCAAAATGCACCTTTTGCAAAATGCACCTTTCTCATAATGCACCATTCGCAAAAACACCTATTTTCTAAAGCCATGACAACACCAATTCGGTGAGGGAAAACATCGTGAGGAAACCATCATGTCTGAGAGATATTTCTCAATAGCATGTGAAGCTAAGTCAGAGGCCCATGGGGAGCATAAAAACTCTAACACCAGGTTAGTCACCACTAACCACACGAAAAGAAAAAGAGACCAATAGCTTAAGTACGTCTAAGCAAAGTAGTCAGCTTCTAAACTCAATCATAAGCTTATTGCAGTTTAGGGTAACACTTTTGCTGAACGTGTGTATTATAATAATAGAAGTTCCACTTATACCGACTAGATGGCACTTTCGTAAAACGTTTTAATAGCTCTCCTCTTTTCCGGTGACTTTATTTAGTTCTATCACAATTTAATTTACAGATAATCGATTCTATTAGGTACTGCTAAAACGATTCGAGGCGATTGCGATTTAAGATTTTTGGTATAATCAAAAACACTATGTTAGTTGTGGCATTCCTCTTGTTTTTTTTTTTCAGGAAGCAATTCTTAAAAGTAGATGTGGTCTATTGTGGAGTAGGTCCTTCGAAACCCAGCTTGTTCGATCGGATGATTTTTTTTCTAGTGTATTAGTGATTCTCTTTTCTATAATTGATGAGAATATTTTTTTAAAGTGATGGAAGAAGGCTAATTCTAGGGGGAAATGGCCAACCGTCACATTTAAAAGGGAACCTTTTTACTTCGCTGATGACACAACCTTATTTGTTGTGTGACCACACACTCGAGTGCTGGCCACATGGAGAAAGTAATCCTTAAGATTAGTCTTTTTTTGAGGGTGGGAAACCATCAAATTTTAATAATCCCTCCCGCTCTGGGTGGAGCGGAAGTGAGTTTCAGACTCTTACTGACTAAAACCCATCCATGTTCCTTCCTTAGCCGTTTATGTTCCGGGGTTACCGCTAACCCTTTCGGGCAATCCCGCTTACTCGGCGATCCCGCTTACCCGGAAATCCCGCTTACCCGGCAATTAGTCTTATGTTTAGATTGAGGGTTAATCGCAGTAAGACCAAGATGAGCGTCATGGCTCAACACTGATTTAAAGCAGTTATCTCAATTAGTTATCGCATTATCAGTTGCCCAGGTCATAACTTGCTTTTTGTGACTGTTGTTCTGTTAAAAGGAAACCATATTATTATCTTACTTAATCAAAGCTAGATTAGATTAATTTCATATTAGGTTTTTAATTGTAAATAATGTGTTCGTGGAGTAGGTAATCGATGGATTCAGCTTCTAAAAACAATTGAAAGTGCTTAAAATTAAACATGGCACTCAAAGTGATTTCATTTTTATGTATACTAAGTTTGGTGGCTTGCTCTAATAAAATAGTTAGAAGCAGTGAAGCAATAGACTCCAGTTTTTTAGAAAATGTGTTAAATGAGGAAGAGTGCGCTCGTCAACTAGAAGCCATCGAAAACAATCGATTTAATTTACTTGAATGTAAGTACAGTTTTGTGTTTTTTTTTTATATAAGCAAAGACTTAATTTACACCCTGCGATTACAATAGGTCATAATCATCACCATTTCAGCCGACAGATGTCCACTGTTGGTCATAGGCCTTCCCCAAGCGCCGCCCCTTCGACCGGTTCTGTGTTTCCCGCATCCAGAGGATTACCGCAGCCCTTACAAGGTCATTGATCCATGTTGTGGGAGGCCTTCTAACGCTTCGTCTTCCGGTACCCGGTCGCTACTCTAGAACCTTTCGTCTCCAACGGTCATCTGTTCTGCGAGCAATGTGCCCCGCCCCCTGCCACTTAAGTTTAGCAATTCTGCGGGCAATAATTAGATTCCTACCTGTAAACATTTGTTTCATCTACTTAATTTTATGTTTGGGCCGACGGATAATTGAAAAAGTTTTGTGTTTTAATCTTTACCACTTATTGTTTAGAAATCAATGTAACTGCTTTATTTTGCATAATGGTTATCAAACATTTTGGTCACAATATAATTAATAAAATGTTGGTTTTCTAATCCACAGTTATTGATGCCGGCTTAAAGATCCCACGAGGAATATTCACGGGCAATCTTGTGGATTTGGGCAACTATCATCAATGTTTAGCCATGGAGCATCAAATTGAAGACTTGCACATCGAAGGAAAATACTGTTCAATTCTGATTCCATTTGAGCAGGATTTTGATATAACTATTCCTCAAGACATTGGAGGAATTCAGTTCAATCCAAACCTTTTACGTTTGGACAGCGAAACTATCATAAAAATAGAGGAATACAATCTCGGACGTAGAGAAATACTTGCCTTGAGTGGAAAATTTAATGGCTTTCAGCATGATAGGTAAGTTAATGTTAAAACACTGTTTCGAGATTTCTGTCTGTTTGCTATGCGGATTCCGAACTACGTGAATGAGCGGGTACCTAACTATTAGTCTGATATAATACCTATACGTATGAGAAAAAGGCGTGAATTTATATGAACATTTACGAGTTGTAATATTTCAATGGAATAAGAGACTCTGTAAGTGTATGTGAGTATGTTACCCTTATCTGCAAGCAGTAGGTACTGTACTGTCACAAACTGTAACGACATTGTGGTCATCTTCAGATACTGTTTCATGAATTTTATGAAGTCGAATGGCATTTCTGGAGCTCGTGGCTTAGTACTGACAGCCGCACAGGTCGATCCATCAGGTTAAGCTAAGCTTGCCGGGGTTGGCCGTGGATGGGATACCATCTTTACCTAACGAGACTACTCCGTGCCTCGGAAAGCACGTTAAGCCATGGGACCCGGCTGTTATTTGTACATCTTTGACAACTGTTAGTTACTGGGTTGTGGCGGTCAGATAGGCAGTCGCTCCGTGTAAAATAATGGTATTCAGCTGCATCCGGTTAGACTGGAAGCCGTCCCCAATTCAAACTCAAACTCAAAGTATTTATTTTAAATAAACCAATTACAGGCACTTTTGAATTGCCAAGGTGTCGGTCAGTCAGAGAGATGAAGCTAGTTGCCCATTCCAAAGCAGTAGGTACCTATGGAGAAGAACGGGCAAGAAACTCCATGGACACTCTTTTAACATAGTTGGGAAAAGGCTAGGCAGATGATGATGATTGGCATCTCATTAATCTGACACTTTAGTAGGTATTTCGGTACATCCACTAGTACCCTCTACAAACTAAAGTTCTTAAAGTTAAAAGTTGCAAAAACTAGGCATCTCATTAATCTGACACTTTAGTAGGTATTTCGGTACATCCACTAGTACCCTCTACAAACTAAAGTTCTTAAAGTTAAAAGTTGCAAAAACTAGACCTCGAGGATTATTTTTCAATAAATAAGAATTTGATTGTCGACATTTTCGTTAAGAAATGTCTAGAATCATCCATTTTCCTTAAACTATATACCTACCTATAGTTTGTCTCATTTTATTTATCTTGAATTTTTCTGTACAATCCAGTAATCCGAAAATTCCAATAACCCGACACTGCTGTTGTCACTGGCTGTTTTTAATAATGTCATAGCATAACATCACGCCTTGTTTCCCCAAAGGGTGGGCAAAGGTGTACCTATAGTACCTACACCTACAAAAGACCCACGAGCTTCTCAAAATCGTCAGCGTTGCACACTGTGGCTGGATACTCTTCCTATCTTTCTCCACTACTTATTATCTTCCACCAAAAGAGCATCTCCCGGCAGGGGGTAACCTTCAGTGGTCTACTTGGAAGTCCCTGAACCGTCTCCGGACACAAGTGGAAAAATGTTATTCCAACCTAGTACAGTGGGGCTACCTCGAGGGTACGGCAGCAGGGTGTGGATGTGGAACTATATCGCCAACTATGCTCCATCTCCTATTCTGCCCCCTGTGGCCCAAAACATGCAGCTAAAGGATCCCTGAGCTGCCACCGACGATGTCGAGGAAGTGACGTAGTTTTGGGCCAGCAAGATCTGAAATACCGTCGTGTCAGTGAAACGAAGAAGAAGTGAGCTATTTTTCGATCATTTTTCAGGACTTTACATCCAGATTTACCTATGGACTTGTTGGTTTTTCGACTGGGAGTATGCGTGCCAAAGCCGTGCACAGCCAAGCAAGCATTGGATTCTATGTTATTTAACCTCACTGAGTTAGGCTTGCTTTACCATGAAGATTATTGTCGTCTTCCGGGTGATAAGACTTGGGTTGCTGCTGATTATACTGCTTTGTAAGTAGCATTTCGATCACTTTTTATACGTGAGTCATATCTGGTTAATCGTAAGGATTATCATTTTTGTTGAAACAAATAGATTCGTGTCGTCCATTCTTTAGAAAATACAAAATTTTGACTTTACCATGCATCTATATTTTGGAATCATGTTTATTTGTTTTCAAACACAAGGAACTTTTTGAGCAAGCGACAAGTTATTACGCCCCTCGATCGCATAACATGAACAAGTTGCATCGACCAAAAACTAATCTCACGCTAACATCCAACAACAGCTATATTATGTGCATCAAATTATACAATAAAATTCCGAGTACCATAAAACAATTACCATTTTCTAAATTTAAGCGTAGTTTATCAAATTTACTTATTGATAAATGCTTTTACAGTGTGCTTGAGTTTTTAGATTATAAGTTGTAAAGCGGTAGAGGACATTAATGATATTTAAAACGTTCCAATTTCAATGTATATTATAATTTGACAAATTTAATTTAATATATTTTTAATTTAATTCAATTGTAGTTTATGTTAATTAATTTTGATATTCTTGACTGCTTGCATGAATTTTTACTATCTAATAACTTTATGACTAATTTGCACGCCGAATTTAAAGGCAGAATAAGAGATCTGTAATTAATGCTTAAGAACTTTCTGTACCTTATTTACGCAAATAAATGATTTTGATTTTGATTTGATAAATAAAATTTATTATTTTTTAATTTATTCTTATCATTAAATAAATTGATCAAGTGCTAATTTAATGTTGTTTTCCAAGATTTTCCTTTTGAAATCTTTATTAACAATATGCCTATAGGTCCAATTACTTGATTTTCAGAGGTATATTTGCGGCCCTTGGAGCATTGACTCTCGTGTGTTCATGTTATGATCTTTGCTATCGTTTCCTACTAAAGAAAGGTGAGTAAAACTTTAGTGATTTTTTTACCTACATTATTTGTAACATTTATACTGTATTCTACCCATTATTTGAATAAATTTTATTATATTATTTGTCTTAGACATATCTCGGGACCCTAGGGTCTCGGACCTTTGGAAGGCGTACGAGGGGCCGAAGCCAACTCGCAGAGGCCCCTTAGACAATTATAATTATTATAAATGATGAGGATTATTATTAGTTAGTATTTTCAAATTGTTATATACTTTGAGTATTGATATAGGTTCATCGATTACTTCGAAATCGTGACAAAAAAATTTGCTGTTCTGTTCCCTACATTTCGACGAGTCACGTGACCAAAAATTTATAGAACAAGCTGATTTTTTTTGCAATTTCGGAATTGGTCCCTTAATAAAAGTCGTTCAGTTTGGTGGTCTGTAGCATATGCTTTTGTATGTATGTACCCATTCGGTTACACCCTGTATAGGATTATTATTTTCTACTTTATTGCCAGATTTATCTTGCTAAAGCGGAGTTATCTAATAGTTAATTGTAATTTACAGATCTCAAGCAGATGAGTACACTTGGTCGATCGTTCTCTGTGTACACAAACGGAATACGCCTCACAACATTCAGCTCGGGCCGTGGAAACTTACAATGTATTGATGGAATCAGGACCGTTGCCATTTTATGGGTCATTGTTGGACACTCATACAGTACAGAAGAGTTTATAGCGAATCCTTTTGATTCGCTAGAGGTAGGTTCAATTCCATTTATTAACAAAATTTACGAATACGGAATAAGTGCATAGAAGAAGTGCGTACTGTACAACATGCGTACTATTCCAAGAATAGTACGCATCTTAATGGATGGACTAAAGAGGCAGACCAAAGAACAGGTAAACGGATTGTGTGAAAGCTGTCATGGCTAAGAAGGAAGTCAAAACGGATGAAAGATGTAGGTAAGGATGAAATTCAGTAGTGAATACCTTGAGTACCTAAAAACATTATAAAAAAAATCAAACAAATGCCGATTTCAGATGTCGGTGGCAAGAAAAGGAAAATACAAAATCAAAGACATTCAAAAGAAAAGTTTATTTATGTTTTCTATATTTGTGTTTGCATAAACTTTTGACACTTAAAACATACATTTCGGGCATACTGCTATTTTCTTACGTGCCGATTTCTGTCAGTTTACCCCTCCTGCAAGCCCGGTTCAAGAACTTTTTTAATTAAATCATTTTAAATGTTTATAATGAAAATTTAAATGATTCTTTCCTTTATTTCAGTGGATGTTTACCACAAATGCTCTATTTATAACTGCAGCAACAATGACGGTAGACACGTTCTTCACGATAACAGGTGTACTCCTAGTGTATACGACTGCAGGGAAAATGAGTCGAAGTAAGTCAGAACTGAATTAGAATTAGTAATTTTTAAGCATTTCGTCAAGGTAGAAGGCGTGACAGCGGGTTTGTCCGAAAAGACACCGTTACCCCGGAACACAAAGGAAGGAGCATGGATGGGTTTTAGTTAGTAAGAGTCTGACACTCCCTTGCGCTCCACCCAGAGCGGAACAAGTCATATGATGATTTCCCATCCTTTAAAAAAAAAGGTCGATGTCAGATATATTTTTTATTCTGTGCATCCCCTTAAGATGCTCATCTCATCAGCCTAGCCTTTTCCCAACTAAGTTGGGGTCGGCTTCCAGTCTAACCGGATGCAGCTGCTTACCAGTATTTTACATGGAGCGACTGCCCAGCTGACCACCACAACCCAGTAACTGGGCAATACGATACCCCTTGGTAAGACTGGTTGTCAGATTTTCGGGCTTCTGACTACCCGTTACGACTGTCGAAGATGCACAAATGACAACTGGGACAAACGAGTCTCAGTATGTAAAGATGGTCACCCATCCACGGACAGCCCTAGCAAGCGTAGCTTAACCTGATGAAGAAGTTAAAAAAGAACATTCTTTCATTTTCAGAGACCTTTCTCAAGAACATCCATTGGTTCTACTTGAACCGTTACTTGCGGCTCACGCCCCTGCTGGCCGTGGCTGTACTTCTCCAGGCTTCGTACTTTAACCGCATTACCGATGGACCATACTGGCAGACAGTGGTCGACGCAACAGAAAATTGCAGGGCCAACTGGTGGACTAACCTGCTTCATGTACAAAATTTTGTTAACGTCGATGCTATGGTAAGAAAATTTATTTTCACCTCACAGGCTCGGAAAGAGTCTGTTTGTCATTCGAAATCTGAGCCGAAAATCGATTTTTGCTCTCTAGCGTGGAAAGAGTTTTTAAAATTCGAACCTTTTATTTAATAAATTTCTATACTGCCAGTCCACTGAAAATGCATGACACGGTCTAAAATAAAATATTAAATAATACCGCTCACCTTAAAAACTTCCATCACAGTACAGAAATTAAATATTTTGCGAGGATATAATTGTAAAATTGGAATTAATGTTAATAAGTATTCCATTTGATTTAAAAAATCTGTGACGTCACATTTAAATATGCCATAAAAATACTACCCTGACAAATACCCAATTGTGTAGTAATTTAAGTTTATTTTTTTAAATAAAATAAATACTAATATAATAATATGTTATTTAATCCTTTGCTTGGCAAAAATAAATATGTATTAAATTAAATTAGTTAGTTATTTGTATAAATTAGTTTTTTCTTTCATTCTCCTTAGAGGACAAGTAGGACATAGAACAAAATACAGGGTATTTAATTTTGGAGATATTCTATGTAACTCATAAGATACATTGCCAAGTATCTGTTATTTTCTTCACATGAGTCAATGTATCTGAGACGCTCGAACAAAATAAAACTCAACAACACCTGTTTTCTTGCACCTAGCAGTTTCCTCGCTGTAGTGAGGTGAAAAATTGTGTGTTGCGCTCGGCAGCAAAGCTTTTCTGCGTCTCGTACCTTTGAAACCTTCGTTACGCTCAGGATTCTATATTTGAACCACTCGCTTCGCTCATGGTTCAACCCTAGAATCCTTCGCTTACTCAGGTTTCAATAGAAGTACTCGCGCCAAAAATCAACATTCCAGCCTTGCATAACAAATAACTATTTCACCTCACAGGCTCGGAAAGAGTCTGTTTGTCATTAGAAATCTGAGCCGAAAATCGCTTTTTGCTCTCTAGCGTGGAAAGAGTTTTTAAAATTGGAACCTTTCTATTTAATAATTTTCTATACTGTCAGTCCACTGAAAATGTATGACACGGTCTAAAATAAAATATTAAATAATACCGTTCACCTTAAAAACTTCCATCACAGTACAGAAATTAAATATTTTACGAGGATATAATTGTAAAATTGGAATTAATGTTAATAAGTATTCCATTTGATTAAAAAAATCTGTGACGTCACGTTTAAATATGCCATAAAAATACTACCCTGTCAAATACCCAATTGTGTAGTAATTTAAGTTTAATTTTTTAAATAAAATAAATACTAATATAATATGTTATTTAATCCTTTGCTTGGCAAAAAAAAATGTATTAAATTAAATTAGTTAGTTATTTGTATTAAATTAGTTTTTCTTTCATTCTTCTTAGAGGACAAGTAGGATATAGAACAAAATACAGGGTATTTAATTTTGGAGATATTCTATGTAACTCATAAGATACATTGCCAAGTATCTGTTATTAACTTCACAGAGTCAATGTATCTGAGACGCTCGAACAAAATAAAACTCAACATATAACACCTGTTTTCTTGCACCTAGCAGTTTCCTCGCTGTAGTGAGGTGAAAAATTGTGTGTTGCGCTCGGCAGCAAAGCTTTTCTGCGTCTCGTACCTTTGAAACCTTCGTTACGCTCAGGATTCTATATTTGAACCACTCGCTTCGCTCATGGTTCAACCCTAGAATCCTTCGCTTACTCAGGTTTCAATAGAAGTACTCGCGCCAAAAATCTACTTTCCAGCCTTGCATAACGAATAACTATTTCACCTTTTTGATACAGTAATTTTCTTCTAGATGCATCACATAAAATTATATGATGCATGTAAATAAATTATTAAAAATCTGTAAAAAAGAGTTTCTTGCCCGTTCGTGTCCATAGGCACCTACTGATTTGGAATGGGAATCTAGCTTCATTTTTTCTACTGACCGACCCTACGACAATTCAAATTCAAAAGTGCCTGTAATTGGTTTATTTGAAATAAATACTTTGAGTTTGAGAGTTTGATGGTGTTATTGTACCATTCTTCTCTAGACAAAACTAGTTTTTTGAAGGGGCAACTACAATCGTCTTCACATATATTGTTATAATTCATGTATACAAAACATTGTAAAACATTCTAAAAGAGTAACGGTGGAGTTTCTTGCCCATTCTTCTCCACACGAAACTACCTTTTGGAACTACTACTGGCGACTAGAATCAATTCTATTTCTTGTCCATTTTGACGTTCAAAAGTGCCTTACTTGTGCCTATTTGAAATAAATGATTTGACTTTGACTTTGAATCAATTCTATTTTTTTCAATGTTGGCGTTTAAACGTGCCTTATAAGAGCCTATTTGAATTTATTTTTTTGACTTTGATTTCTGTACCTTATGCGAGTCCCATGCACCATCGTTATTACTAAAAGTTAGTACTTTGTGTAGGCCGTTAGGATATTCCTTAAAAAATATTCCCAGACAATAGGATAACTGATAAGCCAAGATACTAATGTTGTTTTTTTTATTGCTATCCGTTGACCAATTAAGTTAATACATATTACAAACTAGCTTCTGCCCGCGACTTCGTACGCGTATCCTGTTGCTTATGCCAGCGACAACGGGGTCGTCAAAATCGAAGATCTGAATCACGATCAGCGGTCAGTCACGCATCACGTTCCCCACTTGTCTCTAGCGACCTAGAAGTCGATGCGTAGATATGCTTGGAACTCAAGCGTAATTCTCTATCCGTGAACGTCTCTGATTCGCGAGACGATGCATGACTTGCACGATCAGCGGTCAGTCACGCATCACGTTCCCCACTTGTCTCTAGAGACCTAGAAGTCGATGCATAGATACGCTTGGAACTCAAGCGTAATTCTCTATCCGTGAACGTCTCTGATTCGCGAGACAATGCATGACTTGCACGATCTGCGGTCAGTCGCGCATCATATTCTTCACTGGTCTCTAGAGACCTGGATGTAGATGCGTAAATACGCTGAGAACGCAGGCGTGCTTCGCGATCCGAAGAGTTTTCCATGGAGCGAGTTGCAGCCGAATGTTAACAAACATCATCAAGTCTCTCGTGACGCTCTTTGGTAGATTCTTGGGATCTTATGATCTTCAATCTTTTAGCTCTTTTGGAACATTGGGAAAGATTTGACCTCTTTCTAGGCATGGTTATAGTTTTATTGTGAATATAAGTGATCAATTAAAATCTAAGGGACTGCTCCCAGGCGTTATCGGGTAGGCTACTGTGTCACGAAGATAAATAGAAAATGAAATAAAACACTCAAATAACATAAGCCCGAAGGCATATTTATTTGGTAAAATAAAAAATAAATGGGACTTTTGGCCAGCAGAGTAAAATTTTCAATGATATAAGCACAGAGGCCAGCATATCAAGTTACCACAATCTGTTAAATTTCTTTGATAGTATTTCAACTTTATATCAAAGACCCTATGTCTTTGCAATATAGTTGAAATTAGTTCATTTTTAATTGAGAAAATTTGACAGTTAGGGATAGCTTGATCTGCTGGCGACTGTACCATCGTCAGCGAAAATCAGTCCTAAACTGTTACCGCCTTCACCGCGTGGAAGTACTCCCAGCTTATGTAATTTTATAATTATACAGTGAAATTAGTGATAGCTTTGATTTCCACATCAGATGTTTCTGATCTTCGATTTTTATAAGTCAATAGGAAATCATCAGACCGAACAACTTTTGCTAAGACGTCATTCCTATGTGTTATAGTGTAGCTGGGCTCGTGGAGTTCTACAACAGGTGTTCCAGATCTTCGATTTTTATAAGTTAACAGAAAGTGCTCATCAGATTGAACAACTTTTGATAAGACGTCATTCCTATACAGAGTTGATATGACAGAGGGGCATTAAATTACACTACGTATACTATACGTGTTTTGTATTAACTCGGTACGGTATAAAAATAAAATAAAATAAAAATGAGGTTTTTACTTTTCAAACAAACTAAATAGCTTACAAATCAGAATAAAACGCAACCACCCTTTGTAAATAAAAACTGACCTTGTAACGCAACGGCACCGACGCGTGCACGCCGGAGCCCTGTTAGGAAAGATACATCGTGTTCAAACGGGGCAAAAACTTAAAAAAACATTTGCGACTAAACTACTGTTCCTATTTAATTGATTTTTGGTACAGAGCTTGAAAATGGTCCCTAGTATAAGCTGTTTAAAGGAAAGCCCCTCTGTCGTATCAACTCTGTATATGTTATAGTGTAGCTGGGCTCTTGGAATTCCACAACAGGTGTTCCAGATCTTAAATTTTTATGCGTCAACAGAGAGTGCTCATCAGGCTGAACAACTTTTCCTAAGACGTCATTCCAATATCTGTTATAGTGTAGCTGGGCTCTTGGAGTTCCACATCAGGTGTTCCAGATCTTCAAATTTATTCTCTCAGCTATATGCAACTATTCGCCTATACTCTCCAGGATACGTGCGTTCGCTACGAATAACTGAATCCTTATGGCAGCGGCGTGTTTTTTTTCTGATAATGGCATCTCGCAGCTCAACCATAGGTTTGTATACTGCTTAACCGGACTTGCCTGTGGATACCCCCTGTGGGGTACGGACCTCGGCTTAGGGCGTCGCTGGGGGAGGATAGCAAGGGACAGCTGGATCGGGGGTAACAGCGGCGCGGCTTTCAGCGCGCTTTATATAGCCACGGACGCGCAGGCGCGATGCGTATACGTACTCTGATAGAATACCTTAACAAATGTTTGCCGTAATTCTTTAAATTGACGTAACTTTTTTATTTATGAACCGATTGACATGAAATAAACACTAAATGTTAAGTGAAGCTTACACCAATATATTAGTGAAAACCGTATCTAAATCGATTAAGCCGTTTCTGATATTAGCGTGCACAAACACACAGACAAACAGACAAACATACAAACAGACAAACAGACAAAAAAAAAATAATTACAGTTTCGGGTTCGGCATCGATATAATAACAACCCCTGCTACTTTTTTTTTATATATTTCTATTGTACAGACACCACTTTTCTACAAATTTATTATATGTATAGATTAAAGCAATACTTTACTTATGAATGTTTATAATGTCCTGAACTATAAACAATAGCAATTCGCGTTTCATCAACAGTATAAATTTGTATTACTGACAGTCAAGTTTGGTTTAATCATAAAAAATCTTCTTGAATTCAAAGGGAGCTGTTTATAGGCCAAACGCTTCCCTGGTCCTAAGATGTTACCTTGATAAATCCTGTTACAGAATTTTACCCATAGGGCAGTTTTGCTTAAGATGACATATTTTTAATTCAACACAAAGATTTTAAATAGAATAAAGTCATGTGAGATCAGAATTTTGCGTATATTAATAAATGTTTCATAATTAACTAAATTAAAACAGTTTTGGAACAATCAACGTAACATAAAATTATAAAACAAACATAAATCGCACGTACGATACCAATAGTATAAAACATTCACTACTTTATAATCCGCGTGCACATTCCGCCATATTGAACCTTACAACTAGGGACACCTACCGGTACTCTCTAAAAGGTCACGCGTTCACCTGCGTTCTTAGCGCCAGTATTTAAATATATATTGATAGTGTGTCATCTTATCTGACTATGTCATCTTAAGCACAACTAACATTTTTTTCTTTACATTTCAGTGTCTCTCCCACTCCTGGTACGTGGCCATAGATTTCCAGCTGTTCGTGATATCACCTCTAGTCCTTGTCTGGGTGTTGTCTGACAGGAAACTCTTCGCCTGGATCGGAGTGATAGGTGGACTCGCAGCTGTACTGATGGGGTCAACTGTTTATAGTTTCCATATAAATGTACCTGCTGGGAACCTTGTACCGACGTGAGTGATGTCATACTTTAAAGCAGCCTTTCGCAAACTTGTGGGTAAATAATTCCTCTTGCCCATGTATATCATCATATATGGGAAATTAATTCCCTACATATGGGAAATATATTACATACACATCCTGTATAGGGGCAAAAAAGTTTACAACCAAAAATGGATGTGGGAATAATGTTCATCTTGCCCTATAAAGGGTTAAAGTATTGTGCCAAAAAAATTGTATGGTATTTCTGACCCGTAGGATTAACAGCTGCTGCATTGTGCTAGTTGCAATCTAGACCTTTAGGTGTGAATTTAGCGTAATCAATCGATATGTGCTTTCTAAGGTAATCTTAAACATTGTAGGATAGGGTGCAAAGAACATCGACAAAGGAGATGGATTTAGTGCACGGAGGTGTAGAATCATGTACTCAATTCATGGTAACCGGCTTAGTGTTGATGTCCCTTCTACCCTGTATAGACATATGTACATATAAAAGTGATGCTTGCAAAGGAAATAATGCGAATGCTTTCTACTGCATTTTGAATATGGCAAAACAAACTCGATACACAATAGTTCTTAAATCATAAACATATCATCACGTCTACTCGACGAATTAGGCAAAGGTAATACATATAATACATCCACATTTTTGCCATTTATGCTTTATTACACTTAATATTGTAAAGGCGAAAGTTTGTCCGTCCCCTTCACGCTCAAACGGTTGAACAGATCTAAAGGAAATTTGGCACAGAGGTAGTTCAGAACCTGGATTAACACTTTTCAATGGATCCACCTGGATCAACATTTATCCGTCATTTATCGGTCGTACGTTCCCTTGGGATAATTCTCAACATCCGCGCGGGCGAAGCCGCCGGCAGCAGCTAGTTAATTATAATATCGACGTCGAAGTGACAAGAACGGCTAACTAAAGGCATTAACAATGTCAAATAAAAGATCTTGTCACTTCATCGTCGATATGGGGACAAAATATTGCCAGCAATCAGGCACAAATTTAATCCAGACTCCGGACTATTGCGAAATCTCTAATGGAAATCTATAAGTGGAGACCTGTAATTGGCTTTCTGACTATTGTACTGTCCTTGATCTGTTTGTTTTAGCTGTAAACCTCCCATGTTACTTAAATAAATAAATAAATAAAATAAAATCCCTATAGCATTTTGCTCGACCCCGAAATCGAAACTAGGACTTCATATTCAGCTGTAGTGCCTACTATCACTAGACCTAGTAGTTCCTTTTCTAAAGATAAAGGTGTTAATGGAAATAAAGCTTAGTTAACCGTATGTATCTTTCAGTCGGTTTCAGGAAATGGGGGATTACCTACGTTTATATTACTACAACACCTTGTCCCGAGCTTCTCCATTTTTCGTGGGTCTTCTGTTCGGGTATATTCTTCATCTACACCGAAACAAAAAACTACTCCTCCCGTGGGTAAGTTGAAAACTTAGAGCATTTAAGGTGGAAAATGAAACAAATTAATAAGACCAAAATTTTGGTTAGCGATTGTGTGAAATCAGGAAAAATAACCACCCTAAGTTTAATCTGGACATATACATAAAATATACTCACGCCATTTTCCAAAGGCGGTAAGCAATTCTAAGCAAAGCAACCCTATTTTATAACACTACAACAGAATTTATTTTGAATAGAAGATTATGATTCGTTTTGCGACGACGCAAAGGAGAACTCCTCCTTGCTCACGCTGATATAGTTTGCATTAAATAGCCAAGTGCTGGGTTAGAACAGGTAGAGTAAGGCAATGACCGAGTGGTTTCCAATGACTTGATGACGAAACGTCGGTCGTCCGACGGCGAGATGAGCGGTGATGGGTAGAACCTGGATGAGATTGGCACAAGAACGTGAAAATTGGCTCGAGAAAAGAGAAGCCTATGCTCAGCTGTGGGTGAAGTGAGGCTGTGAATGTTGTTGAAACCAACCTAGCTATAAATATTATGTACAAACTCTAAAACTATGCTTCGACCAATCCAATTGATTTATAAATAATAAAATATTAAATTTTCAGCCCATCGCCATTTTGTTTTGGGCAAACGCCGCTGGCATTATGGGAGGAATCTTGTACTTCAAGTTCAGAATCAAGCAGGTTGATTGGGACAACGAATTATTGGACAATCTCATGAACTCTTTCATGAGGCCTGCTTATGCATGTGCCATATGCTGGTTAATCACTGCCTGCGTGCATGGTTATGCTGGTAAGCTTTTTCTACTCTTAGTAACATTAACATCCACTAGTTACATTGTCAAGCGGAGCGAAGCGAAGCTGTGCGCTCTGGCAACAACGACAGCGGAGAGAATAAATGATAGAGCATAAATGATAGAGAATAATTGTTTAGAGCATATCTCGAATAACCGCGACAGGACTTACGGAGCCACCTACGGGAACGCAATGATATCGCCGTGTGGAGGTTTATTGGTAAGAGTTTCAATAGAATTTGAAAAAACTAATTGCATGAATGAGTGGACTGGTGACAAGGAACAACGTGACTCCTGGTGGAGACGTTCTTCCAATCAGCTCAGCCTGTCGCAGTGATGTGCATATAGGCTTCTCCGTAGCACAGGTGGTACATCTTCATAGTTTCAAGAATCGGATCTAGTCCATTCCATAATGTATGTAGTTAGTTAACCCCTCAAATGTCGTATGAACCCCATAGTCATAAGAAAATTCCCTCTCGAAACGACAATGAATATAACTGTATAAATAGTTGAGCTCTTATAAGCAAACGGCTTCTAATAGGTGAACTACTAATGGGTTAAACCGACAAGTTTTAGTCACCATCAAAAGTCTTCAAGTCACTAATGAATAATATGTTTATGTTTACAGGTCCTATAAACTGGTTCTTATCTCATGAAGCATGGCGGCTACCGGCTCGTCTGACATATGGGATGTACTTGTTCCATTACCCTCTCATGTACAGCATCAATGGCGCTATCGTATCACCAACCTTCTTTTCAGTTGAAGGATTTGTGAGTAACATAACCTACCTATTGAAATTTTGAAATGAATGGAAATTCCATATTGTACAATATTGAAACTTCAAGACCTGCAAGTACAGTACAAGTATCTCAAAATAAATTATTTGGCATTTAGAGAAATCCTTGGTCCTCCGTTCCTGCATGAACGTTTTATTCTGTACAAAATAATTCGTACAATAAAAAACATTGACAATCAACTCCAAGTCAATACAAATTTTAAGCACCCGTTACATACCTTAGGGGCTGGATTTTCGAAAAATCGTTCTTAACAGTTGCCGACGTCATAATAACAATCTGCATGCCAAAATACACCACAATCCGTTAATTGGTTTGAGGTATATGTTGATTGATCAATCAGTCAGTCATGGTTTTCTTTTATCTATGCTAATATTATAAAGAGAAAAGATTCGATTGTTTGTTTATTTGCTTCAAAAAAGGCACCGAAATTAACCGATTTGAAAAATTCTTATATTGTTGGGAAGCTACACTATCCCCGGGTGAAAACTCTTTTAATTATGTAACAATTTCCGTCATCCACGCGGTTGAAGCCGCGGGCAGACGCTGGTATAATATTTACAGATAAATTATTTTACAGGCTTTTAAGTTTCTGTCTCATCTGGTGTTGGCTGTGGTGACCTCCTTTTTCTTCACTCTTCTGGTGGACTCCCCAGTTACAGTTCTCTTCAAACAGCTGATGGACTCAGGTATATTAAACATTGCTTTGTATTTTGTAAAAAGTGTTATGGCTACAACTACTACAACAACTACCAACAACAAAAACCCGAAAAAAGAAAATGATTCTTATTCTTACAAATAACACAACAAGAACTTCCATGACATCACAGTAAATAATAATGCTTGTCCAGTTGGTGTCGTGAACGGCCATTTAATTGTGGACAACTGTACTCCTGATTTGTTCATAACTTAAATCGATCATAAAATCATAAGGGTAATCATAGAAGAATATAAAATTGAATAGTAACTTTCTTCGTCGAAGATATATAAATAAAATAAGACCTATTTGTTTTCCAGCAAAGAAAAAACCCTTAAACAAGTCTGACGAACATGTGAATGAAGATATTGAAGAAAATAGTAATATTGCTGAGGGTATTCAAAGGAATATGATGGATGGAGATGAGAGTAATGATGATGAATTAAATTCGGATGACTCAAATTCTTATGATGTCGATTCTCATGACTCGATTTCTGATGACGTGAATTCTGAACCAAATGATAATGTTTCTCAGTCTAGTTCTAATGAAGCGAAATTTCAATCTAGGAATATAATTGTTGAAAAAGGGACTGGTCGTAATAACTCTAGTGATATAATTGTTGAACCAAGTTCTGGTCGTAATAATACTGCTGATATAATTGTTGAACCAAGTTCTGCTGTTAATGATTCAAGTGATAAAATTGTTGAACCAAGTGCTGCTTGTAATAGCACTAGTGATATAATTGTTGAACCAATTGCTGCTCATAACAGCTCTAGTGATATAATTGTTGAACCAAGCGCTGCTCATAACAGCTCTAGTGATATAATTGTTGAACCAAGCGCTGCTCATAACAGCTCTAATGATATAATTGTTGAACCAAGTGCTGCTCATAACAGCTCTAGTGATATAATTGTTGAAGCAAGTACTGCTCGTGATAAGTCTAGTGATATAATTGATGAGCCAAGTACTACTCAAAGTGATCCAAGTACCAATGATGATAGTCTAGTTAATATTATTGATAGTAAAACAGAAGTAACTTCTGAAAGTGTACCTGAAATTGAAACAAAAAGTAGTGTAGAGTAGTAGCTTCAAAGAGATACCACACTTTGAACTTACCCTTGATCAGCACGCAGCTGGCTTTGGTGGCGAGCGTTTGGCAGCGATTATTCACTGAAAACGCACAGCAGTTGTTTCGCATTTTGTTTCTCGTTGTTTGTGATGGTGAAAGAAATAACTGTTATAGCACTAGTATCTTTATCTCTCTATATGCTGTTAAAGGCTACCACTGAGCTCTTTAATTGTATAATTCACTGTAATACTGTTGTAGTATTAACTAGCCGTAATGTTTTATATTTATTGCTGCCTTTTTTATATCTATTTTCTACTTACTTGTTACACACAACGATGCCATCACAGAACAATATTATGCTACTAACAGAGGTGCCACAGATACTAAAGGCATAGACAAGTTACTGATGTTACGTCGGAGGTGACATGCGGATTATAATAATTTTATAAAATAAATATGATAAATGTGCTAATTTATTTGTTATTTATTACGTCACATCACAGTGAGCCCTATCACAATAACAGGGCTGTGACATTTTATTTTTAAATATCGGAGCATCTGGCTGACATAGGAGCCTTTTCGCCTCGTACTGGACTTTATTTCTATTTTCTATTTACTTTAGCTTTTTTTATATTTTAAAGTCGAGGTTATATCTTAATCTTATAAGACTAAAAATAAAAACAAAATAAAGAAATCGATTAAATGATTATTTGTGGGGGTCATTGACCGCAGTTAGTAACTAGTCGCTTGTGTGTGACGTGTTGGGTATTGATGTCTAAACACTATACTCAGAAAGAAATAGATTTTCTCTTTTGATTGATACTCATCACGTCTGCGGTGTTTTGCTAGCTATTTCAAATGGACCCTTTACTCGTGTTTTTATTAATGCAATTATAATGATTTGGCATTATTTGAATTGATCGTGAGTTTAAACCCAAGCAGACTCTTTATTTAGTGTAAACGATTTCATCACCACAGCTCTCAAAACAGTGAAGGAAAATATTTTGAGAAAACCACAATTTTTTGCTAAAATATTATCGAAGACATGTGCCATCTGAATTGCGTCCGCTGTGTCCTAGCAGTGGGAATATTACAGGCTGATTATGCTATTAATTAGACATATTATACAGAGTTGATACGACAGAGGGGCTTTCCTTTAAACAGCTTATACTAGGAACCATTTTCAAACTCTGTACCAAAAATGAATTAAATAGGAGCAGTAGTTTAGTCGCAAATGATTTTTTAAGTTTTTGCCCCGTTTGAACACGATGTATCTTTCCTAACAGCGCACCGGCGCGCCCGCGTCGGTGCCGCTTTGTTACAAGGTCAGTTTTTATTTACAAAGGATGGTTGCGTTTTATTCTGATTTGTAAGCTATTTAGTTTGTTTGAAAAAAGACAAACCTCATTTTTGGTGCTTTTTATTTTTATACCGTACCGAATTAATACTAAACACGTATAGTATACGTAGTGTAATTTAATGCCCCTCTGTCATATCAACTGTGTATATAAATATACTTTTCTTTTCTCAGACACTTTTCTTCCTGACTGTTTTTGACGTTTAGCTGTTGTTAATATTTAACAGAATTTAGAATGAGACGAGATAACGAACGAAAAGAATATTAATTTTGAAATTCGTCAAATCCGCCCAATGGTCCGAGTTTGTTTTGGGACGAGCTGACGCACGAGCCAACTCTGTATAAGAAGGCGTTGTTACTGTAACACACTTACGGTGCCTTTAATATTGTTACTCTCAAAACAATAATTGTAATATTTACATTATTGAGTAGAGGAAGTTAAGTAAGAGCTCGTGGCTAAGTAAAAAACTTGAGAGGTGTCAAGGGACACCCGGATGGAACGAAGTTCCTTTCGATTAATTAGTGAAGGAATTGTAATTTCGTAAGAATTTTTTCCGTCTAGCCCCTTTCACAACGCGCGATAAGGAACTCGAATTAAATTACACTCGTATAGGTAGGTAGGTATGTAAGTATCTAATTAATTAGTTCATCCGACACCACAGTCACGAAAACAAACAATGCCGCGACGGTGACGCCGCGCGCCGCATGCCGCCGCCCTGCGTTCAAGATACATAAACATAAATAAAAAGACATACGCGATTTTACGCGAAAGATATTTATCTTTCGCGTAAAATCGCGTATGTATTTTTATTTATGTTTATGTTATGTTTAGGTTAGGTACACAACTACACAAATAAAAACACGAAAAGCGAATTCAGACTTTATTTATTAACAGTAAACGGTAAAATTTAGAAATACCAAACTAGGTACCTAAATACGCAGTTTACTAAAATTATTCTGAGAAACCTATTGTCTCGTGTCGGACCTGACTTTACAAAGATGCACAACCGAATTACGCGGTTAACTTAATAAAAATAAGGTCTTAATTCGGTCCAATATTTTCATAGAGAAAAGCTCGTCCAAATAATAATGAACTCTATTCGACCGACGAAACGATTCATTTTCGACCGACCGACAAAATGTGTCGTGACACAACTTTTCGTAAGAATTTTTTCCGTCTAGCCCCCTTTCACAACGCGCGATAAGGAACTTCGTTCCAATAACAGCCACACAGGCCGATCCATCAGGTTAAGCTACACTTGCCGGGCTTGACCGTGGATGGGTGACCATCTTTACATATCGAGACTCCTCCATGCCTCGGAAAGCACGTTAAGCCGTTAGCCCGGCTGTCGTTCGTGGATCTTTGACAGTCGTTACGGGTAGTTAGAAACCCGAAAGTCTGACAGTCAATCTTACCAAGGGGTATTGTATTACCCAGTTACTGACTGGTTGTGGAGGTCAGGTAGGCAGTCGCTCCATGTAAAATACTGTTATTCAGCTGCATCCGCTTAGACTGAAAGCCCCAAAATAGTTGGGATAAGGCTAGGCAGATTGATTGATGGGACGACCGCCCAAGATTCCTATACCAAATGAAAGAATTTAAAAAGTCTATAATTGACGAAATTTCGATGAACATAATACATAAAAAAACATACACACGAACATAGAACCTCCTTCTTTTCGCAGTCGCTTACAATACGCATACATTGTGCTGATAAACATCAAAATAATTGACATTGATTTAACATGGAACGGAATTTATTGATTTGTAAACGATTTGATAACATTCCTGTCAATCGGATTATGTTGCAGTTGCAATGCACTTTAATCATTTTAATCAATTAAAATTGACTTTGTTAAAATAAACACTGTAATCAAGGTTGTTATGTTAATTTAGTTTACAGCTGTCGTTAAATAGTAATATAGGTAACCTAATTATGTAAATAGTGAATTCGTAAGTGTCATAATTCTCTATTAAAATAAAATAATATTACAAAATAAATCTTTTTAGCGTGTCGATGGCAACCTAAATGGACTCGGCCCAGAATTCGGCTACGTATTTGGCGCTATCACTAGCGTCCATCAGTTCCTGTAACGCGCAGACGACAGGACACGCGGGTCACGATATTGGCTGTCTATAATTTATTATCATAATTAATGGAAGAAATCTGCTGTTTCCTACAAAAGTAGCTACAAAAGTCATTTTTTAAATTACAGTTGGAAAATTTCAGATCCTGAATCATGTACCGAATCCAACGTAACAGTTTGCACGTTAATGTCCTTGCCACTCTATACGGGATTTAATAATAATTTCTACTTAACTATAACTTTAAGTATTTTTATTTCAAATAATTACATGTCACTTATAACGGATATTATCATCGTGTACTTTACGCCGATATCCGTCCTCCATAAGTCGTCCATAAGCATGTGGCTATCATAATCTTTGGTTTTTTCAGGGTCAAATTTGATTTTACGATACGATACGATTTTGAGGTGTAGTTACTAGAACAAGCGGTCATTGAACTCCAAACATTTATCGAATGATATTTAAAAAGAAAATTTTGATGAAAAAGAATGTTTTGATATCGAAACCCGTCATTTCTGCGGAGTTTTGCTAACTAATCTATTGTGACCCGATATAATGATAATAAAGAATCATAATGCCTGTTAAAGCTGCAAATGCTGCAAAATGAACTTGAAGTCCATTTTTCCCACGATGCTATAAAGTCGAACGCACACTGCTATATACGATGTGCACAGAGAGATTTGCAACGTTGGGCCTTGTTCACACTTGTAGCTATCATTTTGGGGTACTGTAGAGCCTAAGTGAAACCTTATGTTGGACATGGCTGGTAAATAACTGACAGCATTTGACATTTGAAATATTAATAGAATAGTTTGATAGATTTTTATAAGAGAAAAGGGAGTCTATCTAAAGAGGCTATCAGATTTCCATTAAGTGGCACCGCTTTATTTTACTATCGCTAGTTAGTACGCAAAATGATACGCATTTGTTTGTGTAAAGGAGAAACCCATTTCTGGGCCTAGCCGTTACACGAATCAAATATGTACCAAAAACATCTAACTATTCTGCCTAATTAACCCATTTAAATCTTAGCCTCAATTACAATGGCCAAGTGTAAAAAAAGTACACTTTTATTTTTTTGTTTTAAACAACTTTTGTAAACCGTTACAGCTCTTATTTCATCATACGTCACTTACTTTGCAAACACTGGCCATTAAACAATAGACCGTACCCTAAGAATGTAATCGATTTAGCGGATAACGATAATTACAAATTATAATTGTATAATACTCCATTATTTTAGTATAATTGCTTTTTAGAAATTGAAATCATTGTAAAATAAAAAGTTCAGGAATATAATTATTTTTTAACGTAAGCACGATTTAAAAATCATTAAAGGAAATAAATAATCGAAAAAATCGATTGCAGCGCGGATTGCACTAGTACACGGCAAATGTCAATGTCAACGTCTGTCAATAATTGTCATCGTTCTATTTAGTTTCATCGCTTTTCGTATCTTTGCACAAGTGAATGTGTTTTTTTTAATTCTCGAGATTTATTACAATATTAAACCTCTGCTGACTGCTCGAATACTGGACTCCGAAATTGATTGACTTCTGACTGAACCTCGCTTGAATATTGGACACCGCAGTCTGCCATTCCTGCTGACCTTTGCTGGAAAACCGGATCTGGATATTGCTCTTCTGACGACTGGTTAATACGGTATCATGAGCTTGTGTGCATTAATTGTGGAATAGCGAAATAATAGGAAGGCGAAGATTGGAAGATGAAGTGATTCTTTCAATTGTACAGGAATGGGTCGCGCCTCATTCGGTTAGTATGCGATAATTCTATAACGTAACATTTTTGTAAGCATGTAATATCACCAATCTCCACTGAACCTGCATAGTTAATTACGGCCGATTCCTTCTCTCAGAGAGGAGTCCTGTGTCCTTGCAGTGGGAATGTAATAAAGCCGCTTATGTTTACCTAATTGTGCCACTTAGATGCTTATTGCTAAATGCTAGTGCTAAAACTAATAGTCAAATGATAAATGTTTGCTTCAGGTAAATGAAAATAACCTTATCTGTCAAGTTTGCTGGAATCATGCCAATGCTGTATCTCTTAGTGGAAATAGACCAGAAGAGAGTGAACAGACACCTATAGGACACCGGCGAGTGTGTATTCACTGTGGAGGTTCTCTTCGTTCGTTCGGCACCAGGGTAGTCAGTTTCCTCCTGCACAATTCCTAGATACTGTATTATTATATTATGATAATCCTAACGAAGACGGTGATTAATAGAACTCTATCTCAATAAAACGGTTTTTTATTTTAATAAACCTATTGTTGCAATCTCAGTTTACTGTAATTTGAGATAGCATCAAATCCCCTGGTAGTAAATACAATGTTTAAAAATTCAACCCCATAGTGATGTAGTGGGCCTTATCTAGCAAACATATTTTTTGCTGAGATTTTCAGTAATATTAATCAGAATTTACCGCTTTTGTTTAAAAAAAATAACCTAACATGTAAACATTTTCTGATTTTATCAATTTGGCCATTGCTGAGAGACGTGAAAATTGGGCTCGTGAAATCTTCCTAGGTGCTCTAATTTATGGCAAAATTCCAGCTCTGTAACGCCAGGCCCAAGTTTCTATGGAGTTTGGGTTTCTCATTTGTACAAACAAATCATACAATTGTGGACAATGCCGTATCGTCACCGTCTTTTGTTTTTCAGCCACGTGTTCTTGTGTGACCTTGGGTCACAGTGGACTATCCCACCTACATTTTCATACAAAGCGAAACTGAGTACACGTGCGTAGTTAAGCTGTGGGCTACTGAGGAGTAGCGCCATGATATCCTAACATGACTCCATAATGTCATGCTACCGTATCATATTTCAGGTACGATAAACATCTACATGAACAGACCACGTCAAGTTTCAGCATCGGTCAACAACCCCTGATAAACTAAGTACCTAATCAGTGTTCCTGATCACCTAGATATCCTTATTACTATAACATTTTGACGCAATCCTTTGATAAGATTAGCGGACATAATTATAAAAATAAATCTCGCAACATTTTCATATTACATCCGATTTGATTGTGGTAGTTAATTATTGCAAATTTTTTATGGGAAAATCTATGAAATTATTAAAAAAATATATATTTATGTGATATAAAAATGTTTTCTAAAGTAATTTTAAGTATAGCTTTAGTTAATTTAGTGTCAGTTGGTGTAGTTATAGGGCACATTCAACAGCCAATACCAAATGAAGCGTTAGATCAGAATCTTTACGAAGATGTGTTGGATGCAGAGCAATGTCGTCAACAAATAGACATTATAAGAAGTAACACGTTACTCACCATGTTTTGTAAGTACCTAATATTTTTATTTATAACTAGCACTTTGCCCGCACCCTTGGTCTTTCCCGTGGGACCCGTTATTTTTCCCGGGATAAAAAGTAGTATATGTTACTCCTAGAAAACTAAGCTTTCCAACGGTGAAAGAATTTTTAAAATCGGTCCAGTAGTTTTTGAGCCTATTCATTACAACCAACCAAACAAACAAACAAACAAACAAACAAAGTTTTCCTCTTTATAATATTAAGTATAGACTACTTCCGTTACTAATAACGTCAGACACGAAGAGGACCACTGACCCAAAGAAGCACTTAAGCTCCCGGCTTAAGTGGATTGGATACAGACGGTGGAAGACACGGTGTGGTGCAGACCTGAATAGACTCTTTAAATAGAATTTACATTCATTGCAGCCAGTCTATTCTGTAAACATCTCACCGTGAAGA
The DNA here is from genome assembly GCA_951799385.1 of Hyppa rectilinea. NCBI lineage: Eukaryota > Metazoa > Arthropoda > Insecta > Lepidoptera > Noctuidae > Hyppa > Hyppa rectilinea. The sequence goes on along the minus strand of OX637310.1, from coordinate 5,858,116 downwards.
CTTAGGTCTATCATTCCACAGGAATTTACACTTTTGACAATTTACTTCACCTGCCTATGTTCTCACTGTGAGATTTTATAGAATCCCACCGCAGTTCTGCCTTCTTGTAAAGTAATTGGCCTTGTCATTTGTTATTTTTTAATTTTCGTTAACATGGGTAAACGAAAATTTTAAAGAAACAATTGACTTATGAAAACATTTATTGGATGTAGGTATTACACTGCCAATAATCTTTATGGTTTTTTCAATTGGTCTTCTTTATAATAGAGTATGAAATATAATAAAAATATATATATATATTACAAGGAAATGTTCCCTAGCAAACACTTAAAAACTCATTTATGTGACACACAGTCGCTGATGCTGGCATCAGGGTTCCAAGAGGTGTTCTGGAAGGCAACACACTAGACATGGGCAACTATCACCAATGCATCGGTTTCAACGAACCGATCCCACCAAACAGTGAACTTCAAGGGAAGTACTGCATGATACAAGTTCCGATGAACCAAAGTTTTAATTTTCCTTGGGATCCCAATACTTCAAGTTTCAACCCAAACTTTTTGCGTTTGGATCGTGAAACGGTGAAGGCTTTAGAAGAGTTTAAGGCACTGAGAACAGGGATGCACGCGATGGCCGGAGTTGTTGATGACAGGTAATAATATTATACGAATTGCAACAAATTTAGTTATCTCTCAAGTTGAAAGTAGGTACAGTCAAATAAAAAAATTACGCAACTATTTGTAAACAATAAGAGTGTGCTAAGTAATCAAGTATTATAGATCACCCATAAGTTACAATGAGAATTCTTACAAAATATAATATTAAATTGGCAAATAGATGAATATTTTTACTTGTATATACATACACTCTTGTCTACTGCGTTGTCACTTGATGCAACTACTACACACGTATAAGCACTGTGTCAGAGTTAATTAACTTTGCATCACCTCAAGTCATTTTTTTAACCGACTTCTAAAAAAGGAGGAGGTTCTCAATTCGACTGTATATATATATATTTTTTTTTTAATGTTTGTTCGCGCATATCTGCGTTGATTGCCAACCGATTTGAAAAATTATTTTTTTGTTGGAAAGGGTATACTTCCCAAATGGTCCCATACAAATTTTATCAAAATCGGATAAGCGGTTTTTGAAAAATCAACAAAAATCTTTAAAAAATCCTACTTAATATATGTGGACGATGTTCTAATAAGTTCCTGTCATACAAACCTGGTAGTGGTATTAAAATTTTGGGCGGGTTGTGTAGGTACCACAACTAAAAAGTGAAAAATAAAAACTTTTTTACAAAAAATAAAACCGACTTCCGAAAACCGAGTCGGTGTCTTCGGTTTTGTATTTTCATTTTTTGCCACCGACTTCCGAAATCAAAATTATTTTTGACTTTGTAGTGTTTTTTTTGGAAGTCGGTTTTATTTTTTGTAAAAAAGTTTTTTTAAGGTTCCGAACAAATGAAGTTGGAACCTTTAACCCTTTAACCGCCGGACTAAGTATCAGTTGTCGTGCCCCCAGCGCCCAACTCATAAAAAAAAAACTTTTATTTCAGACGAATATGGTCTTGCAATTACATAAACAACGAAATCCGAACATAGATTCTCAGTCGTATAAACACGACTCAGGCGGCACGGGCACGACAACATTTGTCGTATTAATTCGACTGGGGCGGTTTATTTATTTATTTATTTATTTAAACTTTTCGCACACAATAAAGGTACAAAGGCGGACTTAATGCCTTAGGCATTCTCTACCAGTCAACCAAGGGTGGTGAAGAGATTAGATGGCAGGTGCTTTAAATAGTAGGAACATGCAAAACATTGAGACTTGAATAAAATGGGTACATAAATAGGTTAAAACCTATGCGGTGGTTAAAGGGTTAATAAATCTTTCTATAATACGGCTCCGCGGTGACTGCTTATACAATGCTTATGCGTTAGTCTATGGACTTTAATAGAAATAATGGTGATTAACTTGCATTGAGGCGAAGCTGATACGGAATAAAGGTTACTGCTTAAAAGTGTACGTTGGGTTTTAAGGCGAATTTCACCAATGCAACGGAATACGCACATAAACCCTGCTTAATACCTGTCAGTGTGTTCTTTTCTAAAGAATTTTGTCACTGACGGGTCTTGAACGCTGTGTAGAGTGCTGATCACGTTCAGTTTCATTGGTGAAATTGGAACTTAGTGTCAACATGAATCTTGACTTTTTTTTTTCGTGTGGTTAGTGACTTACCTGGTGACAGAGTTTTTATACTGCCCATGGGCCTCTGATTTAGCTTCACATGCTGTTGAGAAATATCTCTCAGGCATGCCGGTTCCCCCATGATGTTTTCCTTCATGATTTTTTTACCAAATGATAATTATACAATGCACACATGAATTCGAAATGTCAGAGCCCAGAGGCTATCACTGCTTAATAGGCTAATGCTGTTTCATTAGCACTTAGTCTGAACATGAATCTTGACGTTAATCATTTGTTTTATTTTTTAGGATCGTTGATCTAGAAGACAATCCTCTCGCCGCATTTACTTTCAGACTAGCCGTCTGCATTCCTAAGCCTTGTACTACGGAACAGGCTTTAAATTCTTTCTTATTCAACATTTCGTCGGTAGGATTTCAATACACTGATGAATTCTGTCGTCTGGCTGATGATAAGCCTTGGGTGCCAGGAGATACTGTTGCTGTGTAAGTGAAGCTATAGAAATGTTTCGAATAATTTGAATTAACTCCAAAGTTAATATTTGTGTTGAACTTTTCAGGGTCGTTTTCTCGCTTATTGGATTAATAACTGTATTGAGTACGACGTTTGATGTTTGGCAGACATTAATTTTGAAAAAAGGTTTGTCTATTTCTTTTCTTTAAATAAATAATCTATTATGTAATACGATAAGTACCGAACCGAAAATCTTGAACTTTATAATCCATATCAGTATAAGCAAAACTACGATGTTATTTCTAATCCAAGCGTTTATTGTACTCATAATTATGAACAACTTTTATATCCGACCAAACAAGAAATCGCGAAAAAAAAAGAGCTGTTCCATATATTTGAGTTCACACAAATCTACAAAATGTAGGTATGGAACAGCAGATTTTTTTTAAAGTGAGGAAAAGTGAGGATATCGGCATGTCTTTGAATCAAAAATTCAACGAAATGTGACATCTGCCAACTCTTAGCGCCGTTATAGGTAGGCTAATTATACTACAGTAGAAGTGTGATCATAATAATGAGTACAAACCACTTTCGGATTTTGCTTGAACTAGAAATATTGTTGTACGAGTATATTATTTTTATCATGATATAAAACTCACTGATGAATTCAATTTTCATTCCAGATCCCAAAACAGTTAGCGTAATCGGCAGAACATTCTCAGTATACACAAATGGCCGCCGCGTCATGAATTTCCAGTCGGCTCCTAACAGCATAGAGTGTTTAGATGGCATCAGAGCTTTAGCCATGATGTGGGTAGTCCTCGGCCATTCGTTTTCATCGGAACCGAATTGGGCAAATCCTATCGATGGCTTTTTCGTAAGTGGTACACGCCTTCCGGCGAAAAAATGCTTTCTGAACATTTGACAGGAAATTGTTTTGTGTGTGTTTTATGTACAGACGCCAGCACATCAACCTACCCCTAACTGTCAAATATTCCCAATTGAACATGAACCTTATACTTTTGTATTAAAGTTGAAAATCGATCAAATAAATTTGGCAGATTGGGGTAGCTTGATGGGCTGGCTTTGTACAGTAGTTTTAAATCTGACGACAGCCCTATAGAAACGACAAGTAATTGTCATTGTGATGCAAAATCAGAGGTATCATAACAGTGAAAGAACGGTCTATTCTGTAAGAATATTGCCGTGAAAACTCGGGTGAAGTAAGCTGTAATTCCACTTGATTCTAGGGATTACCACTATTGAAAGCTTACTTTAATAATAATAATAATATCCTTGGACATTTCACACAACGTCATATCGTCCCAAGCTAAGCAACCTAATGCTTCTGTTATGGTAACGAGATGGCTGATGTACTACTTATATACATTTTTTTTTTGTAAATACATACATATTATAGATAGAAAAACACCCAAACTTACAGGTCGTACGTCGTAACAAATACTTGCAGGTCGTATAAATATTTGTTCCGTGCGGGAATCGAACCCGCGACATAGTGCGCAGCAGTCAATCGCTCAACCACTGCGCCAACCGTGTCGTCGACTTTAAAAGCTCACTGCACCTTAATTTTCATGGTGAGTGTTTTTCTGGATGGCACTACTGCAAATGCTGAATACTTAAGAATACGCATCAAACGAATTTAGGCTTTATTAGTTGGTAGTCTCGTCCAACTGACAGGAGTCACGGATGCATTTTCACGGTAGCCGGAATGTGCAGCAAATCTATTCTATAAAAATAGGTGTAGTGAGCATGAAGTTTGCTGTCATAAGTGTCATAAGTGTCAATCCCTAGCATTAGGTGGAATGACAGCGCTCTTCACCTAAGTTTTTATTGCGAGATTTTTACAGAATAGACTGGCTGGTCCAATATTGAAAAAAGAGTTTCTCTTATAATAATAATTAATTATTATATTGATCTTGTTGTATCTCTCTTTTTTTTATCAAAATATGCAACATTAAAGATTGTGCAATCAACTCAAGGACGCGTTCGAAATGTCAATTCAATCAATTTATCATATTTAGGTATACGTTAATCCGGATGTTTACATCAAATCGTTTCAAAGATAAACAGGGTAATAGGTTTCAAAGGAGAGAAATGTTTATCAAATTCTACAGTTACGTTTAACATTGAATTTCTAGAACTTTTTTTAAAGGTTACAATACCCCTTCATATGCTGAGATCTCTTTGAGGCGCGCGTGGAATATATACGTGCCATCCGGCACGGGCCTGGTCCTGATCGGACAGTGAGTCACCCATTACTCACCGCCTACGGTGGCCGGGAGTCGTCACGTGGCTCCCGACGCCCGAGGAGTGATTTTGACCTTAAGATAACATAGTTTGTTGGTAACAAGGGCACTTAATTGTTAATTATAATGTACTAAACACATTACTGGTCTTTTTTGGGCACAAACTATATTATTTCAATGTTGAAAACCCTTTTAAAGTTTCGTCCCGATTCACCCCCGCATCCCTATTCACCCCGTTTGACTGTGCTATAAGTACACCTCCGCCTAACCCTTCGTGGAATAAACCGTGATATTATGTTAATGATAATGATAATGATAATGATAATGATATTTATTTTGTAAAACATGAGTACAGATTATAGGTCTTGTATAAATTAAGGAGCTACATGTTTTGCCATTTGAGGCGTACAAAATTACAGACATTACGCAAAAAATATAATTAAAATAGGAATGTCAAAATTAAAAAAACAAAAAATTAGGAATTAGATCACAGTGTCAAGATTAAAAAATTAATTAAAATTAAAATAAACAATGTCACCTCCGCCAAATCAACAATGTTACCTCTAAGCGATTTATTTCCTTGTCACAGTGGATGACCTCCTGGCAATCCTTGTGGGTGTTATCGGCGACCGTGACAGTGGATACATTTTTCATGCTGAGCGGTTTTCTCGTGGTATATACTACAGTTGGAAAATTCAATTCAAGTAAGTAACTGAAAAAAATAATTTGACGTACTCTAATGAGCCGATTTAATAATTGATTATTTTGAGCAGTATCATCTTTATTACATTTCTATATATTAACAACTTATACATATTTACATTAAATGACTATCTAACTAATTATATACAAATAAATACAATAAACAAAAAGGGCACTTTGTACTTGTACTCATCAATCGGCGAGAAATTTCCTTAAGAAGGAGTTGCGCACTCGGGCCCCATGACCCTAGAGTTTCGACCTCAAACGGCTCAATACTGTAGATACCCATCATGTTGATATAAATTATAATTGTAATAGTACGGGGGGTATTGTGACAGCTACTGGTGGCCTAATACATTGTAATTATTAATATCAACGGTAATAATATGTACGTACGTATGTAATAATAAATAAATTTAAAGTTATCAGAAAATGATTAATCATCAGGTGACGATAATACGAGAATAAATGAAAACCTGTATGGTCGTTGGCAATACTGCATTGGAGTGTTTTGAAACTATTTAACTACAATAATTATTTATATTGTTGAGCATATACATTTTTGAAGCATAGTTATGCAGCAATGGATTAGAAATATCCTTCGAAAACATTCATGTGTGTTACGCGGTTGAAGTGGTGAGCAGTCTTAAAATAGACACTAATTTATCCTTACATTTATTGAAAAGCATAATGGTATAAATTCCACTAAAAACGATAAAAATATGTCACTTTTATCGTATGACATTTTTCCCTTGTGTGCGGACGCTAATTATTTTATAATTGACCAATTGCCTGTATTATCGTCTTCAATAATTAATCGATGACGTCAATCAATCTTTCAAACAGATTTATTATTTTATTTATCGTATGTGGGGCATTATTTACTCGTTATCATTATCTAGAAATTTATAAGTACGTTAATTTACAGGTACGTACTAGTTTTCTTTGTACCTTACCCAGGTTACGCTTTGCTATGCAAAAGTAGTTTCATTAAAAGTTTTTGACCATGAATTTTGCGCGCACACTATATTTTTGAAAGAACTAAGTTAATTAAAATAATGAAAATACTTTAATATTTTTAAAGACACCTCTATTTTTTTTATAATTCCAGAACAACTGCTCAAAAACATTCACTTGTTTTGGCTGAATCGACTCCTGCGCATGTTTCCCTTACTGGCCGTAGCTGCTCTCCTAGAAGCTACCTACCTCAACCGTGCAACGGATGGGCCCATTTGGGACATTGTGGAAGGTCATGTTCACAGGTGCAGGACCTCATGGTGGTCCACTTTACTGCATATTCAGAACTATATGAATCCTACGAATACGGTTAGTTAAGAGAGAATTCTAATCAATATTTTTAAGGTCATAAGTAATTATGACATTTATTTCTTTGTTTTATAGTCGGAATTTGTATGAATAAATCATACAAATTAATGAATGGTGGTAAAAATTGGCATTAAAATTTAGCACGCAATCGCTCGGTACAAATAATTTTGACGTATCGAAACGTTTGCTACGAAAGCGTAGTATACGTAGCAGTGACCTTGCCTACGGCGTAGCTGCAGGTCGTAGCCGAAGTTCATGCTAGCTCTCTCGATTTTGTCTGTAAAAGAATGGGTGAAATCGAGTTAAAGACGGTGATATTATAATTAAAAGAAATAAATTATAGGCGCTCCGCAAGTTGTTCTGATCTCACTGTCACGCGTCTTGTCCCTTTTTCGCTCCCGATAATTACGATATGCCGTCTTTCTTTTACATTACTTTCTGACGTTATTAATGGGTGCGTTAGTGTGCTGTTTTTGAGGTAACCTATTACCTGGACCTGAGTCTTATTTCTTACAATATTATTGGATATAGAACTTTAAGATCTATAATTTACAGTCCCATGGTAAATGTCTCTTTTCTCTTCTGTTTTCAGTGTGTCGGCCAGACTTGGTACTTAGCCATAGATGTCCAACTTCATGTTCTGTCACCATTGATGCTAGTCTGGGTTCTCCTTGGCAATAAGAGGATAGCATGGGCAGCATTACTAACTGGGTTGGTCGGTATACTGGCAGCTTCCACCACTTACAATTTCATCATGGAGTTTCCTTCAACTATGATGGGGTACGTATTATAGAACACATGAATCCTTTACTTATTTTTGTATCCGATTTAGGGTTTCCAGTTCCAAAACTAGAAAAACCGGCCACAGATTCATATTGAGCCGGACATTTTGCCCTGAAAGAGTAATACATAATTTTTGTCTGTATAAGATTATATTGTTATTCAATTGAGACCAACTCCTGCGAGATCGCGAGTCATGCATGTCCGTGAGAGTCGCTCCCGCGATTTCGTTTGGCATCTTTTGGAGTGCGTCACGTTAGCCCGAACTGTTCCGAAGTTCATTTGTCCGAGAAACGATTGCTCGAATGACGATTTTACCGTTGGAACTATTTATTGGTGAAAAGAGCATAATGCCCGATCAACGTTCTCTAGAAAGACCGCATGACAGAAGAGTGTTTGACCGAAAAATAGTCTTGCTAATTATTATTATTAAATTCTTATTTGCAGCCGTCCTGAAGAGATGCTGTTCTATTCGGTCAACTATTATATGAACACTTTGACTCGAGCTTCTCCATTCTTCGTTGGAATGATCTTCGGGTATATCGTTAAGACAAAGAAACTGGTTATGTCGAAGGTACGATAAACACCTTAGAATTTTTAAGAAAAACATCCGATCTTGAATTTGGTCTCCAAGTCCTGATAAGAATCACGTGAAGTAATCGTGATAACGGAGTTACCTGTTGACAAGAGCGATTTCTTTTTAATCCCCTGCGATGTCTGATTTACCGCGATAAGTAATGGAATGTATTTACTTCCCTCGTTTATTTTTTTGTGATAATATTAATGGATTGATTGATAGGATTTTTTTGACACTTATTTATGAATGATGATTTTGATTTCAAATGATATCATTTTGTATGTCATTTACGAACCTACTTTCAGTATAAAGTGCATACAGAATGTAAAAAAAAACTTTATCGACCCGCAAGGGGGCCGTTCAGTATTACAGTTATTGTAAGGTTAAACCTAAAAAATCGTATGGTTTTTTTTCCCAATCCATAAAGTTCTGCCATGTTCTGACTACATGTTGTACGGGGGAGCAAAATTGTATTTATCATAATTTTTAAGTTAAATCTAACTAATGTGAGAGAACTTGTTTAATGAAAGGATCTGAATCGCTTCTATTAATTAAATTTCATTTTAGATTTAAATGTATCATACATGAATAAAATTGGAGTGTCTGTTTGTAATATTGAAATAACCGTTTTTTACTACATGTATATGCATATAATGCGGTACATACACCAAAATAACACTTTTTACAATTTTTATCTGTGTGTCTATTTGTTCCGGCTAATCTCTGAAATGGCTGATGTAATAAGGAGTAATTTAGGCTACGTTTATTTTAGAAAAATAACTGTTAGGCGGAACTAAGTTAGCCGGGTTAGCTAGTAATAAATATCTTAAAACTCTTGCAGATAACAACAGCACTTTATTGGATCTCAGCCTTTTGTCTATCAACCTTCATAGTGTACACCAACTATCCTATAGCACAGACGGAGTGGGACAACCAGGTGCTTGACAGTCTGTACAATTCCTTTATCCGACCTCTGTGGGCACTTTTCGTTGGGTGTATGGTGTTCGCTTGCGTGAACGGCTATGGTGGTAAGTTGTCATCTGTAGATATGCAATTTTTTTTTTCGGGTGGGAATTCATCAAATAGCTTCCCCCGCTCTGGGTGGAGCTAGGCTTATACTGACTAAAACCCACTAGTGTGTCTTTTAATGTGCAAGCGGCTACTTTGTTGCACGATAAGTTCTTTTTAAAGTTAAATTAAATTATGCTAGGAATAAGATATAACTCGTCTGAAATAAAGATATATTTTTTTAAGTAGTGTATGGTTACTTTAACTGCCGGGATTTTCCGAAATAGCGAACTGCTGCTCCGAAACACAAAGGGCTAAGGATGGAACATGGATGGATTTTGGTCAGTAAGAGTGACACTCCCTTCCGCTCCACCCAGAGCGAGAGAACTCATTTGATTATATCCCAACCTTAAAAAAAGGCTTTCATCATAATATTTGGTATCAATACGCTCCATCCAGAGCGGAAGGAGTCATTTGCTGATTTCCACTTTTAAAAGAAAAGGCTTCCATTATAAGTATTAGTTATCAATACCACGCTTCGGTTCGAAGGCTCAACAATTTCAAATGATTTTAATAATGTACAATTTCTATTTCAGGTCCCATTAACTGGTTTCTATCATTGAAGGTGTGGAAACTCCAGTCTCGGATGTCATATGGGATATATTTGTTCCATTATGGACTGATGACTGCGGTCAATATGAGCGCGATCGCGCCCGTATTCTTTACTGTAAAATCTGTTGTAAGTATAATTAAATTTAATCATATGAAGCGGACATTAAATCAGTTAATTACCTACATTTATTAGTATACTGCCTGCCTGCCTAGCCTTTCCCCAACTATGTTGGGGTTGGCTTCCAATCTAACCGGATGCAGCTCAATACCAGTATTTTACATGGAGCGACTGCCTATCTGACCTCCATAACCCAGGAACTGGGCAATACAATACCCCTTGGTAAGACTGGCTGTCAGATTTTTGGGCTTCTGACGACCCGTAACGACTGTCAAAGAAGCACAAATGACAGCCGGGACCAACGGCTTAACGTGCTTTCCGAGGCACGGAGGAGGCATTTATTAGCATACTGTCTGTAAATATTAACGCAACATTAAAATAAAACGTTGTGAAGTGTTAGATAACATAATAAAGTTATATTTGTTGGAAAGCCAATTTAGAAAACTCAAACTCAAAGCCAATTACAGGCACTTTTGAATTGTCAAAGGGTCGGTCAGTCGGAAACAAGAAGCTAGTTGCCCATTCCAAAGCATTAGGTACCTATGGAGAAGAACGGGCAAGAAACTTCACGGACACTCTTTTAAACAAAATATGGTTATAAATTCAGATTGTAAGGTACTCACAGTTCGACAGCTTTTTGTATTGCAATCCATTCTCAGAAGACACTCCACTACCCCACCGTCTGATCCCACCAAACAAACCAATATTCCCCCAGTTACACGACACAAAACTGCTTTTGCCAAACACTAATACTTCACATTAATTTCGCTGATCTACAAGAAAATCCTTAAATAACTAAACATACTGGATTACAATAAGTATGAATTGAAAGCTAAGGTCATGGAATGGCTGCTTCAACTGGACTACACACAAACTGAATCACTGCTAAAATGCATTGCCTAATATTGCGTTATTTTGCTTTCCTGCCCCACATAGAACATCGCACACCCACTACTCCCATACAAAAACTCACCACACATACACTCAATCATCTAAATACATCCTCACACACATTCACCCATTCACTTACATATAAAGTATTAAATTGTTATTTTTATATAAGTTGTTATATATACTTAAAATTAAAAATTAAAGTAATATATTGTTAACACGTACTAAAAGATGGCACAGTCCGCAGTTGTATAATCCCTATTTTTGAATAACCTCACAGCTGAACACTGTCTCTTGAGATACAGGTTATCCTAGTTTGAGAGGCAGGGCTCACAATATTTGTATACAGACTTCTGCAGCGTTAATTAGCATCTTGTTAAACAGTGTATACTAATGTATGTTTTTTTTGTGACAATAAACTATTTTTATTATTATTATGTGAGCTAGAACAATAGTACCGTAGACTACCGTTACAAATACAAAGGTAGACTTAATACCTTAGGCATTCTCTACCAGTCAACCAAGGCTGGTGAAGAGATTAAATGGCAGGTGCAGGTATAAGGAATAATGATAGATCAGATTTTTTTTCATTAAAAATATATCAATGAATGCCCCATCTTTTTTTTCAGGTATTTAAGTTCTTGGCACACTACGCGCTGGCGTTTATCGTAACATTCGTCATGGTGGTAGTGGTCGATGCGCCTTGCTCTACGTTATTCAAGCTTTTGTTAGGAGGTAAGTTAATACAATGTACGGTGACGTACGATCGGTTTGATGGCCCTAGAATAAAGAAATAAAATCTTATGCTTATTCGACATAGACTTAACGTACACAATATTTGTAAAATAAACATAATAACAAAATAATAACAAATTAATGATTAACTCCTCAAATGTCGTATGAACCCCCATAAGTCCATAAGAAAAAATCTCTCGAAACTACAATAAATATAACCGTATAAATCGTTGAGCTCTTATAAGCAAACGGCTGCTAAAGGCAAACTTCCAATGGGTCAAATAAAAAAAATACACCCAAGTGCGAATATTTAACACTACATCTTTAAAACACTACGTTTCTTAAATTATTTGTTGATAAAGCGGCAATAGAAATACGCGAAGTGTGAAAATTTTGACTATATACCTATTACGGTTCATGAGATACAGCTCGCTGACAGACAGACGTACGGAGGACGCTTAGTAATAGGGTTCCGTTTGGTAACTCTCGGAAGGGGAATCCTTAAAACAGTGAGGGCCTCACGGTAGGTCTAGTTTAGCAAAAATACCACACCAGCTAATCGTGATGCGTGTTTTAAAGTAGACCTAAAACTGCATTATATTGTTAGTGTTTTCTAAAATATTTTTCTTTTACTCAGGTGCAAAGAAGCCATTAAAGAAGGAAGAAGATGAAGAACCGAAGAAAGATGTGGAAAAAACGGTGTAATATTAATTAATTTATAAGATCCAGCTACTTAAACAGGTACCTAAATAATAATTCAGTAAATTATTTATCTATTGAAATCTTTGTAGTTTTATTTTACCACACCTACAATTTTCTTATGAATTCTAAGGTTATTTTGGAAATTCATAGATGTGTAATATTCTGTACCCCCTTAATCTAACTAGCCTACTATATTGGGGTCGGCTTCTAGTCTAACCAGAAGCCGCTGAATACCGCTGTTTTACATGGAGCGGCTGCCTATCTGACCTCCACAACCCAATAATTGGGTCATATGACATCCCTTGACAAGACTGGTTGTCAGACTTTCAGGCTTCTGACGATCCGTAACGACTGGGATTCTGTACCCAGTATAAAATTTTACGTACCACTCTAAATGCCTACCCACCTTCCAAGGAAATAAAGATATGCCGTCAGGTATCTTGCCAATCCGTTGTGTTCTAATACAGCATGCATGTAGCAGCATGTGAAGCTAAGTCAGAGGCCCATGGGCAGCATAAAAATTCTAACACCAGGTTAGTTACTAACCACACGAAAAGAAGAAGAATACAGCTGGAACGCTGACGGTGACAACATGTATCGACAATTCGGCAGCAAGACTAGCCGTGTTGTCCGAAGCTGTGGACAACGAACATAAATCCACACTATAATATTATAAATGCGAAAGTAACTCTGTCTGTCTGTCTGTCTGTTACCTTTTCACGCCTAAACCACCCAACCGATTTTGCTGAAATTTGGTATGTAGATAGTTTGTATTCATGAGAAGGACATAGGTATATTATTTTTTGGAAATTCAACCCCTAAAAGGGTTACAAGGGGTGGCAAAGTTTGTATGAGAAAAATATTTTTATTGCACATTTTTGCATAGGTAGGGTAGGTAGGGTAGGTGGGTAGGTAGGGTAGGTAGGGTAGGTGGGTAGGTAGGGTAGGTAGGGTAGGTAGGGTAGGTAGGGTAGGTGGGTAGGTAGGGTAGGTAGGGTAGGTAGGGTAGGTAGGGTAGGTAGGGTAGGTAGGGTAGGTAGGGTAGGTAGGGTAGGTAGGGTAGGTAGGGTAGGTAGGGTAGGTAGGGTAGGTAGGGTAGGTAGGGTAGGTAGGGTAGGTAGGGTAGGTAGGGTAGGTAGGGTAGGTAGGGTAGGTAGGGTAGGTAGGGTAGGTAGGGTAGGTAGGGTAGGTAGGGTAGGTAGGGTAGGTAGGGTAGGTAGGGTAGGTAGGGTAGGTAGGGTAGGTAGGGTAGGTAGGGTAGGTAGGGTAGGTAGGGTAGGTAGGGTAGGTAGGGTAGGTAGGGTAGGTAGGGTAGGTAGGGTAGGTAGGGTAGGTAGGGTAGGTAGGGTAGGTAGGGTAGGTAGGGTAGGTAGGGTAGGTAGGGTAGGTAGGGTAGGTAGGGTAGGTAGGGTAGGTAGGGTAGGTAGGGTAGGTAGGGTAGGTAGGGTAGGTAGGGTAGGTAGGGTAGGTAGGGTAGGTAGGGTAGGTAGGGTAGGTAGGGTAGGTAGGTAGGGTAGGTAGGGTAGGTAGGGTAGGTAGGGTAGGTAGGGTAGGTAGGGTAGGTAGGGTAGGTAGGGTAGGTAGGGTAGGTAGGGTAGGTAGGGTAGGTAGGGTAGGTAGGGTAGGTAGGGTAGGTAGGGTAGGTAGGGTAGGTAGGGTAGGTAGGGTAGGTAGGGTAGGTAGGGTAGGTAGGGTAGGTAGGGTAGGTAGGGTAGGTAGGGTAGGTAGGGTAGGTAGGGTAGGTAGGGTAGGTAGGGTAGGTAGGGTAGGTAGGGTAGGTAGGGTAGGTAGGGTAGGTAGGGTAGGTAGGGTAGGTAGGGTAGGTAGGGTAGGTAGGGTAGGTAGGGTAGGTAGGGTAGGTAGGGTAGGTAGGGTAGGTAGGGTAGGTAGGGTAGGTAGGGTAGGTAGGGTAGGTAGGGTAGGTAGGGTAGGTAGGGTAGGTAGGGTAGGTAGGGTAGGTAGGGTAGGTAGGGTAGGTAGGGTAGGTAGGGTAGGTAGGGTAGGTAGGGTAGGTAGGGTAGGTAGGGTAGGTAGGGTAGGTAGGGTAGGTAGGGTAGGTAGGGTAGGTAGAGTAGGTAGGTAGGGTAGGTAAGGTAGGTATCATAGTTAAGACAGGACAACGTCTGTCGGGTCAGCTAGTAACATTAATAAAAAAGTTTTTACATACGAATAATTTTATCACAGCAACAACTAAAATCCCTGAGTACTTACTGGCTGGCTTATTTTAAATCATAATCACTCTCTATATTATTTTAGTCACGATCAAAACCTCTAATCCAACACGTAAAATTTAAACTGTGTTAGCAAAATATTTCAACACATGCCATAATTTTCAAAAGCTAAATTCAAACAATAAATTTTGTTATACAATATTTTAGAATTAGCTAAAACTAGTGGAACGTGAGAGTTCTATTTTAAAATGGAAGTAATTCAATTAAGATATTAAAATCAACATGCATGCAGTGTGCGGGCCAGCTATCACACAGTGGCGTAACTTTTGGATTATGTAATGGAGGAATGTGATATGATGCTTTAATATGCTCAAAATGTGCATTAATTGTATTTACTAAGTTTACCAAGTGTGGGAAAATAGAATCGGTCTATGTTTCTTGATAAAAAAAAAGCAAGACTAATTGAATTTCGTGGGGTAAAACTGTCTCGAATTTTCCTAAATTTGACATATAAATATTCTTGAAACGAAAACAAAATTAAAATTCAGCCAAGTGCGTGTATCCCAAGAACAAACTTTCACTAGATGTCAAAAAAAACATAAAAAATTGCACTTTAAAGCTTAATATTTCGCAAACGTAACGCAGACTTTTCCTCTGACAATCCACTTCTCATCTAGAGAAAAAATTCACACATCTGGACCGCCATTAATGTATGTAGATATTAACGTTTGTGTAATGTGTAAATGCCCTATTAATCTTCCTTCTACAATCCGAGGGCGTAATATTTGGTGCCCGCTGGCCTCTCACATGGCATATTAAGCAGGAATTGGTTTAACTTCCCCTTTACTGATAGTGAGTGAATATTCAACACTCAGTAACGTAATATGACGATAAATGGAGCAAAACCTAATCTAAGGAAAATCGATGAGCTAAGAAAATAAATGAAAAATAACTCTCCAGAAACACTAAACATTGAACCATCTAAATGCATTGGGCAGATTGAACTAAGAAAACATTTCTTAGTTCAATCTACAATCAATCTGCCGAGCGTTTTCCCAACTATATTGGGGTCAGCTTCCAGTCTAACCGGATGCAGCTGAATACCAGTATTTTACATGGAGCGGCTGCCTATCTGACCTCCACAACCCAGTAACTGGGTAATTCAGTACCCCGTGGTAAGACTGGCTGTCAGATTTTCGGGCTTCGGGCGATTCGTAACGACTGTCAAAGATGCACAAATGACAGCCGGGACCAACGAGTTTGCCGAGGCACGGAGGAGTGTCGGTTTGTAAAGATCACCCGGTCACCCATCCACAGACTACCCCGGCAAGCGTAGCTTAACCTGACGGATTGACCTGTGTAGCTGTAATTACTTAGCCACGAGCTCCTTCGCCGTTTTCTTAGTTGTTTTAAAATAACTAAAAAAAAATTAAATTAATAATACATTCAGTCAAAAAAGTATCGGGAATGGATGATTTGTTTATTAACTGTTTTCCATTTTGGCGCGGAGTTTGAGTTGCACCTGTTATTTATATTAAATACAGTGCTGGTTTTAGTAATATCATATATAGTGTGTATTGCGAATTTCATAATGGACAAAAATATCGAACAAAGAGTTTGTCTTAAATTTTGCATCGCCAATGGAATTTCGTGTTCGGAGTCACTGAAAATGTTACAGAAGGCTTACGGTGAATCGACTTTATCAAAAACTCGTGCTTATGAGTGGTTCAAAGCGTTCAACAGCGGTCGAGATGTGGTGGAAGATTTGCCTCGCTCTGGTAGGCCGTCAACGTCTGCAACTGAAGTTAACATCGCAAAAGTGAAGAAAATAGTGACTGAAAATCCCCATTCAACTCTGAGAGAGATAGCCGCCGAACTTTCTGTATCTCACGAGTCGATCCGTACCATTTTAACTAATCATTTGGGTATGAAACATGTTGCTGCTCGGCAAGTCCCAAAAGATCTGAATTTTCTCCAAAAACTCAATCGCATGAAAGTCGCTGAGGACATGCTAGAACGAGTCAGTTCGGACCCAACATTCATGAAACGCATTGTTACTGGTGACGAGACGTGGGTTTACGAGTTTGACATGCAAACTAGTCAACAAGCTTCGGAGTGGCGCCTTCCAACTAAACCGAAATCGAAAAAACCACGCCAAAGTCGATCAAAAGTCAAAGTCATGTTGACTGTTTTCTTTGACTATCGCGGTGTTGTGCACTCTGAATTCTTACCGGAAGGTCTAACGGTAAATAAAGAATATTATTTGAGCGTTATGCGGCGTTTAAGACAGCAAATTCGACGAAAAAGGCCAGATTTGTGGAAAGAAAATTCTTGGATTTTGCACCACGACAATGCGCCTTCGCACAAGGCTATCATTGTGAACGAATTTTTGACCAAACACTCAACAAATACCATCCAGCAACCACCATATTCACCAGATATGGCTCCTGCTGACTTTTTTCTTTTTCCTAAACTCAAATTACCACTTCGTGGCACCCGTTTTCAATCGATAGAAGACATAAAGGAGAATTCGCGGCGGGAACTGATCTCAATTCCGGAGGCAGCGTTTAAAAAATGTTTTGATGAATGGATTATTCGTTGGCGCAAGTGTATCGTTTCTAAAGGAGCATACTTTGAAGGTGATAAAATAAATTTGGATGAATAACAGACATTTTGTGTATTATTGATCTTTTCCCGGTACTTTCTTGACAGAGTAGTACAACGTTAAGCAAATTTGTGTTTACAGTTATTGATAATTTTTAGAACGTGTTACGTTCGCATAGAATTATAACTATAAAAGTCGAAAACAAAAATCTCTAAAGCCAGCACAGTTTAGTTTTCCGACAACAACTTTTGCCAGCGCTTTCAAAAGTATGTCAATGTAAAAACAAACTAGTTTATTTGTGAACTGCACTAAAAAGGCAATGCAATCTATACTCAATCTACATTCTCCTAAATATACAGCAGTCGTCGAAACTAGTTTGACTTCAGACAAACTCTGTGTTTCGTATTTAAGCGAACTGTTAGACAAAGATCGGCCCTTCAACCGTGCCACAAAACAGAATGTGCAGTCCAAAGCCAGTGACCAGTGTCTAAGCCGGACGGAACTGTTGTAAATAGGTCAGAAGTTCCACAGCCAGATAAGGTCACCATCCGTAAGCGGGATTGTCCGAAAGGGTAACCCCGCTACCCCGGAACATAAAGGGCTAAGGAAGGAATATGGATGGGTTTTAGTCAGTGAAAGTCTGACACTCCCGTCCGCTCCACCCAGAGCGGGAGAAGTCAATGGATGATTTCCCACCCTAAAAAAAAAACGTCACCTTCCATTCACAAATTGGAGTAGCAATAATATCCCAACGGTTAGGTTATTGGCGAGTAATAGGTAAGTTCAAATTCAACCTCTTTGCGAATCATACATCATTATTTTGATCTACATACAAACTCATCTCTTAACAGTTTAGTTGGAGGAGCTCGACAAAATCAAACTGGTTGCTAAGTAAATTAGGTAATAATTTATTGTTTGTAAAATACTATTTTAACATGTTGAAATAACTTCTCACACATTGATTGATTTATTATTATTAACTTTTAGAATGTTTGTAAATATGTGAGCACCATGTACTTTTGACATACTTAAGTTTACCCGCCATTACTATGTGTTTTTTTTTCACCTTTTGTGGTGTAGTGTTTTTATTCTGGGTGCATCGTCTTCACATATAGGTAATGTTATAATTCATGAATACAAAACATTGTAAAACATTTTAAAAGAGTAACGGTGAAGTTTCTTGCCCATTCTTCTCCACGCGAAACTACCTTTTGGAAGGGGCGACTAGAATCAATCCTATTTGTTAATTTTGACGTTCAAAAGTGCCTTACTTGTGCCTATTTGAAATAAATGATTTGACTTTGACTCGAGGCAGATCACCATCGTCATCGAGTAAAATACCGAGACATAAATAGTCAGTAAAAGAATGTTGATAATATTAGAGGAGTTCAGATTTCATGAGAAATCCTGCTAAACTACTTCATATACTTACCTTCTAATAATATAAATGGAAAAGTTAGTGAAGTTGTTTGGGTGTTTGGATGTTTGTTACTCAATCACGCCAGAACGGCTGAACGAATCTGGATAAAATTTAGCACACATATAGTTTATAATCTGGATTAACACATAGGATACTTTATATCCCGATAGTAAGTTCCTGTGGTATAATTTTGCGACATCTACGCGGGGAAAGCCATTGACAGAAGCTAGTCATCTGTAACTCTTGGTAAGGTCTCTCTAAAGTGGAATTTCTGCATCTTCTTTTTTACGTCATTAAAGTGTAACAGTATTTGTATAAACTATCTATGTCGGGTACGGATGCCAACACAAGTTACATCTGTCTAAACTCCTTTACAAACGCTACATCTGTACTAGGGGAGCAGAAATTTCGGGCGCTGCAGTTTGCTCAGCATCTAATGTTTAGTTTTCTTGTTCTATTACAATATTGATTTGCATTAGTAATTGGTCACGAATTTGAGGAAGCATTAGCAAGCTTAGGTAATTTAAAGTTTTATCAGCGTCTGATGCGGAAGAAAGACAGCAATTTATCGTGTATTTATTGGATATTGCCTTAGAATTAAGACTGCCGAAGCAACGAATCTCGGATTATTATTTATTAGTATTCCTGTCTTTGCGACTTTAGCAATTAGCGTACTCAACCGCGCGTATCTTCACTATCCGAACTTTCATCTTGTTTATGGATCCTTTTTAAAAAACTAAAAATAAGAAACAACACTTTTCATTAGTGCTTTATATTTCATACGCGTTTTTCGTCCTCGTGGGATCCCAAGTATAAAGTCATTCCGAAAATACGCATACCGAAATTACGTTCAAAACTAAAATAGGGTTACCCAATGTGGTTACAATAATATTACGCTATTTGCTTCAAGAGCAGCCGCTGGTGTAATTCCAAGTTATTACAGCGGAAAATTAGGAGAATAAGACGAGTCGAGTGTAAAACGGAAAGTGTATACTCCGTCCTTTTCAAACAACACTTTACAACGTTCCGTTGCACGAAGAAAGGTGGAAAAAATAAAGTCTGAAAAATAAAAGTCGCAAAAGTAAAGTCGCATGCGGTATCGGAAATTGTTAGTGGGCTAAGTTTCAGGCGAGTGTGTTTCGTACACAGTTGCAGAGTTTGGTACTAAAATAAACTGCTTACCTGTTCATATGGAGTTTCTGAACGATTTTGAGACGTTCGAAATTTTGTGTCGTACCTACTATGTCTTGTTTTAGTGTCTCCGTCACTCGGAGCTATTTCCCTCGTGACGAGACTTACGTTTTACGAGTGTCGTTTTCTTGCATATTGTATTGCTTTGGCGCTGTTTTTTTTTGTAAAGTTAGTTCGTTTTATTTCTCGAGTTAAGCCTCTGTGACGTCCTTAGTCTCAACCGAACCAAGAATAAATAGTATTTTCGCAATCTTTATATTTTTAAGACAAAGAAATAGAGACATGAGATAAAAATAACTTAATTTACTGGCAGGGACCACTTTGTTAATAAAAAGTAGAAAATAAAGATTTCTGCCCATACTTCCTAAATAAGACCTAATTTTAATGATTAAACATCTTGATCGTGATAACAAAGAAAACTTCGTGTTTCTCCACGTTCATCCTAAAATTATTTAAGCAAAGAAACATAACAATATACAGCCAAAGTGTGTACAAACTTGTAAACATTAAAGACACGACGCTGAGGGTACTTACAATATCAGTGAAGAAACTTTCGGAGGTAATCCCTGGAGCCACTCAACCGATGTGGATTATTCTTTAACTTGGAAAGTTTGTTCGTAATCGTATGTTAGCGGTTATTGGTTGTGTCAATCATTTGTTTGGGTTATGGAGTTATTTTGGCTTGAGACGGCAAAAGTTTGGTTTAACGATGATACTCGTATTAAATTTAAATAAGATAGGGATGCGAAAATTCGATGTGGGCTTTATAATTGGTTCAATTATGAATGTTGTAATTGCATATACTTGTAAGCATTGTCTAAGCTTATATTTTAATGTAATATTTATAATAATTATTATTACTTGCTTAAGAATCGGTGAAGGAAAACATCGTGAGGAAACTAGCATGTTTGAGAAATATTCTCAATAATATGTAAAGCTAAGTCAGAGGCCCATGGGCAGCATAAAAACTCTGATATCAGAGTCACTAACCATACGAAAAGAAGAAGAAGTAGATTATATTATTAGCAGTTAATGTGAACGTTCAAGTTTACGCATAACAGAGCTGCCTAGCTGCTACGGCGTAGCCAACTCGCTACGAAGTCGTAGCAAATAGTCACTTTTCGGGAACTGGCGGGGCCTAACAAATTAAGTTACGTAATAAAACCTCAAATACATTTTAAATACTAGAACTGACTCAAAAAACAGGTACAAATATTTTTTAATAAATTCCTAACTGGTGCCCGACATAAAATGAAATTCCTACCACAAATGAAAAATAAATCAAACTGGAATCAAAGAAAAATAAAAAGTGCAGCATAAGGTTATCTTGTCGAGCAAGTTCAGTTAACTGGGCGAAGTGGATTAGCATAGCGCTCGGGGCGCTGCTGTAACAAGTAACGCGCAACGTTGCAATCAATGGATGCAACACGCCATGGTAGGCGTCTTATTGTGAAAAGCGTTCTTGTAAGCAGTTCCGATACGTCTGTGTCATGGATAAATTACACTTTTATATTACTTTGCGTTTAATGAAGATATTTTGGAATACATCAGAATCAAGTGGATCCTGAGAGTAGAGAAGTGGGAGTCGCGACATGACATAAACTTCAGGTGGTTTTAGGTGCGGCGTCCAACTTGTATTTAGAAATCTTCATTAAGGAAGTGGCATCATGTAGCGTAGTGGTGGTGGTGGTGGTGGAGGCTTCGCGGAAAGGAGGCATGGTGATGTTATGTTAGCTAAATTTGTATACATGTTTAGGATAAGATAAATATCATTGGGGCTGTGTCGCCTGAAAAATAAATTATTGTAATACAAGCACTCATTTTGTTGATAGCTAGTATGAATTTAGGTTGGACGTAGAAAAGATAAGCCCGGCCAAAGAGCAAGCGGGATGCAAGACGCGCGTCGATTGTTTTATGAAGTAGGAAGTCACGTGACTCCGTGAACCTGTATGAAGGTATATACGAGTTAGTTATCATAATCGGCGCGAGCGAATTTCGTCACGCATCCCGCTCACTCGCTCGCTTCAGTTCGGCCACAGCTATAATGTTAATAATGTTATGAGTGTAAATACATAGTTAGGAGCATTCAGTATATGTACTGAATGCTCCTAACTGTGTATAGTACTGTCCATGTTTCGCCTAAAGGCGAGGGACAATTGTACATAGTCGGTTAGTTTAATTTAAGAGAAGTAATAACTTGTCAAATAATTAAGCAAAAATTAAATATCAACCCTATATGTTTTTTTATATCCCATAACTATATCAAAGAATCAACTGGCATAATATGAATTATTTTTCAATCAATTTTTTTTTATTTTCATTTTTCATACAAAATGATTATTACTCGACAAAGTCACGATTATTTATATCAAATACGCTTGTGTGAAATATGACTTCGTCGTATTTTCATGGCTTTAAATATGAATGATTGGTTTGAATGAAAATGAATTAATTGTATTTATCAATAAAACTTAGATACGTACACACATCGAGATAAAAAAAAAAACAAAAAAAAAGTATCATCGAAATTATTCATATTTGGACAACATATTCACTTTTTCGATAGAATCCTAGAGTTATAATGTACAAAGAACAGGTTGTATAATATTTTATCTTTCATTTAAAATTATAGACGTTACCTACGACACTTAAAATGTTCTTGTTAAACTTGACTCGTCACAAAAGAGGTGTTCCTTGGAAGCAAAACAAACAAAATGTTTTACGGAATGCATCAAGGAGTTCATGATATAACAAGCTACGCAACACAACATAGCTGTTGCTACTGCTGCATTGCGAAGATATATTTTTAATTCTTAACATTGTCGTGTTTATTTCTAATATTTTTGCTGTATATTTAATACAAAGACGTTCAGAAAAGATATGCCAAATAGATTCCTGTCGTTGGGAGCAATTGGCAAATGATTGATCTGTCAAAAGTAATTTATTCGAACTAGGCTGAAAATTGGCACTTTTTGAAGGTCAAAATAATATTCTTTTAACAATATCCTTGGACATTTCACACAACGCCATATAGTAAAAAAGTAGTTTATCAGCCATCTCGTTACCATAATATAAGCATTAGGTTACTTATAACCTAATGCTTATATTATGGTAACGAGATGGCTGATAAACTACTTTTTTTTTAATTACATAAGACAGCCCAAAAGGCCCGCCCTTAATCACTTCCTAGTGCTGTAGCTGGGAAGAAGAAGTGGCGTTACAAACTCCCCCGCAGAACAGTTGTCTGTTCAGTTGGAATGGAAAGGAATGAAAGTGCTTACGACTTTGAAGATCAGCCGAAGAGTAATCTGGGAAGCAGTCGACATCACCTCCAAAGTGAACAAACATACAATAGGTACCTACCATCCACATTGGCATTCTAACGTGTCCGCACTGTGCTTTTAAGATCAAGACAGTACATAAGTCACTATACTAGTCGGAAACAAAAATGGTCGCAGTAGCCGAAATCGACATTTATTTATTTAAATAGAACGGTCGAAGCCAATTACACTATTTAACATTGAATTTATTTAACCCAGCCATGCATTCTTCTCGCCAAAAATCAAACATTCTGATAGTATCATCTTCCATTGATCCGCAGACATATCAAGACTTGTTTTTGAGTCCAGGAGAGCATTAATAGCTCCTAATATCCGAGGAATAGATAACATGCAGTGTGCAATAGTATGGCTACTTGGGACAGCCAGTAAGCGGTGTTTTCTGCCACGACCGTAATTGTCTGGTTCATTGTGCAGATCAGGATCATCGATAATCACCAAATAATAAATAAAAATATATATTATAGATAGAAAACCCCAGACCCAGAACAAATACTTGTAGGTCGCACAAGTATTTGTTCCATGCGGGAATCGAACCCACGACATGCTGCGCAGCAGCAATCTCTCATGTGATCTGGCATGGGATGTATTATTATTAGATGAGGCTTAGCATTACATAACATCACGCATATGATTCCCGAAGGGTTAAGCAGGGGTGTAGCTATAGTGTACCTAAATTTCGCCAGTTATGTATAAGACCCAATTATGTGAGCCTATTGCTATCCCGTTTGGGAATAAAGACTCTGAGCTGCAAACTTTTCCGATTTTGTGAGTTTTCCGAATGGCTTTTCTCCATGGGATTCTTGTATGAATTATCGGACAGGACAACTACAGTCAGGTCAGCTAGCAAGTAATATACAGATAGATATGATAAGATATAGGTACGGAGTGAAATTGAACTCATGGGCATTATTTTAATGGGTCATTGTACTTATCATTATGAACAACTTTCACTATGGGAACAAATCTGAAATCGCGAAAAAAAACCAGCTGTTCCCTACATTTGACGAGTTATGCGAGCATAATGTATGGAACAGCTGATTTTTACAATGATCCCTTAAAATAATGCCCATGAATTCAATTTCACTCCGTACGGTACCTATATCTTCAAAACCAAATGAAATATTATTTGACGAAAAGATTTACTTTATCTTGGGTCACACACGGCTTTAAGAAGCTTTGTTGGCTTACTAAAATTATGCACAGCCATTTGTTTCGAGTGAAATTATTTTTGGGACAAAACCCAATTTATCATCGAATAAATCTGTTCGAATCTTCGAAATCCACTTTGTGGTGATATTACTGAGTACTGAAATTTTGCTTTAATGACAGATATTTCTTTCTTTGCTACAAAATTTCTTGTGTCAGCACATGGACTTTAAGGCAAAGTACATTAAGGGAAAATAATTGGTAAGCAAATTGACACCTTTTTTTTTAAGCCTGGGAAATCATTCAATGACTTCTCCCGCTCTGGGTGGAGCGGAAGGGTGTGTCAGACTTTTACTGACTAAAACCCATCCATGTTCCTTCCTTAGCCCTTTATGTTCCGGGGTAGCGGTAACCCTTTCGGATAATCCCGCTTACCAAATTGACACCCTAAATTGTGATTCAAGTAGTACATTTGCTTACTGCTGCTTTTGGTGGTCGAAGGAAGTAATCATGTTGAATACAAATATGTTACCAAGGGTATTACTGCTGTTTATATGCAACAAGCAAAATAATACTTAATAATTATAGATATTTATGTAAATTATGTTCATTTAATGTTTTAGTTGTTATGTGCTAATTTTGTTATTGTATGTACCTATATAGTTAAAATAGTATAAGTTCTTAACCTATTGACCACTTGGTTCTATATCAATTGCCGTACCCCTAGCGCCCAGCTCAAAAATCGACAAATAAATATCTTCGATGAATAGGGTCTTGTAATGACGTAAAAACGCAAAACCCAACATCAATTCTGTCGTATAAACACGACTCAGGTGGCACGGGACCGAAAACATTTGTCGTATAATATAAATCCAACTGGGGCGGTTAAAAGGTTAACTGTAGTATTGGGGTATAACCCTGTAATGATAGTGTAAGATGTTATAAATAAATCTACAAATACAGCGTTCTCTAAAGCAATGCTAGAGGTCGTTGAGAAAAAAAAATCTTTTCCTTTTCTGATGATACCTATAGAAATAATAAAATAGATCATTAAATCTCGCAACATTGCAAGGCGTTCACTATTCATATGCAAATATATTATTATACCATTATACATGGCACCCTTGCTATCATAAATCTTAATGATTGTTATCAAAAGCGATAGACATAGTTCTGCTTCACACACGGATCGACGATCATTGTGAGATGTTATTTTTAGCACTGTTGTTTTCCACGAGTTCTATTTCCTGAAGGTCTATTCCGTAACCGGAACACACAGGGCTAAGGAAGGAACACGGATGGGTCCCAGTCAGTAAGTCTGACACTCCCTTCCACTCCACACAGAGCGGGAGGAGTCATTAGATGATCCATACTTGAAAAAAAGGCACATCTTTGCATGTTCTGTATATCTAAGAATATTGGTTAGCAAAACAAGCCGTTTTCAAATATTTACCCTTCGATTTTCAACCAATTTGCTTCTAATAACTCGTATCATCAAACAATGTGTTACAAGTAAACACACTGTTCAATTACATATATTGATACACACACATACACGCACACATACCTATTCCTTTAACTTCATTATACAAAAACATAATAACGTGAACAAAGGAGTTCATAAGTGACACACGACTGGGTTAAAACAGTGTGGGGTTAAGATTAAAAAAAATATATTTTCAAGCCGTACTCATGTAGGGGAAGGTTGCGATCATTGAACCAGCTCTTTCATTGGACCACCAACGTATTTCCAAAACTGTGCATGATACCTGTACCTAAACTAGTCGAAACGAGTCCTTAGCGGCTCAGTTGCACCCCCCCCTTACCTCAGTGACGCTGCGGCACGTGGCGAGGAAGGACGCGCGTTGTTGTGTTTGCGGCAGTCAAAATCTAATAATTTCACTCTGGATAATTTGACGTAAGTATAATTGCATCCATATTTATATTCAGGCAATGTTATGACATATTAGAGAATTTAATTGTGATTCCTAGAGTGTTATTCAATTTTGTTTTATCGTGGTCATGTATATTTTAGTTAGTTTTTTCTTAACGAATACCTTGTTGCCATCATTGGACTCCAAGAGAGATCCACCATTGGACCGGTCCAATCATAGCAACTTTTTTACTGTTATTTTCTGGTCATAATTATGGGAATAGATTTCGATTATTTAACTTTCTGGAAATAAATCATAGAAAAATCACTGTAAATTTGAAATTCCAGAATGTCGCTAAACAAAAGGAAGTACTTCGCATGGAATGAAACGAGTATGAACCTTGCCTTAGAATCAGTAAGGAAACAACGAGTGGGCTTAAATGAAGCAAGCAGAATATACGGAGTCCCGAAAGCGACACTAAAACGGAGGTTAGATGGTGTAAACCAAAAGGCCAAAGAACACGTCCAAATACCAGGTTCCGAAAGTGACCTCCCTCCAGAATTAGAAGCTGAGCTGTGTAAACACGTGCTTGAGATGGAAGGTTGCTTGTATGGCATTACTCCTACAGATATTAGACGACTGGCATTTGAGTTAGCGGAGAAAAATAAAATAAAGCATCGTTTTAACAAAAATAAACAATCTGCGGGAAAAAAATGGTACTACGCGTTTATGAAGCGGCATCCCAATTTAAGTTTACGACAACCAAGAGCAAAATCCATGAGCAGGGCTACAGGATTCAATAAGCCAGCTGTTGACGATTTTTTTAACAAATTAGAAGCAGTCTTAGACAAACATGACATAAAAGATGCGCAGCGGATATATAATATGGATGAGACAGGCTTGTCAACTGTGCAGAAAAAGACTAGAAAAGTGCTGGCGTTAAAAGGTAAACGCCAAGTTGGAGCCATCACTAGTGGAGAACGTGGTGTAACAACAACAGCCGTATGTTGCGCTAATGCTGCTGGAAATTTCGTACCGCCACTCATAATTTTCAAACGCAAACGCGCTAAAGATGAACTGAGGGATGGGGCACCACCTGGCACCATATTTGCTTTCAATCCAGACAGTGGATATATAAACAAAGAGATTTTTAATCTGTGGTTGCAACATTTTGTTGAGACTGTGAAGCCAACACCAGATAAAAAGGTTTTGCTTCTGATGGATGGCCATGCAAGCCATACTAAAAACCTAGAGGCTATAAATTATGCAAGAAGACATGGCGTAGTTATGTTTTCGTTTCCAGCTCACACAACGCACCGGCTGCAACCCCTTGATGTGTCATTCTTCAAACCGTTGAGTCTTTATTACATAGACGAAACTGAAAAATGGCTCCGGCTAAATCCTGGAAGAACTGTGACTGTTTTCCAAGTGTCTATGCTCTTCGGAAAGGCCTATTTTCGAGCTGCTTCCGTAGGCACGGCTGCGAATGGATTTCTGAAAACAGGCATTTACCCTCTCAACAAAGATGTGTTTGCAGACTATGAATTTATAGAAGCAGCCGAACAAGAAAACGCAGAAGATTATTTTGGAACGGTGTTGCATGTCCAAGACCCGATAGACCCATTGTCTGTAAATGCATCATCACAAGAAGAATCTATAGACCCAATCATAGAAGAACCAATGCCCCATGCAGAGCCGCTACCTACAGCATCAATGCTAGCAAAACCGACTGATTACTCACCTAGAGATGCAGAGGTGAGCAACGTAAATGTTGGATCTCCAGCTGCAGCACCAATTCAAATAAGTCGAAGTGACAATGTCCAAACGCCTATAGTGGAGAGTAATTCTACCAACTTTGAATTCCACATTCCTCAAATATCTCCTGGAGCCAAGAAGATAGCACAGGAATTACGAAAAAGAAGTCGAAAAGCCCAAAGTAGCATAGAATTGACTTCGTCGCCGTACAAAACTGCCCTAGATGAGAATGCAAAGGTTCCAAAGCAGAAGAAGCCAAAACTGTCTACAAAAGAACCTCAACCATCAACCAGTAAGCAAGCTAACGAGAATATAGAAAAATGGTTTTGCAAAATCTGCTTAAAATGTGAAATAGAAGACATGATTCAATGTATGATCTGTAAAGCCTGGGTACATGTTGATTGTGCTTGTGTTAAGAAACATATCAAAAAGTATCTGTGCCCTCATTGCACATCATAGACATCACTTACATTAATAATTGTAATCTATTGTGCCTTTATAAAATGTGATTTTTATAACTTGTTGATCTTGTTTTAGGTGCCGTAAGTGACTATATTACTTCAAAGAGTTAGCAGTAGCTACAAATTTAAGACTTTATCTAGATCTTTATAAAAGTTTTATTGATCTCATTTTTTTTTATAAGATTTAATTTTTAATACTTGTTAACTTGCTATGACTTATATACTACAAGTGACCTTAGATTTTTAATAAGTTGATTTTTATATTTGTTAAATTAATATTAAGCAGAAAATATGATTTATTCACTCTTAATGTTACTTTTATTTAGATTGTTTCTTAATTTTGATGACGCGTTGATCTCATTATGTGCCAAAGTTAAAATTTAATTACTAATTAAGTATTATAAGACTGTAGTTTGTTTGTTTGTCGTATGTGTATGAGTATTGTTTGTCTCTTTTCGTATGTCATAGTTGTGTAATATTGTTAATTATAATAAGTTGCCTCGATTGGACCTTTAGAACAAATTTCTCGAAGTCCAATGATGGCAACCTGGTGGTCCATTGAAAGTGCCTATGGTCCAAAGAAGGCGACAGCCCAAGATTTTGTTTTCATCGTATAAATTAAAAAGTATAAGCCTGAATTGTTAGTGCGTTTGATTATTATAAATAAAGGTTCTACGGAATAAAAATAATGAACTGCTTTCATTTTAATACTAACACTGTTTGAGATATGAAGTCGTAAAGTTAAGTGGTCCATTCATAGCAACCTTCCCCTATTCATTAATTGTTATTTGCCCACAAGATGTTTGTTTAATGTATTTTTTTTTCTATTTTATACTGTACAACGCCTTGGGAGTTGTCCTGTAATGTTATGCATGTACATTTAAATAAATAAATAATAAATGTATTGGTACAATCACGGACTTTAATTGTTGAGCCACTTGCCACTGTTGGTATTTTTGCCGCGTAACGCAAATCGTGTTTAGTAGGTTATTTTCGTACATGAAGACATGGAAAGTCGTAATGTCTTGAATTTCGATTTGCGGGTCTAGCAACCGTAACCTAGCGACAATTGGGTATTTGAAATGGTAGTCAATAACGTTACTTTTTATGAACTGTCAACACGCGGAATTTCTACGTAATTTGTATGAAATATAACAATGTGACGTCACAGATTTTTAGGATCAAATGGAATACTTATTAGCATTAAATGCAATTTTACATTTACATCTTTGCATTATACTTAATTTCTGTACGGTGATGGAAGTTTTTACGACGAGCGTCTTTTTTCTATGTGATTTCATATTTTATTTTTGACCATTTCAAATAGTTTATTGTTTTAGCGTAGCCATGGCAACGTTAGCATACGGTGAAATATTATGATTGTTCTTTGATATTGACATTTTCAGAAATAACGGTTATCTAATAAGCTCTAATTCAAAAGAGGTCAGTGGCAAAATAGATTGTATAGACGTATTTAACCTACTTTATAATTTCTAATTATAAACCTCTTTGGATAAGACTATTTCCGATTATTAGTAATTTGCCATCTTATTTGCGAGTGAGGTCGCGTGATCTCGTAAATCTATAAAACTGTAAAATTGAAAAGTTCGTAAGTGTCTCGTTAATTAAGGCCGTGATTGTACATTTAGGTTTCACGTAATGGATAAGTCTCTTCACTTTCTAATAAATGCTACTCAAATAAAAATCACACAGTTATTTTTAATATATTCCTCGTCCCCAATAACCGTGCATCAGATCAAGGGACCGGCAAAAATGAAACGTCACGAGGGTTTTTATGTTTTCTGGGTCAAATATATTATTTACCTGGTGCCAGTCATAGGTGGGATTTCACCGAATCATGCCAGTTGCTCGTTCTCACAGTCAGGAGAGCTTCTCGTATATTTGAGACACATTACTTACGACGTCGACTGAAAATCTAATATTTATGTGAGAATTTTCCACACTTTGTTTTTCGTTGTTCACCTTGTTGTTCTATATGAAAATAAGGCTTTTGTTTGTATAGTTTTTTTTTGTTTGTACTTACTTTTATATCGGCTACTTACCTTTTTGATCGATTTCATTTTAAATTCTTAAGAATTTGAAAATAAATCTAAATATTATACCTAACTAGCTTCTGTCAGCGTCTTCGCTCATCATGATGTCGGAAATCATCCCATGGGAACGTGTCACCGGGATATCCTATGTAGGTACCATTCCATACTACAATCAATCTCAGTGCCATATTTCACCCAGATCCGTTCAGCCGTTTTAGCGTGATTGAGTTAGAAACGTCAAAACATAATGCTGATTGATAGCCGTTTTGCTATGGATGTGACGCATGTTTTCCCCAACACTTTTAATTTTGTTTTTCTTTTTTTGAATGCGTCATGTTTTACGGATATAAATGTACTTACTTTCTTTCAAACATTGATATATCTTCACAAACTTTCACATTTATAATATTAGTAGAACATTTTCAGACTGGAGCGGGCTGGATCTAAGCGAGAATATAATTAGCTCATGTCGCGGTAAAGGGATTAGCTAGTCAGTAGGATAGCGTGGTAGACTGCCCAGGCTGCTTGGACGCTTAGTAGTATCACGCTAGCAAGATTTTTTTTTATTGCAGCTCATATAAAGAAGCCCGTAAAATATTGCTAACTACCCTCTACAAATTACCGGTTACTCTAAAAAGAAAATTAATTAAAAAACCCAAACATCTCCCTTTTAAACCGTCGCTTACACGGTTAAAAACATTAAGTCTAAAAGAGACGTGGATGTCCCCATTAAACGTACGGAAATGCATGTAAGATAGCAAGTTACCCGCAGCTGATGTGAGGTTGCATTAAGCGGAGCTTATAGCAAGCCATGCCTTTTCTCTGTCGCGGTCAGACGGACGGACGGTTATACGAGAGAAATAGGACGTAGATCGGCTGTTTAAGAGGATAGTCGGCGAAGCTGGTTTCAGGAAATTTCGTTGTTCAAAGTTGGAGATTTATGCGACTGTGTTTTGTTTTGTTGTGTGTGTTTTGTTTTCGGAAGAAAAGAAACGAGGTAAAGCGCAGATAGAGGATTTTGTTTTAAGTTTGCAGTTCGCATGTTTATTTTGCATCAGAAACTTTAACTTTCTAGAAGTATTTTCGATTATTAACAAATACGATTATCAATGTTATTGAAATTTAAATTACCTCACGCCTGTAATCCCTGGAAGGTGGGCAGAGGTGTACGTATAGTACACCCCAACTGGGCACACACGCAGACTTCAGGATGCTACTGAGATATTCTGGAGGGAAAAAGTGAATAACACTTTGTCCGACCCGGGAATCGAACACAAAATCTCATACTCAGCAGTTGCACGTTCCACCGCTAGACCAACGAGGCAGTCATCGAAGCACTTATTGTCATTTGATTTATGTAATCTATAGATCTTGAGAAAATCCTCCTTCAGTTGTATACGTTTTTAAGAAAAGCCAAAATTAGTGAATTTTGAATGCTTTTAAAAAGGGAAAAAGAAAATAAAATATGCAAATCTATTCAGTCGTAATGAGTTCCGAGTTTTTGAGGTTTTGCATTTTTTATTAAGGAAAAATTCTTCGTGTTAAAACGTCTTAACTGTGAACAATTTGTAGGTGCCTTAATAAGTAAAATATTTTGAGAAAAAAAAATGTGTTTTGGGACAATTTACGTCTCTGAATAGGTAAATAAAATTATGTGCGTTCTATAAAGTTGACGGAAACATTAATACCAGCGTTAATACCAGCAATACTTGAATCAATAATACAAGAACCTTGAACTCTATGATTAGAAGAAAAATACTTGCATTCTTTAATGCACTGGTGTAACAGAAGTCGCATACAAGTATTAAATGGTAAATCTTGCATTTACATTATCGTATGCCATTTTCTGGAAATTGCACGAAGTAAACACTTTCATGCAATAGGGATGATGACAAAAAATGTCTTCTTTGTCCGTCATCTCAATTATTAAAATAATTTTGGACACGTATTTTTTTTTATTATTACGTAGGTATTAAAAAGATTACGTCGACACATTGAGCCAAAATGTGGCATGACGGCACGCCTATTTAGATTATTCTGATTTGTGACGTAGCGACCCCCACTCGCAAACTTTAATGCGTTTTCCAATCAAAGTAATAAAAATGCCGTGTCCAATATTTCTTTATTAACCGACTGATGGACTAAATTTAGTTTCTTTTTTTAACCCAGGCATCAACTCAATACACGAAAGGCAATATTTGAACGTACCTACTTTAATCGCATACAATTATTGCTCTTAAATGTTCTAGGAACTCGCACCGTGTAAATGTGGCTTAATTAAAGCCTACCGGGGTCAGTTGCACCTACATGTCATTGTGTACGCTTAACCGTTCGTTTGCCCCAACAACACAAACTACAAAGGCTTGTTGCACGAATCGATCGTGCAACTCTAATCAACGGCATTATCACTTAACTGGAGTTAATTGTTACTTCGTAGATTGTTGATTAGTCATTGTGCGATTCTCCTTCCGATTTGCCGTCCAAATTCTGTGAAGGAGTTTTCTATAGAAATGTAGTACAAGCAGCGGCGTAACTAGGTAACCACAGGCCCTTTTTTTTTTTTGAGTGACGGAAACCATCAAATGACTCCTCCCGCTCTGGGTGGAGCGGAAGGGAGTGTCAGACTCTTACTGACTAAAAGCCATCCTTGTTCCTTCCTTAGCCCTTTATGTTGATTTTCCAGCCTTAAAAAAAGCCCTTTATGTTACGGGGTACCGGTAACCCTTTCGGACAATCCCGCTTAGCTCTAATCTGCGCCTGATTTAGCTACATTCGGGATCCGAAGCCTGCCGGGAAAGCGGGGGAAAGGGTTTTCGTATAGTCCCGCTTACCCGGCAGGCTTCGACCCTTACGCGACCCTTCACATGCTGACATCTCTTTGAGGCGTGCGTGGAACACGAACGCACCGTCTGGCACGGGCCTGGTTCAGATCGGGCGGTGACCTACCCATTCATAATATTTGTAGGGGAGACCGGGTACAAAAGTAACACTTTGTACTTTGACTCTGATTTCTAGGTAGTTATCACATTTTTGATGAACTGAATACACATATAAACTTCGATTGTGCTTTATAAATTTCCCACATTATTTGCTGTTTAATGTGAATGACAGAGACTTAAAAAAAAATGACGTTTGTTACTTTCGACCCCGGGGCCAGGGCGAAAGTAACACGGTGTGGGTCGGAAGTAACATGATTAAAGTGTAGGTATGTTATAAAAATGAAATGCCATGTCAAATCAACTTATTTATTAGTAAAACGTGTTTTAATAACATAAATGTTTATTTGTACCTTTAACATATCAATAGTACTTCTTTTATGCGTAAACAATGTAAACAAAACAAAACTAAACATAGTAGGAATCTTAATCATATTATGAAATAATGAGATCAACTTTTATGAGATTCAGTTCCCTAGTCTACTCAGACTCGCAATTATGGCACACATAGTGCGCATCATCATTGATACATGCAACATGTGACCATTTTTTGCATTCGATACATTGTATCCACTGCTCATTTCGCCGACTATTGCTAAAAGGCTCTAAACATACAAGACAAAAGCAATCTTCTTCGTCAGATGAATTGTTATGTTCAATGTTTTCTTTTTCTTTACTTCTCTTCTTTGTTCTTTTACCTTTTCCCTTCCCTTTTGTGAATGTATCAGATTGTAAAATTGTTTTCTTGGCTTTCATTTTTTCTTTGTATTCTTCTTCAATCGCATTTTTTTCGGGCGTGTCAGTCAAAATCGCAGTCTAACGTTTCTTACGCCCCTTATTTGTAGTAGTCCTCGGTCCTGCTCTTGGAATAGGTCTAATATCTCGGGGTGAGATTGAGAAAGGAATTGGCGAGAAAATAATTGGCGGGGAAGAACCCACTTGTAGTCCGCCAGGTCCTGCAACTGACGAGTTAATATCATCAATTGGCATATTCGGCTCAACCTGGAGAGCTGAGGGTGCGTCGGATCTGGTCGACAGATCATTAATTGGAATTTCTTCGTTGACTTGCAAGGGACGGTCTGTTACAGATGATGGCGCAAAGTCAGCATCAGGAAATATATTTCTATTGTGGTAAATGGTGTGTAAATGGACTTATACCCGTGCAAGTAAACCCAGCAATAGCATTTTTATCAGTGGCATTCTGGTGGTAAAAAAACGAATAATTAACATTAAACAATAAGTGATTCATACTCATTACATTATGGGGACAAAAGTAACATGTTACTTTTGTACCCGTAGTGCTATGTTACTTTTGTTTCCAACCACGTTTTTGTTAATTCGTGAATGCCTACATAAAAATGGAACTTACTATTCCAAAATCAATAACAACACTGTGTAAACAATCTAATCAAGAATTACACTGCAAATAGTCACATTGATATCATCATTTTAATACTACGTAACCACAAAATGAATAAATGTCAAAAAACTTACTTTTGGTTCGTAAAATCACGCGGCGTCCTCTTACACAACTTTACGGCACGGAGCGCGTGGGGCGACTAGATGCAAGCGGGGGGAGCGTCACCAGCTATCTCCTGACGGTAGTGAGGCGACGTTTCGACCATTTGATAAACCTACAGAGCGTTTGTTACTTGCGACCCGCCGTTACTTTTGTACCCGGTCTCCCCTAATAATTGTAATTGTATTTTTTCAAGTAAATTGCCATTATTAAAGTCACGTCCCTCGAATCTGGTATATTTATATTTTGAATGTGGGAGAAATTTTCAATTAATAGTTTATAAGATAGAGTCCGAGAGGCCCCCTGGGCTTGGGGGCCCCGGGGGCACTGCCCCATCTAGCCCTCCGGTAGCTCTTAACAGTTTTAGCCTAGACGAGTCTTTGTCAAAGAATGGCCCAGATATCAATTTTATCATTCTTCTGCCTTCATCCTAATTTATTTGGGGTCGGCGCAACATATATTTTTCCATACTCCTCTATTAGTCCTCATCTCAGTAGTCACCTCCTTTCTGGCCATATTATTTTTCACACAGTCCTTTAGTCGTTTCTTTGGTCTTTCCCTACTCGTACAGCCATCCAAATACAGACTCATAACTATCCTCACAATATTTTCGTAGTCTTTAAACAAAATGTCAGAGATCTTTTATTTAAAACCTAATAAATAAGCCTAGAACTTAAAACATATCCACATACACACATCAAAAGTGTCTAGGGATCAACATATATTTTTGCAATAACTTTTCTCTTGATTGATATTAATTTAAATTTTCTTTAAGGATTCATCAAATAAAGTGTTTTCGTTTGTCACAGTAACGATAAACCAAGTCACCTTTGCATTAATAAAGAAATTTGCCATTTTCCTAATAAAGGGATTTTTGACATTTGAACCACTAACATTAAAGTTCGAAAAAAAGACTGAAATAACAGTTTTCTTTAAAATTTTATTGGGTAACTTAAACAATTAATAATCCGTGTTTCTACCGCGAACACTAACAACACAAGAACATCGGTTTGGCATACTCAAAATGAGTTCATCCAAATCACGCTGTGGAATGGCCGCCCATGTTCGTTGCAACAACAAAAAAAGGTCTTCTTGCAACTGGATACCCTCCATATTCGGCAGAGCTCTTCTCTGTAGCATATCCCATGCATGCTCAATCGGGTTCAAGTCTGGCGACTGAGCAAGCCAGGGCAGGACATTGATGTTAGCTGCGGCGAGAGTCTGTCTTACAACTCTTGCGGTGTGCGGTCGTGCATTATCATGCATTAACTGAAATAAGGGACCGATTTGCACTTGTAGAGGAACGATGACGTCAGATACAATCGTCTCAGCATAAATTTGAGCGTTGAGGTTGCCTCTGATCCAAATCAACTCAGTTCTTCCGCCGATCCAAATACCCGCCCATACCATGATGGTTCCACCACTATAAGGATGGACTTCCTGGCAGGATTTTAATCGCTGTTGGCGTCCAGGGGTTCTCCAGTGTCGTATACGTCTTGTATCCGGTCTCATACCAAAACGAGACTCATCAGAAAAGCACACGAAACGCCATTGTTCTTCTGCCCAATTTCTGTGTTCAAGAGCCCATTGATATCGAATCCTACGATTGTGCATTGCTATAGGTGGTACCCGTAGCGGTCTTCGGGAATGAAGGTTCACTTCATTCGTTCCTCTACAAGTGCAAATCGGTCCCTTATTTCAGTTCATGCATGATAATGCACGACCGCACACCGCAAGAGTTGTAAGACAGACTCTCGCCGCAGCTAACATCAATGTCCTGCCCTGGCCTGCTCAGTCGCCAGACTTGAACCCGATTGAGCATGCATGGGATATGCTACAGAGAAGAGCTCTGCCGAATATGGAGGGTATCCAGTTGCAAGAAGACCTTTTTTTGTTGTTGCAACGAACATGGGCGGCCATTCCACAGCGTGATTTGGATGAACTCATTTTGAGTATGCCAAACCGATGTTCTTGTGTTGTTAGTGTTCGCGGTAGAAACACGGATTATTAATTGTTTAAGTTACCCAATAAAATTTTAAAGAAAACTGTTATTTCAGTCTTTTTTTCGAACTTTAATGTTAGTGGTTCAAATGTCAAAAATCCCTTTATTAGGAAAATGGCAAATTTCTTTATTAATGCAAAGGTGACTTGGTTTATCGTTACTGTGACAAACGAAAACACTTTATTTGATGAATCCTTAAAGAAAATTTAAATTAATATCAATCAAGAGAAAAGTTATTGCAAAAATATATGTTGATCCCTAGACACTTTTGATGTGTGTATTTACAGAACACCTTTACAAACCAGCTTTTTCCTTAGCTTTTATGACTCGAACATCTGCTCACTAATTCAACGTTTTGTCTATCTGTGTATGAGAATACGTAGGGTTGTTACGACAATATGTTACTGCAGTAAAATTGGAAGCATTTACGATGTATTAGAGATATACGATTTCACAAAGGCAGGCGAATGAATGGATAAGGCGTGAGACTCGATGCTAAAAATGTTTTTGACCATAGCCGTTTTTTAGGATTACATAGAAGTGGATTTTGAAATCGATCTATTATAGTTTGATTTATTTATTTAGGAACTCCACCAAGGAATTTAATTCAATTTTATTCACAAACAATCTGAATAAAATATGAGTATGTGTGTTGGAAATATCTAAAAACAAAAACAATAATAACACAAATTAAAAAAAAAAAAACATTCATAATACAAATAGTAAAATTAAAAATTAACAATAAAATAATTATCTCACATCAAATCCAAAGTAATATCATGATCGAATAAAAAAGAACACACAAAAGCAATTAAAAAATAATTACATAGAAAGTTATTTTGTGTGTGCGCTCCTTCATTTATAGGAAACCAAACTTTTTTAATAAATCTAGGATACTGCCGGTAATATGTTTTTAGAAGGAAGATTTTTTTATTCATATGCAGCTGAGATGAGAATGCTAAGAGGGATGTGTGGTGTTACCCGAATGGATAGAATACGGAATGAGTATATAAGAGGAAGTCTGAAAGTGACACCGGTGACTGAAAAGTTGTGTGGAAATCGGCTGTCATGGTATGGGCATGTTATGTGGAGGAATGAGGAAAATGTTGTCAGGAAAGTTGTGAGCATGAATGTGGATGGCTATACAAGTAGAGGGAGACCAAAGAAACGATGGATGGATTGTGTGAAAGATGATAATTATGGCTAGGAAGGGAGTAACTGCCGAGATGACGACTAATAGAGAAGTATGGAAGAAAGAGACATGTTGCGCCGACCCCAAATAAATTGGGATAAGGGCAGGAGAATGATGATGACGGCAGGTTTTCAAAGGAGACCGTCCACTTTTTCCCACACGTTACATAAAAAAGGTGTTCCAAAGGTGGTAAGATTCTGCATGTACACGTGGCTACATATCAAGGTATACTATTCCAGAATAAGCTGATCTTGCATGTATCTCCCCAAGAAAAAACATTTAACCTTTGGCGTTCTTTAAAATGAAAAATAGCTTAGCGCCATGTTTTCCGTTACAAAGTAAAAGCATGCTTGAGGAATTTTAGTACTAAGTTTATGATACAGCTACCGTGACTTGAAAAGAGCTGAGCTATCAGATTCTCTTATGGCTACCTTCAAGACATCATTGTATGTCACGTTATTCACCTTTTTTTAAATGGTGGGGAATAAATACTATTTTTCCACTGTAAAACGAAAATATTGAAGTTATTTGAAGTAGGTAAATCTAAATGTCATGTCGTGCCTAACCGGCCATGAGCTCAATTTAGGTTCTGAAGCCAGCACATCAACCAACCCCAATCTGTCAGATTTCTTTGATAGATTTTCAACTTTATGACAAAGGTATAAGGTTCATGTTCAATTGGTAATATTTGACAGTTTGGGATGGCTTGATGTGCTGGCGTCTGTACATTGTGTAGGTATATGCAATTTTAATAAACGAGTGTGAAACTCATCTTTTAACAAACTTATAGGTATGAAAAACCGATTTAAAATCAACTGATTCAACTAACCAGATCTAAATAAGAAAAAAAAGGAAAGGCTTCTAATTTATTTTGATTAAAATTGGTAGGTAATTGGTGCCTAAGGCCCGTTTTAAGCGAAGCTACTGCAAAATAAAACCACATTAATTTATTTCCCCTTGTAAATTGTAGAAACATCCAGCTGATGAATTTATTTCTCTCCCACTCCGAAATTAGCATGGAAATGAGTTCAAGATTTGTTTTTTGTCCCGAAATCTAAAGAGCGAAGAGGTAAAAAAAAACTACCAAATAGTCATTCAAGGCCTAGATCAAAGGCGACGTTCCTACAACCTCTTTTCGGATGACCACACCATGAAGTATGAATTAGACAAACTAAATGCCATCACGAAAAAACAACAACAACACATTGAGGTTAAAGTAATAATAGTTCTATGCAACAACATTAGTTACTCTCATTTAGTGTAAAAACTTTTCGTTGAATAAAAAAAAACATGTAATATTTTGTTCATAAATAACATATTTAAGGAAACAGCATATTTTCTTACGGTAGGTACTTTAAAAAAAACAAAGAACTAGAACTTATTGAAAAATTCAGAACAAGAGCCACCTTCAATTTACTTGCAATTACCAACACGACGCGGATTGGCGCAGAATTTGGATATTGTCTGTTACACTGAAAATTGTAATAGTTATTATGTTGGACTCTTTTGTACAGTGTTTACGGTGTAATCGCTTACCAGCCGGTCTATTTCGTAAAAACCAAACCGTAAAACTTGATCCTAAGGATTGAATTGGATGGGAATCTTAGGGATTGACACTATTAGCAGCTTCACATACTGACATCACCCGGTAGATTTTGAAAAAAATCTCACCTTGAACATTAGATAAAGTCAGTGTGTCGTTCCACCTAATGCTAGGGATATTGACACTATTTTACTATTTTAAAAATAGTAAAATAGTGTCAATATGCTATTGCATTACAAGTGAAATTACAGCTCACTTCAAACTCACCTAACCTAATTCAATTCAATAGCTCACCGAAAAAACTTTAATGATCATCATGAGAATGATGAATTTGGGACAAAAAGCTTATCTTATTAATACTTAAAGGCCAGTCCTAATGTCCTAAAGAAAAAGTTATCTCAGCTTAATTTTGAAGTAGAACATGAAAGAAGCTTAATCAAAATAAATTAACGTCTCAAGCCCTGTCCGGAATTAATTTTAGAAAATCAAAGGGTCGGTATCATTAAAGATTTTTTGAGTTAAAACTTTTATGGTTTTTCTTAATTTTAATTATGATGGATTTGATCAGTTGAACCAGTCTGAACAAGGGGTGGTACCTAGTAACTGGGTTGTGGAGGTCAGATGGGCAGTCGCTTCATGTAAAATACTGATATTCAGCTGCATCCGGTTAGAATAGAAACCGACCCTAACATAGTTTAGAAAAGCAAGGCAGATTAATTGGATTTGTTCAGATTTTTTCCTTGACGTCAAAACTGAAAAAAATATGTTTTTGAAAATTCTTTTTGAAATGACGTAAGTATAATAAGTACCTAGTTATTGCTGAAATTCTATATAAAACATTCCGTGTACAATAATTATGCCATATATAACGACTCTATACTGTAAACAGGTCATAGAGACTCCACTTATAGTCCCAAGTAGAGTGAATTCTGTTATTTCATGAAAATTCACTTATAAATTTGGTCTAAGTGAGAAAAAAAACAGTGTAACAGTCATAGCAAGTTTCTAGTGCTAGTTTTGAGTACTTTAAATTATAATATGTGGAGAACGTAGTGGGTAGCATAATTGTTTTAAATGTTATATTTAAGATTTTATGACTGTTTCTTATTGTGCTACTGTTTGTTTTTCTTTAAATACATAAATCAATTAATAAATAACCACCAGGTCATAGGACTCGTGTCCGAACCCATAGCACACACCTCTCACTTTTCGGATTCCTGTGTGTATTGCCTACTTATCATTTGCTTCAAAAACGGTGAAGGAAAACATCGTGAGGAAACGCCTGAGAAATATATTTGATGCTAAGTTAGAGGCCCATGGGCAGCATAAAAACCCTGACATCAGGTTAGTCACTAACACAGATATAGATAGACATAGATAACGCAAGTATCACGATCTGTATGAAAACCAAGCGTGCCATTTTTTGACTACCTATTATGACGTCACAAGCACTATTTAGTGATGGGAAAATCAAATCGATTCAAAGATGCCGCGTACGGCGTCCCCCTCGCTCCACCCCCGCCTTGCACCCAGCCAGCAGTACGCTGAAAGACTTTGTAAGAATTGTTCAAATCGATTTATGAATCGATTT
Organism: Hyppa rectilinea; assembly: GCA_951799385.1. Taxonomy (NCBI): domain Eukaryota; kingdom Metazoa; phylum Arthropoda; class Insecta; order Lepidoptera; family Noctuidae; genus Hyppa; species Hyppa rectilinea. The sequence goes on along the minus strand of OX637310.1, from coordinate 5,816,930 downwards.
TATGACAGAGTAATGAAATAGACAAAGTAATGAGATAGACAGAGGAATGAGATAAACGAGAGAGAGGACAATAAAATTCCTGATCTCCTTATAAGGCAGTTAGGAATATTTATTTTTATTTAAATGTTAATATTTCCCTAATTATTTCTTGTAATTGTTGGGAACCAATCTTTGTTTCCCGTCGCCTCAATCCATTTTTGTTTTAAATTGGGTTCATGTGGAAAACTAAAAAAATCACGAAACATAACGATTATTTATTAAAATGGTCTACGTAATAAGTACTTATTATATCATACAAAATCATTCCTCTGTTTCCGAAATCGATTCTCGAGAATCGATTTGTGTTGCATATGATGAACAGCACTAATCGCTAAAATTGACAGAAAAATGATAAAAGTTCCTGTACTACAAAACCGAAGCAATACACGATAGAATCGCTTGTTTCGATATTCATCACTTGTTAAAACAAAACGTCTCGTCAACCGCTCCATGTAAAAGACGCAATGTAATATGAATGTTTTGTTTTCCTCATATTTGGTATTACCAGGTATTACTGAGGGTATTAGATTGAAAATAATTGTTTTTTAAATTATTTACGCATAATATGAATCACAAAATGACTTACCGATGGAAGGAAACGTTTACTTTATTTTTTCTCCTCGCATTTGTACAGTTTTTACAATTTATAACAGCACAATTAACCATTTTTTATATTTTTGACTGACGTCCGACTAGCGCTGTATACCGATGCAGACTGAGCGCGAAAGTGACCACTTATGATTTTTGTACGTAAGCTAGGCACGCGAAGTAGTTGCTCTTGCGTTATCTATGTCTATCTATATCTGTGGTCACTAACCTCACGAAAAAGAAAGAAGATAAAAAGATCAGTTTCGAGAGTCGTCTAAAAACAAAAATAGTGTGTCTGGTTGTGTGTTGAACAAACTATGTATCTAATAAAACGTATTGTTATTTACTTTATTATCGCAAGAACTCAACACATCTCCTAATGAAGTAGGAACAACGAGCGGTAGCTATTACGATTTCTTTTTCAATTGTATACTTCTAAAATTCTAATATTTTTGCATACATACTTTTTTGCTCGTCGTAGTTTTTTTCATTTAACAATGAAAAAAACTACGACGAGCAACTACATAGGCTGCACTAAAAGTATCGGGAATGGAATATTTCCATTGTTCCTGGCATATTAAAATCTTTTTAATTGAAAACTCCTTGGTTTTAAAAATCGAATACCATTTATTTATTTAAAAAAAGATTCTCGGTCTTGTCACAAGATTTTGTCAAACTTGTTTAGTCGTTGAGAAAATGGAATTGACTCGAGAAAATTCAAGAGCGATGATTTATTATGACTTTCGAAGTGGTTTAACACAAAAACAGTGTATTGACCGGATGATTTCTGCATTTGGTGATGAAGCCCCATCCAAAACCACAATTTATCGCTGGTTTGCTGAATTTCAACGTGGACGTGTCAAGCTCAGTGATGATCCCCGTCAAGGTCGTCCAAAAACTGCAGTCACCCAAGAAAACGTTGATGCTGTGCGTAAGCTGATTGAGGAAGATCGACATGTGACATACCGCGAAATTCAGGCAACTTTAGACATTGGCATGAGTCAAATACAAATAATCTTGCATGAACAATTATGTGTAAAAAAGTTGTTTTGCCGATGGATACCGCATTCGCTCTGTGAAGAGCAAAAAGCGGCTCGCGTTACTTGGTGCGTCAGAACTCTCGAAAGATTCCACACAGGATCCTCAAATGCTGTATATAACATCGTATCAGGTGACGAATCCTGGATATACGCGTACGAACCCGAAACAAAAAACCAGTCACGAGTTTGGGTGTTCGAAAATGAGTTAAAGCCAACAAAAATTGTTCGTTCACGGAGTGTTGCAAAAAAAATGGTGGCCACGTTTGTCACCAAAACCGGCCATGTTGCGACTATTCCTCTTGAGGGACAAAGAACGGTTAATGCAGAATGGTATGCTAGCATTTGTTTGCCACAGATCGTTTCTGAACTCCGTAAAGAGAACTGCAACCGCCGCATCATCCTCCATCACGACAATGCGAGTTCTCACACCGCGCACAGAACAAAAGAGTTTTTAGAGCAACAAAACATAGAATTATTAGACCATCCGCCGTACAGCCCCGACCTAAGCCCTAATGATTTCTATACTTTCCCTAAAATAAAGAATAAATTGCGTGGTCAGAGATTTTCATCACCTGAAGAAGCTGTGGACGCCTACAAAACGGCCATTTTGGAGACCCCAACTTCCGAATGGAATGGTTGCTTCAATGATTGGTTCCATCGTATGGAAAAATGTGTCAAATTTCGCGGAGAATACTTCGAAAAGCAATAAATACATTTTTAAATAGTAATGTTGTGTCACTTCCTTGATTCCCGAAATTTTCAGTGCCGCCCTCGTAATTTAAAAACCCGGCCATGTGCGTGTCGGTCCACGTACATACAATGAAGCGTCCCGTAGTTGGGATGAATTTATCCCAAGAACAAACTTAGTTTTGTAGTTGAAAGCATGTTTTCCCATATATCGATATACGTTTCTGTCGATTCTCCAACTGCAAATGTCAGTTTATATTCCAAGAAATATCTATTTAAGCGATAAAACTACAAATTAACGGTTTTCGAACTTTTACTTTTAGTGTGCAGTAAGACCTTACTTCCTATCATAATTTTAGGTCAACGGGAAGTACCCTGTAGGTTTTAAAAAGCATAAATAGCCGTTTTTTTATTGCGTTGACTTAGAAGCTTTATTTTTTAGAGTTTCTCGGGATCTACGTAATTTCAATTTGATACCTTCCCGTGTTCCTGAGAAAAAAGGTCTTGAAATACAAACAGACGGACGGATAACGCAGTGATCCTATAGGGGTTCTGTTTTTCCTTTTGAGGTACGGACCCCTAAAAAAGAACAGGATACAGTACAGGCAGCCAGTACAAATACTGCAAAAAGCAATTCCAAACCCTTTTTTGTGACATGTATTTAAAAAACGAATATGAAAAGAGAAATTAAAAACTATGAATGCAACAAACGAAAAATAAATTCGGAACGTAACGGCACAATGTGAAAAAATAAATCCAAACATGGTTTTTAATTTAAAACCAAGCTCATGCAGCTAATATTGCTTGCTATTTGGATACATATTTAAAATTCTAGTCATCCAATTTTTGTTTACATAAAAAATATCGAATAAAGATCTGATTACCTTTCACTGACAGCAATTTCCTCGGCGTCATTACACTGTAGATATTACACGCTTTACCAATATCCAAGTAAATGACTATATTTTATACTTAATACCTATGTATAACACTGCACAAAGTATTACGGGCGTATGACTAAATTACATAACCCAGATATCCAAATTGTACAATACATTGTGTATAATTAAACAGAATTTATAATAATCAAGCGAACTGTTGTGCTATTCTATAGAAATTTCTCTGTGAAAACTTAGTTGAAGTGAGCTTAAAGTGAGCTGTCATTAGTGTCAGTAGAATGACAGCTCTATTCACCTAAGTTTTCACGGTGAGATTCTTGAAGAAAAGACCAGCTGTCATGTACAGAGTTACCACAATCTGTCAAATTTCTTTGATAGTATTTCAACTTCATTGCAAAGACATAAGGTTCATTTTTACGAGTAATTGAGAAAATTTGACAGTTAGGGATAGCTTGATGTGCTGGCGTCTGTACGTGTTCGTATTATCTTCGGCTGGTTTCGTTCGAAGAGATTTACTCTTAGATTGTCTCAAATTCATAAAATAGTGATGATATATCTTAGAACTGGTCTCAAATAGACCAATTCTAACATACAGAGATGAGAGATGCGTAACTACAGTTTTGAGCCGTTTTGGGTTGAAACTCCTTTTTCAGGAAATTTCTTGCCGATTGGTCGTCACTTCACGTGACTAGAGGGCTGGAATGTTCTTTGACTAAAGAATAAGCATTGCCATTTAACGTAGCAATGCTGACAGTCTTCTGGGCAATTTTCCAGACGACAGCGATGCGGATGACTACCTCGACGCCTAAGTGTCCTTTTTGTTTTTGTGTTTATGAGAAATATAAAAAAAACACATATTATTTGTTATGATCGCGAATAATAGTTTGATAAAGATACAATATGACATTGACCTGCAAATTGCAAGAAAATTTGAATTGCGTGGACTACCTTAATTTTAGTGGACATTAATTTAATTAACATAATAATCTTTATTCAGCAGTTGACGTCTTTCAGCTGAAATCATACTAACTTTAACACTGTTTGTGCTAATCTCGCGGACGAAGCTAGGGGAAAAAATTGGCAGTGTTGGTGATTTAAAAAATGACAAGAAAGGAAGGTAATTAATGGTCAGCTTCAGGTCAATCGTATGAAGGACCGCGCCTCAAATTTCCACAAAATAAACAAATATATTTTATGAATACTTTGCGACATTGTTTATAGGCCATTACGATGGAGTGAGGGGCTATAAATTCTTTGTAACGTGTTATGGGCAATAATTTGCATTATTACTTACAATTTGAGCTAAAATTACCGGGCCTTACGCGTTTCAGTTTTAATTTAAGCGTTGAGCTGAAACTGATTGTGATAGAAACAATGTCTTAGTCTTTTAAGCTGAAAGCAACGAAAAACATACAGGAAGCCTAGGAGGTGGGCATTGTGGGACCCCGATGTAAAACGGACCTTCTCTTGCGCAGATAAACGGTCCCGCATACAGGCGCGACGTGATGTTGCGACGCGATATACAAATTGTTCTACTAGTGTCGCGACGCTCGGAACTAAACATATCGCGTTCCAATCGACCACGCGTTGGCGAGACAAGTGGTTTCGAGAGTGGAACCGCACCTTGCAGTCAGAACAAAAAAGACGTAAGATTTAATATTACTTCAGTTTTAATATAAACGATGAGCTGTGGAACTGATTGTGATAGAAACAATGTCTTAGTTAGTTAGTCTGAAAGTAACGAAAAAGGTACGGGAAGCCTAGGTTAGGGGCATTGTGGGACCCCGATGTAAAACGGACCCTCCATAGATATAATAAAGAGTATTTCTGTGGGACCCTCTCTTGCGCAGATAAACGCTCCAGCAGACAGTCGCGAAGCGACGATGCGACGCGATTCTGGTAAAACAATTGCCATTCAGTTTTCATATAAATTGTTCTACTAGTGCCACGACACTCGGAACTAAACATCTCGCGTTCCAATTGACGTCACGCTTGCGACGCAATTGGTTTCGAGGGTGGAACTGCACCTTGCTTGTAGTCACAACAAAAAAACGTACGACTTGATATTCTTTTTCTTTTTTAATTCTGTGTTTTAGCGAGTTATCGTAGTGGTCTTAAATTCTTGGATCTTAAGGTCTTCTACGTTCAATTATGTGATTAAATAATTAAAAAGATTATTATTCTTTTTCTACGAACTCTATAATAATTCGGGGCATTTCAGGAGGGGCCAAATTATCAGGGTACCCGTTTTGCCTGAGGTACTTATATTAAGTTTTCCTTTTTTCCTGCAGATACAATTATGGTTCGCCATTACGAATTTAAGACAAAAACGTGGTACATGGAGCTTGGTGAAGATCAAAACTCCTGTAAGCGCCTATAGATATCATGCCAAAATTCAAAGCACATGTCCAATAATTAAACGATTTTGCTCGGTTGTAGACTTAGATAAGGCTATAAGACTGGGTAATTCAGTGGGTATGCCTATCATGTTCCGCATATAACCACTTTGCCTCGTAGGTACTCAGGGAAAAACGGTTTTCTAATATCTACCACTAGTAGACCAAAATAGTTTAACGTACATTTTTCACTACGCTCAGGTTTCAATTCAAGTACTCGCGACAAAAATCAACTTTGCAGCCTTGGCCATAACAAATAACTATTCTTCTTGTTATCATGAATTTCCCAATATCCATGGTATCTTTTAACTAGTTTCGTGTCATTAAATACGTAAGAGAGCTTGAATTTTTAAGATACATAAACACACACAAAAGTAATTGTTAGTTTCGTGTTATAGTGTATCAGCTTTGTCACATATTTGTGTCGTTGGCGTACAGGGCATGCGCTTGCTTGTCACGTATATGTCACAATGGCGTTCAAAAGGTTAAGCCCGGTTACCCATACAGTGATAGTACATACAAAAAGTGTTTATAATTCCTAAATTACCTCAACACGTATATATTTATACAAAAGAACAATAATATTCAGTATCTATTCTGCTACAAAAAATATCGTTGCAAACGCAACAAAAACAAAGCAATGTGAGTACTATGAAAATAAAATAGTTATGTAAATAGAGCGGCTTCCATAAAATATCTGTCATTCAGGTATATGACACTAGCTGCTGCTAGTGGCTTCGCCCGCGTGGTTGTCGGAAATCATCCCAAGGGAACGAACTACCGAGGCTTAATGTATCCTATGTGTTAATCCAGGTCATAAACTACCTCCGTGTCAAGTTTCATCCAGATCCGTTCCGCCGTTTGAGCGTAAAGGACGGACAAACATAGAAACTCACACAGACACTCTCTTACTAATTTTTGCCTTTATAATATAAGTGTGATTACATTTAAAACAACAGCGGTGAACTTTATCCACACTATGAATTTGACATAAAAGGAAGATAAAGGAATGTTTATATTTAGCGGTATTATTATTCGAACTTCAAGCCCTATTTTGTGTGTGAGTTGTGTTTGCAAACGTTTTCGTTAAGGTTGATGTTCCAGGGTAGCCCGCGAAATTCAAATTTTCTTAAGTTTTTTGCAATTTGCAGGCCAGTGATAGGTTGTATGTTGATGAACATTTGATTCGCGGCTGTAAGACGTATGTAGTTACAGAATTATAATCATCAAAATCATTAATACAACCCTCCGAGCTCATAAAGGTGTAAAAATGACTTTTTACAAGGTCAAAGTCATTCCGGAACTGTAAGACGTATGTAGTTACAGATTATAATTCTGTAACTACATACGTCTTACAGCCGCGAATCAAATGTTCATCAACATACAACCTATCACTGGCCTGCAAATTGCAAAAAACTTAAGAAAATTTGAATTTCGCGGGCTACCCTGGAACATCAACCTTAATGTTAAAATTGTTTAATGATTTACATAATCAGCCTATAGTGTTCCCACTGCTGGGACAGGCCGGAATCCATTAATGGGCCCTGTGCGGGTTGGTGGATGTCAAATGTCTTCGAGTTTTTGGTTCTAGGACATGTTGGTTTCGTCACGACGTTTTCCGTCATTGTCAGTGGTGATGAGATTATTTACTCAAGCAGGTGCTTGAGTTCGAACCCACGACCTACAACTCGTAAGTCGGGCCAGTTACCACTGAGCCACCACTGCTCTAACGATTTGATACAAATTTTTTTTCTTTTCTAATAGATCACAGAAGATGATAATAAAACCATGCAGAGACACAAATTTAAAAATCTAACCTTTAACTGTGACTTAAAATGAATAAATGCGAAGAGTATTATCCAAACTCAAACTCATAGCATTTATTAAATATCAATTAAACAAAACAATCAAGGGGTCGATTAGTCAGAAAGATGAAGGTAGTTGCCTATTCCAAAGCGTAATAGTTTTTCGTGGAGAAGAACGAGCAAGAATCACCATGGTAGATCTTTTAAATCAAAATATTGTGGCAAACAAAAATTTGCGATTGAAAACGGCTTCGTATAATACTTCTAGTTGATAGGTAAAAGTGCTTCTACCTATAGCGATTGCAGATAATAAAATGTTTTGACTGTGCGGTTTTCTTTTATTTCCAACACAAAATACTACGAACGCATTTTTACGGATCAAAAACTGTTGAATTCGCAAATAAATACGCTAATAAAAAGTTGAAATATAATATTAAGAAAAGAAAGTCTTAATACAAGATATCTGTTAGCATTTTAAATGTTTATCACGTTTCAAATAAACTTATTTGTAGCGACGCGTCAGCTATTTGAACAGTCGATATTTATTGCTAACTTGCTGAGTTTTGCTAATCATGAAGAGGGTATAAATAAATAGATTCACGACTGACCTTTGAACCTTTATTAAGTTTTCACTTTCAGTTTTTGCTCTCTATTCTATTTAAAAAAAAATGATCTGTTTGCGTGATGAGAATGAAGAAGTTTTAAAATATTGGGGTTGTCAGTTATTTCGGTAAAACTTAGTTCTAACAAGTTTCACCCCGCAAAATCTTATGAACGTTAAAGATGCATGCGAATTGGTTGATTTACGACGTCAAGTTATTTAGTTTGTATGAAAAATAACAAAAAATTCAAAAGAAGAATTAATGAATGCGTCCATAATGAAAAATGCGTATGTCCATGGTCAACATCTGCTCGAAGTTTATGTATATCGTCCGGAACATGGTGTACATTCCGTATAAATCGGGTCAGTCTATTATTTCAGTATAATATGGTTTCTTTCGACTTCCACACGATAGATCTCGAGGGCTTTTTCTTTTTTTGAGCGTGGGAAATCATCCAATGGCTTCTCCCGCTCTGGGTGGAGCGGAACGGAGTGTCAGACTCTTACTGACTAAAACCCATCCATGTTCCTTCCTTAGCCCGTTTATGTGCCGGGGTAGTGGTAACCCTTTCGGACAATCCCACTTACAGAAGTCGAGGGCTTTTTTTTTTTTTTTTTTTTTTTTAAGGCTGGGAAATCATCCAATGACTGCTCCCGCTCTGGGTGGAGCGGAAGGGAGTGTCAGACTCTTACTGACTAAAACCCATCCATGTTCCTTCCGTAGCCCTTTATGTTCCGGGGTAGCGGTAACCCTTTCGGACAATCCCGCTTACCCGGCAGGCTTGGCCCTGAGGGGCCCCTTCATATGCTGACATCTCTTTGAGGCGCGCGTGGAACATATACGCGCCGTACGGCACGGGTCTGGTGCTGATCGGACGGTGAGTCACCCATTACTCACCGCCCGCAGGCCCGCGCCTACGGTGGCCGGGAGTCGTCACGTGGCTCCCGACGCCCGGAGCGTCTCCCGCGGCGGCTGGGACGGGAGGACCTTTCTCTCTCCCATCCCGCCACCTCCTTCGCGAGCATAACTTTTTCGTAGAAGGAGGTGACTGCCTCCCACTCCCTCTCGCCCCGGACCATGGCTTGCACCAGGGCCGGGCGCGAGAGGTCGCCGCCGCTGATCGCCTCTACGAGGACACGGCGGTGCTCCGCCCAAGCGGGGCAGGTTTGCACCGTGTGCTCTACCGTGTCCTCTGGGCGATCCTCGCAGTGGTGACACCCGGGCGTTTCCTCCCGCCTGATGATGTGCAGGAACCTCCCGAAACATCCATGTCCGGTGAGGACCTGCGTCAGGCGGAAGGTGAGGGCGCCGTGACGCCTCTCTAGCCACTCCTCAAAGAGGGGCCTTACCGCCACTATCGTGGCGTGCCCTGCACTGGGTTGCGACAGTCGCTGATTCCAGGCCGCCACGAGATCGCGCCGGAGGTCCGTCCGCTCCGCCGCAATTTGCTGCGGAAACGGAGTTTCCCCCCGGCTTAGTACCTCCGCGCGCCACTCGTACAGGCGCGCGAGGACTATCGCCTCCAGATCCCACGGCGGCAGTCCGGCAAGGAGGCTCGCCGCCTCGCCCGAGATCGTGCGGTACCCCCGGATTAGCCGAATGGCTACCACCTTTTGGGGCGCGTTCAGGTAGTGGGCGGCTCGCCGCCGCAATGAACGCGCCCACACCGGGGCCCCGTAAAGGGCCATGGACCGCACGACTCCCGCGTAAAGCCTCCGGCAGGAGGCGTTTGGCCCCCTCAAATTGGGCAAGAGCCGCTTTAAGGCGGCCCCAGTCCGTTCCAGCTTGGGGGCCAAACGTCGGAAATGCTCCACGAAATTCCATCGGCTGTCGAGGACCAGACCCAGGTATTTCATCGTGGTCTCGACGCCGATGTGAACCCCTCCTACCGTAAGTTGGGATCCCGATGGTGGCCTATTCCGAGGCCCATGAAAGGACATGGCCTCGGATTTGTGCAATGCCACCTCGAGACCCAACTGCCGGATCCTCTCAACGACTATCGCAACCCCGCGTGTCATCGCGTCGGCCGCCGCCTGATGCGACCTACCCTGCGCCAAGACCAGCGTGTCGTCAGCGTAACAAATTACGCTGACGCCGTCAGGGAGGTCGGCCCGCAGCACCCAGTCGTAGCCGATGTCCCACAGGTGCGGCCCCAGAACCGATCTCTGTGGGACACCGCACGACATCTCTCGCCGGTTCCATTCCCCATCGCGACCGGGGTAGATGACTATTCGACGGAGGTAGGTCGGCACCCGGTGATACCGGAGTGCTTCCCCAATGCAACTCCAGGGCAGGGTGTTGAAAGCGTTGGCGATGTCGAGTGACACCGCCACGACGACCCTACCCTGGGACACCGCGTCCCCCGTCGTGAGGGCTCTAACGCGCATGATGGCGTCCACCGTCGAGCGCCCCTTGCGGAAGCCAAACTGGCAGTCCGCAAGGTCCGGCCCCGTCCTTCCAAGGTGCCCGACGAGGCGGCCCGCAATAATTCTCTCGAAGAGTTTGCCGACCTCGTCGAGCAGCACTATGGGCCGGAATGCGGACGGAGAGTCCGCAGGGCGCCCTGGCTTCTGTATAAGGACCAGCTTCCCCGTCTTCCAACGGAGCGGAAACTGGCCTCTTTCCATGCATGCGCTAAAGAGCGCCTCCAGTCGGGGCCCGAGAGCCCCTGAGGCCAGGACCCAGGCTTTACCAGGCAAGCCGTCGGGTCCTGGGGCGGTATTCTTGGCCTTGAGCCTTCCAACCGCCGCTCTCAGATCTACCTCGGTCACTTCGGGGATGTCGTCGTCGTCCTCGTGGTCCGCTTCGGGCGGAGCCATAGGCGGGGGAGTATGCTCCCCCCGTGAGGGGAACAGAGCGCTCACCACCTCCTCCACCAGCTGGGGGCGGAGACTCTGCGTCAGAGGGGGGGCCCAGGTGCGGAGCTTGTTCCGCACCATTTTATATGGGCGCCCCCATGGATCTCTATCCAGAGTCCCCACCACCTCCTCGCGGGCTGAGTCCTTGGCCCGCTGGACAGCTTCTTGGAGGGCGGTCTTCGCCGCTCTGTACCCCTCGTACAGCTCCGCCTCCGTGGCTGCCGCATCCGGAGGGCGGATGCGGAGCCTGCGGTGCCTGGTGTACAGGTGGCGCACCTCGACGCACTCCTTGCGAGAAGTCGAGGGCTGAAGCTAGATTCTTGCTAAGGCCCACAAATAACATAGAAAACGCTGAGAGAATATTCCAGACCTATATTTCGCCTTTTCGGCTAACAAGTAATGTATCCCAATCATGTTGTATATATTACTTGGCCTATGTCTTAGAGAGAGTTATATTTCATATTGAATCTAGGAGTAATAAATCATTGCTGGCTATTTATTGTTTCGGGTTAGTAAATAAAAGTCAATAGAGAAAAATGGTTTAGTGTAGTGTTGAATCTGTGTCATTATTATTTCGTAGATATTGCTTAATGTAATTTAGCCAAAAAATAGGCCAGTCCTCTGGTCATATGAAGAGTTTGCCAACCGGTTGGCGATGTCTCGAAAAACAAAGTGGGCACTCACCACTCATCATGGCCTCACGGCACTAGCGTTTATTTATTAGTTTCTAAATAGAATGTCTCCAAGATTATCAAGATTTTTGACTATTCAAATCGAAAAAACAAGACAAACTACATGTCAAGGATTCAGTCAAAATCAATCTACCTAGCCTTGTACCAACTATATTGAGTTTGGCTTCCACTGTGACCGGATGCAGCTGAATAATAGTATTTTACATGGAGCGGATGCCTATCTGACCTTCACAACCCAGTCACTAACTTGGTAATACGATACCTCTAGGTAAGAATGGCTGTCCAATTTTCGGGCTTCTGACTACGCGTAACGACTACCGAAGGTCCACGAATGACAGCCGAGACCAACGGCTGAACTAGCTTTTCGAGGCACGGAGGAGTCTATTTATCTGGTGGTTGGTCACCCATCTACGGACCCAACCCCGGCAAGCGTAGCTTAACCTGGTGGATCGATCCGTACGGCTGTTATTAATTAGCCACGAGCTCCTCAGGGATTCAGTCAGTTACCCAATAAAAACAATCTCATATCTACTCTCAATATAAAAACAACATCCGTAATACATCATAGTGGCGCGAGGCTTGACTAGCAATAAATCTGGCTCACAGATACAAAAAACTCACATCCATCCACTAACAAGATAGTTCCCCAGACAAATTATTGTAGTTCCGTTTTTCATTTCCCGTAGCCCGTTATAATAGGATTACTTTGTTGGTACTTATTGCAGTCAGCTGGCTAGTTAGATCCTTGAGGCCAATCAGAGACTAACTTATATTATAAATGAGAAAGTTTGTATGTTTGGACGTTTGCTACTAAATCACTCAAAAACGGCTGAACGGATTTGGATGAAATTTGGCGCAGAGATAGACTTTAGAAAATGAGATCCTTTTTATCTTAGCAGTTAGTTCCCGTGGGATAATTTCCAACCTAAAAGCAGGCGAAGTCGCGAGCAACTAGTACTAAATAAATAAACAAGAACATTTTTTTTTGCCATACATAGCTCCCTTTCTTTGTTAGGATTAATAAAGAGTCGGATAAAACCTGGCAATGGATTAATCGCGTGTCCAAAAATCCGAAGGTATAAACTACGGTGATGTACGGAACACATCGACCCTTTCTCGGGTGGGTAAGCCCTGATTATCTTCAATCAACATATTCCATGGGGACTGGACCGCATTTTCGTCCTAAATTGATATTAATGTATGTGGCTAAGCCTCTATGAGTGCTGACCGCATTTTATTACTATTTTCTGCGCAATTTGTTTGGAACAAAATCAAAGGTTTGGGTTAGGCTCGATTACGTAAATACGGCGAAGATATTGCCATGCGAAACATGATTATGGAAAGAAATATGCACTTGTGTTAAACTTGAGTTCTGGCATAATTTCTTCTTGTTTTCCTTTTTTTATATAACATAACATCCTGCCTATAATTTCCTATAATGCAGAGGGGCACAATGAAAATGAATTACTCGTATTTATTAATGAAACTTAGATACCTACGCATTGAGACGAAGTATTGATGATAGCTTCTACAGCTACACAATGCATTTTTTGTCCACATTTTCTAGTATGTTGCATGATGTGGCTTTATTTGAAGGTGTCATTGTACTCGTCATTCAAAAAAATCAGCTGTTCCATACATTATGCGGGTATTTAGTTTGAACGGCCCAAACCGAATGGACCGCGGGCCATTCGACCGTAACCAAAAATCGTCTACGTTTCAAAGGACCGGTGATAAAATGATTTCAAAATGAATTTAAAGGTACAGTCGCATACATTGTAATAGTCGCTAAGTTTATGAATTTTAACTATTTAAATATTTAATTATTTGAAACCACCTAAATAAACAGAATACATCTTCATAACCGGTTGGCACGACTTCAGGTAGCTAGCTCAACAATGACCCTTTCTTGTCAACCAATCACAAACAGGCTGCTTATCTGTGACGTCAGAGGACTGGTAAAAAGTATGTGCATATGCAGTCTAGTACTCACTGTTTATTTTGAAATTGTCCACTAATGTTGTGCATTGAACGTTTGTTTTGTGTAGTGTTGTATCCTGGTAAGTTTTACGATTGAAACTTTTTTTTTATATCCTAAGGCTATCTATTTAGAAGTACTGCAACAGATTTCTCAAAAATGTGTTTCATATGTATATTTATTCCATCTCTTTTTGTCTCCATGAATTAATACGACCAAATATAATATAGATATATCACTCTGACCTCATATTATATCAAAATTCATCAATATTCGAGCAAAAGACTAAGCGACCAAATTTTCAACGTAATTTTAGAGTTTAGGGTTTAGATTTCGGAGCATATTAAAGAAATTAACATACAAAATCTATATTATATACACATTTTTCATGCTCATATCGTATAATCTCGTTTTAGATCATGAAGAAATTGGAGGACGCACAGTCCTCTACGTCACAATGTAGACGTGAGGGTACATCTAGAAAAGGTGGCTTAAGAAAAAAAAAACAAACTTTTATTTCAACTTTTGCACCCGAATGTACTTGATGTAGTTTATGACACTGAATTTGTTTACCAGTTTTTATCACCGGTCCTTTGGAACATAGGTGATTTTTGTTTACGGTCGAATGGCCCGCGGGCCATTCGGTTTGGGCCGTTCAGACTAAATACCCATTATGCTCGCATAACTCGTCAAAATTTAGGGAACAGCAGATTTTTTTCCATAGTGATCCATGATCCCGTAGTGAAAGTTGTTCATAATGATGAGTGCAATGACCCCTTAAAATAATGCCCATGAATTCAATTTCACCCTGTATAAGAGTTATGACATATAAAAAAACACGCTGTATAAGTGCTAAGTAGAGAGCACCAGTTAATACGATCCTGAGAACTCTAGATTAAGACGTCTTCAGGACTCATCAATCTAGACCCTCGTCTGTATTTCGATCCCTCACTTTCGGGATAAATGTTTTCCTATTTCGGTTTTTCTTCTAGATAGAAGGCGATAAGGTTTCAAAGTATTATAAGGGGATGACGAAATTCGGATCGGATTTTGTGAAGTAGGTCTTATATCGGGGATTGGTGATGATGTTATTAGGTCAATGTAACGTAACATCACACCAGTAGTGCTATTCTGTAAAAATCTTACGGCGAAAACTAATGTGAAGTGAGCTTAAAGGGAGCTGTCATAGTGTCAATTCCTAGTACCTTAAGGTGACACCTCAATGACACCTCACTTCAGTCGGTCGAATTCTGTAAATTGTTGATTTTGCTTGATCTTACAAAACTTATTTGTTCTGACCTGACGTTTCACGACGTTTTAATGCTAGGATTGACACTATTGTAACTATCTGAGTTTATACTAGGTACCTATATTTTGACAGCATAGGAAGAGTTTCCGCGATGGATAAGGCCGAGGAGTGTGGGATTTTTTCCCCACTAAAACCAACCGATAAACAACTTCAACTATAACAATAAACTGACAGTGGTACTATTCTGTAAAAATATCAACGTAAAAACTTAGGTGAAGTGGTAGACTATAGATGTGCTCTAGCTGGCGTTGCACAGAACAGTATCCGTTCCATATGCAGATGGTGTTCACCGAGTGGTTTCACACTCCTCGGCCTTATCCGCCGCGAAATTTCTTCCTATCCTGTAAAGAAAACGGTTTTCTGCGGAACTTCTACAACTTTTACAGTAAATCTTACAAAGGGACCTCCTTTTAAGTAAAAGATATACCTTTTTTTTTTAAGGCTGGGAAATCATCCAATGACTGCTCCCGCTCTGGGTGGAGCGGAAGGGAGTGTCAGACTCTTACTGACTAAAACCCATCCATGTTCCTTCCTTAGCCCTTTATGTTCCGGGGTAGCGGTAACCCTTTCGGACAGTCCAGCTTACCCGGCAGGCTTGGCCCTGAGGGGCCCCTTCATATGCTGACATCTCTTTGAGGCGCGCGTGGAACATATACGCGCCGTCCGGCACCGGCCTGGTGCTGGTCGGACGGTGAGTCACCCATTACTCACCGTCCGCAGGCCCGCGCCTACGGTGGCCGGGAGTCGTCACGTGGCTCCCGATGCCCGAGGCGCCTCCCGCGGCGGCTGGGTCGGGAGGACCTTTCTCTCTCCCATCCCGCCACCTCCTTCGCGAGCATGAGTTTTTCGCAGAAGGAGGTGACAAGATATACATCCCACTCTTCAATGACAATGTAAAAATATAAGTAGATACCTAGTATAAAATCAACACATCCCACGGCAGCGCGCGTGCTTGTAAATAAATTAATAAACACTGGCTATAGTACACTACGCAGCCTTTCGTAAACAACTACTCAACTTTGTATTTTTTTGCTTCAACTGAACAAGGAACGCGACCAGAATCGTAATGAAACCTTAATAAATTATTTTGTTTTTGTTTCCACAACGTTCCTTAGAACGATTTAATTTTGCACTTTGGCCCGGAGCGGTAAATCAAGTCGCTAACTTTTTGGTTTTTGGAAAACGCCACCCAATGCTGAATTGTTTTCGATCCAAATGGCATAATAAATAGCTTGACCTTTGATCTGGCTGAATATGGAGGAAACTTAGCTTGGGAAGATAAATGGTTGAAGCCTAGTTGAGGAATGTGAGTGATGTAAGCCCGGGATTCTAATAATAGCGGCCTCTCCGGGAATGGAGTTATGATCTTGTCTTACTTTGTAACTAAGTGACAACATTAATTCTTCGTGGGTGTTTAGTTTGCATTGAAGAGGGTCAGTTAAAGCCAGGAGCTTAGACTCAAATAACTTATGATATATACATATGTATGTCAATTAACCGACGGTTTGTTTTTTTTCAATCAGTTTGTAAATCATCAAATGACCCCTCCCGCTCTGAGTGGGGCGCAAGGAAGTTCCAGACTCTTACTTACTAAAACTCATAAATGTTCCTTCCTTAACCCTGTAAGTTCTGGTGTAGCAGTAACCCTTTCGAACAATCCCGCTGAAGAAGAAGGTTTAAGTTCTAGATATCGAACAATAATAACTCCTTTTGATAATAACTTTATCCAAAGGAACAAATATCTGTATTTTATCTGAATTTAGAACAAACTATGCTATGAAATGGCCTTTAACTGGGAGATATGACGCCGAAGTGCCGGTCAGAAAGAGGCCATCGATCCTGACAGATTGCTGTGATTGATTGACGTGTCATCACGGCTGTTCTGCGTCATGTTTTAGTCCATAATTGATGAGGTTATCGGTTACATGTGTAGAGATTCTATGGGGCCGTTGTGATCCTGTTATAAACCAAATTTTCGCGGATATCAGCAGGTCTGTTCAGTAAAAATCTAACCATGAAATCTAAGTGTGGGACTTTTACCTCACTAAAACCATTCGGTAAACACCATCTGCGCAAGGAAAGGCTAATAGAGGGGCAATAATTATAGGGCATCAAAAAATTTATCCGCTTTGCTATCAACAGAAAATCTGCTTAAAAGGCTGACAGCAAAAAACATTGCGGAACTTCAATAACACATTACACAGAATAGAGTTTTGCGTAAACAAAATATAAAATGTGTATTCGCAAACTCAATTTCGCAGCCAATTCAACTATTTATCCAAATAAGCGACAAGTAGTAATTGTATTGGAACAGTTACATGAAAAACAACCACGCGACTCCAATTTATTTACTTACGCCGTTTAAAACGTTCATCCACATTTATCCATTACATTTTATTCGAAACGCCGACCATTGAAAACGTTTTTAAATCCATTCATTGACGTTTAAAAACCTTTTCACAGATGACTAGCTAATCGGACAACGTATCGAAACATAGTCCCAAGCTAAGCAACTTAATGTTTGTGTTATGGTAACTAGATGGCTGATAAACTACTTATATACATTTTTTTTTAGATAGAAAAACACCCAGATCCGTAAGAAATACTTGTAGGTCGTAGAAATATTTGTTCCGTGCGGGAATCGAACCCGCGTCATGCTGCGCAGCAGTCAATTGCTGAACCCAGCGCCAACGGTCCGTCTTTCGGTTAAGTCTAATCTAATAAGCGAAACTATTGCCAGCAACCGGGCACAAATCCAGACTCCTAGTTGCTACTGAGTAATTCTAAGTAAACACCCAAAGCACACAGTGACTAAATCGAACCAAGGACTTCATGTTTAGCAGTAGAGCTTGCGACCATTAGGCCAACGAGGCATTCTAATCGGCCAAATAAAAAATAATTGCCACAGTTCGACCTTTTTATTGGGATAATCAACATGTAGGGCTCTCGATGCGCACGTTACAGAGATATGAGATTTTTTTTCGCTAATGTGACCCCAAACCGGGACACCTCTACATTTGCCGTTATCATACCACATTAATGGGGGCATAAAGTTCACATAAAGCCGTGTACACACGACCGAACAAAAACATAGTGAACGCGAACATTGAACACTTTGTTCGCATGTGCGTAGCATAATCGGAATCGTCTTTTATAGTTCCCCTGCTGGAACACAGGCCTCCTCTCTATAAGAGGGAGTGGGCCATAATCCACAAAGCGGGCTCAGCACGGGTTGGTGGATGTCACATGTCTTCGAATGTTTTGTTTCTAGGATGTGTCAGTTTCCTTGCGATGTTTTCGTGGTGATGAATGGTGATGACATTAAATACACAAAGTGAATTGCCTGCCTACACGTGGGTAAGTCGGTGCCGATGCAATTGGACTATAAAGCCTAGGTTGAAACCTTCTGTTGACCCTGGTTGGTCAATTAGAAAAAAACTGACAGCATTCGACCTTTCAAAATAATAGAATAGTTTGATAATGAATAATGAATAGGCTCAAAAACTACTGGACCGATTTTAAAAATTCTTTCACCGTTGGAAAGCTTAGTTTTCTAGGAGTAACATAGGCTACTTTTTATAAAAGAAAGTTGACTCCGTCAGTAGACGTGATGCTGGACGCATGTATTCGTTAAAGGCAATATAATTCATTAGCTGTTCCCGTGTTTTCGTATTTTGTAGGAAAGAAATCCTTACAACACATTACACAAAGCTAGCTCTGAGCCCCTTAAGTAAAGGTCCTTCTGATCTTCACAGGACCACCACTGCTCCTGCGCGCGTACCAATAACGAACATCAACAAAGTTCGTCAAAAATGTTCGTGGCGATGCAATTTTGTTGATGAGTGCTTTGTTCGTAAAAATGTTTCCCTATTTTGCTGTCGACCACTTCCAACGGTCAATCCATGGTTATTAAAGGATTGGTAACGAACACAAGTAGAACTGTGTTTGTAAGGTGTTGGTGTTCTAAGCGGGATTGTCCGAAAGGGTTACCGCTACCCCGGAACATAAAGGGCTACGGAAGGAACATGGATGGGTTTTAGTCAGTAAGAGTCTGACACTCCCTTCCGCTCCACCCAGAGCGGGAGCAGTCACTGGATGATTTCCCAGCCTTAAAAAAAAAAAAAGGTGTTGGTGTTCACTTTGCTAATTTACGTCAACACGTACCAACCAAATATTTCGTGACTGATGTTCGTGTTCAACATGTTTTGTTCGTTCGTCCGTACACGGCTTTTTTTTTTAAGCTGGGAAATCATCCATTGACTTCTCCCGCTCTGGGTAGAGCGGAAGGGAGTGTCAGACTCTTACTGACTAAAACCCATCTATGTTCCTTCCTTAGCCCTTTATGTTCCGGGGTAGCGCTAACCCTTTCAGACAATCTCGCTTACCCGGCAGGCTTGGCCCTAAGGGGCCCCATTCCCATTCATATGCTGACATCTCTTTGAGGCGCGCGTGGATACACAGCTTAACATTCCAAAATTGCGTTCACAAACGTACTTGAGTCGTACGTTACGATTCAAGCCCTCACTTAACTGAAGAAGCGTTTAGGCCAGAAGGGTTGTTAAGGTGTGTTACCTAGGTTAATAATGTACACAGTTTTCATTAGGCTCTCGCATATTTTATTTAGACCTGCCGACGTTTCGCAAATTACTCGCATAAGGACCTTAAACCTCGTTTGTCTTGTACAAAATAATTTAAGAGGAAATAATTTTGCAAGACGGACTAATTAAACCTGAATTAATTAACTAGGTAAATAGAAACAAGTATTTAGAATAGGGTAATGTGTCTAATGAACATTGTTGATGGAATTTAATACCTACCGAAGCTTTTGTTTTGTTATACTGCGAGGTTGAGTACCCCTGAAATCGCTTTTAAGAAATAGATGAAAGACGTCGATTGAAATCGAATTGTATCGCAAATACAATAAGGATTTCCCGTTTCTAAGTGTTCTTTAAAAATAAGGAATTCTTCTTGTTAATTTTCTTTTATATCCCCACAGCGTTTTGCGTATGTTTTTAGTTTATTAATCATTATTTTTATCTGTAGGTATCTATTTTACTGTGTGTACATAATGTATTACGCCTTGTTTCTCAAAGGATTAGGTAGTAAGTGGACGTGGGTGTACCCAGAGCAGGTACACCCACGTTTCGACAGTAATGATTAGGCCGAGCCATTCATCACCCAGCACAAATCCAGATTTCGGGCTGCTACTGAGAATTAAACACAAATACACCGGAATACATCCATACTAATTTTATAAATTAAAAGTAAGTCTGTCTGCCCGTCTGTCTGTATGTTAACTTTTCACGCCTAAACCACTGAACGGATTTCGATAGAATTTGGAAGAGTGATAGATTGCATCCCAAGAAAGGACAGGCAAATTTTTGACTCCAAAATATCTCCCGATATGACTTCTTCTTTTCGTGTGGTTAGTGACTAACCTTTTCAGAGTTTTAATGCTGCCCGTGGGCCTCTGACTTAGCATCACATACTGTTAAGAAATATCTCTCAAGCATGCCTGTTTCCTCACGATGTTTTCCTTCACCGATTTTTAAGAAAGTGTTAATTATACAATACGCACATGAATCTGAAAAGTCAGAGGTGCGTGCCTTGGGTTCGAACTCGAGACCTAAGACTTGGCAGTTCGATGGTCATAACACTTGGCTAGCACTGCTTTTTTTCCCGATATGACGATTTAACCGAACTCCACGCAGACGAAGTCACGGGAAAAAGCTAGTAAATAATAAAACAAACATAAAATAAAAACCACAGTGTGACCGAAAACATGTCATGGTTACCGAATGGATTTAATAAGCGCACGTTTTGCAAATAACCTTACACTCGCAAAATCCATCTTTTTCCTTGCAAGATAAACAGGAAATCCTATGAAAGCTGTAAGGTACGCAACAAACAAAGAAATTACCATAACATAAATATACCTCTGTCGGTTAAAATCTCGTTCACAACAGCCTTGCATCTACATAACATAATCAGCCTTTAATGTTCCCTCTGCTGGAACGCAGGCCTCTTCGAGAGCAAGCGGGATTGTCCGAAAGGGTTACCGCTACCCCGGAACATAAAGGGCTACGGAAGGGACATGGATGGGTTTTAGTCAGTAAGAGTCTGACACTCCCTTCCGCTCCACCCAGAGCGGGAGCAGTCATTGGATGATTTACCAGCCTTAAAAAAAAGGCCTCTTCGAGAGGGTGCGAGCCGTAATACACCAAGCGAGCCCAGTGCAGGTTGGTAGATGTCACATGTCGTCAATTTTTTGGTTCTAGGATATGCTGGTTCTCACGATGCTTTTCTTCACCGTTTTGAAAGCAGTGGTGATGGAATTACACATACACCCTGACACCTACACACACACACACACCACTCGCACACTACAACAAAGCATACAATTCTACTCTTTTATACCATACAGTAGAATGAAACAGTCCACTTAAGATATAAGTTTTTGTTGATATTGACCGTAAAACTACCTCTTATAATACAGGTATACCCTAGCTTAAGAGGTAGAGAATACTATTCTGTACAGATTTTGCAACATAAACTATAAATGTTTCTCTAAACCAAATATCAAAACTGTATTTCAAACTGTGTATGTTTTTGGATAAATAAAGATTATTATTATTATATTATTATTAATTATTTACACAAAGAAAAGCGCCTTTCTGGGTGCGAACCCACGACCTAAAACTCGTAAGTCGGGGCAGTTACCATTGGGCCACTACTGCTCTACGACTCTATATAATATTGAAGTTTAAAAATCAGTAATCAGTTTTAAAAGTTTCAGATTCATCAAAGAAAATCGTGCCGTGACCTACTAAGATGTAGATAATATTTAACGTAAACCGCTTAGCTGTTACTTTTTTAAATCAGACTTAGGTACGACTAATTTTTCTGACTTTCAAAACTAAGGCTATTATTCAAGATGCTTGTTAGCTAGATTGAAAGTTCGGAACTTTTTTGAGGAGAGATTATTACGAAATCTGTCAGTTTTTAAGTCGATCCATTGACGATTATCATTCGAGTCAGCATCCTAGGAGATATTGGCATTATGCTGAGATAGGAGACTTTTTGGCCTCGCACAGGTCTTTTCTAATGCATATAAAACGTTTTTCTTTTATTTCTTGTATATGCCAAATTTAATATTTTTCTTTCTTTTAAGATAGTTTGGCCAACTATTGTCAAAGGTCACTTAAGGAAGAAGAAGAGTTGGAAAGGTGACATGGAAGGTCTACGTAGGTTGATCTGTAGGTAGAGAGGCGTCACGGCACCCTCAACTATCCCCTGACGCATATTCTCACCGGACATGGATGTTTCGGGAGGTTCCTGCACATAATCAGGCGAGAGGAAACGCCCGGGTGTCACAACTGGGAGGATCGCCCAGCGGACAAGGTCTTTCAGCAGTAAGGAAGGGGCCCGTTAGAGCCGGAGCCTGCCGGGTAAGCGGTATTGTCCGAAAGGTTTACCGTAAGCCCCGGAACAAAAAGGGCTAAGGAAGGAACATGGATGGGTTTTAGTCAGTAAAAGTCTGACACTTCCTTCCGCTCCACCCAGAGCGGGAGGAGACATTTGATTATTTCCCACCCTCAAAAAAAAAACTCAATTGATTTGGGGTCGATACAACATTTCATATTCTTCCACACTTCGCTATTAGTCGTCATCTCGGTAGTCACTCACATTCTAGCCAAATCATCTTTCACATAATCCATCCATCGTTACTTTGGTTTTCCTCTACTTGTATAGCCATCCACATTCATACTCAAAATTTTCCTGACAACATTTTCCTCATTCATCCGCATCCGCCCACACCATGACAACATTTTGAACACAACTTTTCAGTCAAACTATATAGAACCTAATACTGATACTTTTATATGGAGCACCATTATGTTCAAGATAATAGGTCCACCCTTTCTACAAAGTAACAGGCATTCTAGGTTGCCTTTTTCGTAAGCTAGTCGAGGAATTTTCTTTGTCTCGATTTAACTAGATGCCTACTTAAAAGGAAAATGCTTTGTTTATCCTGAAACTAACAAAGACTTTGAATTATTGATTCTCGTTTATTTTCGCTTAGTAAACAAAGGAATCTGTATTAAAATCGTCCAATTTAAAGGCCTGCAGACAGGCGCGAAGCATTTCTTGTAGAAAAATGCCAAAGAAGTATTCATAGGGACTGTTCTACTAGTCGCGTTGCGCCTGTCTGCAGGAGCCTTAAGATACATAACAAGATTTGGGAGTGTTTTATTAATTTGTACATAGTTTTTGTTGGCAATAATATTAATAAGGTTAAGGATTTAGTTATTTCTTTTTACTCGAATTCATCCTACTGCCCGAATAATTAAAAGTAATACAAGTATTATAAATTTGAAAGTTGTTATGTATATTAATAAATCACACTAAAAACGGCTGAAAAATTCGTAGTTTTTTAAATTAGTTGATGAAAATATATCTAGGTATTCAGTAGCTGTGCTTCCATAAAATAAATGTTGCATGATTCATTTATATTCGTGTAGAATTGCAACTCACGACAAATGAGATATTTCATTATAATGATGCGAACGCTCATATCTCGCTGTAGCTCTAAAATGTAAATTGAAGAATATATTCTTGCATAATACGTCATTATTTATATTTTTTAAGAATCTTGAAAATTCACATTTGCAGAACAAAATAAATCGAAAATATTTTTCAGTTTTGATTCAAAGCGCAGTTCCCTACATTTTGTACGTTCTATCCTTTATCCAAGTCTAGACCGATCTCTGAAGAATCTTTGGCGAATAAACGGTACGATAACACTGGCTATCTACAATTGTGGAATATACGAGTGGATTTACCGATATCTGTTCAGTTTTCCTGATGATAATGTCCTTGAATCGGTTTCGATTTGTCTTAATATACTTTCGCCCTTGAGGTTTGAATTAGGAGAGAAACATTTCTAGTAAATAGTTAATGCTATTTGTTTGGACTTCTCTTAGTAAATGATGCATAGTAGTGACTTTATCTATCCTATAATGGGGGTTAAAATTACATGGATAATTTCGTGCAGTTTTTTATCGTATCGCTCGCTAGCAAGCAGAAACGAGGTGCAATAACAAGCAACAACAATGGTGGCACATAATACCTATACAGTCTGTTTGGTTACACGAGGGACATACTTTACTATACTCATGAAAATTAACAACTTTGACAATGGAACTATACCTGAAATCATGATGAATCACATTTATGTTCGCATAATTCGTCAAAATGTATGGAACAGCAGATTTTTTTTTTCACATTTCATAGTTGGTCCCATGGACAAAGTTGTTGATTTTCATGAGTACTTAACAACCTGAAAGTATGTCCCTCGTTTAACCTAACACACTGTATATTGTTCATTACAATTTCGTGTCCATTTTCATGACACTAAATATATCTAATTTACAAAAAACTATACTACTACTATTTACTGATTGATTGATTGATTGAAAAAACAGTCGATAGCTATGGGGAAGACCTGTGACCAGCTGTGGGACGACAGACATAGAACATAGATACATACGGCATAGCTTGAATGTCGCACCGATCACTTATAGAACTACCTAAAAGCGCCTAAGATGGTATGTACAAATTTAAAAACGTAATGAAGATCACAAGGTGGTACAAATTCACCGCCGTGTTCTCGTAGAGGCGATCGGCGGCGGCGACCTCTCGCGCCCGGCCCTGGTGCAAGCCATGGTCCGGGGCGAGAGGGAGTGGGAGGCAGTCACCTCCTTCTGCGAAAAAGTCATGCTCGCGAAGGAGGTGGCGGGATGGGAGAGAGAAAGGTCCTCCCGTCCCAGCCGCCGCAGGAGACGCCCCGGGCGTCGGGAGCCACGTGACGACTCCCGGCCACCGTAGGCGCGGGCCTGCGGACGGTGAGTAATGGGTGACTCACCGTCCGATCAGAACCAGACCCGTGCCGTACGGCGCGTATATGTTCCACGCGCGCCTCAAAGAGATGTCAGCATATGAAGGGGCCCCTCAGGGCCAAGCCTGCCGGGTAAGCGGGATTGTCCGAAAGGGTTACCGCTACCCCGGAACATAAAGGGCTACGGAAGGAACATGGATGGGTTTTAGTCAGTAAGAGTCTGACACTCCCTTCCGCTCCACCCAGAGCGGGAGCAGTCATTGGAGGATTTCCCAGCCTTAAAAAAAAAAAAAAAAAATGTGGTACAAATTGCACTAAACCTGTCGGAACTAAAGAGAGACAGAGGCCGCACGCCATTGACTTTTGTTTTTTTTTTGAGGCTGGGAAATCATCGAATGATCCTTCCCGCTCTGGGTGGAGCGGAAGGGAGTGTCTTACGAACTAAAACCCCTCCATGTTCCTTCTTAGCCCTTTAGCTGTTGTTGTTGTTTTTTTAGCCGTTGGTATCCAATGCATTGACTTGGTGGTCAAATATAAAAAGGGACGTCAAGAAAGCCGATTGCCACAACCGACAGCCCGAGACACAATAACTTGGCGTAGAAAAGTGAGGAAACCCGACCCCAAATAACGGGACCAGTGACGGAAGAAGAAGAAATAAATTGTGAAAAAAAAAATGATACAAATTTCTGGAGAACTAAAGCGTTCCTGATAGCTTGCGTCAAAAATACCTACTTATTCAGCTATTCAGTACAATGTTAGTACATGAAAATAAAAACGTTCTAGTTCTGTCTGATTGATGAACTACTGTTTATCACTTCAGCACTGGAATGAGAATAAAGTATTCAGCGTGACTAGGCATTTTCCTCGAGTGTTAGTGTTTGTTAAGATGTTGAAGCAAATAATCTTTGAAAGTTTTGCTTCAGACTGTGTGTACCTAAGGATATTCATTATAAATTTATATATTTTGCTTGGTTTGCCGGACGGAAAGGATTCAAGATAGATTTTGAGTTCAAAGTACCAGCAGTTTTTCAGGGGATTTTATTCCTTTTATAAAAAAAAAGAAAATTCTGTATAATAATCTTGAACAGTTATTAAACATGTCATTAACACTCTTATCCGACCTTTTCGTTGGTTTCTAGTAACTGCGTAAAAAACTAGAAGCCGAAGCCACTTTACATACATACATACATCTTTATATACCGAGACCCTCCGTGCTTCGGAAAACACGTTAAACTGTTGGTCCCGGCTGTCATTTGTGCATCTTTGACAGTTGTTACGGGTCGTCAGAAGCCCGAAAATCTGCCAGCCAGTCTTATCAAGGGGTATCGTATTGCCCAGTTACTGGGTTGTGGAGGTCAGATAGGAAATCGCTCCATGTAAAATACTGGTATTCAGCTGCATCTGGTTAGACTGGAAGCCGACCCCAACATAGTCGGGAAAAGGCTAGGCAGAAGACATTTAATTAAGTAAAAGATACTAAACGCCTCAAAACGTCAAACAAATATTTATAAGACATACAATTCGAAATCTAATTCGTTCCTAAAACTGTTCCACTGACCCAATTACTTCAGATAAACAACTCCCCCAAAACTTCCCCAATCGAACAATTACAAAGATCTTCCACGACTTTATTTTAATAAAATAAAATCATAAAGCGTTTTAATTATGGAAGGACCGTAGAGATGCCGTGATTCGCCATTCGTTTGCTCGTCACGTCTGTCGCGGCTTTGCTGCTGTTCAGGGTTCCACAAAGGGTGTCAACAGGACCCTATGACTAAATCTACGCCTCCTGTCTGACTATTTGTCTGTAAGGCTAATATATACAGGGTGGCTTAAAAAAAATCTGCTGTTCCATACATTATGCTCG
Organism: Hyppa rectilinea; assembly: GCA_951799385.1. NCBI lineage: Eukaryota > Metazoa > Arthropoda > Insecta > Lepidoptera > Noctuidae > Hyppa > Hyppa rectilinea. Next base: position 5,790,272 of record OX637310.1, on the reverse strand, counting down.
CATAGCTAGTCAAAATGTAGGGAACAGCAGATTTTCTTTTTGCGATTTCAGGTGTGTTCCCATAGTAAAAGTTGTTTATAATGATGAGTACAATGACCCCTTAAAATATTATGACTTCAATTTCACTGTGTATACATATATTTTTAATCAACTATATAAATGGTTGTGCATAAACACACACAAATATAAACATGCAAGAACAAAGGAACAGGAAAATACGTACAAAGGTAATGCTTATTTCTATAGAAATGTCTTCCAGTATACCTGCTATGGGTAAGTTGATAAAAAGTATGTATACAATGTGAACTTTGTCTATTCAACTATAAAAAGTATACGTGTTACTATGGCTTGTATCATGGCAAATAATCATGACAAGGAGGGGAATAAAATCGTCTTGATGGTACGGAACCTTCGTACCTTGCGGAACCTTCGTACTGAACTGGTTTTTGTCATGTCAACTCAAACTAATTCATGCAAATGAGGCTTGGTGTCGTCTAAAATGGGCCTAATCTTATCGCCTGTATAATTGCATGGCCCAACGCAAATAGGGGCTTAATTTTTTATCAACATTTAATTTGGCCAGTCGCCATTTCAGACTAGCCCCCTTTTTAGCAAAGTTTTTAATGAGTTTGGGTCCCGGCACTCTGAGATGGGAGGATTTCATTTTTGACGCCTCTTGTTTTGCAAAAATGTTGAATTGTATTTGCTGTTCCCATTTGGGTTGGTACTTATTAGTTGTATTGGAGAAGGAAGGAATTAGAGATTCAGATACTGTAAATGCGGACACGCCACACGCTTACTCCTACTAATATTATAAATGTGAAAGTTTGTGAAGATGTTTGGATGCTTGTTACTCAATCACGCAAAAGCGACTTTATGAATTTCGATGAAGTTTAGCTCACACTTAGTTTATGTCCTTTTTTTTTTTTAAGGCTGGGAAATCATCCAATGACTGCTCCCGCTCTAGGTGGAGCGGAAGGGAGTGTCAGACTCTTACTGACTAAAACCCATCCATGTTCCTTCCGTAGCCCTTTATGTTCCGGGGTAGCGGTAACCCTTTCGGAGAATCCCGCTTATAGTTTATATCCTGGATTAACACATATAATACTTTTATCCTGGTAGTACGTTCCCGTGGGATAATTTCCGACAACCACTCAGACGAAGCCGCTGGTAGAAGCTAGTTATAAATAAACCTGAATTGTTTAAATTATCCCAGATTCAAGATTAGATTTATTTACCAAACATAAGTCAATAAGTAGCATTTTTATTAGCAATGAACGGTAATAGGTATACTAAATGCCACTTAATTTTTTACCATCAGAACTGACACTTTGAATAGAACATAATTAAATTCTCCCTTCACCGTTTTCCTCATTCATGTTACTCAAAACTGTTACTGTCAGTTAGGGTCTTACCACACTGGTAGTTTAAGAGCGTGTTCCTGTGAGGCGACTGTTCAACGCGCTCGCTGCATATGCGTAGGGAGCAAGCTACTTGCGCGCAACGCGGCGAGTGTTGGCGTAGCGAGAGTCATTGACGTAAGTGTAAGACCATCAAGTAGATATTATAATCAGTATATAATGTTCCCACAGACGGGACACACGCCTTCTCTCGGTGAGAGGGAGTAGCCTGTAATCCACCACGTGGACCCAGTGCAGGCTGGATGATAGAAACGTCACATATCTTCGAATTTCTAGTTCAAGGACATGCCGGTTGCCCTAGAATATTTTCCTTTACCGTTTTTGAGAGCAGTTGTGATGTAAGAATTTACTCAAAGTCAAGCACTAGTCTTATGCTCGCGAAGGAGGTGGCGGGATGGGAGAGAGAAAGGTCCTCCCGTCCCAGCCGCCGCAGGAGACGCCCCGGGCGTCGGGAGCCACGTGACGACTCCCGGCCACCGTAGGCGCGGGCCTGCGGACGGTGAGTAATGGGTGACTCACCGACCGATCAGCACCAGACCCGTGCCGTACGGCGCGTATATGTTCCACGCGCGCCTCAAAGAGATGTCAGCATATGAAGGGGCCCCTCAGGGCCAAGCCTGCCGGGTAAGCGGGATTCTCCGAAAGGGTTACCGCTACCCCGGAACATAAAGGGCTACGGAAGGAACATGGATGGGTTTTAGTCAGTAAGAGTCTGACACTCCCTTCCGCTCCACCCAGAGCGGGAGCAGTCATTGGATGATTTCCCAGCCTTAAAAAAAAGCACTAGTCTTGGTCATCACTGCTCTAGCGTGTATATAATTCTGAGAAAACGCGGAGAACACGTCGCGTACTTGCAGCTAGCTCACTTTGCATCCACGAACAGCACTTTCTCAAACCGTCACGCTACAAACTTGAGGGCAAATCGTCAGTGTGATAACGCTTTAAATTGAGAGTGCAAATCTGTACTGATATTGTACGTGTATTTACTGCTAAAGAAAAAGATTTACCAGTCTTGTTACCGGTGTTTCTTTAGTACACGAAGAGTGCACGTTCACGTGTAACGAGTTAGATAAAAGACCTCTCTCGGTACTGTTCCACGTGGCTTAGAGATCTGCTGACCTACTTACTGGGAAAAACTGTTTGAAATTCTGGGAAGAATTTGCTGCACCAGTCTAGTATTGAAAGAAAGAAAGAAAGAAAATACATTTATTTAACACAGACAAAAGGCACACGACATACTGTAAAAGAATAATAAAAATATAGGAAAACAACAGAAAGAAAAGAGTCAGTACGCTGCGCTGTCGGAAAACTAGCACCGTTGTGTGCCTCACGTTGTATGTTGTATGTTGTTGTAGGTAGGTTTTGTAGGTTGCTGTATTGGTAGGTAATTATTCTTAAATAGGTGAGTAAATTAGGTTGAAAAGAGAAAGAAGGTACACATTAATAAGGCTCATACAGCATCCATAATATACAGGGTGGAATTTTGTAATGCCACCTGAAGGGAAAGTACTCTTAATACAGCAGATAGCAAATTTTACTCAAAGAAAACTTTCCTTTATTTTTGAATAGAAAGAAAACTGCATATAAAGATTTTCAATTATTCGCCTGCCACACCCGGGAATCGAACCAATTAAAATCTGTAAAATGATACCCTGTACTTTTATTGCATTAATCGTAAGGATCATTTATAAGGATGAAATCTTTCTAAGAAACTTGATAAATTAAATGAAAGGAAAACCATGAAATCTTAAATTATTTACAAAAAATGGTAAACTAACGAATTAGTTGCTCGAAATGGGCTCCATTTTCTTGGATACACAAAATGTATTCATGTAACGAATTTATTTCTAGTAACCTTTAATAACATGTTGTGGTGAATATTATAAATCGTATTCTGAACTTCAACTCTCAACTCGTTTACTTTCGCATAAGATTTAAGATTTTTCACATTGTTGTGGTTGTTTTTCTGTGGGAAATTATCTATCTACAGTATTAAGAGTACTTTCCCTCCAGATTGCATTACAAAATTCCACTCTGTATAATGTTTAAACTTCGAAAGAGACCTCAGTTTGTATCGCCTTTCTTCTCAGGGATCAGTCAGATAATGGTTCCCAGCGCCATCTAGTTTTAAAATATTGACTAAAAGATTAACGTGTAACAGTGTCGTAAAAGATCTACTTACTTAGAAAAAGTCTTCACTCACTATCTATAATTTTGTGTAAGAGAACCTACATATATACTCATTGATCCACCCGTGTAATGTTTGAGAGATCCACCGATCCAATGGAGTTTGGAGTGATCTGTCAATAGTATGAATGCCTTCCATCAAGTGAAATGATAGCTCACTTCAGTTAAGTTTTCGCCGTGAGATTACAGAACAGCTGTATTATTCCTCCTCGAACACACACAACATGACATGTAATTTTTCCTAATCTGTGAAGAAGAACATACAATGAAGCAGAAGCCAGATTTATCAGGCATTACTTTTATTTGTTCACGAACGTGAAAAAAGTAAAATTACCAGCGTTAAAATAAAGGACGGCAAAATACTTTACATTTTTATTTTCGCTAATGACACACGCTTCGTTAATTCTTAACATAATTATTTTTTTAATAAACTCTGAATGATTAAACTAGCCTAACTTTTCATTCTTAATGTGTCTTTTTATACATTCTCTAAAATTACTCAGTTTGAATGAATAATATTCAATTAACGAGATATTTTACTTCAAATAATTGAATCTTTTAATTTGAAACGAAAATGCTTTAAAAAAAAATGGAGTTATCTCATCTAGAGCTAGTTAAATATTGTATTCGTTAGATCAATTAAGGGTTAAAATGAGTACTGCGAAATCTGTAGGTTAATGAATAAAGGGATATCTCTCTAGAGTCTCGATTCTAAGCGGACGTGTTTTGTGTCATGAATTAGCTCGAAATAATTACAAATTAAATATTACTTAATATAAAGATTTGTGGACTCAGTGTTAATGAGTAAAGTGTGTCGCGCGTATAAATTGTGCAAATAACAACTTTTTCAACAACAGTGCACGATGAACTAATTACTTTTATATACAATACTAGTGTTTTTCTGGGTTAGTGATGCCTAACCAAGGGTTTAGCCCTTTTGGTCGTAGCCAACTTTTGCGGCGAAGTCCCCCGCCTACTCCAACAACCTCTGACCAGAACCGACCAGATGAAATAGAACCCCCAGCATCCACGGAGGATAACTTACTGGCTGATGTCATCGCTACGCCGGAGAAAAAAATGGTTATGATCCATAGAGACCATCTTAAATGAAGTTTGCTCTACAGTTGCCGAAGGAAAAATGAACTCTGACCAGAAGCTCCGCGTCACCAATCTATGTCGAAAAGTCGCACATGGGACATCTCAAATGGCTGTCCTATACCAATCCCTGAAACAAAAATCCCTTCAGGCTTACAGCACTATCCAGTTCCTTCAAGAACAGCAGGTCGTTGCAAACACCCTGCACCAGTTCAAAGAGGTCGTCGACAAAAAGATAATGCAACCGGAAGCTTCTTCTTATGCCAATATGGTGAAAAAGGGTACCGATAAGTTTATTCGCCCAGCAAATTTAAGTTCTGTTGCCATCTATCCTACCGATAAGAATAATTCTAGTGACGATACAAAAACACTTGTACAAAAAATTATCTCGCTGGAGGAACTGAAACTTCGGGTCCGTAGCCTAAGGAAAATTAGGAATGGAGGCGTTATTATTAGCACAGATAGCAAAGACGACATTGCTAAATTAAAAAGTTCAGAGAAACTGGTTACGTCGGGCCTTAAAATCGAAGAACCATCAAAACGCCGCCCCAGGATAGCAATAATTGGTGTCCCCGTAGCTCTAAGTGAAAAAGAGGTGTTTGATTGCATTTATGAGCAAAACCTGTCTGAGAAATTGCCGAAAACAACTCGAGAGGCCTTTCTAGACACGATAAAAATGAGCCATAAGTCCGGAAAGAAAGATCGCCCAACATGTAATTATATACTCGAAGTCCCTCCCAGCACCAGGAATACTCGTGAACCAAGGCCGCATTTTTATAAATTGGACATCATGCCCAGTTAGAGATTTTACTTTGGTGACCAGGTGCTTCAATTGCCAGCAGTTTGGTCAGGCAGCCAAGTTTTGCCGCGAAACATCTCCAACATGTAACCTCTGTGGAGAGACGGGACACTCTTTCAAAGATTGCGGCAACAAAACTTCTTCTCCTCAGTGTGCAACGTGCAAACGGTTCAAGCGAAAACATGATCACCCAACTGGTGACGTGAATTGCCCAGCACGAAAATTCGCTGAGGACAATTATATAAATTCAATAGACTATGAAGGCGCCTAAGAGCGCCATCGAATAATTTGTGAATTCGCACATAAAAAGTAGATAAGTTAGTTTTTAGTATCATGACTAATCAGCTTATCAGTGATCTAGACAGTTTTTCAGTGTCCGAAGCAATAATTTGTAATCCTGAGGAGTGCAAAAATCTATTTGACACTGGTAAGAAAAAGTTAACAGTGCTTACACAAAACACTCGAAGTATAAACCGAAATTTTTACGGCTTTGAAGTGCTGTTACAGAGTCTTGAAATAAGCTGTGATATTATTGTGTTAACAGAATGTTGGCTCTCCGAACAAACAACGAATATTCCATTACTAGATGGCTACAACTCACACAAAACCAATAGCCACATTAATCAAAATAGTGGATTAGTTGTATACATTAAAAATAATTTAGAAACAGTAGTAGAAGAACCCTTATTTCAAGACTGTAATTGCTTGATAATTAAAACTTCACCCGATACAGTATTTATGGCTATTTAAAGACCTTCATCTCAAAATATTGACAGATTCCTAGACTCGCTTAACATAAACCTTGGAAAAATATCATCTTTTAAAAATATTATACTTTTAGGTGACATTAACATCAACATTGCTTCCGGGAAAATTGATACTAATGCACATAACTATCTGAACATCTGCACATTCCATGGACTTCTACCTGCTCATTATTATCCAACGCACCAGAGCGGCTCATGTCTTGACCATATCATTATAAAGTCAAAAGCGCCGTCCATAACACTGGTTACTAATACGTCACTTACTGACCATCAAGCTGTATTACTAACATTGCAAATACCTTCACCTAGAAAAAATTGCATGCGCAACTATTCTAAACTTCGGACCCAGCACCTCATACGCAGCAGTAGTCCTTGCGACCACTAGACCAACGAGGCAGTCAATCGAATAATATGTACAGAGGCCAGCACATCAAGTTACCACAATCTGTCAAATTTCTTTGATAGTATTTCAACTTTATTGCAAAGACATAAGGTTCATTTTTAATTGAGAAAAATTGACAGTTAGGGATAGCTTGATGTGCTGGCGTCTGTACATCATTTATAATTGTCTAAGGGGCCTCTGCGAGTTGGCTTCGGCCCCTCGTACGCCTACCAAAGTTCCGGGATCCCAGAGTCCCGAAATTTTTATTTTTGGTAATGGCATCTCAAAGTTCAACCATAGGGCCCAGCCTGCCGGGTAAGCGGGATTGTCCGAAAGGGTTACCGCTACCCCGGAACACAAAGGGCTAAGGAAGGAACATGGATGAGTTTTAGTCAGTAAGAGTCTGACACTCCATTCCGCTCCACCCAAAGCGGGAGAAGTCATTGGATGATTTCCCAACCTTAAAAAAAAAGGGTTGTCTTTTGCTTGACCGGACTTCAGAGTCCCAAGATACGTCTAAGACAAAAATGTAATATTGACATAATAATATATAAGTTAATAGACTGAAAATTATAAAACGTAAAAATAATAATGCATAAAAAAGAGGGTTAAGAAGCATAGGCAACAATAAAGTCAGCCGCATCACTGTCAGCATGAAAGTTTCCTAAAGGCTGGCAGCATTGGCACGTTGTGTTACGATGCTGATTCTTTGTCAAAAAATAGCGTACAATTATGTAAATATACTGTGCTAAGTGTAAAGTAACATACGCTGTACAAAACTTAGCACTTAGTCCCAACTAGAACGTACCCATTTTCTTGACACCACTTTAAAATATAAACTTGCGTTTTTAATCAAAACTTTTGTAGAACGAAATGATAAAATAACTCTTTGGGAAATGTTCAATTAATAAAGTTGACTATTACGTATGTCGGTCGGTGTAAAGTAAATTGACTTTTCTTGTCTTATTTTATTCTGTTATACGTATACACTACGCAATACAGGGCAATGGAGAGGGCTATGCATGAAGTTTTCGTACGTGATCGAATCAGAAATTAAAAAATCCGTAGGAGAACCAAGATTACCGACATATTTCGAAGAATTCTTTAACTTAAGTGGCAGTGGCAGAGCCTATTGTTCGCAGAAGAGATGGCTGGTGGGGCCGAAAGGATCTCGGGGGCGACCACGTATCGGAACACGTAGCGTAGGAAGACCTCCCACAAGGTAATGCAGGATAATGAAGAACAGAACACAACTATGTTGAGGTTGGCTTTCAGTCTAACCGGCAGGAGCTGAATACCAGTATTTCACATGGAGCGACTATTTATCTGACCTCCACAACCCAGTAACTGGGTAATAAGGTAGATACCTCTTGGTAAGACTGGCTGTCAGATTTTCGGGCTTCTGACGACCCGTAACGAAAAGTAATATAATTATATACCGGGTTATTTTTCAATGACCGTCCAAATTTTCGTAGGGTGTTCTACCCATAAATATGAACAACTTTCACTACGGGACCAACTCTGAAATCACGAAAAAAAAATCAGCTGTTTCATACATTTTAGTCGAGTAGGTATTGATATTTTGTATGAAACAGCTGATTTTTTTTTCGAGATTTCAGAGTTGGTCCCATAGTGAAAGTTGTTCACATTCATGGGTAGAACACCCAGTGAAAATTTGGACGGTCATTGAAAAATGACCCGGTATTATCTACAGGTATACATATTATATACTAGCTTCTGCCCGCGACTTCGTACGCGTATCCTGTTGCTTATGCCAGCGACAACGGGGTCGTCAAAATCGAAGATCTGAATCACGATCAGCGGTCAGTCACGCATCACGTTCCCCACTTGTCTCTAGCGACCTAGAAGTCGATGCGTAGATACGCTTGGAACTCAAGCGTAATTCTCTATCCGTGAACGTCTCTGATTCGCGAGACGATGCATGACTTGCACGATCAGCGGTCAGTCACGCATCACGTTCCCCACTTGTCTCTAGAGACCTAGAAGTCGATGCGTAGATACGCTTGGAACTCAAGCGTAATTCTCTATCCGTGAACGTCTCTGATTCGCGAGACAATGCATGACTTGCACGATCTGCGGTCAGTCGCGCATCATATTCTTCACTGGTCTCTAGAGACCTGGATGTAGATGCGTAAATACGCTGAGAACGCAGGCGTGCTTCGCGATCCGAAGAGTTTTCCATGGAGCGAGTTGCAGCCGAATGTTAACAAACATCATCAAGTCTCTCGTGACGCTCTTTGGTAGATTCTTGGGATCTTATGATCTTCAATCTTTTAGCTCTTTTGGAACATTGGGAAAGATTTGACCTCTTTCTAGGCATGGTTATAGTTTTATTGTGAATATAAGTGATCAATTAAACTCTAAGGGACTGCTCCCAGGCGTTATCGGGTAGGCTACTGTGTCACGAAGATAAATAGAAAATGAAATAAAACACTCAAATAACATAAGCCCGAAGGCATATTTATTTGGTAAAATAAAAAAATAAATGGGACTTTTGGCCAGCAGAGTCAAATTTTCAATGATACACTCGAGAGCAATGAATCCGGGTCACTTAAAGAATGTTAAAAATCTCGGAAACTAAAAATGATAGGTTAATGCAATAAATTGTATTTAATAGACAATGTAATACTCCTTAAATGAAAGTAAAAAGAATATGAGTCACCATACATTTTATTAACACAAAATTACTTAAAGAAAAAAACTGCTGATCTCTCCTTAAAACAAAAATAGGAAACATGAAATTTTTGAACTTTATTACGATTTTCTTGAATTTTAATACTTCGTATTGCCTCCTCGTGCTTCCATTACTGCGTTTACGCGGTTTGGCATGCTGTACACCAAGTTCCTTATACGATTTTGGGGAATATTCTCCCATTCCTCTGTGAGAGCAATTTTGAGCTCACGAAGCGTGATTGGGGGAGGGTTTCGTTGTTTTACGCATCTGCCTAGCTCGTCCCAAGCATGCTCGATCGGGTTGATATCCGGGCTGCGCGCTGGCCGCTCCATACGAGTAATGTTCATCTCTTGAAGGTAGTCATTCACAATCCTACCTGTATGAGGTCGGGCATTGTCATGCATAAATTTAGCATCCTCACCTAAATTGACCATAAATGGACCAACGTGATCATTGAGGATTTCTTCCACATATCTTACGCTAGTTAAAGAGCCGTTTTCTATGATCACCAGCTCTGTGCGACTTTCAGAAGAAATTCCGGCCCACACAAGTACAGACCCACCACCGTAGGCTACTTTTTCTTCGATGCATGCTTGCTTGAATCTTTCCCCTGGTCTTCGATACACTCTGTGTCTTCCATCGTGCTTATAAATTTTGATTCGTCGGAGAACATAACTTTTGACCAATCTTCAATACTCCAATTTACGTGGCCCTGGGCATATCTTAGTCTTGAAATACGATGCCCACGCTCCAGTTTAGGGCCGTTTGCAGGTCTAAGGGGTTTTAAGTTAGATTCAGCAAGCCGACGTCTTACTGTCCATGCACTTGGGTTACTTCCTCCGAGGTGTCGAAACTGATTTGTGAGTTCAGTTCCTGAGAGAAAGCGATTTCGAAGCATGGTGTTCACCAAGTATCGGTCTTCTCGTGCTGTGGTACACCTGGTTCTGCCCGTTCCTGGTCTGCGTAGGTTAGAACCAGTTTCTTCGTAACGTCGGAGAACTCTTTGTACTGTTGACAGCGACACACCGACAGTCCTGGCTGTATCGCGCTGACTCCGGCCGGTTTCCAGCATTGTAAGTATTCTGGTGCATTCTTCAGGCGTAAGCGACATAATTTCAGCTTGAATAATGAATATAGAGCACTATCAACATGGTTTATGTACCCACATAAATGACAGATTACAAACAAAAGCAAAACCAAATGCTGTAATTTCGTAGTTCCATCTTCGAAAGTGGCCCTTTTTCAAATTTGATTTTTTTATGATATAACTTTACAATAACTAAGAAGTTTTAATACCTTCATTTAAGGAGTATTACATTGTCTATTAAATACAATTTATTGCATTAACCTAGCATTTTTAGTTTCCGAGATTTTTAGGATTCTTTAAGTGACCCGGATTCATTGCTCTCGAGTGTATAAGCACAGAGGCCAGCATATCAAGTTACCACAATCTGTTAAATTTCTTTGATAGTATTTCAACTTTATATCAAAGACCCTATGTCTTTGCAATATAGTTGAAATTAGTTCATTTTTAATTGAGAAAATTTGACAGTTAGGGATAGCTTGATCTGCTGGCGACTGTACCATCGTCAGCGAAAATCAGTCCTAAACTGTTACCGCCTTCACCGCGTGGAAGTACTCCCAGCTTATGTAATTTTATAATTATACAGTGAAATTAGTGATAGCTTTGATTTCCACATCAGATGTTTCTGATCTTCGATTTTTATAAGTCAATAGGAAATCATCAGACCGAACAACTTTTGCTAAGACGTCATTCCTATGTGTTATAGTGTAGCTGGGCTCGTGGAGTTCTACAACAGGTGTTCCAGATCTTCGATTTTTATAAGTCAACAGAAAGTGCTCATCAGATTGGACAACTTTTGATAAGACGTCATTCCTATACAGAGTTGATATGACAGAGGGGCATTAAATTACACTACGTATACTATACGTGTTTTGTATTAACTCGGTACGGTATAAAAATAAAATAAAATAAAAATGAGGTTTTTACTTTTCAAACAAACTAAATAGCTTACAAATCAGAATAAAACGCAACCACCCTTTGTAAATAAAAACTGACCTTGTAACGCAACGGCACCGACGCGTGTGATAGATTATTACAATCTTTCTCCTTAATTAGACACAAATAATAACATCCCTATAGTAAATTATAACCTTGTTTACATGTAAAACACAACAATAAAACAGATCCTTATTAAAATCTTATAAATACTATTACGAAATACGTTATAACATAAGTTTAAACTGTGTTCTTTCTCTGTTGTTTTGTATAATATCATATTTAACTATTTAACGTGACTTATTTACTAAATTATGCCATTATAAGACCAAGTATGTAATGGAACTAGTTAATTTCAACATATTTACTCTATTTTTATATAATTTCACCATAGTTTCATGTTCAAATACAAGTATTAACGAATCTGTATTAAAATCGTACGATGTGACGTCACTTGTTTACCACTGGCTATAAAAGCCGCCGCTCCGCCGTACTCGGCACATCCCCCCGACCCTTGCTCGAGCCAGCCCGCGTTGCCGCTGAGCCAGTAGTTTTAAAAAACCCCCGATCCAGCTGTCCCTTGCTGTCCCCTCCCAGCGACGCCCTAAGCCGAGGTCCGAACCCCGCAGGGGGTGCCCTTAGCGTGTAGTCGCTTAGTTTAGTTTTGTAAGTTAGCTTTAGTTTTTATTAAGCCCTGGCTGGAGGCTACAATTCTTTTGTGGCAGCCACAGGCAAGCCCGGTTAAGCAGTAGACAACCCTTTGGTTGAACTGCGAGATGCCATTTCCAAAAAAAAAAAAAAAAAACGTACTCGGGTCATTCATTCCGGAGCAGTCACACCGAACGGACCTAAGTTAAGTACCTTGTCTTGTTGGTTATTATTTTATGTGTATTTTTGATTATTTTATGTGTATTTTTGATAAGTAGTTTCTGATATATTTTGTTGTATGATTTATGTGTATATTTGAACCCTGATGTATATGTATTAAGTATATATTTCTATTTTTTATGTCCATTAAATGAATAGCTGGACTAAAACTGCTTACTTATTAAATAACTAAATTCAAATATCTGAGTTTTAAGTAAATAAATCCTTTGCCCCTTTGTACGTCTATTATTTTTAGCTTGCCCAAATATATTAAGCTCACATCAGAAGTGGGATCAGAACCTGTTTTATACACTTTTTCGAAAAACTTTTTCAGATGGATCCTGCTGTGTTGGAGAGTCTCCTGAAAGCCATCCGTGATGCTGTAGCTGGTAATCGCAGTGAAGATGATGTCGTGTTGCCGCCGTTTGATCCGGAAAAGAACGACAACGGTGCGGAAGGCTGGTGCAACAACATCGACACCATAGCCAAGGACCGTGGATGGAGCGGCATCACTACTGTCAGCAAAGCAGGTAAAGCCCTTAAGGGCTCTGCTCTTTTATGGTTTGAGACCTGGGACCCAGATGAGGGTAGAACATGGGACAACTTTAGAACGAGTATCAAAGATTTGTACCCCGAGAAAAAGAACCTGTCAGAAAAACTTTCGAAAGCTGTACTTTATACCTCGGACGTAGCAGAAACCTATTGTGAATATGCTAGGGAAAAGCTAAGGTTATTACGTAATACTAAAGTAGCATTTTCTGAGGGACAGCTGGTCGAGCTTGTTTGTGGAGGTATATCAGATATTAATATTAGAATGGCATCGTTTAACAGTCGTGTTAACAGTACATCGGAACTTATTTCCCTTTTTACAACCTATACTAAAAACCCTAGAAAACGCCCATCCGAAACAAGTAACGTACCTCCAACTATTAAGCGTCTTAAGCCTGAGAATTCACACTCTTTCAAGCCACCTACATGTTTTCAGTGTAATAAAACTGGTCATGTTAGATCTCAATGCTTCAAAAATAGAAACCAAGATACCCCAAATTCCGAAACGCCTAAGATTCAATGTTCTTACTGCAAAAAGTTTGGTCATGATGAATCGATTTGTTTTTTTAAGAAAAGAGATGCGACAAAAAGTAGTAGCTCTAATAACGTCAATTGTTCCACAAATGGTAACTTATCGCTTACTGATGTTCAAATTTGTGACAGACCAGTTAAAGCCCTAATAGATTCGGGTGCTAGTTGCAGTATATTGAAGGAATCAATTGCCAATAGTTTTGGTCGTAGTTTAGAATCGTGTTCGACATCATTAAAAGGAATAGGAAATGGAATGATTCTAATCTCCTCAAAAATTAGTTTACCTGTCAAATTTAGTAACGACAATTTAGAAATCGAATTCTGTGTAGCTAACGATTCAGATTGTCATTATGATTGTTTAATAGGTAGAAATGCGGTTCAAAATCCAAACATAGCTATTGTTTTAGATTCCAGTGGTTGTAGATTAGAACGAATTAACTATACAGAATCGGTTAATGCTGTAAGTACTCCTAACGCGATAGATAGTCATACTCAGGAATTAATGGAGTTGACAAGTCATCTTGATTTAAGCCTAAGACATAAAATAAGAAATATTTTTGATAAATTTCCAAAAGTGATGCCAAATTCTAACTTCATAAGTACAGTTAAAACTGGTGAAATGACCATCAGGTTAAAAAGGGATGAAGTTGTTTATTATAGACCATACAGGCTAGCATCTACGGAAAAAGAAAAAGTTCAGGAAATTATTTCTGATTTACTTAAAAAGAAAATAATTAGAGAAAGCCAAAGTCCATTCGCTAGCCCAGTCCTTTTAGGAAAGAAAAAGGATGGCAGCGATCGCCTTTGTACTGACTATAGGGCTCTTAATAAAATTATTGAAAAAGATCGGTACCCGCTGCCGTTAATCGAAGATCAAATTGATAAATTGGGAAAAGCAAAATATTTCATTTCTATAGACATGAAAAATGGCTTTCACCAAATCCCTATAAAAGAGGAATGTATTAAATATACTGCCTTCGTTACCCCTGATGGGCATTTTGAATTTCTTAAAATGCCATTTGGCATCTGCAACGGCCCCTCTGTTTTTCAGCGGGCCATTAATAAGGCAGTTAAAAACCTGAAATTTTTGTTAGTATATATCGATGACTTGCTGATTCCATTTTCAGAAATAACACAGGGTTTAGAATACCTCGAACAAACCATTGAGGCTCTATGTTTGTCAGGATTTACCATTAATTTAAAAAAATGTAAATTCTTCGTTCAAGAAATTGACTATTTAGGTAGACATATTTCTAGTGACGGTGTTAGGCCAAGCAACGATAAAGTTAACGCTTTAACTAACTCTCCAGTCCCAGGTACAGTGAAAGAAGTTCGCCAGTTCATGGGACTGGCGAGCTATTTCAGAAAATTTATACCCGAATTTGCATATCGTACGGCTTGTATCACTAAACTCACAAAAAAGGACCAGAAATGGCAATGGGGACCCGAACAAGATGCAGCTCGAGAGTACATTATAAAACATTTAGTTTCCAAACCGCTGTTGAATATATTTAACCCAGAGTTAAGAACTGAACTGCACACCGATGCTAGTAGCATTGGATACGGTGCTATACTTTTACAAAAAAAGGATAACCAATGCTGCGTCATAGCATATTTTAGCAAACGTACTTCTCCAGCCGAATCTAAATACCCCTCGTACGAATTAGAAACATTAGCCATTTTTAATGCTCTTAAACAATTTCGGATTTATTTACTAGGTTTAAATTTTACTATTATTACGGATTGTAATTCCATTAAATCGACCATGAACAAACGAGATATTTCTCCTCGTGTAGCAAGATGGTGGACGTACATGCAAGATTTTACGTTTGATATTGTATACAAAAAGGGTAAATTCGTTACTCATGTTGATTATCTCAGTCGTAATCCAGTAATCACACCTGCAGAATCGTCAGAGGTGTATAATATAATTAATGAACCAGATTCTCCACCATCTTGGCTACACTCGGCACAAAATAACGACCCTGAGACACAAAACCTTTTAGAGATGGTTAGGACCGGTGATATAAATGCAAATCGATACATGATCAGAAATAGCTTGTTGCTTTATAAGAACGAGGATGGGGATCCACCTAAATTTTTCATACCAAAAGGTTATCGACTCAGTTTGTTACGGTTGTTTCATGATGAAAATTGTCACGTCGGTTATGACAAAACCCTAAACAAAATATCCGAAAACTTTTGGTTTCCTAGTCTTGCTGCTTTTACAAAAAAATATATAAATCATTGTTTAGTGTGTGTAGAGGGTAAAGGTCATTCGGGGCCAAAACAAGGCCTCCTTCACCCTATAGAAAAAACTATACCGTTTCACACATTACATTTAGATTGTACAGGACCTTTTAGTGTATCTTCCGAAGGCTATAAACATGTTTTAATAATAGTGGATGGCTTTACCAAATACTGTTTACTTAAACCACTTAAGACGCTTAACGGTCAAGAATTAGTCCCAATCTTGCGAGAAAACTTAACTTTGTTCGGTACACCTACCATGATAGTAACTGACAGAGGCACAAATTTTACTTCTGATCACGTACGATCATTACTTAGAGGTATGCAAATAAATCACCATATGATAGCCACGGGTACTCCTAGAAGTAACGGCCAAGTTGAAAAATATGTTGGTACCATAATTAATATGTTAACCACTACTGTTAATGATTCTTCAGAATGGCCAAGCGTTTTGTGGAAAATACAACAGTCTCTGAATACTACGATACAAAAAACAACGGGTTTTGCACCAACAAGGTTGTTAATTGGTTGCAACGGAAATATACCTCCAATTCAGGCTCGCCTAGATGAAATACAGGATAATGATTCCGTTCGGGACATTGATGCTGAAGCTGATAGGGACTTAGCTAAGCAACGTCTAAGGGACGCTGCAGAAAAGTATAAAAAACGATTTGATATTACTCGTAGAAATAATATAGTTTTCAATATAGGTGATATAGTCTATGTAAATCAAAACCACAGAAGACATGACAAATTAAGTCCTAAATTCAAAGGCCCTTACGAAATAATTGATATTTTAGAGCATGATAGAATTTCTCTGAAGGGGCTTAATACATTAAGGAATCTTACTGTGGCAAAAGAAAAATTAAGGCTTTGGCCGGGGGAATGGGTTGAACAAAATTCTTCTTTTGAGGAGTCCCCATAGCTCCAGCATCAAAAGCCATGATAGATTATTATTTCTTTATTATTATGTTACCATTTCTTTTTGTTTTTCTACAAGATCATTGTTTATGTTGTTACAATTTTTTTTTTTAAGATTGTTTAATTAGGTATATTGTTATTGTTGTTGCCTAATTGTGAAAAGCGATAAGTAATTTTAAGTATAATAACATATTACAGTTATATACTTAGGAATAATTATAAATAAATTATTTACACAAATATTCAATGTTTATAATTTGTGTCTAAGTGATTTAAATCATTAAGAGATATAACCTTATAAAATAACAGAACTGCTGGTCGGTCACTGCCCTGATACCAGTCTGAAATTCATTCGCAGCAGGTGATAGGACTGGTATGTCAAGGCCAGAGACTATTGTATGAATTGCTGGTCGGTCACTGCCCTGATATTAGTTTGAAATTCATGTGCAGCAAGTGATAGAACTAATATGCCAAGGCCAGAGACCTCTTGAAAACAAATATAATTAGTTGGGTACTTCGAGAGCGAAGTACAGGTCAGTCTGGCCGTGATAGATTATTACAATCTTTCTCCTTAATTAGACACAAATAATAACATCCCTATAGTAAATTATAACCTTGTTTACATGTAAAACACAACAATAAAACAGATCCTTATTAAAATCTTATAAATACTATTACGAAATACGTTATAACATAAGTTTAAACTGTGTTCTTTCTCTGTTGTTTTGTATAATATCATATTTAACTATTTAACGTGACTTATTTACTAAATTATGCCATTATAAGACCAAGTATGTAATGGAACTAGTTAATTTCAACATATTTACTCTATTTTTATATAATTTCACCATAGTTTCATGTTCAAATACAAGTATTAACGAATCTGTATTAAAATCGTACGATGTGACGTCACTTGTTTACCACTGGCTATAAAAGCCGCCGCTCCGCCGTACTCGGCACATTCTCCCACCGGCCAACGGTAGCGAGGATCATATATCCATCGCCGCCGACCTCTCACTCCTCTTCGGCTTGAGCGACTCCGTCATCCTGGCGGGCGACCTCAATGCCAAACATCCCGCCTGGAACAGTAACCTCACCTCTACCAGAGGCAGATTACTGTTCAACTTAGGGGCCTCCCTTAACTTTGACGTCATCGCTCCGATGACTCCCACCCACTATCCCGGCGACCCTAACCAAACACCCGACGTCCTCGACATAGCGCTTCTCAAGAATGTGAACCTCCGTTTGCAATCTTTAGAGGCGCTACAAGAGCTTAACTCAGACCACCGTCCCGTGGTCATGCACCTCACCCCCTACACGGGGGGTCCGCTTGACCCTGACCACCCGCCCCGCACCCAGCTGGTGACCGACTGGAGGAAAGTAAGCGAAAAGCTTAAATCCGACACTCTGTCACCTCAGCTGGAATCCATTCCTGACCTCATTGTCTCTGTCGATGACACTACCGGCGCGATCGCCTCGTTTACAGAACACGTGCAATCCGTTTTGACGGATTGCTCACGGGAAGTCCCGGTGGTGGAAGACCACCGCTGGAAACTACCCGCTGACGTACGTGAGCTGATAACCGAGAAGAACGCAGCCATCCGTGCCTACGACTCCTTCCCCTGCGATGCGAACAAAGCCCACATGCGCAATTTACAGCGTGCTGTAAAGAAACGCATTGCGGAAGCTCGTTCGGACAACTGGGACAAGTTACTCGGTGAACTTGAGCCCAATCACCAAGCCTTCTGGAACCTTCAGAGGAAGCTTCGCGCTCCCGAAGAATCTTCCACCCCTCCACTCATCCGTCCCGACAAGAGCATCGCTTTCGATAGCTCTGAAAAAGCCGAGCTCCTAGCCGACAGTCTCGAGTCCCAATGCTCCCCCAGTTCCCTTCCGGTCGACCCAAAGCACCTCGCCAAAGTCGACGCCGAGGTCGAACGTAGAGCCTCTCTCCCGCCCGTCGAAGACCCTGATGATCCTCTGCCCCCCGTCACCCCTGACGAGGTGCAAGACATCATCAAGGGTCTTCAGGCTCGTAAAGCCCCCGGCTCAGATGGAATTACCAATAGGGTATTCAAACTCTTCCCCACCCAATTAATCATGCTCATGACCGCCATCTTCAATGGCGCCATGAGTAATAACATGTTCCCACAAGCCTGGAAAGAGGCCTCTGTTATAGGTATCCCCAAACCCGGCAAACCCAAATCCGACCCTACCAGCTATCGCCCCATCAGTCTGCTCAACGTGCTCGGCAAAATCTACGAGAGGCTTATTTATAAGCGTCTTAAGGACTATGCTGAGGCGAAGAGCCTGATCCCGGACGAGCAGTTCGGGTTTCGTACCCAACACTCGTGCGTCCAGCAAGCGCACCGCATAGTCGAGCACATCAGTGCCGGCTTCCAGCGTGGCGCTATGACTGGCGCCCTGTTCTTCGACATAGCGAAGGCTTTCGACAAAGTCTGGCACAATGGCTTAATATATAAGCTATACCAGCTCGGCGTGCCCGACCGTCTCGTGCTCATCTTACGGGACTTTTTGTCGAACCGCACCTTCCGCTACCGCATCGAGGGCGCTCTCTCCTCCCCCCACCCGATCCGTGCCGGAGTCCCCCAGGGCTCCGTTCTCTCCCCCCTAATCTTTACCCTGTTCACTAGCGACATCCCTAAGAGTAAAAAGGCCCAATTGGCGTTATTCGCCGATGACACGGCCATTTACTACACGGGGACCAGTCCGCCAGCTATAGCTCAGACTCTCCAGACCTCGGCCAACGTCCTCGGCGCTTGGTTCCGGAAATGGAGAATCGAGGTCAACCCCGATAAAAGTCAGGCTGTTCTCTTTAGGAGAATTCGTAGGGCCCTCCCCAACCCTCCTAATCCGATCACCATGTACGGCAAGCCGATCCCTTGGGCGAAGCATGCCAAGTACCTGGGTGTCACTCTTGACCAACACCTCAGTTTCGCAGAGCACATAAAGCAGGTCCGTTCGCGGGCCGCTTTCGCTCTCGCCAGGCTCCAATTCATGCTTACAGAACGCAGCAAATTGTCACTCCGGTGCAAACTGCGTCTCTATAAGGCTGTAATCCGTCCCATTATGACATACGCTTGCGTCGTCTTCGCGCACGCCAAACCCAAGTATCTGCATCGAATGCAGACACTTCAAAACCGGTTCCTCCGTAGGGTCTCAGGAGCTCCCTTTTACGTCCGTAACATGGACCTTCATGTAGATTTTAAACTCCCCACAGTTCAGCAGTTCATGAAACGCCTCTCGAAGCGTTTCTTTGACACTGCCATAAAGCACCGCAATCCCCTGATTGCGGCCGCCTCCCGATACACCCCGTCCCGCATCAGTAAGGTTCGCCGTCCACGGCATACCCTCGTTGCCCCCGACGATGCCACCACTCTCCTCCAGGAGAGCAGCCCGGCTACTAGCACTGTTAGATCAGCATACAGACACAAATTTCCGTCGTTCCGTCCTCGCCGTCGAGGCCCGTCGCGACGACCCTGTCCATTACCATCCCCCCGACCCTTGCTCGAGCCAGCCCGCGTTGCCGCTGAGCCAGTAGTTTTAAAAAACCCCCGATCCAGCTGTCCCTTGCTGTCCCCCCCCAGCGACGCCCTAAGCCGAGGTCCGAACCCCGCAGGGGGTGCCCTTAGCGTGTAGTCGCTTAGTTTTGTAAGTTAGCTTTAGTTTTTATTAAGCCCTGGCTGGAGGCTACAATTCTTTTGTGGCAGCCACAGGCAAGCCCGGTTAAGCAGTAGACAACCCTTTGGTTGAACTGCGAGATGCCATTTCCAAAAAAAAAAAAAGTACTCGGCACATTCATTCCGGAGCAGTCACACCGAACGGACCTAAGTTAAGTACCTTATCTTGTTGGTTATTATTTTATGTGTATTTTTGATTATTTTATGTGTATTTTTGATTATTTTATGTGTATTTTTGATAAGTAGTTTCTGATATATTTTGTTGTATGATTTATGTGTATATTTGAACCCTGATGTATATGTATTAAGTATATATTTCTATTTTTTATGTCCATTAAATGAATAGCTGGACTAAAACTGCTTACTTATTAAATAACTAAATTCAAATATCTGAGTTTTAAGTAAATAAATCCTTTGCCCCTTTGTACGTCTATTATTTTTAGCTTGCCCAAATATATTAAGCTCACACGTGCACGCCGGAGCCCTGTTAGGAAAGATACATCGTGTTCAAACGGGGCAAAAACTTAAAAAAACATTTGCGACTAAACTACTGTTCCTATTTAATTGATTTTTGGTACAGAGCTTGAAAATGGTCCCTAGTATAAGCTGTTTAAAGGAAAGCCCCTCTGTCGTATCAACTCTGTATATGTTATAGTGTAGCTGGGCTCTTGGAATTCCACAACAGGTGTTCCAGATCTTAAATTTTTATGCGTCAACAGAGAGTGCTCATCAGGCTGAACAACTTTTCCTAAGACGTCATTCCAATATCTGTTATAGTGTAGCTGGGCTCTTGGAGTTCCACATCAGGTGTTCCAGATCTTCAAATTTATTCTCTCAGCTATATGCAACTATTCGCCTATACTCTCCAGGATACGTGCGTTCGCTACGAATAACTGAATCCTTATGGCAGCGGCGTGTTTTTTTTCTGATAATGGCATCTCGCAGCTCAACCATAGGTTTGTATACTGCTTAACCGGACTTGCCTGTGGATACCACAAAAGAATTGTAGCCTCCAGCCAGGGCTTATAAAAACTTACAAACTAAGCGACTACACGCTAAGGGCACCCCCTGTGGGGTACGGACCTCGGCTTAGGGCGTCGCTGGGGGAGGACAGCAAGGGACAGCTGGATCGGGGGTAACAGCGGCGCGGCTTTCAGCGCGCTTTATATAGCCACGGACGCGCAGGCGCGATGCGTATACGTACTCTGATAGAATACCTTAACAAATGGTTGCCGTGATTCTTTAAATTGACGTAACTTTTTTATTTATGAACCGATTGACATGAAATAAACACTAAATGTTAAGTGAAGCTTACACCAATATATTAGTGAAAACCGTATCTAAATCGATTAAGCCGTTTCTGATATTAGCGTGCACAAACACACAGACAAACAGACAAACATACAAACAGACAAACAGACAAAAAAAAAATTAATTACAATTTCGGGTTCGGCATCGATATAATAACAACCCCTGCTACTTTTTTTTTATATATTTCTATTGTACAGACACCACTTTTCTACAAATTTATTATATGTATAGATAGAAGAGAAAACAAGAGAAGACCTCATTGGACATAAAAAAATTCGTCCGCATCGCATTGTCTTATTTGGTAAACAAATATTAAAAAGAATAAGAGGCAATGTTTCATGTACCTACCTAATTATTTAAACATAATTACATGTTTCTTAAAGATTAAGACGATAGCTAGCTTGAGGCTATATAAATCGTACAGTATTACTCAAAGGCCAACTTGGCTCGGGCCTTGGTAGCCTGATATTACGAGCATTCAACCTGCGCCTACGGCTGGCAATATCTGGGCTCAGTAAATAATGGAGCTATCAAGGCTAAGTTGAATCGAATGCAACGTTTTTGACATTACATTTTTAGCTTGCGTTTACCCATATGAATGTAAGTATTCTGCTTACTCATTTATCGTTTACGTATATATTTACAGAAGTTTTAAAAACTTAACAACAAAACAACTTTTTTTGTTACAAAAAGTTTTTTGTAGGTACACAAAAAACATCTGGATAACTTGTCATTTGTTTTATTTTTTTTGAGTATCTGCGATGTGTGGCAACCCACTATTGTATTGGGGTGATCTGTAAGGATAGTGGGGGTAAGAGTAATAAATAAAATACATATACATATACAGGTGGGAAATCATCCAATGACTTCTCCCGCTCTGGGGGTGGAGCGGAAGGGAGTGTCAGACTCTTACTGACTAAAATCCATCCATGTGCCTTCCTTAGCCCTTTGTGTTCCGGGGTAGCGGTAACCCTTTCGGACAATCCCGCTTACCCGGCAGGCTCGGCCCTAACGGAATTTATGAAGGTATTATAAGTCATTTACACACGAGTCGTCTTTAAAAAAAATTATTGTGTGATTAAGTATCAAAACTTGTTTGTGATAAATGTGTAAAGGCGGGCTTACGCTGCAACATTAGCAGAAAGAGGAGGGTGGGCCTGGCTACTTCTAAGCGGCCCAGGCTGTCGAGAATGTTAGTCCGCCTCTTGATTATAATTACGAACCTGGGTATAGCGTGGGCAAGTTTCTGAACCTGACGGTTACTGCATTAGAGGGTGACAATAACGGCACTTTACTTATAAATTTACTGAATGTGGCAACAGAGTGGACATATTTTTTAAGAAGGTAGGTCAGCAATGAAAAGATTCTCTTAATAGCTGGAATGATGTAATAAAGTTTTCTTCTTGGCAACGTAAGAGGCAGACTTTTTAAGCTCAAACATAAAGGTGCACACGGAAAGTCATTAAACATTCTTAAACAATTTTCCAGATTATTTTTAATGTAGCAGTTTTGTAGCATGCATTTTTTGTTTATTTATTTGCAAATTTTATGTAAATCACATATCTATCACAAGAATTTCAAAGTAAATCCCTTATCCATTGCTTCATATGTTCGAAAAATTTGTCTACTCAACAATGTAAATAACACAATGGATATTGTTGAGGTGTCAAAATGAATAGCACTGAGTAGTATTCTGTAAACGTTACCGTAAAAACTAAGGTAAAGTGAGCTGTCATTCCATCTAATGCTAGGGAATGTCAGAGAATAGTGAGATTGTAACAGAATATAATAATAATATCCTTGGACATTTCACACAGCGCCATATCGTCCCAAGCTAAGCAACCTAATGCTTGTGTTATGGTAACGAGATGGCTGATATACTACTTATATACATTTTTTTTTTTGTAAATACATACATATTATAGATAGAAAAACACCCAGACTCGTAACAAATACTTGCAGGTCGTAAAAATATTTGTTCCGTGCGGGAATCGAACCCGCGACATAGTGCGCAGCAGTCAATCGCTCAACCACTGCGCCAACCGTGTCAAATATACCGGCTGGGAATAAAGTTAGACAACTAGAAAAGCCACAAATCGCAAAAAAGTTTTTACTTAAAAATCCATCATGCATTTATTATTTCTATAAGATTTGTAACATTTTTTTTTAATAAAAAAATCACTTTATTCTTGAATCAGCCTAGCCTATAAAAGTTCCGTGACCCCTTGGATCATCTTAACACATGCATTTCCACCTCCAACAAGATCAACCACTGCAGTGTTTCGTAACATACAATACGACCTGCCGCCATGACAGGGCGTCCCCATAGATTTCCATAACAAACGACATCCGGGGACTGTGAACAACAGCCCCTTACCAAGTCGTCAGTCCACCTAATGTAAAGCCATCCACATTCACATCCTTCTGACATTCCTCACTCCGCCTGGACATTTATAACACCTCTCAACAAATAGTTGCCAATGTAAATATGACACTTCTATATACAGAAAGTAGCCGTCAAGTGCGAGTCGGTCAGCGGAATGGTTCGATTTCAGCAGGGTTGTCCGAAAGGGGTACCACTACTCCGGAACGTAAAAGGCTGAGGAAGGAACAAGGATGGGTTTTAGTCAGTAAGAGTCTGACACTGCTTCCGTTCCACCCAGAGCGGGAAAAAAAGGGTTATTGAAACTTTGGTATTTGTCAACTTGTTGTGTAACCACTTTCTTTCAAGCTGTAATCCTCATGACTCCTCCCGCTCTGGGGAAGAGTCATTTTAATGATTTCCGACCCTCAAAAAGTGCTAGTCGGATTCGCACACAGGCGATACAATATTGAATACTAAATTACAAATTGTTTAGTAATACCGATCGATCAAAAAACGTCGAAAAATACCCTTTGGCTTTGAAATTTATTTTATTTTCTTTTATCTTAATTTTAATTATTTACTAACATCTGCCACTAGTTTCGCCCGCGTGGATGTCGGAAATTTTCCCACGGGAACGTACAGACGCCAGCACATCAAACTATCCCTTACTGTCAAATTTTCTCAATTAAAAATGAACCTTATGTCTTTGCAATAAAGTTGAAATACTATCAAAGAAATTTTACAGATTGTGGTAACTTGATGTGCTGGCCTCTGTACCACCAAAATAAAAGTATTTTATGTGCTATGATTTCCGACTGTAATCTAGCTTTGTGCCTAATTTCATCCAGATCGGTTCAGCCATTTGAGCGTGAAAAAGTAACAAACATTCAAGCACACACACTCAAAAAGTTTCGCCTTTATAACATTAGAGTGATTGTTTTAGCGGAAATAGGTCACTGTCAAAATTTCTAGTCTACCTAGTGTCCTAGTGAAAGTGACATTTGAACCGCAATCCGTAATCCCATCGACGGACGGACATAGGAGCCTTAGCAATAAAGCATTGGGTACAAAACCCTAAAAAGTTTTCCTTTGTAGAGCGCCGTCTTTGTTACTCATACCCATGTGACAGTCCCTTTCTAAAGCACGATCTGTCATATCTACCCTCGTACGGCACTCTTTCAATAAAGGCCCCGGTAAATCCTTCCCATTGTTTAACAGAAAGTTTTGATTACGTCACCAACTCGTTGTCTAAATAATCTTTTGAACATAACAAAGGGGGAACTTCAGTCCAAATATAAAGTTAGCCCATTAAACGTGTGATTGGATACCCAATGATATTTCTCGAAGTTAACCAATTGTTACGAATTGAGTGTTAGTTCTGTGCGTTTATCGAGATTGTTAGGGTAACGTGGGATGCTTTATTTAACACGCAGTTCGTACATCTTTTTTATCACTTAAGATAAAAGTTGTAACTGTGCTTTATCATTACAGTGGATGTTTCCGCCTTTTGTTTTATGAATTATCTTAGTAAACGTAGGGCCAACTTCCTACACGCGTTTTGAATGGCGGTTAAGAACTAGAACATTGGTTCGTGTCAGCTCTCAAACCTCAGAAACAGAGGTCTAATGAAAAAAGAAAAAAAAGAATGAATTTGAAAGTTTGTGAAGATGCTAAGGTGTTTGAATGTTTGTTACTCAATCACGCCAGAACGGCTAAACGGATCTGGATGATATTTGGCACACATATACATAGTTTATATGCCGGAGTAACACCTAAGATAGTTTTTATTCCAGTAGCACGATCCCGTGAGATTATTTTCTCACTCTCTCTTCAGCAAGCAGTTACATAGTATAATATCACGTCTTGTTTTGTAAAGAGGTTGGGCGGAGATGTACATATATACTAGCTGACCCGGCAGACGTCGTCCTGCCTTAACTATGATACCTACCTACTTTTCCTACCTACCCTACCTACCCTACCTACCCTACCTACCCTACATAACCTACCTTACCTACCTACCCTACGTACCTACCCTACCTACCCTACCTACCCTACCTACCCTACCTACTCTACCTACTCTACCTACCCTATCTACCCTACCCACCCTACCTACCCTATCTACCCTATCCACCCTACCTACCCTACCTACCCTACCTACCCTACCTACCCCACCTACCCTACCTTACCTACCCTACCTACCCTACCTACACTACCTACCCTACCTACCCTACCTACCCTACCTACCCTACCTACCCTACCTACCCTACCTACCCTACCTACCCCACCTACCCTACCTACCCTACCTACCCTACCTACCCTACCTACCCTACATACCCTACCTACCCTACCTACCCCACCTACCTTACCTACCCTACCTACACGACCTACCCTACCTACCCTACACCCTACCTAGGGGTATGATGGGGTATGGTAGTTTTTTATAAATATGTATGATAGTCTGTAAGGTATTTATGGGTTCTCTGCCTGTTCGCCGAAAATTGTTTGCCAAATTTTCACTTGCCAACCAACGTTTCGCAGAATTTTATTCCGCCGAATAATCATTTGCCAACTTATCATATAATTTTGTTTTATTTCCCAACCTCACAGTTACCAACTGTACGTTTGGTCTGCTTTTCATAATGACACTTTTTAAAATGCCAACTTTCATTTAGCAGAATTTTTTGCAATTAGTTATTGTAATTATTATTTTTTTTACTTTATCTTTAATATGCCCTAACCTAACTGTTTCCTTTTACAAAAGCGATTCGCTTCTGGCACATCGCCGGCCGCTGCCGCGGCACGCTCGCTTCGCTCGCTCGGCTCGTGCGTTGTTTGTCATACTCTAACCTAACCTAACTTAACTGTTTCCTTTTACAAAAGCGATTCGCTTCTGGCACATCGCCGGCCGCTGCCGCGGCACGCTCGCTTCGCTCGCTCGGCTCGTGCGTTGTTTGTCATACTCTAACCTAACCTAACTTAACTGTTTCTTTTTACAAAAGCGATTCGCTTCTGGCACATCGCCGGCCACTGCCGCGGCACGCTCGCTTCGCTCGCTCGGCTCGTGCGTTGTTTGTCATACTCTAACCTAACCTAACCTAACAACCTTAGACTTCTATTGTAATAGTTGTGTGGCCTAGTGAAATGGTTGACAAATGATAAATGTCCCAAACGTTTTGTGTCATTATAATAATCGGCTTAACAATAATTCTACCAAATGAAACGTTGTCATACAAAAATTTGCTAATCGTTAGTTGTCAAAGTGAAACATCGGCGAAGCGTTGGTTGGCAAGTGAAAATTTGGCAAACAATTTTCTGCGAAAAGGCAGGACACCGTATTTATGTTATGGGTCTTTGTTACCTGAAATAAATGATATATTATTATTATAAATAGATAGTAGCCGATTCTCGGACCAACTGAATATGCATATAAAATTTCATAAAAATCGGTCAAGCCGTTTTGAAGGAGTACGGTAACTAACATTGTGACATGGAAATTTTATATATAAGAAGAAGAAGATAGTACCTAAGCCCACATTTGTCGAACCTATTGTCACGAACCGGGCACGAATCCTGACAGTAGAAAAACTTAATAATAGGATCGGATAGGATAGGATAATTACCTAAAAATTAATTGGTTTATCAACATTGTTGATTGGCGTAGCATAAAAGCAGAGTTACTTTTTAACATATGAGTCTTAAAATAGTAATAATATGTACAAGTATATAAAAAGGGAGGCGGAATAATCATAGTGCACCAAAACATCCAAATCACTGTCAACAGGAAATGTTCACAACAGGCTGGCAGCATTGCCACGTTGGATGGCAATGCTAATTCTTTGACCAAAAAAAGGCTAGCCCTCCTGTCACGTGAAATGTCGACCAATCGCTTGTTGATTTCTCAAAAAACAAAGTGGGCACTCCGACCCTATGGTACTAGCAACCCAATTATTAATAAGACAAAATGATTATGTGAATGCCTCTCTTCCTCCCCTTAATCCATCCAAAGATTGTCCAGCAACACCGCCCTTTGGGTCATTTTATGAAAATCAATGTCATTACTTTGGTCTTCCTCTACTTGTATAGCCATCCACATTTATACTCGAAACAACGACTTGGTGCCATTTTTCTCATATATGGTGTACATAGAGGAGTTCGTGGCTAAGTAATAACAGCCGCACGGATCGATCCGTCAGGTTATGCTACGCTAGCAGAGTTTGGTCCGTGGATGGGTGACCATCTTTACATATCGAGACTCCTTCGTGCCGCGCAAAACACGTTAAGCCGTTGGTTCCGGCTGTCACTTGTGCATCTTAAGGGTCGTCAGAAGCCGGAAAGTCTGACAACCAGTACGTATTATTCAGTTACTGACCGGGTTGCGGAGGTCAGTAAAATACTGGTATTCAGCTGCATCCGGTTAGACTGGATGCCGACCACAACATAGTTGGGAAAAGAGTAGGAAGATTACATAATACAGATAGTTATTTTCTATTTAATTGTAAGCCAGATCCAGTCAACAAATAACCAACATACATCGCTGTACCCGCTTCACGCTTGCAGCTACAATCTGTCACAAAGTTAGTTCGAGGAAAATTCTGTGCAAATGTAAATCAAAGACGATGTCGCTTCCTTTACTAATTCAGTTACGAGCGCTTCGCATAATTATGAACAAAGTGGAGAAGACTGGATTATAAAGTACAAAGTCTGAGAAGTAACCGCTTGTTATCTACTGGATGGTATGAGGAAATTTACAAATCTTTCGTTCTTTCTTTTTCAAATCAAATCAAATCAATCTTTATTTGTGAACATAAGTACAAAAAGGTGTTATTTATACATTTTAGCTGATCTGTATGTTCGGCCAATAATCGGCATACAAATATAATATTAGTAAGCAGGTAATTTTCGTGTGGTTAGTGACTAACCTCAGAGTTGTGTCAGAGTTTTTATGCTGCCCATGGGCCTCTGACTTGGCTTCACATGCGGTTGAGAAATTTCTCTCAGACACACCTTTTTCCTCAAGATGTTTTTCTTCAAAAATTTTTAAGCATGTGATAACTGTACAATACCTACAGGAATCCGAAAAGTCAGAGATGCGTGCCTTGGGTTCAACTCGAGACCTAAGACTTGGCAGTCTGACGGTCACACCACTAGGCTATCACTGCTTCAAATTAACAAATGTCGCACCACTCCAATGAAGCGTCGTCCCTTGAGATTCTACTGAATTTTGATTATTAAGCAGAAAGTTCTTTTATGAATCCTTTTCGTTTGATGCAAATAAAATTAATCGTTCCCACGAAAATTCCACTGAACATGCATAAAAGCAAACATCACTAAGTCTACATAAAGCCGCTATTCAAAACGACTATTTAAAAGCCATCTTTAACCAATTAATAAAAGCTCTAACCTCTTATCTAACACACTTGAACGTGTGAAGTTTACATCATAATATAAAACTTAATTAATAGCATGTAATCAAATAACGAAGAAACATTACGCTTTGATGTACTTAGCATCCATTATAAAGTGACACGCGGCGGAAATCGGAACTAAAATTAATCATGTGTTGTGAGTTCGACGTAATTTTGACGTTTGCCTTGACAACTAGCGCCACCCCGATGTTTCAAGTTATACTGGCCACGTTGTAAAATCTTGAGCATTTAATTAGATTCAGATATCACGACACACTTGCTACTATATAAGGTTTCCGGTGGTTCAAAGATAATCGTTCGTGTATTGTGTTTTGGTTCCGTTATTTGTAGTGTTTAATTTAGTATTCAGTAATAATACGCCAGTGTCTCCCGATGGGTGAGAACGAGACATATGACTGTTGCCAGATTTGGTACAGTTGCGTTTAATAGTGAGCGACCTTTTTCTTCTTCCTCGCGTGGTTAATGACTCGACGAGCTTATTGCCACAAACTGGGCACAAACCCCGACATTTTTTTTTAAGGGTGGGAATTGATCACATGACCCCTCCCGCTCTGGTTGGAGCGGAAGGGAGTGTCAGACTCTTACTGACAAAAATCCATCCATGTTCCTTCTTTAGCCCTTTATGTTGCGGGGTAGCCTTTCGGACAATCCCGCTTACCCGACAGGCTTTGGCCCTAACGGGCCCCTTCATTGATGCTGAAATCTCTTTGAGGCGCGCGTGGAACACCGTACGCGCCGTCCGGCACGGGCCTGGTGATCGGACGGTGAGCTACCTATTAGCCACCGTCCGAAACCACGACCCTTTTTTTTTCAGGCTGGGAAATCGAAACGACCCTGGGTTACCATTAAGAAATTCCTAATCAAGAATGCAATGAAAATTTGCCCGACTTTGAAGATATACCCAAGCTACTTAGCTTGTAGCCATTAGACTATGAGAATAAGGCAGTCAACAACAGGAGTTGAGCTACGAAGTAAATATGTATTAGATACAGAAATTGTACCTAATTTAGGTGTAAGCGATACTCTGTTGCGATGCTCTCACGCTTATAGGTGACGCGAGACGAGATGCTGCGAAATTCTGTAGTAGGTAATATTGCTTACGGTTTAAGGGGGAGAGGAATAACGTTTCTACTTTGTTTGACGTAACACTTAAGTGTTATGTAATGTGAGTATTTCCTAGACAAGGAGTTCAAACATGTCAGGTTCTACAGGATAGAATGTTCAAGATCGGTCTAATGCAATTTGATAGAAAACCAACTAGAAAAAATGATTGAATTTATATCGTGGGAGTGACGTGAATGATACTCGCACAGATCAGGTGGGCATGGCACAGAAAGCAGGAGGCCGATGTGCAGGAGTGGGCGGAACGCTGCAATGCTACCAATAAATACCGTTGAAAAAATTGGATGATGTTTTTTTACCAAATTTTTATTCCGAATATACAGGGTGGAATTTTGTAATGCCCCCTGGAGGGAAAGTACTCTTAATACTGTAGATAGAAAATTTTACTCAAAGGAAACATTCCTTTATTTTTGAATAGAAAGAAAACTGCATTCAAAGATTTCCAAAAAATCGCTTGCCACACCCGGGAATCGAACTGACTAAAATCTGCAAAAAATACGCACTGTACTTTTATTGCCGCGATCGTTAGTATCAATTATAAGGATGAAATCTCTCGAACAAACTTGATAAATTAAATGATAGGAAAACCATGAAATCTTTAATTATTTATAAAAAGTTGTAAACTAATTAATTAGTTGCTCGAAAATCGAATGGCCCCATTTTCTTGGATACACAAATGTATTCTTGGACACTCCCTTCCGCTCCAAGCATATCGGAACGAGTCAGTTGGTGATTTCCCATCCTTAAAAGAAATGGTAAAGTATCCGTTTTCCAACTATCTGACCATCGAGTCACCGGTATAATTCATTAACAAATAATGTACCCGTCACTGCATCCTATTCCTTTGTTAGTGGAGACATTTAATTAAAGGTTAGTGTAATAGAATTAAGCCTTCCTAAAATCATAAGAACCCTTTTTTTTTTTTAAGGCTGGGAAATCATCCAATGACTGCTCCCGCTCTGGGTGGAGCGGAAGGGAGTGTCAGACTCTTACTGACTAAAACTCATCCATGTTCCTTCCATAGCCCTTTATGTTCCGGGGTAGCGGTAACCCTTTCGGACAATCCCGCTTAAACTCAAACTCAAACTCAAAGTATTTATTTCAAATAAACCAATTACAGGCACTTTTGAATTGTCAAGGTGTCGGTCAGTCCGAGAAATGAAGCTAGTTGCCCATTCCAAAGGAGTAGGTACCTATGGAGAAGAACGGGCAAGAAACTCCATGGACACTCTTTTAAACAAAATATGGTTACAAAATATTTGTTACATAGTTCATATTAATATTATACATGTGAGAACGATGCAGAACGTTAAAAGCATCAGATATAAAATATGTAAAAACTATTCAATCATTAAATTAAAACAAGCCTTAGCCGCTAAGAGATGACCAGTCTCTACTGACAGCGCCCGTTCACGAACATGACGCATATATTAGCACCATTTAGCTCAACCATTTTGAAGGGAGCTAAATGATCCAACACACACGCCACCATCAGCGAGACATTAAAGTGAGCATGGCATACTCTCAGCCGCCAGGGCATATTCAAGTCAATGAAAGACGCACCCAGAGACTGGTCGCTTTATAGTAGGTACATAGTACTCACATATGTGCTAAGCAGTTATACAATATTAAGAGATTGAATTTATACAATGCAAAGATGTTTTTTTGTTGTTGTTGATCTTCCGCAGCTCCAACAGTTTTCAGTAGTCTAATAAATTAGTTGATGCGCCCTTGTGGAGCTGGACTAGCATTGACCCAAGCATTTTTATCAGCAATGTAATCTCCCAATTTATAATACGCTTGGCTGCATAGTGTGCGTTTTATACAAGTTTTAAATTTTGTTTCATTAAGTTCCAGAATGTGGGGAGGTATTTTATTGTAACATTTTAAACAGTACCCCATGAAAGATGAATCTACTTTAGCCAGCCTGAAACCTGGTTGAACTAATTGGTCCCTATTTCTAGTGAAATAGTTGTGTCTTTCACCTCTTTTACTAAAAAGATGCAGATTTTTCCGTGCGTACATGATGTTTTCATAGATATATTGACAAGGTACAGTCATGATGTTAATAACCTTAAACCGTTCCCTTAGAGAATCGCGCCTACGAAGATTATAAATGGCTCTGATAGCTCTTTTCTGCAGAATAAAAATAGACTCGATGTCTGCAGCTCGTCCCCAAAGTAAAATACCGTAAGACATAATACTATGAAAATAACTAAAATAGACTAGCCTCGCGGTATCTACATCAGTATACTGACGGATCTTTCTGACAGCATATGCTGCAGAACTTAGCCGTCCTGCAAGAGATGTTAAATGAGGACCCCATTGTAGCCAATCATAAGAACCCTCAACACAAATTATGACGGCAGATGCTCTTAAAGACAAATCAGACATGACCGCTAATAAAGTATAGCGGTCAAGATTCAAGCAAACGCTTAACAAGCCGCGGGTCATCTACAAAGAAGGCAGGAACAAGCAGTCTGCACCAAATTGCTTCCTTCCTCTACGAAGTGTGCCAACGTGACTTGAGACACGCCCGTTTAGATGTGACTCGTCCTTAATACAACGCTTTGTATGCCACTTGAAAGTCATTCAGGACATAATACTGGTTTCTAAAACGTTTATTTCGTATAAATATTCAGGTTTATTGTAGTAGGGTTTATATGATTGCATATTGCGTGTTGCAGTTATTAAAAAACAAACTACAAACTGGAAAATAACTTTAATTTATAAAGTCGGTGTATCTGGATTTGTATTTTAGTGTTTTTGCCATTGATTTCTGAAATTAAATTTATTTTTTAGTTTGTAGTATTTGCGCCTTATTGGGAGTTGTTTGTTTGATTTTCGGGACATTGCCAAGCGGTTGGTCGACTCTACACGTGACCAGAGTCTGGCTTTTTAGGTCAAAGAATCAGCATTGCTATCCAACGGCCACTCTGCCAGACGTTTGGGCATTATGAGATTACTGTAATTACTTGGTATTATTTAGAACTAATAATAGTATTGGGAATCTATTGTATGCCAAACGTATTCT
Source organism: Hyppa rectilinea (assembly GCA_951799385.1). Lineage (NCBI taxonomy): Eukaryota > Metazoa > Arthropoda > Insecta > Lepidoptera > Noctuidae > Hyppa > Hyppa rectilinea. The sequence goes on along the minus strand of OX637310.1, from coordinate 5,756,829 downwards.
CAGAAAATACAATAATTACTTAGTGCTTCAACGGCTGCCAATACCTTTAAAGCTTTGTTAAATACAATGTGACTGAATAAAATAGGGATATAGTGCAGAAATTAGTACCTATACGATTTTTGTTATAAATGTACCTATTGTTAAAAAGTGTAAGTACCTATTCAATAACGTTATATAATTTACTTATTTGTAAACATATTTTGATTTAAAAGAGTGTCCATGGAGTTTCTTGCCCGTTCTTCTCCATAGGTACCTACTGCTTTGGAATGGGCAACTAGCTTCATCTTTCTGACTGACCGACCCCTTGACAATTCAAAAGTGCCTGTAATTGGTTTATTTGAAATAAATGCTTTGAGTTTGAGTTTGAATAAAATACCTACATCTATTGTGAAAACATGCGTTTCTGTCTGTTCTATTGTGGCGACATCTTTAACGTCATAATTATACGAACTACTCAACAGAGCTGACGTCACACAAATCCTACATCGCTCAAGCATAGTTCTTTCTGTTTTTTAAATTAATTTTTCTTGTCTTTCAATATGTCCGTCGTTTAAGGTTGATGTTCCAGGGTAGCCCGCGAAATTCAAATTTTCTTAAGGTTTTTGCAATTCAAATACAAGGTGTAAAAATGACATTTTACAAGGTCAAAGTCATTCCGGAACCTTTATGAGCTCGGAGGGTTGTATTAATGATTTTGATGATTATAATTCTGTAACTACATACGTCTTACAGCCGCGAATCAAATGTTCATCAACATACAACCTATCACTGGCCTGCAAATTGCAAAAAACTTAAGAAAATTTGAATTTCGCGGGCTGGTTGGAGGATTCACCTTAACTAGTCGCACTGTTTATGTAGATTATAATATAATACATTAGTATGATGTTACATTCAAACAGGGTCCAATTAAATTTAATTCTTCTTACTAATTGGACTCAAGACTAATGAAGCCAATGATTCAATGAACCGTGAACAAGTATCTACTGACATCAATTAAATGGCTGCAAGTTGACTTTAGTCAATGAGGTGGGCAGGAATCAGCAAATAGATTGATAGGGGGTCAGTTTTGCCGGGTAAGCGGGATTGTCCGAAAGGGTTACCGCTACCCCGGAACATAAAGGGCTAAGGAAGGAACATGGATGGGTTTTAGTCAGTAAGAGCGGGAGAAGTCATTGGATGATTTCCGAGCCTTAAAAAAAGGGGGCCAGTTTAAAAAAAATATATGACTGTCATGTGTGTATTATGTGTTTCAAAGGTAAATTTCTTAGTTCTGGGCGTTTATTACAACACAAAATGTATCCAAAATCCTTGGCAAGAAACTTTCATATTCGGTAAAAATATCATTTATAAGCTTCTGATGTAATAGAAAAAGGCAATATTTTTACTGTAAGTAAATCACTAAGTAGCCACTTTTACATGCCAATATTTTAAAACTAGATGGCCCCGGGTTTCCTCGCTAATTAATCTCTGAAAAGAAATACTATTGCAAAATTCGGAGTTTACGGTCTCTTTGCAGTCTCTTTTTTACATACTAGGTCGGTTTTCGTCGTTTCTTAATATTTTGTATTTTGAAAACAAAAACATGAAATTATAATTATAAAATTTGAAACGATAAGATAGCTGCCACAACTGATAATACGCACGTAAGAAAAATAGAATACATAATCAGTCTATAATGTTCTCACTGCCGGGACTCAGGCCTCCTGTCTAAGAGAGGGATTGGGCCATAATCCATCACACAGGCCCAGTGCGGTTTGGCTGATGTCACATGTCTATGAATCTTTGGTTCTAGGACGTTTCCTGACCTCGTTTGCCTTAAAATAGAATTTATAATAAAAAAAAGAAAATAGAATATTGAATGTAAAAATTATTCAACTAAAATTAATAATTAACTTATACGAACTCTTAGTTTGGTTCACGATACCGTACCGTAAGCTCCGGTACCTAGAGATATCTAATAATTAGCATAGTGAACACAAATGAAAATTAATAATACACGCTTTGAATAACTTACGAGTATATTCACACATTTTAACAAAAAAGTACAAAGTCGAGACAACGATATCCAGTGACGGTTTCCAAAAAACTTCAACACAAAAATAAAATCGCATTCAAAGTACTAACTTATTCAAATCTCAATGAAAACAAACGGGCAAATATTCAACAAATGAAGAAGAAGCAACACTTGCTACTAATGCGGCACTCATTCAAACTGAGCACCACTAAATCAAATTAAATTCACAATAAAGAGCTGAGCGCCATTTCTAACAGCTTCAAATAATGTTATCCAACTGTAATCTTCATAATTTTGTTTTAAAACACGATGGAACTGGTTCAAAAGAACAGATTAAATTTGTCCGAGAGAACGGGTTTCTGAATTGCCTTTTCCCGATTGTCTTAGGGTCGGCTTTCAGTCTAATGGGATGCAGCTGAATTTCAGTATTCTACATGGAGCAACTGACACAACACAGTTACTGGGTTACACCCACCCCTTGGTAAGACTGGTTGTCAGACTTTTGGGCTTTGTATCTACGAATGCCAGCCGGGACCAACTGCTTAACGTCTTTTCTGAGGTTCGAAGGGGTCTTGATAAGTAATGGATGATGGTCACCTATCCATGAACCAACCGCGGGCAGCGTAGTTTATCCTTCGAGCGCCCCGTGTTGTTGTTATATTTGGCCTCGAGCTCCGAGAGAACGCGTCGTCCAAGGCATTAAAAGGTTAGTTCGAAGCTTTGATTATCATTAAGCATTACCATTTCTGAAAAGCAGGCCCGAATCTGGATCTGTGGACTGTAAGTTGATGTCAATTCTTTTAAAATGGTGAAGGAAAAATCGTGTGGAACTTTGGATATCCTAGAACCAAAAATTCAAATTCATTTAATAGGTATGTCCAAAAATAGTATTGTGCGTGGATTACAGATGGTAACTCAACATTTGTGAATGGACGGTAACATCAACGCTTCAGATGTCCCCTACCCAAGCAAAAGAAACCCTTACCCAGAGACATTTATCCATCAACAACGTCAATGGGACGTCAAGGAGAAACCAGACTATTCAAACTGAACGTGACGTCGCTCGCAGTGGTGGTGGTGTGTGGTACACAAGAGGTGATTGTAAATGTACCTATGTATCACTACTCCGGCCAATATCACGACAATGCCTCTAAGTCATAGTCACTAAGACCAAATACCAGCCGAATTCTGATCGGGCAACCAATGTGTACAAACAAAACTAAAAGAGCGAACTACTCGAAATGGCGAACTAAATTCAAAATTCCTTGGCAACTAAAATGTTCAAGACTAACCAAACATTTCCGACGTTCGATATTCCAAGGGCTACCGATAGTAGGCATTTGTAATATTCAAGAGAATTTCTCGTAATTGTCTGTTCGGAAAGCAATCATAGAATTAGTTTGATTTTACACTAGCAACTAGCAAGTGAGAATTTGTCTATATAATGTAGTGGTATTATTACTTCAGTATTTAAATAAAACATAAAATATAAACTCCACCATCCTGTTTAGGCAATTACAAACTATTCTACTATTTGTAATGGTGTATTTATTCACATAATATTACATACCTAAAAATATTAATAATACTGTACAAGTATTTAAAACGGGAGAGAAAAAAAATCAATGGGCATCCGAAAATTCGTCCACTTCGCTGTCAACAGGAAAAGTTCCCAAAAGGCTGGCAGTATTGCCACGCTGTATCGGAATTCTGATTCTTTGTCCGAAAAATAGGCCAGCCCTTTGGTCACGTGAAGAGTCGACCAACTACAAGAGTCAATTACAAAATGAAATAAATAAACAAAATATAAAATAAATTTAATTCAGGCAAGTTACAGACAAAGAGTTAGATACTAAAGACATTAAATAACATTAGAGACCCGCCCCGGCTTCGCACGGTTGCAATGTAGCTAATGCCAGTGTGGAGTGCGGTTTTGATTAAATTTGGTATAGGAATACTTTGAGCCCTGGGGAAGGATGTAGGCTACTTTTTATCAACATGTCACGCGGGCGAAAGGTAGATAAACTATACCTTAATATAAACCTTCCTTTTTAATCACTATATCTATTGGTGAAAACTCAATTAAAATTCGTTCCGTACTTAAAAAAATCTAAGCGTACAAACGGACAGACGGCAGCTCGAAGCGACTTTGTTTTATACTATGTAGAGATTAGTATGGGTACACATTTTACAGAAGATGCATAGCTTTTTCATTCTTTATTTGGTCAACGTATCGCAGCGACACAAATGCACATCCGCTCCACATTATAATGCCATTTTATAACACTTGCAGCGCTGCAATTTGTCTCCAAAATGAAAACACACATAGTTTATTACTTACACTCACGGACTTGTGTAAACTTTTCGGAGAAAAGAGAACTAAACGATAACAAAGCGCGATTATGTATTGCTATTTTCATTTAAGTATGGAATACGCCAACACACTGCATTCCGTTTTATAGGTATCTATCGAATGGTGTCTTCTCCGTTTCTTTTCGTGTGGTTAGTGACTAATATATATATATATATATTGAATTGGCATCTCGCAGTTCAACCAAAAGGTTGTCTACTGCTTAACCGGGCTTGCCTGTGGCTGCCACAAAAGAATTGTAGCCTCCAGCCAGGGCTTAATAAAAACTAAACCTAACTTACAAAACTAAGCGACTACACGCTAAGGGCACCCCCTGCGGGGTTCGGACCTCGGCTTAGGGCGTCGCTGGGGGGGTACAGCAAGGGACAGCTGGATCGGGGGTTTTTAAAACTACTGGCTCAGCGACAACGCGGGCTGGCTCGAGCAAGGGTCGGGGGGATGAGGATGGACAGGGTCGTCGCGACGGGCCTCGACGGCGAGGACGGAACGACGGAAATTTGTATTTGTGTGCTAATCTAACAGTGCTAGTAGCCGGGCTCCTGGAGGAGAGTGGTGGCATCGTCGGGGGCAATGAGGGTATGCCGTGGACGGCGAACCTTACTTATGCGGGACGGGGTGTATCGGGAGGCGGCCGCAATCAGGGGATTGCGGTGCTTTATGGCAGTGTCAAAGAAACGCTTCGAGAGGCGTTTCATGAACTGCTGAACAGTGGGGAGTTTAAAATCTACATGAAGGTCCATGTTACGGACGTAGAAGGGAGCTCCTGAGACCCTACGGAGGAACCGGTTTTGAAGTGTCTGTATTCGATGCAGATACTTGGGTTTGGCGTGCGCGAAGACGACGCAAGCGTAAGTCATGATGGGACGGATTACAGCCTTATAGAGACGCAGTTTGCACCGGAGTGACAATTTGCTGCGTTCTGTAAGCATGAATTGGAGCCTACCGAGAGCGAAAGCGGCCCGCGAACGGACCTGCTTTATGTGCTCTGCGAAACTGAGGTGTTGGTCGAGAGTGACACCCAGGTACTTGGCATGCTTCGCCCAAGGGATCGGCTTGCCGTACATGGTGATCGGATTAGGGGGGTTGGGGAGGGCCCTACGAATTCTCCTAAAGAGAACAGCCTGGCTTTCGGGGTTGACCTCGATTCTCCATTTCCGGAACCAAACGCCTAGGGCGTTGGCCGAGTTCTGGAGAGTCTGAGCTATAGCTGGCGGACTGATCCCCGTGTAGTAGATGGCCGTGTCATCGGCGAATAACGCCAATTGGGCCTTTTTATTCTTAGGGATGTCGCTAGTGAACAGGGTAAAGATTAGGGGGGAGAGAACGGAGCCCTGGGGGACTCCGGTGCGAATCGGGTGGGGGGAGGAGAGAGCGCCCTCGATGCGGTAGCGGAAGGTGCGGTTCGACAAAAAGTCCCGTAAGATGAGCACGAGACGGTCGGGCACGCCGAGTTGGTATAGCTTATATATTAAGCCATTGTGCCAGACTTTGTCGAAAGCCTTCGCTATGTCGAAGAACAGGGCGCCAGTCATAGCGCCACGCTGGAAGCCGGCACTGATGTGCTCGACTATGCGGTGCGCTTGCTGGACGCACGAGTGTTGGGTACGGAACCCGAACTACTCGTCCGGAATCAGGCTCTTCGCCTCGGCATAGTCCTTGAGACGCTTATAAATAAGCCTCTCGTAGATTTTGCCGAGCACGTTGAGCAGTCTGATGGAGCGATAGCTGGTGGGGTCGGATTTGGGTTTGCCGGGTTTGGGGATACCTATAACAGAGGCCTCTTTCCAGGCTTGTGGGAACATGTTATTACTCATGGCGCCATTGAAGATGGCGGTCATGAGCATGATCAGTTGGGCAGGGAAGAGTTTGAATACCCTTTTGGTAATTCCATCTGAGCCGGGGGCTTTACGAGCCTGAAGACCCTTGATGATGTCTTGCACCTCGTCAGGGGTGACGGGGGGCAGCGGATCATCAGGGTCTTCGACGGGCGGGAGAGAGGCTCTACGTTCGACCTTGGCGTCGACTTTGGCGAGGTGCTTTGGGTCGACCGGAAGGGAACTGGGGGAGCATTGGGACTCGAGACTGTCGGCTAGGAGCTCGGCTTTTTCAGAGCTATCGAAAGCGATGCTCTTGTCGGGGCGGATGAGTGGAGGGGTGGAAGATTCTTCGGGAGCGCGAAGCTTCCTCTGAAGGTTCCAGAAGGCTTGGTGATTGGGCTCAAGTTCACCGAGTAACTTGTCCCAGTTGTCCGAACGAGCTTCCGCAATGCGTTTCTTTACAGCACGCAGCATCGCAGGGGAAAGAGTCGTAGGCACGGATGGCTGCGTTCTTCTCGGTTATCAGCTCACGTACGTCAGCGGGTAGTTTCCAGCGGTGGTCTTCCACCACCGGGACTTCCCGTGAGCAATCCATCAAAACGGGTTAGTGACTAACCTGGTGTCCGAGTTTTTATGCTGCCCATGGGCCTCTGACTAAGCTTCACATGCTGTTGAGAAAAAATTCTCAGACATGCTGGTTGCCTTACGATGTTCCTAACGAATGGTGTAATAATGTAGTATGTGTTTTGTTTAAAATCAACGGGTTCGATTCCTTGCTAGAAATATTAATTTTTCAAAAACCAATGGTGGATGGAGTTTTAATATTCATCAAAATCGAGCTCGCGACTCTTTTGAGTACTTTTCGCTATTCCTCGTAGTTTTGGATTTGGCCATCCACGCCCACTTGGAAAATTTAACCTGTATATATAAATACCATTAGGTGTATAGGATACATATTGGTTTAGTACCACCCTCCAGTTATTGTACACACGGCTACATAACAAGCTTTATAACTCCAGTATAAGCTGATTTGTCATTGTACAGGATTTCCGTACAATGAGAACTCAACTTATACTGGAAATGTGCCTATAGCTTGATATGTAGCCGCATGTACTTACAAAATGGTTTTCCGCCTGACGTGTTTTCTTTTAGACGATAAATAAATCGGATTATTGTGCGCGTGACCTTTTTGCGAACGAATCAATGGCGGATTAGAACCAATCCGTTATCTCGGTAATCAGAAACACGATACTAATAGCTGACATTTCTCGATCATACCGCTATCTATAAATAATAGCTAATGTATAACGTCTAGCAATTTCTTTGTTCAAGGCTTTTTACTTGTTCGTTTACTTGGTAGATAGTTGGGCTTAGAGTATAGAGAAACATACAAATAAATATTAATATTATCCTTTTGAACGCCATTGTCACATATACGTGACAAGGCGCATGCCCTGTACGCCAACGACACAAATATGTGACAATGCGGGTACACTATAACACGAAATAAACAATTAAATCATTACTTTTGTGTGTATTTTTATAGATATCCTAAAAATTTAAGTTTTCGTTCGTTTTTAATGACATGAAACAAATTAAAAGACACCATGGATATTGGGAAAGTCATGATAACAAGAAGAAATAAATTTGTAGCTTGGCGTAGAGGGCACGAGCGTGCGTTTATACTTTTGGGTTAAAAAAAGGTTAATTCCCCGCTGGAGTCTGTGTTTCCAGATAGCTATAATCTGGTGGTCTTTAAGTCAAGAGTGAATAGGTTTCTTCTAGGCAAGCGCGCTTCACTTTCGACCACATCATCACTTAATAAAAAATAAAAAACATCATAATGGCTTATGTATGTATACGTTTGCAAATTATTTTAAAATGTTTAAAAGAAATTCTTGAAAAGGAAGTTTGCAAGGACTATCAAGTTACCTCGGATCTCGTGGCTAAGTAATAACAGTCACACGGATGGATCCATCAGGTAAAGCTTCGCTAGCCGACGTTGGTTCGTGGTTAGGTGACCATATTTTCATATCGAGACTCCTCCATGCCTCGAAAAAGCACGTTTAGCCGTTGGTCCCGGCTGTCATTTGTGGACCTTTGACAGTCGTTATGGGTAGTCAGAAGCCCGAAAGTCTGACAGCTAGTCTTACCAAGGGGTATGCTTTTGCCCAGTTACTGACTGGGTTGTGGAGGAGATAGGCAGTCGCTCCATGTAAAATACTGGTTTCAGCTGCATCTGGTTAGACTGGAAGCCGACACCAACATAGTTGGGAAAAGGCTAAGCAGATTGAGTCACGTTATCTATCAATCTTTTTCTGTCTTGTACTCCGCTATCAGCGTGATTGTCCGAAAGGGTTACCGCTACCCCGGAACTTATAGGGCTATGTAAGGAACATGGATGGGTTTTAGTCAGTAAGAGTCTGAAGCCGGGGCCGCACTAGTACGCCGACAGTGACGCGGAGGCTACGGTGACGCTACGAACAAATAAATTTCGCTTGTCGTTTCTGCAATGCGGCCTCCGACCTGTTTTTATGAGTTTGTTTTCACGAAATCGCCGTCGCGTTGCAGTTGCTTTAGGAGTGCGGCCGCGACCTGACACAGGGAGTGTCCGGTCCACCCAGATGGGGAAGGATCCTTAAACTTTAATGATTTTATATAAAAATGTATATATTAAGTAGTTTATAAGCCATCTCGTTACCATAACACAAGTATAAGGTTGCTTAGCTTGGGACTATATGCCGCTGTGTGAAATGTCCAAGGATATAATTATTATTTTCCACCCTCAAAAAAAAAGTACTCCGTCCTGCGTCCTAAAATGTGTCCCATTTACAATTAAATCCATCGGCATTCACGTTTTTGACCCTTTAAAAGACCAATACAAAAACACCCCATAAAGCAAAATTCCATTGAAAAAACCTTATTATACTATTTATTATATGTTACTCAAAGGTGGATTTTTGAATGCCTTTAGGTACGACATAATGAGTTTGGTCAAATTCTTTAATGGAACCCTTTTATAATCCCATCAGTAAAGTTGATCCCAACGTAAGTACCATTGACCCACATTTAAATATAGTTTGGTACTAAGCTCTTGGAAAGGCTCTAAAAGAAAACCATTAAATACTAATTGCTCATTAAAATACTTTTAAGATGTCTTAATAGTCCTAAAAGATATTCATGAGCAGTGCTAGGATATTTTTAATAGCTAAGCAGTGACATTTTCGCGTAAAAAGATACTTACTTCAAAATTAAATAATTCATTGAGAAGAATAAATTTCAAATATTACAATTAATTCATTTAAATGGTATATACAATAACTAAAACTAAAAGAGAATATAGGTACTATGTACAAGTATCTAAAACTAATAACTAACTAAAATATGGCGTCGAAAAATTTCTCCGCATTGGTGTCGACTGGTAATGCACCCAAGGGACTGGCGGCATTGCCACGTTATATGGCAATGCTAAGCCTGTGACCATGGTAAAAGCCAGCCCTTGGGTCACGGGAAGTGTCAATTGGCCGTTCAGAGATTTCTCTAAACAAACTATAAGCACTTGGACCCCACGGCCCGAGAGTTTTAACCCCAAACGAAATTATATTGAAAAGATTATAATTTAGTCCTGAAATGAATTTGCCATCCAATGTGGCAACGCTGCCAGCACATTGCACATGCCATCCCACTGACAGCGATGAGGACGAATTTTTTGACGCTCAAACACTTTCCTGACTGACAACACACAACTTTTTAGTCACCGGTGTCACTTTCAGACTTCCTCTTATATACTTACTCATTTCTTATTTTATTCATTCGCATAACACCACCACCAGCTTTCTCTTAGCGTTCTCATCTCAGATGCAGCTGAGATGAGAATGCTAAGAGGGAAGTGCCTTTCATTCATCCATTTTGTAGCCCAATATTGATTCATACAAACAGTAGGTGTAACCATTTTAGTATACTAGGCTTTAAGTTACATACATTGTCACCTACAAATGTAACTAAGTACGTTATTAAGTACATCACAGATAGCTCTGTGTAAGTACATCACATGCAGCAAACATTACCGGCCGCATGGATACATCAACCGGCAGGCATTAGGGGACACATTAACTCAAGGCTACCCACATTAATAACCCCTACACACCCCGCTAACGGATGTAACCGTGATGATATCTTTGTCAAAGACTTCTGGTTCACATAAATTCAGGTTACATTATCTGAAGAATGTCTGTTTTAAAACCACCCGTTTTTTCAAACAAATGGAGGAATTCTGAAAACATTGAAAGTTATTTGCAGGTTAGTATTTACCGCATACCAAGAGTAGGCAACTTGTTTCTCATCAGAAATGGAAGTCGTGAAAATATTAATAAACACATTTTGTAGAAAAATGTCGCAATAATAAAATGACTGAAATTCTTATTGAGAAGAATTCAAATATAGCTCTCCTTTTTTAAAATTAAATTCTTGTTGTTCTATGTGTCGTCCCACTCACTGGCGAACAATGAAAAGAAAGATTGAAGCTGTGGCGAGACTGTGTTCCTTACACACTGTTTGTTCCACCTGCTAAAGATCTCCCATCTGGACACGAGTTGCCTTGGCTAACCTGGAAACTCTTTCAACAGATTCCAGACCCAGTTTGGCCGAAGCAAGAAAATTCTACTCCGCATTGGAGTATAAATGTTGTATTGTTCCCCAAACGATGGGACAATTTTTATTTTTTATTATTTGTGGGTGGGAAATCATCAATTGACTCCCCCTGGTCTGGGTGGTGGCGTGTCAGACTCTTACTGACTAAAACCTATCCATGTTCCTTCTTTAGCCCTTTATGTTCCGGAGTAGCAGTAACCCTTTCGGACAATCCCGCTTAGAACGATGGGACACTAACATCGTGTTATGTGTCCTGTCGTCTGCACGTAACAGGAAACGATAGATTCTACTGATAGCGCCAAACTCGTAGCCGAAATCAGGGCGATTCCATTTAGATTTCCATCGACACGCTGAGAAGAAAAATAGAAATGCTATCAATTTTTGAAACGCATGCCATTCAGCCCGAATACGGGCATCATGACTGTTATTTTCTAAAGGTAAATACTAAATTTACTGTTGGCTAATAACTTACTGAAATTCTAAACAAGGTCACTTTTTAAATTACTGAGCATCTTTTTAACTTTTTGGCCTTTTCTTACATTTACAGTCGCAGTTAGGTTAGGTAAGAACTGTGAACAACCACGCTCGAGCCGTGAGTGAAGCGAGTGGTGTCGCGGCATCGGCCGGCGAGCGTTACATCCAAGTTGGTCACTGTTACTTGGCTATTAAATATTTTAAGGGTCCCAAAATACTGAATAGCCGAGTAGCAGTGACCAAGGTTCCCAAAATCCGGGTAAGCGGGATTGTCTGACAGGGTAACCGCTACCCCGGAACATAAAGAGCTAAAGAAGGAACATGGGATGGGTTTTTAGTCAGTAAGTCTGACACTCCCTTCCGCTCCACCCAGAGCGGGAGAAGTCATTGGACAATTTCCCACCTTAAAAATAAAAGGGTCCCAAAATAGGAATTAGAATGCTCAATAATATTTTTAGGAGCGCAAAATGGGAATTATACGAAGATCGATTAAAATATACATGCCTATAATATCGACTGCCTTAGCTTATGGAAATGATTTTTTTTGCAACTCGCAAACCATTTTGACATTATCTTCCTCTCCATAGCTATTTTAATATCTCCGTCCCCGTTTCTCGTCTGTTACTCTCAATGAAGATATTGCTCCGACCGTAATAATTTATTTCACATTCAGAAGTGTCGTGATAGCGTCCAGAAATGAATAAATGATTTCAAATATTCTCGTAAGCACGTAGGTGCAAACCCGGATAGTAGATAAAGTAATTTCCATGTTATTTCATAAGTGTTTATACAAACATTTTATACAGAGGTTGTAATAAGTAGGTACTTTATATAAGTTGTAATTTTAATCTTGGGCGTTGCAACTAAAACAAAATAAATCATAATTTTAGCCAAAAGACGTCCACTGCTGGACATAGGCGTTCCCCAAGCACCATCATATCGACTGGTTCTATGCTTCCCGCATCCAGGGGATCCTGCGGCCTTTACATGGCACTCGGTCCACCTGATGGAAGGCCTTCCAAAGCTACGTCTTCCAGTTCCGCGCGCGCCTCAAAGAGATGTCAGCATGAGCGAAAGGGTCCGGGTCCGTTAGGGCCGAAGCCTGCTAGGTCAGTGGGATTGTCCGAAAGGGTTACCACTACCCCGGAACATATAGGGCTAAGGAAGGAACGTGGGTAGGTTTTAGTCAGTAAGAGTCTGACACTCCCTTCCGCTCCACGCAGAGCGGGACGGGTAATTTGATGATATCCCATCCTCAAAAAAAAAAAAGGACCCAATATAGAATCTGTCAGCCCCAATATCCATGGCAGAATTTCTATGGTATTAACTCATAATAGTTTTTACTTGGGCATCAAGCAAATAAATAAAACAGTTCAGGTAACACAACGCACTTTTACCAAACCTGAAATTTTAAAGGTGAATTAGTGCCCGCTTCTACCTTGAAGAATGGTTTACTTACAAACACATATCCACAACACGAGCCTACTTTAAACCCATTAAAACTCCGGCCTCACTTTAAAAAGGGATTTTAAAACGTTTTAATGGTACTTTTCAGTTTCAGAGTTCAAAAGTAACTCAATCGTGGCAGTAAAAGGTCGGGAACATGTGTGATGATCGCATTATAAACTGTGTGAGGCTATAACTAGAGTCGTTAAGGCTTGCCTCCTATCTATCTATCTATTAGGTTGCTTAGCTTGGTCCAGTACGATATGGCGTTGTGTGAAATGTCCAAGGATATTATTATTGCGGGGTAGGTAGGGTAGGTAGGGTAGGCACGGTAGGTAGGGTAGGCAGGGTAGGTAGGGTAGGCAGGGTAGGTAGGATAGTCAGGGTAGGTAGGGTAGGTAGTAAGTACTTCTTTCTACCCATGCGAAGCCGGCCGGGTAAAGCCAGTTCTGAATAAATTGTCAATAACTCCGAATTGTAACTTTTAAGGTAACGTTATGTTGTTGTTAAAATTAATTTATCGGTTGTGCTACGGCTTACCACGGCTTTGATTCTTTACTCGTTTCCTATTGTTTTTTCTTTCTATAAAGTAATAAACTAACTGTAAATGTTATTGGACTTTACATTCTTCATCTCGACATAATATAAAACAAAGTCAATCGCCGCCGTTTGTCCTTATATAAGCTTAATTCTTTTAAACTACGGGTTTTAAAGCACTTTTCATCAACAGATTTCAGGAGGAAGGTTTATACGTATAGTTTAACTACATAGTTTTCGCCCGTGCGTATGTAAACTGCACCTGTGCGAAGCCTTGAGTCGACCTTTAATTACAAAATATTAAGTTATCTTAACTACTATGTAAATATTTGTACATGATAGCTATATTCTATTTAGTTTTGGCGTTAGATTATTATAATGACATATATTGTATATACCATTTTTTTAAATGAATTTATTAATTGTAAGATTTGATAAATATGTCAACGTACCCAAGTCGTGATATTTCGTTATTCTTGTATGATTATTGTATTTTTTTTTCTCATTGTTCATTTCCGTTGTTACCGTAGTTTATCTTTTATGTATTCACCTTGTTTCTGTGTCTTTGTATATTTTTTGTGAAATGTACCTATTTTGATTTGTTTGGATTTTTATTATTCTTATCAAATTTACTGTATGTACCTACCTAGATTATAAGTGAATGATGTGGTCTCCTAAAATTGGAAGCGCACACCTGTATTTGTCCCTGTTCCATGTATACTTGCATGTAATTGTGTAGTTTCTGTTGGAGATCCAATAAATAAATAAATAAAAATAAATACTTATCACCATTAATAAACCATAGGAGACGAGACGAGTTGAGGTATTGGCGTCAACATCTATTTTTATTTATTAGACAATTTTTATTGTAAGCGACATTTTTGACTTGAAGATGCAAAAAAAACTATATATTATTACATCACCTGGAAGAGACTGATAAACGGGAGACTTCTCCATAGTGAGTGCTTGAGTGTTCTTTATAAAGCGGGTTCTCGGTAAAGGCAAGGTGGTGCCGATTCCTGCGCATAAAATAGTACCGTTTTAACTAAATAATAATATGAGCTTAAATTTTATAGATAAGTATAGCTAAAACGTGTAACCGTTTCTTTCCAAAGATCAACCTGCAGCGATCTGTAACTGGAGGCGGGCTTGAAAACCCGATCTTAGAATTTCTATCGCGATAATATTATGTTAGACGTCCTCCATGTCACGGAAGGAAGTAAAATGAATTAAAATAAATGAAAATGATTTATGATAATTATAAAAAAAATACACATTCATTTTATTTTATTTTCACGAATCACGTTAGAAATTATAACATACAAGCGCGCACACTATGGGGTAGGCTTCTGTTTATTAGTGTCTATCTCACAAGCAATAAGCACAAATACGAGTACTACGAACCCCGCACTTATTTTAACGTTAGTGTGTGCGTTACAATGTCGGTATGTAAAGAAAAGGTTTTGCTTTTAACTCTTTCAGTAACCACGCGGACATTGTGACGTCACATTTCCATCCTAATTTAGAAGTGTCGCGTGGGTGTAGTGACTTTCTGGATTTTCATACATATTTGCCTTTGTTTCGTTTAACATATTTTTATGTTCATGCATACGGAATGACGCATATCCCGGGGATGTCGTAAACCCGGGTTTGGACTTGACGTATATGTTTTTTCCCTGATCTGAAACGTGACCCTAAAACATATAATTTTATCGTGTGCTTGATTATCCTGATAAAACATGCGATTCATTTTCAGACATATGTTCTGGTTGACTTTGATGGCTTCGCCTTGTATACGTAATCCTTCCTTCCGCAAGGAAGAGTTTTGGCCTAAAGGTGACGTGTATCGGCGATTCCGCGGAAGGCTACGCGACACCACGCAGCGAAGTTTTTATTTTCGTGGTTTTTCTATGATAGTTTGTAAGGTCTGTAATATTATGGGTGTTTGTTACTTGTCTGAAATTAATGATATTTTATATTATTACTAGCTGACCCGACTGACGTTGTCCTGTCTTAACTATGATACCCACCTTACCTACCCTACCTACCCTACCTACCCTACCTACCCTACCTACCCTACCTACCCTACCTACCCTACCTACCCTACCTACCCTACCTACCCTACCTACCCTACCTACCCTACCTACCCTACCTACCCTACCTACCCTACCGACCCTACCTACCCTACCTACCCTACCTACCCTACCTACCCTACCTACCCTACCTACCCTACCTACCCTACCTACCCTACCTACCCTACCTACCCTACCTACCCTACCTACCCTACCTACCCTACCTACCCTACCTACCCTACCTACCCTACCTACCCTACCTACCCTACCTACCCTACCTACCCTACCTACCCTACCTACCCTACCTACCCTACCTACCCTACCTACCCTACCTACCCTACCTACCCTACCTACCCTACCTACCCTACCTACCCTACCTACCCTACCTACCCTACCTACCCTACCTACCCTACCTACCCTACCTACCCTACCTACCCTACCTACCCTACCTACCCTACCTACCCTACCTACCCTACCTACCCTACCTACCCTACCTACCCTACCTACCCTACCTACCCTACCTACCCTACCTACCCTACCTACCCTACCTACCCTACCTACCCTACCTACCCTACCTACCCTACCTACCCTACCTACCCTACCTACCCTACCTACCCTACCTACCCTACCTACCCTACCTACCCTACCTACCCTACCTACCCTACCTACCCTACCTACCCTACCTATGCAAAAATGTGCAATAAAAATATTTTTCTCATACAAACTTTGCCACCCCTTGTAACCCTTTTAGGGGTTGAATTTCCAAAAAATAATATGCCTATGTCCTTCTCATGAATGCAAACTATCTACATACCAAATTGCAGCAAAATCGGTTGGGTGGTTTAGGCGTGAAAAGGTAACAGACAGACAGACAGACAAAAAGACAGAGTTACTTTCGCATTTATAATATTATAGTGTGGATTAAAACTATTATAAATATGCGATAGTCTGGTTGTTGAAATCAAAGTTAAAGGCACCTTTGAACGTCAAAATGAACTAGAAATAGAATTCTAATTAGATAAGTGAAAAACAACATACAAGACATATGAAATAGACTAATATTTAAATATATTTTACCTTTGATTATTATTATACATAATATTATTATGAATATTCGCCTTTTCAATTTTGTAAATATTATGCAAAGTAGTAAATAAATACAGTAAAAACAAAAAAAACAAAATATTTCATTACAAAAGTTACGTAAGGACTCTCTCATTCAATCCTGTGATGCCATGCAATTCTAGTCTACCAAAAGGTAGTTTCGTATAGAAGAATGGGCAAGAAACTCCACCGTTACTCTTTTAAAACTGTTACTAAATCGTGCAATAATTATGCACTCCTATGACTGTAGCATCTACTTAACAACGAAACATTACACCCTCACTATATGTTTTCACTTAGCAAATTGTCTTGAAACTTACACAGTATATGTGCTACCAAGTTTGTTAATTGCCGCACATAAATACTGGAGTGTGTAAACATGGGACGAAGATGGCACTTTGTAGCAACTACTTAGCTGAAATATGACCATGATAAGCTTTCATCTTCAATATAATTATCATCTGCTTTTCGTCGTGTCTGGAAATGTGGAATAGGGAACATGACGGGGTAAAAAATATATATATTTAGTCAGTCAAAGCGGGATTGTCCGAAAGGGTTACCGCTACCCCGGAACATAAAGAGCTAAGGAAGGAACATGGATGGGTTCTTGTTAATAAGAGTCTGACACTCCCTTCCGCTCCACCCAGAGCGGGAGAAGTCATTGTATGATTGCACTCCCTCAAAAAGAAAAAAAAAGTTAGTCAGTCATATTATGGTAAAAAAATATTCAGATAAAAATCATTAAAGTTGGGGAGTGGAGGAGCACTACGTTACAACTCTTTATAAAATCTCCATAGGAATGACGTCATGCCACATTTTAACAGAATGAATCGAAGTATTAATTTGACGACACGGTCGGCGCAGTGGTTGAGCGATTGACTGCTGCGCAGCATGTCATGGGTTCGATTTCCGGACGGAACAAATATTTGTACGACCTGCAAGTGTTTGTTCCGGGTCTGGGTGTTTTTCTATCTAATGTATGTATTTACAAAAAAAATGTATATGAGTAGTTTATCTATCAGCCGTCTCGTTACCATAACACAAGCATTAGGCTGCTTAGCTTGGGACTATATGGCGTTGTGTGAAATTTCCAAGGATAGTATTATTATATTATTAGTATTCTATGTATCTTTTGAGTACGTTAAAAAGAAAATACGTGTCCAATATTTTTTAATAATCTAGCTGGCGGTCTAAAAAATAAATTTTACTCATCATCTCTATTCTGTTTTCATGAAGTTGCTTTAACATAACATCATGCCTGTAATCCCTGAAACGTTGGGATTGAAAGAAGAACACTCTTGTTGTAACTCACACTTTTATTCACAATAACTCTTGTTACACTTTGAGTAATGTACAGTTCCACAGTCAGCGATCGACTGACTCAAAACACCGCGTTAGATTACTTGACACATCCGTGTCAACGTAAAACAAGATGGCGAAAGGCGTGTTACTTGCAAGTCAATAGAAAGACTTATTTGTTATAAAAATATTGTAAATAAATTATCAAAACAGTAATCAAATATTATTTCTTTAGTTTAATTAAATATCTACATGTATTTACACTCTACATACCATGTAAATAAATCATTAATTATTATCGAACTAAACTGCGTATTAAAAACTTTTATTAAATACATTTAGTTCAATTTCCGTCAAAATATTATAATTAATTGCGTGATTGCTTACAGGATGTACCTGTAGTACTCTCACATTTTGTCTGTTATGGTTTAAGTCCGATTTAATCCGGATTCCGAGCTAAAATACCTGATGGAAACATGCTGAGCGTTAATAACGCTTGCGATCACTCGACCAACGTCGCAGTTAGCATTATCATTATCAGCCTATGCTGTCCCGACTGCTGCAGTTATTTTGTTTAAATTATTCAATTACCTAAGTGTAGGTTGAAGAATGAAATACGTGTGAGACTTGTAGAAAGAATGAAAATGCTTTAATTGGCAAAAAAAATGAGCAAAACAAGTAAAAATTTGCAAAACTGTAGTATAAACTGTCTTGCAGCATATTACCTAATTAAAGTTTTTGAGAACCGTGTTCCGACATTACGAAATAAAAAAACAGTTTGCCTCCTGCTAGATGGAACTGAAATGTGATTGTACACCCCGACATGAACCTTCGGGAAACGCAGGGGTTATTTTTATGTTATGAAATAAAAAGAACAAATTTATCAAAATTCAAACAAGAAGTAAACGTTTCTGATTGATAAACCCACCGCTGTAAAGTAAATACCCCCCCCCCCCCTCGCTTCGCACGCGTGTTGTAGATACTATCACGCGGACGAAGCCGCAGGCGAAAGCTAGTTAAGCTATTCGTATAAATCTTCCTCTTGAATCAGTCTATCTATTGATGAAAACCGCTTTCAAATCCGTTGCGTAGTTTAACAGATCTAAGCGAACAGGGACAGACGGCAAGAAGCGACTTTGATTTAATATAATAATATCTATATTACATATAATAAAACAGTAAAAAAACTGTGTCTGTACATTGAATATATTAAAAAAATAATAATTGAGGGGGGTTTAGAAACAGTAGTAGAGCACGAATTAAAAAAAAAAAATTGTCTGTATGTCTGTTTGTCTGTTTGTTTGTACACGCTAATCTTCGGAACTACTCGACGGATTGGAATGATTTTTTTTTGTTGTATAGGTATTAAGTCTGGGCAACATATAGGCTATAATTTATCTTGGAAACTTGGAAACACCTGATGCAGAACCGGAACGGACCAGCTAAACTATAAGAGATACAAAAATGATACCTTAGCAAAAATTGTTCCACGTGATTAGCATTTTCTGCTGAGAGAATAAATTTGAAGATCTGGAACACCTGATGTGGAACTCCAAGAGCCCAGCTACACTGTAACATATATAGGAATGATGTCTTAGCAAAAGTTATTCGGTCTGATGGGCATTTCCTGTTGACTTATAAAAATCGAAGATCTGGAACACCTGTTGTGGAACTCCAAGAGCCTAGCTACACCATAACACATATAAGAATGACGTCTTAGCAAAAGTTGTTCAGCCTGATGAGCACTCTCTGTTGACGTATAAAAATTGAAGATCTGGAACACCTGTTGTGGAACTCCAAGAGCCTAGCTACACCATAACACATATAGGAATAACGTCTTAGCACAAGTTGTTCAATCTGATGAGCACTCTCTGTTGACTTAAAAAAATCGAAGATCTGGAACACCTGTTGTGGAACTCCAAGAGCCTAGCTACACTATAACATATATAGGAATGACGTCTTAGCAAAAGTTGTTCGGTCTGATGGGCATTTCCTGTTGACTTATAAAAATCGAAGATCTGGAACACCTGTTGTGGAACTCCAAGAGCCTAGCTACACCATAACACATATAAGAATGACGTCTTAGCACAAGTTGTTCAATCTGATGAGCACTCTCTGGAACACCTGTTGTGGAACTCCAAGAGCCTAGCTACAACATAACACATATAGGAATGACGTCTTTGACGTCTTTGTTGTTCATATGATGGGCATTTCCTGTTGACTTAAAAAAATCGAAGATCAGAAACATCTGATGTGGAAATCAAAGCTATCACTAATTTTACTGTGTAATTATAAAATAACATAAACTGGGAGTACTGACGTCATCGTTCCTCTACAAGTGCAAATCGGTCCCTTATTTCAGTTAATGCATGATAATGCACGACCGCACACCGCAAGAGTTGTAAGACAGACTCTCGCCGCAGCTAACATCAATGTCCTGCCCTGGCCTGCTCAGTCGCCAGACTTGAACCCGATTGAGCATGCATGGGATATGCTACAGAGAAGAGCTCTGCCGAATATGGAGGGTATCCAGTTGCAAGAAGACCTTTTTTTGTTGTTGCAACGAACATGGGCGGCCATTCCACAGCGTGATTTGGATGAACTCATTTTGAGTATGCCAAACCGATGTTCTTGTGTTGTTAGTGTTCGCGGTAGAAACACGGATTATTAATTGTTTAAGTTACCCAATAAAATTTTAAAGAAAACTGTTATTTCAGTCTTTTTTTCGAACTTTAATGTTAGTGGTTCAAATGTCAAAAATCCCTTTATTAGGAAAATGGCAAATTTCTTTATTAATGCAAAGGTGACTTGGTTTATCGTTACTGTGACAAACGAAAACACTTTATTTGATGAATCCTTAAAGAAAATTTAAATTAATATCAATCAAGAGAAAAGTTATTGCAAAAATATATGTTGATCCCTAGACACTTTTGATGTGTGTAATATAGGTAATATCCTTGGACATTTCACACAACGCCATATTGTCCCAAGCTAAGCAACCTAATGCTTGTGTTATGGTAACGAGATGGCTGATAAACTACTTATATACATTTTTTTTTGTAAATACATACATATTATAGATAGAAAAACACCCAGACCCGTAACAAATACTTGCAGGTCGTACAAATATTTGTTCCGTGCGGGAATCGAACCCGCGACATGCTGCGCAGCAGTCAATCGCTCGACCACTGCGTCAACCATGTCGTCAATTTGTTCTAGGTATGTATACAAAGTGGCGCTACAATGATTATGGTGACATTAATTTAAGACACAGGTAGGGCTAGTTGCCATTAATCATAATTATAAATGTTGATAGGTTAAAATAAATCGCAAATTGAAAAAATAATTTTCAAACAAACTAAATAATAAAATCAATTCGCCTACTCTTTGCAGTTGTTTCATCCTAATAGCATTTCTTAATCGTTTTAATTTCATCGATGCGAATGTTGATTCCTGACCCCGGAAAATGACCGCCACACGACAGTTCTTTAAGTACGGGTTGCTCTAAAATGCTTTTATATTTTAAATAAATCCTTAAATAATAATGTTTAATAATGGAAATATAATGTCTTCATGAAACGAAAATGTGAAATCGTATATGTGTTAAATTAATGTCTCCATTGTAGCGACACGTTGTATAGAAGACGTTCAAAATCAAGCAATTAGACGAAGCGACTACGTCGATGAGACACTGAAAGATCTTCAATACAATAAGACCTTAAATAGTACGACAAAAGATACTAACTCAAATCAAAGAACCTCCATGTCACTGAATTCTCTCTATCTTCCATAGTCAAATACTCATATAGACATTAGAAATAGAACACTGAAACTGCAAT
The DNA here is from genome assembly GCA_951799385.1 of Hyppa rectilinea. Classification (NCBI taxonomy): domain Eukaryota; kingdom Metazoa; phylum Arthropoda; class Insecta; order Lepidoptera; family Noctuidae; genus Hyppa; species Hyppa rectilinea. The sequence continues at coordinate 5,735,206 of OX637310.1, read as the reverse complement.
CCATTTTATTGCTGGTCCACATTCCCGATATCGTTTCGGAAATCCCACTATGCATCCTCCCAGATGCTACCAGATCGTTATAAAGGATAATTTAAGGTTAACTCGGAGAATCAGAAAATATTTTATATGTCCTCCTATCCAATACAAAGCACGTATTCTCTATAGAAAATTTACGATGCGAAAGTCAGGTTTTACAATACATTAGGTAATTGTGAGTTTCTGTACGATTTGCTCAACATAAATATTTTAAATAAATTCGAAGTTTTCTCGTTTGGTAACGGTGGTTGCGACTTTTAAACGGTTATTCGAAGTTGGACGGTATTTCGAATAATCGGTTCGGTTGCCGAAGGGAATGGAATCTGGAATGTAGGATTCGTTCAGTCGGACGCAGAAGTGTAGTTGTTTATGCCATTAAATATTTAAGTTTGTCTATTTAACAACAATACTCACTTAACAGAAAATGTAACGTTAAGCCTGTACCTGCGTTTGGCCCCCAAGCTGGAACGGACTGGGGCCGCCTTCAAGCGGCTCTTGCCCAATTTGAGGGGGCCAAACGCCTCCTGCCGGAGGCTTTACGCGGGAGTCGTGCGATCCATGGCCCTTTACGGGGCCCCGGTGTGGGCGCGTTCATTGCGGCGGCGAGCCGCCCACTATCTGAACGCGCCCCAAAAGGTGGTAGCCATTCGGCTTATCCGGGGGTACCGCACGATCTCGGGCGAGGCGGCAAGCCTCCTTGCCGGACTGCCGCCGTGGGATCTGGGTGCGATAGTCCTCGCGCGCCTGTTCGAGTGGCGCGCGGAGGTACTAAGCCGGGGGGAAACTCTGTTTCCGCAGCAAAATGCGGCGGAGCGGACGGACCTCCGGCGGGATCTCATGGCGGCCTGGAAGCAGCGACTGTCGCAACCCAGCGCAGGGCACGCCACGATTGTGGCGGTAAGGCCCCTCTTTGAGGAGTGGCTAGAGAGGCGTCACGGCGCCCTCACCTACCGCCTGACGCAGGTCCTCACCGGACATGGATGTTTCGGGAGGTTCCGGCACATCATCAGGCGGGAGGAAACGCCCGGGTGTCACCACTGCGAGGATCGCCCAGAGGACACGGTAGAGCACACGGTGCAAACCTGCCCCGCATGGGCGGAGCACCGCCGTGTCCTCGTAGAGGCGATCGGCGGCGGCGACCTCTCGCGCCCGGCCCTGGTGCAAGCCATGGTCCGGGGCGAGAGGGAGTGGGAGGCAGTCACCTCCTTCTGCGAAAAAGTTATGCTCGCGAAGGAGGTGGTGGGATGGGAGAGAGAAAGGTCCTCCCGTCCCAGCCACCGCAGGTGACGCCCCGGGCGTCGGGAGCCACGTGACGACTCCCGGCCACCGTAGGCGCGGGCTTGCGGACGGTGAGTAATGGGTGACTCACCGTCCGATCAGCACCAGACCCGTGCCGTACGGCGCGTATATGTTCCACGCGCGCCTCAAAGAGATGTCCGCATATGAAGGGGCCCCTCAGGGCCAAGCCTGCCGGGTAAGCGGGATTGTCCGAAAGGGTTACCGCTACCCCGGAACATAAAGGGCTACGGAAGGAACATGGATGGGTTTTAGTCAGTAAGAGTCTGACACTCCCTTCCGCTCCACCCAGAGCGGGGGGAGTCATTTGATGACTTCCCACCGTAAAAAAAAGCCTGTACCTAATCCCCGGAGGCTTGGGCACACTCTCATTTCGCCAGATATGTTGTAGTCCCATGTAATAGGGGGCGAGCCTATTGCCATCAACCGGGCGTAAATCCAGACTCCGGGCTACTACTGAGAAATTCCTGATAAAATAACCCAATAACACTTTTCCCAACCTGGGCGTCGAACTCATGACATCTCACTTCCGCAGTAGCACTTACGGCCACTAGACCAACGATGCGGACGAAAAAGAAGATAACAACTTTTTGAATCTCATATGAGTAAACTATTTCTTTTGAGAAATCTTAATTGCCATAATGGAGATAATTCAGTCGTTATTGGCAAGCCGTAATAATACGGTAATATAAATAAGAGTATATTAACTTACCGAAATAATTATGCAGGTTTTCGGGGAACGGTTATTTAATTTAATGTAACATAATTATGGCACAGAAATTGTTTATATCCATCCCGGGCCAAACTCATAATTGTATAAACATTAATTTATGGCGTATTAGGAAAAGGTCTTATTCAAAATTAATTTCGGATGTACGGGTAAAGTATTCTAACATTTTGAACAAACTGTGACATGTGAGTTTTAATAAAACTTTTACGTTTGCTAGGAACAAGGCGAGTCTGTAAAGTTTAATAAATGGATGACCTTTTAGTCATCTTATTTGAAAACTTTTCTTTAAGGTGAAAGTTACACGGCAGTCGTCAAAATTCAAAATTCAAACGTTTTTTTTACAATTTGCAGGTATGTATATGTTGAACAAAATATGATCCGCGACCGTGACATTCACACACACACAAAATTCTTTTTGGATTTGAAAGGCTAATTTTTGAGGAACATTATAGACTACTACATCACCCTACGATCCTAAGGAGCCGAACAAACAGAAAAAAGTCAGTGTTCTAAGCGAAAACAAAGAAGTGTAAGAACCCAGATGAGATTCTCACACTTAAACATCAGAGTAGTGCTCGCAATACCACTTATATGGGGGATTTGACGTAATGTCAAAACGACTATAAAACCGTGATATACAAGCAGTGATAGCCTAGTGGTGTGATCGACGGACTGCCAATTCTTAGGTCTCAAATTCTTATCCAAGGCACGCACTTCTGACTTTTCGGATACAAGTGCGTATTGTATAATTATCACTTGCTTTAAAAACGTTGAAAGAAAACATCGTAAGAAAACCGGCATGCCTGAGAGATATTTCTCAGCATGTGAAGCTAAGTCAGAGGCCCATGGGCAGCATAAAAACTCTGACACCAGGTTAGTCACTAACCACACCAAGAAAGAAAATATTAAGATTACTTCAAGATACTTATTTACAACTTCGCGCCTAGCAACCAAGACCCTAGACGTCACTTCTATCTATTCTAATTATTTGAAATTAGATTTCAGCCAGTTATAACCAACCAGGTAGGTTAAACATAAGGTTTCACCTAGGTTTTTTAATTATTGCTTACTAAGGAGTTTTGTACAAAATGTAATAATAATAATATCCTTGGACATTTCACACAACGCCATACAGTCCCAAGCTAAGCAACCTAATGCTTGTGTTATGGTAACGAGATGGCTGATAAACTACTTAATTACATTTTTTTTTGTAAATACATACCTACATAATATTATGTAGGTATGTATTTCCGCAGTTTATGCAGTTCCGTGCGGGAATGCGTCATTACTGTATTGTAAAGAAGTCGCGAGCAAAAGCTAGTCTATACTATAATATTATAAAGAGGATAGATTTGTATGTATGTTTGTAACGAATAAACTCAAAAACTACTGAACGGATCTGGATGAAACTTGGCATAGAGATTATAGTCTGGAATATCACATAACCTACATTTTATCCCGGAAAAATGTACGGTTCCCGAGGGATAATTTCCTACATACACGCGGGCGAAGCCGCTAGCAAAAGCTACTCAAATATAATCCACTCACACACAAGTAATTTATCAGAATCAAAAAACTTCGAACATGATTTACACTCCTAATTCCCGACACGGTTACGGCCGAACTGCCGAACCCAACTCGCAAACTTACCGATATAAATATCAAGAACAACATTTACATGGCTCCTTAGTATTCTCGGTGTGTCGTCAACTTTAGTAACATTTCACAAGGTAAGACACTTTGCCGTGACTAAATCATACGCGGGTGCGTGATCGGAGATTTTGTGTGATAGAGTAGTACAAGCTAAGCGGGAGTAATGCGAGATTTTATAGCTTATGCGTGAAAGTAAACTGTCTCTGGAATTAAGGGCTATTTGAAGATAGCACTGCCGTGGTGAACTAATACTTACTAGCTTCTACCAGCAGCTTCACACACATGTCTGAAATATCCCACGGGAACATAGTAACGGGATGAAAAGTACGTCTCAGGTGTTAATCACCTGGATATAAACTATCTGTGTGCCAAATTTTATCCAGATCCTATGTGTTTTATAACAACATACACCACACACATCTATCCAAACTTTTAAATTTATAATATTAGTAAGAATTTACTTCTTACTAATATTATAAATTTAAAAGAATATGACATATAACTTTACTGATTAACTTCTAATATTTAATGGATAATTGACCAGAGTGCATCGACACGCGTCTAGGTAGTTACTTGCTGCGTACAAAATGCCGGGTACGGCCCAAGTAAACTTTATGGTGACTCGGAATATGACGCGAGTTATCTCATAGTAACAAGTTCACATAAATTTAGTGGGAACTTATTAAGAGGGAACAATATTTACGTGGCTTTTTCTTAGTCCTGAGTCGACAGAGACAAGTCCTGATTTGGACCCTGTTGGTGGCAATAGGCTCGCCTCATACATGAGACTTAAACATAACTGGCAAAATCTGGGTGGCCTATTCAATCAAATCATGCTTCATTTGTTAAATAAAGGCTTTCAGCCTGACCCACCTGATTCTAGAACTTCTGTAGGATTTAGTATTTCCCGGAATAAAAATAAATGACTGTGATTCAGGGCACGAAAGGTTGTTTCGTAAACTCAGCAATACCTATTGTTTCAATTAAGCAGCGTAATAGTAATCTAATCCTATATAGTAGTAATAGTAATCTATTTCTGCTAATTCATGAATCCCAATACATTTAGAAACAGCACTAACAGAACTATATTTTCTTTAACAACTACGCAGAACTATGTAGCTCGATAAAGCTTTTTCTATTGTTAAAAGCGCACCTTCACCGTAAGTCAAGCGGGCAAGCTAATTGCGTTAAAACTTCAGCCTTCGCAGAAATCCAGGAAGAGTTCCACCTTATTCTTTTAAAATGAACCGTAAAACTCTCTAAGGGGGTTTTATTACGAAGACGAACAAGCATCTGGACTTAGAAATAAATAGGTCAATGCGGGAAACTCGTTGTTCTTCGTTTAATGTCATAAAAATAATAACAGATTAAATGCAGTTGACACTATTGAGCCCGACGTCATAGCCGAGACCGTGCGAGAGGTCCAATGGATTGTCAGAATGGGTTACCGGGCTAAAGAAGAAATATGGATGGGTTTTAGTCAGTAAGAGTCTGACACTCCCTTCCACCCCATCCAAAGCGGGGAGGGGGACATTTGATGATTGCCCAACCTCAAAAAAAACCTCCGACACCACGCAGCTTCCTGAACAACGGTCCCAGTTAAGCGGTCGGACTATAGTATGATATTCCTTTTTTAAAGCTCGATGTTAACGCCATCGCTCTGTATTGTCATTGATATTGGTACACATTGCACATTGAGAAATTCTAGATAGAAAACCCAATGACACTGGCTGACTTGGGGATCGATCTCAACAGCGCATGCAGTAGCGCTTGTGACCTCTCTACAAACGAAGCATTATTAGAGGCAAAAATTTTAAATTTAAAAAAGTTGTTAGAAACAAAACAAAAGTGTTAGTAATACTCGGTGCCCAGCAGAATTGGCGAAAACTTATTTATTTCGCCAACACACAAAACTTTTTACTGAAACAAAAATGCTTTACATGCACTGCTCTTTCCCATTCAAAATCCAAGCGAAATAAAGCTACTAATAAATATTCGCCGATCTTACCGTATACGTCGGCCACAACACCTGAGTGCTGACCATAGCTCGCCACGCACCCTGAGGCACATAAACTATGAATAAGTCATGCCCACCGAATACGTAATGTATGCGGTCCAACTAAGGATTTACTGAAGGTGAATTTTTGAATTCAGATTCGCACTTATGGTTATGGTGTGAAATTTCAAACATTCTATAAACTAAGGATTCAACTAAATCAGTTTAAAAACGAATTTAGTAAAATGTTATGTTTTAAATCAATATAAATCATGTCGTGATTTAAAATTTTATTAATTTTCCTCAGAATTTTCAGTTAAAACTTGATTCTCTTGAAATCGTAATTTAAAACAAAGTAGTTTTTTAAAGTCATTCTTTTTTTAAATGGTTAAGGTTTTTGACTTTTTCCGTTATGCATTATAAAAAAAATCTTTGAAAAATCTTTCATAACGTTTTTCAAGAACTACAATCTGACATTTATAAAATAACTCAAGACAAAAACAAAAGGAACAATGCTAATAAATCTCGTTCTTGGTACAGAAAAACCACTATAGAATAATTCAATTTGAAAGAAAACTTCTAGAGAGAAGTTAGTACCTACTTTTATCGCTCGTTAAATTATAACTTTAGAAGCGCACGTACAAAAATAGGAATAAACTTAATAAATTGACTTATAACATTGTTAGTCCATTTCTTAAGTCATTGACTGCCACGCAGCAGACACAATAGAAAAACTATTGTTCGCGGTCACCGGTGACCGCGTTGGCGCTCAACGTGTTAAAGTATTATTATTTTGACCTTTTAGAAGTAGCTTGCATTGTTGAATCAACCTATTTATAAATTAGTCAATCAATCTGCCTTTTTTTTTTTTTTTTTAAGGCTGGGAAATCATCCAATGACTGCTCCCGCTCTGGGTGGAGCGGAAGGGAGTGTCAGACTCTTACTGACTAAAACCCATTCATGTTCCTTCCGTAGCCCTTTATGTTCCGGGGTAGCGGTAACCCTTTCGGACAATCCCGCTTACCCGGCAGGCTTGGCCCTGAGGGGCCCCTTCATATGCTGACATCTCTTTGAGGCGCGCGTGGAACATATACGCGCCGCACGGCACGGGTCTGGTGCTGATCGGACGGTGAGTCACCCATTACTCACCGTCCGCAGGCCCGCGCCTACGGTGGCCGGGAGTCGTCACGTGGCTCCCGACGCCCGGAGCGTCTCCCGCGGCGGCTGGGACGGGAGGACCTTTCTCTCTCCCATCCCGCCACCTCCTTCGCGAGCATAACTTTTTCGCAGAAGGAGGTGACTGCCTCCCACTCCCTCTCGCCCCGGACCATGGCTTGCACCAGGGCCGGGCGCGAGAGGTCGCCGCCGCCGATCGCCTCTTCTGCCTAGCCTTTTCTCAGCAACAATGGGGTCGGCTTCCAGTCAAACCGGATGCAGCAGCAGTTTTTCCACGGAGCGACTGCCTATCTTACCCCCACAACCCAGTCAGTAACTGAGTAATACGATACCCCTTGGTAAGACTGGCTGTCAGACTTTCGAGCTTATTACGAACCGTAACGACTGTCACAGATCCACGAATAACAGCCCGGACTAACATCGAGTCACGACGGAGTCTCGGTATGTAAAGATGGTCGCCCATCCACGGATCAACCTTTACAAGCGTAGCTTAACTTAATGGATCGATCCGGGTGGCTGTTATTACTTAGTCACAAGCTCCTCTCTATCTATCAATTAGTACACTTCATATAGGCTTAATCAAATAGGCGATCATCAGAGTAATTATTCACTCTTAATGAGAGAGATCACACATATTTCTTTATTTTTATACACCAAGGTACAGCTTCTGTAACTACAAAATAACAAATAACAGTTATGGGCATATACATGTGCCAATAACAAGTGACAACGAACAGTAATAACCTAAGCTAAAAACGAAATGTATAAAAAATCTATATGATTGAGTGAAATCATCAAATGACTCCTTTCGCTCTGGGTGGAAGCGGAAGGGAATGTCAGACTTTTACGGACTAAAACCCATCCATGTTTCTTCCTTAGCCCTTTATGTTCTGGGGTAGCGGTAACGTTTACGGACAATCCTGCTGACCTAACAACACAACTGACAATTATACTATTACTTGACGTTTTAAACTTAAGGCTGATCCTATAAATAATTTCATTACTTGCGTATTATTTGCTTAAAACGTTCCATCGATGGATACTAAATACACTCCAGCCTTAATACCACTCCCCGTACTGTAGGCATAAAAGCTCATTAACATAACATAAAATTAACATACATATTAGGTAACAAAGTTCCCACAATAGGCTCCTACGTTTCCACGCTACAGTTACCCTTCCTAGGTAAAGTTACGGCAATAGAATCCTCTCTGTGACTCCGCAAGTGCTCTATGTTAAAATATTTAGTCCCATTCATAGCTCTATGCGATTTGAAATTGTTTGCATACATATTGCCTTGTTGCTCGCGGACTAATTCCGCAAGAATTGGAATTCATGTCCAATGCATTTTGAAATGTTGAAGCTAACTTTGTTTATAGAAAAATGGTTTTAGAATAAGAGAATGAAGGATGATTATTACTCTTTAGGGAAAATCTGAAAATGTATGTACCCTGGGGTTAACCACCACCACTAATAGCCTTAATATTTTAGGAGAGAGATGGACCTTTTGTATAGCTGCATTTCTTTTCCACACTGAGTTATTATTAATACTGATATTTGAGGTAGTGGTACTGTCGCATGCTGCTTTCAGCAAGGCCATTTAAGCAATGTGTGTATTTTTTGTGCGAAGTTGTAGATATTGTGAGATAACAAATAAGGAATACTGGAGTGTACATATATTAGATATTTAATAAGGGCAGCAAAATCATGAACACTTAAACACATTCATCACATAATTGAATTGGATTGGAAACTACGACCATGCTGGTCATTGAAGAACGTACTATTTACTGTTCTCAGTTTCTGACTTTACACACTGTTGAAGATGTGTATGTTTATGAAACAACCATATCAGGCTTCTTCTCCATTGGGATCGGGCTGTTATCCACAATGCGAGTTTGTGGATGTTACCTGTTTTCGATTTTTATGTTGTCTCACGATGTTTTCTCTTCACCGTTTTTGAGAACAGTAGTTATGAAACAATTTACACGAAGTACAGCGACTTTCTGGGTTCGAACTAACAACCTATCACTCGTAAGTCGCGGCACCACAGCTCACACAGGAACATTAACAGGCTTGGAAAAAAAAACTAGTTTGAAAAGCTAAGCTAACTAGGCTAAAAGATTACTGTTGCTACACAAGTAAATACCTAAGCAGCGGTCTGGCACGCTGCCAATACAAAGTGCAGTTATATCAACTATTTATGCCAAATGCGGTTTTAAATAGCGGCTTTGTACTAATCTTAGTTCTATACATTTGAAATAGGGTAGGATACCCAGGGGCTTTTTAATGAGGAGAAAGTACAACTTTACCTAGCAGGTATAGTTCTGTAATGTTTCTTCAGTGTGCTAATTTGGGGTTATTGTAAACTCGTCATAATGAAAATTTGCCACAAGTAAAAATTATAGTAAACTCGCCACAGTCTTATCTGTCTCACGAAAACTTGCCACAGCTTTAAAAGTACCGATAGCAAACGAAGTAGTAGAGTTTCATGGCCATGGCCACATGGCCCATGGATCATGTTTTTTGATACAGTCTGAAAAAGTTCCTGGTCTTTATCTGGACGAGTTTACTACCTATACCTGTTGTGAATTATTTTGTCACTGTGGCAAGTTAACCAATATTTTTAAATGTGGCGAATTTTCGTTGTGGTGAGTTTACAATAACCCCAAATTTGTATACATATCCAATCAGCCGGGTAACTAACGTCATCACGCCTGTATCCTCCAAAGCGGTAAGCAGAGGCCTATAATATTCCCACTGCTGGGACACAGGGCTCCTCTCTTCGAGATGAAGTGGACTGTCATCTACCACGCAGGCCCATTGCGGGTTGGTAGAAGTCACATGTCTTCGAGTTTTTGGTTCGAGAACCTGCCGGTTTTCTCCGATGTTTTCCTTCACCGTTTTGAGCGCAGTGGTGGTGGAAATTATTTCCAAGAGTAAAGCGCCTGTCTGGGTTCCAACCCACGACTTACAACTCAAGTTGGTGCTGTTACCACTGGACTACCATTGCTTCAGAATCGCATAGTACAGACGCCAACACATCAAGCTATCCTTAACTGTCAAATTTTCTCAATTTAAAATGAACCTTATGTCTTTGCAATAAAGATGAAATACTATGAAAGAAATTTGACAGATTGTGGTAACTTGATATGCTGGCCTCTGTACATCTACATTTCGCCAGTAAGGTTGAAGTTCCATGTAACACGGGGCGAAAATAATTATTACTTTGTAGTTGTTGCCTCCTTTTACCTTTAACCTTAGAGCACCTCTGCTTAACCCTTCGCGAAAGAAGGGCTTGATGTTACGCTAAGCTGTCAAAAAGTAAAAAAAAGAGTCAAATCATATTTTATTTCAGGTAAGCACTTTTGAACGTCAAAATGAACAAATAGAATTGATTCTAGTCGCCCCTACCGAAAGGTAGTTTCGTATGAAGAAGAATGGGCAAGAAACTCCACCGTTACTCGGTTGTTAAACCGAAGTAAACTATCTATGACGTCATAGAAGGCTGCTTCTATCGAAGTAGGTTAAAAATTCATGTTCCATTAGTAGCTGTGAACAATATTTCAAAAAACCCGGTTTCCAGTTCATGCTTTGAAGAGGGAAATTCAAAGGGGGAATGTTTGAAAGACGCGAGGCAAGCGCATTGTTTCCCAAAGATTCTCATTTCGCAGCGGTAAAAATACGAGTAGCTTTATATTTTACAGTTTCTTAATTTTCAGATGGCGCTGGACACTTTTGGAATGGTCTGACGCTTCTTAACTGTTCTTTGGAATTAATTTTATTGTTTCCCACTTCGACGGATAGTTTGCATCTTTTATAACTTTATTTTTATAACCAACTTGCATTCACACAAACAAGTGATTGGTCTGTAAAAAGTTAAAATGACCAACGAAATATTATTATGAAAATTATAAATATAAACAAAAACCCTGACTTTATGAAATAAATAATTTTATAGTAATATTTTATACTTGGTACAAAATTAATGTGACAAAAACGTATAATGTGACGTATTTTTGCCGCGTTCTGTCGTACCCTACTGTAAATCGCTGCAGTCGTTGTACCTGACCTTAGACGATGTTAAACTTACTCATAACTGGCCGTGTATGACCGATTTATGAACGTAAACGAAGCAACAAGAGTATGTAAGGAGGTTAGCAGGCGTACTATAGTTTCTGCCTACCCCTCTTGGGAAAAAGGCGTGAGTTTATGCATGTAAGCTAAATGTGAACATGCAACTTTGTATTCCTACTTGTTCGTATCCGATGGCGTTAGCTTTATTTGAATCTGGAATAATTGGCTGTACTTAGGCAGAGTGAACAACATAATACACAAAATAAACACTGAAATACTGCAAACACTAAAAGCATGAATATAAACCAGATGACGATAAAAACAAATAAGTAAGTTTTCGGAAAAGTTTTTGATAAGGACCTCCTTGGAGTACGACCCTTGGACATTCCGCCCGTTATGACGGAGCGATAATTTACTAGATTCGCTCCATTTTTCCTCAAAACTCGCATATGTATGTACAGTCACGCCTATTTCACTTCGAATGGTGGCACATAAAAGTTGGGTCCGCTGTATCTTTTGATAGTTATGTGTGATATGGCAGTAATGTTCCCGATTTTGTGATCGCGTTTGTAAATAATGCGAGAGGTGAAGTTATGAGCGGTTTGTATATTAAACAGTTTTTGCGATAGTAGTACACACATCAAAAGTGTCTAGGGATCAACATATATTTTTGCAATAACTTTTCTCTTGATTGATATTAATTTAAATTTTCTTTAAGGATTCATCAAATAAAGTGTTTTCGTTTGTCACAGTAACGATAAACCAAGTCACCTTTGCATTAATAAAGAAATTTGCCATTTTCCTAATAAAGGGATTTTTGACATTTGAACCACTAACATTAAAGTTCGAAAAAAAGACTGAAATAACAGTTTTCTTTAAAATTTTATTGGGTAACTTAAACAATTAATAATCCGTGTTTCTACCGCGAACACTAACAACACAAGAACATCGGTTTGGCATACTCAAAATGAGTTCATCCAAATCACGCTGTGGAATGGCCGCCCATGTTCGTTGCAACAACAAAAAAAGGTGTTATCAGTCGACTTTGGACACGTTACCGAAGCACTGGTACCGTGGCTGAGCGCCATGAAGGACGGTATCGCTGCACCACACGGAGACAAGACCGATACATTCAAATCTTAACTCGAAGAGCTCCAACAATAACCGCCATGATGTTAGCCGTGAGGCTTCATCACTCTTCAGGGAACTTAATTAGCGACCAAACAGTCAGAAACCGCTTGCATGAAGTGAACCTTCATTCCCGAAGACCGCTACGGGTACCACCTATAGCAATGCACAATCGTAGGATTCGATATCAATGGGCTCTTGAACACAGAAATTGGGCAGAAGAACAATGGCGTTTCGTGTGCTTTTCTGATGAGTCTCGTTTTGGTATGAGACCGGATACAAGACGTATACGACACTGGAGAACCCCTGGACGCCAACAGCGATTAAAATCCTGCCAGGAAGTCCATCCTTATAGTGGTGGAACCATCATGGTATGGGCGGGTATTTGGATCGGCGGAAGAACTGAGTTGATTTGGATCAGAGGCAACCTCAACGCTCAAATTTATGCTGAGACGATTGTATCTGACGTCATCGTTCCTCTACAAGTGCAAATCGGTCCCTTATTTCAGTTAATGCATGATAATGCACGACCGCACACCGCAAGAGTTGTAAGACAGACTCTCGCCGCAGCTAACATCAATGTCCTGCCCTGGCCTGCTCAGTCGCCAGACTTGAACCCGATTGAGCATGCATGGGATATGCTACAGAGAAGAGCTCTGCCGAATATGGAGGGTATCCAGTTGCAAGAAGACCTTTTTTTGTTGTTGCAACGAACATGGGCGGCCATTCCACAGCGTGATTTGGATGAACTCATTTTGAGTATGCCAAACCGATGTTCTTGTGTTGTTAGTGTTCGCGGTAGAAACACGGATTATTAATTGTTTAAGTTACCCAATAAAATTTTAAAGAAAACTGTTATTTCAGTCTTTTTTTCGAACTTTAATGTTAGTGGTTCAAATGTCAAAAATCCCTTTATTAGGAAAATGGCAAATTTCTTTATTAATGCAAAGGTAACTTGGTTTATCGTTACTGTGACAAACGAAAACACTTTATTTGATGAATCCTTAAAGAAATTTAAATTAATATCAATCAAGAGAAAAGTTATTGCAAAAATATATGTTGATCCCTAGACACTTTTGATGTGTGTATATACATTTTAGAGTTAATTACTGGGGCAAGTTTAAAATACATAGTTATGATTACGTACTGGAGACGTCATGTGGTTCCATTTGTGATAGCAAACAAGTAGCTCAAGAATTTGTAAATTTCTTTACTAGTATTCCCCTAAAAACCAAAGAATCTCTAAATTCCTCGCCTTCCCTCTCTTTTGGCGTCTGTACTATGCGATTCTGAAGCAATGGTAGTCCAGTGGTAACAGCACCAACTTGAGTTGTAAGTCGTGGGTTGGAACCCAGACAGGCGCTTTACTCTTGGAAATAATTTCCACCACCACTGCGCTCAAAACGGTGAAGGAAAACATCGGAGAAAACCGGCAGGTTCTCGAACCAAAAACTCGAAGACATGTTACTTCTACCAACCCGCAATGGGCCTGCGTGGTAGATGACAGTCCACTTCATCTCGAAGAGAGGAGCCCTGTGTCCCAGCAGTGGGAATATTATAGGCCTCTGCTTACCGCTTTGGAGGATACAGGCGTGATGACGTTAGTTACCCGGCTGATTGGATATGTATACAAATTTGGGGTTATTGTAAACTCACCACAACGAAAATTCGCCACATTTAAAAATATTGGTTAACTTGCCACAGTGACAAAATAATTCACAACAGGTATAGGTAGTAAACTCGTCCAGATAAAGACCAGGAACTTTTTCAGACTGTATCAAAAAACATGATCCATGGGCCATGTGGCCATGGCCATGAAACACTACTACTTCGTTTGCTATCGGTACTTTTAAAGCTGTGGCAAGTTTTCGTGAGACAGATAAGACTGTGGCGAGTTTACTATAATTTTTACTTGTGGCAAATTTTCATTATGACGAGTTTACAACAACCCCAAATTAGCACACTGAAGAATCATTACAGAACTATAACTGCTAGGTAAAGTTGTACTTTCTCCCCATTAAAAAGCCCCCGGGTATTCTACCCTATTTCAAATGTATAGAACCAAGATTAGTACAAAGCCGCTATTTAAAACCGCATTTGGCATAAATAGTTGATATAACTGCACTTTGTATTGGCAGCGTGCCAGACCGCTGCTTAGGTATTTACTTGTGTAGCAACAGTAATCTTTTAGCCTAGTTAGCTTAGCTTTTCAAACTAGTTTTTTTTTCCAAGCCTGTTAATGTTCCTGTGTGAGCTGTGGTGCCGCGACTTACGAGTGATAGGTTGTTAGTTCGAACCCAGAAAGTCGCTGTACTTCGTGTAAATTGTTTCATAACTACTGTTCTCAAAAACGGTGAAGAGAAAACATCGTGAGACAACATAAAAATCGAAAACAGGTAACATCCACAAACTCGCATTGTGGATAACAGCCCGATCCCAATGGAGAAGAAGCCTGATATGGTTGTTTCATAAACATACACATCTTCAACAGTGTGTAAAGTCAGAAACTGAGAACAGTAAATAGAACGTTCTTCAATGACCAGCATGGTCGTAGTTTCCAATCCAATTCAATTATGTGATTAATGTGTTTAAGTGTTCATGATTTTGCTGCCCTTATTAAATATCTAATATATGTACACTCCAGTATTCCTTATTTGTTATCTCACAATATCTACAACTTCGCACAAAAAAATACACACATTGCTTAAATGGCCTTGCTGACAGCAGCATGCGACAGTACCACTACCTCAAATATCAGTATTAATAATAACTCAGTGTGGAAAAGAAATGCAGCTATACAAAAGGTCCATCTCTCTCCTAAAATATTAAGGCTATTAGTGGTGGTGGTTAACCCCAGGGTACATACATTTTCAGATCTTCCCTAAAGAGTAATAATCATCCTTCATTCTCTTATTCTAAAACCATTTTTCTATAAACAAAGTTAGCTTCAACATTTCAAAATGCATTGGACATGAATTCCAATTCTTGCGGAATTAGTCCGCGAGCAACAAGGCAATATGTATGCAAACAATTTCAAATCGCATAGAGCTATGAATGGGACTAAATATTTTAACATAGAGCACTTGCGGAGTCACAGAGAGGATTCTATTGCCGTAACTTTACCTAGGAAGGCTAACTGTAGCGTGGAAACGTAGGAGCCTATTGTGGTAACTTTGTTACCTAATATGTATGTTAATTTTATGTTATGTTAATGAGCTTTTATGCCTACAGTACGGGGAGTGGTATTAAGGCTGGAGTGTATTTAGTATCCATCGATGGAACGTTTTAAGCAAATAATACGCAAGTAATGAAATTATTTATAGGATCAGCCTTAAGTTTAAAACGTCAAGTAATAGTATAGTTGTCAGTTGTGTTGTTAGGTCAGCAGGATTGTCCGTAAACGTTACCGCTACCCCAGAACATAAAGGGCTAAGGAAGAAACATGGATGGGTTTTAGTCCGTCAAAGTCTGACACTCCCTTCCGCTTCCACCCAGAGCGAAAGGAGTCATTTGATGATTTCACTCAATCAAAAAAAAAAGTAGTGTTGTTATTGTTGTAGTGAAGTTGTCTTTATAGATTTTTTATACATTTCGTTTTTAGCTTAGGTTATCACTGTTCGTTGTCACCTGTTATTGGCACATGTATATGCCCATAACTGTTATTTGATATTTTGTAGTTACAGAAGCTGTACCTTGGTGTACCTTTATAAAAATAAAGAAATATGTGTGATCTCTCTCATTAAGAGTGAATAATTACTCTGATGATCGCCTATTTGATTAAGCCTATATGAAGTGTACTAATTGATAGATAGCGAGGAGCTTGTGACTTAGTAATGACAGCCACCCGGATCGATCCATTAAGTTAAGCTACGCTTGCCAAGGTTGATCCGTGGATGGGCGACCATCTTTACATACCGAGACTCCGTCGTGGCTCGATGTTAGTCCGGGCTGTTATTCGTGGATCTGAGACACTCGTTACGGTTCGTAATAAGCCCGAAAGTCTGACAGCCAGTCTTACCAAGGGGTATCGTATTACTCAGTTACTGACTGGGTTGTGGGGGTAAGATAGGCAGTCGCTCCGTGAAAAAACTGTTGCTGCATCTGGTTTGACTGGAAGCCGACCCCATTGTTGCTGAGAAAAGGCTAGGCAGATTGATTGACTAATTTATAAATAGGTTGATTCAACAATGCAAGCTATATCTAAAAGGTCGAAATAATAATACTTTAAGAAATAGACTGACAACGTTATAAGTCAATTTATAAGTTTATTCCTATTTTTGTACGTGCGCTTCTAAAGTTATAATTTAACGAGCAATAAAAGTAGGTAGTAACTTCTCTCTAGAAGTTTTCTTTCAAATTGAATTATTCTATAGTAGTTTTTCTGTACCTAGAACGACCTTTATTAGCATTGTTCCTTTTGTTTTTGTCTTGAGTTATTTTATAAATGTCAGATTGTAGTTCTTGAAAAACGTTATGAAAGATTTTTCAAGCATTTTTTTTATAATGCATAACGGAAAAAGTTAAAAACCTTAACCATTTAAAAAAAGAATGACTTAAAAAAACTACTTTGTTTTAAATTACGATTTCAAGAGAATCAAGTATTAACTGAAAATTCTGAGGAAAATTAATAAAATTTTAAATCACGACATGATTTATATTGATTTAAAACATAACATTTTACTAAATTCGTTTTTAAACTGATTAAATTTCACACCATAACCATAAGTGCGAATCTGAATTCAAAAATTCACCTTCAGTAAATCCTTAGTTGGACCGCATACATTACGTATTCGGTGGGCATGACTTATTCATAGTTTATGTGCCTCAGGGTGCGTGGCGAGCTATGGTCAGCACTCAGGTGTTGTGGCCGACGTATACTGTAAGACCGGCGAATATTTATTAGTAGCTTTATTTCGCTTGGATTTTGAATGGGAAAGAGCAGTGCATGTAAAGCATTTTTGTTTCAGTAAAAAGTTTTGTGTGTTGGCGAAATAAATAAGTTTTCGCCAATTCTGCTGGGCACCGAGTATTTCTAACACGTTTGTTTTGTTTCTAACAACTTTTTTAAATTTAAAATTTTTGCCTCTAATAATGCTTCGTTTGTAATGGTCACAAGCGCTACTGCATGCGCTGTTGAGATCGATCCCTAAGTCAGCCATTGTCATTAGGTTTTCTATCTAGAATTTCTCAATGTGCAATGTGTACCAATATCAATGACGATACAAAGCGATGGCGTTAACATGACACATCGAGCTTTAAAAAAGGAATATTATACTGTAGTCCGACCGCTTAACTGGGACCGTTGTTCAGGAAGCTGCGTGGTGTCGGAGGTTTTTTTTTTGAGGTTGGGCAATCATCAAATGTCCCCCTCCCCGCTTTGGGTGGGGTGGAAGGGAGTGTCAGACTCTTACTGACTAAAACCCATCCATATTTCTTCTTTAGCCCGGTAACCCATTCTGACAATCCTTTGGACCTCACGCACGGTCTCGGCTATGACGTCAGGCTCAATAGTGTCAACTGCATTTAATCTGTTATTATTTTTATGACATTGAACGAAGAACAACGAGTTTCCCGCATTGACCTATTTATTTCTAAGTCCAGATGCTTGTTCGTCTTCGTAATAAAACCCCCTTAGAGAGTTTTACAGTTCATTTCAAAAGAATAAGGTGGAACTCTTCCTGGATTTCTGCGAAGGCTGAAGTTTTAACGCAATTAGCTTGCCCGCTTGACTTACGGTGAAGGTGCGCTTTTAACAATAGAAAAAGCTTTATCGAGCTACATAGTTCTGCGTAGTTGTTAAAGAAAATATAGTTCTGTTAATTCTGTTTCTAAATGTATTGGGATTCTTTGAATTAGCAGAAATAGATTACTATTACTACTATATACGATTAGATTACTATTACGCTGCTTAATTGAAACAATAGGTATTGCTGAGTTTACGAAACAACCTTTCGTGCCCTGAATCACAGTCATTTATTTTTATTCCGGGAAATACTAAATCCTACAGAAGTTCTAGAATCAGGTGGGTCAGGCTGAAAGCCTTTATTTAACAAATGAAGCATGATTTGATTGGATAGGCCACCCATATTTTACCAGTTATGTTTAAGTCTCATGTATGAGGCGAGCCTATTGCCACCAACAGGGTCCAAATCAGTGCTGCTGCTGACTGTCGCGGGCTCGATTCCTGCACGGAACAAATCTTTGTACGACCTACAATTATTTTCCGGGTAAGCGGGATTGTCCGAAAGGAACATGGATGGGTTTTAGTCAGTAAGAGTCTGACACTCCCTTCCGCTCCACCCAGAGCGGGAGCAGTCATTGGATGATTTCCCAGCCTTAAAAAAAAAAAAAAATGTCCAAATCAGGACTTGTCCCTGTCCACTCAGGACTAAGATAATACTTAAGGGGAAAAAGCCACGTAAATGTTGTTCCCTATTAATAAGTTCACACTAAATTTATGTGAACTTGTTACTATGAGATAACTCGCGTCATATTCCGAGTCACCATAAAGTTTACTTGGGCCGTACCCGGCATTTTGTACGCAGCAAGTAACTACCTAGACGCGTGTCGATGCACTCTGGTCAATTATCCATTAAATATTAGAAGTTAATCAGTAAAGTTATATGTCATATTCTTTTAAATTTATAATATTAGTAAGAAGTAAATTCTTACTAATATTATAAATTTAAAAGTTTGGATAGATGTGTGTGGTGTATGTTGTTATAAAACACATAGGATCTGGATAAAATTTGGCACACAGATAGTTTATATCCAGGTGATTAACACCTGAGACGTACTTTTCATCCCGTTACTATGTTCCCGTGGGATATTTCAGACATGTGTGTGAAGCTGCTGGTAGAAGCTAGTAAGTATTAGTTCACCACGGCAGTGCTATCTTCAAATAGCCCTTAATTCCAGAGACAGTTTACTTTCACGCATAAGCTATAAAATCTCGCATTACTCCCGCTTAGCTTGTACTACTCTATCACACAAAATCTCCGATCACGCACCCGCGTATGATTTAGTCACGGCAAAGTGTCTTACCTTGTGAAATGTTACTAAAGTTGACGACACACCGAGAATACTAAGGAGCCATGTAAATGTTGTTCTTGATATTTATATCGGTAAGTTTGCGAGTTGGGTTCGGCAGTTCGGCCGTAACCGTGTCGGGAATTAGGAGTGTAAATCATGTTCGAAGTTTTTTGATTCTGATAAATTACTTGTGTGTGAGTGGATTATATTTGAGTAGCTTTTGCTAGCGGCTTCGCCCGCGTGTATGTAGGAAATTATCCCTCGGGAACCGTACATTTTTCCGGGATAAAATGTAGGTTATGTGATATTCCAGACTATAATCTCTATGCCAAGTTTCATCCAGATCCGTTCAGTAGTTTTTGAGTTTATTCGTTACAAACATACATACAAATCTATCCTCTTTATAATATTATAGTATAGACTAGCTTTTGCTCGCGACTTCTTTACAATACAGTAATGACGCATTCCCGCACGGAACTGCATAAACTGCGGAAATACATACCTACATAATATTATGTAGGTATGTATTTACAAAAAAAAATGTAATTAAGTAGTTTATCAGCCATCGCGTTACCATAACACAAGCATTAGGTTGCTTAGCTTGGGACTGTATGGCGTTGTGTGAAATGTCCAAGGATATTATTATTATTACATTTTGTACAAAACTCCTTAGTAAGCAATAATTAAAAAACCTAGGTGAAACCTTATGTTTAACCTACCTGGTTGGTTATAACTGGCTGAAATCTAATTTCAAATAATTAGAATAGATAGAAGTGACGTCTAGGGTCTTGGTTGCTAGGCGCGAAGTTGTAAATAAGTATCTTGAAGTAATCTTAATATTTTCTTTCTTGGTGTGGTTAGTGACTAACCTGGTGTCAGAGTTTTTATGCTGCCCATGGGCCTCTGACTTAGCTTCACATGCTGAGAAATATCTCTCAGGCATGCCGGTTTTCTTACGATGTTTTCTTTCAACGTTTTTAAAGCAAGTGATAATTATACAATACGGTACATAATTATTGGTGTCTTTACTGTCCCCGGATTTGAAAAGTGGTATTACCTTGCTGTATTTCATTAAATCCGGGAAGATGCCTTGATCCACACATAAATTAAATATGAAGGCTAAATAAGGTGCTATCGTCTCAATGATCGAGGTACAGACTTTACTGGACATTCCCCAAAGATCTTCGGTCAATTTGATTTTAATTTGTTTAAAAGTTTTAAGTACTATTATGGGGTTAACATGCTTAAAGTTGAATTCAATTAGGCAGGCTGAAACGTTTGCCTTTACCAAATGTAAAAAGTAGTGATTGTGAGATAGTATTGAATCAAGAGAAACTAGAATTTGTCGATAAAACTGTTTTCCTGGGGATCACGCTCGACTCAAGGCTACAATGGGGTCCTCATTTAACATCTCTTGCAGGACGGCTAAGTTCTGCAGCATATGCTGTCAGAAAGATCCGTCAGTATACTGATGTAGATACCGCGAGGCTAGTCTATTTTAGTTATTTTCATAGTATTATGTCTTACGGTATTTTACTTTGGGGACGAGCTGCAGACATCGAGTCTATTTTTATTCTGCAGAAAAGAGCTATCAGAGCCATTTATAATCTTCGTAGGCGCGATTCTCTAAGGGAACGGTTTAAGCTTATTAACATCATGACTGTACCTTGTCAATATATCTATGAAAACATCATGTACGCAAGGAAAAATCTGCATCTTTTTAGTAAAAGAGGTGAAAGACACAACTATTTCACTAGAAATAGGGACCAATTAGTTCAACCAGGTTTCAGGCTGGCTAAAGTAGATTCATCTTTCATGGGGTACTGTTTAAAATGTTACAATAAAATACCTCCCCACATTCTTGAACTTAATGAAACAAAATTTAAAACTTGTATAAAACGCACACTATGCAGCCAAGCGTATTATAAATTGGGAGATTACATTGCTGATAAAAATGCTTGGGTCAATGCTAGTCCAGCTCCACAAGGGCGCATCAACTAATTTATTAGACTACTGAAAACTGTTGGAGCTGCGGAAGATCAACAACAAAAAAAAGAAACATCTTTGCATTGTATAAATTCAATCTCTTAATATTGTATAACTGCTTGCCACATATGTGAGTACTATGTACCTACTATAAAGCGACCAGTTTCTGGGTGCGTCTTTCATTGACTTGAATATGCCCTGGCGGCTGAGAGTATGCCATGCTCACTTTAATGTCTCGCTGATGGTGGCGTGTGTGTTGGATCATTTAGCTCCCTTCAAAATGGTTGAGCTGAATGGTGCTATTATGCGTCATGTTCGTGAACGGGCGCTGTCAGTAGGGACTGGTCATCTCTTAGCGGCTAAGGCTTGTTTTAATTTAACTATTGAATAGTTTTTACATATTTTATATCTGATGCTTTTAACGTTCTGCATCGTTCTTACATGTATAATATTAATATGAACTATGTAACCAATATTTTGTAACCATATTTTGTTTAAAAGAGTGTCCATGGAGTTTCTTGCCCGTTCTTCTCCATAGGTACCTACTCCTTTGGAATGGGCAACTAGCTTCATTTCTCGGACTGACCGACACCTTGACAATTCAAAAGTGCCTGTAATTGGTTTATTTGAAATAAATACTTTGAGTTTGAGTTTGAGTTTGAATACATTCCTTTTGGTTGAACTGTTTTATGATTAGAAAGAAAGAAATAAAACTAATTTATTTGAGCCTAGGTCAAGGGTATGCAGTATTCACACAAAAACAAACAAAAAAAAACTTGAAACAGTAGTGTGCGCCTGACGGCTGCGCCAAAATAGCTCATGCCGTGGCAGCGGTCATTGATCACACTATTTTCGTCAGTCGCACTAGGGCAGATTTCACTAATAAAACTTTGACGTTTAAGAGTGTCACTATTTTCTATGGAATATTGACACTGACAGATCTTAAACTTAGATGTGCTGATCGCGTTCAGTTCTATTAGTAAAATTAGCGCTTACTAGAGGTGTACTTTTTTCAGCCTCCTTAGTTTGATAAGATGGGTACATATTAATTAATATCTACATACAATCATAATAAAAAAAACAAATATACAAAATCTTTTTGCAAATTAGTCTGCTTTGAGCAGTTGATTTTTAGGAATTTGGAAACACCCTTTATTCTGGCACGCGACATACCTAATAATATTCCAAAAGTAACCTTTTGTGCTACATCACGCCGGAGGGCAAAAACCCAGTTGAGTTCGAAGTGTAAAGTATCCATAGTCCATATAATACATAATGTTGTCCTCCCTTGCCTTTCAAAGTACCGGAACGGGTCATAGTCCCCCGTACATCGTGTAGCTACCTTTTTTATATGTAGGTATCTCAGTACCACTGTGTATGTGTAAATAAGATAAAGAACCAAAATGTGTTTAAAAGGCACTTTTGGAAATTTATTTGTTCCAAAAACACAATTAGTAATTGGATTTAATAAGACATTTATAACTAACCGATTCTTATTCACGATTATAGCAGTAATAGCCTAGTGGTGTGACCGTTGAACTGGCAAGTCTTACGTCTCGAGTTTGATCCCAAGACACGCACCTCTGACTTTGCGGATTTATGTGCGTATTGTATAATTACCACTTGCTTAAAAACGGAGAAGGAAAACATCGTGAGGATACCCGTGAAATATCTTTTAACAGCAAGTAAAACTTGTACAACCCAGTAACTGGGTAATACGATACCCATTGGTAAAACTGGCTTACAGATTTTCGGGCTTCTGACAACCCGAAACGACTGTCAAAGATGTACAAATAACTGCCGGAACCAACGGCATAACGTTATTTCCGAAGCACTGAAGTCTCGGTATGTAAAAATGGTCTCGGCAAAGTGTAGCTTAACCCTGAAGAACGACCATATACATATTATACCGATGAAATAAGATTAAAAAGTACATGTCGAAATAATCATCACCGCTGTGCTTGTCTCATTCCTTCTCATAGAGGATTGATCAGTAATTTCCCGATAATTGTTACAATTCATCGTCTACAAGTACCTATACCCTAAACCCCAGAATTCATAAGCATCTATACTTCAGTTTCCAATGTTCATAAGCACTTTTACGTCAGTGTAAAGGGGTCAGTAGTCCTCTAACAAACGCCGAGCGCCGGTCCGGTCCAGTCCGGTCCAGAGTTCCGGCTTGTTTCCGCCTCAACTTTGCTCTAATTTGAACTTATCCTTTTGCGAAAAGATATATGGATGAGTCGGTTGTGTTTAGGGTAGGGAGTAGATGTTTTTGTGACACTTATATTGTTTAGACAGATTTCAGCCGCTATACTTTTTGATGATAACTCAATTCATAATACATAGATATAGATATATATATCCATTTGGTTCGTCGATAAAAAAAATATATAATTAAAAACCAATCAACAGCGAGTTAGACTCGCGCACCGAGGATTCAGTACCATCGTTGATGATTTCTGTAAAGGTGTGCTATTTAACTATTTGATAACCAAATCGATTACGAGCAAGTTTAAATACTTTAATTTCAACATGAACAACTTAGTTAGCAGTTGGATAGCTCTATGTTGAGGATTAATATAAATAAAACGCGACTCAACAGAACTTTAGTAGAACAATTTCCAAGAAGTTTTTATTGATAGAAATTGTTCGATTAAAGTCGCGTGACATTATCGGGTCGTGTCTGTCAGCCTTAATTTGTCTAAGCTACTTTTTTTTTTTTTTAGGGCTGGGAAATCATCCAATGACTGCTCCCCTAAGCTATTTGCCTATCAAATAAGTTATTCTGATATTCTGCAAAGTGGGACAGGTATAGTCAACACAAATAAATATATTTTTATTTGTTTTAAATGTAAATTTTATAATAATAATATCCTTGGACATTTCCCACAGCGCCATATCGTCCCAAGCTAAGCAACCTAATGCTTGTGTTATGGTAACGAGATGGCTGATATGCTACTTATATAATTTTTTTTTTGTAAATACCTACATATTAAAGATAGAAAAACACCCAGATTCGTAAAAAATACTTGCAGGTCGTACAAATATTTGTTCCGTGCGGGAATCGAACCCACGACATAGTGCGCAGCAGTCAATCGCTCAACCACTACGCCAACCGTGTCGTCAATTTTGTTAGTCATATTACTCCTTGATTTCTATTTCTACAGGTCGTATTTCCTTTGCGTGTCCCAAATAAAATATATTTATTTCCTTATTTCAAATAACATCACACAAGACACCACACACCATTTTAGTAACCCCAAAAGATTGAGGTGTCTAAAATGCCGTATGCTCCTATCTGCGCCTTCCCCTAACATCATTACAAACTTATCAGTAGCTCTCATCTAAACCGGTTTGTAACATCCTGAATATTATCAACCGTATTATTTTGCAAAGACACTCCGTTATTACACTTGGTTATAACGGTTATTGCTCAATGCCCTGGATGAAAAGGCACTTATTCTTGTAATTAACTAGTAATTGAGCTCGACTTTGGTAACAACGGATTGAGACTAGGAGATGGTAACGTAATTAGGGTCACATTGGGTTTTCTAGGGTTATTTATAAGGTATAGGTTATGGTTATTGCGAGAATACCTCGTTGGTCTAGTGGTGGCAAGCGCTACTGCTGAGCATCAAGTCCTGGGTTCGATACCCGGTCGAGCAAAGTGTTATTGTGTTTTTCATCTGGAATGGCTTTGTAGCACCCCGGAGTTTGGATTTGTGTACGGTTGATATAAATAGGCTCTCCTCCTATTAAATGGGACTTAAACATAACTGGCGAAGGGTGTACTGTATAGTACTCTAGGGGGCCTAGATACCTAAAGTCAAATTTTGATTACCGATAACGTAATCAATTCAATCCGAAATGTATGGAATGGACGTAAGCTTTGGAAATGTCACGTGATCAATTGTTTTCGATCGCTAAGACAGTGCTAGACAATGCCAAATTGTGTTACAAAACTCGATCAATATTCGCAAACAAGTGGCGTTTTTAACTATCTGAATCGCTGGGATAACGAATTGTTCGATAACCAATTTTCGAAATCGAATCGACACGGAACGATTGACACTTCTCTAGGCCCCCAGTACTCGGTAGTAGTATAGACAGAGGTTGAGATATCTCCACCTTCTATACCTTCGGGGAGTACAGGTCTGATGATTAGTTATTATAATTGAAGATGCTGAAGATCATAGGTATAAATTTACATGTAGGGTATATTAAAGCAGTTGTGAGGTGATTTTCAAAGCTCCTGGAGGCAGTTCAACGAACATACTAAACCAGTTACATGTTAAACAATACACCTCTATTGCACTCTGAGCAGTCAGTCAACCCAACCACCAAGTTTTGGTGATTGGCTTATGTCATGTCAGATCTTCATCAACAATTGATACGGAAATGTGAGTGATACCTACGCTGACGAAAAATGAACCCTTAGCACAGTAGATGGCATAGAAGTGGTTATAAACTAGTATAAACTGGCCTCACATTCTATTGAATCTCTTTACTGCCTTCAACTCAGCCTATCGCAGTCCACTGCAGGACATAGGCCTCTCTCAGGCTGCACCACAATACACTGTCTTCCACCTTCCACATCCAGTCAGTCCCAACCACCTTCTGAAGGTCATCGGTCCATCAAGCTGGGGGCGTCTCACACTACGCTTGCTGATGCGCGGTCTCCACTTGAGGACTCGTCTGCTCCACCGGCCATCGGTACTGCGACAAACACCCTAGACCTACTACTCTAGGCCTGCTCAATATGTTAACATTGTCGCAACTGTACAAATAAATTAAGATGGAATTTTCATCGTTACGATTAGTACAGACGCCAGCACATCAAGCTATCCCTAACTGACAAATTTTCTCAATTAAAAATGAACCTTATGTCTTTGCAATAAAGTTGAAATACTATTAAAGAAATTTGACAGATTGTGGTAACTTGAGGTGCTGGCCTCTGTACAATAGCCATTATTGTCATTAAATCTTTAAAACTTTTTTTTTTTTTGGAGGGTAAACTTCAAAAGGCGCCTGAACTTTTGGGGAAAAGACCAACGCTCGAAAATGTTTTGGTTTTAAACAACCTGCAAAGAAAACTATTCCTAAGATAGAAATACTAATGTACGCCCAAAAATACTTACAGTTCACCGAGTCAGCAAACATTTCGCTAAACTTGGCTCGCAGGCATCTTGATCGGCAATTGTTTGGCTCACTGTCTACTGTTTGGTTGCCATCTTGATTATCGCTTGTCACTCATTGTTAGCAATAAAGTCACGGAAACTGTGCAGTTAGAGCTGTATTTATAGTTGAAAGAAAATCAAATGCTTTGGGTTGCTCGAAAATGAAAAGTATGGAGCAAGTACTGTGATTCGACATGCAGTGATGCAGCAGTGGGTAGCAGAAGACGGGCATCGTCATCGAGAAAGATTTAGGAAACGCTGACGTGGCGTCGATTCGTTGACGAGGGAACAATAATACACAATAACTTCCATTATGTTGTTATTTTAGAGTATAATCTTAACCTGATAAAGCGCTGGACAAAACAACCATTACCAAAATAATATTGTGGTTTGAAAATTTACAACTTGTGACATTATAACACCAAATTAGCCAGTAGATAATGATCACCAAGTTGGCTCAAATGAAAGGGTGCAACTTTAGCTTATTTTGTTAATTATAAAGACAGATAGTGCGTACTTCGTGGGTATATTGTTGGAGATAAGTAAATGAATCCAGCTAGGTACGTTACATTTTTTGAGTATAGCCATGTAAAGAAAGAAAGAAAATATATTGACACAGTAAAAAAAAAAACAGCAAAAAAAGTAAGTTGTGGGAAAATATACGTCACATTCGCGCAAAACGGCCATCGCTCAGCATAATGCTTCGACCCCTTGCGAGACAGTAGGTATAATTGTCTTCTTCATGGTTAGGTAGGTACACTCTCTTCAATACCTACTATGAAATTACAACTAATTGTCAAAGCTCCTATAAACATCTACAAGCAAGGCGGCACTATTGCCATCGAATGGGCACACGTCCAGACTTTGAGCTGATACTAAGAAATTCCAAATGGAAAACCCAATAACACTTTGCCCGAAATCGAAAACCAGGACCTCGCGCTAGCTCACCGTCCGATCAGGACCAGGCCCGTGCCGGACAACACGTACGTGTTTCAAGCGCGCCACAAAGAGATATCTGCATTAGCGAAGGGGCTCGTTAGGGCCGAAGCCTGCCGAGTCAGCAGGATTGTCCGAAAGGGTTTCCGATACCCGGGAACTAAAGGGGCTAACGAAGGTACATGGATGGATTTTAGTCAGTAAGAGTCTGACACTCCCTTTCGATCCACCCAGAGCGGGAGGAGTCATTTGATGATCCTGCTCCACAGGACAATCTAGTGTCTAGACAAAATCAAACTGGTTGCTAAGTAAATTAGGTAATAATTTATTATTTGTAAAATACTATTTTAACATATTCAAATAACTTCTCACACATCGATTGATTTATTATTATTAACTTTTAGAATGGTTGTAAATATGTACTTCTGACATAATTAAGTTTACCTGCCATTACTTTATGTGTTTTATCTTTTCACCTTTTAGTGGTGTAGTGTTTTTATTCTGGGTGCATCGTCTTCACATATAATGTTATAATTCATGTAGGTATACAAAACATTGTAAAACATTTTAAAAGAGTAACGGTGGAGTTTCTTGCCTATTCTTCTCCACACGAAACTACCTTTTGGAAGGGGCGACTAGAATCAATTAAATTTCTTGTTCATTTTGACGTTCGAAAGTGCCTTACTTTTGCCTATTTGAAATAAAAGATTTGACTTTGACTTTAATGATTTCGCACCCTAAAAAAAAGGGCCTCGCGCTCAGCAGTATCGCTTTAAGGCTGGCAATTCCCTTGCTACCGTTCATATCTTTTAAAAAGTGATCCTATTCGAATCCTGTTACAAATAGTATCTATCAGTTTTGGCAACATTTATCAATCAGTTTGAGTATAGTCAGTCACGAGATAATATTAAGAGATATCGTTGAATCCAACAAATACCGGTTTCCGAACGAAATCGACCTTTAAAGCCCTTTTCGAAACACATCGGATTTAACGTTCCGTTCAGAAACGCTCGCAGATAAACATTGATTTTGTTTTTTTTACGATCGTTGACAAAATAAATACTGATTGATGATGCTATAAATTTTATTATTTACCAAGCTAGCGATCCGCCCCGGCTTCGCACGGGCGAAAGCTAGTTATACTGTACGTATAAACATTCTCTTGAACCATACTATCTATTGATGAAAACCGCGTCAAAATCCGCTGCGTAGCTTAAAAAATCTAAGCGTCAGAGAGACAGACGGCGTGGAGCTAGTTTCATTCTAGTTCTGTTCGGTATTTAAGTGTCTCGTTTTATTCTATGTAGAAAAGAGATATCTGTTTCTCAAAATTAAAATGCTCCTTGAAATTGTATGTCTTTTATTGGGGCTAGCAGACATAATAAGTGACGGGGCTAGCAGACAACTGGCAAAACATAACTGGTGTAATATGGATGAATTATGGGTACTCGTTATCATCATCATCGGCCTAGTATAACCAGATGCAGCTAAATGTCAGTATTCTACAAGGAGCACCTGCCTATCTGACCTCCACAACCCAGGATATGGGTAATATCTATATCTATACTAATATTATAAAGCTTAAGAGTTTGTTTGTTAGTTTGTTTGTTTGTTTGAACGCGCTAATCTCTGGAACTACTGGTCCGAATTGAATAATTATTTTTGTGTTGGATAGTACATTTATCAAGGAAGGCTATAGGCTATGTAACATCACGCTACGACCAATAGGAGCCGAGCAGCAGGTGAAACCGCGTGAGAGCAGCTAGTTATTGCTAAGACTGTTTGTCAGACTTTTGATCATATCTTACTCGCAACGACTATCAAAGATCTACAAATGTTAGTCTGGAAATTGCGCTTTTGTTAGGCATTTTATTATTATTTAGGGCTCGTCTAGTGTTAGTAAAAACAGGACACTCAATTTCAATAGAAACTTTATAATAGAATACCCTCTAGTAATCAAAAATTACATTCATTCAATAAATAAAAAAATCAACTAAGTGAGTATATATATATAATGGCGGAGTGATCTCTTTTGAAGAGATAAATACATTGAATAGGTATCTGATTTGTGTTAACTGATGACGACAAACTATGTGTAATTTTATGCATGTTAAGTAGGTAGTATTCTCCAGTAAATGTGTCAATGTCTTTATTGAGAATAAAGTTTGTCTTTAAACTTAAATGGGATGAAACTAAATTCTAAACTATACCTCTGTTGCTTCAGCTCCTGTGTCCGTAAATTTTCGTGTTAAATTCGTAATTCTGACACCGTATCGTGCCGGCCTGAAGCCACGATCTAGCGAGCTCGGCGTGTGAAGCCTTCATGGCGGTGTTGAATAGAAAATGAGCTGACGGCTACACATCCCGTACAAATGCTGAAATGCCTATATGCTTTTTGCAAGCGGTCGTGTGGATCTCGAACCAAAAGGTTTATCCTACTTCAACGGTACGCAGATTTGAATTACGGTACGGACCACACCATTCAAATCTGCGTAGCAGTAATTCTCACACAGAAACGTATTCAAAGACACAATCGTTATGACGTCGTTGTCAAAGACTAAAATATCACTTAAAATAATTTAAGCCATAGACTCGTAAAGTTATAAAACGAGCTCTTTCTGATACTGACTCTAAAGTTTAAACTTGCTTTAAAGTTGTAGTAAGTACTTTTTCTCTTCACTTGTCCTCACACCATAATAGAATAGATAGAATAGTTTATGCCTTGTTGAAACGATTAGTTTGCGCGGAAGTATCGTCAAAGAAAATTAATTAGCGAAACGTGATCAGGTATCGATTTAAAAAAAAACGAAAATACTTTTTTTTGTCTATTAAACGTTATTATTTGGTAAACTTACAAGACACAAGACAACTTAGGTCTCCCGAGAAAGATTATATTTCTTTCTGACCTCTTATACCGAAATTGACTGCCAAAGCCTTTATAGTTTAAACAGAAACGCGAAACTAATTTCGACCTCGCTGTGAAACTCTAAACTGTGGATCAGCCGCAAAATATGAGCGATTAGCGATTTTGAATCATATGTAGGTAAAGGCCTAAATTAATAAAGCCGGATAAGTGCGACGGGTTTTTGACTACTATATCTACAATATTTTAGCGCGACATATAAAAAAAAATACTTCAGTCCATTAAATCATATTTCTTGTATCAGGACCTTCTTTCATTTCTAACTTTATTATTTGTTGTTACAGTGTTTCTACTCGTCTGTAGTGCACCTCTCTATCTTTAAAGGGACAAAATTGAAGTTATAACTTCAGTAGTTTGGACTTTGGTATCGAGTTCGGGCTGATACAAGAGGATACTCAAACGTCATTGGCCTACGGAGCAGTGGACTTTAAAAGGCTGTGACCTCTGAGTTTGTTTTGACTTTTTTCCTCAGAGTAGTCAGATAACAAACGCCGACCTCATATAGTTACGTGTAAAAGTTTTTGTTCTTATTCTTATCTTATTTAAAAAAAAAAAAAAAAAAAAAAAAAAAAAAAAAAAAAAAATCGGCTGGATTATTCTTTGGCCAAGAATTAGCATTGCCATTCAACGTGGCAATGCTGCCAGTCTTCTGGGCACTTTTTCGGCTGACAGCGATGCGGATAAGTACTTAGACGCCTAAGTGTTCTTTTTGTTTTTGCATTTATTTGTTTAATATATATTTAGTTAGATAGTTATTAATTACCAATCAATTCATATGACATCAAAGATCATTGCATTTTTAAGTCATAAAAATTGTAAGGGTGCAATGTCGTTTCTATGTTATCCCATAGAAAATATGTCAATAAATGATAGTAATTTAATTTTAGAATGTATAAGTTGTTAATATGTAGAAAAGTTGGTTAAGTTATAGTATGTGTTGTTAATATTTATAAAAGTTGGTTGTATAAGGATGTAAATATATAAAGATACATACAATAAAATCATTTATCAATGTCATCATCTATGCCTTGTTCCGGTTGTAAGACACAACGAAACCCAACTACTCGTAACTTGAGAGAACAAAGTTCCGAATCAGTTTATCTTGCAGCCTTCGGAAGTCCAATAACGACTGCAAGACTCATTTTGACGACTATTATGTACTGTTATTTGTACAAGCTTCTCTGTAAAAACCAAAATTATGAGATATACACGTAAAATAATTCACACGATGGCAAATAAACGTCAGCGGAATTGTCTGACGTTACCGTACCTCGGAACATAAAGGGCTAAGGAAGGAATATGAATGAGTTGTAGTCAGTAAGAGTCTAATGCAGGGAGTATCCGCTCCACCCAGAGCGGAAGGAGTTAATTGATGATTTCCCACTGTATTATTAAGCACGTCATCCACGTGCTAGCAAATTGCATTAAAGTATGCAAGAAGCTTTCAATTTGTCAATCAGAGGTACAGCATAATGACGTGCAAGTTGCTTGTACGGTAGCCCGCGCATTAAGTTATACCAAACTGTTAAATTTCCTCAAATTATTTTAAACCTTAAAACGTTTACGGTTAAGTTCAAAATCGATTGAGAAAATTTGACAGTTTATGGTAACTTGATGTGCTGGCGACTGTACATATAATGTTGAGCAAGTTATTGGAATACGTATTTTCCGGCCCGAATGTTTACCTACCTTCTTTACCTACCTTCTTTACATAGCAAAACAATCATTAGAATTAATTGTATCGCCTGATCCAAAATTCCAGACACTATAAATATTTGTTTTAATAAAGTTGTCGAATTTACTAAACAGTATAACGTAATTTCAGTCTGAAACCCTAAAGTCCGAGAGTAAACAAAAATTAGACAAACAATCGCTAACAATTTGAAGCAAATTGGCCCTAGTAATGATAATAAAGGCACGTATAGACAGATGTCTCTAATTAGATACCGGTCGTTGTTATTTTTTTTATCAGATTTTGCCTGGAATTATTAATATGAAAACAGGGATATCATGGTGCAGCGCATTATGAACTACCTTTACACGAAACTATCTTTTGGAAGGGGCGACTAGAATCAATTCTATTTCTTATTAATTTTGACGTTCAAAAGTGCCTTACTTGTGCCTATTTGAAATAAATGATTTGACTGTGACTTTGACTTTGAACAGTGGAGGCCCGAGTTGTAGGTCGTAGGTTCGAACCCACCCAGACAAGCGGTTTTCTTTGTGTAAATTGTTCCATCACCACTACTCTAGCACGTGATACCCTAGTGGTGTGACCATTGGACTGCCAAGTCATAGGTCTCGAGTTCGGACCCAAGGCACGCACCTCTGATTTTACGGATTCATGGGCGTATTGTATAACTATCACTTGCTTAAAAATCGGTGAAGAAAAACATCGTGAGGAAACCAGCATATCTGAGAGATTTTTCTCAACAGCATGTGAAGCTAATTCAGAGGCCTATGGGCAGCATAGAAACTCTGACACCAGAGTCATTAACCACATGAAAAGAAAGAAGACCACTGCTCTCAAAACGGTGCAGGATAACATCGTGAGGAAACCGGCATATTTTAAAACCCGTACTGAGGCCACATGGTGGATTACGTCCCATGGTGGATAGGGATATCACCGAAATGTGGCCTTTGTCCCAGCAGTGGGAACACTAAATTTACTAATTTTGCACGGGTAGGAGCAGTTACTTTCAAATTTCCCCTATTCTTCTTAACTTTCATAGTCAGTATAGTAATTACCCTGCCAAGGTAAGCGGGGTTGTCCGAAAGGGTTACCGCTACCCCGGAACATAAAGGGCTAAGGAAGGAACATGGAAAGGTTATAGTCAGTAAGTGGCTGACACTGCCTTCCGCTCCACACAGAGCTGGAAGGGTCATCTGATGATTTCCCACCTACAAAAAAAAAGTAGAGTAGCTAATTTATTAGTACAGTGTTACCGATAGCCTCACGTTTGTGACTGATGTATGACTAGACTCGTATGAAGCTAATGAAATTACTCCATTAGTTTATTGAATGGCTGTTATAACCTTTTTGTCGTTTGTAAGAGAGCCACGAAATAGAAAACATAATTTCGTTTGGTGGGTTTTTTTATACCATCAACGACTTTTACATTAAAGTTTGATTTAGGAAAATGGCTTCATCATTTGGGTAAACTATTCGCAGCTAAGTTAAGTTCGGCTTCCAGTCTAACAGTTTTTTTTAATGTGGAGCCATCTATCTTTCTTTCTGGTGAACAATACCTCCTTTTTTTTAAAGATGGGAAATTATTAAATGGCTCCTTTCGCTCTAGGTGGAGCGGCAGGAAGTGTCAGTCTCTCACTGACTAAAATCGATCCTTGTTCCTCTTCCTTAGTCCTTTGTGTTCCGGGCAGTGGTTACCCTTTCTGAAAATCCTGCTGGTGAACAACATCTCTGACGCTGCAATAATATGGCCACTACTGGGCCCATACAATTTTGCAAAAAACATATGTTCCTATTGGATTTGATATTTTTATATGGTAACTCGATACCCCTTGATAAGGCTGGTTTTCAGACTTTCGGGCTTGTGACTACCTGCCACGACTGTCAAAAATCTACGATTGACAGTTAGGACTTGGCAGGGTAATTACTATAAGCTTAGCGTTATTTCCGAGGTATAGCGTGGTCTCGGTATGTAATGAATGGTCAACCATCTACGGACCGACCTCGGCAAGTGTTGCTTAACCTTGAAGAACGACCAATGCGGCTGTTACTGTTAAATCATGAGCCCCTCTTTCAACTACTTTAGATGAATAATGAATCAAAACTTAAATATCTCTAATTAACCTATTATTGGCAGGTCTCTAATGATTATTTCTTGTAACTGTCAATAAGGAAAGATATTTTTGGAAATAAATAAACACGGGCTAATGATACAGAAGCCGGAAGTCAATCCGTTATTGTTAGTTATCGGTAATTGGTCCCAAGGCTGTTTGTATTTGTGTCCAATTATAGATCGGGAGTATTATCAATTTATCAATCGAATTTCATTTGAAATGAGAAATAGCACAAACTTAACTTCAAAATCAAGAGCTTTTGCAAATATCAAAAACAAACACTATTCCAACTACAAGGTTGGTCCTGCTTCCAAAGATATAAATCGATAGATTTGCCCTCAACGTACTAACGCGAAAAAGCTCATACAATAATAAACGCATTTCCATGACAATCAAGTCAAATCTCTGTAACACGTGTATATCCGAGCTGTCAAAACAAAATAGAAACGCGACCATCTTTTAACGCGATATTGTGAATCTACGATTTAAATCTTTGCTCGCATCCTAAGAGAAAAATTTCATCCTAGAAATGAAATTTTATTCTTGCAACAGAAATAAGGTACAATCTACGAACCAGTCGTTCGCAGGCATGAGCCAGCGATTATTGAGTTTTAAATTACGGTTTTCCTCAAATAGTGAGCTTAAACGAAATTGTAATTTAAAAATTCGGTACAAAACGTAGAATGCTATTTTAAAATCTTCTTATTCGAGATTAAAAGTAGATATTCAATTGTTTAATGTTTGGGCTTTTGCTTTATATTGGAATGAGTACAAACAACAGAAAATTGTTGTAGTGAGCTCAATAATGAATGAGGCCAGCTTAGTCCAAATCGCAGAAGGCCAAACTTAGTGTACACGCGCAAGTGTACCAACGGAGGGTGCGGAGAACGGAACGTAGCCACGCTCCCGTTTCGTCATCGCCGGCGCGGCGGCGTCTATAAAAGACGAGCGCCCACGCAGAGCGTCCCCTTTTTCATCACCTCCAAACGACCCCGGTACCCGGTACCGGGAAGAACATTAGGTCGCGTGTCAAGGCCGCGCGGCCAACCTTTAAGTGTGATATTTAAAATTGTAATGTAATCCAAAAAGTTTCAAGCTGAGATTATATTATTTTATTATAACGTTCACCCGTTTCATTTATCACACATTTGGCGACCGTGAGCAAAAAGAAATCTGCAACCACAACTACGAGAAAACTGCGACTCGGTAGCGTGTTCCGGATTCTTCGAACCGACCACGTGCGCGCGCCGTGCAGGCGCTAAACCGCCGGCGCCGCCGCTGCCCATCGGGAATCGCAACCGCGTGCATCAGGCGACATTGCTGGGAACACGAGGAGGCTACACAACCACGGCTGTCGAAGATCTACCTGGATACAGCGGGCATCGCGTCAGGAGGTCTGCCGAAGGGAAGTGAGCTCGTTCCTATTTTATATTTCCGTCCCCAATTTCCGCCGCTTTGTTTGTGTGTTTAGAGCGTCCTCCTCGTAGAGTGTATTCCTCGAGGTTAGGGGCAGCTTGCAAACAGAATTTTATTGCATTGTGGTAAATTTAAAATCTCGTGAGTTGTGTATCTAAATAATTTGGTCGTAACTCCAGACTAATATGAGGAGTATATTTTAAGCATATATATTTATGGCGACCATACAATAGGTCCCGCATGCCCGCATGGGTTATAAAATAATACACGTGCCTCTGTGCTGTGCCGTGCGCTGTGAGTGAAGGCATATAATTTTGAACGCTTATTATACATCTAGTGTTTATATTCCGGTACTAAATACCCAATTCCGTGTTTCATGCACCAATAACAAAGCTTAAGCCTTGCACTGCATTCTTGCTTCAAATAGATTTGCCGAACACTTCCAGGAAATCTGCGGGCTGCGTCTGCGCGCTGCCTCCTAGCGTCCGTCCGACCACGTGGCGAGCAGGGCTCCGCGGACCGCGGCGCGGTCGCAGAATAGCAGAGCGGCCATCTTGTGTGCCTGTGCGGCGTGCCTGCCGTAACAACGCGTGGCTGCGAGCTGCGACTGGAGTGTACGCCTAACCGGGCGTTTGGTTTGATGCACATTTATTGCTTATTTCATTGTTTGTACTCGGTTAGTGTAGTATATTTAGTGCAATCATGGACAAGGATGCGTGCAAATTCAGTGAACTAATTCGGAAACGCGGTAATATCAGAGGGCGTTTAACTAAATTAAATGATTATGTACAGGATATGAAAAACCTAGAATCTACTTTAAGTAGCGTTAATTTAAAAGAGTTAGGTAGACGTTTAGAAAATTGTCAAGAATTATTTAGTCAATTTAACGACGTTCAAACAATAATTGAGGACACTTGTGAGGATTGTGACACTGAGGAACAACTCACATTAAGAGAGTCCATTGAATCAAAGTTTATTTCAATAATGTCAGTCATTGAGGACATTTTAGAAAGGCAAGGGTCAGACAAAGAAAAGTTTGGTGATGCATGTAGTAACAAAGGCTCCCATTCAAATTGCCTACAAAATGGCTTACAGTCAATAAGATTGCCCACAATTAAATTGCCAACATTTAATGGTTCCTATTTAAAATGGTTAGAATTCAGAGATACCTTCTATTCATTAATACACAGTAATGAGTCTATACCAAATATAAATAAATATCACTATCTGAGGTCTTCACTAGAGGGTGGTGCTGTTGAAGTTATCAGATCCTTGGAGTTTACCTCTGAGAATTACAGTGTTGCATGGCAATTACTTAATGATAGGTATAATAATAAAAAACTCTTGGTTAATAATCACTTAAAGGCGCTTTGTAGCATTGGCAATGTTAATAAAGACTCTGTTAAGGAATTGAGAAATCTCATTGATATTATTTCAAAAAATTTAAGAGCGCTCAACAATTTAGGTCTAGCAACTGACCAATGGGATGCTCTATTAATATTTATAATAACTGGGAAGTTAGATACCAGTATGGTTGTACGTTGGGAGGAATACAGGAATATCTTACCTGACTTACCAACACTAAGTGATTTTTTTAATTTTATTCGTAGTCGTGCTGATGTTTTAGAAACAACATCAGTCACATCACAACAAAGTGACAAAGGGAATATTAATAAATTTAACCAAAATAAATCAAAAGCCTTTGTCTCTTCAGTTGAAAACTTAAGTGAACTTTTATGTTTAATTTGTAGCGAGCAGGGTCATAGAATCCAAAAATGTCTCAAATTTAATAATAATTATGAATGTTCAAGATAGGCTTAAGGAGGTTAATAAATTAAAGTTATGCTTAAATTGCCTGCGTGAGGGCCACAACTCGTTTCGTTGTCGTATGAAGGGTTTATGTAAATTTTGTAAACACAAACATAATAGTTTAGTACATGTAAATAAAACTAATAGCAACAGCAGTTCTGAAAATACTACTGCTGCACCTTCTACGTCAACTCAACAACAACCGGTATCACTGTCTGCGGTATCCATCAGCCAGGTTTTATTGTGTACCGCTGTTGTAAAAGTATTTAATGAACATACTAATGAAACTTACTGTGT
This sequence comes from Hyppa rectilinea, assembly GCA_951799385.1. Lineage (NCBI taxonomy): Eukaryota > Metazoa > Arthropoda > Insecta > Lepidoptera > Noctuidae > Hyppa > Hyppa rectilinea. The sequence goes on along the minus strand of OX637310.1, from coordinate 5,697,731 downwards.
AAGAGTTCTATTAGATACAGGATCTCAATCCTCTTTTGTGACAGAAAACCTGAAAGGAAAGTTAGGTCTGTCCACTAAAACTATTGAACCGCTACGGATTTCAGGTATTAATAATGTTTCTTTTAATATATCCGAGCGCTGCAATATAATAATAAAATCAAGACTAAATTCATTTAATTTAGAAATAAACTGTCTTGTAGTTCCACAAATTACAGGAACATTGCCGAGTGCACCTGTTAACATTCAGGAACTGAATTTACCAGAAAATATTGTGCTTGCAGACCCAAAGTTCAATTATCCCTCTAACATAGATATGCTATTAGGGGCAGATGTTTTTTGGAACATTGTAGGGACTAAGCGTATTTCACTAGGTGTAGGTAAACCTATCCTACAAAATTCACAATTTGGATGGTTAGTCAGTGGACGTTTAGGAGAATGTAGCCTTAGTAGTCACTTGACATGTAACTTCACAAAAGAAATTCATAATGACCTAAAAAAGTTTTGGGAAATTGAAGAAATTAATTGTGTTGATAACACTTCACTCCAAGATAAATTGTGTGAACAACATTTTTTAGAAAATATGAAACGTCTTCCCAGTGGTAGATTTTCTGTTAAAATGCCATTCAAGGAGATTCCTGAACAGGCACTAGGCGATTCATATTACTTAGCGAAAAAACGTTTCCTTAACTTGGAGAAGAAATTACATAAAAATACTCAGCTCAAACTAAGTTACACTGCATTCATTGAAGAGTATAAAGAGTTAGGGCATTTAAATGAGATTAAACGTCCTTCATTTGGATATTATTTGCCACATCATGCGGTGTTGCGAGAGCACAGTGAAACCACAAAATTACGCGTTGTTTTCGATGCCTCTGCCAAAACTACTTCAGGAAAATCATTAAATGAAATTCAGTATGTTGGTCCAGTTCTACAAGATGACTTGTTGTCTATTTTATTAAGGTTTAGAACTTACAAGTATGTTTTAACAGGGGACATACAAAAAATGTACAGGCAAATAGAAATTGATCCTTCTCAGAGACATTTACAACTAATTTTGTGGAGAGATGATTGCTCACAGCCAATTAAGGTCTTGCAGCTAAACACTGTCACCTATGGGACAGCATCTGCACCTTTCTTGAGCACCAGGTGTCTAATTCAACTAGCTCATGAATGTTCTAACCCCATAATTTCTAATATTTTAAAATATGATATTTATATGGATGATTTAAATACAGGATGTCAATCAGAAAAAGAAATTAAAGAAATATATGATGACATCACTAATATATTATCATCAGCTTGTTTCCCTCTTCATAAAATACGCACAAACTGCCCCCAAGCATTGCAAACAGAGACTACATCTAAATCACTTGATCTGAGTAAATATTCCACAGTTTTAGGATTAAACTGGTCACCGTCACCAGATACTTTACATTTCACTGTTGATATGGATATGTCTAAGAAACTTACTAAACGGGTTATCATATCATTAACTTGTAAAATATTTGATCCATTAGGGCTGCTATGTGCATGCATAATTAGAGCTAAAATTATTTTACAGCAATTATGGAATGAAAAATTAGGCTGGGCTGACCCTGTGCCACCCCACATTGAAAAGAAGTGGGTTAAGATAGCAGAAAATATTAATAATCTGTCTAAAATTAGTTTGCCTAGGTATGTACTATGCGATATTCCCATGTCAGTTGAATTACATTGTTTCGTAGATGCTTCTCAGGAAGCATATGGAGCTTGTGTCTATCTACGGTCAATTAGTAATAAAAATATTGTAGATGTTAAATTGCTGTGTGCAAAGGCTAGGGTTGCACCTCTGAAGGCTATGACAATACCTCGCCTTGAATTGTGTGGCGCATTACTTGGTGCTAGGTTGACCACAAAGGTAATCCAGTCCATTAGATGTCATAAGATAACACAAAAGGTTATATGGACCGACTCAACTGTAGTACTTGGTTGGATAAATTCACAACCAAACCTTTTAAAAGCATTTGTAGCCAATCGAGTAATAGAAATTAATGAGTTGACACATTTACGACGATTCGTGTCGCGCAGAGGTAAGCCCTATGAGATTTGGTGCGACAATGGCACTAACTTCGTGGGGGCAAACAATGAACTAGGTAAGGTGCTACGCTCCAGTCGTGACTCGGTCATTGACTATACGGCTAACGAAGGCATTTTATTTAAATTTAGTCCAGCTTATTCACCGCACTTTGGTGGACTCTGGGAGGCAGGCGTAAAGGCGGCCAAATATCATTTAAAAAGAACAGCCGCTAATGTTTCTCTTACTTTTGAGGAGTTGTCAACTCTATTCACTCAGATAGAGGCGATCCTAAATTCTCGCCCTCTCTCCCCTTTATCTTCTGATCCCTTTGATTTGAACCCTTTGACCCCCGGGCACTTCCTTATCGGACGGCCACTGACGTCGGTGCCCTCTTTTGCAGCTGAAGACTCCAGACCGAAGTACAACCTCATCTGCAAGCTACGCCTAGAGTTCTGGAAAAGATGGTCTCAAGAATTTATAGCAGAACTCCAGCAGCGATCCAAATGGAAAATTGGGTCTGCCGGGCCGAATGTTGGGGAGATGGTGCTCATAAGGGACCAGAATCTGCCTCCGCAACGCTGGCGGCTAGGCCGCATTACACGTCTACACATGGGCGCAGACAACACTTGCCGGGTGGTAGACATCTACACATCCAAAGGAACAGTCCGCAGAGCTATCCACTACATCGTCAGGCTGCCGGGTGAAGAAGAACCTGTTGAAGGCTGACTCCTTCAAGGCTGGGAAGATGTACACGCGCAAGTGTACCAACGGAGGGTGCGGAGAACGGAACGTAGCCACGCTCCCGTTTCGTCATCGCCGGCGCGGCGGCGTCTATAAAAGACGAGCGCCCACGCAGAGCGTCCCTTTTTTCATCACCTCCAAACGACCCCGGTACCCGGTACCGGGAAGAACATTAGGTCGCGTGTCAAGGCCGCGCGGCCAACCTTTAAGTGTGATATTTAAAATTGTAATGTAATCCAAAAAGTTTCAAGCTGAGATTATATTATTTTATTATAACGTTCACCCGTTTCATTTATCACACACTTAGTGTAGAGCGAACAATTGATTGATTTTCAATCAGTCTCTTGTATGACTACTTTGTGATTGAAAGATCACTAAGAATGAATCTTCATCAAATCTTAAAATCAACTATCAGCACGTCCCAAAGTGATGTCAGATATTTTTGATTATAACGAGGTATCACATTGTTTTGAATTTAACCGCGCAGGTAAGTAAATTTTTAGATAAAAAGAATTTGAAGTGAGCTCAACTACGGCAGCGGCGGCGACTTCTCTCGCCCCTCCCTGGTTCAAGCCATGGTCCGGGGCGAGAGGGAGTGAGTGGAAGGTAGTCACCTCCTTCTGCAAAGCAGTCATGCTAGCGAAGGAGGTGGCGGGATAGTTAAGGGACAGAGCCTCAAATCCCAGCCGCCGACTTTCACTCTAAATAATAGAATGTTTATTATTGCATTTTCAAAAGGTGACACATCTTTTTGAAGCCGATTCAGCATCCTATATTTTGGCGTCGCTTGCCTCGATAGATACTTTTGATGTTCCGTCGATGTCACCTATATGTGCTGCCACTTGTATATGCTTTCTAGAAATGATCACATAATTTGCCGTCATCATGACGACAGATGATGTTCGAATCATGAGATCAGATATTATAGCCGATTTGTTCATAGTAGTATGTTTATGACTGTTCAGTCTTCAGCAGATTAGTGGTAATATTTGTACTACGAAAATCATCTTAATTGCAACGAAATAAAGGTGCTGTCAATGTGAAATTGTCACACCTGGTGTTTGTGGTTTTATTGTACTTGTTCGGCTTGTTTTCCTATTATATAGATTTGTGTCTAGTCAAAAAAAAGGAGGAGTAGGTACGTAAGCATAGAAACCGGCATGTTCTAGAACCAACAATTCAAAGACATGTGGTATCCTCCAACCTGAACTGGGCCCGCCTGGTGGATTATGGCCCACTCCCTCTCTTAGAGAGGAGGCCTGTGTCCCAGCAGTGGGAACATTATAGGCTGACTATGTATGTAAGCATCGTTCAAATTATGTGATCATCTGTAGAAAGAAAAGATAAGAAAAATTGACGGAAAGGGCTACCGTTACCCCGGAACATAAAGGGCTAAGGAAGGAACATGGATGGGTTGTTGTTAGTAAGAGTCTGATACTCCTTTCCGCTTTACCCCGCGCGGGATGAAACATGTGATGATTTCCCACTCTCAAAAAGAAATAGCATTGTAGCAGATGGCGTTTTGTAATATCTGCCTACCCTCATGGGATGGGATACCGTGAATCTGACATTCACCCTAAATAATGGAATGTTTATTTGGCTTCCACACCAAGACTTGTTAACGCCGAGGGCTGACGCTAAACAGAACTTAATCTAAACTTTGCAGTTCTCACCAAAAATGGTTCCGTAACTATTCGTTGAATATTTAACAAGATTGAAATGTTATGGGCAGGTAGCAGACGTCCCTCGGGCTTCTGAGTTGTAATCCAATTCCTAAACTAGAAACGAGTTAGCTTATCTTTGAACGTATTAAAATTTGATAATGCTAAATATTCAACGCTTTGTAACGATTCGTGTAAGTCAAATGGATCTGGAAATTGTATTACCATTTTGTCATTAATAGTGCTAGTCTGGAATAATCTCACTGTGCAAATGTAGGTGAAATTAGTTCAAAATGAGCAGACTCTAGATTTTTTTTAAAGGGTAAGGAAAATCATCAAATGACCCCCCCCGCTCTGGGTGGAGCGGAAGGGACTGTCAGTCTCTTACTGACTCAAACCCATCCATGTTCCTTCTTTAGCCCTTTATGTTCCGGGGAAGCAGTAACCCTTGTGGACAATCCCCCTGACCTGGTAGGCTTCGACCCTAACAGGCCCCTTCCTTGTTCCTGACATCGTCCGGCACGGGCCTGGTCCTGATCGGACGGTGAGCTACCCATTACTCACTGTCCGCAGGCCCGCGCCTACAGTGGCCGGGTTTCGTAACGCGTCACTCCCGATGCCCGGAGCGCCTCCCGCGACGGCTGGTATGTGAGGCCTGAGATTAGTTCAAAATGAGCAGACTCTAGATTTTTTTTATAGGGGAAGGAAAATCATCAAATGACCCCCCTCGCTCTGGGTGGAGTGAAAGGGAGTGTCAGACTTTTACTATGCTGCCAGACCTAGATCCCTAGGTCTGGCAACGTATTATTGGGAATTTCTCAGTAGGAACCTGGAGTCTGGAATGCCCGGATGATGGCAATAGGCTCACCTCTCATCACATGGTACAGACGCCAGCCCACCAAGCTATCCCAAACTGTCAAATATTCCCAATTCAACATGAACCTTACATTTTTGTAATAAAGTTGAAAATCTATCAAAGAAATTTGACAGATTGGGGTAGCTTGATTTGCTGGCCTCTGTACTTACACATAACTCGCGAAATGTGGGTGTACTATAGGTACACCTCTGCCTAACCCTTTGGCGATAGGCGTGATGTTATGTTATGTATCGAAAAAAAAAACATAACACAACAAAATACACCCTGCACGACAGAATCCCGTCTCGATGTATTATTACTCTGTCACTCACTACCTACAATAACACACTGGCGTTCTATGTACTTTATCATTTTACTATCGGAGATTTCATTATTGAATTCGTAGACAAGATGCAGATTATGAACCCGAGTTTACATTTAGAATAAGATCTTTTTGTTTACTTGTGTTTATCTTTCTATTTATAAAATAAAGACCTTTAAAAATAAATGAAAAATCAATACAGAATGGAAATCTGTTGTTATTGTTAGTGTGCTTTCAATTATATAATTTTATAAGGCAGGGGTCGTCGGTTTGCGGGATTGTCCGAAAGGGTTACCGCTACCCCGGAACATAAAGGGCTAAGGAAGGAAAATGGATGGATTTTAGTCAGTAAGAGTCTGACACTCCCTTCCGCTCCACCCAGAGCGGGAAGAGCCATTTCATTATTTCCCACCCTCAAAAAAAGAGAACGGTCTTTTTATTTCTTTATCTTTAAACGTCGTTTATACTTTCCCTGAAACCATAATCCTTCCACGAGAAATCTGTTACGGCTCCACCATCATTAAAAACAACTCCAAAGAAAGATTTCGGTGTATTAATTCAACGCTCGCAAAAGCACTGGCGAGCCACTAGAACGGTATAAATTAAAACTTCAAGTATTCCAAACAGTGCGCTCACAGATGAATTGCAAATTACAAGAATTGAAACAATCTCGTAAAAGGGGTCTGTTCCAACGTTAAAACTCTTTTCATTCATTGAGGATTGATTAAAACACCCAACGATTATAACAAAAAATAGGTCAGCAGCACCGCTGTTATAGAAAATGTTCAAAGAACGTTTCGTGGCTAATTTTGGCTTTGTTGCGGAGCAGTCCGTCCGACCGTGGTAAACATTTGAGAGCAAAGTTTTGCGTCGGAACGGCGAAAGCATTTCGTGGTTAGCCTGTTTTAAGCTTCATAGAATTCATTCAGATAACTATCCGGCTTGGTTTCCCGTCTCAAAATGCGTGGGATCCTTAGAGGTGTTGGAATACAAAATGTTTTATAGAATTAACTTTTTCCTTATTCATGGGTAAGTGAGGTTGGCAAAAAGTCTCGTGCGTCCCATACCCAAATAGATTGCAATTTCGAGAGTAAGGGTCTGCTTTAGTGGTACATAAGGGTTGCTCTGATATGATTACACATTCAGCTACGGGGTTGTTCATAGAAATATATTCAGTTCAGAAGTTATGATTTTTTTTTCATACCATGGACAGAATGATGGTACATTGTTGTAATAAGTACTGTACTCTATTTTCATTTTGGATTTACTTTTGGTATTCTAAAAGCATTTTAAAAAAACAAAAGAAGGTCAACTTTAACCTTTAGCACCCTTCGCATCCAGTACGTTCCATTCTAATTTCTAATTTTGAAAATAGAACGGGATTTAAAAGTGGCCTGGTTAGTGTATTTATATTTTGTAATCAGATTAAGCTTGGAAAATACAACTTGCTCTGAATCTGGCTTTGTGCAATTGGTGGCAATATGCGGCGAGCATATTGCCACCAATTGCATAGGTCTAAAACATATCTGGCGAATTGAGGGTGTACTTTTATAGGTACACCTCTGCTGAACCCTACGAGGAAACAAAGTGTTATGTTACGTTACACACAAAAAATAATTTTCTTACGTAAAGCCAATTCACAACTACACAATAACTTACTGCGCAAGTTTTTCCTCCGCCAGACCAAAAGATTTATTCGAAGGCAGGACATGAATTCATAAGGCTATATACATATCAATTCATTCGTATCTCTCTGGTCAAAACTCATGAGGACGTGTCTTGAAAAGTTATTTGATTTATGCGTCGCCTCCGTGTCTATGGGAAGGTTAAGATGTTGTCTAAAGGATTTAAATAGTTTCGTATAGATAAACAGCTGACGCCTCAGATTACGTGCTGTTACTGGCTGAAGTAGTTATTCGTATATTGTAATTGATGTGTTAAAGTTGATAATTTATCATTGTACGATACGGGCGTCAAATCAGCAAACTTTCCCATGATCATTTTGCTAATAAACGGATCTAATATTATATGTTTGTCGAAGTTAATTTTTATTATATGAATTTAACAACTGTAAATCCAGAGCAATGGTAGCCCAGTGGTATCGGTCCCGACTAACGCGTGGTAGGTTGTGAGTTAGAAACCAGACAGGCATTTTAATTTGTGTATTTTTCTTCACTAATAAATAAATAATAATAATAATAATATCATTTATTTCAGGTAACAAAGACCCATAACATAAATACCTTACAGACTATCATACATATTTATAAAAAACTGATAATAACTATAACTATTGTACACGAAGTGACGGTGTCGTGTTGCACTGCGTGGTGTCGCGTAGCCTTCCGCGGAAACGCCGATACAAGACACCCTTCGGCCAAAACTCTTCCTTGAGGAAGGTCTCAATATGATGAGTCGGAACTCGCACCACGAACGACTAATGCTCGAAAAACAATGAAAGAAATCATATTCAGGAAACCGACACGTTCTAGAACAAAAAATTCGAAGACATGCGATATCCAACAACCGGCACTGGGCCTGCGTGGTCAATTATGGCCCATTCCATCTCATAGAGAGAAGGCCTATATCCCAGCAGCGAGAACATTACAGGCTGATTCTGCTAAACTATTAATCAAGTACTCGTAACACAAGAATATACAGAGTTGATATGACAGAGGGGCATTAAATTTATTACACTACGTATATACGTGTTTAGTATTAACTCGGTACGGTATAAAAATAAAAAGCACCAAAAATGAGGTTAATATTTTTTTAAACAAAAATTATAAATAAATTAAAAATAATAAAATAGCTTACAAATCAGAGTAAAACGCAACCACCCTTTGTAAATAAAAACTGACCTTGTAACGCAGCGGCACCGATGCGCGCGCGCCGGAGCGCTGTTAGGAAAGATACATCGTGTTCAAACGGGGCAAAAACTTAAAAAAACATTTGCGACTAAACTACTGCTCCTATTTAATTGATTTTTGGTACCGAGCTTGAAAATGGTCCCTAGTATAAGGTGTTTAAAGGAAAGCCCCTCTGTCGTATCAACTCTGTATGTAGAAATCAAAGCAGAATTGAAAAGATACAATTTTTTTGTTTATACGACTTTTTATTCCATATTAATCTAAATGCTATTACTTCCTTTTTTAACAGACTTTTCTGGCAGGTCCTTTTATCCAGCAACTGTATAGAGTACGTACTCTTGTAACACTATATCCGTACTTTCAAACTGTCAAGGGTAATACGCCACCGGCTTTGAATCGTTCACTTTGTGGAATTGAAACGGACGCAGCTTCCAAGTACTTCCACAACTGTTTCTATAGCGTCCCCAACTGTCATCCAGAAGGTAAGCAGAAAAGTTAACTGGTTCTTTCTTAACAGTTATATTTTAAGAGTTTTTTTTTTATTAGAATCAGGGAACACTGCTGCTGTAGAAGCTATTATTTAATTCAAAAGTTGAAGCCGTGTTAGAGATGCACAAGCGGAATGGCGGAGAAGTAATCACATTTAATCGCAGCTATAGCGGTAAATACAAGTTGAAAGCGTCATTATTATTTTTTTAATTATCCTACTAATCCTACTAATATTATAAACACAAAAGATTGTGAGGATCGACGGATGTTTGTTCCTCTTTCACGCAAAACCTACTGAACAGATTTCGAAGAAACTTCCCAGTAATATAGCTTATATATCAGAATAATAATTAGGTTAAAATCTATAAAGCTTTTGTGTGTTTAAGCCATAATATAACGAGATGTATCAAAATTAAGTCGGTAAGTAAAAATTCCGACCCTCTGAGAGCTATCTTGGCGTGCGCTGCCTAAACCGTTAGAGTTACATGAAGATAATGTATTGTGGCACTGTTTGCCTTAAACAGTTCTATACACAAGTTTGCAACAGTATATATCTACGTTTAATGTGGAAGCCTTTATACCGAAAATAGTGAGCATTTTTTATAAAGGTACAACAACAGCTTATGTAGGTATACAAAATATCAAATAACAGCAGGTAACAGTTTTGGGTTTATACAGTTGAAAATAACAGGTGAACCAACATTCTCACATTTCAGCATAAAAAAAAAACAATTGTATTAAAATGTCCTTGTCCTTTAATTTTTTTCTATCGATCTGGTATCGAAATATAAGTAACTACATATTTATGTTAGGCATGTATTTGTATGAGGTATCGGTTTTTGTAAGGAGGCATTATGAATTCTTTAGATTCAAAGGTGACAATTACACTAAACAGAGACCAAGAGATGTCACAAAAATATTAATTCTGTTTCGCAATTCTAGATTAATTAAAAATAATGTTTACCATATGTGCATAACTATCTTTAATAGACTACAAAAAATATAAGAGAACTCCCATTTAAAAAATTTAAAGTTAAACTCCGAAGATGGCAAACAGAGAATTGTTTTTGTACTAGACAAGAATTCATGCAGCATAAAGAAACATGATGTTATTTTAAAATAGGTCGCCAGCGTATCAAGTTACACCAACCTGTCAAATTTCTTCAAATTATTTTAAACCTTAAAACGTTGAAAGTTATGTTCAAAATCGATTGAGAAAATATGACAGTTTGTGGTAATTTTATGTGCTGGTGACTGTACGTCTAACAAGAGTTTTAAATTTGCTTTAATTTAATTATGTCTCGAGGTATTTTGTTGTAATATTTACTTAAAATCCCCCATAAAAGATGTACTTAAGACGTTTATCTTTTTATTTTTTAAGTAGGTATACTTTTGATAATCTGAAAAATTGTTGATCTTTTTGATCTTTATTTCTATTGTATTATAATTGTAACATGTCTTTCAATTATTCTATTATGCGGTATAGCCAACGACTCCGATATGATGGTATTTAATAGATCATAAAATATTTCATCTCAATGAAGGCCGTAGGCTAATCCATTCAAGCCTTGTTCCTTCAAAATCGAAATTAAAACGCTGATCGTGACAAGAAAACGAAATTTTATACAAACTTCGCCAATTAAAAATGATTAGGTTCGTCCCGTCTTAATATGTACCTTGTTTATTTAAACTGGAGCAAGAATAAACAATAATTCATTTGAAAGACATTCTGTGAAAGTAAACAAACGTAAATAAGCAACGATGATAGACTCTTGATTTAACGTGACGAAGGGCAGACGAGTTGCGTTGGAACAAGGCACAAACTGCGTGAGTTACTGAGTGTGGGAACTTTGGAAACAAATGAGTGTGTGAGTGTGTAACTTTGTTGAATGCTGGAAATTGTTTCTTACTTTGACTGTTATTGTTTTGGGGTAAGTAAACGTAGGAAACTTTTTGAGGATGTCACCGTAAATATAATAATATCTATGTATATCAATTAAATGATACTCCGACTACAAGCATTCGATAATGAGTTTTCACGTGATAAAATACATTCAATTATCTACCTGCTAATAGGAATGATGACTTAAAAAATGACTTATTGTTCCTCAGCTAGATTATTAAAAAATATTGGTGACTTACTTTTTTTTACTTAATTACAAGGTGACGTCGATACGTTGAGTTAAAATGAGGCATGACGTCACGCGAACGTTGATTTTATATTTACTTGTAACATAGCGAACCCTCACTCCCCAAATTTGATTACGTTTCACTTAATTAATATTCAAAATGATAAAGCCAGAAATACATTTCTAATATTTAAAAAAAATATTTGACTGACAGACTAAAAACAATTGAATTTCTTGTTTTTAACCCAAGCAGCATCCTTATTGAATTCGAATGTAACACTTTGAATAACTTAACAAGAATATAATAATGACTGAATATAAACTTCAGATTTTCTGTTTACAACAACAGCACGAAATAAAATCTCCCGATTATGTCTTGTGGCACTCCAGCAAACGAACAAAAGCAAATAAACCGACTTTCAATATCGCACTCGAATTGAAAATCGATGTGCTAATCGTCTCGAACTCCTTCAAGGCACCAATTAATGGGAACAAACTTTCTCAACTTAATTAGCGAATTCGTTAAGTAGAGCTTCTAATTTAGTCACTGGGTTTCAGAACTAAAGTTTGGACTTATTATTGTGTCTTCTTTTGGACTAGTTAAGCGGTAAATAAATGAAATGGTAAAGTTTATCTTTTGTTGTTGTTATTGGGAAAGCTTTGTCTTGCTGTTGTTTCAAGTATATTGACACCTTACCTGACTATACGTAAGATGTCAAGTTGGGGTGAAGTGTGATGGAAGAATTAGAAGTTTAGTAAGTAATGTGAAGCTAAGTCAGTGGCCCATGGGCAGCGTAAACACTCTGACGTCAGGTTAGTCACTAACCACACGAAAAGAAGAAGAATAAGTAATAATACTTAACTTATACCCAAATACTTACCATCTGCTGCAGAAAGCAGCGATACTAAACATATCCAGACTTGTGAGAAAGTTTCTGCTATGTGAATCAGAAAACTTCTTCTTCTGTGCAAATTGCTGCACGAGACCACACGTAACTACCTGATAATCAATTGGCTTAATCCCATGTTATCAGTTTTTCCCGGCTAGGCGAGAACATAAAAGAAAAAAAAAAACAAATATCTCGAATTGACACACGAGGTTGTTGACATGTGGAATGTGAGCTCAGTTATCATTGCAGCATTGCACCGATTGTCTTAAAGGCCAATGGTCTGATCGCCGAAAGCATCGACCAACATCTATCGAGGCTCCAGTTAGGCGGTTGGATCAAGGACCAGAATCGGACGACTCGCATTGTGAGGTGGTTCCTGTTTCTGCAGCGCTAACCAACGGTAGCTCCCGACACCGGCGGACCACAATTTTTTTTTGTTTTATAGATAATACTAGCTCCTCCCGCGCGGTTTCACTTGCTGCTCGCGTGATGTTACGCCTTCCTCGATAAATGGACTATCCAATACAAAAATAATTTTTCAATTCGGACCAATAATTCCAGAGATTAGCGCGTTCAAACAAACAAACTCTTCAGGTTATAAAATTAGCATAGATTTAGAAATGTAAATGATAAGTATATAAATAAAATAATATCTAATCTTTAATGACATAAGACAGTGTTTACAATAGTATAAAGTTCCTGCCACGTGCTTGTTGGTTAAACTGTGTCACAAGAGCCAGTACCCTCATGTGCCAAGTGTCAAGTCTTAATGTCTCATGACGTACCTATAAGTTTATTTTCCCTTAATGATGTGCTTCGATCGCTTCCGGATTCCTGAACTCGGAATACGTCCGAAAAAGTATTTCTGCCCGTAATTATGAATTTTCCTTTGCTATCAAAACACGCGCTTCGTTATTTCGATCTTCAATTATATTTTCCTTTTCATTTCACAATTACCAGTTAAATCAACTTTAATATTTCATTGTTCCATTTTGAATACCTAATTGACATTGGCGACCGATTGAAGCTTCGATAAATTCAAAAGTAAAATATTTACGAACGAAATACTCATGTTCCATTTTCGTAAGTTATTTGCGTATGTAAATAGATTAAGTAATATTTTGTAAACATAATACCTAACTTGGTAAATGTTGTGAAAGTTTTAAGACAATGAACGGGTTGTGTGGCTCCTTTAATTACGTAAACGCTTTGGCAGTTTAAATCATGTATTATTAGTTTGAGTGTAGTGTGAACTATACAACTGATGAAGATTATCCTTTGTTTAAATAATAGCTCAGTTATTTATAAAACATTTGTATGCCGTTACAAATGAATACATGAAAATACTTGCACCATTTTTGTTTACTGAAGATCATCGTGAGGAAACCAGCATGTCTGAGAGATATACATATCTTAACAGCATGTGAAGCTAAGTCAGAGGCCCATGAGGCAGCTTACAAACTCTGACACCAGGTTAGTCACTAACCAGACGAAAAGAAGAAGACTGCAAAGAAAGAACCAACAAAAAATTACGCTCCATTCAATACCAGTTTTTCTTTGGGCTCGAATAATCAACCAATCTCACATCACACACGCACATACATCAACACACAATACAATACAACGGTCAACAACCCCGCATAATGGGCGGAAAACTTTTTCACAGAGCATAAAAGCAAATGCAAACAAGATACCGTTTATGCTTTCAGATGTCAACCTACAAAGGGTAATGCATTCCCCTCTTGTATAAGAATGGGGAGAAAAGAATCGTAATGCATGCGATCTGGGTATCTGCAACAGCGAGGACTATTCCGCTTGGCACTACCTAGTGGTCCCACTACTAGTGTGACAAAGTGGAGTGATTAAGATTTTGATGTCCACTTGGTCCCACTTATCAATTGATTAAACTAAAGCTGGTATTTTTAAGAGAATTCCTTTACAGCATGCTTTATTATGATCATCATCAGCTTATAGCAGTCCACTGTTGGACAAAGGTCTCTCCAGGAGCACGCCATTCAGCTCGATTCTCGGCAATACTCATCCAGCTGCTACCAGCCACCCTGCAAAGATCGTGGCTCCACCTAGCGTGCATCCTACGTTACGTTTGCCGATTCGCAAACTCCACTCAAGAACTCGTCTACCCCAACGGTCATCGGTTCTGCGGATAATAATATGGCCGGCCTACTTCAGCTTGCTTATTCTGGGAAAGTGTTTATAAATTATTTTAATTGTAACACTACCAGCCCAGGTGTATGTTTTTTCTATCAAAATTAATTACAGGGACAAAAGAATTTAAACTTGAATGTATAGAATCTAAAAATTCAAGTTTTTCCCACCAGTGGGACCACTTGGTGGGGCAGAGTGGAATAATTCAACAGCGAAGGTATATTTTAAATGTATTTGGTTCAAGCACAATACGAGTAGAAGGATTTTATTATAAAAGGCAAGACTGGTTTGTTTGCAAATAAAGTATGAGCTGAATAGTATGAGCTTGGCTTGGAGTGTATCTTATTATATTTTTGTTCAGTGCTGTTGCGGCTGCGAAAGCCACAAGCAACGAAGGTAGGTTTACCTTATCGGTAAATTTAGTTTCGAGCCGTTTGGGGTTGAGACCCTCGATCCTTGGGGTCCGAGTGCTCATGGTTTGTTCAACGGGATCTCCAAATGGCTGGTTGAGATTGCCCGAGACTTGCTGTCTTTTACCTTGGCCATTGCCATAAAACGTGGCTATGTTATATTTATGTGTATTGTATGTTTACCTGTTTTTTAATTGGGTGCCTTGGCTTTAGAGACAAGGATACAATTGTTTGTATGAGCGCCTGTTTTGTATGTTGGGTCTTGCAGCTTCTCTTTAAAGAATGTTCGTTTGTACTGCTATATACTTGGAAAGGTAAAGATAACGAGTCAAAAAAAGGTTTATAAAAATAAAAATACTTTTTCTAATATTTAATTGTTTTTTTTTCATTTACAAACAAATTCTATACTATCATATTTTATGAATTAATTATTAACATAAATTTAATATCATTCAATTATTCCTATAATATCATAAACCCTATCTTAAATTATACTATATACAATTTTTCAGTAATTCATTCATGAGACGGTAAATATTACTCCTTACTAGTAAACATTGTATAGCCATAGTACATATGTATAATGACAACGCTTTGTCTTCTTCTTTGTCTAATTACGACAGAAAGAGAGAAATCGGTGTGTAACTAACTATTCACCTGATATAGGTAAGTTTATTTGTAAGGAGGCTAGTGAATTATCTAGAAATTAAAAATATTTTTGGAAGGTACCTATTAACGAAAATAATGTTCACATTTTCTCTTATCAACCCATTAAGGCCTAAAATAAATTATCTGATAATAATAACATTATCTACATTTAATAATAATCAGAAGTTGCTTGCGTTTCCGGCCATTTGTACGCACACGTTTTTCTTGTCGTGGCACTGCACGCAGGCGCAGTCATGGTTGACAGTTTTATTTGGACCACAATGGAAGCGTGTTGATAGACAAGTGTTTTCTACGGCGCGGTTTATACGTCGTATAGAAAGCCGTGCCGTGTACAAGGAGCAAGCTGCCGTCAGTCGATGTCGATCGTTAAAACTGATCCAGTCTAGTGATCGATCAACCGTAATCAGCATCAATCCGATTCAATCGATCGATGATTTCATTGACCGTCACTTTTCTTCATTCAATGTAGATCAATATCGCGATAATGTTTGACGTGGATCAACAGTAATCCTTTATAATTTTTGTATAATTATCTTTATTCTATGACGTCTTTAGCGTATACAAATATATAATTTATCAGTTTCCTTCTACAGAAATATACTTTTAAATAAAGACTTCAGTAGTTCTCCAGCTTAACTATGTCATGATCTGCTCTTGTAATGTTCGTGCTGATCTATTGGTTGAAACTTGAAGAGTATTCCAATATATAGTGGTCACTATTTAAAAATCGAACACCATTCACTCTTATTTTCAATACAAATAATGTAACTAATCACTAGATACACACAACTTGAAGTTAATATAACATACGCACTTATTCATAAATGATTTCGTTTCATTCTAAATCCACTCTTACGATAGAGTGCTCTAAAGTTCAATGTATAACAACATGTTAGAGATTTCTTTCACTGCTCAACTTTTTACTTTGAGCGCTGAGTTACCTAATTTCAGGTACACTTTTAGAAGTAATATTAACACCACTCTCATTGATAACCACTACATTATCATCATTATTAGAATCCTTGCCATTAACAACGATTTCATTCGAATTTGACTCTTCTAACACCTCATTAGAGCTAATATTAGCTTTTAAATCTTGTGGTTCATTTTCACCAACCGTTGCATCAGCATTTTTCATGTTTTTGCGATCATTGCTAACTTTACCACTCTGATCAAAATGATCTTCTTTTGTTTTGCTATTGTTCAATGCTGGTTTTGTTTTCCTTACTGAAACAAATAATTTTATTTTATAAAAATGCATATAGGCCCTAATTGAAAACTTTCGATGCATTTCTTTATCCTTTGGTCTTTTGTCTTGAAACAAAAACTAAATGTATGTGAACGTTATTTTGAAATAAATAGAAAGAAAGAAGAATGAAGCATAATCAAAAATAATTCTATAGTTGATGTTCGTGACGGTATTGTATTTCATACAATGAAATGAAAAATACAATAAATAAATGTTTTATTTCTTCAGATAAAAGACCAGAGGAGATGGGAATCCAATCAAAACGGTCAATGATATAATGAACGAATGCAAAGCTATGAAGTATATATTAATACCTGAGTCCATCAGCTGTTTGAATAGTAGTGTAATTGGGGAGTCCACAAGAAGAGTGAAGACGAAGGAAGTCATCAGAGCTATCACCAAATACGACAGGAACTTAAACGTCTGTTGAAAAGAAAAAAAATATTGTTTTATGTTATTTTTTTACAAAATGCATGAATAATTACTTTGTAGGCACATTTATTATAAGATTTTAATTGTTTGGATTACTAGATAGCTAATGCAGTAAAATAAATAAATAATTTGTATTTAATAATGAATTCAGGAATTTTATTTTAAGAAGTCACATAAAGAGTTGAAGAGTGGGCATTTTTTGGGACTGTGTTATGTAAATTTGACCTTCAAAAAGTGCTGATTAAATGACTTTTGTTTTTTTTTTATGAGTTCTAAACACCTTCATTCATAATAATAGTTGTAGTAAAATCAAATACTTACATATCTGCCAACTGAAAAGTATACGGGAGCAACTACTGAGGAGTTGAAGGAAAACATTAGAGGGTAGTGGAATAAGAACATCCCATATGAAAGCCGAGCTGGTAGTCGCCATGCATCAAGAGATAAGAACCAATTGATCGGACCTGGAATGTAGATAATAATATTATTTTAATAACATATCCTAACATAAAGACAATATTTTCCGGAGAGTGAGGCAAAGGTGTTTTATCAAACAGCTCTATTATGTAAAACAGCTGCACGAAGTTTACGAATTCTCACTTATTACTGATCTTTAATACGCAGGATGCGTAAACTTTATGCATTTCTGAATGCAGTGGGTCAACGATTAGAGAGTAGATATACATGTAAAACAGAAAAGGACAGAATTAAAGAGAACAATGATAAAGAAAATTTCTGACCGATTCGGAATTAGAAACCACACTAAACGCCATTTTTGCCAATCTGCATTATGTCTAAACGTGGGTAGCTAGTTTGTTAAAGGTAACGCAGTGGCAATTCAGCTAAACGTTGTTCAGCTGTTTTACATAACGGAGCTGTTTTGTAAAACAGCTGGCGGTTACGTAAAACAATGGATTCAACATTCCATCTGCCCATACATATGTACCTATAGTACATACACCCACATATCGCTTATTATATTTATGTCCCAAGTAATAAAGAACGAGCTTATTGCCATCAGCTGGGCACAAATCCAGGTTTGTCCTGGGACATTCCAGATGAAAAAACCCAATAAAACTGCCCGACCTGGAAATCGATTCCAGGACCGCTTACTCGTAAGAAGCGCTTGGGACCAAGACCAACGGGGCAGTCTGTTATAATAACTCATAAAAAAATAATAATAAAAATAACATTATTTTGAAGTCTTACCAGAATAACCATGCTGGCACGCGACTATCAACCAGCATATGGCGCATGCAAAACTTGGCCTCATGAAGGAGTTCATCAGATTATCCATTAGATGGTTGTCCCAGGTAAACTGCTTAATACTGTACTTGAAGTAGAAGATTCCTCCCAATACACCAGCAGAACAGGCCCAGAAGAAGATGGCAAGAATCTGAATGTTGAACATGTTTTTAGTCAAAAAGATAGTCTTCTCATACAAAATCCCTCTTCTGCCTAGCCTTTTCCCAACTTTGTTGGGGTCCTCCACCAGTATTTTACATGGAGCGACTGCCTATCTGACCTCCACAACCCAGTAACTGGGCAATACGATACTCCTTGGTAAGAATGGATGTCAGATTATCCGTTACCGTTACGTTACGTTATCTATATAATTATTTATTTATTCATTTAAACTTTTCGCACACAATAAAGGTACAAAGGCGGACTTAATGCCTTAGGCATTCTCTACCAGTCAACCAAGGGTGGTGAAGAGATTAGATGGCAGGTGCTTTAAATAGTAGGAACATGCAAAACATTGAGACTTGAATAAAATGGGTACATAAATAGGTTATAACCTTATAATAACAGTTTATACTATAATACATAACATACATAATTATTTACTATAATAGATAACTATAATATATATATATATCATATATACATACATACATATATATAGATACAAGGAAGACAGGTGGTGAGATAACTCTACGCTATTTGTTATGAAAATAACTCTGCAATTACTGCAATGACTGGCTGTCATTATTATATAGATTTTCGGGCTGTCCATCTTTGACAGTCGTTACGAGTAGTCAGAAGCCCGAAGGTATGACAGCCAGTCTTACACAGGGGTATCGTATTACCCAGTTCATAGGTTGTGGAGGACAGATAGGCAGTCGCTTATGTAAAATACTGGTATGTAGCTGCCTCCGGTTAGACTGGAAGCTGATCTCATCAAAGTTGGGAAAAGGCTTGGCAGATTGATGATCTATTCACAAACTATAATTTCTCTCTGTGACCGTATCAATTAACTTACCCACGGTATCTGTATTCTACTCTTGCGGTGAATATGGAGAATATAACCAAAGAGCAGCCCGACGAAGAACGGAGAAGCACGCGCCAGAGTATTGAAGTAATATTTATGCATGTAATCCCACATTTCGAAGAAACGACTGCAAGAGACAAAAAAAAAACAAAATATTTCAATTACTTTTTAGTATTTTCCTCTAGTATTTTTAATCAGCTTTCATAGTTATGCAAGACGTTCACTAAACTCATAAATTGTACAGAGGCCAGCACGTCAAGCTACCTCAATCTGTCGAATTTATTTGATAGATTTTCAACCTTATCTAAAAAAATTAAGGTTCATGTTCAATCACTACATAGTATAAAACAAAGTCGCTATTTTTGTCTGTTTGTCTGTATGCTTAAATCTTTAAAACTACGCCACGGATTTTGATGCGGTTTTTTTTAATAGATAGAGTGATTCAAGATGAAGGTTTATATGTATAATTTGTCGACATATTTTGCGGGCGAAGCCGCGGGCGGAAGCTAGTTGGTAATATTTGACAGTTTGGGATAGCTTGATGTGCTAACAAATAATTAATCACACTTCTGTTTTAAAAAGCTCTCTTGAAAGTGACGAGAGAGGGACGCTATTGCCTTGTAGTGAGACGCTACAGGTTTGTTAGCAATTCAAACATATCACTCATCTAAGCAGCGTTTACTAAAATAATATAAAGTATTCCGGGTCAAAATAACTTACGTCGGCACCAAGCTTGCTGCAGGCAAATCAATGTGGAAACAATAAACTGTAGAAGCAATCAGAACAGCAGCGAGTCCACCAACCAAACCCATCCAAGCGAAGAATTTCTTGCCAGTCATCACAAAAACGAGAACTATTGGTGACACCACATACAGCTGGAAGTCAATGGCGACATACCAGGAGTGGCTGATACACTGAAATTTGAATGAAGGCATACCTATTAATTCTGCATTTTTGATCCCTATATCAATCTTGCTAAGTTAAAATCTTTGGCCCGATTGGACAATTATGTTTTAATGATCTATTTTGAGTGGAGATAAGATTTATAAGTGAACACTTTTGTTTTTAATTTCAAAGATTTCTTATGTTAATTACATATTATTATATCGCTTGCAAATCGTGCTTGGTTTTCGTAATTATCTTCAGGAATTTGACTGTGTCTTAGCACCTTGTATAGTTTTATATAGTGTAGATGTAAAACAATCATTTTTAAGATAGAATTATCTGATACTTTTCTTTTTGGGTTTGTGAAATTAATCATCAAATGGGTCCCGATCTGGGTGGACCGGAAGAGAGTGTCTGACTCTTACTGACATGTTCCTTCCTTAGCCCTTAATGTTCCGGGGTAGCGGTAACGCTTTCGGACAATACCGCTTATAATAATTAACAGTAACCTAATAAACCTACCATTTCTTCGACGTGTACTAAATTTTGAATATGAAGCAAAGTAGACCACCAGTTTCGCCTACATCTCTCGGTATGATTTATTACGGTCTGCCAGTGAGGTCCGTCTGTGATGCGGTTGAAGTAAGAGGTTTGAAGGAGTACAAGCACAGCTAACATTGGTGTCACTCGCATGAAACGGCTCAAGTAGAACCAATGGAGATTCTTCAGAAACGTTACTGAAAAAGAAAATTGTGGTGTGATAACAAATCAAAATATTTTTCACTTAGATTAGCTTATCTGAAGTATTGTCTAAGAATGTGATTATTATGATAATTTCAGATTTCAGATATATTTTACGTCATAGCTGAATGAATACATCAAAATTTATTAATTATCTTCGATCTTTAATTTCGGATTTCTTGTGAACATGATAATGAATTGGCGATCTAAGCATAACTTTTAAAACCTACAAGGAAAATGTGCTCAAAAATAATATAAACATTGCTTTTTTATCGCTAATACTATTTTAATATTTTGCAATTACGTACGTATCTAGCCCATAATTAGCTGTGCAAGAAACTTGTTTTTGGAAACTGAAATTATGTTTAGAGAGACGCGGGATGAACGAACTTGAAAATAAGAAATTGTCAGTGCTTCGGATTTTAAGTTCATTTTTGGTTTCTATTTCGTCAAGTAGAAAAAAATAACTGAGTTCTAAGGTGACCACGGCAAGTTAGTTTATTATTACTATAGATTTTCAAGAGCACATTCTACAAGTCACCTCTATATTAAAAAGCTTAAAAAATTTAATACAGTGAAAACTGAACATTGAATATTTTGAGAAAAAGTAACTGCCGCGTGATTTGGGAAGATTTTGATGTCGAAAATTATAGTTTTTAAGAATTTTTGTATGTTTGCATGGATGTATGTTCAGGTTTAGCGTAAATACTAAGTAATAAATACTACTGAATAGGTTTTATTCAAATTTTGGTACAGGTCTTTTTTTTTTTTTAAGTCTGGGAAATCATCCAATGACTACTCCCGCTCTGGGTGGAGCGGATGGGAGTGTAAGACTCTTACTGACTAAAACCCATCCATGTTCCTTCCGTAGCCCTTTATGTTAGGGGTTACGGTAACCCTTTCACCCCAACAATCCCGCTTACCCGGCAGGCTTGGGCCTGAGGGGCAACTTCATATGCTGACATCTCTTTGAGGCGCGCGTGGATTGGTACAGGTCTGGTCATCGCATAGACTATAATCACGCTAATTGCTACTATTGTAGATATCAATAACACATATTATATTCGTGAGTTCGATCTCCAATAGAGTGTAGATATTCTTTTTTCCAATAGTTTTTTCAAAGATTCCCGTATGTTTTGACTGTATATAAAAATGTGGCTATTATTTTAGTATAATTGTGGTGTCTTACGCCTTACATCCGAACAAATTCGCGAACAAGAGCTAGTACAAATATGTATACTGGAATGTCATTATGATAGGAGTATCTGAATAGGTTTTTGATTATAGTGATTGCGCAATTTAATCGATATCGCGTGTTTATATTGTGTAATCACGTTTGTGGCTTCAATAATTGACACAATAAGTGAAATCTATAATCTATTGTTTTATTAATCCTGCGTGATCTTGGTTAACTCAAGGTTTTTCGAGGAGCTAGGTAACGATGGCTAGAGCTTTAGAAATCAGAGGCCACTACCGGTCTTAGGTCACTATTGGTCATAGGCCACTTCAAGCCATAAGCCACTACTGGTCATAGGCCACTATTGGTCATAGGCCACTTCGGGCCATAAGCCACTACTGATCATAGGGCACTACTAGCCACAGGTCAGTGCCTAATGGTCACAGGCCACTTCTGGCCATAGGCCAATATTGGTCAGAGGCCCCTCCTAAGCGACGCCAAATCGATCGGTTCACTGCGTCTCGCATCTAACTTACTTGAATTCATTTTCCCTGCGGTCGTATAAACCAGTAATACTCCTGCTATCGTGAAGAACGTGTCTACCGTCATGGTGGCCGCAGTAATCCATAAAGCTCTGGCAGAAAACATCCACTGAAAGATAAAAAAAATCATTTTTTAATTCTTTATGGTGATCAGCATATGATTCGCGGCCGTAGCAAGTAGATACGTATTTACCGAATTGGCTATTTGACATGGTCAAAAAAAACAAAGTGAAATCACAAAGAAAAAATACCGCTCGTCTTAAAAACTTCCATCACCACACAGAAATTAAATATAATGCGATGATGTAATAGTAAAATTGAATTTTATGCTAATACGTATTCCATTTGATTCTAGACGAAGAAATCTGTGACGTCACATTGTTATATTTCATACAAATCACGTACAAATTCCGCGTTTAGACAATTCATAAAAAGTAACGTTATTGACTGCCCTTTTCAAATACCCAATTAGAATCATCAATATCGACTTAGAGAGTTTCCAAGTCGGAATTGCCCTCCAATGTCATGAGCCCATGAAATAGTCATTGCGTAGGGTTATAATACGAACTCAGGGCATTGCATCGGTGATTTTAATGATTACAGTCTAAGAAAACTTGAATTTCACGGAGTTTTCACCTTAATCGAGCAAAATTTTGTACAACAATCTTGTAAGCTACATTAATTCTCAGAGACAAGTATTCTATTTAAAGTGAGTACAGAGGCCAGCACATCAAGTTACCACAATCTGTCAAATTTCTTTGATAGTATTTCAACTTTATTGCAAAGACATAAGGTTCATTTTTAATTGAGAAAATTTGACAGTTAGGGATAGCTTGATGTGCTGGCGTATGTACAATAACTGAATTAAACCTACCGCTGTTGAATCGGCAGGGTTTGCTACAAACATTTCTGTACTGAACGAATGTCCAACTACGACCCATATCATAGCCAGGGTCCTGACTCCATCAAGACATTGAAGGCTTCCACCACCAGTGCTAAATGTAGTGAGTCGTTGTCCGTTTGTGTAAATAGAAAACGATCGACACAGTATACTCATTTGCTTGACATCTGTAAATAATAATAAGATTTGAGATTCCAAGCAATTAAGTACCGTCAAACGGAGTGAATAGGGATGCAGGAAAGGAAGAAATTTTAAATGGGATTTTAACTTTAAAATAACATAGTTTGTTGCTAACAAGGGCACTGGCAGTGATAATCTAGTGGTGTGACCGTCGGACTGCGGTCTCGAGTTCGAACCCAAGGCAAACACCTCAGATTTTACGGATTCATGTGCGTATTGTATAATTAAAGTGATAATTATAAAATACGCATATGAATGCTTAAAACTCCGTGAAGGAAAACATCGATTGAGATATTTCTCAACTGCATGTGATGCTAAGTCAGAGGCCCATTGGCAGCGTAAAAACTCTGATACCAGATTATTCACTAACCACACGAAAAAAAGAAGAAGAAGAACAAGGGCACTTAATTGTTAATTATAATCTAGTAAACAGATTACTGGTCCGTTTTGGCCACAAACTATATTATTTCAATGTTAAAATCCTTTTTAAAGTTTCGTCCCGATTCACCCCTGCATCCCTATTCACCCCGTTTGACTGTACTAAGAAAC
The DNA here is from genome assembly GCA_951799385.1 of Hyppa rectilinea. Lineage (NCBI taxonomy): Eukaryota > Metazoa > Arthropoda > Insecta > Lepidoptera > Noctuidae > Hyppa > Hyppa rectilinea. Next base: position 5,673,544 of record OX637310.1, on the reverse strand, counting down.
ACGATGTAAATCAAGTTGGTATAAAGCATCATTGTTGAAAATTAGTATCATCTCGTAAATGAGAAAATTGAAATACTACCTCCACTTTCACTCACCTTTTTTAAAAAGGAATCTATAACAAAGATCATAGCTTGTACTAACTAAAGTCAGAAATCCAAGCACCGAAAATATTGCACTGAAATAAAACAAAAAAACATTAGCATTCAAATTTTGCTTTTCCGATGTTAGTATCATTATATTTTGGGAAGATGATATCATGAATTGATAAGATGATATCAACAAACGACAACTAATACGATTAAAATCACTAGATAAGACAGAAATAATTCGATTCAACGACTAACTGCAACTTACACTGCGGTATAGTCAGCGGGAGCCCATGGTTTATCACCAGTAAGTCGGCAATAGTCTTCTCTATATTGAAAGCCTACTGCGGACACGTTAAAAAAGAAAGAAGAAATGGCTTGGTGAGTAGTGCATGGCTTCGGTACGCACACTCCCAGTCTGAACACCATGCGCGTGAGAGGATTCTCTGGAGTAGACCTGCAAAGATAAATGGTTTTAAACGGGTTACTAATATCTACGTATAGTCTAACTATGCTTCAACATTTGACATGTCTTCCATATGGCCAGTAGCAGCGGAAAGACCACGCGAAAGCAATAGCGCTTTCGCAGCAGTATTGCACAATGGCTATAGATAAAAAAAAAGTATTATTAATTTATTATAACATAAAAAGGCCAAGGCCAATTTAAAACACATAACCAAGAACACAAAATCTATTCGACAGTCATACGTTCATCACACAATACTCTAAAGATACTGACAAAATCTTCTTCCATTCATCCGCAAACACATCACAGTTAGGCTTAGCATCCAACAGAGCGTTGAGCGCGGAGAGTGTGCGAGAGACAGGAGACTGGGCTCGACCCTATGGCTCTCCAACTTTTAAATGGCCTAAGACATTTACTATTTTAAGTCAGAACTGCGTTTTTTAATACTAGGGAAAAATTTCACTGAGGGCAATGTTTTAAAAAATAGCTTACCTCGTGTCATGACTAAAGCCATCAAAATTGCCACTCAAGGCCAGTAACTCTGCACGACTTTGATGATATTCTGCAATCTTAGATATGGTTTCGTTATCTAAACGTAAGGAGCTTGGATCGAACTGCGTCCCTTGCATGTCTTGAGAGCGAGGAACTTGAAACGTCTGGTTGAATGGCACAAGGATTGAGCAGTATTTGCCTTCAATGTGCATGTCTTCCAATTGATGATTGATGTCCAGACATTGGTGGTAGTTGCCCAGATCAACTGAGTTGCCTGTTAGTAAGCCTCTTGGTGTTCTTAAACCGGAATCCTTAACTGTAACATATTTTGTTATATTATATTATGTTTAGAATCTTCACATTCTTTAGACACAACATAATTATGCACATACATGTATTTATTTAAACACACATTTATATCTATTTCTTATATCCTATTATAATTTAATCTTGGATCTTTTGTATCTTTGTTTGAGTCTTCTTAAGTACCTACTAATCTGAACGACAAACGTCGTCAGAATAAGATCGCCTGCATTCATCATATACGGCCGATGAAATCTTGGTGGCCCTGAAGTTAGTTGTTTGGCTACGCAGATTACTTAGAAACGAAATTTCTTACAGATCGGATAATTTCAGGACCACCAAGGTTTGTCGATCGTGCAGTATCGTATCATCTATGTAGGAATTTAAGTGTCCTCATATTTTGCCAGCTTTGTGTAAGTCCTTTGTAATCTATTTAATCAAAAATTTAAATTCGCTAATTAGACAAGTTGATTGGACTTCGAATGATAAGAATCTGTTCTTCCGATTCGATAAATATTTAGGTACTTTTAGATACGCTTATCCGTATTGTTATTAATAAATTAATAAACTTTAGGAAAAAAGAACTAGTTGGATGAAAAAAAAAAGTTTTATAAAATAAAAAATTTCCTAAAAGGTAAACACTTTTTTTGAGAAAAACTGATTTTTGGATGCCGTATTCTATGGATCTTCTTTTACTTTAGCTATAGTAGCAATTAGTTAGGATGGCCTTAATTGTTTTGAAGATACCCTTGCACCATCGTTTTTAATTAGTAGTCTCAGCCCATCTCGTCTTAGCATGGGGTCCGAGTGCTTATCGAGTTTTTCAGGACATCGCCAAGCAATTTATCGGTTTTTGATTTACCCAGAGATCTAGCCTATTTCTAGGGAGAAATCAGTAGAAATTTACAGACGTTTGGGCAGGTTCCTATTGACAGCGATGCAGATGAACTTTTTAACCCCCTATGAGATATTTGTTTTGGTTTTGTACTCTGTTTGTGTGTTGATAATTATATATAGTATGATATTTTTGTAACCCAAATAAGAATAGCTATTTTATACAACAAAATAAAATGTAATATAAAGTTTTTACTCACATTGAAGCAATAACATTGCATTTCTTCTAATAAATCTCATTTGACGCTGGCACTCTTGCGCATCTAACGCGTTATCCAACATACTTGTATCTACCGCTCCATGTGTTCTTCCCATTTCATTGGAACAATACACTAAACTATATGTTCCTAAAAATATAATTAAAAACACTTTATGTGCCATATTTAAATTTAAATCTTTAGTACTTTCAGATCATTAAAACAAAATGCAATTGTGTGTCACAACGGCTTCTGCTGCGCGGAGCAAACCAGTAATAAAATAAGAAGATTTCGGAATATATATTAATTTTGTATATCATTATCTAATCTTTGATTAATTAGCATGTCCAATAAAGCAACAGAATATCCTTTGCATCTATCAAGATTATTGATAAAACTGCGCAACGAGATTGGTACTTACGCACAAGTCAATGAAATAGATTAAAATACAGGTGTTCTTTCGTCGTCATGTTGTCTCGTAGTCACACACTTCACTACTGGATCTATGTTCTCTCTAACTCTCCTTTGTTTTTCTTTTTCAGATTGTTTGCTACTCCCACTGATTCCTCGAATGGTGTAGACCCATTGCCTGCCTAAATTTTACTTATCTCAGCATCATCTGCCTAGCTTTTTGCCAAGTACAGTTTTCGCCAAACCAGCCAGGAGTCTGGATTTTGTGCCCTCTTGATGGCAATAGGCTCGCCCCCTATTACATGGCCCTTAAACATGACAGGCGAAATATGGGTGTAATCTGCCCAGTCCTACGGGGAAAAAGGCGTGAAGAAATGTAATAGATTCCATTCAGTCCCGGGTTATCTTTAAGATTTTAGATCTGTAGTATTATTATTTTTAAGCTTTGTGACGTCCAGCCTTCTCGAACAGATTGTTTAATAATTATCCTTTAAGAAATGTTAATCGGAAAGTAGAACTTAGCTTTTGATTTATCAGATAAGCACATACGTAATTCGGAAAAATACTGATAGCCTCTTCCGTGATGGAAGAGGCTATCAAGATTTAAGATTTTTCTTTGTGGTACCTATCTCATATAAATTCATATCCCACCACTTGCTATGGAAATATCGATGACATAAAGACGTACACAAAAAATACGTATTGTTGAAGCTAGCTCAAAAACTATTGAAATAAGGTTGATACAATTTATATGGGACCATGCAAGTAGTGGTCGAAAATATTATCGATGAACACATATAAAAAATAGACAGACGAATTGTTATCTTAGAAAGATCATCAGCTGTTCACACAGATAAGAAACTCTTTTAAGGGTTCCGTATTTCAACAGGAAAAAACGGAACCCTTATAGGATCACTTTGTTGTCCGTCCGTCCGTCTGTCAAGACCGTTTTTCTCAGGCACGCGTGGAGGTATCAAACTGAAATTTATATCTAATACTCAGGTCTACTGTCCCTTGGAGCTGTGAAAAAATAAAACTTCTAAGCCATAGCAATCAAAAGATACAGCTGTTTATGCCGCAAATTTTCGAAACTCGCACGGGAATCAAAACCTACAGGGTACTTCCCGTGAACTTAGAATCTTGAAATTTGGTACAAAGTAACGTCTTACAGTGCAGATAAAGGAAAAATTGCGAAAACTGTAAATTTTTAGTTACATCATATAATAAAAAAAAAAATGTTTTTTTTTCAAAATACATATAAAAATGCCATAACTATGACTCGATTCTCGTGGTGGGTGAACTTTTACTTAGGTACATATCTACAGGTTTGTACGGAACCCTCGGTGTGCGAGTCCGACTCGCACTTGGCCGGTTTTTTGTCGTTTTGCTATTGATTGCATGAAGTATTGTTGTAAATTGACACATAATATAGCACCCTGGTCAGTTTCGAAGCTTTCTTTGTGTTTTGAAGGGACCAAAGGCTAAATGACCGTTTCAGAGGTTGTCTTCAGAAAGTGATAATAAGGCTAAACTTTCCATTACTGGACTGGGATTTGAAAGTTCCATATGTTGTTTGTAGATAATACTCACAAATAGAAAGCAAGCATACAGTTTTTTTTGATGCGAAAATTCACGGTTTACGAGATATAATTTTTCAAAGTTTCCATACAAATTCAATTTTTAGGTTAGATAAATTACTATGCTAGACGTCAATTTGTCATTTCACGTTCCGTTTACAGTAAAGGTGTATTTTAGTTGACCAAATGTCATTTTTTTTTACTTAATAATATGCAATTACATAGACTTTTTTACACAAAAAATAACGAATTTTTGTTTACACTTGGAACGGAACGCAAAGTTGCCTCTTGTTTACCGCGTTTTTTTGTGTTGCTGTCAGTGTCATGTCAGTCATCGTTTGTTGCACTTGCAGTTGAGATCGTTTTACGTACTCCTGTAAGCCTTACGTTTGACTACCATGGCGTCTCCGAAGCCCTATGCACAGAATGTCTGAAGAGTGTAGTGAAGTGCAAGTGTTGTGAATATCCGAAAAATACCCAAAACCGCCTTGCCCTACCCCGACTCGGACAGGTTAGGTTAGGTTAGGTTATTTCTTTTTAAACCATTGAGCCCCGCGAAGCGGGGCTCAGACTACGCTTTTTGAGCAACTTTTGAGTGTTTTGAGGTTAGGTTAGGAAAAGTCATTTTTCTCGGAAATGGTGAGTTACCTTATCATGAGAGTGGTGCCAGAGTGGAGGGGGGCACCCCCCGCAGGTACAAGGGGGGCCCGGACATCCCCGCACCATAAATCAATGGAAATTTATGGATTTTGTTTTTATAACCTCAAAAACTTTAACCATGGATATCTCCATAACCATGGGGTTTCGCGGGGTGGGGATGGTACAGGGGGGTTGCCCCCCTCCCCTCTTTCCCCCCTCCCCCTCCCACCCCATAAATGCCAGTCCAGTAAAGGAAAGTTTAACCACATCATAATATTTTAATTGTTTTGGTGCCTACAATCTCAACTTTAATGGAATGGATGCTTACAAGTGAAACGCTATCGACGTTGACCATACAAATGCAAAGGTTGCTTATTTCATTATGATATTCCAATCAAGCTAAATAGCACGTGTATTCTAACTATCTACCTATCTGAATAGAGAAATTCTTTACTGAAGCCTTCGACCCTGTAGTACATAAGAGTTTGTGTATTTTAACCATGAATGCGTGAGTATTTTATCTTGTTATACAAATCAAAATAAAATACTTACGCATTTATATACAATTTATTAATTAGGTAGTTGTTTTTAGAATAGTCTGTTTATCTATTTTGATTACTACTCCTAATCTCTACAATCTATTCGGCGTGTCACGAGAATGTTTCTTGGGACCAATTCTGTTGACTTCATGTTTCAACACACCGTTTCCTGTGTCTAATATATGGTGTAATCTTTTTAATGCTTCTTTGTTATCTACGTAAATAAATGAATTGCTATCGAACTTAAAATCGGATTACTATGATTTAATATTTTTATCTGGTTAGACAAGATTTATAGTATAGGGTGGTCAACTCGCATATGTACAACTTTTTACGGGCATTATTTTTCAAATATGGTAAACTCTTATGTATGTATTCATTTATAAGACCATGATACCGTATTAAATTCAGTATTTTTATCCCAAATAGATCCAACCGAAATAAAATCCTGAAACCATCTAGTTATTTTCAACAAATCAGCACGATATCTGAAAGATCTGATTCCCTGAGTTTACTTAATATATTAGTAGTAATATTATGTACCTACATATTTATCAAATCGGAAGAGCAGACATTTACTATCATAAATCCAATAATTTGATTCTATCAGCGAATAAGTATAATCATAGATATAGGTATGATTAAATGGAATTCCAAGGGACTAATAACACACCTGGAAAAATGAGAAGCCACTTTCGATATAGATAAAGACAATCATCTACAACGTGCGGAATGAATGGTCTCCAGTGGTAATTTGAATGACTTTAAACATGATATCTAGTTAAGCCTTAGTTTTAACAGCAAAATTGTTTTCTAGTATATCCAATTTTGGTCTCGCTAAAAAGAATAAATAATTTTACCAGTAGACTATAGAAAAAGCTTGCACCGTTTTAATTTTGCATGGTTGCACAATGACATCGTAGTGGCACGATGACAAATTCCTCTTTTATATCTAAAAACCTACCTCTCATTTATTTCAAAACTCGAATGCAGACAGAGTTATTTTCTAACCAGCCTGTAACAACATAATGTCGCTACTAACCTTAACTGTACTAAGTCAATATTACTCTTTTTTTTTTTATTTTTCCTCAACGTCTTCGTAAGTAAATAAGTAAAGACAAAATTGACAACTTAGATACTTGTGATAAGCAGGGAGTCCCCGCTGATTATAATGCAGTAAAGGAGCAATTTGTAGTTTAATCGAATCATTTAATTGCATATTTCTGCCTTATCTAGTTACTTTAATAGTTCGTTGTCGTTTGCTGATATTTAATATATAATTAGATTTAATAATCTTTTTAATTAACTAAAATACATAGAGTGGACGTTAAATTAATGTATTACTTCCGACAAACTGAAAGAGAAAATCATGTCATGTGTCATGGTATGGGCATGTAATGCGGAGGAATGAGGAAAATGTTGTCAGGAAAGTTGTGAGTATGAATGTGGATGGCTATACAAGTAGATGGAGAGCAAAGAAACGATTGATGCATTGTGTGAAAGATGATATATGGCTAGAAAGGGAGTGACTAGGTACTGAGATGACGACTAATAGAGAAGTATGAAAGAAAAAGACATATTGCGCCGACCCCAAAATAAATCGGGATAAGGGCAGGAGAATGATGAAACTGAATGAGAAAAGAAGAAAGTATACTAACCAAAATATTGATTTTGGTTAGTATAATTTCTTTTCTACTTCTCTATTTAGTGGGTAGCAAGTTGGTCTTATTTACAATAACACAAACATGTTTTCGCCCTCAATTAGAACCAAATGCACCTTTCAAATTAACGGGCGAAGTTATTTAGTGGAAAATTAAATTGGTCATACAGGTACAGGTAGGTGATAAAGTTTCGGTTAAAACCGTTTTTTATTTTACTAGAAACGCTAAATACATATTTATTATTACAAATTACGTTTTTCATTTGATTTGATTTTGATACACTTTTCAACGGTTGGCAATTGTGATCCGGCAAATTGGGTGATTTATTTTCATCATAATATCCAATATACAAAAAAAAAACAATATTAAAAAAAATCTGTTCCATACTTGTTTCGCGATTTCAGATTTGTTCCGATAGTAAAAGTTGTTTATGCTGATGAGTACAATGAACCCTTAAAATAATTACCATGAATTCAATTTCATCCTGTTTATAATAATGTGACTCCAATTTTAAACAACAGGTAGGTACTATATTTATTAGAATCTGCCATATTATAACCATAACGATTGTAAAATGTTATAACTTGATCCTTGTTTCTTGCATGCACTTATAAACACATTGTTTGGCGTCCGTTACATTGTCCGCTGCCGTAAACAGCGATTTTACACAACACAAATAAAAATCACTGCCTCGTTGGTCTAGTGGTCACAAGCAGTCCTGTTGAGCATGTGGTTCTTAGTTAGATTCCCAGTTTGGGCAAAGCATTAATGGGGTTTTAAATTAAGAATTTCTCAGTAGCAGCCCAGAGTCTGGATTTGTACCCGATTGATGGCAATAGGCTCGCCCCCTATTACATGGGACTTAAACATAACTGGGAAAATGTGGGTGTACCTACTAATATGGGTGCACCTCTGCCTAATCCGTCGGGGATATCAAGTGGAATATTTTGTTAAAAATAAAAATCAATTCCCGACAATTATTATTACTCAATGTTACTTAGTTTGATGTACGGTCGCCAGCGGATCAAGTGATACCAAACCTTTAAAACGTTGAAATTTAAGTTCAAAATCGATTGAGTTTGACAGTTTGTGGTTACTTGATTTGCTAGCGACTGTACATAATGCTTATGGACCTGTTATGCTACAGGTTTTCTGGCATCCTGCACAATAATTAACAATTACCTAATCAGCATGCAAATTAATCGAACTAACACTATTAAAGTAATGAAATACGTATTAGAATTGTCATTAGTTGTATTGTACTGGTACGTTATAAACGATTTTCCCCGTTTTTTGGTTCTCTAGTGAAAATTAAAACAAACAAATCGAGCGATCTATGTTTAGCTATAAAATTTAATCGAATTTAAAAAGACTATATTCGGACAACAAAGATCCATAATATTAGTAAAAAAAATGTGTCATAAGCATGTTAGAAATTTTATTATAGTGTGAAGCATTTTGCCCATTTCCATCTTCGAAAACAAAAAAAAAAAAACTAGAAAATGCACCTGGGCTTTTGGGATAAGACTGGGTAATGTAGATATTATTATTATTTTAAGACTATTTGCATATTTTATAATACTATCCTAATTACTGTTCGATTAAAAGTTATTTTTTACATATCTTTATTATTCCTTATATGCGCGTATTCTTACGAAATCTCTAACAAACAACATTGTCTTATTTACAAGACCAATTCTTAATCGCAAACAAAAGTACGTCTAAATTGAAGGAAAATATTTAACAACCCTCCCCGAATTGTTATTTAAAACGAAAGACTTTCGTTCACGAGCTTACTCGCGTGTTTTTACTTTCGGTCCCGTTAATTGGAAATAGGGCAACAGTAAGTAAGGGAAAATTAATTATTATAATGGACATTTTTCTCTGTAATTTCCAGGACTTACCTTACTAAACCGTGTCAAGCTGATTTCCTTCAAGTTAATAGAGCTAATCAGAAAAATGCGAGAAGAATAAGAAATGTTAATAGGATTTCCATGTTTAACTTTTTCGGAACTGTTTTTATAAATTGAAAATACGTTTTCTTTTTTTTTTTGAGGGTAGGAAATCATCAAATGGCTCCTCCGGCTCTGGGTGGAGCGGAAGGCAGTGTCAGTCTCCTGACTAAAATCCATCCATGTTACTTTCTTGGCTCTTTGTGTTCCGGGGCATCGGTGGCCCTTTCGGACAATCCCGCTGATTGAAAATACTTGACGTTACTCCAAAGATGCATTTGTGGACCTTTGACAGCCGTTGCCAGAAGCCCAAAGGTCTGACAATCAGTCTAACTAAGGGGTATTGTGTTTCCCAGTTACTGGGCTATGGAGGTCAGGTAGGCAGTAGCTTCATGTCAAATTATATTTAGCTGCATCCGATTAGACTGGAAGCTGACCCCAACATAGCTGGGAAAAGGGTAGACAGACTGGCTTTGCAATTAAATACTAATAGTAATAAAGGAAAATGATGATTTAACCAATTGAATTATACACATAGTTAGTGAGTCGTAAAGATCCATTTTACATAAGTAAACAAAACATTATATGTATAGACATTTAAATAAATCACTTCAGTGGGCGACATGTAACGTATGTTAATTGAAATTTAATATTCATTGGATTAACGAATAAATATCCATCAGAAATTCATGAAAGCGATTGCAATTACTTGTAATATTATTTGCATAGAGAAGAATTAAAGGGGGGACTATAGGTGATTGAGAGGACGGGTAATAGAGGTATGTCTAAGAAAGCATGCTGCGTTGACCTTAGGGCCTATCATATGATAGGCCCAAAAGAAGATACATGTAATTCAGACTTAAAGAAAGCATGAAAGACGGTCGTGGGTTCAAACCCAGACGAGCCTTCCTTTTTGCTGATAATTTCATCACCACTGCTCCCAAAACGGTTAGGGAAAACATCGTGAGGAAACTGGTATGTCTAAGAACCAAAAATTCGAAGGTATGTGACATCTACCAACTCGTACAGGGCCCGTGTGGTAGATTACTGCCCACTCCCTCTAGAATGGAGGAGCCTGGTTTTCCTGCAGTGGAAACAATACAGGCTGATTTTGCAGATGTAGACATAAACTTAACAAACGCCTGAAATGAGAATAATTTGGTATTTTTATTCGAAAATCGCAGGAATTTTTACCAAATAATATTTGCTATTGACATTTCTTGTTCGAATATAAAACAGCGCTATTTGGAGCAAACAAGTAGGTATTAGTACCTATATAATTGAAATCAAGGTTATAAGAATTAACATAATAAATACATTATTTATAATAAATAATTTAATATAATTTTACACATATTGCTTCTGTTCTTTACAAAGACACGAACAGCACAGCCGCGTCGAACTCAGTATTATTTGGAATTAGATTGCGTACTTGAATTATTATCTCAGATACTAATTGGCATGGTATGGTCTTCATATGGCCAGGGGTCAACCACCACCTACTACAGCAGTATTATTTTACTATTACTTCATATTGGGAAAGAGATAGAGCTATTATACAGACTATTATACAAAGCTATAATACAAAGAGATACAAATACTCTATCTCACGTTTAAGTAATAATAAAATGATACGGCTCTTTGAGGTGGTGGTTGGCCCCCTGACGAAGATTGTCTGGAGTTCAGACATAAACTTGGTATCCAACTCAGAAATTTGAGTTCGTTTTGGTCATTCTTCTCTGAGTGTTCTTCTTACCGTGTCAATGGCTATTTAAATGGACTCTACTCAAAATTCGGCAAATTCGAAATTCGGCTCCTCAGAGAAGTCGGTTAGGAATAACCGAACTCATTTAGTTTTAAAACTTAATTTAATTTTGACGAGTAAAAGTTTTTTTTCCAAACATTTTGCAGAAAATCATCTATTAATTCAGAATTAAAATGATATGAACATAAATAACAACTTAATCAAAATTATAAATAAAAACAACAATATAATATTCCAAACTTATTATTTTTAAATATTTATTTTCACTTGAAAGTTTTTAATACGATTTGCACGAGTAAACATATTGTAGGTACACTTCGTGGAATAAATAATTTTCACATCTTCTCAAACGGCTCAATTCCTTTTGAATGCGTTCTCAAAAGCGACTAAACTTTTATTTGCTTATAGTTTATACCATAATTTGGATTTGAGGATTACTGACTACCCTTTGTACCTATAAAACTTAAATTTTTGATCAAACACTTCTAAAAGAAAAGGCTTCGAATTCGCCGACCTAAAATTCGAATCTTTTTTTCTTTAAGTAAGAATTTCTCAGGTAAATAAGGAAAGAAGCCTAATGTGTTTTTGGTACCTACCGAGACTTTCGTACTGTGCCCATTCTAAAAGTGTAATTGATTTATTTAATGGATAGGTAGGTATTTAATCCTTTAAGGGTTTCCAAAATGTCCAAAGAGGTACTATTCAACGTGGCGCTACAATATGGTGACATTAATATAACACACATATACATTTTTACTTTTTCGTTTCATGAAGACATTATATTTACATGTTTTTATTTACGGATTTATTTAAAATCAGCATCTTACAGCAACCTGTACTTAAAGAACTGTCGCACAGCGGTCATTTGCCGGGGTGACGAATCATAACATTTGCATCAATGAAATTAAAACGAATTAGCCATGGTTGTATGCCTGTACGAGTGGCGCGCAGAGGTACTAAGCCAGGGAGAGAGCCAGGGGCCGTTTCCGCAGCAAATTGCGGCGGAGCGGACGGACCTCCGGCGCGATCTCATGGCGGCCTGGAATCAGCGACTGTCGCAACCCAGCGCAGGGCACGCCACGATAGTGGCGGTAAGGCCCCTCTTTGAGGAGTGGCTAGAGAGGCGTCACGGCGCCCTCACCTACCGCCTGACGCAGGTCCTCACCGGACATGGATGTTTCGGGAGGTTCCTGCACATAATCAGGTGGGAGGAAACGCCCGGGTGTCACCACTGCGAGGATCGCCCAGAGGACACGGTAGAGCACACTGTGCAAACCTGCCACGCATGGGCGGAGCACCGCCGTGTCCTCGTAGTGGCGATCGGCGGCGACCTCTCGCGCCTGGCCCTGGTGCAAGCCATGGTCCGGGGTGAGAGGGAGTGGGAGGCAGTCACCTCCTTCTGCGAAAAAGTTATGCTCGCGAAGGAGGTGGCGGGATGGGAGTGAGAAAGGTCCTCCCGTCCCAGCCGCCGCAGGAGACGCCAGACCCGTGCCGTACGGCGCGTATATGTTCCACGCGCGCCTCAAAGAGATGTCAGCATATGAAGGGGCCCCTCAGGGCCAAGCCTGCCGGGTATCGGGATTGTCCGAAAGTGTTACCGCTACCCCGCAACATAAAGGGCTACGGAAGGAACATGGATGGGTTTTAGTCAGTAAGAGTCTGACACTCCCTTCCGCTCCACCCAGAGCGGGAGCAGTCATTGGATGATTTCCCAGCCTTAAAAAAAAAAGCCATGTTTGTATTAGGTTGAAAAAACTGCAAAAAGTAAAAAGTAGGCGAATTGATTTTATTATTTGGTTTGTTTGAAACATTTTTTTTTCAATATGCGATGTATTTTAACCTATCAACATTTATATAATGTTTAATGCGCCCTACTCGTGTGTTAAATTAATGACACCATTGTAGCGCCCCCTTCTATACCAGACAATATAAAACATGGAACACAATTTATATATGCTTAAAAGGAGACGCTACCAACTGTATAATGTACAACATGTAATGAAATCAATCATTTTGATTTAAATTTATTGTAACAGACAATGCAGTTCAGAAACAGGCATATGATATTACATTGATTTTAAGTCTCATCGCGATCCATACTTTTAAATCCTGCTAAATTATTATCAACATTACAACGCTCCGTTTGGGAGCTCTCACGCTAGCAACCCTACTCGTAGATCAGGGTTGCCACAAGCACGTCCCGTCGTCCTGTAGGGCTGTACAAGTAATTACCGCGGCCCGACCTGACTGATGATGATGGCACTCGGAACACTCCCGCCTCAGATAAACAACTGTGTGTAGTGAACTGTGGTCTTTTTTGTACGAAAAAATATGCTGAGTTTCATTTAGTTTGCGCTCGGAATTTTTGGAAAGGTTTTTTTCGGATTTATGGTAATTAGAATTTAGCGAGTGATGACCCTGCAGCTAATAGCGCTAGAGGTGGGAAAAAAAATTATGACCGTACCGATTTCTGATATTTTACAACCCGATTTGGACAATTTAATACCTTTCGTGTTTATGTGAACGTCTAATCTAAATTGTAAATAAGCCAGTGGTCGTTAAGTCGGTATTTCAATTTTCATGTGACATAAACTTGGGATGTAACTGTGAAACATAATTATATATAGCAATTAAAGCCTACATGAACGGATCTTAACGCCGCACGTTATTAAACCCGAATTATTGTGATTTAGGTCACATCTATAAATGAAAAGCGTGTTGGTAAATTCACGTGGAAGATTACTTTTCTGGAGGGTAATAAAGTTTGATGTATTTACTAAACGCCTGGGTTCGATTATCAGGCCGGGCAAAGTTAGTAAGAATTTCTATCAGGAATTTCAGCAGCTCGGAGTCTGGATTTGTGCCTGGTTTATAACAGTAGGCTCGGCACCTTTTACATGGGGTTTAAACATATACCTACATGGGTAGACCTTTTTTTTGAGGTTGGGAAATCCTCAAATGTCCTGCTCTGGGTGAAACGGAAGCGAGTGTCAGACACTTATTGACTAAAACCCATCTATGTTTTCCCTTTATGTTCCGGAGTAGCGTTAACCCTGATCCGGGAGTACCGCTACGATCTCAGGCGAGGCGGCAAGCCTCCTTATCGGACTGCCACCTTGGGATCTGGAGGTGGTAGTCCTCGCACGCCTGTATGAGTGGCGGGCGGAGGCAAAACGCCAGAGAACCCATCGGGGATTGCTAGAGAAATGTTATATTATGTTATTAAACTACTTTTTTGTTATTTTTAACCGACTTCTAAAAAAGGAGGAGGTTCTCAATTCAACTGTATATATATTTTTTTTTTATGTTTGTTCGCGCATAACTCCTTTGCTTGCCAACCGATTTGAAAAATTCTTTTTTTGTTGCAAAGGGTATAACTTCCCAAATGGTCCCATAAAATTTTTATCGAAATCGGATAAGCGGTTTTTGAAAAATCAACAAAAATCTAAAAAAATCCTACTTAATGTATGTGGACGATGTTCTAATAAGTTCCTGTCACTGTAATTTACATACCAGGTAGTGGTATTAAAATTTGGGGGGGGGGGTGGGTTGTGTAGGTACCACAACTAAAAAGTGAAAAATAAAAACTTTTTTACAAAAAATAAACCGACTTCCAAAAAAAACACTACAAAGTGAAAAATAATTTTGATTTCGGAAGTCGGTGTCTTCGATTTTGTATTTTCATTTTTTGCCACCGACTTCCGAAATCAAAATTATTTTTCACTTTGTAGTGTTTTTTTTGGAAGTCGGTTTTATTTTTTGTAAAAAAGTTTTTTGAACATAAAAAACAATCAGTCTATTCTGGTTGTGATCGACTGGACTATAAAATTAAAAACATATTTATCCTATTTCTTATGAATGCCCGAATACTACATTCAGGATTGAAGTCAAACGTAAAACGGCTTTAAGATCGAATTTTGTTTAAACCAATTATATGTTTGTTATTCAATTGCCTACAATGGTAACAGCTGCACGAATTTAAGTGTTATCCTAAATTGGTACAAATTGGTCCTTTTCATAACTCTTCCCTTCATGCGACCCTGTTCCAGAAATCCTAATTCATTTAATAATTGTGTTGGCAAATTGTATGTTAATTAATGAGTTTTGTTATTTATTTTCTTTACTTCATTTAACTGTTCTATTAAAAATGTGATGTTGGGGGAACCCTAAGTCCAACTGTTTCCAGAATTTGGTTTAAATTATTTATTTATTTTCCCACTAAGATCCATCGTTACTGGGTAACCTTTAGCAATAGTGTAGGTATTTATTTTGTGTAGTTAGGATGTACATATCAAATGATGTAAGATTAGCGGTAATACTGCCGACAAACTCACCGTAATATATCTCAGCTCAGTTTGGCAGGTTTATAAAATGTGTAAATACACGTGTTGGGTTTAAAGTAAATTATTTATTTTATAAACAAACAAAGCTGTTAAACTGATCGAATCACAATTCCACATAAAAACCCAGACACCAACCTCAAAAAAAACGCTGCAACTTAGGAATTCCAAATAGAAAAACCCAATTACTCTTTGCCCGACCTGGGCAAAGACTTCATGGTCAGCGGTGAGATTTGCGTCCATCAGACCACCGAAGCAGTCCTTATTACCTACTGTCAAAAAAAAATACTAAACTCTTTTCCTGGTTATTTCAGAGACATACTAGTTTCTGCCAGCGGCTTCGCCTACATGGAAGTCGGAAAATATGCCACGGGAACGTAGGTACTACCGATTAATTAATCGTATCCTATACAATTACTCCAGGTTATAAACTATCGGTGTACCATCCAGTTCGGCCGTTTTGGCGTGATTAAGTAACAAACATCCATCTTTCCAAACTTTCGCATTTATACTTTTAGTAAAGAAATTTAGAAAAATGGCTTTCAGAAATCGAAGTATTCACGCAAACGATGTTGTGGCTCTATATACAGTAAGTGTTATGTAATATATTGTATTCGTTTTCCTTATCAAATGAGCACCCTGCAGTGTTACGTATACAGTCCATTGACTACTCAGCATGGCTCAAGATCGAATTAAGGATATTGTTTTTTTTTTTGTCTGGGTAAGTGAAGCGAAAAGCTGTTTTCTTTTGTTTTTGTCAAGAGTAGGTGAATTGTTGATGTCTTTTGTTCATATCTGTATGTTTGACCTATGGTTAACTTATCTGGCACAAGATTTAACTATTTATCTTCTAGATTGTGCTTTTTAAATTACACTGCAAAACAGGTAATAAAAATGGTTTTAAGGCTGATATTACGATGGTGATTTGCGATTTCAAAGAGTGCGCAACGAGCTTGCAGCGAAAACGCCACGAAGATGCGATGGGCGTGCAGCGAGTTCGCGGCATGCTGTCTATGTTTTGAACAATCAATGACGAGATGGATTACGGCGAGGAAATAATGCTGTTAGCTTTGTTACTCGTTGTGCGCCCGCGGCGTTTTCTGCTGCGAACTCGCGGTGAGCTAGTTGCGCTGGCCAGTGTGTTAAGACCCTAACATTAACTTTACATTCACATAAACATATACACTCATGCGTTCTTCTCATGAAGCTACGCAGAAAATACAGAACGCCACCTACTACAATACTTACCCCTGCCCCTTTGGCTTCGTTTACGTTCATACATCTGGTCGTAAACGCACGCCGTGACCTTTCTGAAGGTTATCACCGATAGGATAACTATTTAAGGTCTAGGTTCCTACCGGCGTTTCAATTCACATCTGTCTTGTAATACCTTTTGTTAATGAACGGCTCATTTGCCCTCAACATTTATTTATTTATTTTAAACTTACACCCACTATCATTACAGGTCACCAATACAATATTGGGTGGGTGGCTAACATTTCACAGATATAAAAAATATTAACTAAAATACTTAAAAATTGACTGTAACTAAAACAAAATAAAATCTTAACCTGAAGTAAAAAACAAACAACAAAGAACATTAATCTATACATATAATAAAATTGTAGAAAAGTGGTGTCTGTACAATGGAAATAAATTAAAAAAAAGTAGCAGGGGTTGTTATTATATCGATGCCGAACCCGAAATTGTAATTAATTTTTTTTTTGTCTGTTTGTCGGTTTGTCTGTGTGTTTGTGCACGCTACTATGAGAAACGGCTTATTCGATTTAGTTGCGGTTTTCACTAATATATTGTAGTAAGCTTCACTTAACATTTAGTGTTTATTTCATATCAATCGGTTCATAAATAAAAAAGTTATGTCAATTTAAAGAATCACGGCGAACATTTGTTTAGGTTGTATCAGAGTACGTACACGCCTCGCGCCTGCGCATCCGTGGCTAAATAAAGCGCGCTGAGAGCCGCGCCGCTGCCATCAGAACCGTTTCCTCCGTAGGGTTTCAGGTGCTCCCTTCTATGTCCGTAACATGGACCTCCATGTCGATTTTAAAGTCCCCACAGTTCAGCAGCTCATGAACGCCTCTTGAAGCGTTTCTTTGACACTGCTATAAAGCACCGCAATCCCCTGATTGCGGCCGCCTCCCGATACACCCAGTCCCGCATCAGTAAAGTTCGCCGTCCACGGCATACCCTCATTTCCCCGACGATGCTACCACTCTTTTCCAGGAGAGTAACCCGGCCACCAGCACTGTTAGGAAACCCTATAGACACAGATTTCCGTCGTTCCGTCCTCGCCGTCGGCGTCGAGGCCCGTCGCGACGACCCTGTTCATCCCCATCCCCCCGACCCGTGCTCGAGCCAGCCCGCGTTGCCGCTGAGCCAGTAGTTTAAAAATACCCCCGATCCAGCTGTCCCTTGCTGTCCTCCCCCAGCGACGCCCTAAGCCGAGGTCCGTACCCCCAGGGGTTGCCCTTAGCGTGTAGTCGCTTAGTTTGTTAGTTTATTTTAAGCCCTGGCTGGAGGGTATAATTCTTTTGTGGCATCCACAGGCCAGTCTGGTTAAGCAGTAGACAACCCTATGGTTGAACTGCGAGATGCACTTATCAAAAAAAAAACAAAAAACGCGCCGCTGCCATAAGGATTCAGTTATTCGTAGCGAACGCACGTATCCTGTGCGAATAGTTGCATTCGATTATTGCGATTCACTTGAATACTGACTGTTTGTATATTTCATTTATTTATGTTGTAGGGTTCATAGGTTAGGTTCTTTTTCAATTTTTTTTTTAAATTTGTAAATCTGTACATAATAGTAAAACAGTAAAAAAACTGTGTCTGTACATTGAATATATTAAAAAAAAAAAATGAGGGGGGTTTAGACACAGTAATAGAGCACGAATACAAAAAAAAATCTGACTGTTTGTCTGTATGTCTGTTTGTTTGTACACGCTAATCTTCGAAACTACTGGACGGATTTGAATGATATTGTTTTTGGTTGTGTAGGTTTTAAGTCTGGGCAACAAATAGGCTATAATTTATCTAGGAAACTTGAACACCGGTTCAGAACCGCAAAAGACCAGTTAAACTATAAGAGATACAAAAATATTACTTTATCAAAAATTGTTCCACGTGATGACCATTTTCTGCTGAGAGAATAAATTTGAAGATCTGCAACACCTGATGTGGAACTCCAAGAGCCCAGCTACACTATAACACATTATATAGGAATGACGTCTTAGCAAAAGTTGTTCAGCCTGATGAGCACGCTCTGTTGACGTATAAAAATTGAAGATCTGGAACACCTGTTGTGGAATTCCAAGAGCCCAGCTACACTATAACATATACAGGAATGACGTCTTAGCAAATGTTGTTCAGTCTGATAGTCATTTGCTATTGACTTAAAAAATCGAAGATCAGAAACATCTGATGTGGAAATCAAAGCCATCAATAATTTCACTGTATAATTATAAAATAACATAAGCTGGGCGTACTTCCACGCGGTGAAGGCGGAAACAGTTTAGGACTGATTTTCGATGACGATGGTATATCATTGAAAATTTGACTCTACTGGCCAAAACTCTTTTTATTTTATCGAATAAATATGCCTTCGGGCTTATGTTATTTGAGTGTTTAATTTCCTTTTCCATTTATCTTCGTTACACGGTAGCCTACCCGATAACGCTGGGGAGCAGTCACTTTGATTTTAATTGATCAGGTGTCTTTATCATAAAACTATTACAATGCCTAGAAAGAAGTCAAATCTTTCCCAATGGTCCAAAGGAGCTAAAAGATTAAAGATCATAAGATCCGAAGAATCTACCACCGCCTGCGTTCTCAGCGTATTTACGCATATACATCCAGGTCTCTAGAGACCAGTGAAGAATATGATGCGCCTCTGACCGCTGATCATGAAAGTCATGCATTGTCTCGCGAGTCTGAGACGTTCACGGAAAGAGAATTACGCTTAAGTTCTCAGCGTATATACACATCGATTTCGAGGTCTCTAGAGACAAGTGCGGAACGTCATGCGCGACTGACCGCTGATCGTGATTCAACTCTTCGATTTTGAATACCCCGTTGTCGCTGGCATAAGCAACAGGATCCGCTTACGAAGTCGCGGGCAGAAGCTAGTATTCAAATATAACTTACAAAATTTAACATCAGAAAACATGCAAAAAAAGAAACTCCTTTCAATGTACTAATTAAGTTTATTTGATAATTAATCAGGTGTTTCGTATCTTCGTTACAAAGACGAATCCATTAAGTAACACAAAATGTAAAAACCGTTCTATCCATTTAAAACCATCCTTACAATGAAAATAGCTTAATTCCTGAATGAGAATTAAACCTTTGAATCATTAATCGGCGAATGAAAACCGGATGAGCGGAGCGGAAAAAAACGAACAAAAGTCGCGATAATGGCCGGTTCCCGGATAGCGTTAGTAGTCATTAATTGAATCGTTTTACGTGGCAACTTGCGTTACGTGAATGGGTTTTTATAGTACCTGTATCTATCTGGTAGTAAAGATTCTGCTATAAATAGACTACAGACTAAGCTGTTTTACGTTTTCGAGTTTCAGATGTATAAGGAGTTGTAGTACGAAGAATAGCACCCTAATTGCGTAACACGCTTCGAATTATAATCTTAATGTATTTGAACGATATTTCTAATCCATTGCTTTATACGTTTGAAAAATATGTCTGTTCAACAATGAAAATAACGCAATGAATGTTGTTGAACTGACAATCTGAAAACTATGGATGGCTATTGCATTTAGATACTTATAGTGTTGATCTAAATGAATTAATGAAATTGGTGTTATTGTACGGCATTTAATATTATTCAAGACTAAAATTTGGACTCAAGGTACCTAGTCAGTATCGACGAGATAATTGTATTAAACGGAATTTAATGCTCGAGTTGAAATTAATTTGACTAAACTAAGTAGGTAAACCAACAGGAAAACCAATTGAGGCGTTTTCCTCATTTAATGGTTCATCGAAATATGGTTCCAACGAAATTCCTTGAAAAATTCTCGTCTTCTTTTATATTTTTGAACTTCTAACCAGCCAGCAAGATTTAAAATCAAATTCAGAAAATTCGCGACTTTCTCAGCGTTTTCACTAAACACCTCTACGGTTCTACTAATGTATAGGTATCTATTGACGAAAGACAAATTGCAACATTATTTCAAACTCCGAACGTTTTATTTCTGTGCTATATCTTACAAAGATGTAGGGACACAGTAGTGAACGTGACTTATCACCATCAGAGAGCTTTCAATATGAAAGCCATAACTTCTCAGAGGTTTCAATACGTCATGCAAGCTTTCATGTTGGCAAAGGAAAATGAAACTGTTACAAGAGTGTTGTTGAACCTTATACAGATTGAGAAGTGAAAAAGTCTCCGTCACTTTCAGTCAAAGTATAAGGTTTGAAAATGGTTGTCTACGTTTTTTTTATGGAATAATGCGGCCCTGTTCGAACCGAAATCGATCGTCCCAATCATCGCACTCGTTTAGATGCAAATGACGTACTCACGCAATCAATTAAGTCGTATTTGTACGATATAATAGCATTATTTTAACATCTAAGAAGCAAACATTATCCTTGGTCTGCCGAGATGTAGATATACTCACATTCATGGAGAAAACAGTGATGGATACAGTCTCACGCAGGAACATCAGTGGTAACTCTTGCACTACTTAATTCACCCTAACGCGACATAAAGGCGTTTAGAATGCCAAATTGTGACATCTGGGGCCTAGACAAAGTTATATTTCCATTAACGATAACGAAACTAGACCAATCAGAAATGTATGGAATTGCCGTAAGATTTCGAAATGTCACGTGATCAACCGTTTTCGATCGCTAAGTGATAGACAGTGTCAAATTGTGTAACGAAACTCGATCAATATTCCCTAACAGAATACGAATAAGAATCGCTAAGATAACGAGTTGTTCGAACAACAATTTTCGTAATCGAATCGACACGCAGCGACCAACAACGTTACCAGCGCTACGGCGGTCGTTGACCCCAAAAACATCCATTTTTTTAATTTTTTGTTTCGTTATGTGTGGATAACGATAACTATCACGTCTGCATTTTCATCCATTAATTTCTAGCTACTTCAATCAAAACGTTGCGGCCAATAGACAAAGCAGTCTTATTTTATTTACTTTTAAATAAAATACATTGTATTCGCTGTTTACTTCCGAGTCACCGTTTAACAGAACATCGCTAATTTCCTTGGAGGACGCGTCATTGGTCCTTTGGGCCCGGATAAGGGAAGGCCCTCTTATAGTACCTTGCGACTAACGCTTTATTTAACCCGTGAAATTTTACCTCCACCATTTTAGTAATCACATTATTATTTATAGTTTTTTTTAGTGACACGGATAAGGATTTGAATGTGTCAGAATGGCTATAATGGTTTTTATTTATTTCGGATACATAATTTTATTTAAGTGTCTATATTATTGAAAGTGGTGTCGTTGACCGTGGCGTACTAATAGATCGTGGTGTCTAGCCCCAAGATTGGTAGAATCTTAGTGTTTTGCTTTAAAAACAAATGCCTATAGTTTTCGACACCTTTTTATCGAGAATACTAGCGTATGCCAGTGGCTTCATCTGTGTGGATTTCGGGGAATATCCCACGGGCACCGTACATTTTTGCGGGATAAAAATGCATGCATCTGAAATGTTCACACCGTTGGAATCTTTTAAGTTCATCGGTTAGCGTAATCAGTCTAAGATGTTCCCATTACTGGAACACAGACCTCCTCTCCGTGAGAGTTGGGCTATAATCCACTATGCCAACCCAATACGGGTTGGTGGATGTCGCATGTCTTCAATTTTTTTGTTCTAGAACTTAATTATAATGTTGGGATCACAATGACCGACGACACGGTTGGCGCAGCGGTTGAGCGATTGACTGCTGCGCAGCATGTCGCGGGTTCGATTCCCGCACGGAACAAATATTTGTACGACCTGCAAGTATTTGTTACGGGTCTGGGTGTTTTTCTATCTATAATATGTATGTATTTAAAAAAAAATGTATATAAGTAGTTTATCAGCCATCTCGTTACCATAACACAAGCATTAGGTTGCTTAGCTTGGGACGATATGGCGTTGTGTGAAATGTCCAATGATATTATATTAATGTTTCCCATCACTGTTTTGAGAGCAGTGGTGATGAAATTCAATACCCAAACTAAAGTGCCTGCCTGAGTTCGAACTCACAACCTAACAACTCGTAAGTCGGGGCCGATACCACTGAGCCACCACTGATCATGGAAAGTATAGATTTTTTTCAATTACATTGACATTATTTAAAGCTCAGAAGAAATGCATTAGAGCAATGTGCAATGTAGACAACACTACCAGCTGTCAACCCTACTTTAAAAGTTTAAAAATTCTGACACTGCCTTCGTTATACATTTATGAACTCAATGTTTTTGTGAAGTTAAATCCTAATTACTTTAAGACTGCTTTTAAAAGTTACTACAGACAATTACGTGACAAAAAAAGATTAGAAATTGAAATACCATATGGGAAAACAGCATTAATTAATAAAAGTATTCTTTGTATGTCATCATTGATCTACAACAAGTTGCCTGATGAGATCAAAAAATTACCTGTCCATCATTTCAAATCGAAGCTGCAAAAATTCCTAGTTCATAAATGTTACTATGATGTAAAGGAGTATCTACAAGATATAGATATAGATAGATACTTTCAGTAAGATGACAAAAAAATAGCGTGACATACAACAATAATTTCATTGGACATCTGTGTTTGTATCATTATTTTATTTCTTTGTTATCGTTAGGACATATTATTTAATTCATCTGACAATTTTTTGATAATTTTAAACTTTTGCCATTAGTATATAGATATATTATTTTCTTATATCTCTTTTATGTTAATATTGTAATGCAATAACAATTTGAATAATAATACAACTTGTCTAATAATAATATAAATATTTGCACACCTTATTATGTAAGGAGGGCTTTGAGATAAATTGAGACAAATATTAATATTGACTTTAAATAACTTTGACATTTTAATTATTATGACATAGATTTTTTAGACTTTTAATAATTCCTCATTTAGTTTTGACATTAAGTATCATGTAAATGTTCACTATATTCCCTATTTTCATACTATACAATTACTTTGCATGATTTTAGAAATTTTAAATAATTTGTAATCTTCGTTGCACATCCACATATTTGTACGCCTCATGGCATAGCATAGCGCTCTGTTTGACTAAACATAAGACCTGTATTTATTTTTTCCTATGTTAACAAATAAATTATGATTTGATTTGATTTGAGAGTTCAAGCCTAAATTCGATTATCTCAGTTAGTCTTTAATACACAAAGTTAAGCCTTAAGCCACGTAGTAGTTATACCACTTAGATAAACTTACGCGAAACCCACTAATTTCCTTAGAGGATGCAGCTTATTGGTCCCTGGAGCGTAGATAAAGAACGGTTCGTTAGGACCGCGACAAACCTCTGATACGTATGCTCGTAAAAGTTTATTTGTTTCAAGGCTATCTGTTTTATGGGTATGAATAGCCTTATATGAGCTGGACGGGTGTTGGGTCGGTATTTGGATTATTCATTAAATAAATATTATATTGAGCAATACCACAAACATAGGTTTAATCTTGCTTTTTCGTGTGGTTAGTGACTAACCTGGTGTCATGTCAATCATGCTGTTGAGAAAATATCTCTAAGACATGCTGGTTTCCTCACGATGTTTGTCTTTACCAATTTTTAAGCAAGCGATAATTAAACAATACTCACATGATTCCGTAAAATCATAGGGTTTAATGTTAATCACCAATTCAAGTGGCTCTCATCACAGAACGGAAGGCCATACTGTAAATGTTTGCTTTGCCATTTCACAAATAGGTACATAATCAAGAGGAAAACCATAAAATCTTTGGAAAAATTTGTTCACTTTTTTATATAACACGAATTATGTAATAAAGTATTTGGTGGCACAAAAGTTATACTGAATTGTAACATGATCACAACAGAAACGAATTGACGGAAGCACTCCAAAATACCACTTTTTATAAAAGATAAAAGTACATAAACGGTACACGTATTTCCGGGATATCCACTGATATTTTCCCGGAACCGTATTCGGCTGGCACTCTATCTAAGACCACGTTTTTGCGGCTGCTTCAGGCAGGAGTCTGTTTAAAATGACATAATTTATCATGTCGACCCGTTCCTTATGCGTTGAATACCATTTTCTTTGGTCTCTATGAAAAAATCGTTCAATTTCTCGCGATGGATGTTTTGAAGTGTTTCAATATGAATTTATTGGGGGATGCTTATGGTTTAGGGTAGCAGTATTTTTTTCAAGCGACTCGTTTTTGTTGTGAAATTTGGATTGGATTAGGTACATATAAAAAGGTCTTTGGTCTGTAGTGTGTCGACTTCCAATCTAACCAGATGCAGTAGAAGAACAGTAGTTTATATGGGGCGAATGCCTATCTGACCTGCATAACCCAGTTACTGAGTAACACGATAACCCTAGGTAATCTAAGGTCTTAGACAAGTGTCAATCGCTCAGTGTCGATTCGATTTCAAAAATTGTTGATGGAACAATTCGTTATCTCATCGATTCGGATTGTCAAAGACGCCACTTATCAAACGCATTTGTATGGGCATACTGATCGAGTTTCGTTACACAATTTTTAGAACTTGGCGATTGAAAACGTTTGATCACGTGACATTTCGAAAGCTTATGCCAAATCCATACATTTCGGATTTATCTAATTTCGTTATAGTTAATGAAAATGTGACTATGTCTAGGCCCACTGGTCGCATAAACTGGTTGTCACACTTTTGTGCTTCTGAAACCATACTCTGATCTACAAATGACAGCCGGGACCAACGCCTTAAAGTGAGTTCCGAAACACGGAGGGGTGTTTTGGATGATCACCCATCCATGGACTTTCCGCGGCAAGCATAGCTAAACCGTCCATCGACCTCTGAACTTGACACGAACGGTGTCTAGTTTTCAATGTATAACGTTTTTAATAATAATAGTATAATGTTTATTTTCAGACCAGAGAGCCAAAACAAATAAACAAACTTAACACTAAAACAACTAAAACAAACCAACTATAGCCAATACCTGAATGACTGTCTGTGTGACGCCAACCAGCGACACATAATTTGAGCATTATTTTTAAGTTGAGTTAAAGTGAAATAACAGTGTCTGCCCAAAAGGCTGGTAGCATTGACACTATTATTATTATTATTATTATTATTATTCATTTATTTCAATCAACTTTGGATCATAACTACAATAAAATTAAATTAAATTCAAAAATTACAAAAATTACTAATCAAATTACATTAAAATTAAAAGAAAAATAAATTATTAATTACAACAATACAATTAAAACAATATCTTCACATTAGTCGGTAAGTGAATCATGCAGCAATGGTTCACGTACTGACAGTCGAAGCGTTCTGCAAAAGCGCTATGCATGGCTAAACTATGCATGGCACAGCTGATTTTGCCCATTTTTATTTAACCTTGTTCATCATCATTCTCCTGCCCTTATCCCAATTAATTTGGGGTCGGCGCAACATGTCTTTTTCTTCCATAGGTACTTCTCTATTAGTCGTCATCTCGGTAGTCACTCCCTTTCTAGCCATATCATCTTTCACACAATCTATTAACTGTGTTATTATTTAAAAAATCAACCAAACTATGGAACGCAGCTGTATATTTTGTGAATATAGGAATAGGTAATACATTTTTGCATAGAGTTCAACATTCATTATATATACGTGTAGCAAGCGCATGCCCTGTACGCCAACGACACAAATATATGACAATGCGGGTACACTATAACACAAAATAAACAATTGAATTTTGTGTGTTTTTACATACATATCTTAAAAATTGAAGCTCTCGTAGGTATTTAATGAAAAGACACCATGGATATTGGGAAATTCATGATAACAAGAAGAAATAAATTTGAAGCTTGGCGTGCATTTATCCTCTGGCGTTCAAAAGGCTAATACGAAGTTTGTGCGCAGTTACGTTTTCAGCTAAAGTTAAAAAAAACAATCGACTTCGAAGCAAATCAGCTGTTTTCTTTTTGTAAAAAGGCGTTTATTTTTCACTTTTTTAGTTACGTGACCTATCCCACGCCAATTCGTATGTATTTACTTAATAGTAGTTCTTGTCTCGGATTTGTACCGTGAGGGGGCAGTTTAGTTTCAGCCGTTTTGATTTATTTTACATGCACCACACTTGTAGCTCCTATAAATAAGCGAGGCCGGCACAATTACACGCACTAGTTATCTTGAAAACTGCTGAACCGATTTTGATGAAACTTGCACTGTTCCCTAGATTGCAGTAAATGTAAGGTACTTAATTTAAAAAATGGTTACAATTCGATTAACAGTTTCGAAGAATTGCGGGTACACATATAAACACAGCTGTAAAATACATATATTATGCATTTCTTTTGATGCCCTAATAGATATTATAAGTGAATATATGTACTCATCATTAAAAAAATTGTCCATTTGACTCTAATGTATTTGAAAATGAAAATGAAAAAATACATATGAGCCGAATAGTTTAAAACTATACCTCCTCTTAGAAAAAAAACATTGGCGTTGTTAAAGATCTCTCACCAAGAACGTAATGTGTAATTTAACAAAAACATTTTGTTTTAATTATTACTTTGTACGTTTTTCGATGTAAGCTGATCTGCACAGGTGTTCATTATGCAAATTAACAAGAAACAGGTAAGGAATTGATAAGCAATTTGATGTTCCCATGCGTAAATTTACGTATTTAATGTTATATTTTAATTATTTTTATATCTGTATGTTTGTCACAGAAATTTTGGTGAAAACGTGCCAACTATGTTAAAATAATAATAATTACCCCCAAGCATGACCAGAGTGGAGAGGATCCGGCACTTGGGTCTCGAGGTGGCTTTGCACAAGTCTGAGGCCATGTCCTTTCATGGGCCTTGGAATAGGCCACCATCGGGATCCCAACTAACGGTAGGAGGGGTTCACATCGGCGTCGAGACCACGATGAAATACCTAGCTCTCGTCCTCAACAGCCGATGGAACTTCGTGGAGTGCTTCCGACGTTTGGCCCCCAAACTGGAACGGGCTGGGAGGCCTTCAAGCCGCTTGAAAGCGGCTGAGGAGGCCAAACGCCTCCTGCCGGGTCGTGCGGTCCATGGTCCTTTACAGGGCCCCAGTATGGGCGTGTTCACTGCGGTGACGAGCCGCCCCAACAGGTGGTAGCCATGCGGCTTATCCGGGGGTGCCGCACGATCTCGGGCGAGGTGGCAAGCCTCCTTGCCGGACTGCCGCCGTGGGATCTCGCAAAGGAGTAAGGTAAGGTCCTCCCGTCCCAGCCGCCGCGGGAGACGCCCCGGGTGCCGGAAGCCGCGTGGCGACTCCCGGCCACCGTGGGCGCGGGCCTGCGGGCGGTGAGTAATGGGTAGCTCACCTTCCGATCAGGACCAGGCCCGTGCCATACGGCGCGAACGTGTTTGACGCGCGCCTCAAAGAAATGTCAGATTTGAAGGGGCCCGTTAGTGCCGAGCCTGTCGGGTAAGCGAGATAGTCCGAAAGGGTTACCGCTACCTCGGAACATAAAGGGCTAAGGAAGGAACATGGATGGGTTTTAGTCAGTAAAAGTCGGACACTTCCTTCCGC
Source organism: Hyppa rectilinea (assembly GCA_951799385.1). Lineage (NCBI taxonomy): Eukaryota > Metazoa > Arthropoda > Insecta > Lepidoptera > Noctuidae > Hyppa > Hyppa rectilinea. The sequence goes on along the minus strand of OX637310.1, from coordinate 5,645,470 downwards.
TCCACCCAGAGCGGGAGGGGGTCATTTGATTTTCAGGGTAGCGGTAACCCTTTCGGACAATCTCGCTGACCGTTCAGTAGGTATGTCTCCCACTGTTCAGTAGGTACCGCATATGCAACTTACTTTTTTCCTCTTTTTATTTATGCGGCCGAAGTCATGGAACTTCAATAGTTTTGTAAAATAATAATAACGTTGGTATATAAGTTCCATACGAACAGGAAGTCGGCCAAATTATATTCTTTTGGAATTACGTGTACCTTTTTCAAATATTATAACAGTTGACAGAACAAGTTTCATTAATGAGAAATTATTATGAGAAGTCAATAAACGAAAGTATATAAAGTGATATTCTTGAAATTGGAATATTGTAGTCTGCAAAGATGAATACAGTCGTGAGATTGTTCTTGCTTTCGGCTTATGTGACCCTGGTACTTGGTTTGACCGCCAAGGAGGTTGTATCACCTGAGTTCTTAACTGGTCTAGATGAAAAATGGTGGGGTCCCCTGGGTGAAGAAGATAATGCTTGCACGGACATCAGAACTTTCGAAGTTAAATTCACTGATAAGGTAAGTACTATTGTTATAAACCTTATACTATAGTATAACTACTGTACTACTCTTTCATAACCAATAGCCAATAGAATTAATATAATGTCAATGAGTGACACAACAACGCATGTCTAGTATGAGCTGACCTCTCATTGCCTGGAAAGTCTTTGCAATGCAAGGTCAACTTATACTGGAAATATAGCTTGATTTGTTGGAGTGCGAAATTGTTTCCTAAAACCATTTTATCCGTTTTAAATTGTGATTGCCCACTATTTCAACTGATGCGGTTAATGACGTCGCAAGCTGACCGAGAAGTGAGAAGTAGCTTTAAGGCAGCGTTTACACCACTGAAGACTTTCACCTTTTTTACGACACGGTTGGCGCAGTGGTTGAGCGATTGACTGCCGCGTACTATGTCGCGGGTTCGATTCCCGCACGGAACAAATATTTGTACGACCTGCAAGTATTTGTTACGAGTCTGGGTGTTTTTCTATCTATAATATGTATGTATTTTACAAAAAAAAAAAATTATATATAAGTAGTTTATCAGCCATCTCGTTACCATAACACAAGCATTAGGTTGCTTAGCTTGGGACTATATGGCGCTGTGTGAAATATCCAAGGATATTATTATTATCATTATTATTACCTACTAAAGGCAGTTAAATTGGTTCTTACATACTTTTTTAATTAGAAAGCTCACAGTCGGAGGTCAACTTTGTTTGGTGTGAACGTGGCCTAAACATAATTATGATATTGATATGAATTTTTCCACACAAACTATTTCAGATGAAAACTGATCTCAGGCATCGCATCAACAACCGTCGTGCAGTAACTCCCCCGCTGGAAGGTATAGGATTTGAATATGGTTTCAACTCCAATAGCCTGGATTACTGGATGGATTTCTGGGCTAACCAGTACAACTTCACTGAACGTGAGGCTTACCTGAACCAGTACCCACAGTTCAAGACTAATATCCAAGGTCTTGATATACACTTCATATGGGTTAAACCTGAGGTATATGCAATACTTTTCCTTTATTACTTTTAGAGATGATGCCTAGGTAAAAAAACGAAGTTATATTTAGTCCGTCAATTAGATAATAAAAAAATATTTGACACGTACGTTTTGCTTTGTCATATTAATGGAAAATTACTTAGATAAAACGCATTAAAGTTGGGGAGTGGGGCTCGCTTCCTACGTCACAAGTAAGTATAAAATCTACATACTCGTGACGTCATGCCACATTTTATTTCAATGTATAGACGTAATCTTTGGATTATGTAAAAAAAAAATACGTGGCCAATATTTTTTAGTAATATAGCTTACGGTCTAATAAAAAAAAAATAGTCATCATCCCCATTTTCCTAATGAAACTGAACGCGATCAGCACGTCTAAAATGCATTCAAGAGCCGTCAGTGACAATTTTCCATGGAAAATAATGACAATCACAGTTCTTAAACATAGTTTATGCAATGATCGCGTTGTGTCATTGGTGAAAGCTGGCCTTAGTCTTCCATATTAAAAGATAATGAAGCATTATGAACAAGAGAAAACTCTACTGCAGATTAATTATACTATAATGTCACGACAATTTTAATGTAATGACATAATTTCTTCACAACTCCAGAATATGGTTCGCATATTTATCGCGTCTGCTCGAAGTATGTGTGTCACTCAGGGATCCAAAAGAATAAGAATATAATCCTGGTACATGCTGAGCTGGATACCTATTCAGTGGAGTGCCTACGCATAAAAGTTATGGGAAGGCGACCTATTAAAAAAAAAAACACTTATATCCGTACAGTACTTAAAATATTACTTTAGTTGTAATTTCTTTTGGCTATTTACATGGTTTTTTAATAGCACCATATTTTTTTCGTATAAGAGATTAATATTATATATACCTACTCCTGCCTAACCCTCCGTGGAAAACAGATGTCAAATAAAATACGAAGAGATCGGTAATCTATTACAAAATCACGATTACTAAATGACACTGAACGCGATCAGCACGTCTAAAATGCGTTCAATAACTGTCAGTGTCAATATTCTATAGAAAATAATGACACTCACAGGTCTTGCTCTTCCTCCCTGACGGCGTCAGCGTAGTTTGCTACGCTGACGACACGCTGGTCCTGGCGCAGGGGAGGTCGCATCAGGCGGCGGCCGACGCGATGACACGCGGGGTTGCGACAGTCTTTGAAAGGATCCGGCAGTTGCGTCTCGAGGTGGCTTTGCACAAATCCGAGGCCATGTCCTTTCATGGGCCTCGGAATAGGCCACCATCGGGATCCCAACTTACGGTAGGAGGGGTTCACATCGGCGTCGAGGCCACGATGAAATACCTAGGTCTGGTCCTCGACAGCCGATGGAATTTCGTGGAGCACTTCCGACGTTTGGCCCCCAAGCTGGAACGGACTGGGGCCGCCTTCAAGAGGCTCTTGGCCAATTTGAGGGGGCCAAACGCCTCCTGCCGGAGGCTTTACGCGGGAGTCGTGCGGTCCATGGTCCTTTACGGGGCCCCGGTGTGGGCGCGGTCACTGCGGCGGCGAGCCGCCCACTATCTGAACGCGCCCCAAAAGGTGGTAGCCATTCGGCTTATCCGGGGTTACCGCACGATCTCGGGCGAGGCGGCAAGCCTCCTTGCCGGACTGCCGCCGTGGGATCTGGAGGCGATAGTCCTCGCGCGCCTGTACGAGTGGCGCGCGGAGGTACTAAGCCGGGGAGAAACTCCGTTTCCGCAGCAAATTGCGGCGGAGCGGACGGACCTCCGGCGCGATCTGATGGCGGCCTGGAATCAGCGACTGTCGCAACCCAGCGCAGGGCACGCCACGATAGTGGCGGTAAGGCCCCTCTTTGAGGAGTGGCTAGAGAGGCGTCACGGCGCCCTCACCTACCGCCTGACGCAGGTCCTCACCGGACATGGATGTTTCGGGAGGTTCCTGCACATTATCAGGCGGGAGGAAACGCCCGGGTGTCACCACTGCGAGGATCGCCCAGAGGACACGGTAGAGAGGAGGAGCACCGCCGTGTCCTCGTAGAGGCGATCGGCGGCGGCGACCTCTCGCGCCCGGCTCTGGTGCAAGCCATGGTCCGGGGCGAGAGGGAGTGGGAGGCAGTCACCTCCTTCTGCGAAAAAGTCATGCTCGCGAAGGAGGTGGCGGGATGGGAGAGAGAAAGGTCCTCCCGTCCCAACCGCCGCAGGAGACGCCCCGGGCGTCGGGAGCCACGTGACGACTCCCGGCCACCGTAGGCGCGTGCCTGCGGACAGTGAGTAATGGGTGACTCACCGTCCGATCAGCACCAGACCCGTGCCGTACGGCGCGTATATGTTCCACGCGCGCCTCAAAGAGATGTCAGCATATGAAGGGGCCCCTCAGGGCCAAGCCTGCCGGGTAAGCGGGATTGTCCGAAAGGGTTACCGCTACCCCGGAACATGAACACATGAACCCGGCTACGGAAAGAACATGGATGGGTTTTAGTCAGTAAGAGTCTGACACTCCCTTCCGCTCCACCCAGAGCGGGAGCAGTCATTGGATGATTTCCCAGCCTTAAAATAAAAAAGGTCTTGCTCTTCTTGTCTGTTATATATGTGTACATAAATGGTTGAATAAATAATAGGTACAATTCAATAAAATACAGATATATAACCAAATATATTCCGTAATGAACCTTCTATTTACACTTCCGGCTTAAAAAATATATTCTCAGAACACAATCATGAAGCTATATGACAACATAATGACTCCGTGAGATTTTAAGTTCCTTGTTTTTAATACATTAGCACTTTTTTCAGTCAGTTAATTAGTCAAACATAACTGCAATCTAAAGGATTTCTTTGTTATAGGTACCTAAGAATGTTGAAGTAATACCTCTTCTACTATTGCACGGTTGGCCTGGTTCCGTGAGGGAATTCTACGAAGCCATTCCTATTATTACTGAATATTCTGAAGACAGAGGTTTTGCTGTTGAGGTTATAATTCCCAGCTTGCCTGGATTTGGATTTTCTGATGTACGTATTGTTTTTAATACCCTTCTATTAGCTTGGCATGTGTGTATGTAACGGACCCACTTTAAAACATCGAATTGAACTGAAACTTTGCATACTTATTATGGACCGATGACAATGCAATTAAACAAAAAAAAAAACAATACATTTATTATTTAATTAGTTTATTTTTAGTTTGCTTTAGTGTCTGATTAACGATGTTTACCGCTTCTTTGGTCTAGTAGATACTAGCGTAACTTCTGGGCAAAGTGTTATTGTGGTTTTTCCATGTGGAGTTTCTCCCTCTAGCCAGTAATCTGGATTTGTGCCGGATTGATGGCCACAAGCTCGCCCTCTATTAGATTGGACTTAAGAATAATTGGCCCTTTTTTACCACTTGTACAGTCACCAGTACCAATATGTATACACTGAGAAAAATATTGAAGCGATTTTCTCGTAAAATAACTATTTCAACTCCGAGATACGACAGGTTCGGTAAATCTATGGATTCGAAAATGCAATGTGTGTGACAACATAAAATTTCATTGAATAATTAAGGAGAAAACCGCTTTTAGAAAGAGAGAAACTAGCTAACTGTATACATATTTTTGCTCGTGACTGTACAGACGCCAGCACATCAAGCTATCCCTAACTGTCAAATTTTCTCAATTAAAAATGAACCTTATGTCTTTGCAATAAAGTTGAAATACTATCAAAGAAATTTGACAGATTGTGGTAACTTGATGTGCTGGCCTCTGTACATATCAGATATTTTTTTTATTTTTTAGTTTGTATTTAAGATTTATTATTACAATGTTTAGTTGGTGATTATGAATAAAATAAAGAATAATTGGCAAAATATGGGTGTACTATAAGCACCACTCTGCTTAACCCTTCCGGAAATACATACATTACGTTATGTTGTCACAGCTATATTGTTTGGCCTTTGGTAAAATAATGTTGAAAAGGCGGACTACCTTTCATTTGATTGGAAAACAGTGTGAACTTTTTTTTTTGTTCAAAAGGCTATTGTTGAACGTTGATGCGAGAATATGTATAATGCAAATAATTTTATTGAAAATTCTTCTTTAACTATCTTGCGATATACGAAGTTTATAGACCTAGTGGTTTATAAATTACCTATAAAGCAGGTAATTGGTATTAATTAATAATATTTTATGCTAAATAACCGGAATGCCGGATGCTTAGATACTGCAAAATGTACCTAAACGCTCTCAACCGAGGTCCGTAGCGTGTTAAAGTTTATGCTTTAGCACCCTTCAGAAAAGAGCGGCTAAGCAGCCAGCAACCTAGAGTCTGGCCAACGAAAGCTGACCAAGAAAAAAGGCGGCAATTTAAAAAAATCAAGAGCTGCCAACACTGGTTATACGCTGCTTAAACGGACTTGATATTTTAATTTTTTTTAATTTCTCAGTAACAGTCACGGAGTCTGGATTTTTTCCAGATTGATGGCAATAGGCGCCCCTATTACATGGGACTTGCCATAATATACCACTCAATCAAATATTTATATAAAATCTTTCCTCTTTATAATAATATACATATTATTATATGATTTTTTTTAACTTCTGCGTGCATTGTAGTTCACAGCTCGACTTCCTGGCACGACATTATATCGAAAAGGTAGAATTAAAGAAAAAGTTATAACTAAAAGTTTATTTCATAACACAAACATAATAGCTAGGAATCATAGTCGAAGTTCAATTCAATTTTGACAGTGCTAAATTATTGCCATATCAAAAGTTTAGAAATTAATTCGTGGTCAGCTTTCGTTGGCCAGACTCTACTACCTAGGTTGATCAGCAAGATGCCATAGACAAATTATGAATCGACAATATTTCTAAAGTCTACAAGTTTCTGACTTTTTTTAGCCCATATTTCGTCCACTTTGAGTATAGGTATCTCTATATTTTTACCTTTCAATTTTTCAGGGAACAACTCGTCCAGGTTTGGGAGAAATAGAAATAGCAGCAGTGCTGAGAAATCTTATGCATAGATTGGGATTCAAGAAATTCTATGTGCAAGGAGGAGACTTCGGTGCATTAATAGCTAACAATATGGTCACTTTCTATCCTCAGGTAAATAAAGCTAAATCAATCAAAAAACTGCCTATCCGTTTCTTAACTATGTTGGGGTCGGCTTCAAGTCTAACCGGGTGCCGCTGAACACCAGTATTTTACATGGAGCGACTGCCAATCTGACCTCCACAACCCAGTAAGACTGCCTGTCAGATTTTAGGGTTTAAGACGGCCCGTAACGACTGTCATAGATGCACAAATGACATCCGAAGCCAAGGGCTTAACGTGCTTTCCGAGGCACGGAGGAGTCCCGGTATGTAAAGACAGAAAATCATTCATATAAATTAGAAAGAGCACTGTAGGGTGTCCTATATACCTCTCGCGCCCGGCCCTGGTGCAAGCCATGGTCCGGGGCGATAGGGAGTGGGAGGCAGTCACCTCCTTCTGCGAAAAAGTTATGCTCGCGAAGGAGGTGGCGGGATGGGAGAGAGAAAGGTCCTCCCGTCCCAGCCGCCGCAGGAGACGCCCCTGGCGTCGGGAGCCACGTGACGACTCCCGGCCACCGTAGGCGCGGGCCTGCGGACGGTGAGTAATGGGTGACTCACTGTCCGATCAGCACCAGACCCGTGCTGGACGGCGCGTATATGTTCCACGCGCGCCTCAAAGAGATGTCAGCATATGAAGGGGCCCCTCAGGGCCAAGCCTGCCGGGTAAGCGGGATTGTCCGAAAGGGTTAACGCTACCCCAGAACATAAAGGGCTACGGTAGGAACATGGATGGGTTTTAGTCAGTAAGAGTCTGACACTCCCTTTTTCTCAGCCTTAAACAAAAAAAAAAGGGTGTCCTTTATTTATAACTTTGCTACAAGTTAAGTAATGAGTATCGTGTGTTTAATCTCCCCTCTTTCGAATGGTCCAAAACTCTGCAAGCTTGTCAAAAAATCGTAACTCTTCTTACAGAGAAAAATAGTCAAACATTCAGGTATTACTGCCAAGAAACTCCATGTCTATTATCAGAAATGTTTCTTTGTGAGTTTGTTACTAAACGCCCATAGGCGGAATAACAATAAAACTTCTATTGTGTCTCGTTCAGCAACCATCAACCGATTAACGAATTAAAAATCAAGCCTGAAAAGTTTCACACTTTATTGTCAGTCTGCACCTCAACTAACGAGACATTCTACTTTCAGGAAATCCTGGGGTACCACACAAACTTTCCGATTTCTTTCGCTCCTGGTGCTTTAATAACCTACGCGGTTGGATCAATCAATCCAGCACTCCAATCATTGGTCGTGGATCCTACTCTAGCTGAGAGGATGTACCCACTTCTACGTGTCGTTTTGGGACTGACGGAAGAATCGGGGTACTTGCATGTGCAAGCTACTAAACCAGATACACTTGGTAAGATTTGCTCATCCTTAAATTTTTAATCACACTATAATCACTGTGATATTATAAAGGCGAAAGTGTGTGAGTGAGTTTGTATGTTTGTCCGTCTTTCATGCTCAAACGGCTGAACGGATCTGAGTGAAATTTGGCACAGAGGTAGTTTATGACCTGGATTAACACATAGGATACATTTTCATCCCGGTAAAGCCCCTGTCAGCCGCTAGTGATTATACATATAATTGGTTGTGGACATGTGGGATATGAACTTCGCGATCATTGTGCCGATAGTCGTGACAGGCAAGAGGCCTTTTTTTTTTTAGGGGTCTGTCAGACTCTTACCGACTAAAAACCACCCCGGGTGTTCCCTCTGACACCTGTGCCGGGGGTCCCGGGAACTGAAAATACTTCCGCAACCCCCGTACATCCAAGAGCCACGACCAACACCTGATGAGGCTCTCGTTGGGCAGGAACAAGGGTTTGATTCGGAAAGTGGTACTTCTAGACACCGCTCCCGTTGTTAGGAGGTTCCTTTTTCTGGAGCTCTGACCCTGTTACCGATACCGATGGGTTACTTTTTTATTTCGAAGTTGATCCCACAGAGAAAGTGGTTTCTAATCATGAGTACTCTCATTTCTTGAAAGGTTAATTAAAAATCACCGTATGTTTTATTGGAGAGCAATGTTGGCCCAGTGGTAACAGCCGTGACTTACGAGTCGTAGGGCAGGTTCGAACCCTGACAGGCGTTTTACTTTGTGTTGATTCACCACTGCTCTCAAAACGGTGAAGGAAAACATCGTAAGGAAACCGGTATGTCCTAGAACCAAAAATTCAAAGACATGTACCATTTACTAACCGCACTGGGCCCGCGTGGTGAATTAGTTCCTACTCCCTCTTACAGAGAGGAGACCAGTGTCCCAGCAGTGGGAACATTATAAACTGATTATAATAATAATAATAATATCCTTGGACATTTCACACAACGCCATATACTCGTAGTCCCAAGCTAAGCAACCTAATGCTTGTGTTATGGTAACGACATGGCTCATAAACTACTTATATACATTTTTTTTTTGTAAATACATACGTATTATAGATAGAAACACACCCAGACCCGGAAGAAATGCTTGCAGGTTGTACAAAATATTTGTTCCGTGCGGGAATCGAACCCGCGACATGCTGCGCAACAGTCAATCGCTCAACCGCTGCGCCAACCGTGTCGTCATGAATATTTTATAGAATTAAACTATTTCTCCTTTAAGGTATTGGCATGTCTGACTCCCCAATGGCTCTGTTCACGTGGCTGATGCAGGGAGTGTCTGGTGGAAGCCGAAGATCGAACAAGGTCAAGGCTGATGGTGGTCTACACGACTTATACACACCTGAGACGCTCATTGATCTCGTCATGTTCTACTGGACGGAAAACAAGTTCACCACATCTGTCAGACTTTATTCAGAGTCCATGAATAAGAGGACCTTCGGAATGGGAATTGCCTCGTAAGTACCGGTGTATAGACGCCAGCACATCAAGCTATCCCTAACTGTCAAATTTTTCAATTAAAAATGAACCTTATGACTTTGCAATAAAGTTAAAATAGGTACTATCAAAGAAATTTGACGGATTGTGGTAACTTGATGTGTAGCTGGCCTCTGTACATTCAGTTTGCCCACTTTTACTTGGATAGAGATAAACTATAATTACATGGCGCGCCCCTCCAAATTGCTGTTTCAATGTTTGTAGTTAGATCTTTACGAAAAAGTTTGTATGTAGTGGTAAGTATTCGTTTTCAGCAGCAGGCCGGCAGCAACATGCGTTGTAGGTCTTGGTGGCGCCTCTTAATTACTTTCAGAAATACTTTAAAACGTTTTGAATTTTGGAGGAATCGGTCAGGTTATAGTAGTTTATCTCTATCACTACCGCTACCATTACTGACTACTTAGATTCTTCATATGCTGTTATGCATATCTCCATCTCCCGTCACGTCAAAGTCAGAAGACTTTGCCGGCACCAAACCATACCAGTATTTACATAGAGTGACTGCTAATCCGACCTCCACAACCCAGTAACTGGGTAATACAAAACCCCTTGGTAAGACTGGCTGTCACACTTTCGTGCTTCTTCCGAAACGACTGTCAAAGATGCACAAATGACAACCGAGACCTACGGCTTTCCGACGCACGGAGGAGTCTCCGTAGACCCATCCAAGAACCAACCCCGGCAAGCGTAGCTTAACCTGGTGGTTCGATCCGTGCGGCTGTTATTACTTGGCTACGAGCTCCTCTGAAGGTAAAATAAATGGAGTATAATTTTGTGGCTACCAGTCACTCCCACACTGACACATGTAACTACCCTGTGTGCGTCCTACAAATACACGGTTACATTTTAGTCGTTTTAATCCCCTAAAGGGGTCATTGTACTCATTTTAATGAGCAACTTTTACTATGGGACGGAACCTGAAATCGCGAAAAAAAAAATCAGCTGTGCAGTACATTTTGACGAGTTAGGCAAACATAAATGTAAATTAAGGGGATTACAACGACTAAAATTTGACCGTGTATAAGTTTGCTAATAGTATATTATTTATCACTTTTCAGAATCCCCACTTCAGTACCAACGTGCACCGTACACGCCAAGGATGAGATTATGTACATGTCACCAGCCATGCTGAAGTTTAAATTCTCCAACTTACTTTCTACCACAGCCCTTGATGATTATGGTCACTTCTTTGCACTGGAAGCCCCTAAAGTGTTTTCTGAACTCGTTCTGAGTGCGCTGGTTGAATTTAGAGCGTATCATGAAAAGAATACGGCTCATGTCGAATTGTAAGGCGTCACAGAATTATATGAGAGTGACTTTCGTAATTAAATGCATTTAAATAAAGCTAAGATTTTTATGTTTACTGTATTTGTTTACTACTTTGCAGAATATTTATAAAATTTTAAAGCTAAATATTCTTAATAAAATGAATAATAATCATTAAAAGTAAAATATATTTAAATATTTGTATAAATACTACGATTGAGTCTATTTTATAAGTATGTTGTTTTTCACTTATAATATCTAATTTCTGGACACACATTATTATTATTATTATTTTTTTAATAATATGGGATCCTTGCTTCGAAGATCCAATTCAATGTAGTCATCGTGTATTCCTAATGGATAGCAATACACATTCAGGGTGTACTATGTGTGTGTGAGGCTTAATGCCTTAGTTCGATTTCCATTTCTACCCTTATTAACAGTGATAGTGACCTACAAAACATATTGTATGTTGCAGTTTTTTTTTCAAATGACTCCTCCCGCTACGGGTGGAGCGGGCGGGAGTGTCAGACTATTACTGACTAAAGCCCATCCATGTTCCTTCCTTAGCCCTTTGCGTTCCGGGGTAGCGGTAACCCTTTCGGACAATCCCGCTGAATATAGGTACGCAGTTTAACGGCAGCCAAAGTAGCGTAACAATAAATAAAAATAAACTAAGATAAAAATTACTTGGTAAAACTTTACAGACGTGATAGATATCGATTTCAAATAATGATTAAACAAATAAATAATGAATCGTCAATTAGGTAGAACATCTCTATTGAACAGGTACTGTTTGTCTAGATTAATTTCAAAAGCGATGTTAGGTTCTAAACGTTAGAAACATGTTTGATAGCCCAAAGCGTTGAAAATTGGAACATATTCCACTAAATTGCTTTTATTTTATATTCTGCAGTATTAGCAATAAACATTGATGGGTTAAGTTTACTAGCTATGAGCAGAATGGCTGTATTTAGATTGTTACATAAAAGTGTACTATTGTCAGGTTTTATTTTCCCAACGAGGTCAGTGCATTTGTTGCGCGTGCGATTATATTCTTGTTAGACTAAAAAGGACGTCGCTACACGAAAACGATCCAACCCACAACATGGTCAAAAATGAGTTAAACGTACTAAACTGATGCCAAATATTAAAACTATCGGCCAATAAAAAACATCCAAGAAAAGAACCAGCAAAAAAAACTGTTTAAAACACTTTATTAACCCCAGAACCAAACCACTTGTACGGCACGTTAGAAAAAAAAACAATATCTCCAAAGTGACTTTGTGTGGATTGGATCCTTTTCGTGCAACTATGTCCGGTTAAAGATCACAAAGGGCAAATTCGAGTACAACAAAGTGTGTCATCATCATCATAACAGGCCTGCTGCTGCTGGACATAGGCCTCTCCAACTGCACGTTTTTTTTCATTCAGCTCAATTCTTATACATCTACTACCAGCCACTTTACAAAGATCTTCACTGCATCTCGTGTCGTATATCTAGTATGAATCTAATATATTAAAAATCACTCAACAGTTGAACTTTGTCACTACATTATCTACATAATATAAGCGTAATCATAATTCAGAATAGTTTACCCTGCACCTTTAAGCCATAATCAGCTTATAAAGTTCCTAATGGTGGGACACAGGCCCCCGTTTTGTGAGAGGTAGTATGCCATAATCCACTACGCGTGTCAAGTGCGGGTCACTTAAAGTAATGACCGATATAATCAAATAACTGTACAGCATTTCTAAAGTAAAGCCTTTTTTAGACGTTGCAAGTTTCATGCCTGTGTCATGAAAGGTATGCCAAAAAAAAAAACAAAAAAAAATGGCAATTATAATAATAATATATATCCTTGAATATTTCACACAGCGCCATATAGTCCCAAGCTAAGCAACCTAATGCTTGTGTTATGGTAACGAGATGGCTGATAAACTACTTAAATATATATATTTTTTTTTGTAAATACATACATATTATAGATAGAAAAATACCCAGACCCGGAACAAATACTTGCAAGTCGTACAAATATTTGATCCGTGCGGGAATCGAACCCGCGACATGTTGCGCAGCAGTCAATCGCTCAACCACTGCGCCCACCATGTCTTCAATTATGACTTGCATAGTTTTAACACTATTTAGATGTTACCCAGTGCGAGTTGGTTGTCACATCTCTTCGAATTTGAGAACAGTGGTGATGGAATTAAATGCACAAAGATGGTGTTTGCCTGGGTTCGAACTCACAACTTGCAACTCGTAAGTTGGGGCCGATACCACTGCACCACCAATACTCTGCTACCAATTTATCACACAACTAAAAAATATAGAGGTTTGATAAATAATCGGCATTCTATGTTATGTCATATGAATGATCGACAGACTCCATCCATTGTTATGAAGGCTCACACAACATAGTCATCCGTCAAATAAAAAATATAGCCCCCCAGTTATTCACGTTTTATTTAGGTTACTAGCAGAATAATTGTGATTTATGTCTGTCGTAAAAACATGCAAAGAGCCTGCGTACTTACTTGTCTTGTGTACGAATTTAAAAAGAATGCTGCAAAAGGAAAACTGAGCGAAAGATTATTTGCGATCGCAATAAATTTCTCGAAGCCTAACGGAGTTCGCTTGAAGCGCCTTGCTGGATCTCCTTTTAAATTGCCTTTCAGCTTTTACGGACAATTAAATCAAAAGCATTTTTAAACTGGATAGAATGTTGGCGTATTTGTTTACATTAAAAGTGGAATATATGGGCCGTGTCGGCCATTAATGTAACAATCGTGGTTCGTTAGCGCTGGCTGTAGCCTGGATTGTGTACGCTCAAATTAGTTCAGATTAGCCCATCAACAAATGCATTTTATTGTCTGGAATATATTATAATGGCTGTTTGGAAAATTCATGAGTAGTATTACCATAATTTTTATGAATGATTGTGCCATTAGAGTCCCGTTTTAAATCCCAAACTCATGTTCGCGGCCGTATTTTATAACTATACATTAGAGTCTCACTCAATCAGTCAGGTCTATAGGCATTTAGCTCAACGCAAATGTCTCTAATTTCATACTAATCTATCAGATTTGATTCGAGATCATTGTTCGACCATCGGCCGTGTTATTAGTACTGTAAGGACCGGAGGGTCCTCACTCTTGAGCACCTAAGGAGTGCTCGCTAAATGACTATAATATGGGGACGTCTCATTAAAAAAACACTTTAAATCAATATTAATTTAGGTAATTATATTTATATTACTTGATATAAACATGTTTGTGTACAGCAGCGCGCCTACTACAAAAGTCATAATATTTAAAACGAATACTAAATATTTGAAAGTCGAATGAAGCGAGAGATATTTTCTTATAGGCCTGCTACCACATGAGGTCGCATCAAGCCTCTTAAGTACCTACCGACCTCATCCTATAAGGTTTATAATTTGGCACCACATGGATATATCTTACTCATAGGTACCTATCTTAATTATTATTACCCTGCATATTTCAATGAGAGTTAGGATATTTATTGATCTAGAAAGTTAAAAAAATACGTGACATTAAACAAACAACTTAATTAATAATTCGTTGTATTGTTGGTGTTTTTACGTCTGCTTGCCATTATTTACAGTTACAGTATTTTCTTTATCAAAACTAATAAATTACGAGATTAAGACGTTCATAACCAGCCACTTATGCTATAAAATGCTTGGTTTTTAATATTTATGATCTTGATTTTATTATTCATTCATTCTTGAGAGTTAACTTGAATTCATAACTCAAACAGTCGTGAAAAAAATGAAATCGTCTACACTACATTATAGCTAAACGACCTTATTACAAAACAGGACTTTGGTACCTTTAGACCCATGTTTAAACAATCGAACCGTTTTGTAATTTTGTATTTCGTCTAGGTACGTTAAAGTTCGAATTACAAAAAAAACCGCCAAAATAAATAGTTTAAACTGTCAATTTTGTATTAAGAGCGTTACCATGCATAATATAAAATTCAAAATACAAAAACTGGTAAGAAGGTTTAGGCTCGATTAAAATTAGAACTCGTTTTGAATTAAAAAAAGGAAGAGTTTATTTGTTTTTTCGAACGTGTATATCTTTGAAACTATCAGTCGGATTTCCGAAACTCTTTTTAAATTTGATAGCCCAATTCTTAAACAAGGTTGAACATCAAGTTCTTTATTATAGGGTGTTGTATGATAGATTTGATAATAATAAGAAAGTCGAGGCCTTACGAAGATGCTCAGTCAGCACCTAACGAGTAACGTTGACGGGATGCTAATGTAGAAATATTGCGAGGCCATTGGGCAAATTGCCATCAACAATACGAGCCGTTCCAGGAAGTATACTTCGCTATTATAATAATTAGTATTACTTATGTTAGTCCTTGTGTGGACTGTTTAATAGCCACATGGCCTATTAGCCTTATTAATGGCGTTAATTGACTTTTACGACTTGTTCGCTTTGGTAGATTGGTAGTCAAGATTCGTCGGTGTATAGACATTAAAGTTACTATTTAAATTCCTAATACTTGCAAGTGGGCCACGATTTTTTTGATTTGTGGGTAGAACTTGGTATTTTCTTCGAAGCAGGTGCTAATGTTTCAACAGTTCTTCTCTCACACTACCCATCTATATTTTCTTCAGTTGGGTGCTTGAAAGGGTAGCCAATAACGTACTTTTTATGTACTGCCAGAACGCGGATTTTATACGTGATTTGTATGAAATATAACAATGAGACGTCACAGATTTTTAGAATCAAATGGAAAACTTATTAGCACTGAATGCAACTTTACAATTATAACTTCGCATAGTATTTAATTTCTGTACGGTGATGGAAGTTTGTAAGACGAGCGGTCTTTTATCGATGTGATTTCATATATTATTTTTGACCGTTTCAAATAGTCAAATCCCTTTCTCCTTCTCTTCATCAACGTTTATTTTGTCTTCATTCTCCAGTGGTTAGCGGGATTGTCTGAAAGGATTACCAGGAACATAAGGGGCTAAGGAAGGAACAAGGATGGGTTTTAGTCAGTAAAAGATATCGCTCCCTCAGAAAAAAAAAGTGGGATTAGCATCACACTGCCAAAACCATAGATTTTTGCTAATGCTGGCGATAAGACATTTTCACTTTCAACATTTTTATTGGGTTCAACGTGCCTACTCTGACCTTGATAGAAGAAATAATTATTGAAAAAAAAATGTATCATTAAAGCATTATTATTTTGGTTTGGTTTTGTTGATGTTGTACTAGAGATATATAAATATTGATGTTGTCATCCTGGGTTGTGGGTCACTGGGTTGTGGAGGTCAGATAGGCAGTCGCTCCATGTAAAATACTGCTATTCAGCTGCATCCGGTTAGAAGGGAAGCTGACCCTTGCATAGTTGGGTTGAACAAAGGTTCGACAGATTGATTCCAGTGCTTGTTAATTATTATATTTGCAAAGTAAACTAACTAAGTGCCAATTTAACCAATGAAACTGAATGCAATCAGCACGTAAACCTCGTTTAAGGGGTGGCACTGTCATTATTTGCTGTGGAATATTGACATCGACAGGTCTTGAACGCGGTTATATAACGAGAATTTAAACACGTTATATTGTTTTTATAAAGAAATAACTAGTGAGGGGTCTCCAAGTCGCGAAAAGTGTCTTTTGTTTGGTAATGTTTCTCTAGGATCTTTCCCTAAGGAACTTTACAGCAGCAACCCTGGATCTGGACAAGTGCCCGTTTAGTGACAATAGGTTCGCTGTTTATTACATACTTTATATAATTGGCTAAATTTCAGTGTACTCTATTAGTCTGCTTACTCCTTCGGGAAATACAATGTTATGTTTCTTAATTGCCCGAACACATATCAATTCTCGTGCCCCTAGCGCCCAACTCATTAAAAAAAAACTTTATGTCAGACGAATATGGTCTTGCAATTACATAAAAAACGAAAACCGAACATAGATTTTCAGTCGTATAAACACGACTCAGGCGGCACAGGCACGAAAACAGCTTCAACAGTATTCATCCGACTGGGCCAGTTAATTACAACTTTTGTAATTTATAATTATGTGTACATAATTCCATCATAACATAATGCGCCATAATAATTATTATGTTACCAGTATCTATGTGAAAACGTCAAACGCCATGTTTTTAGACAATTCCCATTGCCATTTTCTATATTAGGTACATTTAGAATTAAGTAGTGTGTATCCAATACGTCGCTTCGTAAACAGAGTAAGTTATCGGACGTTGTAAAAAGGGTAGCAAAGTTGAAGTGGGAGTGGGCTGGTCATGTAGCCGGGAGCCAGAAAGCAAAACTCTTGGTGTGAAAGAGTGTAAGAATGTAGACCAAGGGACCAGAAAGACCTCGAGGCCGACCACAGATGAGATGGAAGGATGACAACAAAAAAGTGGTGGGAAGCAACTGGACCCTTACTGCCCAAGACAGAGGAAATTGATGAAGATTAAAGTCAAATGGTCGATTAAGGCTACAGTAGAAGAGAAGAAGTGTGTAACCAATTTATTTTTTACTAGCTGCACCCGCGCGGTTTAACCCGCTACTCGGCTCCTATTGGTCGTAGCGTGATGTTACATAGCCTATAGCTTTCCTTGATAAATGTATTATCCAACACAAAAATAATTTTTCAATTCGGACCAGTAGTTCTAAAGATTAGCGCGTTCAAACAAACAAACTCTTCAGCTTGTAATATTAGTATAGACTTATATCTCCCTAACTTCTGCCAGCGGCTTCGCCCGCGTGGATGTTGGAAATTATGCTACGGGAACGTACTACCGGTATAAAAAGTATCCTATGTGTTAATCCAGGTTATAAACTATCTGCGTGCCAAATTCCATTCAGATCCTTTCAGGCGTTCTGGCGTGATTGAGTTACAAACAAATTTGCCAACTTATCATATAATTTTGTTTTATTTCCCAACCTCACAGTTACCAACTGTACGTTTGGTCTGCTTTTCATAATGACACTTTTTAAAATGCCAACTTTCATTTAGCAGAATTTTTTGTACTTAATTAGTTATTGTAATTATTATTTTTTTACTTTATCTTTAATATGACCTAACCTAACTGTTTCCTTTTACAAAAGCGATTCGCTTCTGGCACATCGCCGGCCGCTGCCGCGGCAAGTGGCGTTGGTTGGCAAGTGAAAATTTGGCAAACAATTTTCTGCGAAAAGGCAGGACACCCTTTCAAATTTATAATATTAGGTATATTATTTATGCTGCACCGGTCGACGTTATTACGTCACTGAAGACCTGCGCTGAGGCTCTCGTCTCACAAAAGGTCGCAGCATTATGCTGAACGACGGCCCTTTTGCGTAATATTTGACGCATATTTTCTCTCAGCTTGTTATTTTTGTGTTTGTGTTCTTTCTTTGAGTCATGTTTACCAAAAATAAACCTATTTACATTTTTTTTTCTTCTAATTTTAAATGCGACTCGGCACAGTTCAAACAAAAA
Source organism: Hyppa rectilinea (assembly GCA_951799385.1). Classification (NCBI taxonomy): domain Eukaryota; kingdom Metazoa; phylum Arthropoda; class Insecta; order Lepidoptera; family Noctuidae; genus Hyppa; species Hyppa rectilinea. The sequence goes on along the minus strand of OX637310.1, from coordinate 5,627,218 downwards.
CAAATGCAAACGAAAGTTGTATACGTAAATTAGTTTAGGAGACTTCACAAATAGAGCCGGTGGCGCACGCAACAATGTAGCATAAATTAATTAAACGACCGAGGTACCAAATAAAAATAACTTGAAGTAAAAACAAGGGTGCGGTCCCCACAATACCTAATGCAAAAGTACTTTACAAAAGTATTTCAATTTTCAATACAGTTCATTTTCTATTCGTAACTTTGCGAGGGTCAGTGCCACAGAGAATTGAAAAGACAGAGATGTCACTTTTTGAATAAAAATGGAGTTATGCTTTCGAGTTAACAATAAGTTGCTAAATTAATCATTCCTTCAGCTTTTTAATTCATAAGTGCTCATTAACGCGAGTATCCAGAATTTAAGTTCTCGAATTTGGCCATGTAGGTCACCTTCGATTCGTATTCATTTCAGGCCACTTCTGTTTATTTTGAATGCTCTGTGGCCAATACAGATCGAGCTAACGATTTGAATTTGGACCGTATGTTTTTGGGATAGTGGTATTCTGAAAGGAACCAGTGAATCGGATATTTATTTATGTGTCAAACTGCGAGATCCGAGTTTGGAAGAATATTACAGAAAGTTTCTTTTGCATATTAAGCCAATTTTTCTTTTGCTAAAAGTTAAAGAATCAAGCTGTGTAGCTGGAAAATTTGAGTAAAACCCGAATATATTTGTGAAGACTTGTATGGACTGTAAAATACAGTTTTTTTTTGTAAGGGCCTTGTTTGCCTGTCTTTCGTTTGCAGCTAAATCGATACAACGAAGGTACCAACACGTTAAACACTTAAGATAGCTTGGAGTAAAACTACAATTATTTGCCCTGTATTGAACCCACCCGACCTTGGGCTTAAAATTGCTGATACTTACTAAATTATTTTACACTTACCTATAAACTTTAAACTGTTAACAAAGCTAATGAAAACGCAGGATAATCTTTAAGAGTTTACAATCGATTCAAAACCATTTTATGGTTTGTCCGATCGTTAACAAGGCACCAATCGATTCTCGGAAACATAACAACTCGGTTCCAAAGTGAATGGCCACTTCCATTCCCAGCTCTTGGAAAATATATTTCGAGGTAAAGAGGATCGCCTCCGGTCATTGTAACTCACGTGGAAATACTCGTTTTCGTATTCAATACCGAAAATCGCATTTCCGTAGGAGCGGTGACTATGAAAGTACGGACATTACCATAGAGTAGACATTTACAGAAGACTAACTCGTCTTTCGAAACCAAAAAGACTGTCAATTTCAGGCCAAGAATGCTAGCAATTTGGCAATTTAGTCCTTCAAATAATATACAATGAATTCCATATGTTTGGCCAAGTTTGCAAATCGGTAAGTAATGCAACGTTTGACACATAACTTAAAAAAAATGTGAGAGTGAAATAAGTGGAATAAAATCAATGTGTATGTATGCAAGCATTAGCAGGAAGAATTAAAGAAAATTGTGTGTTCAACTATAAATCTTCTGTATCGATTTTGTATGCGGAATTACGGTCCAACGATTAGTTGCGGCGATAAATCCGGCGTTGGAGTGTTGGGAATTGTGATTCAGTTCCCTCTAACTAACTGGCGAAACGGTTGTTGTGGTCATAGATGGACACAAGTCTAATGAGTAGACTGGGATTTTAGGTTTGGTGCCTACACTGTGGTCGCTCGCTTATTAATGATGGGCTCGTTCGATCGTCTTTTATTTTGTGGATATGTCGTTTGTTGTGGCTAGTCTTGTGGCTTTTCACTACCAACTGAAATATTGGTCTACAATTCTTCGTATATCGGCAAGTTTCGTGGGAGTTTGCAGATTTGGTTTGGCTTGAATTGAGTGAAATTTATCTATTGTTTGAAATTTACTTTTCAAACATGTAAACAGGCCGTAAAACAACCAGAGGACCTCCGAAATGTATGGAATTGGCATAAGCTTTCGAAATGTCAGGTGATCACTCGTTTTCGATCGCTAAGTGCTACACAATGTCAAATTTTGTGACGAAACTTGATCAATATTCCCATACAAATGCGTTGACAAGTGTTGTTCTTGACAATCGGAATCGCTGAGATAACAAATTTTTCGATCAGCAATTTACGAAACAGAATCGACACGGAGCGATTGACACTATTCTAGGCCCCCAATTGTAGTTCATTTCGAACTATAATTAAAAAAAAGGTTTTTTCAATAGTGCCTACTTACTTACTAGGCATTCTGAAATAAACTTAATTTAAACAACTAAAATTTCACATATGTTTGTGACAACATCAACAACAACATCAATTGGAAACAAAGATACGATTAGGGAATAGACAAACTTCTTCAAAAAGCAAAGACATAATTTGACGGTTGGTAAAGTCGTCAACGTATGTCTTGAACAATAAACAATACAACCCAAATTATGTTATACGATTAAAATATAGTAACAATCCACAACAAATCACAATAATTTTAGCATTTTTAGCAAGTCATCTCTAAAAAATTAATTTCATCTCCGCACAATAATCATTGCTGTAATCCCTCACCACATTCTATCCAGCTACCTTCCCAATTCCCTACAAAACGGCCCTTAGGCAATTCAAGAAGAAAATAAATCACCTTTGCTCCTAGCCTCACTAGTTTATTCCCCTCAACCGTTGTCCCCGAAAAGGGAAGCTCAATTTATCTCCTCGCCAGTACAAATTACCGACGGGAACAGCTATGTGGAGCGGGTTGAACCAGTTTGAGAAATGTCGTCATACGGACGTTTTGTGGAGCCGTCATTTGACAAGGCGCTTATTCTTTCTTGCATGGCGCCGGGCACAGGCGTCTTTTGTTTTTGAAAAGTGTAATTGTTTGCGTTTCTTTTTAAAGGACATCTATACATAAATTGTATAGAATAAAGTCGCTTTTCGTGTCTTCATCGTGACCGCGTTTTACGCAATGAGTTTTGATGTTCTTTTCATCAGCATTTAGGGAACAGCTAAAATTCTCGCACTAATAGATATTATAACGGCGAAAGTTTGTGAGTGAGTGTGTATGTGGGTGTTTGTCCCTCCATCACGCTCAAATGGCTGAATGGATCTGGATCATTTAGGGAACAGCTAAAATTCTCGCACTAATATTATGACGGCAAAAGTTTGTGAGTGAGTGTGTATGTGAGTGTTTGTCCGTCCTTCATCATCATTTAGGGAACAGCTAAAATTCTCGCACTAATATTATGACGGCAAAAGTTTGTGAGTGAGTGTGTATGTGGGTGTTTGTCCGTCCTTCATCATAATTTAGGGAACAGCTAAAATTCTCGCACTAATATTATGACGGCGAGAGTTTGTGAGTGAGTGTGTATGTGGGTGTTTGTCCGTCCTTCATCATCATTTAGGGAATAGCTAAAATTCTCGCACTAATATTATGACGGCGAAAGTTTGTGAGTGAGTGTGTATGTGGGTGTTTGTCCGTCCTTCATCATCATTTAGGGAACAGCTAAAATTCTCGCACTAATATTATGACGGCGAGAGTTTGTGAGTGAGTGTGTATGTGGGTGTTTGTCCGTCCTTCATCATAATTTAGGGAACAGCTAAAATTCTCGCACTAATATTATGACGGCGAGAGTTTGTGAGTGAGTGTGTATGTGGGTGTTTGTCCGTCCTTCATCATAATTTAGGGAACAGCTAAAATTCTCGCACTAATATTATGACGGCGAGAGTTTGTGAGTGAGTGTGTATGTGGGTGTTTGTCCGTCCTTCATCATCATTTAGGGAATAGCTAAAATTCTCGCACTAATATTATGACGGCGAAAGTTTGTGAGTGAGTGTGTATTTGGGTGTTTGTCCGTTCCTCACGCTTAAATGGCTGAATGGATCCGGATGAAACTTGGCACAAATGTAGTTTATGACCTGGATTCTTTTTATCCTGGTAAATAGTACGTTCCCTTGGGATATACTGTGTCATCCACGCGGGCGAAGCCGTTGGCAGCAGCTAGTGCCATATAAAAAAAACAGTTGACGCTAGGAATATTTCAACAGTTTTCAAAGCGATTGGATCGGATACATTTTGTATTGTACTGTTTTCCCTAAAATTGGTCCTTGAAACTGGTGAAAAACCTCTCCGCACATAATCCACAAGGAAGATAATACGCTTTCCAATATCTTCCATCGCAAACATTCGTATTTACAGTTACTCTGTTCACCGTATTGTCTTCCTTATTGCTATTTAAACAAAAAGGTCTATTGTTGCCAAATGCCCTTCCCAGATTACACGCCAGTTGTTCTTCCCGACCTAAATACCCCTGGAACAAAGGTTCTGAACAGATCAATGTAAGCGTGCTTGAAAAGTTACTAATAGCTATTATCGTCTAAAACAGATTTAAACTTCACTTAGGGCGCAAAGTAAAGTAATACTTTATTAAACGTGACTGTACCGAAATTGCTTCGGGAGTTTCAAGTTTTAACGGTGGTGAGTGTATCGTCCGGTAGATGACCGCATTCTGTCTGCGACTGTCCTGATTGCTGATTTCCATGAAAATTACGGGCACTCGCTTTGAGCTTGTTTCTGATCAGTACTTTATCTACTTTGGCGCTGTGTTTACATCTGACATTTGAAATTCACGTTGGAGAGACCTTTATTATTTACTTTATAGTAGCAATCTCTACATAGTCGCTCCTTGCCGTCTGTCTGATTCTCTATGGATAAATAATTTTCTAAGCTTTAACTTGAGATCTCTTTATTTTATTTATTTAACCTTTTATGTACACTCATTAAAAACAGAAAAGGAGGAAGGATGAGAAATACGCATAGTGGTCAAAATTGATATATGGTGGCTTATTTCTAAAGCAATCTGTTCCAGCATACCTGCGAAAGGACAGTAGATAAAATGAGATGTAGACAACGCCAACGTGTTTTCGATTAAAAGAGAAAACAAAATACACAAATATAAAAGAAACAATTCACTAATATAAATATAAACATGCACTAAGAGAATATGTATACTGATAATATTTATTTTAGTAGTACGTACATACTACTAAAATAAATATTACTACAGTACATATAATTTTAATGTAACTTAAGATAATTATAGTTTATATTTGATTTTAAAATTAAATTCGGCGCCTCCACCTATTTGCAAAGAAAAGAATAACAATTCCGCCAACCCGCATTTGTTCAGAAAAATATCATTCAAAACGAAATTTGCAACACTTCAAAACAACATGTTTTCAGTAACTCGTGCGCAAAACTTTCTCTAAAGCTATTTACAGATTCAGAGTATCTTCAAAAATATAGAGGTCGTTGAACTTTCTCGTACTGTGTACCTAATATATGCTCGTGAGTGCCCATAAAAATAGCGCCGTAACCCGTACGTTGATTCGAAAATAACGTCTATGTATTTTCTATTATCCTTGAATTGTTTGATCGTATTATTTTGCGAAGGAATAAAGGCTATTATAGTAGGAAACAGAAGTTATAACACACATAACATCACGCCTGTTATATTTCTCGAGGAGTTGGACAGAGATGGCATTGAGGGTGGGAAATTATCCAATGACTTCTCCCGCTCTGGGTGGAGCGGAAGGGAGTGTCAGACTCTTACTGACTAATACCCATCCATGTTCCTTCCTAGCCCTTTATTTTCCGGGGTAGCGGAAACCCTTTCGGTCAATCCCGTTGAGTGACAAAGATGACCTTAGTACTCCCATTTTTACGTTATGTTTAGTCCCATATAATAAGGGGCAAGCCTATATTACCATCAATATTATCATCAAGGGCACATATCCAGACTCTAGGATTCCCGATGAAACATCCAATACCACTTTCCCGACCCGGGAATCGAACCCACCAAGTTCCACTCATGTGCAGCTTCTCAAGAGCTGAGCATCAATCAGTCTCCGCTGATTTGGTCTCTTGGTCACAAGTGCGACTGCTAAGCGTGGGAGTCTCCGGTTTAATTACCGGACCGGGCAAAGTGTTGTTTGGTTTTTCTATTAGAAAACAATCCGGAGTTTAGAACTTAGCGGTGTGGTTACCCCTTTTTGTGAGAAAATTAAATAACTTCTCCCGGTCTAGGTGGAGCGGCAGGGCGTGTCAGACTTTTACTGACTAAAACCCATCCGTGTTATTTCTGTTGCCTACGCTAGGACCCATGGTAACTCTTTCAAACAAGCCTTTTTTTTAAGGCTGGGAAATCATCCAATGACTGCTCCCGCTCTTGGTGGAGCGGAAGGGAGTCTCAGACTCTTACTGACTAAAACCCATCCATGTTCCTTCCGTAGCCCTTTATGTTCCGGGGTAGTGGTAACCCTTTCGGACAATCCCGCTTATTCAAACAAGCCTGCGACCCTGGCAGGATGTGGTACCTCTGTGCCACGGAAAGCAAGTGAAGCTCTGCGCTTGATCTCTCTCTGGTCATGTCAGATAGATGTTCCATCGACTATGAGAGAGTACATGAAGAGAAGAGTGCACCTTTGCGCACTTGTCCAGTATAATATCTCCCCCACCGAAGGTCTGGTCTCCACTGAGATTGGTCGCCAAAGGCAAACTTCGGTCTGGAGAGCTATTATTATTACTCATTACTCAGTCTGCCTGCGGCTCGTGGCTAAGTAATAATAACCGCAAAGGTCGATCCATCAGGGGTTGGCCATAGATGAGTAACCATCTTTACATACCGAGACTCCTCTGTGCCTTGGAAAGGACGTTAAGCCGCTTTTCCCGGTTGTCATTTGTGCATCTATGACAGTCGTTACGGATCGCCAGAAGCCCGAAAATCTGACAGCCAGTCTTACCAAGGGGTATTGTACTGTAGAGGATAGAAGATCCTCTACTGAGGGGGCTCAGTGGTAGAGCGTGTAATGTGTGTATAGGGAACTTCTATACTATAAAGGGAAACGCATGACTGGACACACACGGTTTATATTTGTTAACTTGTTTCACACGAATACATCTGTCTACCTCCGCCGCCTGTGGCGAACTCTCGAATGTACAAAAGCTTAACTATATTTTAATTATTTGAAAGGTTTGAATGCCGTCAGATAATTACCAGCCATGTACAACATAAGGTTTTACTCTAAGGCTCTACAGTACTACCTAGTTACTGGGTTGTGGAGGTCAGTCGCTCCATGTTAAATACTCGTATTCAGCTGCATCCGGTTAGACTGGAAGCCGACCTCAACATAGTAAGGAAAAGGATAGGCAGATTGACTCAATCTGCCTTGCATTTAACTGGCCATTACAATACCGGAGAAAATCGTTTAATCCTTCTCTCTCAAATAAAAAAAAATACACGTAAACAAACCTGCTAAACCCCAATGTACCTACAATTGGACACCCATAAATCCTTATTAGCTCAGTGATAGTTAGTAGATAGATTCACTCCAACGATTTTCAGGGTCCATCGCGTAATCCTGGCGGGGGAACAACGATTAAATCCGGCTGGCCGCTCGTGTTGTGAAGTGGCTGAAATTACCCCACTCTCCCCTTTGTATGAACGATTAGGTGGGGTGTTTAGTAAATAGTGCAAACATTGATTGAGATTTGCACCATGTTTGTAGAGTGAACTGGGGCATTACATACCGTGGTTAGCCTTATTAGTAATTCGTTGGAATTTGGAATGGCCTTGTTATCCTGCTAGTGAATTATTGGTTTGAACTGAAACTAACTGCTATGGTGGGGTTTATTGATGACTATTTGCGTGAATGGACACTATGCATAGTCTAAAGCGCTTCAAGGTTAAGAACTAACGCCACCATCTTGTTTTATTAATACATAACATCACGCCTTGTTTCTCCGAAGGGTTAAGTAGAGGTATACCCTTAGTTGGTTCATCCTTTCACCAGTTATATCTAAATCACAAGTTATAGGGGGCGAGCCTATTGCCATCAACCGGGCACAAATCCAGACTTCAGGCTGCTACTGAGAAATACCTTATGGAAATATCCAATACTACTTTACCCGACCTGGGAAACGAAACCAAGGCTTCATTACAGCAGTTATTTATAAGAAAAATATTGTTCTATTTTTATTATAATATATACTAGCTTCCGCCCGCGGCTTCGCCCGCATAATATGTCGACAAATTATACACATAAACCTTCCTCTTGAATCACTCTATCTATTAAAAAAACTGCATCAAAATCTGCTACGTAGTTTTAAAGATTTAAGCATACATAGGGATATAGGGACAGAGAAAGCGACTCTGTTTTACACTATGTAGTGAAGAAGTGAGCCTTTCCACCTAGGGGTGACACTATTGATATCTCACTTTAAACTCACTTCACCTACGATTTAACGGTGAGATTTTACAGAATACCAGTACTGGAGTGAATACTGCATATCGGTAAGCGTATTGTTGGACACACCCCAGCTAGATGGGCCGATGACCTTAAGAAGGTGGCTGGGACAGACTGGGTGCGAAAGACGGAGGACAGGGTGTTGTGGCGCAGCTCGGGAAAGGTCCAGCAGCGGACTGAGATAGGGTTTTTTTTTGACGGTGGGTCATCAAATGACCCCGGCTCTGGGTGGAGCTGAAGGGAGTATCAGACTCTTACTGACTAAAATCCATCCATGTTCCTTCATTAGCTCTTTCAGACAATCCCGCTGACCCGGCAGGCTTCGGCCCTAACGGGCCCCTTCGATAAAGCTGAATATCTCTTTGAGGCACGCGTGGAAAAGGTACGCGCCGTCCGGCACCGGCCTGGTCCTGATCGGATGGTGAGCTACCCATTACTCACCGTCCGCATGTCCGAGGCGATTGGGTGAGTCGAAGAATTGATCATTCTAATTGCATGGTAAAACAATTTAGTAGATAGTCAGATAAACGCAGAGAACAATACTACTTAAATACAGAGTTGATATGACAGAGGGGCATTAAATTACACTACGTATACTATACGTGTTTAGTATTAACTCGGTACGGTATAAAAATAAAAAGCACCAAAAATGAGGTTTTTATTTTTTCAAACAAACTTAATATAAAATAGCTTACAAATCAGAGTAAAACGCAACCACCCTTTGTAAATAAAAACTGATCTTGTAACGCAGCGGCACCGACGCGCGCACGCCGGAGCGCTGTTAGGAAAGATACATCGTGTTCAAACGGGGCAAAAACTTAAAAAAACTTTTGCGACTAAACTACTGCTCCTATTTAATTGATTTTTGGTACAGAGCTTGAAAATGGTCCCTAGTATTAGCTGTTTAAAGGAAAGCTCCTCTGTCGTATCAACTCTGTATATAACAGACTGACACAATCCCAACAAAACACTAAGACACAACATTGACCCCAGACAACTACTTTAGAACATCAGTCATTTAGACAATTAGCCGTTAATAAAGCACAGCTATTTAGCCGATAGATCTACTCAAATGGATTTCAGGCTTTGCCGCCTAATCCTGTAGAGGGCGCGCCGATTATGGCCGGTTGGCTACCCTCGAACGGAAGTGACAGTCGCGGTGATTTACCCCAAACTACCTACGTGTAAACAACTGGGCGTTCTAAGGGTTCCGTGCTCGAAGGGTGCAAAATGGTATTCTATTACTAAGCCTCTGTTATCTGTTCGTTCGTCTGTCTATCAGTGGGCTATATCTCAGGAATCGTAATAGGTAGACAGTTGAAATTTTCTTCGATTGTGTAATTCTATTGCCGCTAACTCAACAAATAATAAAAATTAAATTTTATTAAAAATTAAAGGGCTCCCCATACACAAACGTGTTTTCTTTTAAATGTTTTTTTTTTCATTCATTTCTTTTTTTTTTCATTTATGGATAAATATCATGACTGGCGAAGAATACAGGCCGCGTGTTGTTAAGTCATGAGTAGTGTTAAATAATGTGCCGTGGTGCGGAACCCGTCGTGGGCGGCTCTGACTCGCTCTTGGCCAGTTTTTATTTTTGTCTTTTATTTTATGACGTGTGTTTGACGTCTGTGCTTAGATCATTGTCAAATGTGTTATTTTTTAACAACACAATTGTCATTTTTACCACCATTTGACATTACGGTGTCAAAAAATGCTCCGTATTTGGACTGCCGTTATTGTGTACATGCTAGGAAACCAATATTTTTAACCAGTGATTTTGTACAGATTTAGACTGGCTTCGGATTTAGGAAGTATTCGAGTTCGTACCTACTATAAACAAAAAATATTTATTTTCTTTATCTATTTACCCACTCAATCCAATAAAGTTTGGTAAACTATCTAGTTTTCTCTCAGACTTAGTTGGGCAACGTTGATGAGTATCAGTCGCAACGTGTTAAGGACACGCCGATTGATCCTAATCGCCTTCCCACACGGAAATGACATTCGCACGGATTACCCCGGATCCGTGTAAACAACACAGTTCATCAGCGTGACACCAGCCGTTTTTTGTTTATCTTGTTAAGTCGTGACAGGTGTGAGCTGTTAATTAACGAGTATTGTGTTAAAGAGGTCCGTATTTAGATAAATGTCAACGTTCGAAAAAAAAAAACATTCAAGGTAAAGGCCGACCCTTCGTTTGCATATTTAACTTTGAACGGGAAAGATAGGGAATGATATCAGATGGATGGGCAGCCCAGTGGATGCTGCCAAGCGAGTTAACAATATTCATCAAAGGTTTTTCTAGTGGACTCTCTCTCAGAACTTTAGTCAAGCGAACAAATGACTGAGCGAGTTCAAACATAATTATGTACACCTATAATTATATCAGTATCACATACTTCTTTTTAAATCTTCTCCAAAAAGATTTGACCATACAGGTGGGGCATACAAGTGTATGTACTACGTAATTATGGCAACCCCCAGTTTGTGCAGGATTATTGCAGAACATGGAACCAAAACATGGGTGGCTATAGTAGATTGGGTACCTTGAACTATGTCTTCTGACTGAACAATGTTATATAATATACGCGGATAAAACGTTTAGCCGTTGGCCCCGGCTTCCATTCATGGATCTTTGACAGTCGTTACGGGTAGTCAGAAGCCCTAAAGTCTGACAGCCAGTCTTACCAAGAGGTATCGTATTACCCAGTAACTGAATGGGTTGTAGAGGTCAGATAGGCAGTCGCTCTACATGTTCCACGCGCGCCTCAAAGAGATGTCAGCATATGAAGGGGCCCCTCAGGGCCAAGCCTGCCGGGTAAGCGGGATTGTCCGAAAGGGTTACCATGTAAAATATTTGTATTCAGCTGCATCTGGTTAGACTGGAAGCCGACCCCAATAAAGTTGGGAAAAGGCTAGGAAGATTGATTGAAAATAGTAGGGGACGACTTGCACACTCAATAATGGCTCGCGGAAACTGTCGCTAGCATATAATGACAAGAGACAACATGTCCTAAAGTACTTGAGGATTGGAGAGGTGTTCCACGGCTATCAGAATAATCCCGGATGTACCCTTTTTTTCGAGGGTGGGAAATCATCAAATGACTCCTCCCGCTCTGGGTAAGCGGAAGGGAGCGTCAGACTCTTACTGACTAAAATCAATACTTGTTACTTCCTTAGCCCTTTATGTTTCGGGGCAGGGTAACCCTTTCGGACAATCCCGAACAGCATCTTAGTAGAAAACTTCTTTCCATCTAACACGTTTGTTCTTGCGTATCTCCATTCCTTCCATTGTGCAATTGGGTGTTAAATTTGTTCCTGATAGAAAATTCTCTATAGCAGACAGCCAGTTTGGAATTTTGGCGTCGTACCAATGTGCACATCAACCTACCCCTTAGACCTTCAGGGTCATGAATGACGTATGTAACATGACGTTTGGTCGATTCCACTTGAGCGGTTTTAGGTTCTGCCGATTAGGTCCGGGTGGCCGCCTGCGACTTGTTACCCCAATATCCTTTGTGCAAAGGATTTTCATCCTTATGGGATTGTAGGCGCATTTAAGTTAGAAAAGGGAATCGTAAATCATAACTAACATTGGTAGGCGTAACGTGTTGGATGATATACGTAAGTTACTACAACTTTGACCTACGGTTTTGGTTCCGAATATGTATTATACGAATTCACAAGGTCACCAAAAGCTGCTATTAGGTTTTACGGGATGTACAACAGTTAGTTGTACTCATTTCCCAAAGATATGCTCAGATGGGGAGGCGGAATGAGGTGGAACTTCTTTAATAAAACTGCAAAGAAAATGGGGGCATGCCTTTGCCCCGCACAGTACGGGCTTGTATTATTTACGATCACGTGAAGGCTTAATTGAACTACCTAATAGTTTTTTGTAACATTGCTTTTTGATAGCTGCACGGGTCGTTCAACGGTTAAGTTACGTTTACCGCGGTTGGTTCGTGAATGGGTGGTTGGAAAGCAATGTTCCAACTGCCATGTCATCCGTAGAACAGACGGTTTACGATTACCAAGGGTATCTGTTACCCAGTACCTGGGTTGTGGAGGTTAGATAGAATACTGGTATTCAGCTGCATGGGGTTAGACTGGAAGTTGACCCCAACATAGTAGGAAAGGCCAGATAGATTTTTACTTCGTTAAATGTTAAATAATATTTTTATAAGAGGCGAGGATAACAATGGCGGCTATGTTTTGTTACCTAATAAACAGCGTTTTTCTACGAAATGAAACTTGTTTTTTTTACATATTATTTTAGGTTTCAGTTGCCAACGAAATTTTACTCTTTGTTCTGTTGTAAATATTGTAATTGGAAAGCTAACAAAAGAATGTTACAAACCGATATTTACGATTTCATTAAAATACGGTATTTTCAATGGAATTCAAAATGATTACGATTGAAAATAACAAAAAAAATGGAATTCAATTCACCACACCAACCAACTTAAATTGTCGTAAATCCAAATCACGATTGTCATTCTTTGACACTTGTGTTCTTCTTCTTTTCGTGTGGTTAGTCACTAAACTGGTGTCTTTTTTTTTTTTTAAGGCTGGAAAATCATCCAATGTTTGTATGAGTTTTAGACTGCCTATGGGCGTCTGACTAAGCTTGTGTGAATTTGCTATTACACGGTGAACAGACATATTGACAATTTGCTCAATCAATCAATGTCCTTACTGTACATTACATTGACAGCAATGAAGGGAAAAAGGTCTCTTATCACTTATTGGATAAATTAAATAATCATTTATACTCAAAACAAAACCTACCTGCCAATGATGATATCATTCCTCCCGCGTTCAGATTTCCTTTGCCTCAAGGTCCTATCAAATAGTCTTACAAAGCAAACCCTTTTTTTTGTTTAAGGGCGGAAATCATCCAAAGACTGCTCCCGCTCTGGGTGGAGCGGAAGGGAGTGTCAGACTCTTACTGACTAAAACCCATCCATGTTCCTTCCGTAGCCCTTTATGTTCCGGGGTAGCGGTAACCCTTACGGACAATTCCGCTTACCCGGCAGGCTTGGCCCTGAGAGGCCCCTTCATATGCTGACATCTCTTTGAGGCGCGCGTGGAACATATACGCGCCGTACGGCACGGGTCTGGTGCTGATCGGACGGTGAGTCGCCCATTACTCACCGTCCGCAGGCCCGCGCCTACGGTGGCCGGGAGTCGTCACGTGGCTCCCGACGCCCGGGGCGTCTCCTGCGGACAAAGCAAACCCGAACCAAACCCATAATGTTCCCACTGCTAGTACACAAGCCAGCTCTCTTCGAGAGAGACAGTAGGCCGTAATCAACCACACGGGCCCAGTGCGGGTTGGTGGAGGTCACATGCCTTCGAATTTTTGGTTCTAGGACATGTCGGTTTCTTCACAATGTTTTCCTTCACCGTTTTGAGAGCAGTGGTGATGAAATTATTTACACGAGGCAAAGCGCCTGCTTGAGTTTGACCAATACCTACCTAGCAGTCGTCCCAGAAAAAACATTTGAAGCCCATTACGTAACATTACATTACCCCTGTAATCCGCAAAGGGTTAGGCAGAGGTATAGCTGGGCTATGAAATTCAGACATGCAGTCGATCCATGAAAATACTGATATTTATCTGCATTTTGTTATATTAAAAGCGACCGCAACATAGCAAAAAGAGGTCGGTTCCTATATCAAGACTAGACGACAATGTAGTAATAATGCGTTAGACACAAAACAAAAGTGGGAAAAACTTTTCATCATCCCCGAATTTTGATAATAATATTACTAAATAGGACTGGCTTGAAATAAATTGGGTTGTACAGGGCCACCGAAATAATGAGACAATGCGTTCCTGTTACCGTTCAGTTGGGCACGACTAGTAAAGTTCAAATTCGTAAATCACGTATACTTCTGTACTCAGCATTTGCAGTCTTTCACATTTATTTTATCTCTGATATGGCGTCACATCTTTATTGTCGTTGTTTTAAGATTACTGTCCAATAACCATCAAGAAAGAGATGGTCAATAACCATGAAAGGACTAGGTATATACAGTGTGAAATTGATTTCATGGCCATTAGTAAAGGGGTCATTGTACTCTTCATTATGAACAACTTTCACTATGGGAACAAATCTGAAATCGCCAAATAAAATCAGCTTTTCCCTACATTTCACGATGAATTAAATTTCACCCTGTATAGCTGACAAATAAAAATAACACATTCTCTCATTATTTTTCACTCCGTTTAATTGTTAGCAATAAGCAATTAAACACACGCAAATAATTAAATTTTTACTGTGGAGAAGAAATTATACTTCATTCTAATAAAAATAAAGTACCTGAATATAAACTTCACCTAGAAAAATTGTTGTTAGCACTTTCATATTTTTCTTTAAGCTTTTTATCTTAACACTTAAGTTCATAAAGATATTCACTTAATTCTGATAAATTTTAAGATTATTATGACAAAGAAATTAGATTTCTTAATTTAGTTTATTTATGTTCCTTTCCACCTTATAAATATTATCTTCTATCTTTAGCCAACAAGCTTTCGAAGCGATTAATTCCACCATTCGAACGCCAATACTTATTGAAAACACGGGTATCGAGTAGCGAAAGTTATATCCACGATAGCTAATAAACTCTTCGTTTTATTTTCAGGAAACTGGTTCACCAACTATGTACCTTAAAGCATCAGCGGTAGCTTTGAGATAAATAGAGGTTTTTACCTGCAAGCCTTTCATTTAGTCTTCAGATAATATTATTACACGAACTCCTATACTGAACCCAGACAAATTATCTACTTGGTAACATCTAAGAATTGCCATTAAAGTCTGGCACAATGGCTTAATATATAAGCTATACCAACTCGGCGTGCCCGACCGTCTCGTGCTCATCTTACGGGACTTTTTGTCGAACCGCACCTTTCGCTACCGCATCGAGGGCGCTCTCTCCTCCCCACACCCGATTCGCGCCGGAGTCCCCCAGGGCTCCGTTATCTCCCCCCTAATCTTTACCCTGTTCACTAGCGACATCCCTAAGAGTAAAAAGGCCCAATTGGCGTTATTTGCCGATGACACGGCCATTTACTACACGGGGATCAGTCCGCCAGCTATAGCTCAGACTCTCCAGAACTCGGCCAACGCCCTAGGCGCTTGGTTCCGGAAATGGAGAATCGAGGTCAACCCCGATAAAAGCCAGGCTGTTCTCTTTAGGAGAATTCGTAGGGCCCTCCCCAACCCCCCTAATCCGATCACCATGTACGGCAAGCCGATCCCTTGGGCGAAGCATGCCAAGTACCTGGGTGTCACTCTCGACCAACACCTCAGTTTCGCAGAGCACATAAAGCAGGTCCGTTCGCGGGCCGCTTTCGCTCTCGGTAGGCTCCAATTCATGCTTACAGAACGCAGCAAATTGTCACTCCGGTGCAAACTGCGTCTCTATAAGGCTGTAATCCGTCCCATAATAACATACGCTTGCGTCGTCTTCGCGCACGCCAAACCCAAGTATCTGCATCGAACGCAGACACTACAAAACCGGTTTCTCCGTAGGGTCTCAGGAGCTCCCTTTTATGTCCGTAACATGGACCTTCATGTAGATTTTAAACTCCCCACAGTTCAGCAGTTCATGAAACGCCTCTCGAAGCGTTTCTTTGACACTGCCATAAAGCACCGCAATCCCCTGATTGCGGCCGCCTCCCGATACACCCCGTCCCGCATTAGTAAGGTTCGCCGTCCACGGCATATCCTCATTGCCCCCGACGATGCCACCACTCTCCTCCAGGAGAGCAGCCCGGCTACTAGCACTGTTAGATTAGCACACAGACACAAATTTCCGTCGTTCCGTCCTCGCCGTCGAGGCCCGTCGCGACGACCCTGTCCACTCTCATCCCCCCGACCCTTGCTCGAGCCAGCCCGCGTTGCCGCTGAGCCAGTAGTTTTAAAAACCCCCGATCCAGCTGTCCCTTGCTGTCCCCCCCCAGCGACGCCCTAAGCCGAGGTCCGAACCCCGCAGGGGGTGCCCTTAGCGTGTAGTCGCTTAGTTTTGTAAGTTAGGTTTAGTTTTATTAAGCCCTGGCTGGAGGCTACAATTCTTTTGTGGCAGCCACAGGCAAGCCCGGTTAAGCAGTAGACCACCTTTTGGTTGAACTGCGAGACGCCAATTAAAAAAAAAAAAAAAAAAAAGAATTGCCATTCCACCGTCGTCTCTGTTGGCTGTGCCAAAAATCTAATGGTCTAGAAATAGATCGCGTCTGACAATTTGGTCTTTACAGTTATCCCAATTTTGATAATTTAATTATGATAAACAAAAGGCATAAATGTGTGGGTGACTTTTACAGCATTCCAAGGTCACATTTAAAATTAATTTCACAAAACTTTCCACCATCTTCAGCACGTTGTTGTTAAGTTTCTAAATCGGCTTTTATTTCACTAATTACGAAACTCTAAAACGAAAACAAGGCATTCCGCTTTCCCGTCGAAATTTTGGCTTGACGTGACTGCAAATGTTGATAAGGTTTTAATTAAAGGGAATATTGCTTAGAGGGAAGTATTCATTTTCGTCTCACATTCAGAGATGCTTGTTATTCTGATGTGGACATGTTTGTTCATGATCTAACATATAAAGAACAACTAATAAGCGAGGAAACGGATGCGGAATATTTAATGAAAAGGAATGAGCTTGTTACTGCTGCTTTTGCGGATAAAAAAGTCAAGTACCTATAGTAAAATTAATGAGGGGTACATTGCTGTTTGTTTTATCTTTTGAGCTAAAGTAAGAATAAGGTTTATTTTTTGTTTTATAGGAACTGCAAAGGTTTCTACGTATATACTCTATACTCAATTTCTTTATTGCGTTCCAAAATGTACATATTATGTTTTACATTGGTTGGGTTGTAATAAGTTACAATTTTGGACCCTTTCGGGCACAACATAATATGTGGGAGAGAGGAGGATGAGTTTCTTCTAATACTAACTACATAGTAACTAATTTATTTATTGCACATTAGATTTATTATTAAAATGAACATAGATTTACATGACTAGATAGATTGTGTGCGCTGGTTTAAATGGAATTAAATTTTATTAAAGTATTTATAGAAGATGACTGGTAATTAGTGACCGATATTTAACCAAAGTTCAATGACCTTCGCACCGAACAGCTGTTAGCAGCTATTGAGTATACAAAAAAAGTTTCTTTGGGAAAGTTGATTGTTATCATGAGTACAATCACGTGTTTAAATATCGGTCACTAATTAACAGTCACCTTATATAAGATCCCATTGAAATAGATGGACAAACTTCTAGAAATCATTTAGACTACCAAAATAAGGACATTGGTAAAAAAAATATATAAAAAGGCATAAAATACATACTTACAAGAAATGTGCAGTACCCACCCATAATTGATGTGTTGATTCTAGTTATTTATTATTTTGGATCAAATTAAAATCACTTTACTCAGTGTTTTTTTTTCTTGAATATCCTTAGTTAGACGTGCTGAACGCTGTGTTAAAATTTGTCCATCTATTAGAATGGGACCTTATATAGGTATTTGTTGGTATAAGTTTACATTATTTTAAATTATTGCGGGGTTTAATAATTATTTTAATAAATCAATTTGTATTTTATTTATTACTAGCTTCCGCCCGCGGCTTCGCCCGCAAAATATGTCGACAAATTATACACATAAACCTTCCTCTTGAATCACTCTATCTATTAAAAAGAACCGCATCAAAATCCGTTGCGTACTTTTAAAGATTTAAGCATACATAGGGATATAGGGACAGAGAAAGCGGCTTTGTTTTATACGATGTAGTGATTTTATCAATTTGTTGAATTTGTCATTTAAGTATTCATTCACATTATAATAGCTATTATTTATTAGGATATATTATCCTTATATAGAAATCTTTATTATGAACTTTCAAATGACCTTTATCACTGCTGCAAATGTTCCGAGGAAGGCTCGATACAGTAATTCCGAGGCTTCGGTCATTCAGGCAATATCCGTGGAACGTGAAGCTAATAGAGATATCACTCAACCGTATCAACGATTGGCAGCATGGCGGCTCATCGCGTGTTGCACAGTTAAATAGATTCATTCCGCGAGTCTCATAGGTACAGAAACCAGCACATCAAGTTACCCGAATCTATCAAATTCCTTTGATAGTTTTTCAACTTTATTAACAAAAGCATAAGGTCCATTTTCAATTGGGAAAATTTAACAGTTTGGGATTGAACATTCTGCTGCTACAGCCGACGGATCGGTTAACTTCCTAACTTAACTTTTAACGAGATTTTTGAGGCCGACGTGCGGGCACGGTGGAAGACGTGAAATTTGGCTCGTAAATTGACTCAGTTAAACTTACTTCTGCCTGTCTTGTTCCAGGTTAATCCGCTTGAAGCTTCAAGACTACAATTTACTCTTAATTTTACGAACAACGACAAATTCCAAATCTGAATGACGCCACTTCAGTAGGATTATTTTTATCGTCCCGTTTTATTCAGCTTACATCATTGAGTGGGAAAATGTATCCAACTTCTGATTAAATTCCGCCACTTTCAATTATATTATTTTCCCAGGAAATTCTTTCATAAAACTTATCATCATGAATATTTACCAGCCGCAACTCTTTTAATATTACCGACACAGAATCTTATTTTAAAACTTTCTCATTTAGTATTTATTTAACACAGCCGTTTGTAAAAGTTTCTGGTTTGTTTATTATTCCATCAAAAAATTTCTTTTCCTAATTTATTCTCGGGAATACC
This sequence comes from Hyppa rectilinea, assembly GCA_951799385.1. Classification (NCBI taxonomy): domain Eukaryota; kingdom Metazoa; phylum Arthropoda; class Insecta; order Lepidoptera; family Noctuidae; genus Hyppa; species Hyppa rectilinea. The sequence continues at coordinate 5,608,190 of OX637310.1, read as the reverse complement.
TTCGTTATTATTACAGCTCAAATAAAAAAAAAACTTTTATCTTTTTACCAAATCGGAATTAAGTTCGTCTGGGTTTCGATTACGTGAATTAATTTCTGCTGACCAAGAAAAAACTTGTTAGGGATTCCGAGCCGACGTGACCATGGACTTAAATGAACCTTCTCGCAGAAATGGGAAAAAATAATTATTCGTTCTCTCTCCCCTTCGTTATTGCGAATATCTTGCGCAATGTAGTGCTCTTTATTTGAACAAGTTAATTTTCACAGTAATCCCTCTGGGGTCTTTTTGTCCATATATACTTCTATACTTTTATTCTTTGTAAAAGAAAATTCGGTGCTCTCGGACAAATGTACAATAGCGAACTTTCTATCAAAGCATCCATTCAATCGATTGGTTTTAGCAAATTTAAGTAGAGGTGTCTTACTTTCCGGCACTCAATTTGAACTGAATTCAATTAAGTCCTAGCAATTAACTGGCACAATCTATAATATTGCTCTGCCGAATCACAGACAACTTTCAAAGTTCAACTGAATTCAAAGATTCAAATATTCGAGGATATAATTAAATTGTAAAGGTTCCAGGACAAATTGCAGTAGCCGGAATAGAATTGCTGATAGTATTAATTTTAGTCAGGTTTTTGGTACAATTAATGTGAGGCTCTGAACTTCTGAAAGGGTTTATTACAGGTCTGAATGAATTGGCTATCGGTACTGTCGTTACTTTTCATTGCTTTTGCTTCATTCAATGTATTTATGTCTTGAGATTTAATTTAATTTTTATTGAGTGTTTATTGATGCTTTGTGTTTGGAAAATTAATTGCAATAGAAATAAAGCAAACCATTTAATCCTTCAATGCAGCCTGCGAAATACGTTTTTTAATTGTTTTTTAATAATTGTCGCTCTGTTTTAAGTTATGTGTTGATCATATTATCACGAAATACATATTTTAATTAGCAGCGAATATAATAATTAAGTAACCATTTTATCAACGATCAACTCACACCAAATTTTGAATTTTGCGGGCTAAAGATGACCATTCCCCTTATAAAAAACCTACTAAGTAACATAAAATGTTTTTGTTTCATCTAGTTTAAGCACTTACAGTAAAGATCAGCGCTGTGTAAGACTTGTTAAAATAAAGATATTTGAAATATTAAAAGTCCTAGGTGTCCCGGACCTTATATAAAAGCTTTTAGGCATTCACAGTTTATTTTTCGTTTAAACCGTAAAAAGCGGAGCACATTTATCTTGCCTTTTTTTCATTTCCTTTATTTTTATTTAATACGAACTCCGAGGGCTGCTTTTAAGTCTATATAAATCATAGAGTTTAAGACTTTTTAGAGATTTATGTATTGAATAAGGTGTAACATTTCGGATATTCCATAAATTATAAATTAAAGTACTAAATTAAGTAACAAAGTTCTACTATGAGCTAGAAAAATATTTCAGTAAAGTATTGTATGTTTTAATTCTAAGAACTGAATGTGACAAACTAGAACATACTTATCTAGTTTACCTTCGAGTCAACAAATATTAATACACATATTAATACCTCAGAATGTTTATTTTCATCTTTTTCCTGGTAACCGTAATAGGTACCTATCTCCTAGATTATAATTAAACATCCAAGTTAGTCCAGACGCGTCGAGTAATTAACTAAATAAATCAAACTTTACTAATCCAACTTGATTCGTGCCGACTTCCAAACGCTTCGTGTTTTTATTCTTCTTCTCCACTTTCTTAGCGTTTACGTCACACTTTTTTAGGGTTCCATATCCTATTATTTCGATGCCGTCCCATTTTTAGAAACTAACGTAATCAATATCTTTCGTTTTGAAGACGATCAATTTCTTTGAAACAGATATCGATTGAAACATTGTGCCTACTAAAAATAAAAATTGGGCAAGGTCCTTTATATTTTTTGACTCGTGTTTACATACACGAGTCAACATAATATACTCTCTTTTTCCACATATTTTTCTGCATTTATTTTCGACTATTTATGTTATTCGAAAGATATGATAGGTACTCTCGTTGTTGAGAGGCAATTATAAATAGTCTAAAAATGTACGCTTGTTCACGTGTAGAATCTCTCTAGAGCAAAGTTTTAAATGAGGTTGAAAAAAAAAATGCCTTATAACGCGAACCTAGTAGGAGCAACAGTGAGGGATTGTTGATGTTGATTTATTGGTTTGGTGATTTTCGTTTTTGTGTAGTGCTAGTTTCTATTGCAGTGTAATTTTGGGGGTGTTTTCTCGTGGTCCTACTATTTTGTCCTACCAGTAGGGCCACTAGGGTATGTTCTTCTACTGAAAATTTAACTCTTGTATAAAAAAAGTTCGTAGGTCCCATCTACGAAATTTATTTATACAGGATAATATCTCAGTTTCAGTTTTAGTTTTCACACTGTTGACTTCATTTTTTTAATATTATTTCCAATGAAAAATATATAGGTATATCATTTATACCAATATGGACGCTTTGAATTAGGCAAAAGCAGTTACTGTTTATCAGAAATAACTTGCTTGTTTTAGGGATAATGCCAGGGTTTATAACTCTGGTCTCTCTGGTATGAATGTTTTTTTTTTGTTGAAAATAATACAGATAACTACAGCTACTAAATTTCTTTATACAGCAGGCATATTTTGGTACCAAAACTTCAATAGAACAGCAATAACATACCCTCGTAGTCCTACTGGTAGGACAAAATAGTAGGACCATAAGAAAACACCCATTTTTAGTTGTTCCGTGTTTATCTGACTGGGGGTAAGTTCGTTCCCGTATGACTTGAAATACATCTTTACTTTTTATTCTATATCTATTTCTGTTCATTAATTCAGCCTTGTTCGGACTTGGTGTTTCAGAGTCAGGTCTTTTTTTACCTGATCGAACCGTGCGATTGTTGTTACTTAGCCACGAGCCCCTCAAAAATATCTGAGGAAACATCTCTGAGATACACAGATCATAAATTTCATAAATTCTGTACGTACAGAGGCCAGCACATCAAGTTACCACAATCTGTCAAATTTCTTTGATAGTATTTCAACTTTATTGCAAAGACATAAGGTTCATTTTTAATTGAGAAAATTTGACAGTTAGGGATAGCTTGATGTGCTGGCGTCTATACTAAGTTCCTGCAGTGTGAACTACAAACGAAACTTACCAAGACACAGTAATTCGACATGCGTGCACATTGGTACGTTCAAGTTCATACTAAGTTATGTTGCAAATAAGTTTCTTATTTAAGTTACAAGTTGTTGCATATTGCAACTAGCATATCTCTAACAATTTGCACGGGGTGGAAATTAGCCCGCTCGTGTTCTGGAACTAGGCATTTGTGTTCCTGTTTGGTTATTATGGAAACTATGGTAAATTAGTAAACATAACGGTTGGCGCCGTGATTGAGCGATTGACTGCTGCGCATGTTGCGGGTTCGATTCCCGCACGGAACAAATATTTGTACGACCTGCAAGTATTTGTTACGAGTCTGGGTGTTTTTCTATCTATAATATGTATGTATTTACAAAAAAAAATGTATATAAGTAGTATATCAGCCATCTCGTTACCATAACACAAGCATTAGGTTGCTTAGCTTGGGACTATATGGCGTTGTGTGAAATGTCCAAGGATATTATTATTATTATTATATAATATACTAGCTTCTGCCGGCGGCTTTGCCCGCGTGGATGTCGTAAATTGTTACATTACTGGAGTTTTAGTAAGGTTCCGTAAATTTTTGTAAATATATTATAGCCTATGTCACGTAGCTTCCCAATTGTGAAAGAATTCGATTTTCAAATCGTTTCATTACTTTCAGAGCCTAAAAAATTCAAAACAAACCAGCATTAAAAATGTTCTTAATTATAATATTAGTATAGACTAGAAACTCTTCACACAGTTTTTACGACTTGGCACAACATCTAGATTCCTGTATTATAATCAATCAATCCATCAACTCAGCCTATCGCTGTCCATTGTCGCGGGCATACGTCTCTCTCAGACTGCGTCACAGCACCCATTTTTTTAAGGCTGGGAAATCATCCAATGACTTCTGCCGCTCTGGGTGGAGCGGAAGGGAGTGTCAGACTCTTACAGACTAAAACCCATTCATGTTCCTTCCTTAGCCCTTTATGTTCCGGGGCAGCGGTAACCCTTTCGGACAATCCCGCTTACCCGGCAGGCTTGGCCCTGAGGGGCCCCTTCATATGCTGACATCTCTTTGAGGTGCGCGTGGAACATATACATAAAGTTTCCAATCGTTTTTTTTATATCACAAGCATTCAATTTCCAAAAGACTAATCAAGAGACAAATTAGTTAACAGACAGCCAAATGAATATCAACCGCTGTGATTGGCTAACTGAAATAATAACTGCCAATTAAAACAGTTAACAAGAGATTAATTTCGACTTTTGACACGTTGCTGATGAGCTTTTAAGGTACCCGAGCTAAATATAACGAATTCTAATTATAAATACTTCAATTTCTTACGACCCAGTTACTTGTAAACATAATGGCATGCCAAACAATTTACAGGGCTTTATATAAATGTACAAACATAATTAATTACACCCACTTTCAGCCTCCAACGTCCGTTAATGAGGCAGTATAATTTATTTTATAAAACAATTTATTTGTATTGCATACCGTCTTTACGAGGAATAGATGTAAATTACACTTGTTAAATTATTTGGAAATTTTTGGAATAGTAGCTTCGAGAATTACGATCTGATAACAAGGCAGAATTACGGTTATTGTTTTAGGTTCTAATAAACATTCTGCGCAAAGGCTGTGATCATTTTACAGCCTAAAGGCAGAATAAGGTATTAAATTAGGAGGAAGTTTCCCAACAGATCTTCTTTTTCGTGTGGTAAGTGACTAACCAGGTGTCAGAGTTTTTATGCTGGCCATGGGCCTCTGACTTAGCTTCACATGCTGTTGAGAAATATCTCTCAGACATACCGGTTTCATCACGATGTTTTCTTTCACCGATTTTTTCTTCTAACGGGTAAAATATATGTTTAAGAATTAGTTCTACTGATATTTTTAACGACTTTCCTTCCTTAATGGCGACGACGATTACGACAAACATGGTATTTCATAGTTTATTATGTGTTATACTGACTGCCTTGTTCATCGAGTGGTCGCAGGCGCTACTCTTGAGGAACACATGATCTCATGTAGGAGCATGAAATCATGGGTTCGATTCGTTGGTCCGTTGTTCCTGGATGTCATTTATGCATCTTTGACAGTAGTTACAGGTCGTCAGATGCCCAAAAATCTGACAGCCAGTCTTACCAAGGGATATCGAGGTCAGATAGGCCGTCGCTCCATGTAAAGTACTGGTATTCAGCTGCATCCAGTTAGACTAGAAACCGACCCCAACATAGTTGGGAAAAGGCAGATGAGTAGATAGGATTGTTAGTTCGATAAGAGTCGATATTTTTTTTATGTTTCTGACCAGTATATGCGTGGTTTTGTAAGACGACAACATAGACTCCTCTGCTACCCGCCTACATGGCGTGCTCCCCAAACCAACAACAGTTCCCACTGTTAGAGCAATTAAGTTAATAAATGACTTTCTAAAATATATTCCTGAGGCAGATTTATATTTTGACCCTCAAAGGACATTAGCTAAACATGTGTATATTAATTTAAATATGAAGAAATAATTGTTTAGTTTCTAATTTTATGTATAAGGTTGTTTTTTGTTTACAAATTTTATGTTACTTACTCCGTTTGTTTTTTGTTTTCAGTCTAAGAAGTTTTAATTTCATTTTTTAACGCTATTTTGTAGAACTAGCGATTTGGTGTAAACTATTACCTTATATTTGATGAATAAATGAATATGAATTGTGGAAAATAAAACAAACAGAAATAGGCCCACATATTACATGGGACAACATAACTGGTTTAATGTTGATGGACTCCTAACTTTGGGGATGTACAGGCGTAAATTTATGTAATAATATAATATACATAAATGTATATAGAAATCGACCTCTGCAGGCACTGCCTTCCCTCCTGAGGATTGCCTCAAAGGGGATATGAAAACTAGATAAATTGACTCGTAGGCTAATCGTACAACGAAAGCTACCTACCCACATCATAAATATTTAAAGCTTTGGAGGAATATATTTATTTACTAGCTTCTGCCCACGGCTTCGCGCGCATCGATGTCGGAAATTATCCCACGGGAACGTGCTACCGGGATAAAAAGTAATCTATGTACTATTTCAGACTATAATCTATCTCTGTGCCAAATTTCACCTAGTTCCGTTCAGTAGTTTTTTCGTAAAAGGGTATTAAACATCCTCACAATCTTTTACGATCGATATCAATTCCTCTACAAAGTGCTAAGACGATTACTGTAAAGAATATGTTTCTATATTCTTCTCAGGTTTATTCATACCAAGCTATAGAGCTTCCAAGTTTTAATTCCTCAAAGTTCCTTTTAATATTAAAAGCGAAGGCCACGTGGCGAGTTCAGGCATTTTTTATTTTTCACAAAAGTTGAACGCTCACCACTAAGCTGCTTTCAGTGGTAGTTTTTTGTAATCTATTACATACTATAGTCGTTTTTTATTAAAGAAAATGTGATAGTTTTGATTTTTTCTAAAAACATGCTCTTTGTGTAAAGACACAAAGTGCATGTTGTGTGTCTGCTTAACCAAAAATTTTTATTAATGGTTAAGCAATCTGCCTAGCCTTTTCACAAATATATTGGGGTCGGCTTCCAGTCTAACCGGATGCAACTGAATGCCAGTATTTTACATGGAGCGACTGCCTATCTGACCTACACAACCCAGTAACTGGGTAATACCTGGTAAGACTGGCTGTCAGATTTTTGGGTTTCTGACTACCCGTAAAGACTGTCAAACGTGCTTTCCGAGGCACGGAGGAGTCTCGTTATGTTGAGATGGTCACCCATCCACGGACCAACCTCGGCAAGCGTAGCTTAACCTGATGAATCAATCCGTGGACTGTTATTATTTAGCCACAAGCTTCTGTCGTGTTAAGCAAATGTAAATCATAAGTCAACTTCAAGCAACGTTTATGAATGAGAGGGTTAGTTTTATTCCGCATTTCTCAACTTAAAGGCTAACGTTAAACAAAGAAAACGTCAGAAAAGTGTTAAATGCAATTTATGAACGGATACATTTGTATAAATCAGTCTTATCACATTGCCGACTGTGTTGCAAAGCAAAACATTTCTGTTGACCGGAAGAATTTGCCGTTCCCTTTAAATTCTAGATCTAGAACAATAATTTTTGTGAAATATTTAAATATTATTATAACTTTTCCTTTGAATTTGACTGAGAATTTTACAGGGTTTCATTGAAAACATGTGACAAAATTTAAGGGGGTGTTCCACCAATATTCACGAACAACTTTTTCTATGGTAACCACTAAGAATTCGCAATAAAAAAACGACCTTATACGTGCTTGGTTTAAGATACTTTATTGCTTTAATATTTATATTTTTTATTTATTTTATATTTATTTATATTCTGCTAAAGGCTGAATACCATAAGCATAGCATCATCATCGTATAATGATCTCACTGTTGAGACATGGAGACAGGCCTCCTCTCTGTGAGAAGTAATCCACCACGTGGCTCCAGTGCGGGTTGGTAGATGTCACGTGGCATCAGATTTTTGGTTCTACATGTTGGTTATCTCACGATCTTTTCCTATATCGTATACGATGAAGGAAAATACCGTGATCGTCGTTCTCTATAGAGAACAGGGTTGATGAACTGATATACGCAAAGTAAAGTATCTACCTGGGTTCAAACTTAGGTCCTACAACACGAAAGACCGATACCACTGCTCCAGGCCGAACACTGTCATAATAAATCGACCCTAAGAGTCAAATAAAGATATAAGTTTAGAAATAATGTTCTACCCCCTTACAAGTCAGTTTATTTTAAAAGTTTCATAAACAAGGATACAAAAGACCAACATTTGTTCCAACAGTAAGAATATTACTTAAATTAAAAATGTTTCAAGTCGTAACAAGTCCTTTCTATTTATTTTCAAGATTGCAACAGTTTTCTTTATTACTTACTGCCATTACTTACAAGAACTGACTGCCCGTTGGTTAAGTGGTGGCAAGCGCTACTGCTGAGTGGTCCTGGGTTCAATTCCTAGGTGGCAAAGTGATATCGAGTTTTCTGTCTGGAATTTTTCAGTAGCATCTGAGGAGGCAGGAACTGTGCTAGGTCGAAGGCAATAGGCTCGCCTCCTATTACATGGGACTGAAACATAACTGGCGAAATGTGGATGTAGGTACCTACTCATCTGCATAATCCTTCAGGGAAACAAGGCGTGATGTTATGTATACAAAAAATCACGTCGATCCGTTACTAAGAAGGACAAACTATGGCAACAGACACATTTGTGGTAATGGAAAAACATCTCCCCGCTACTGTAACTGAAGTCGCGCCCGCTACCGCCTCCGCTTGTTCATCAATTTTGTTACCAATGCACATTGGTATCATTAATTTTCTATTGTCACATGGCATAACGCCTGTATACCCCAAAGGATTGGACAGCGATGGACTTATAGTACAAACGCCAGCACATCAAGCTAGGTATACCAAACTGTCAAATTTTCCCAATTGAAGATGAACCAACTTTTTGCAATAAAGTTGTGAAATTATCAAATATTTTTTTACAGCTTGGGGTAACTGATGTGCTGGCTACAACCATTCTTCAACAGTTTTGTTTAACTGCCATATGTTTCAGGCGAGCCAATTGACATCACCCAGGTACAAAAAGATACTTCGTGTTGCTATTGAGAAATTGCAAATGGAAAAACCCGATAACCCTTTACCTACCTGACCCGGGCATTAAATCACCTCAAGCTCAGCAGTAGCACTCGCGACGATTAGACCAACGACGCAGTCGCGCCCGCTTCCGCCTCCGCTACTTCACTCTAAACGAAGCCTTAGTCCGTCAAGTTGTTACCAATGTACTGAGGTAACTTCATTATTGTGTTGCTTATTGTTGAAAGGGTTTACGACGGGCACTGAAAGTTTTATTGTAGTCTACGTTTGCGAAAGAAATAAAAAGTCTGTTAATTTAATAAAACAATGAGCATTTTTAATTAAAATGAGTTTATTAATTTTAAGAATTGCAGATGTATTTTTTGACGATCGGCATGGGCTAGCACAAATTAATTATATGCCTAGCCTATAAAGTTTTTTTTTTTAATTTAGCGTGTCTATACACACGAGCGGCTCGTTTCAACGGCTGCGAAGCTTCTGTCCTCTGCTCTGATAATGTACAATATTTGTTCTGCTCTTTGGCGGTCTCTATTACTAAGAAAATAATAGGTGGAACGGACATCACCGCGAAGCCATGGATTCAAAACATGATTCTGGCCCTACGTGGGTTGAAATTTTTTGTCGGTAAAAACAAAAAATATCAGCTGCTTCATAGAAAAGTACAACACGGTACCTACGCAATAAAAATGTATGGAACAGCATTTTTTTTTAATAACTGACGAATATTTTCAGCTCAGGTAGGTTTAGAATCATGCACTTAATGCTAGGTAATCGGCTTCGCTTCTACAACCCTTCTACTCTGTATACGATTAAATAGATTACTTAGTTAATTTGCGTTTTCAGGTTATTATTACCTACTTTGAAAGGCAACTCAGAACGTTAACTTTCATTTATTTTATTAAATTCAATAAGCAATTAAAATAGACGAAACTGACCTTTATCTAGAACTTCAATAAAGCCTATTATTCGAATGTTTGCAGATAAAACGTCAAAGATTAAAGTACTAAATATATTTTCGTAGTCTGTTCTCTATTTATATTGAAATCTTGGTCGAGTAAATAAACTGTAGACGACGATAGAATTTTAAATTAATTGCTTTTACAAAGAAGGCTGTCGTTTTTTCTGAAATATATTAAGAATTTTCTTTTATATTAAAGAATAGTTGAATTCTTGAAGATAATGTCTCTGAACAAAACTTATTTGTTTTTTTTAAATGCGAAATGGGGATAGCTAATGTTAGGTATAAGATATTTTAATAGGTTATATACAGGGTGAAATTGAATTCATGGGCGCTATTTTAAGGGATCTTTATGAACTACTTTCACGACGGGAACAAATCTGAAATCGCGAAAAAAAAATCAGCTGTGCCCTACATTTTCACGAGTTATGGGAGCATAATGTATGGAACAGCTACATTTTCCCACACAATTCCCATGAATTCAATTTCACCTTGTATAATCTAACGACAAACCCCTCCTCACATTACATGCCCTCCTATTTCGATGTTTGTTACCCAATTAAACAGCTGCATAGACCTGGATGAAATTTAGCACACAGATAGTTTAAAATCAGGATTAAGTAATATAGGATCCTTTTTTCCCGGTAGCTCTTCGCATTGAAACGTTCTACAAGAAAATCGTCTTATGAGCAGTTTGACTATGTTTCCGTGCAATAATTTCCGACATTAGTATGTCATACTTACCTCAATTCGTGATGGAAATCACGATTCCTTTGGTTAGTTTTTACGAAACCCATGAGACTATACTCACAAAGTTGGTCTTCTGGGGATCACATAAATTGTTTGTATTAATCTCTTCGTGCAAAGGTAGGTTTTACCCTGTTATTCGAAAATAAACATTACGTTTGTCACAATAAAACACAAAACATAATTTATAACAAATTTTATTTCGTTGACGTTCATTATTCATATTATTATTATTATATCTATTTATTTAAAATTGGACAATAATTTGGGTTTAATTATTTACAGACAATTTACATTATTTTTTCGCTCCCCAATTCGACGCCATCTAATTAGCTGTCAAGGAAATTGTGTTAAGTGACAAGAAGTATCTTACATAAATGGCTTGGCCTGTTTCACATTTTGGACAAAATTTAGTATGTCTTTAATATTCAAGTCGTTGTTTAATGGTCGTCACATTTTCTTATTTATATATCGTTAGAGCTTTATTTCTGATATTTTGTATTTATTGGAGGCAATTCTTTTACGATGTTAACTAGATGTTTTCTTACTTGTACCTTTGCTATAATAGTGATACCAAATGCTCTCCAGAATATCGTAGCACTCTCATACATTTTGTATGAACCATAGCATAATACAGGCGTACCACACACACGGCACTTTTTAGTACTGAAATGCGACGCGATGTGCCGCGACCCAATGCACTGTAATGTGCGCTGCTTCAAGCGACAGATTGTTTCGAGACGAGGCGAGAGTTGGTTTTAGTTCCATACAAGTTAAGACAAATAAACGCTGATGAAACCATTTATTTAACAGTATCATCAGTATCCAAAGTCGTCTTAAGAAAGGGCTCCAACCTCATATTTAAGAAAACCGTCCACATTCTAGTTATTTATTTCAAGGACCACCATTTGCGACCCGATCCGAGCCGATGTCTTCCAAAAGTGTGCAATATAGTCTCTGGAAACGCCATAAGCTTCCGCGAACGCCATTAAAGCTGACAATGGCCATGGACTATGTGACTATCCACTTTCCAACCCACTTATGCTTCCCTTATGAGTCTTATCTTTATGTAAAAATCTTATATCTTTGAAACCTTGAGTTGCGGACAGAACACACAGTATATAATTGTTAGTTGCCATTCTGAACTCGTCAATTAAATTCTCTAAAGCTAAACCTTAGTTACAATTAGAAGGGTTTCGCTGTCTGCCCGTAATAATTAATTATTATGTAACCTTACGTAACTGTTAATGAGTTTAAACAATACCTTTTCGAGATACAACAGCTTCACCGAACCTTCATTATGTTAACATAACGATGAGGACAGACAGCTACGGGATATAATTGTATTTATAATACATTAAAGTATAAATAAGTATAAAGTACAAAGCTGTGATAGAAATATTTACAATACATAATCAACAGAATTTTACTGTCTAATGAATTTGTAAAACACATTTTCGCTTACCAAAACATTTTTTCACGAAACTGTTGTTTGAGGGACCTATTCTCAATGTTTAACGACCCAAACAAAATCACTTTTACAAAGTAACTTGACAAAAGCAAATAACGAGATATTAAAGGCTGTGAAAGGCGAAAAGTTGTCTATTCACAAGACATCGTGGCTTTTTAACAAAGTTTTTTTTGGTACCAAAAAGTACACATTCCCTTATCCCTTTTACCCGAACCCAATCAAATCACGCTTGTTTTATGCCCAAGCTTTAGAAATACAGTACAAATTATTGACTCAGCTCATGGTTCACTGACAGTAACTTAAGACATTCAAGTGCCGAACTGTAGGTTGTTAAATGAAGGTTTTCTTAGTACATAGAGAGTTATCAAACAACATAGAATGGAGGCTGTTTTATCTAGTGTTGATTTTGCACATCCTTGTTGCATCGCTGCAGGGTGCTCACCTAGGAACAGAGAACATTTGAAATGAGATACAAGATAAATAAAATGTAGCAGGTAGGAATCAAGCCGTTCAAGCAAATGTTAGTATACTGGGTGAAACTGAACCGTGAAAAAAACTGCTGTTCCTAACATTTCGACGAGTCACGTGACCAAAAACGTATAGAACAGCTCATTTATTTATTTTTATTTAGGAGTTGGTCCCATAGTAAAAGTTGTTCAGTTTGGTGGTCTGTAGCATATGCTTTTGTATGTATATAACGATTTGGACAAAGCATTTGACACTGTTAGCTTTGGAAATTATCAAATTTGAGGCTCAACACTGATAAATATTTTTTAAATTGTTATTTATCTATTAGAAACTTGTTATAAAGGTGGAGTTTCATCATGGAATATTGACGATTTCTTACCAGATAAGACGTGTACCCTAGTGGCTGCCGAGGGAGCGTTATTGGGGCCACAAGTGTATACTCCTGCATCTGAACCAGTTGCCCGCTGTACCAAGAGACGGCTGGTACTCTTCAAGCCTTTTTCAGTGACCAGCGATATGCCACCCCGCGCAGAGTCGAAATTGATCACCTAAAAGAAAAGTAGTTTCAAATCATGTTCTTACAAACAATATTGTATTTTCAGCTAAATTAAGTCATTGACTGCCGTGCAGTAGACACAATAGAAAAACTATTGTTCGCGGACACACGGTAACCGCGTCAGCATTCAACGTGATAAAGTCGATTTAGAATTCTAATTTCCAAAAACATCACTGGAATTTAATATTGAGCCAACATTTGTGACATCGTAACATTTCTTTTGTAATCCCCGAAAGGTTAGGCTGAGGGTTACCTATAAATACAGCCACACCTCGCCATGACATGTTTATAAATAAAATAATTATTAATTTGTGTAGTTTAAATCAACATCGAGCAGCAGCAGCAGGAGCTCGTGGCTAAGTACTAACAGCCGCACAGGTCATTCCACCAGGTTAAGCTACGCTTACCAGGGTTGGCCGTGGGTGGGTGACCATCTTTACATACCGAGACTCCTCCATGCCTCGCTAAGTAAATTGAACCGTTGGACTCGGCTGTCATTTGTGCCTCCTTGACAGTCGTTACGGGTCGTCAGAAGCTCGAAAATCTGACAGCCAGTCTTACCAAGGGGTATCGTAATGCCCAGTTACTGGGTTGTGGAGGTTAGATAGGCAGTTGCTCCATGTAAAATACTGGTATTCAGCTGCATCCGGTTAGACTGGAAGCCGACCCCAACATAGTTGGGAAAAGGCTAGGCAGATAGCAGTTTGTATCAGCATCAAACATCAACATTTGCTTTTAATAAGCAAACGTTTGTCATATTGACAGAATTAAATTTCCATTAAAATGTAATGCGGTAGACTAACTGCTGGCGTAGTCACGGAATGAATTTGTTCAACAGGCCATTCATTACGTAATTGCTTTCAAACCATGAAATCGATTGACTCAGGATTGAGTCCCCAATTCCGTATACATTAAGAATTTAATGCTCTTAATCCCGGTTAGCGGGGATTTGTCGACAAATTCTGTCTGTTATTAGCTGAATTTGTGAAGTTATTCAATGAATTTTTTCGGGGAACTGACTTTTTTCTAACTTTGATTTATTTTACATAAACACAATGTTAAAAAAAGTTTATTAATTTGATTGGAACATAAATTAATCTATACTAATATTATTAATCTGAAGAGTTTGTTTGTTTCGCGCTAATCTCTGGAATTACTGGTCCGAATTGAAAGTTCTTTTTGTGTTGGATAGTCCATTTATCAAGGAATGCTATATTTATTTATTTTTTTTTTTCCTTATTATTAAGAAAAGATTTCTTAATAAATGATTACAATCTAGCCTAAAAGACTAATAAGCAATTTAACTCTAACTTATTATTATACGGTAAAGGTTTTGTTAAAACTAAGAATAGCGTCCTTTAGCACTTTTATACAAGTCCATATTTCAGTCAAGTCCACAGTCCAGTATTTTCGCAAAAATCCTGACTTTGTCCAGTAAGATTTGATAATTTTTCGCCTATGTCTAATTATCCGCGTTTTCGCAAAACCCCTAGGATTTCCGCGAAGATTCGAAGTATCAAATTATCCTACGACATATGCATAGCACAGCAATGATCACTATTATACACTAACTTTAAATTAATGCTATATGTAACATCACGCTACGACCACTAGGAGACGAGTAGCGGGTGAAACCGCGCGCGAGTAGCTAGTCTTTTATATATACAGACAGAATCACAATACAATGTTGCCAATTAACATTTTTTTCAACAGCTTCAATAAAACAATAAACAATTTTTAACCGACTTCAAAAAGGAGGAGGTTCTCAATTCGGATGTTTGTATTTTTTTTTTTTTTTATGTTTGTTCGCGCATAACTCCGTTGCTTGCCAACCGATTTGAAAAATTCTTTTTTTGTTGGAAAGGGTATACTTCCCAAATGGTCCCATAAAATTTTTATCGAAATCGAATAAGCGGTTTTTGAAAAATCAACAAAAATCTAAAAAAATCCTACTTAATATATGTGGACGATGTTCTAATAAGTTCCTGTCACTGTAATTTACATACCAGGTAGTGGTATTAAAATTTTGGGGGGAGGGGGGGGGGGTTGTGTAGGTAGGAACCACAACTAAAAAGTGAAAAATAAAAACTTTTTTACAAAAAATAAAACCGACTTCCAAAACAAACACTACAAAGTGACAAATAATTTTGATTTCGGAAGTCGGTGGCAAAAAATGAAAATACAAAACCGAAGACACCGACTTCCGAAATCAAAATTATTTGTCACTTTGTGGTATTTGTTTTGGAAGTCGGTTTTATACAATACAAACAAATCCAGCATTATAAGCACGGTATGTTGCAAGTATAATAGCGACAAACCACAGATAGCGTACCGAGAGCGCACTATATTGTGGTCAGCAGTGGTTAATGTGTGACCACACGTAACAGTGCGTAATTAGATACATGTGGCTTCCCGACCATTATTACAATACAATATTACACTGGGTTCGTTTCTAAACAATATAAGGTATTGAAAATATTGATGCAGATTCGTAAAGCAGCTGGATAATTTGCTTATTATGTGTCCATTGCTGGTACACAAGTCTCATCTCAGTGATGCAGTGAGCCGTAATCCACCATGGATTACGTGCGTGCGGTTTGGTAGATGTCATATGTCTTCAATTTTCTGGTTCTAGGATATTCCGGTTGCCTCACATTGTTTTCCTGAGAGCCGTGGAAAAATTCTTGATGAAATCGAATAGGTAACACTAGGCTCTGCCCGACTCGAGAATTGAACTCAGCGTAGGACACTTATCTTTGACACAACACTCTTGTGTCAAAGACTATTATGTAAAAGATAATTAATTACACTTTTTTTTTTTTTTTCTTTCTTATTTTTAGAAAATATACAGATTAATGATCTATCGGATTTACGATCGTAAAGAATTAAGACCTAACAGATTTTATAAATCATGAAATCTACCTTTTAAGTATATAATTAATTAAAATCGAGTTGGTTGGTAGCTAAAATCGTGCAAGTTATGGAGATCTACGGGGTTATAAGTAATAATGAAAGAAAACGTACATTTGAAATTACCTGTTCTCCATGCGTCCAGGTGATCGAACTGGGTGGCTCAGGAGTGTGCCGCACTGTGCATGTCAGGTTGATGGTGGAGCCAGCTTGTATGAACAGCTCCGGTCCGCTGGATATTACCGTTTCTGGTTCTAAAGGAGATAAATAATACTTTGATTTAAATTTATTTAAATTTACAAAGGGTAATTAGAACAGCTGAAAACCTTTAAAGGGTCATTGTAATCCTTATCTTAAACAATAGTAGTTATTTTATTTTGGCGCCAACTCGAAAATCCTAAAAAAAACCTACATTTTGTAGAGTTGCTGCAGCAGATTTTTGTCTATTTTAGTTATGGCTTCATAGTGTTGGCAACACCGAGTGAAGCTACTTCGAGCGGTTGGCAGTGAAGTTTTGAACGAAGGAATAGAAAATCCCGCCATTATTTTTCTCTAAAAACAAAATCAAACGCGTTCTAGTTTTATTTTGTTGTTGATTTGATACTACTTTCAGAGATCAAAAGAACGAGTAAATGCAATGACTCCTTAAGAGGTAATAAGTTATTTCAATAAAACCTTGTATAATCTGTCCTAACTTCCACAGAGATGAGAACTTAAGATGGACTTAGATTAAGAATATGTTCCATTATAACTACGAAAGTTAATTAAAATTACTTTGTTGTCACCGCATTGTATTGTCTTTGGCAAAATACTGGTAGAAATTAATTTCGTCTTGATACTAGATTATTAACTTTGTGTGTCATGAACACATATAATAATAGAAGCAATATAAAACATCTTCAATTACATAATAGTCGCTGAGTTGACCCCGTAGCGAACTCAAGAATTCACATAGAACCATTTTTACGTGTAGGTGTGATTACTTCTTAGGTGCAGATGGCAAATATATTACATATCTGAAAGGCGCAAGGCTGAATAATAACAGCTGCACCGGTCGATTGTAGGTTAAGCTACACTTGCCGCGGTCAGTTAATGGATGGGTGAGCGTCACAAGATATTTGGCCATTGAAACCAGGAAAAGACTAGACTAAAGAAATTTAAAAAAAAAAAATAAACCATACTTAAATAATTGACGATAGAAAAATGTTTCTATCGAGTTTTTTTTTTTTTTGTTTAAATATAATAATGATAGACCGTTTGGATCATATCCACAGAGTATGGTGTGCTCCTCAAATTTAGAGAATCCACTTAGAAATATTATTGTAAAATAGTTTCAGTGGATAAACACCTATGTAAGTTAAACTTTGTACGCAGTTAAAATCAGGATTAACAGCATCTTTCTACATTATAATAGTAACAATTTATAATTGCACGTGCTCATGCATTAGCTAGTACTGAGAAAACGTCCTATAGCGGCCATGTTGGTTTAGGTAACGTAGGTCGAGTCGTAGCAATCTCAGAGGAATCAACAAATACCTGTGTTTCAATTGTTAAGGTCCCAAATGTAAATACTAAGTTTGTACCTGAGGCTTTTGTGATGCTCCTACTGTACTAAATATTTGTGTAGGTAATGGATATTTGAAATAGGGATTGTTTACCTTGAAATACAAGATTTAATATTAACTTCGGTATGAAAAGTGATGAAAATACTGTATTTAGTTATTTTGTAACAAGACGTACGCCAGCACATCTAGCTAACCCAAATTGTCAAATACTCCCAATCGAACCTGAACTTTATTATTTTGTAATAAAGTTGAAAATCTTTAAAAGTTTATGAGGGCGGTAAATCATCCAATGACTTCTTCCGCTCTGGGAGCGGAAAGGAGTGTCAGAGTCTTACTGACTAAAATCCATTCATGTTCCTTCCTTAGCCCTTTGTGTTCCGGGCAGTGGAAATCCTTTCGGACAATCCCGCTTAATGCAGATGTATACTAACCTACAATATTAAGGAAGACAGCATGTCCTATAGGCGGCGTGGTGGATATCTGGCACTCGTACTGGCCGGAGTCACGGCGCTGCGGGCTGCGGATGCGCAGCGCCCACTCCTCAGAGCGCGGCTTGTGCTGCGCCTCGAAGCGCTGGTCCGACGTGTACGTGTAGCGGCCCACCGTCAGCAGGTGGATGTCGCGGTGGCGGACCCATGATACCTGAGAAAAAGAACAATAACTATTACTACATCTGACAGCCAGTCTTACCAAGGGGTATCGTGGGGGGGGATCTCAGATAGTCAGTCGCTCGATGTAAAATACAGCTGCATCTGGTTAGACTGGAAGCCGACCCCAACATAGTTGGGAAAAGGCTTCTCACGCTTATTTACCGTAGACTCGAACGTCATCTACTACCAACCTTACGATGAAACCTTAAAAAATACGACCGTCGTTTTTTTTTCATACATCTGATCATACAAGCAGGTTGATTGCAAGAACCTGCCCGTGCCGAAGAACGTCAACTTCAATAATATTATCTTAATTAGCCTATCTGTTAGCCGTTGCCACGGCTGGGACACACGCCTCTTATCTGTGAGAGTTGCTGTAATCCACAAAGCGGGCCCGCATATATACGTACATGGAACGCAATAAACTATTGAGTATTGGATACTAATGTGAGTGCCAAAAATACTAATTATAACTAATTACAACATAAACCAACGTCACTTGGCGGGGGTGGGGGAGTCCGGCTAATTTATCGTCCCCCGTAATTTAGGCAGTATTGCCATGTTGCGATTG
Organism: Hyppa rectilinea; assembly: GCA_951799385.1. NCBI lineage: Eukaryota > Metazoa > Arthropoda > Insecta > Lepidoptera > Noctuidae > Hyppa > Hyppa rectilinea. The sequence continues at coordinate 5,589,505 of OX637310.1, read as the reverse complement.
GCCCCAAACATAAAACATGGGCGGTTAGACTGGTGTTCCATTATTAGGGCAGTTATTTAAAGTTCGTTTGCTTCAAATGTCAGAGGTATCCCTGAAGACTAAATGGCTGAATGAAGTAATACCTAAGATGAAAGACGTCTATGAATAATCATCATTATTTTTCGTTTATGTTATCGTCTTGTTTATGTCAATACCTACAGCAGTTAAGACAAATCTCTTATAGTTGAGTGAGTCTAAACAGTAAGACTAAAAATAACCAATCTTTGCAAATGTTTTGATAATCGTCGATATAACCAAAAAATAGTTCATCAATATAAATCCATAAAGTAACAATAGATATCAGTGGGTGTTTGACAGGTATTGTTTGAGAATCGAGAATTATTTTGTATAAACACGTATGTCCTATATATATCCTTTGAAACTTCAACAATTTTACCACAATACTTCTCCTATCCCTAAATCAGGCGAGGACTGATAACAAATAAACACAAACCAAAATTAAAGGAATACAAAAAAAACCCTTTTATTTCGCTATCTTTTATACAGTTTTTATTCCAACGGAAACGCTAGATGACACACATAGATATGATTCAAAGGGGTTTCCCTAAATCGAACACATAAAATTCACGTATCAAACCAAAGAGGTATTCCAAACATTTTGTTTTATCTTTAGAAATGGCGAAAATGTCTGACAACTAAAGAGTAAAGAATATACAGGCTAGTGTAATTTCCTTTCAATGGATAACATGATACCATTATGTCGTCTCTTGGACTTAATGGTGCATTTATCTACACTGTTGCCAAGTCTTAGGTCTCGAGTTCGAACCCAAGGCACACACCTCCACGGTGCAAACCTGCCCAGCATGGGCAGAGCACCGCCGTGTCCTCGTAGAGGCGATCGGCGGCGGCGACCTCTCGCGCCCGGCCCTGGTGCAAGCCATGGTCCGGGGCGAGAGGGAGTGGGAGGCAGTCACCTCCTTCTGCGAAAAAGTCATGCTCGCGAAGGAGGTGGCGGGATGGGAGAGAGAAAGGTCCTCCCGTCCCAGCCGCCGCAGGAGACGCCCCGGGCGTCGGGAGCCACGTGACGACTCCCGGCCACCGTAGGTGCGGGCCTGCGGGCGGTGAGTAATGGGTGACTCACCGTCCGATCAGCACCAGACCCGTGCCGTACGGCGCGTATATGTTCCACGCGCGCCTCAAAGAGATGTCAGCATATGAAGGGGCCCCCCAGGGCCAAGCCTGCCGGGTAAGCGGGATTGTCCGAAAGGGTTACCGCTGACCCGGAACATAAAGGGCTACGGAAGGAACATGGATGGGTTTTAGTCAGTAAGAGTCTGACACTCCCTTCCGCTCCACCCAGAGTGGGAGCAGTCATTGGATGATTTCCCAGCCTTAAAAAAAAAAAAAAAAAAGGCACACACCTCTGACTTTTCGGCAGGCACACCTTTTCGGATTCATTTATTATTTATGAAGACACTGTAAAATACATTTAGATTATATAATCTGAGTACAAAAGTACTGCTTATTTCTTGACGAATTTCTTCAAAATGAAATGAATTCATGAATTCATGTTCGTATTATATAATTATCACTTGCTTATAAAACTGTATATGGAAAACATTGTGAGTCAGAGGCCCATGGGCAGCATTAAAACTCTGACACCAGGTTAGTCACTAACCACACGAAGAAGAAGAAGATTGTGAGTGAACGCCTAAGAGATATTTCTCAGGATGTAAAGGTATGTCAGGGGCAACATAAAACTCTGACATCAGGTTAGTCACTAACCATACGAATAATATGTAGAAGTCCACAGTCCAAGATTCATAGAAAAATTGACTGTAAATTATGGTTTTACTGTATATAAATCTACATTAAAATTGCTGAGAATTGCTTCTAGGACCATCTGAGCAAAGAAAGCTTCGCTCATTAGCATAGCAAACCTGCATTTGCATTCTTGAAACTTCACTAATCGTCAGCGTTTTTTGTATGCTTTATTAAAACTTCCTTCATTAACTATGAAAACGACTGTCAGATTCATGCTAATGGCAATTCCATAGTGATCTATGGTAATCCCATAATGCTACAAGTTACTGATGGGACAAAAGCAGAGGGAGATGTTGAAACATAAATAAACGAACTTAACATTTCAAAGGACGACCCTGTCTTAACAAAGACACTGTTTTCTGAGCCTTCAAAGACAAAATTATTAATGAAGGTATTGATTTCGGAGGTACAAACGACAAATTGATACCTGTTTCCTAATGGCTGGAACTGGAACAGACTTTTCAACTATTTCATGGCTTTGAAAGGGAAGCTGTGAGTAATGATGATACTTCTGACAGTCAAAATGTCGCGGAATATATTCCGGAGATAATGATTTTGAGTTATTTTTGGAATGACGTTTGACGTACATTTTAATATAAATGAATGTTAAGAACAGTTCATATTGTGAGGGGCTTGTAGCTAAGTAAAACAGCCACAGAGGTCGAACAATCGGGTTAAGCTACGCTTGTCACAGTTGGTCCGTGGATGGCTGACCAAGACTCCTCCGTGCATCGGAAAGCACGTTGAGCTGTTGGCCCCGGCTGTCATTCGTGGATCTTTGACAGTCGTTACGGTTCGTCAGAAGCCCGAAATTATGACAACCAGTCTTACCAAATAGGTATCGTATTTGTTATTTTTGTTTATGGAGGTCAGATAGACAGTCGCACCTTGTAAAATACTGGTACTAAGTTGTTGGAAGCCGACCCCAACATAGTTGGGAAAAGGCTCAGCAGGTGATTAAGAATAGGTAATATTTTAAAAATAGAATAAAAAGCCATATTAAAAAATAGCTCGATAAACGACGCAACCACATACTCCACATTCCACTAAAGAACACTTGAAAGTGCTTAAAAGCCACACAATGTAAGTATCAATCTTCGACCGCACTTCGTACAACACTCATCTCCGAGCGAGTTATACGACAGTTTCTATTTAAAAGTTCCAAGTGTCAACCTGTCGTACTTTATAACTTGCTATAAAAATATTTTAATGTTGTTTACAAACAGCTATTTCGTGAGTGTGACGTTGAGCCACTTAACGGCCGGGAAAGAAAGCCGCGATGGACTTCGGGCATAAAGAAAAGAATATACCAGTTCAATTTACCCTCCGAATTTCTTAAAGAATTCGTTGTAATGGATCGGCCTTAAGCGTTTTACTGGATCGGAGTTATCAATGGCAGTAAAGTGCCCTCTTCCGAGGAAAAACGGTTGATACCTGAAGTTAAGAGTAAATATAATACTGCCTCCTGTAACACTTAAGAATTTTATGATCCAGTACACGACGGAGGATCTATTGCCATTTGTCGGGATGATGGTATTAATCTAGAAGGCGTTTGAAGCGTTTTATTTGCGGTCTCAAGATTTTTAGGCTCAAGGATTTTTTTCTGAGCAAAACCTACCTACACGTGTATCACGATTAACCTTTTTCTTTTTGGAATTACCTATTTAGATTGGTACGTTGCCTTAGACTGTCTGTTCGTGTAGATGTCCATAATTTTGTACGGCTGTCTTACGTCACGATGATCGCTTTCTTACTGCTTACTTTGATGACATTTTTTCAACGGATTTTAATGCGTTTTATACGTGTAGTGTAACTAGCTTTCGCCTGCGGCTTCGCCCACCTAGTGTGTTGATAAAAAGTAGCCTTTATTTTCCCCAGGGCACAAAGATTCCCATATAAAATTTTATGAAAATCGCACTGACACCACATTCAACATTGCACCCGGGCGAAGACGGGGAGAGTCGCTAGCAGATTATAAACAAACGGTACTCACGCACAACGTTGTAAACAACGTTGACAGATATATCTCAAGTGTAGATCGCAATACTGACTAACGTATCAACTCAACGTATTTATTAGGTAAATATATTTTGATACGTCCGATATTGCCAGATATTTCATTAGCTTACCCGTTTATACTTTTTCCGTGAGAGAGAATGTTTGTATTTCCGTGACGGCTATTGCAAGATTTAAAACGTGAATTTTAAAATGGCTGACAAGTGAATATGCGATGTAGTGGTTTTACGGCGCAGCAGTAAATTTAAAGTTTAACGTGGACGAAACCGGGTATAAAAGCCCGTACCGTGGAATATAAAATATTTTTTTACGATGATAAATCGCGAGATGTTGACGACCTCTCCTTTTACATTTATTCTTTCCTAAATATTTTGTGGTTTCTAAATACACTTTGGGTGAGACCTGTACCTAAATATTTCTTTGGGCATTAATGAAGAATTTTAGATGAAAAACCTTCGGAATTTTTTGCTACAAAATTTTCGGTAGCTACGGAGAATTATTCAGGAACGCGTTGGGTAAATGAAATAGATTTCTGTCCCGTGACTGAAAGCCTGGACCTCTCATTCGGAGATTCTAAACTTTATTGACTAGCTTTTGGACGACCTGGAGTGGAGGCCGGAGCCGTGACCGTGAGCTTTGGGACATTGAAATAGTGTTGATGATGATGTTATCATCTGCCTGGCCTTTTCCCCTTTTGCCAACTATGTTTAGGTCGGCTGCCTGTCTAATCCGGCTGAATAACAGTATTTTACATGAAGTTACTACTTATCTGACCACCACAATCCAGATATTGGGTAATACGATTGGGTGATACTTTGGTAAGATTAGTTATCAGATGTTAAGGCTTGTGATGACTCGTAATTACTGTCAAAGATTTACTTAACCTGATCGATTGCCCCTAAATGTAAAATAAGTTTAAGAGTTTAGTCGGGCACCTTACGATACTCAGCAAAGACTGAAGGAGGAGGAGATTTCCTAAGACACCTTAAAAATTATATTATTTGGTGAATATTTTTTTAAAAATATAGCGCCGGCATTTATTATCTAAAAGGCATGTTAATGTCACGGTGTCTTTAAAGTTCAAATATTATATTGTGGGTCTAACAATGTAATTACTATAATGTAGCTCTACGTTATAGTATTAATTAATCAACCAATCAATTAACTTACCGTTCTATTCTGCAAGTTCTTAACCCTGCACAGCAGCCGAACTGGGTGACCAACTAAGCCAGTTATATTTCTTGGCGTGCTGGGGTCAAAGTAGGGAGCATCAGGGGAACCCTGCCACTCTTGAAGGAACTCAGCTCTAAAGTGGCGCGAAGAGATGTCCATAGTTGTATGGTCTTGAGGTGCCTCGGTGCCGGAATCAGCTGGTGGAAAGAAAGAAAGAATGTTAGTTGAAAAAGACATTTTATTTTAACGTGTAGAAGTATTTTTATTTTAACCAGTTAATTTATATGAAATAGAATTCATCACTGAATAATTAATTAAGGGCTTAGTCATTCACTTTACCAAACAACAAAACAAAATCTGTCAACATTTCTCATTATTTAAGCTAAATACGAGGGATTTTTATCTACCCTATACGAATCTCCTTCAATCATCATCTGCCTAGCCTTTTTCCAACTATGTTGGCTTCGGCTTCCAGTCTAACTGGATGCAGCTAAATACCAGTATTTTACATGGAGCGACTGCCTATCTGAACTCCACAATCCAGTAAGTAGGCAATACGATACCCCTTGGTAAGACTGACTGACAGATTTTCGGGCTTACGAATCCCCTTCAATATTTTGTTTAAAATAATACACACGAAAAAATATACAAAGTATTTTGTACAGATGCAAAAATCTACCCCTAAGTATGGAGGTTTCTACTTCCTAAAGCTCTGGGGGTTCTCCACCAGAGCGCCATTTGAATCTTCAACTTTTAAGAGTCCATTCGCGATCACAAGTGCTGCAAAGACCTCGTAACGTTGGAAAACGTATTAAGCTATACCAACCGTGAAATAATCTATAAACCTTATTTCCATTTCAGTTAACATTAACTGGAAACTGGAATTTTATTAAGTTTGGCAATAAAATTCCAAAAACCTGCTCCCGCGTGGTTTCACCCGCTACTCGTCTCCTATTGGTCGTAGCGTGATGTTACATAGCCTATAGCCTTCATCGATAAATGGACTATCCAACAAAAAAATATTTTTTCAATTCGGACCAGTAGTTCTAGAGATTAGCGCGTTCAAACAAACAAACTCTTCAACTTTATAATATTAGTATAGATATTGACACAAAACACTGAATTATTAATCATCTTTCTATTTGTTACTCTTTTGACTGTACATGTACAGTCACGAGCACCAGTATGTATACACTTAGAAACATGCAAAAGCGATTTTCTCGTGGAATAACGATTATTTTGTGATAATAGAACCTATTTCATATTATTATGGGTTCCCAAATACTATATCTAAAACAACATAATTAACATTAAAACAAATACAGAAGGAGAAAATCACTTTGTAAAGTTGCTCAGTGTATACATATTGGTGCTCGTGACTGTACTGTTGTTAAAAGTGTTCCCAAAAAAGGAGGTTAAAAACCTTAGCTTTTAGTTTTTTTACTCCAAAAATTTCCGGAACCTTTCAAGATTTTTGTTTAAGCGCCGGCTGACGGCAATATGCTCGCTCCCTAAAATATTAACAGTACTGGCAAAATATTTGTGTACTTTTATACCTCCACCCATTGGATAAGTGTGATGTTGTTAAATTAAAACAAAAACTGTTGATTGCAACATTTATTTCATTGATTTTATTGGCAACATTTTATACGAATGTAATTTATGTCAATGTCAAAATTATTACTTGTGTAAAAATGTCTGCTTTGCCGCGTAAAATATGGTCGTTATAATTTTTCACTCCGTTGTTTTAGTATACGTATTAATAAAGTAATCTTTCAATCACACGTAACCCGCCATCAATCTTCAAAACCTAAAAAAGACGGCAGCTTCAATATAATAACAACATAAAGTCTTTTTCCATGTACAGTTTATTTTTGCTCAGATTTCTAAATCCTCGCAGGCTTTGCCCTACATAAGTGGCTTAGCGATGTTTGCAGATTGTTTCCAGCTAAATATAGCTGCAAGTTAAAGCTGTACTGTGGAAGCAATTTAGCTGACTATATTTCAGCACAGGAAGACCGATTAAAATAAGCGATTCGTGCTCAATTTTGGAGGTTTAAATGAACTGAGGTTGTTTTTGCTGTTTCCAACTAAGTTTAAACGCGGCACAAAATGGTTTCCTTTTGTAGATGTACTATGCATAATCACTTCCTTGAATGCAATGTTTTGGCATGTTATTAATAATAATGTACATATTAACAGGCTGAAATTTAATTTTGAAATTTTTAGAATTTGAACCAAAAAGTTGAAAAATTGATTGAATTGAAGATTTGTTCCCATAGTGAAAGTTGTTCATAATGATGAGTACAATGACCCCATATAATAATGTTCATGAATTAAATTTAACCCCGTATGTTATATCTCTGTGTTGGCTCCGTCAGACCACGAATCTATACCTACATTAAAATCGTAGCGGAGTCAAAGCTGTCTATTCAATATTTTTGAAAAATGTCAGTTATTGCTACGGTCTGAGAAGGATTTTTACTCCGAAAAATGATTTAAGTATTTTTTTTGTTCGTTTGAACAGAATAGAATTAGAATTCAAAATGCTCGGTGTTATTTAGCTACCGACCTAAAGTTTGAGGAAAACATCAAGATTTGCCTTGCAAACAAACTTGAGAATCCTACATTCTCTACAGCATTACATAGAAACCTCATGAATTTATGTGTCCCTATTATAATATGAAATTATATTTATTGGGTCCATTAAGCTCCGCGTGTGGAGTTTACAGTCCATTTTCGTTAATTAGGTGAATAAGCAGTTGAATGTAATTAAAGGTTTATTTATTATTATTGTCTCAAAATACATATTGGAAAATACGCAATTAATGCAATTTGAACGTATTTATATTAATTGTTAATTTGCGTTACCTGATTTATAAAGTGCTTATATTTTACTATCGGCTCGTGGGTAAATAGGAACAGCTGCACGGGTTGATAGAATGATAAGCTACGCTTGCTGCAATCGATTTGTGGATGGGTGACCATACATTACATATCATGACCGTCCGTGACTCGGAAAACACGTTTAGCTGATGGTCCCGGCAGTCATAATTCTGACAGTTAGTCTTACCAGGGGGTAACCATATTACCCTTTTTTATTTTGAGGGCGGGAAATCATCAAATGACCCCTCCCGCTCTGGTTGGAGTGGAAGGGAGTGTCGGACTCTTACTGACAAAAGCCCATTCATGTTCCTTCCTTAGCCCTTTACGTTCTGGGGAGCGGTAACCCTTTCGGACAATCCCGCTGACCCGGCAGGCTTAGCTCTAACGGCCCCTTCCCTAACGCTCACATGTCTTCGAGGTGGCAGGGGCCTGATCGGACGGTGAGCTACATCCATATTACCCTGTGACTGTGTTGTGGAAGTCAGATAGGCAGTTACGAGTAGTTCATCTAAATTTCAATTAGTTCATGCATCAAGTCGACTGGAAGCCGACCTCAACATGATTGGAAAAGGCTTGGCAGATTGATTTTTGATGTGAAATGAATTGTTTGAGTTTAACCATAGTTTAAATGTGTTTTTGTTGATGTCTACCTGAATGGGGTTGTTAATAGAGAGACTGGCCTAATATACCTAATTCGTTTTTTCAAAATAATAGTGTCACACAAAAAACAACTTTATTATTTAGTTATTTAAGTTTAAGTTGTGTTCGTTAAAACTAAACTATGCTTCAAGTGCCTAATTGGGTCGTTCTAACTTTTCAATTTCGATGATAAATTCTTTTTATCTTTCTCAAGTTGGGCTTTGACTTTCAGATTTAACTATCTTACTTTAGTTCGTACTTATCTACAATGTGTTTCAATTATTTTTAAATTTGGAATAGACATTTTATTCGAAGCACAGCCAAAGACATTTAAAAGTGAACCCAATAATTGTTGAAAGTAAAAAAAAAATCGAGACATGATATTTTGCTGAATATCTTCGCAACGATTTATAACTTTCAATAGTAATGATAACATTGTATTATTGAATGGTACACCTCATATAATTTAACCTACTTCTTCCCGTAGAGCGGATGCCTACGTCATAATATTTAACCATTTGTATGCGAGACATGATATTTTGCTGAATATCTTCGCAACGATTTATAACTTTCAATAGTAATTAAAGATACCTACCATTGTATTATTGAATGTTACACGTCATATAATTCTAGCTTACGCTCGTGGCGCGTATGCCTACGTCATAATAACTATTTGTATGCCAAATTTCAGCCCGATGCGTACAATAGTTATGTGTTGATGGATCAGTCAGTTATGGTTTTCTAATAATAATGTATACAGAGAGAACTAGAATATCTTTATTATCGAGGTTTCAGTTAGATTTCTAAATTAGTTCCATCTTATTACAAAACGAGTTCTAATTTTAGCCCGAGCCTAAACCTTTGAGTCAGATATTGTATTTGGACTTTTATTCTGAGCAGTTTAAAGTTCTAAATACAAAATTTACAATTTAAATTCAGCTTTGACGTCAGTTTTTGTAACTAGAACTTAAAATACAGTTCGAAATTAAAAAATATTTCGACGTTTTAAGCCGGGGTCTATTTTATAATAAAGCCGTTTTAGATTAAAAGTCTTGCCATGTTGCATTTTTAATCTCTAACGAACGCTAGAAATTGTGCCACAAATAGTGTCCGACATAAATAACCCTACTTCCATCCCCATTTATGATAATGTCATCAACCCCCTATAATTTGTTCTATCAGTATTAGCTGAGGGGTGAAACTTTAAATTAGTTTCATGGGGGTGTGAAAACCACCCCTGTTGTCATATTCCCTGCAGTCAGTCCCGCTATGCTTGGAATTCATAGTTTGGAACCAGTTAGTGAATTTAATTCTGAAGTTCGTGTCCAATTTAAATTTAGTTTATTTTATTTTTGTTCGTCAGTTTTTATTGCTTTTCATTTTTGTTTTATCGTGGGGTAGGATTGTTTGTGCAGTTTTGCATCGTCGTTTTGTAATGCAGGTTGGTGGAACCAATAAACTACTTTTAATGTCCATTAAAATACACTCTGCGCTTAAGAACAGCTGTAGTCATATGTTACATCAGTTTATTGCAAATAATGTATTTCCACGATGTGGAGAAATCGCAACATCATTGCCAATTAAAACTGCAGACAGAGAAGTGATTTCTCTCTAGTCAGTTTTTTTTATTTTCTTCTTCTTTGCGTGTGGTTAGTGAATAACCTAGTATCAGAGTTTATATGCCATGGGCCTCTGACTTAGCTTCACATGCTGTTGAGAAATATCTCTCAGACATGCTGGTTTTCTCACGATGTTTACCTTCATCGATTCTTAAGCAAGTGATACAATACGCACATGAAACCGTAAAATCAGAGGTGCGTGTCTTGTGTTTGAACTCGAGACCTACGACTTGGCAGTCGGACGGTCACACCACTAGGCTATTACTGCTGCTTTTTAGTCACTCGCTAAGTTCCATACAGCATCGTATCGTAAAATCCTTAAATAATCTCAAGTGTAACACATGGTGTTGAGTACTTTTGTAGAAAACACGATGCACGAATGTGGACGATGGAAAAAGACTTAAGAAAGAACAAGCTTGTGCCGTTCTTTTATTATTGCATGGAATGGAATGGAAAAGGTGACTGTATTGTATTGCAACTACCTCTATTTATCATACCGTGATGAAAAGTAGCCAATCAGCGAGAAAACCGTTCTAACTGTTAAATAAATTTTTCAAATACTCATTTGTTAATGCAGCCTTTGACGTAACTATTTTTGTTACGCTACTGAAATGACCTATTTACAAATTGTACACGAAAACTGACAATGGAAAACAACAAAAACACGACCTCATAACATCGTTCCCATCCATACATCTTAGACAGAACTGCAAGAACATATCTCTATAACATTCAGTTTCCATTCATAGCCAGCCAACCGAAAGGGAATAAATACAACGCGGGCCTCACAAAAGAGGCGCTCAAAAGAGGCGCTCTATGATTTACGAGCAGATATCATTCAGGACCTTGTATCAGTGGGTATTTGGCAACGACATCGGTCTTTATTGCTCGCTGTTAATAGTTAATAATCCTCGTTTTTTTTTATTGTCCGTTTCTGTTATGAAGATGGGATCTGTCTGCCCAAACGCGATAGTTTTAGATTCGGATCTTGTTAAGGGAATGTTTTGGTGTAAAATGTTTTAGAGTGCAAATGAAAGGGGGTTATGTAGAACATGCACTTTGTTAAAACCCTCTAAATAATTTATGTTGATTACATAACAGTTTACGTGGTTTGAACTCCAAAAAGATAGGTCGTAGAGAACATGTTCTCTATTAATTGTATTATTGAGTGTTTTGCAAGGAGCTTCAAAACAACGCTTGACTGTCATAACATTACGCTTGTGTTCTCCGAAGAGTTGAGCAGAGGTGTTTTGTAAGCTGCATTTAAAGTTCCATTTTACAGAGAGCTGCTACTGCTGCTACATGTATATTGTATATTGTATTTATTGAGTATGTACTGGTCATTGGATCCAACATATTTAGATTTGACATTTAAGACTTTATTACAACAAATTTTGAATCGAATTTCCAATACCAGGATATAATCTTTGCCCCTGTAACTTTGGTATTTGATTAAACAAAACGGAACGCGAAAAATCTTATAACAAACACAACGTCCTAAGCCATTCCTCGTAAAGTGTCTGTACGTATCGCTCATTCCATTCCCTACGTAATTCCAGTTTTATGTACCATCAATGCGATGTACCAGCACGTTATATCCATGTTATGTCCAACGTTTCAATTCGTAGCGTATTGATCACTCTTTATGTACCGAATGTAGTTCACATTCGGTACATAAAGAGTGATCGATCACAACTGCTCATTTGCAGTGAACCAATACTTTTAGTTTATATTTAGAATTGGAGTGCGAAGTAGATGAGTTTTCTTTTTTAAGGGTTAATACAAATTATGATACCAACAAGGAATCTTGGATAATTGACTATTTGAAACTGTTGAAAATAAAATATGAAATCACATAGAAAAAAGACCGCTCGTCTTAAAAACTCCCGTCATCGTACAGACGTTATAATTATATGTATTATATGAAGATGTAATTATAAAATTACATTTAATGCTAATAAGTATTGTCCTAAAAATCTGTGACTTCACATTGTTATATTTCATGCAAATCACGTACAAATGTCGCGTTTTGTCAATTCAGAAAAAAATATACCCAATTAAAAAGAATAGGATGGAAAGAAGCCTAACATTATTTACATGTAAACATGTGTAAAGCTAAGTAATAACAGCATGACTCGATCCATCAGGCTAAGCTACGGTAGCCGGTACCTGCTTGGTCCGTGGATAGTGACCATCTTTACATACTGAGACTCCTTCGTACCTCTGAAAGCACATTATTAGTCCCGGCTGTCATAAGTAGATCTTTGACAGTCATTACGGGTCGTTAAAAGTCCGAAACTCAGACAGCCAGATTTATCAAGGGGTATCGTATTAACCAATTACTGAGTCATGGAGGTCAGACTGGCGGTCGCTCCATATAAAATACTAATATTCAGCTGCATCCGGTTAGACTGGCAGCCAACCCCAACATAGTTGTTAAAAGGCAGACTGATTGATATCCATCCAACTTCCGTTACCATTGTAAAAGCCAGCCAAAATTAATACTTATAGCAATATCCGTAAGCCCACCAGACTAAATAGCTTCATATTAAAAGTAGGGGTAGGGTTTTTAAAGCATACTGAAAACCTTAAAATAACTCCATCAGCCCGGAAGAGCTTAAATAAAAAGGATGGAAATAGCATCAGGTGTGAGGTCGAGGTAATCCCAATGATTAACATAATCTCACCGTGTGGTTTTGGCTGAAAATGGGATGCCTACTCTCGCCACGGTTGTCGTTATAGGCGAGTAAGGGATTATGACAAGAATATGGTCTGAAGTATATTTTTTACTAGTTCTTGTCCGTGTCTCCGCCCGCGTTGATGGCGGTAAATTTTGGTTTGTCAGGATATTTAGGATAGTGGTATTATAGGTGTCTATGATATTTTTTTGTATTTGTTGTGAATATTTAGGATATTATAGTCATTTCTTATACATTTTCCAATCAAAGATACTAAGAATAATAACGAACGCACCTTGGTATGGCTTTAACATTAGACTCCATCACGTCCTCTGCGTTAAAAGTGTTTAGAAGAAATCTCGGAAAGGACAAAAGCGTACAAGAAGCGAATCACCAATCATCCAAATATGCTGGCAGTCAATCTAATGAACACCCAAACAGTTGCTCGTAGACTTAAAAGAAAGATTCCTCAAGACCTTCTCTGAAAGGCACAAGAATAAACGGAGCAATCATTGGATGGCATTCGTGCAAGCCCTTTAATTATGAAATGTCACACATATTGCGGAATATCTGCAAGACTGATGGATATAAAAAATATATTTTACATACATACGTAGTACATAATACAGTCGCTTCTCGGGCCTGTTTTTGATGTGGTTTTCACCATCATTTACCGAAAGTTGTAGGTAGTTGTACAATACATAATAAAATTTTGTATAATAATCTCCATGTCTTGTCACCTCATACAAACTTTATAAGCTAGAGGTGGGTCGTTAGCCAAAACTGGTGCCAAATCTTGCTATAAAAATAAATTCAAAAAGATTCATGCAACTGCTTTCAGAAAAGAAATACGGTAGCTAGAATTTCAAAACTGGAATAGAAAAACCAGTTTGAAAAATTGTTAGGTAAGGTCTGGAACTGCCTGATAAATGACGTTAGGCTTGCTCTCTATCATAGTGGGACCTAATACTGGCCGTAAATCTGCACCTGTGATGGAGATAGCTCATGCTCGAATTTACTATTCTTGTGTTCTAGGTTTTAACCTTTTACGTATAGATTTCTTTTGTTTTTTTGGAGTAAAGTAATGGTTTTTGTTTCTTTTTTGAAATATGGTTCTATTTCCAACTTGCAATAATTTATTTATTATAAAACAGACTTAAAATATTAATATAACTTTTTGTTTAAACCATTATTAACACTAGTACCTAAAAATAATACCAGTTTGAGATTCAAATGTTTTTGTTTGGTATTATTAGAACTTGTTGGCTTTGAAGTTTGAATAATTTTAGTATGCTCCAGTTGTCATACTTTTACACGTGTATGAACTAAGGTTCGAAGTTTTCAATAAGCATTTTCCTTAGTTTAGTAAATTCAACATCATCTCTGGTGTTTTTTATTATCTATACTTAAAATAAATCTGTAGAGGCCAATTCTGTACATGAAATATATTTAAAAAATAACTATCAGGGGGTGATTAGGGATCGATACTGATGCCAAAAATGCAATCAGTAAAATTTTTGTCTGTCTGTCTGTATGTTCGTTATAGAAACAAAAACTACTCGACGGATTTTAACGAAATTTGGCACAATTATTCTTCATACTCCTGGGCAGGTTATAGTATACCTACTTTTCATTACGCTACAATCAATAGGAGCAGAGCCGTGAAGGGAAATATTGGGAAAACGGGAGAAGTTTCTCCATTTTTTAAGCTTCCGTCGCGTGTGCAGCCTTAACGGTTAAAGCTACATAGAAATCATGTATGACGGAAATGTTCTTCTTAAAATTATATAAATATATTCTTTGACAACATATGTACAATAACACGTGAAACTCCCGATAGCTTAGCAATTCGGAGCTTTCTGATTATATTTGTCTACTCTTACGTTGACAACACTCTCACTCATCCCTAATTAAAAAAAGTTAACATTATCACCTATTCAATAAAAAAAGAATCATATAAATCGGTGTAGAAACACCAAAGTTATACATGAAATACGCTAATAAGTCATCGCGCGTGAATAAAGAAACATGCTATAAGGATTATTTTTGTGTATCGGTTGCCGCGCTCGATGTGTTTGGCGGCGGGAGCTATAAAAAGGCGGGGAGTCCGCGCGCGAGCTTCAGCCCTGGCTGGAGGCTACAATTCTTTTGTGGCAGCCACAGGCAAGCCCGGTTAGGCAGTAGACAAACATTTGGTTGAACTGCGACATGCCATTTTCAAAAAAAAAAAAAACGCGCGTGCTTCATACAATGTTCGACCTTATTGACAGACAACTTTTCTGTCGAAAGTCACTATTCCACGCGGACGAAGTCGCGGGCAAAAGCTAGTTATGAAATAAATTAAATTCGTTGTAAATTTATTGTTAGTTACAAAGGTCTTAAAACTATGTTAGTCAGTACTAAAACTAAAATCAAAACAAATTATCATTCGTATTAAAAAAACCTAAATAATACATGTCAACAACTAAGATGATCATAGATTAAGTGTGATCTTGACACGTGGAGCTGGATTAAAGGCCAGAGTCTGCAGTGCTGGGGAGAGCACTGCAGACTCTGAGACATCATTTAAAGAAATAATATAAAATGAATAAATATAATAATCTTCATAACGGACCAAATAATATCAAACCTTATAAAATGTATTTCCTGTAGAGCCTTTCTTCATTTCAGTCATTACGGTATTCAAGGGGTAGTTGCTGAAAATCAGCGCTTTTAACGATAGGTTCGTCTGAGGTCACAGCATTTTGCTGAGCAACGACTTGTTCTTGCGCAAATGCGACGCACGGCATTTATTCTAAAAAACAACACTTTGAGTGTTGTAATAGTAGTTAAGTTATCAACTTATCACTCTAAAATCGGCGTTTTAGTTTCTCGTACATTTTTATGTTATTATTTTAAAAATAACTTTTTTTTATTCGATAGTCTTAGTGTTTGTTGTTATGTTCATGTTCATAGACAATAAGTCGCACCTTTAGAATTAAAACGACACAATTAAAAAAAAACAAAAATTGAATTATCGCCATAAAATGACTCAAAACGAAAATAGTGAAAAGACTTTTTTATAATTTGCAGCACAAACATAGTCACTGACGTAAATAATCACGAAATATTAAACCAAATAGTACGGAAGTGTTAAGAACTTTAAAACTTCTTTTGCTATTTCCCTAAAAGTCACTTTTTTGAGTTACGTCGTTTTCATTCTAAAGGTGCGAAGTGTCAGTGTTTTGTCTGTGGTCCATCCATTGTCCATGGCCGAGATACAGATTGTCAACTGTTTTAATGGCTCTGAATACGAGGTTTTGTAGCTGTTTTGCACGGGTGTATTTAGTTACTAAGTATTATTTTTAGAAATGTGCGTTTTATTTGTGCCGAATAAACACTTTTTCTTTCTTCTAAAGTTACACAATACATTACACGAGCTCTACCCCTGTGTGAGCCGTAGAGTGAATACCCCTCTGGTCTTCACAGTACCTACCTATCTCCATACTTACTATAGAAGTGCAGATTGCTGCAACCAGTTCAGAAAAGTCATTATCTCTTAAAGTTACTTAAGTCGAATCCAATTAATGTTCGCTAGTATTGCCCCAAGAAAGTTAAGGCTTTACTCGAAAGCTTTGATGAGAGTAACGACTGCAAGAGGGGAAAAATATAAATGGTAAGTGTTTCTACGGATAATTTAGAAGGTTCAATCTGTATCTACCAGCAATATATATACCTTTTGGCTTTTTTTTTTTGAGTTTTGGAAATCATCCAATGACTTCTCCCGCTCTGGGTGGAGCGGAAGGGAGTTTCAGACTCTTACTGATCAAAACCCATCCATGTTCCTTCCTTAGCCCTTTATGTTCCGGGGTAGCGGTAACCCTTTTTAGGACAATCCTGCTTAACCTTTTGCCTTGTCTTTTACATGTTCCGGCAAACTATAGAAGAAGACAAACGTTATGCAACATTGCTTACCTCCATAGCAAATAGCGTGATACTTTACACCCTAGTGACCGATCAGGCTTACAAGCAATGTCTATGAAAAGTTTTAGTTTTGTAGTATTTCCTTAAACATACTATATTCCGACAAACAGAAGAACAGACAAAAATTGGCAAAGCAATCGTTTCCAGGCCTCGTAGCAATTACTTTTATTAAATATAAAATGTACAATTTTGACTCCGCTACGATTTTATTAAATGTCTAAAGATTATAATTTAATAAAAGAAAAAGGAGCATTCACGACATTTACGCTGAATACAGGGCAATAACAATGTACCGAACAATTATTTCGATCCTAAGTGATAACTAAATCTGTTTACATACAAAATAAATTATTAACATATAATCTCTGTCTAATAAACATACGATTTAGGTACGTGAGGATTTCATGTCATTAATTTAAGTAAACACTTTAGTAAATGTTTTGGTACCTAGTTAATTATCGTTTCAGATAGTATTTAAATATTTGATAGCAAAATTATACCTGCAAAATTAATTTTATTATGTTGAGTTGTGTAAATTAGCTATCTAAAGTCCCCGCCACGAGAAGCTATAAATTTTGTAAACAAGTGTTCAGGAGTTCACAACATTTGGACCAACAAAAAAAAATGAATTTGTTTAAGATTTAATAAATTATTAAGTAACAAATATTAATTAACATATATTATTTAAGAATAATTATTCCTCAGATTCAGATTCAGATCCGCGATATATGCAAAGCAATGAAACAAACTCGTACGCATTCGAAACTCGAATGACGCGTTTATTTGAAAATGGCGTCCCGATAGTTGACAATCCCTGCGATGGACGCGTTCTGGTACCAAGAAACACAAACGATAGCGCTTTGCGTCGTTAAAATATGATCCGACTAAATTAAATAGGTTGTTACTTTCATATAACCCGTTTATATTTCATGTCGATTGAATATGGTCAATTTATTATTATCTCGCAGTATAAAACGTTTACTTAGTAAAAGATGTTTGTTTACATAATTTATAGCTTCTCGTGGTTTAGACTTTAGTGCCTCATTTTAGGCAAAAGGCCTATTAAATGTATACAAATAATACTCAACCTCATAACAGTATTTAACTTTTTACAATGTTGAACTCTATAACACTTATAATTGAAGCTATTCTTTTTATAATGCGCGACCATACTTCAAATGATTAAGAAGTCACGTGATTTTCACGCTAGTATGAATTACCACCATTAGAGACAGTTGACAAAAGACGCGAGCATATTGCTTCTCGCATCACGCACAGGATTGGTTTGACAAAATGTTCTACCATATTGGCACAACAAACCTATCTTTAACGTAAAAAATAATCCCACCCTTTTCCTTTTCAAAATATGCCATTAGCAAAACGACCGAGGCTCTTAAAAAGAGTAATATTTCTAAAACAATCCATAAGGTATATACAATATAACACGTTACACAACACGGTGTACTTACCGCTGAGAAAGAGGAAGCCATGTAGAAGAGATAGGCATAAAGCGGATTTTACTCCGCTCGCTGTGTGCCCCATTACAACCAAGTCGCCGAGCAGGATCGCTGGAATAAACGGGAACTGTTAGTGATTATGAATTTGAATTTCGTTCCATAATAATATTAAGGAAAGAATGTTTATTGCTGATTTTTGAGAGATTTTTTTATAGTACAGTTAAAATGATACACACTACCGTCTTTTCAGGCAATCATTATTATTATTACATAATTATTTACGTATGGTGAATGACACATCTAAACCGCCTTCAAGATGTGTCACTGTCATCAAAATACTAGCAACTCTTGAATGCCGTCTGCAACATCACATTGATGTTGGTAGTAATTATTTCTTGAACAAACCGATAGTCAATTCTTTTTAACATTTTTGACAATCAAATGTCATACAATCAACTGAAAAATAAAAATGAGCATAGAGGTGAAGAAACATACCTATCACGGTAACAAAAAGCTCTATTCACTTTTATTGATACTTTATTCTCATCACTAAAACTTTTTCTCACTTCTTTCTAGAAAACTTTTTAATAAAAGTGAAGAAAACTCATCAAAATATTATATGTACCGACATCACAGATTATCCAGCATCTCGAATGTATTTCACCTAAAATGAAACTCGACACGTCAAACCCGGGACGACGCATTAATAAAGATTCCATCATATTAAACCGGGTACAAAAGAGCGACATTAAGTGGAAGCCCAATTTCGGAAATTAAGACTCGTTCGTAATTCGATTTTGTTCCTACCAATGTGACGACAGTTTGAATCAAACCTTTTCGGTCATATAGCTAAACTAAACATGCTCGGGAAAACTGGAATTTTGATTTTCGAATATCTTTTTTGTGATAATGTATAACTTTGATATTCAACTATTTTTAGACTTTTTGTTTTTTTTGATTAGCGATGTTCATTTTTTAAATTACCAGTTTGACATTTATTTTACTAAAAACTACCTATGTATTTTTATTTGTACAAATTCTATGATCATAATATGGCGGGCTCTCAGCTTTAACCCTGTTTTGTGATAATTCTACCTTTTACAAAGTATACAAGATACAATATGTCTATATTGTCTATTGCTTGTTTATTTAGGTTCTATACTATAATCGTGTGTCTAAAACATCGCCTGATTAAAAGTATTTAACGAAGTTTTACACCCACGTCCTTATGACGGCAGTTATCTTCGTTTAGATATAAGCGTGGGTATGTGTGTGTGATAAAAACACATTCTTTTATGTTCGCCGTAAACAATACAGCCGTGTAATGTTTCAGTAACATGATTCCACGAAATGCGGCTTCTGCGGACTCTGAATAAAAATAAAATATAAGGATAAGCTTTCTTTTGGGTTTTTTTTGGTAAATTATGTTTGTTAATCTCATTATTTATTTTGTTAAAATAATTACGGCATGTGGTTTCGAGCTCTAAAGTTAATAGGACATCATACATTTCTAAGTATAATTTATTCATAGAATTTCTTTTTTCCTGGATAAATAGTCGTACAAAAGAAGTTCTTCCGGCAAAGTTCCTGCGTCATCATTCTTCCAACAATATAAATAAAAATAAATGGTTCAACAACTTTCAGATTAGTCCCAGACTCACGGTAAAAGCGGTTTCTCAATCCAATTTCCAAGAATAATCTTGAGAGCTGCTTTTAAATATTATTAGTGGTTGCGGAGAGAGTAAACCTTGTCAGACACACTTAGCTCAGTGGGTATAGTACATTATAGCAGTGGCATTCAAAATAGACATTTATGCCTGGTTTTTTTTTCAAATAATGCACTAAAATATGAAATAAGTAAATTAATTATAAATTCCAGAATCAACGAAGAATAAAAATAATTCGTCACGCGCCAATATGTTCATTTATGTTATTTTTATTTTTAAATAGCCGTTCGAAATTTGCATCTTGTGGCAACCTTATTTGGAAGCCAGAACGAAATTTAAATAAAGTCTTTGACATAAAATAATGTACCTCTTTGGTTGCCATGTTCTGAAGTTCGTTCCTATTTCAAATTACACAATTGATATGCCTTTTTTCGTAGTAATTTATTCAATCGGTAAACACGACAGATATGAATTGTCATACTTACATTGCCGGGCGCTGCTCGCATGCGTTCGACAAGCCGTTCTATTCTGTGAAAACCTCACCGTGTAAACTTAGACGAAGTGAGCTGTTATTGTAATTGACAGCTAGCTTCAAGCTTACTTCCCCCTTTTATTGTAAGATTTTTACCGAATAGATCGGCTGAACTCGTTTGAAGTAGCATATTAACGTAAATATGAAGGTTATGTTACATAACTAAATGGCTGAGCGTGAATAGATAAATTAAAAAGCGTAGATCATTGTTCAATGAAAATGTAATCATACCCCAAGCTGTATGGCACTTGGGCTGTGCGCAACGAAAGCAGAACGTAAAAATCAAAGTAAATAAACTAAGCGGGCTTCATTAAAGAAGGAACTATTATGAGTTTGCTTGTTATTCTTCGTTGTAGACTTGCAAAGTTACCATGTAAGTTCATAACACATCATTAGGGCCTCGCTTTATCTTACTCCTCTTACCTCACCTGCCCGCAGTCACTAACACTATTCGAGCGTGTTTCTAATTGCATTCTGTTGTAATGTAAGAAGACCTGCTTTTAGGCTACCATAAATAGTTAAATGCTTTTAGCGTTATACAGATTTTTCAACAAAATTAGCCCCTACTTCAACAGTAAGAGAGCCAATTTTAGTAACACTGGATTTGTCAATCTTTTTGTTAATGATTTAATAAAATATATATTATATTTAACGCGACAATATTTTTTTAAATTTATATTTTAGATATTACAGATAAGACCTAGTAGATGTACGGTCGCCAGCGCCGCAGATGAAATTCCTAATATCCTAATATATTTTCACACAACGCCGTATCGTCCCAAGCTAAGCAACTTAATGCTTGTGTTATGGTAACGAGATGGCTGATAAACTACATATATACATTTTTTTTGTAAATACATACATATTATAGATAGAAAAACACCCAGACCCGTAACAAATACTTGCAGGTCGTACAAATATTTGTTCCGTGCAGGAATCGAACCCGCGACATGCTGCGCAGCAGTCAATCGCTCAACCGCTGCGCCAACCGTGACCAATTAAAACCTTAAAACGTTGATAGTTAAGTTCAAAGTCGATTGAGAAAATGAGACAGCTTGTATTAACTTGAAATGCTGGCGACTGAACGTCTATCACTATGTATTTTATGTGTTGATGCAAGTAAATAATTGTATCTCGTATATTTAAGTATTTTACCGTGTGTACATAAATAATTAAATAAATACACGTCAATGGTTTAACCAGTATGTACTTATGTACAGACGCCAGCACATCAAGCTATCCCTAACTGTCAAATTTTCTCAATTAAAAATGAACCTTATGTCTTTGCAATAAAGTTGAAATACTATCAAAGAAATTTGACAGATTGTGGTAACTTGATGTGCTGGCCTCTGTACTCCGAACGTCTCTTTCTAAAGAAAAGAAAGACAGAAGAAAGAAAAAATTAAGAAAGGCACCGCAATTTCATAGATGGAAGAGTAAGTCCCCGTTTCTTCTCTGAATCTCAATCTAACGCTTTCCGTTACCTTATGTATGTCACCGTTAAATTGTAAAGATCGTTAGATTACAATCTATCTAGCGAGATTGTAAACTATCGATAGATTGTGAACCGTATCATTATGATTGCAATTTGACTCATTATTCTTCGCTATATTGTAATCTACCGAAGTGAAACCGTTAAATTACAATCTGAATAAAAATAATCTCTTTTTTCCATATTTTTTTCTATATAATCTAGTCGTTTCTGGCACTCGCCGGCCGCTGCCGCGGCACCGCTCGCTACGCTCGCTCGGCTCGTGCGTAGGTGGTCACAGTTTTAACCTAACCTAACCATTTTTTTAAACGTCCTACGCCGGTTCACAATTTGACCGCTTCCCATCGATAGATTACAATCAAGCGAAAAATGATGCGTTAAATTGCAATCATAATGATACGGTTCACAATCTATCGATAGTTTACAATCTTACTAGATAGATTTAGATAGATTGTAATATAACGATGTTTACAATCTCACGGTGACATGTATACAGCTTTACACAACTAGAGACTTCCGTTACCTTTTTTTTTTTTTTAAAGCTGGGATATCGTCCAATGACTGCTCCCGCTCTGGGTGGAGCGGAAGGGAGTGTCAGACTCTTACTGACTAAATCCCATCCATGTTCCTTCCGTACCCCTTTATGTTCCGGGGTAGCGGTAACCCTGTGTTGTGTACAAAGCCTTAAACAACTAGGTAAGTAGGTTCCTCTGTTTAAGTTACCCCTTTTCTTCATAAAAGCTCCCTAACAATGTTTGTATACGTCGATGAACACAGACCGTAAGTTTATCTGTATTTGCGAACAATCTATGGTATTGTTTCCAGCTTGGTATTGTTTTCTATGTATATGTTAGTCTATGTTGAATACAACATAGACTAACATATACATAGAGTTTGTAGCGGATGGAATTGTTATAGCGTGTGTATGACAATTTATCTTTGGTAATGTGTGGGCGATTTGTGAAATGTAATTAGGGCTTCTGTTATTTTGTTTAAAGTATTCATAGAAAAGCGAATTTGTTGTTGGTGTTCGAGATTAGAATCAGTCTTCTATTTAATTAATAGGAAATTAGAGGTTTAACATTTTTTGGTACAGGATTTTAAGCACATAACAATCGTAAATTCGTGCAAATAAACAGACTTGGGAGCTTAGACAAAGTCAAATTTTATTAACGATAACGAAATTAGATAGGTAAATCCGAAAGATCTGGAAACGGCATAAGCTTTCGAAATGTCACGTGATCAATCGTTTTCGATTGCTAAGTGGTAGGCAATGCCAAACTCGATCAATTCACAAGTGAACGCCACTTGAACGACAATCCGAATCGCTGAGATAACGAATTGTTCGATCAACAGTTTTCGTAATCGAATCGACACGGTGCGATTGACACTTGTCTAGGCCCCCATACCTATTGATCGTGCTAATTGTTATTTTCGCGGGCTAAAATAGTTTTTGCTTATGCTGTAAAAGGTAGCGGAAGTCAAGAACGTTGGTGTCAGGCCTGGATTTCCAGGAGACTCTGAAGAATCGTCACTAGTAGATTTTCTTTTGTTTATTTTATTACACTTGAAGAGCTTATGTCGTAGGTGCCTGTAATTTTACTTCCAGTACCTATTAGGTAAGCAACCTATTTGCTCTTAGCAAGCCATTCTATAGTATGGATATTCAATGTGTGTACGTACACATTAATATTATATCAAGGCACTTACATCTCAAACACAACAGTCCTCTAAGCACTACCAATCTTAGTTTATATTATAGTACAGAGACCGTATATAATATCATAAACTCAAATAAATATTAACTCCCATAATTGCATTCTGTCTAAGATCTAGATGTGGATACACAGAAGTCTTGAATACATATTTACGATAGCCTAGGCCTTGTCTAGGGATTGCCTGTTTGATATTCGCAACCAGATAGTTATAGGTACCGACGTGCGAAAATTTCATAAGTGCGATTTAGGACAAGACAAATGATTGGGCCTTTGAGTTTGTTTTGTTGATTGCTCCATGTAGTTCAATTAAGTTTCGCTAGATGTCGTTATTATCAAAATTGTAAACTATGTATTGTTCTGGTCTGTGTTATTGTTTACGTAAAACAAGTTATTGTGAGAAATTAGTCAAAGGGTTATAATATGATATAATTATATTCAGTAGGCTTGTATGTATGGCTTATTTGAATTGGACATATCAAATTGATATTGGTAAACGTCAAATAGAAACTCGTCAAACCCAATTTACAGTTTTGAATATCAAATTGCCAATTGACATGAAACATCACTAGATGTACCTAATTACCTACGGAACGGCTACAGATTATGTATGTGAAGTTATGTCTCCCCTTCTGTTCTGCCCTCTGCGTCCCAAAACATGCAGCCAAAGTGATCTCTGCGTTGCTGAATGTACCTCGGAAGTGGGGAAGTTTTGGCCCATTTACAACACGGTTGACACGGACACGAAAAAGAAGACGAAGAAGATTACTTAGAAGAAAGCAGTATACGATCCTATCGTTTGATGAACTAGGTACATCAAATGAAGTCTACGGTAATTAGTTACGATGAAAATTAATTAGGATGTGTCCTTGAGCCGGACTATAGGTGAGAAGGGTGGGAACTGTATTTATCGGAAGGTGGCTGGGGTCTGATCCGCTGACCAATTAATCACTCTGTTGGTTCGGTCTCAATTGAACGAGAATGCCGGGGTTAATCAAGTGGACGTGACGTTGAATTTCCACCGTTTGCATTATGGAAGTACACCTATATCTATCTAAGTTTCTTTATTTTATGGATTTAACAAAAATGATTTGGTCATTTTTTATTTTATCTTTAGATATAGTTTTGTACTTTTTAGGGTTCCGTACCTCAAAAGGAAAAAACGGATCCCTTATAGGATCACTTTGTTGTCCGTCCGTCCGTCCGTCCTTCTGTCAAGACCGTTTTTCTCAGGAACACGTGGAGGTATCAAACTGATAATTATATACCTACGGTTTGTATGGAACTCTCGGTGCGCGAGTCCGACTCGCACTTAGCCGGTTTTTTTCGCTTAGATCATCATTCTCCTGCCCTTATCCCAATTTATTTGGGATCAACTAATGTTTTTCTTCCATACTTCTCTATTAGTCGTCATCTTGGTACTCATTCCCTTTCTAGCCATGTCATCTTTCTGGATGAATAAACCAATCTCCTTAAGAAAAATATAATACATGAATAAGGGCACACATTTCTTTCATCCAGAGAGGGCAAGTTTAAGACAAGCCTAATATAGAATACTAGTTGCTGCCAGCGGCTTCGCCCGCGTGTATGTCGGAAATTATCCCAAGGGAACGTACTACCGGGGAAAATCCTATGTGTTAATCCAGGCCATAAACTACCTCTGTGCCAAGTTTCATCCAGATCCGTTAAGCCGTTTGAGCGTGAAGGACGGACTCACTCACTCATAAACTTCCACCTTTATAATATTAGTGTGTTTATTACCATTCAAATACTATTTTATTACGTTTTTGATAACCTAATCCAAGTAAAACAATTGACTAACTAAAATATGGCGTCAAAAAAATCCTCCGCATGGTAATGCACCAAAGAACCCGGCAGCATTGAACGTTGTACTTAGCCTCTGGCCGAGGTAAAAGCCAGCCTTGGGTCACTGGAAGTGTCAACCAGTCGCTTGGAGATTTTATTGTACAGAGGTCAGCACGTCAAGTTACCCCAATTTGTCAAATTTCTTTGATAGATTTTCAACTTTATTACAAAAGAGAAAGGTTCGTGTTCAAATAGGAATATTTGACAGTTTGGGATAGCTTGATGTGCTGGCATCTGTACAAACCATGAGCTCTTGGATCACACGGTCCGAGAGTATGTATATAGTTTTATAATATACTAGCACTTTGCCCGCGGCTTCGCTCCCGTGGTCTTTCCCGTGGGACCCGTTATTTTTCCCGGGATAAAAAGTAGCCTATGTTACTCCTAGAAAACTAAGCTTTCCAACGGTGAAAGAATTTTTAAAATCGGTCCAGTAGTTTTTGAGCCTATTCATTACAACCAAACAAACAAACAAAGTTTTCCTCTTTATAATATTAGTATAGATTATTGGTGTAATGATACTCGTCTAGATAGCAAAATTAAAAAACAAGAAAAGGTTTACTATTGTATCATGTAGCCCCGATTGCCATAAAATAAAAACATTCAATATAGCAAGACCTAACTTTTATGTAAGCTATTAACTTGAAATGACTACTTTATTTTATTTAAGTTATTGCTTTGTGACCTCGGCTCTTTTAGCGTAATTTCATGTTAAACTCTTAGATGTGAATTTAAATGTCCATTTTTCTATAAATAAGTACCTAACCTATTTACACAAAAAAAGGAGTTTAAATTTAACTCAACTCTTTTTGGTTCTTTGCAAGAAAAAAAACATACAAACAAATATAATATAACCTCTTTTTTTTTATTCGGTTAAAAAAAACATCTCACAGCAGTGGGCAGATTCCGAGATTTGTTTTGATAATCAATTTGCCTCCATAACAGTCGATGATTTATTAAAACATCAAAACATAATTATGATGTGTGTGACTAATGACACTGACGTCATAACATGATAATTATGAATATCCATGTATTTGAAATATTTGCACGATTGATTATAAGTTGAATATAGTGAGACTAAAATTATTTTACTATGTTATCATGTAAGTACAGAGGCCAGCACATCAATTTACCACAATCTGTCAAATTTCTTTGATAGTATTTCAACTTTATTGCAAAGACATAAGGTTCATTTTTAATTGAGAAAATTTTAAAGTGAGGGATAGCTTGATGTGCTGGCGTCTGTACCTACATATATTCTGGAAAATAAATCTATTTCATTCATTTCATTACAAGTACTAAGACATGTTGATTGTAAATACCTTTGATGATAATCTACCTTAGTACTTAGACATAATAATGGTTCGATTTAACCTCAATACTTCGTATGTCAGCAGTTTCACAGTCAAGATTTAGTAATTACACATTATAACCAACTTTTGCTATGGGAACGAATCTAAAATCGCGAAAAATCTGCTGTTTCATACATTATACTCGCTTATGTTGTCAAGATGTAGGGAACAGCTGATTTCTTTTTCGAGATTTCGTGTGTGTTTCCATAATTAAAGTCGTTCATAATAATGTGTACAGCCCCTTAAAATATTGCCCATGAATTCAATTTCACCCTGTATAATTCACCAATAGTAGTGTCATACATGGATTTATTGTGTTATAAGTATGTTAGCACCATTATCGCAAACTGACGACACAAGTCGTAGATCTCAACGTTAATTGCGACACAGATGATTCATGATTATTGGCTGAACTTATTTATAGCTTATTATCTGTGGTCAATTAATTGGCAATTACATACGTAATGTTAATGTATGCCACAAACAGGTCTCTTGCGGTTATGGCTTCTATTTGTATAGAAATAAAGTATATGATGACAACTGGAATGTATGCCGCAGCGTGATAATTGCAGAACATTCTGAATGTAGGTCGTGAGTTTGAGAATGGAATGCTTATAAATCATAACATATACCATCTCAACTGTTCAAGTGACCAACTTCTATGTGCAGAATATTGTGTGAAAAAAAAGAAAAATACGTTTATTTGCGATAAACATGACGCATACAAAAAAGAACAATAAAAAAGTTGGGGGAAACATGCTTCACATCAACGGAAAACGGGTATCAGCTTTATCCTGCGACCCTATGCAAGACAGAGCCCCAGCGCTGGTTACTTTGGAAACAAAAAAAAACACATAAGTATATATTTTTTTTTTGTTTTACTAAGCATTTTGTGAAATTAAAATGTGCAGAAATGAAAAAAAATGATTTCGCTCCAAAAATACTCACGGAGTTGTAAAGCCTACGCAGCCGTAGCACTGCTACGCCGTAGATCGTTGCTACGACTTAATGCTGTAGCATCCTCTACAATTATTACTCTCCATTTTGAGAAACTAAATGAGAGTAAGTATTACTATCCGAGCTAAGAACTAGTAAATTAAGAGGAAAAGTGACTCGTTAGCAGGCTGGGGAAATACCAGGACATAGAAAATTCTCCTACACCTCTGTTACAGTAATTTACAACTTCGCAGACTTACTTAAAATCCCAATTTAAGTTTTTCAGCGGGAACCTTAAGCACTAGAACTTTTGAAGTTTAAGGTGTCTCGTCTCCTAGGTATGAGATACCTAGTTTGTAAGAAAACATGAGAAGCGGCTTAGGTTTTATCAGATAACTAAATACATTTGCCTCCGGTTATGTTCAGAATTTACATGCTATGCCACCTCAAGGGAATTAGGTACTGTCAGCGAGATTGTCCGAAAGGGTTACCGCTACCCTGGAACATAAAGGGCAAAGAGGGTAACATGGATTCGTTTTAGTCAGTAAGAGTCTGACACTCCCTTCCTGTCCACCTAGAGTGGGAAGGGTCATTTGATGATTTCCCACCCTCAAAAAAGGGAATAAGGTACTGAAAATTCCGTTCATTCTTCGATTTTTTTATAAAAAGTTCTTTGTATTTCATCGCAATATTAGGTTGTCGGTTCGGAACGTTGAAGGTGTGACGTAAAATTTTATTGTAACCTTCTAGGAAAAGCTTGGGAACTATAAAAGTGTCATCAAAAAGGTTTCTTTATATAGTGAGAACAGATTTTTCGTTCTTATAAGACACGTAGTGCGATAACGTGGCACTAGAGAAGTGCTACTTATTTGTAATAAATGTGGAAGTATGACATTTTGAGAATAAGAAGCATGGTTCTGTACCTGTGTGGTGGTCTGAAGTGTCTGCTTACATGGTTACTACGTCAGACGTGAGTGTATTTAGAAATTCACATTTCATACAGAGTGAAATTGAATTCATGGGCATTATTGTCATTGACTGCCACGCAGCAGACACAATAGAAAAACTATTGTTCGCGGCTCACCGGTGACCGCGTTGGCGCTCAACGTGTTAAGGGGTCATTGTACCCATCATTATGAACAACTTTCACGATGGGAACAAATCCAAAATTTTAGCCAGTAATATTCCCACTGCTGGGACACAGGCCTCTTCTCCGTGAGAGGGAGTGGGCCGGTAATCTATCACGCGGGCCCAGTGCAGGTTTGGAGATGTCACATGCCTTCGGAGTTTTTGTTTCACGACATGGCTCTGTTACGTTGTACTTATGTAAGGTCTAAATTAATTCTAGAACTAAAAATGTATACATTTTAAGCTGTAGGTCCCCCCCAGAGAAAACCAAACCTCAGACTACAAACATTATACGTAATAGTTCAAGAGTCTGAGCCCAAACCAAATACATAATAAATCTAATATAATATGTATCTCCCGTATCTGTACGAAGGTAAAGAACTCGAGGGCTAAAAAGCGGCACAGTTCGCGTCGGACTTACACACAAAGGGTTTCGTATCACCACCGTACAGTTTCAAACACTACACTTAAAAAAATACTTTATTTAGAACTAGCTTCCGCCCGTGGCTTCGCCCGCATAATGTGTATAAAGTTACATGAAAAATTAATTACTTTATACAACCTAAAACTAAAAAAATATATACATTATGTACAAGTGGTAAAAAAGGGGGAAAACCTCATAGGGCGTCAAAAAATTCATCCCCATCGCTGTCAGTGGGACATGTGCCCAAAAGGCTGGCAGCGTTGCCACGTTGAATGGCAACGCTGATTCTTTGGCCTAAAAATTGACCAGCCCTCTGGTCACGTGTAGAGTCGACCAACCGCTGGGCGATATCCCGAAACACTCGATGAGCACTCGGACCCCACGGCCCTAGTGTTTCAACCCCAAACGGCTCGAACATATAACTTCCAATAAGGTTGTTATACTTGCGCCGTTTGAGGTTTTCCGCTCCTGCAGCAGCCGCCCCAGCTCAGCCCGCCGTGCTAGGAAGATGGGATGGCGCAAGGGTGTCGACACAGGTTGCATCCCACACCAAAGGCCTACCCAACTTCCAAGGCATTATAGTCATTCCGTCTGGCCTCTTACCATCGTCGCGTGCCAAGCCATTAGGTTCTAAAATAGCTGGCACCCCGGCGGTGACAAGAGCTCGACGGATGACGTCATTAATACATAAACACATACACGTTTCTTGTATACAAGAAACAAAATAAAATTTAAAATTAAAGGGGGACCACCTTGGATTTTAAATTTTATTTTGTTTCTTCTTATATAATGTTACATACTCTATGAAAATTTCAAGTGTTTGCCTATTACGGTTGAAAAGTTACCACCCTGTGACAAACGGACGGACAGCACCACCCTTTGAGTACGGAATCCTAAAAATGAAAAGGAGGAAACTGTCTAGATTTCTCGAGATAACTCCCCATGATTTATGATGTACTTTATTGTCCAATGTTTGTCACGGCGGATGAAAGATGGCCTGCACAAGACTTATGATTGAATGCCTGTTAAAATAACAGATTTTCCTTCTATTTATCTTTGGAAAGTCGAACTTTTCGCTTAGATTTTGCAAAGAAATACTAGGTTTTTGAGGTTTTATCAACACTTTGGAGTCTATTTATAAAAGTCGATTAAAGTTAAGAGACGTTGAAACGTCAATGTATGGTTGGGTAGTCGCTAATCATTACTCATCTTTAAGGCACGTTTGTACTTAAATAAAGGGGCTTTATCACTACATAGTCTAAAACAAAATCGCGTTATCTGTCCCTATATCCCTATGTATGCTTAAATCTTTAAAACTACGCAACGGATTTTGATGCGGTTTTTTTAATAGATAGAGTCATTGAAGAGAAAGTTTTATGTGTATAATTTGTCGACATATTATGCGGGCGAAGCCGCGGGCGGAAGCTAGTAATTGATGTGATGATGCGATCACAATCTCCTTGAGTAAACCCTTAACTTAGCTAATGATGGTCGGAATATACTAGATATTTATCGTTCTTTCTCAGTATAAAAGAAACATTTTCACTATAGTGGGAAAACAAATTCATCTACTGCATAATGAGCATAATCAACACAAAAAGTTCCCACTGCTAGGACAAAGGTAACATCGCTGCGAGAGAGTGGGCGTAAAAAATAGCAATTGTAATCCACTACTTGAGCCCACGCGTGCGTGATGGTAGATAACATTATCTCTATGAATGTTTGGTCCTAGGAAATGCTGTTTCCTCACGCTGTTTACAGAGCAGTGGTGACGGAACAACTTTTAACCTGGCAGGTTCAAAATCACGACCTGTAAGTCGTATTTCGCGGCTGTCATCACTGGTCCTATCCACTGATTTTATAAAAAAACTAGCTGACCCGGCAGACGTCGTCCTGCCTTAACTATGATACCTAGGTAGGTACCCTACCTACCTAGGGGTATGAAAAATAGATAGTAGCCGATTCTCAGACCTACTGAATATGCATATAAAATTTCATAAAAATCGGTCAAGCCGTTTCGGAGGAGTACGATAACTAACATTGTGACATGGAAATTTTATATATAAGAAGATAACTGTATTGTATCGTTCTTTTATGTATACACACGCGCGATACTTTATTTTATGTAAGGTAGGGCACGGTGCGGTGTTCCAGTTAAGTGAATTTATTAAAGCTAGGTCTACATTCAATGAACCCTTGATATAGCCAGGGTTCAGGCCTACGATGAAATGTTAGGTACACATTTCATCGTAGGCCTGAACCCTGGCTATATTCTTTGACTTAATAAAATGAAATGATCGTCTGATACGATTTTCGACTGTTTTTATAGTTCCAACTGTCATCGTTATTCTTTTGTTCTAATTCCAATTTATTCGGGGTCAGCACAACATGCCTTTTTCTTCCACATTTAATTAGTCTGTCATCTCGGTAGTCACCCACTTTCTAGACACACCATCTTTCACAAAGTCCATTCATCATTTCTTTGGTCTTCCCTACTCTCAAACCGATCAGGATTCATACTCAAAACTTTCCTCACAAATGTTTATAGTTTCAAATAATGAGCTTTTAATAGATATTTTGGTCTTGAATATTAAATTGTCAGTATCCAGTCAGTAGACTAATTTCCCAGAATGTGGCGAATTAATAACTTGAACTTAAATTAATTAATAATTCGAGAAGGTTATATCTATAGTTCGTTGAGTATGAAGCTATTAACCCGTTAAGCTCATTGTTTTGCTTCGCATGGTTACAACCACGTTACCTCTGTACAAAAATAGCTTAATAATCGCATTATGTGGGATGAATCTGCGTAGGACGCAACTGTCTACAATATCGCATTATTTACATGGCAAGTCGGTTGACGCGACGTGACACGCCGCCAATCTAGTTCCCGGAATATTATCATAACGAGACGGAAATATGATCTTTATTACAGCAGTCACTCAGTTCATACGAAACCCATATAAAAATTATGAGGACAATACAATTTCTTACGATACGACATTACTATTTGATAAAGCAAAGCTTTAACCAAAGCCAGTCACATAAAAAACTTCGAACAATAAATTCGACGATACATCAACGAGGTTAATTTTTTTTTTATGATGTTTGAAAACTGTTTGAAAACTGATTTTACTGAGAGTGTTCTTAGCTATGATTCAAGAAAATCATTCGTTTGAAGATTTATTCTAGTTGATAATTGGATGTGAGTATCTGCCATGGGTCTGACCGAGTCAAAGTTTTGAATTTTGTTCCTTTAATGATATTAGGATATAGTAACTTTGAACAGATGCCACAGCATAACCTGATATTTGGAGGATACCCAACTCCGTGATCAACTCACAGCAAAGCTATCTTGTTTGGACTCAATGAAATGTTCTCATTGAATAGGTTATAAAGATGGTGGTGCCTGATGATGAAGTAGGAAGGAGAAATAAGGATAAAATAGTAACTAACTTCACTGTGGGAAAAATACGTAGCATTAGGCTTTTTCCAACGCGACGACCGACCAAAATATTACCTACAACTTATATCAAACTTAAAGGCTCAATACATACAGAGTTGATACGACAGAGGGGCTTTCCTTTAAACAGCTTATACTAGGGACCATTTTCAAGCTCTGTACCAAAAAAGAATTAATTAGGAGCAGTAGTTTAGTCGCAAATGTTTTTTTAAGTTTTTGCCCCGTTTGAACACGATGTATCTTTCCTAACAGCGCTCCGGCAAGCGCGCGTCGGTGCCGCTGCGTTACAAGGTCAGTTTTTATTTACAAAGGGTGGTTGCGTTTTACTCTGATTTGTAAGCTATTTAGTTTGTTTGAAAAAATAAAAACCTCATTTTTGGTGCTTTTTATTTTTATACCGTACCGAGTTAATACTAAACACGTATAATTTACGTAGTGTAATTTAATGCCCCTCTGTCATATCAACTCTGTATAATATCTTTTTAATTTTTTTGTTTATGTCGGAGATTTTTTTCGTACGGTCTTGCTGTTAGAGAGGGTCAAAATTAGGTAGGTACTAGATAGGTTTATAAGGCTCCATTAAGGCTTTTAATTAATACGTTCAGTGAGATACATACGTCATATTACTCAATTACATCATCATATTACTGAGATTTGTTAGGTATAGATCTACAGATGTATTTTGGCTTTCAAATAAAACGACAGTCTGACCTTCGGGCCTCAGCAAGAAGAAACTGTTAATATAATATTCAATTTTTCCCTATCCAGGCTGTTTGGAGACATAGTAACTACTACTCGTACATGAAATAGCTTCAGCGATCGAAAAAATCCAGGACATAAAGTCCGTCATATTAACTGCTGTTTATAGAATATCTGTCGCATGACATATTCATATTCAATTTTATTTATTTACGTTCCACAAGGTAAAACAGAATCGTTGCGTGAACTAATTTTAGTGTAATGATTTATGTGGATTTACATACCAATAGTCATAAACTGGAGCCTTTTACCACGGGATAGACAAAAAGCCTTATAATAACTCTACAAATATACCACCAGTTTCAAGTAAAAGTATCAATACCCGCGATTTACGCAATAAAAGCAAAAACAGTACATAAAACACAGGTTAATCAAGTTAATTAAGTACACGTTCTGACAATCATTCTCAGCTAATTTCAGTGGCGCATGTAGTGGGCAGGGTAGGATAGATTGCGCTTGTCCTGTTGTGTGTGAATTAGCTGGCGTATCGCGTACACACAGTGGGCCATGCGACCACCGGGACAGGCAGTTGATTATGTCACTTCCTGTTTCAAAAAGGGAACAAGACTAAGTGTTACTTTGTTGGATTTTAATTGATTTATTGAAAAGAGAGACATAAAAGGGTTTAATTGGTTACACGCAATCACAAATAGACACACCCACCCATAGATATAATTATGTCATGTTTAGTGTGAATTAGATGGCGTGATTGCATACACACAGTGAGCCATCACCGGTAAAGACAGTTGATTATTTCACTTCGTGGTTTAAGGTGGGAGCGGGAGTTAGTGTTAATTTGATCGATTTTAATTGATATATCGTAGTTAATCGAAGAGGATGAGTCGTGAAAGGTTTTGATTGGCTACATACAATCGAAAAAAGATAGAAATATATCTCATATATAGTTATAATTATGTCGTGTTCTGGCTGAATTAGTTGGCGTATCGCGTTTACACAGTGGGCCACGCGGCCGCCGAGAAAGATAGCTGATTATGTTATTTCGTGTTTCAAAGAGGTAGCGTGACTCAACTGCTAATAGAATCTTTTGGCCCTCGAAGGACGTTGATAAGGGGGCGTTTTTAATCATTTCTGCAAATGTTTTGAATAATGTTCCCACTGCTGGCACACAGGCTTTCTTTCTTCGAGAGGGAGTGGGTAATCCATCATATTGAACCAATCTACTATGCGCCCCCAGAGTGGGTTGGTTAATCGGGTTTGTTCGAAGGGGATACAGGTCTGGAACATAAAGGCCTGAGAAAGGAACATGGATGAGTTTTAGTCAGTAAAGGTCTGACACTCCCTTCCGCCCAACCAGAGTGGAAGGAGTCATTTGATGATTTCTCATCCCCAAATATGAAAAAAAAGGGTGGGTTGGTGGATGTCACATGTCTTCGAAGTTTTGGTTCTAAATCAGTTTTCTCACGATGTTTTCGTTTTCCGTTTTGAGATCAGTGGTGATAAAATTATTTACACAAAGTAAAGCGCTTGCCTGGGTTTGAACCCACGACCTATAACTCGTAAGTCAGGACAGTTACCACTCTAGGCCACAACTGAGTTCTTCAATCTCAAGACAACATACATTTTGTAGACTCGCAATTTTTGTTACTTCGTTCACGTGAAACATTTTATCCCTGTGTGACCTATTTTGGGAGGAATTTATGAAAATCCTTTCTTAGCGGATGCCTTTGTCTTTATAATAAAATTGCTGAAAACGTCAACCTTGTGCATTTTGTAGGCTAAATATTTCGTAATGAGTGATTCTCTCGGAGGTATTTGACCTTTATATTTATGTGTGTAGCTTTCTCAAAATGGTTAGACTTTCCACAAAGGTTAGGTTCATCATAATTTAAAACAAACAGCACCTGTTTTCTATAAAAGCCTACATAAGCTTATGTTTTATATTCATCAGAAAAGGTTATGAAAACCGCCCACACGCAACAAAAATATTAGTGTCAATTCGTCCCACATGAAACCGACAGTCACATCACTGTCACCGAATAGTTTTTTCAATCACAGCTAGGAAATGTAACATCAAGCGCCACAAAGCAAAAAAAGCGCTGTTAAACCGTCTCCAGCGACCGCTTTATCAATTTCACAAAATGCGGAAATGGTACAAAAACCCCTGTGGTAGGGCGAGCTCATTTTTATTCAAACCGATTCTCATGCAGCGTTTATGGGTCCAACTTTCGCAAACCCTGCCTACACCGGCTGGCAATAATTGCTTGTTGTAACTTTTTTGTTTAGTAGTCTCGTATCTTGCGCCGTTTTGGGTAACCGGTGTTCCCTTAAATTGAAATGTTATGTTTCTGTGATATGAATTTTCGGTGGTAAAAATTTGTGTGGTTTTTGTATAAGTTTCGACGTTATTTTTAGAATTTATTTTTGCTGAAACCAGGCTTAGTATTGTGGTAAAAAAAGACGAAATTTGTGTCGAACAACATGTTTTTTTGCACAGATTCTTAGTAAAGAAATGATAAAACACGATAGGAAGATTATTTATAAACGCGTTAATTCAGGTCGTATTTCGACATGAGACAGAAATATAGATATATAAACAAAATATCTCACAGATAATACTATTTATATATTTGTATTTGCTAAAATGTTCATCTAAATACAAAACCTTGAAACAACTTAAAAGGTAAATACCCTTTTAAGTTGAAAACGACTGAACATAAGACGATCCTTTATTAAACGGAGAGCTCTGTACAGCACCAAATGCTTTAAATATATTAAATTCCTCACCTCCCACTTAAGCGATTGTCAACCATTTTAATTTTTAAACCTAATCCTTGAAACATTGCTTAAAAAGTGTGCCACACAGAGTTTTGTGAGTATTAAGTATTAAGGACAAAGATATTCATTTAACACATAATATTACGACTGTATTCTCCGTGGGGTTAAGCACTGGTATACCTACACTGGGAACGGTAGTGGAGTGAAATAGTAGACGGAATTGTCGCAGTAGGTATTATCATGGTTTTTAATTAGGTCAGTAGCAACACAACACAATGCTCACAAAAAACAAAAAAAAACTCGTATCACGAAACACATTGGACGCGAGAATAAAATATTTACTAAACTAATCTTATGAAACCAGACAGTTTTGCTCCTTGAAATATTAGTACAGTTTTAGAAGATTCTTATGAGCCAAAAATTCTTCTGTGATTTATAACTATCATTAATCTTGAATACAAATTAGATCGCGACCTTGCTATTCGTAGAGACGCTTGTCGATCTCAATATTTCATTGAAAAGGATGAATATAAGGGTTTGAGTAGACGTGCCTCAATCACACTACAGCAACTAAAATGTCGCTGGACAGTGGCTTTGAATTATGCCGCCGCAATCGTCTAGCATTGTGGTAGCGACAACATACGCATGGTTGCAATGCAGCAAGAATATAATTTCAGAGAGGTACCAAGTTTGTGGTTCAAACTTGCTTTTGTGGCTGCAATGGCGTCGATGTTGACCAAAGTTTTGCAACAGACGTTGAATGCAACTGTACTATCTTATATGACGTGAGATAAAGGTAGCTTTATCTCACGTCATATAAGATTAAATCTAAAATAGTAAAAAAAGAAATTATATTTAATCCAATAGTCAGATAATAGATATATATTTATATATATATTCTTGGACATTTCACACAACGCCATATAGTCCCATGCTAAGCAACCTAATGCTTGTGTTATGGTAACGAAATGGCTGATAAACTACTTATATACCTACTTTTTTTTTTGTAAATACAATCATATTATAGATAGAAAAACACGCAGACCCGGAACAAATACTTGCAGATCGTACAAATATTTGTTCCGTACGGGAATTGAACCCGCGACATGCTGCGCAGCAGTCAATCGCTCTACCACTGCGCCTACCGTGTCGTCAAAAATATTCCGTGTCGTGATAAATATTAGACACGTATTTTTTGCTTTATCATAATGTTAAAAAATTACATAAAACGCATAAAGTTGGGGAAAGGGGGCTCGCTACGTCACAATTAGGTTTAAAATCTACCTAACCGTAACGTCAAGGGTTAGCGCTACCCCGGAAGATAAAGGGCTACGAAAGGAAAATGGATGGGTTTTAGTCAGTAAGAGTCTGACACTCCCTTCCGCTCCACCCAGAGCGGGAGCAGTCACTGGATGATTTCCCAGACTTAAAAAAAAAAAAAAAACAAAAAAAAATGCCGCATCTTAACACAATGTATCAACGTGATCTTTTGATTACGGAAAGAAAAAAAATACGTACCAATATATTATAATAATCTAGCTGACAGACTAAAAAAAAATTTTGTGGTCATCCTTATTCTTGGTAAAGTTGCGTGGTTTCAACTGGTCTGTATACACCTTAACTTATTTTTATTCATCCTTTTCAAAGAGGTTGAGTTGAAACCCTACTCGAGTGGGAAACAGAATTAATTAGATGCTTTTCTTTACCTAATTCAAATTGAATTATGTGTGAGTTTCGAGGGAAAAAGTATGGTTGTGTATATCTTGCCTAATGATTAGTGAAAATATTTGGATGGTGCTTCACGCCAAGTGTTGGGCATGCAACTGGCCAAGTATTCTTTGGTTTTGGTAATTTTTCCTTTTTATGTTTTTCATAATGAAACGAACCAAATGGATGAGATATAAAAGGAGCGTAGCAAGAGGTGTTCTTCTGCTAACCTACATGGAAGGAAGCTTAAGTTTATGTTATGATATAAAAAACAAGTGCGAGTCGTGCACGAAGCGTTCCGTACCGTTATTTATAAAAACGGCAAAAAAAACACGTTTGGTGTATGGGAGCTACCTTAAATACACATTTTATTCTGTTTTTTAGTATTTGTCGTTATAGCGGCAACAGAAATACATCATCTGTGAATTTTTAGCTATCTAACTATAACGGATCATGAGATACAGCCTGGTGATAGATGGACAAATAGACAGACGGATAACGGAATTTAAGTAATAGAGTCCCGTTTTATTCTTTGTGTACGGAACCCTAAAAAAAAGATTTTTATGTTTCTTAAAACAACATTATGTCCATCAGCCATAGTACAAAATATCTTCACCATTAAAGAATTAATATCCATAGAAGACAAGGCAAAGCATCAATCAAAATTGTTTCAAACTTTTACAAACAAAGGGCTGTAATCATTCACTGGACATGTTGTCCCCGTCCTCTCTGGACTCCACTACAAAAAAGTATTATTTATCCTTTCTCGTAAGGGACACGAAATATGGAACACGTGCAACATAATTTAATCATGAGTGCCTTGTTTCTTCAGAGATTTATTTTAATGTTTTCTCAAAGTACTCAACTGACCTTAACTCGAAGCTGACAAAGAAAACTGAAACACAAAAGGCAGTGTACGGAACCGTACATTATTTTACTGACTTACGCGCCTACACGCACAGTATTTGTACCTAGTTTATTGCATATAATATGTTAAAATATATTTAAACAAATCAGTGGTTAACGAACATGTTTCGCTGACCCCAAATAAATCGGGTAAGGGCAGAAGAATGATGAGTGTTTAACGAAATTCACGGGGGAAATAAGGATCCCCTATACACAGAACTAACGAAACATAACCTGGAAGCAATATATATAATAATAATCATGTTAGCCTATTGCAGTCCACTGCTGGACATAAGCCTCGCCTACGGAGCGCCACAGCGCACGATCTTAGTCGGGAGCCGCGTGACGACTCCCGGCCACCGTAGGCGCGGGCCTGTGGCCGGTAGGTAATGAGTAGCTCACTGAATGATCAGGACCAGGCCCGTGCCGGACGGCGCGTACGTGCTCAAAGAGATGTCAGCATTTGAAGGGGCCCGTCAGGGCTGAAGCCTGCTGGATAATCGGGATTGTCCGAAAGGGTTTCCGCTACCCCGGAACATAAAGGGCTACGGAAGGAACATGGATGGGTTTCAGTCAGTAAGAGTCTGACACTCCCTTGCGTTCCACCCAGAGCGGGAGAAGTCATTGAATGATTTCCCAAAAAAAGCGGACGATCTTCCGACGGTAACATATCAAAACATAGGCATAACATAAGACTAAGAACTGAAGACCATAGCAGGGAGATACAACTCTCCAATGCTAAATTAAATTGATCGTAGATGCATCTCGAACAATCATCTTGTAACTAAATATAAAGGTTTAGTAACATAGATATAAGATTAATTGCATCCATGGTGGGTTAGCACCATGGATGACGTAAATCATCCGAAATAAAGATTATTTTATATCTTCATACACATAGTACTTTGCGGAACAAATACCTTTCATTTACTTACATATACGTACAATGAGTGGCCTTACCGTTGTTCAAGCCCGTACCGTTTTAGAGAAAACACAATAGGTTGTATACGGAGCTCTGCACGGAAACAAGGTGTATCAATAATGTATAAGCGTAATTTACATTTAATGTTCAGGTTTTAAAATGTACTAGGGGGAAGGTGGGTTGGTTTGTATAGAATCGAACGTGCTGTGAATTAATTTATGTAGGTACTTGGAGTTTTCTCGTTACTTTATACTTGAATGGCTTCGTAAGGTCAGATGCTTTCAAGCTAACTTCTTCTTCTTCATAGCGTGTTGATGGCAATCTAAATGTCTTCAGCTACGTGTTTGGCACTGTCACTAGCGTCTATCAGTTCTTGTAACGTGCAGACGGCAAGACACGCAGGACATGATATTAAGCGTCCCATCGTTTGTGGAACAACACCACATTTACACTCCAAGGTGGAGTTGTCTATGTATACCCACCTGAGCAGGTTTTTTTGCCTCGGCCAACCTGAGTCCGGAGTCTGTTTAAAGACTTCCAGGTTGGCCAAGGCAAGTTGCGTCCTTTTTTTTTTTTTTTTTTTTAAGGCTGGGAAATCATCCAATGACTGCTCCCGCTCTGGGTGGAGCGGAAGGGAGTGTCAGACTCTTACTGACTAAAACCCATCCATGTTCCTTCCGTAGCCCTTTATGTTCCGGGGTAGCGGTAACCCTTTCGGACAATCCCGCTTACCCGGCAGGCTTGGCCCTGAGGGGCCCCTTCATATGCTGACATCTCTTTGAGGCGCGCGTGGAACATATACGCGCCGTCCGGCACGGGTCTGGTGCTGATCGGACGGTGAGTCACCCATTACTCACCGTCCGCAGGCCCGCGCCTACGGTGGCCGGGAGTCGTCACGTGGCTAAGTTGCGTCCTGGAGGGAGACTTTTAGCAGGTGGAATGAATGAAGCTAATACGTGGACCATCTTTTTTTTAGTTATCTGTTGGATAAAAAGGATTAATTGCAAAAAAGGAATGGATACCATTGTCAGCTGCACAATATGGTCACCGTTTTTGTACAAATTATCGTTGAGAGAGATAAATTAGCCATAACGGAAACACTATTAGAGTGTTAAATATGCGGTGATACCGTGAAAATACCAACGAGTTTAGCAGGTGTTACGATAATTTATACCAATCAATTATTCTCCCTGGCCTTTTCCCAGCTATGTTGGTGTCGGCTTTCAGTCTAACCGGATGCAGAACCAGTTGGACTGAGATGGAAGGACAATATTTTACATGGAGCGACCTTACCTCTACATCCCAGTAACTGAGTAATAGGATGCCCATGGTAAGACTGGGTTTTGGGCTTCTGACGAGTCGTAACGACTGTCGAAGATCCACGAATGACAGCGGGACCGACGGTTTAACTTGCTTTCCGAGGCATGGAGTGGTCTTTTTGTTTTGAGGGTGGAAAGTCATCCAATAAACCCTCCCGCTGAGTGTCAGACTCTTACTGACTAAAACCTATGCATGTTCCTTCCTTAGACCTTTATGTTCCGGGGTAGCGGGAACCCGCCTGTGTGACTGTGTGTGACTGCCTCCCATTCCTCTCGCTCCGGACCATGGCTTGTACCAGGGCCGGACGCGAGATGTCGCCGCCGCCACCAATTGCCTCTACGAGGAAAAGGCGGTGAGCCGCCCAAGCTTGTCACGGAGAGGTCTTGGTATGTAAAGATGGTCACCTTTTCACGGACCAATAGCTTAAACTGATCGTTCTGATTGACTTACACGCAAACGTATTCACTTAACTACAACCAGCATCAAGAGCTGAAACTATTAGACCGCGTCCTAAAATCCAATCAGTGGACATAATTAATACCTCATCCATCCGACTCCCAAACCTTCCTATTCCTATAATCGAAGATGCCTGATATTGTACGATTAGACGTGAAGACTTCGGCAACAGCTTAGCGTGTTCTCTAAGGTGCTCAGATAAATTGATTTTGCGGTACCAATTTATTGCTCATGTGTTGTATACTAAAGTAATGTTACTCCTAGGAAATTGAAACTACTGGCGTTAGTTTCGAACTTGCTAACAAGTTTCAAAAATGGATTAGGAATCGAAGAAAAAGTTATATTGCAAAAAAATAGCTGTGCTGCTAAAGATTCCCAGACAAAAAGTATCTGCACATTATAAAGCGGGAGGAAACGCCCGGGTGTCACCATTGCGAGGATTGCCCAAAAGACACGGTGATGCATACGGTGGAGATCTGCCTCGTTTCTGCGGAGCACCGCCGTGTTCTCGTAAAGGCGATTGGCGGCGGCGCCGGCGGCGACCTCTCGCGTCCGGCACTGGTGCTAGTCGAGTTGCAAAAGCATAGCATTATCAGCCTATAATGTTGCCATAACTGAGACGCAGGCTTCCTTTCTGTGAGAGGGTGGGGGTGATAATCCACCACGCGAGTCCAGTGCGGGTTGGTAGATGCCACATGTCTTCAAATTTTTGGTTTTGCCGGTTTCCTCACGATGTTTTCCTTCGCCGTATTGAGAGCAGTGGTGATGACGTTAAATACACAAAGTAAAGCGCCAGAGCGGGTTTGAACTCACGACCTACAACTCATAATCCGGGATCAATACTACTGGGCGACCACTGCCCTTCATCTCAATCTTTGCGCTTAATTTTATAAAAATCTGTTATGTCGAATCAGTTCGTTCAGTCGTTAGTCCAGTAGAGATATAATATTTTTACCACTTATCCTTCGATAATTCTAAAGTTTTTTATTTTCACTGAGTGGAAACCCATAATATGCATTTGTTGAAACTTTTGACTGGTAGCAGAGATTATTATTACGAATATGTAGGCGCAAATTTATAAACTTAAATTCAATATGTCGCTAATCGCAAAGTAAAAATACAATAACTTGTGCAGCATATTACTTAGTTGTTAGAACTTTTGCTGAAAGGTATAACTAATCCCCATAAGTATATAAGAAATTATTTGAAAACTTAAATTTTTTATTGAATGAGTTACGTGACATTTTCAGATTTCCATTGTTCCACAGTACCTACCTGTTAGCATTTTCACTATTATGTACATTAGATAGTACTAATAAAAAAACAGTATTGTATTTTAATTTAAATTTTCTAATATTGATATAACACGAAATAATAGGAAATACCTACTTTATACCTATTGCATAACTCTAACCTGTTAGCATTTTTGTACATAGCATTGAATTCACTAAAGGTATCCACTCAGTGAAAATAAAAAACTTTAGAATTATCAAAGGGCATATTCTTTTGGCTACTGGACTACGTTCAGGGTCTTATCAAACTTTCAAATTTAGAATAAGTATAGTATCTATTTAGTAATGATTTCCTTTCTATCTTTTAAGGACATTATAAAACCAAATATTTGCCAAGATAGTCTAATGCGTATAATAAGAAATAATGTAACTGGCACAAAACGGACAATGAGTCACTTTATTCTATTTTTCTTTTTAAACCACTAACAGAGACACAATAATGAAAACATTTGAAACTGTTGTTGGAGTTGAAAGCATTATTCTTTCATTGTATACTTTTACATAAAAATGGCATTTTTTTTAAAGTCTGTGGTAGAAAGGTTTGTAAGGTTTATTTTACTTATTTTTCCATACATGGCAACTCCAGAAAGAAACAATAAAAGGTTTTGGTTTTGTACCATTTTGTAATAATTACACCAAAGTTTATTTCTTTGTACAGATAATATTTAGGTACATAATTTAATAGCTAACAGTCTAAAAATAAAACTCTTTTTTTTTTGAACGTGGGAAATCATCCAATGACTTTGTGTGGAGCGGATGTGTTGTGGAGCGCTGTTCCTACCTTAGCCCTTTATATTCCGGGGTAGCGGTAACCCTTTCGGACAATTCCGCTTACCCGGCAGGCTCGGCTCTAAGGGGCCTGCCTTCATATGCTGACATCTCTTTGAGGCGCGCGTGGAACATGTACGCGCCGTTCGGCACGGGCCTGGTGCTGATGGGACGGTGAGCTACATGATGGGACCCTTGATATCGTGTGCAAGTCCTGTTATCTGCAAGTTACAGGAACTGACACTAGTGATTTCGCCAAACAAATATACACATATGTTTAAAATACATACAAATATCCCCAATAGACATTGAATATTATAAGTAACCAAGAACTATACAGAGAAATAAAACTATATTTGAATATAAACATTTTTAACACACCTGAAATAATAAAACCAGTCTTTATGCATGAAGAAAAGTATTAAAAAAGCGTAGGTGGTAAAATTTATTGACATACGCCCACGTTAGGTTACGCCGTCCCTTAGGGCTTGATCTCAAAGAGTACTTACCCAAGATGACGTCAATAAAGAATGGAAAGATGAAGCCATTTCGCAATATAAAACTTCAGAGGTATTTCAAGAAGTACTCAGACCAATTTAAAGAGAAGACAAAAGTAATGAAATG
Source organism: Hyppa rectilinea (assembly GCA_951799385.1). Lineage (NCBI taxonomy): Eukaryota > Metazoa > Arthropoda > Insecta > Lepidoptera > Noctuidae > Hyppa > Hyppa rectilinea. The sequence continues at coordinate 5,545,182 of OX637310.1, read as the reverse complement.
AAAAATATTTTTATGTTTTTTATTGAAACCCTGACAAAAGAAACATATCAATTTAATTATACACCCAAATAAATGAATAAAAAACAAAACAGATGCGGCGACAGTCATTTGTTAATTACAAAACTAATTTGTGAACAAATGAAAATAGGTAGCTAATACCTAGTAGTTAATTAATATTATTTGAGCGAGCGAATAGTAAACTAATGTTAATGACCAAAACGAATAATTGAGTAACAGCTAATAAGGGGTGATAATAATTATTTTGTATAATTAAGCAAACAACTTTGAAGCAAAAAAAAAGTAGTTTAGGGATGACAGATTTAACTGTGATCATCAGTCTTTGGAACCCAATGCCAATTTATATGGTACTAGCTTTAGCAAGCGGCTTCGCCCGCGTGTATGTAGGAAATTATCTCACGGGAACCGTACAGTATTCCGGGGTAAAAAGTATTCCAGAATATAAACTATCTTTGTGCCAAGTTTCATCCAGATCCGTTAAGTACTTTTTGAGTTTATTCGTTACAAACATACTTACATACAAATCTTTCCTTTTATAATATTAAGTATAAAATATAGATTGGTGCTACAAAAAAGAAATTATTAATCATTATCTCGGTAGGTCCCTTTCTAGCCATATTATCTGTTACATAGTATATCCATCGTTTCTTTGGTGTTCCGTTACTCTTACAGCCAGATATTTAATTGTGATAATAGTATTTAAAGCAACAGTGGTGGCCCTTTGGTAACGGCCCTAAGTTGTGGGTACGAACACAGGTAGATTACTTTATGTAAAATATTTCCTAACCCGTTTCAATCACTTCGGATTCGATTTCGAAAATTGTTGATCGAACAATTCGCTATCTGAGCGATTCAGATTGTCAAAAACGTCAATAGTGAATGCGTTTGTGTAGGAATTTTGATCAAGTTTCATTACAAAATTTGACATTGTTTAGCACATAGCGATCGAAAACGATTGATCACGTGACATATTTCGAATGGCGTGTGCCAATTCCATTCATTTCGGATTTATTTAATTTCGTTATCTTTAGTGAAAATGTGACTGTGTCTAGGTGAATGAAACCATCGTGAAGAAGTTGACATGTCCTAGAACCAAAAATTCGAAAGTTCGATGGTTGGTAGATAGTAGAATCTACCAACCAGCACTAACCCGTGTGATGGATTATGGCCCGCTCATTCTCTCAGAAAGGAGGCTTGAACCCCAGCCTTGGAAACATCATAGGCCGATTATGCAATAGTATTTAATGATTTAGTAGGTAATAATTCATGTCATTCTGAATGTTCGGATCGTAATGGCCGTGTCTACAAAAAAGAAGTTTTAGAACCAGCGCAAAATAATAGGGACTCCCGAAGTTTCTTCGAAAGGGTTGAATTGAATACTACATTGAAAGGATAATCTTGTCAGCGAGGCGACCGAATCAGGCTGTAGAACCCATCTATCTGTAGTTTGTTTTTCGCCTCTCCGCTTTCTAAAGACGATGAAAACTGCTTATCATATTAAAACATTTCGGTGTTAAAACCCTAGTTGGGTTTTAACACCGAAATGTTTTAATATTTCATTAGATTTTAGAAAATACTAGAATTTTAGTTTATCGTTTTCAGTAATAAAAGCAAGTTAGTGAGCATAAATTACGTTTCTGCCTAGCCTTAATACGATTAGGATACAAAAACAAAAAAGTAGGAGTAGCCGTGGGCCCCAAACTAAGCACAGCCTATATCCTACTTGTCACCCATCCAGGCAAGCGTAGCTTAACCGAAAACCCCACTTTAACCATTCTACTAACGCTACTGGTTGGTTGTAGAAAAAAATCGTGTGACAAAAAAAAATACAACACTTTTATTTTTTGACCTCGATAAATAAATTCCCCAGATAAATCTTTTATCTCAATAAGTGCTAACGCTCACAAAAAAGTACCAAATTGACCTTTAAGCTTCACATTCACCTGTGATCCAACACAAATCACCTCATTCAAGTACAATCGAGTCTATTGTCAGTCATTTGTGGGACGATCTCGGGTTAACAACGAATGTCCGTGTGTCCGGCTTTTATTCAATTTAGTACACGGAACGTAATGATACGGGGGACAAAGACTTGTTCTTTGTGAACTGATAAAAGGAGCTGTGATATGTGTTTCGAACGTCATTATTGTGTCTTGGAAATAGCGATTTTTGTTCCAATTTTTGAAACTAGACTAAGGGCGGATTTCACCAATGTAACTGAACATATAAACCCTGTTTTACTGATTCCTAAGACACATACACCTAGTTTAGGAGTCAGGGAATAAAAACTATTGTGACCTAGTTATAAGCCTTTATGCCCTACATTTTTAGTTCCTGTACTGTGATGGCTTTTGGTGAAATAAATTTTGGTGAATTTATTTTTATTTATTTTAGAGCTGTCACTGTCATTATTTGCTATGAAATATCGCGGTTTAGATGTGTTGATCGTGTTCATTGGTGAAATTGGCTTCTTAGTGTCAGAGTTACGTCACTGCCTACGATTTCCTAACTGTTTGGAGGCGTTTATTCTGAAAAGAATGTTAAATAATGTCCAATAAATATTTTCTAGGAAGCAAAATGTTATGTTACTAGCCGCTGCAAACAGCTTCGCGTGTGTGGATGTCGGAAGTTATCCCACGGGAACGTATACTATCGGGATAATTTTTTTTATTTAATCTAGGTCATAAACTACCTTTTTTTTTTTAAGGCTGGGAAATCATCCAATGACTGCTCCCGCTCTGGGTGGAGCGGAAGGGAGTGTCAGACTCTTACTGACTAAAACCCATCCATGTTCCTTCCATCTCGTTACCATAACACAAGCATTAGGTTGCTTAGCTTGGGACGATATGGCGTTGTGTGGAATGTCCAAGGATATTATTATTATTATTATTATAGCCCTTTATGTTCCGGGGTAGCGGTAACCCTTTCGGACAATCCCGCTTACCCGGCAGGCTTGGCCCTGAGGGGCCCCTTCATATGCTGACATCTCTTAGAGGCGCGCGTGGAACATATACGCGCCGTCCGGCACGGGTCTGGTGCTAATCGGACGGTGAGTCACCCATTACTCACCGTCCGCAGGCCCGCGCCTACGGTGGCCGGGAGTCGTCACGTGGCTCCCGACGCCCGGGATAAACTACCTCTGCGCCAAATTTAATCTATATCCGTTCAGCCATTTGAGCATGAAGGACGGATCAACATACAAACTCACTCACAAACTTTCGCCTTTATAATATTAGTGTGATTCATTGTCATAGTGGTATTTAAACTCCGCAATCCTATGGATAGTGATGAGGTTTATCCAAAAATATATTTAGTAAGTCGATTACCCGAAATACATTTTGTTCACAACTAGATTTCTCTCGGGAGCAGACGCAGACAGGTTCTCAATGTGTAACGAACGGTGACCCATCCATAGACTAACCTTGGCAAGCGCTGTTTAACCTCACAAATCTATCGATCATTTCTGCTTTAGCCATGTACCACTCTGTTGGTAAAACTATAATATATGTTACGTAAGACGTTGAAATGTTCACGAGAACATTTTTGTTTCGTCGATCGATACCCGTTTCGACACAAATGTAGCAAATATTGTAACCGTATGTACAGAAAGTATTATGTTAACCCTCTGTCTAGGCTCGAATTTAGATGTAGGCTTGCCCGTCGATATTTTAGCCCGGTTAACTTTAAATCATGAATGTTTATGCACTGGGAAATCTCGAATGAAAGTAGATACTCTTGTGAGTGTCGTAAAAGATTAAAAACCGGCCAAGTGCGAGTCAGACAGGCGCACGAAGGGTTCCGTATCTTTAAAAACACGGCAGAAAAATGACGTTTGTTGTATGGGAGCTCCGTTTTAGGATTTGTTATAACTTCTAACTCCCACCTCTCCTTCCTTCTCTCTCCTTTTTCTAACTTCTTCTCTACTTATAACTTCTTCTGTTGCCGCTATAACAGCGGCAACAGAAGTACCATCATCTGTGAAAATTTCAACTGACTAACTATCACGGTTCATGAGATACGGCCTGGTGATAGATAGATAGACAGGCAGACAGACGGACGGATGGACGGACAGCGGAGTCTTAGTAATAGGGTCCTGTACGGAACCCTTGAACAGCCTATTTGATGGATAATTGAATCCATCAGGTATGCTTTATTATCTTCTAGTGGTCACCGATTAAATAATACGTCGCGTAGAGTGAAAATCCTTCTATGCTATTGGGCAAGCTTGCAGATTATGACTAATTAAATAAATACATAAAAATACAACTTTTTCATCATTGGCGGATACTGTGGAAACCATGTGCTACTATAATAATTTCTTTTTCTTTAAGCCCAGTTACGCACGGGCGGTGTTTCCAGCGGCGATTTTTTGTCGTGCAAATGTGTGTTTTTTTCGAGTTGGGATGGATTAGATCGGATTTTCAACTCTCGATTCAACACGTGGAGTTGGAAGTCCAGTGCACGATAAAATCCTGTAATTTTATGCGATTGTGGGCTTAATTCGTCATCAGCTCCTCTCATCTAATTAAACACACGATCCAGTTGTTACAACTATGTATTTGAACTTTTTAAACTTTTTAATTTATATCTGGAATTTTTATGGTGTAGGCCAGCTGCACATCAAGTTACCCCAATATTTCAAATTTCGTTGATAAATTTTCAAATAGATAAGGTTCATGTTCAATCGGGCATATTTGACAGTTTGTGAAAGCATGATTTACAGAGGCCAGCACATCAAGCTACTCCTATCTGTCAATTATCTGTGAAAGATTTTGAACTTTATTACAAAACAATAAGGTTTATGTTTAGTTGGGAATATTTGACAGTTTGTGATAACGTGATGTACAGGGGCCAGCAAATCAAACTACCCCAATCTGTTAATTTTTTGTATAGATTTTCATGTTGATTACAAAAAAAAAAGGTTTTATAGGAATATTTGACAGTCCGTGATAGCTTGGCGTCTGTACTTAAAACTAATTTGCATGCCTTAAACTAGCAAAATATGGACTGTGCATAAACTACAAATTAAATCAACACCTAAAACCTGTATTTTCTGCAAATAAATGATTCTTATTCTTATGAATAGACGAATAAAAGCATTAGAGCTCAGTTGAAATCAGTCTAGATTTGCAGCCTTCATTAAGCTTAATAATAAACACTAAATCTATCACTTTACAGACCAAAATATCTTAACATTAAGGTCTCAAACTTAATTACAGAGCTGTCATTACGTAAGTACGACTTCATTGCTCTCAAGATTATAATTTATAGTCTGTCTTAGATTCTAGACACGCCTTAATGATCGGCAGTCATTTGAGATTTACCCTAATTAAGGCCAAATGTATTGATTTCACAAGAGAGTTTGGGGTTTTGTTTAGTATTGTTTCTCAGTTGATTGAATACTACCTTTCATAATTAATTAGTATAACAATGATTTTCAGATTACTTTACACCACCGCGGCGGCGCGTGAGTCGATGTCGACGGAACAGAATGTTGCTATTTCAAAAATCGTATTTATATAAACACAAGCTTTTGCCCGCGACTTCTATCGTGTGGAGTTCAGTTATATCACAATATCGGGAAATATTTTTGAGGCAAAAAGTCTACGTCCTTGCCCATGATGCAATCTATTTTATTGAAATCCGTTAAGTGGATTAGGCGTGAAAATGTAACATACAGACAGACAGACCGAAGAATTAAGAACTAAGTTATGTATTTCTTTTATTTATTATTTTGTTACTAGCTTCTGCCCGCGACTTCGTACGCGGACCCTGTTGCTTATGCCAGCGACAACGGGGTCGCCATTTATGTTATTTTTTATCATTTTTTCCATTTAAATCTTTTATCACACTGAGCTTTAGTTTTATTTCATTCCAACAACCACCAAAACATACAGTCCATTTGTCATCGTTTTCATTTTGGCAACCGCATTATTATATTCCCCACTTGTCTCTAGAGACCTAGAAGTCAATGCGTAGATACGGTTGGAACTCAAGCACAATTCTCTATCCGTGAACGTCTCCAACTCGCGAGACAATACATGACGTTCACGATCAGCGGTCAGTCGCACATCACGTGCCCCACTTGTCTCTAGAGACCTAGAAGTCGATGCGTAGATACGCTTGGAACTAAAGCGTAATTCTCTTTCCGTGAACGTCTCTGACTCGCGAGACAATACATGACGTTCACGATCAGCGGTCAGTCGCGCATCATATTCTTCACTGGTCTCTAGAGACCTAATGAATACGCTGAGAACGCAGGCGTGCTTCGCGACCCGAAGAGGTTTCCACGGAGCGAGTAGCAGCTTAATGTTCTCGAACAGCATCAAGTCTCTCCTGACGCTCTTCGGTAGATTCTTGGGATCTTATGATCCTCAATCTTTTAGTTCCTCTTTCTAGGCATGGTCATAGTTTCATTGTGAAGATACCTGATCAATAAAAATCTAAATTAAAATGACTGCTCCCCTGCGTTACCGGGTAGGCTACCGTGTCACGAAGATAAATGGAAAAGGAAATTAAACACTCAATCAACATAAGCCCGAAGGCATATTCATACGATAAAATAAAAAATAAAATAGGAGTTTTGGCCAGTAGAGTCAAATTTTCAATGATATACCATCGTCATCGAAAATCAGTCCTAAACTGTTAACGCCTTCACCGCGTGCAGGTACTCCCAGTTTATGTTATTTTATAGTTAAACAGTAAAATTAGTGATAGCTTTGATTTCCACATCAGATGTTCCTGATCTTCGATTTTTATAAGTCAACAGGAAATGCCTATCATATTGAACAACTTTTGCTAAGACGTCATTCCTATATATGTTACAGTGTAGCTGGGCTCTTGGAGTTCCACATCAGGTGTTCCAGATCTTGAAATTTATTCTCTCAGCAGAAAATGCTAATCACGTGGAACAATTTTTGCTAAGGTATCATTTTTGTATCTCTTATAGTTTACCTGGTCTGTTGCGGTTCTGCATCAGGTGTTCAAGTTTCCAAGATAAATTATAGCCTATATGTTGCCCAGACTTAATACCTATACAACAAAAAAAAAATCATTCCAATCCGTCCAGTAGTTCCGAAGATTAGCGTGTACAAACAAACAGACAAACAGACAAACAGACAAACAGACATACAGACAAACAGACAAACAGACATACAGACAAACAGACAATTTTTTTTTTTTGGAATCGTGCTCTATTACTGTTTCTAAACCCCCCTCAATTATTATTTTTTTAATATATTCAATGTACAGACACAGTTTTTTTACTGTTTTATTATATGTATAGATTTTTATCTCACTGTATGAAAATAACGAAAGAGAATTGTAGTTTATCTGAGCCGATTGACATCAATACGTCAACGCCGGCTGACGCTGAAAACCAGCGCTGTGATCTGAATCGCATACGGTCGCTACGTTGTGCTGAGCGATGACCATTTTGCGTGGAAGTGACGCATATTTTACCTCAACGTCTTGTTCTTTTGTATTTCTTTCCTTGCGGTATGTTTGCCGCAAATAAACATATGTTCTTTCTTTTATAATGAAGTCTTTACTTTTTTTGTACATATCTACTGAATTATTACATTAAATGGATGAAAGGTATCTAGTTTGATTTTCGTTTCTTAAAAGAACATAAACGAAGAAAACGAAGTGACTAAGGATCGTTTCCGGTGGTGTTTTGTACATTCTGCCAAAAACTGTCGTGAGTTTACGACAGTTTTTCCATGGATGTTATGTGTGTACTCCTATTTTAATAGTTTATTGGTGAAATTATTAGGTACGTTTTACGTGATAGCATGGGAATGCAAATATACAATAGATAGATATGTGCCATCATTTGGTCATCGCAAGTTTGCAGTCATAATTTTATCTGCTCAAAAACTTGTCGCTATTCGTTAACACAAATGACAAAGTTGATTGAAATTACCTAACAATCCATAAATGTAATTTTCGAATACCGTCTCTGCACATCTGTAGGTACTCTAAATTACTTAAGTTCCATTTTATATTTTATTTCTCTACTTTAGTGATTTGTAATCTTTGAGAAATAAAGAAATTTAAACCGTAATTTGTGTAGATGCTTCGTTTAATAAAATCAAATGTAAGTTTTGGGCCTAAATACCCGCCACAAAGTCTCTATAACAAAGAAAATTATATCTAAATAAAGCGCCATTTTATTCAAGCTTAAATAGGTTACCTTAACTACGCACGATTTTCTGGCAACTTTTCTTTGTTACAAGTTTTTTTTTAATCAATCAATTCAAATTGTATAAAAGCCTACACAAACTTATAGTATAATATAAAGGTGCTCGAACTCAAAATGTGTTCTCAATTTAACTTAAATTTCTTAATAATTACTTGGCATTGTTTGCCTACTGATCTGTTTGATTAAGAAATTGAGGGAGCCTTTGTTTGTACTAGAATTACCTAGATAAAATTGGGACGAACGAAACTTTTGCACTTAACTTTTATCTTTGACAAAACCTAGTACCTATTTGGCACTAAGCGAAGTCCTAAACAAATAAAAGTCTGCTAATAAAGAGATTGGTTAACCTCATTGGCAAATACATTACCAATAATTACTTTTTGTTAGTTTTGGGAAAAAAACTAGTCAGCTCTGTATCACATTATTGCGTAAATATCGTTGCGCCTTAGAAAAAATAATGATATTATATTACATTCATTGCAGCATTGCAGAATATGGAAAAGAAAAACATTGGGCTATGGGTTTCGATGGCTAAATGTACAGTTTTTTTCTTGTCGTATCGTATCGTATCGTTACAAAAAAAAGTGTTTAGACATTTTTATAGATAACTAGCTTCCGCCCGCGACTTCATCCGCATAATAATTATGTCGACAAATTATACACATAAACCTTCTTCTTGAATCACTCTATCTATTAAAAAAAACTGCATCTGAATCCGATGCGTAGTTTTAAAGATTTAAGTATGCATAGGGATATAGGGACAGAGAAAGCGACTTTGTTTTATACTATGTAGTGATTTTCTACAAATCTATCAAATCTACAATTTGTGTCCGAACTAATCTATACATAGGTATAATAAAATTGTAGAAAAGCCGTGTGTGTACAATGGAAATAAATAAAAAAAAAGTAGCAGGGGTTGTTATTATATCGATGCCGAACCCGAAATTGTAATTATATTTTTTTTTGTCTGTTTGTCGGTTTGTCTGTGTGTTTGTGCACGCTAATATCAGAAACGGCTTATTCGATTTTGATGCGGTTTTCAATAATATATTGGAGTAAGCTTCACTTAACATTTAGTGCTTATTTCATGTCAATCGGTTCATAAATAAAAAAGTTATGTCAATTTAAAGAATCACGGTGAACATTTGTTAAGGTATTCTATCAGAAAACGTACACGCCTCGCGCCTGCGCGTCCGTGGCTATAAAAAGCGCGCTGAAAACCGCGCCGCTGGCCCCACAGTTCAGCAGTTCATGAAACGCCTCTCGAAACGTTTCTTTGACACTGCTATAGAGCACCGCAATCCCCTGATTGTGGCCGCCTCCCGATACACCCCGTCCCGCATCAGTAAGGTTCGCCGTCCACGGCATACCCTCATTGCCCCCGATGATGCCACCGCTCTCCTCCAGGAGAGCAACCTGGCCACCAGTACTGTTAGGAAACCTTACAGGCACAGATTTCCGTCGTTCCGTCCTCGCCGTCGAGGCCCGTCGCGACGACCCTGCACATCCCTTCCCCCCAACCCTTGCTCGAGCCAACCCGCGTTGCCGCTGAGCCAGTAGTTTTAAATACCCCGATCCAGCTGTCCCTTGCTGTCCTCCCCCAGCGACGCCCTAAGCTGAGTTCCGTACCCCACAAGGGGTGCCTTAGCGTGTAGTCGTTTAGTTTGTAAGTTTATTTTTTAAGCCCTGGCTGGAGGCTGCAATTCTTTTGTGGCATCCACAGGCAAGCCCGGTTAAGCAGTAGACAACTCTATGGTTGAACTGCAAGATGCCAATACCAAAAAAAAAACGCGCCGCTGCAATAAGGATTCAGATATTCGTAGCGAACGCACGTACCCTGGAGTAACTTGAACAGCTGATGCAGAACCGCAACAGACCAGCTAAACTATAAGAGATACAAAAATGGTACCATAGCAATAATTGTTCCACGTGATAAGCATTTTCTGCTGAGAGAAAGAGAGAATAAATTTGAAGATCTGGAACACCTGATGTGCAACTCCAAGAGCCCAGCTACATTATAACATATATAGGAATGAAGTCTTAGCAAAAGTTGTTCAGCCTGATGAGCACTCTCTGTTGACTTAGAAAAATTGAAGATCTGGAACATCTGTTGTGGAATTCCAAGAGCCCAGCTACACTATAACATATATAGTAATGACGTTTTAGCAAAAGTTGTTCCACCTGATGAGCACTTTATGTTGACTTATAAAAATCGAAGATCTGGAACACCTGTTGTTGAACTCCAAGAGCCCAGCTATACCATAACACATATAGGAATGACGTCTTAGCTAAAGTTGTTCAGTCTGATGGTAATTTCCTATTGACTTAAAAAAATCGAAGAGCAGAAACATCAGATGAGGAAATCAAAGCTATCGCTAATTACACTGTATAATATTATAAAATAACATAAGCTGGGAGTACTTCCACGCAGTGAAGGCGGTAACAGTTTAGGACTGATTTTCGATGACGATGGTATATCATTAAAAATTTGACTCTACTGGCCAAAACACCCATTTATTTTTCCTCTGGGCTTATGTTATTTGAATTTTTAATTTCTTTTTCATTTTATCTTCGTGACACGGTAGCCTTCCCGATACCGCAGGGGAACAGGCACTTAGATTTTAATTGATCAGGTGTCTTCACAATGAAACTATAACCATGCCTAAAAAGAGGTCAAATCTTTCCCAATGTTCCAAAGGATCTAAAAGATTGAAGAACATAAGATCCCAAGAATCTACCAAAGAGCGTCAAGAGAGACTTGATGTTCTTCGAAAACATCCGGCTGCAACTCGCTCCGTGGAAACCTCTTCGGATCGCGAAACACGCCTGCGTTCTCAGCGTATTTACGCATCTACATCCAGGTCTCTAGAGACCAGTGAAGAATATGATGCGCTACTGACCGCTGATCGTGAACGTCATGCATTGTCCCACCCCGTTGTCGCTGGTATAAGCAACAGGATCCGCGTACGAAGTCGCGGGCAGAAGCTAGTTTTATGATAAAATTCACCGTTTTGCAGGAAATCGCGAAAAACCCGTTTTTGTGACCTTGGACCCCGAGTAATATTTCTAGGTATCGGATCGATATTTTTGTAAAAAAGTAATTTTAACGTCTTATGGCAAAAATAGGGTTTTTAGATTTTTCGTCCGTTTGTCTGTATGTATGTTCCGGATGGGCACAAAAACGGCTGAACCGATTTGGATGAAGTTTGGCATACAAATAATGTATATCCTCGAGTACCACGTAAGGTTTTTTTAATCCCTATGGTACATGGGAAGGGTTTAACTTGAAAATAAATTAAAATTTATTGATTGATTGATAGTACTTTTCCGTAGGGTTTTATTTCAACATCCACGAGGGCGGAGCCTTGAAGAAAAGCTAGTTTCATATAAAAGCGAAAATTTCATTCCAGAAGTATCTAGGATCACGCTCTTAACACGTTCAAAATTACCTTTGGGGCTTATAATACGCCCAGTTGTTCTTGTTCTTTTTATACATTTATTTTGCTCCTATATTTTGACATCCAATTTATTTCTCTACTCAATTATAGGACACGAGGTCCGTGTGCCAGATTATGTATGTCAGAACCAATAAGTTAATAAGAATCATTTCTCCGTCGCATTTGGTAATCAATACTTACACACGAGTAAAGCTGCGAACAAAATGGATTCAGTCAATTATAAGCCGTAAGGAATGAAGTTATATTCTCATATTTATCGTCAAGAATATTATATAGTGTTTATTGAATAGGAAAGATACGCCCGAAAATAAGCGTGACATTTGATAACAGGCTGAGACATGGTGTCTTCAATTTCTACATTTGTCATTTGTAATTTTTATGGTGTACATAAGAAAGAGTATTTTATCTACACACATCAAAAGTGTCTAGGGATCAACATATATTTTTGCAATAACTTTTCTCTTGATTGATATTAATTTAAATTTTCTTTAAGGATTCATCAAATAAAGTGTTTTCGTTTGTCACAGTAACGATAAACCAAGTCACCTTTGCATTAATAAAGAAATTTGCCATTTTCCTAATAAAGGGATTTTTGACATTTGAACCACTAACATTAAAGTTCGAAAAAAAGACTGAAATAACAGTTTTCTTTAAAATTTTATTGGGTAACTTAAACAATTAATAATCCGTGTTTCTACCGCGAACACTAACAACACAAGAACATCGGTTTGGCATACTCAAAATGAGTTCATCCAAATCACGCTGTGGAATGGCCGCCCATGTTCGTTGCAACAACAAAAAAAGGTGTTATCAGTCGACTTTGGACACGTTACCGAAGCACTGGTACCGTGGCTGAGCGCCATGAAGGACGGTATCGCTGCACCACACGGAGACAAGACCGATACATTCAAATCTTAACTCGAAGAGCTCCAACAATAACCGCCATGATGTTAGCCGTGAGGCTTCATCACTCTTCAGGGAACTTAATTAGCGACCAAACAGTCAGAAACCGCTTGCATGAAGTGAACCTTCATTCCCGAAGACCGCTACGGGTACCACCTATAGCAATGCACAATCGTAGGATTCGATATCAATGGGCTCTTGAACACAGAAATTGGGCAGAAGAACAATGGCGTTTCGTGTGCTTTTCTGATGAGTCTCGTTTTGGTATGAGACCGGATACAAGACGTATACGACACTGGAGAACCCCTGGACGCCAACAGCGATTAAAATCCTGCCAGGAAGTCCATCCTTATAGTGGTGGAACCATCATGGTATGGGCGGGTATTTGGATCGGCGGAAGAACTGAGTTGATTTGGATCAGAGGCAACCTCAACGCTCAAATTTATGCTGAGACGATTGTATCTGACGTCATCGTTCCTCTACAAGTGCAAATCGGTCCCTTATTTCAGTTAATGCATGATAATGCACGACCGCACACCGCAAGAGTTGTAAGACAGACTCTCGCCGCAGCTAACATCAATGTCCTGCCCTGGCCTGCTCAGTCGCCAGACTTGAACCCGATTGAGCATGCATGGGATATGCTACAGAGAAGAGCTCTGCCGAATATGGAGGGTATCCAGTTGCAAGAAGACCTTTTTTTGTTGTTGCAACGAACATGGGCGGCCATTCCACAGCGTGATTTGGATGAACTCATTTTGAGTATGCCAAACCGATGTTCTTGTGTTGTTAGTGTTCGCGGTAGAAACACGGATTATTAATTGTTTAAGTTACCCAATAAAATTTTAAAGAAAACTGTTATTTCAGTCTTTTTTTCGAACTTTAATGTTAGTGGTTCAAATGTCAAAAATCCCTTTATTAGGAAAATGGCAAATTTCTTTATTAATGCAAAGGTGACTTGGTTTATCGTTACTGTGACAAACGAAAACACTTTATTTGATGAATCCTTAAAGAAAATTTAAATTAATATCAATCAAGAGAAAAGTTATTGCAAAAATATATGTTGATCCCTAGACACTTTTGATGTGTGTATTTATACACGGAGATTTTGAATTCGCGAGATTTAAACTTTCAGGATATGAGAGTACTCATGACTATAGACAACTTTCACTATGGGACCAACTACTAAATAACGAAAAGAAATTCATTTGTTTCATAAATTTTTACCGATTAAATATTGCATTTCTTGTATTATTTCATTCCCATTTTTTTTTCGATATTTCAGAGTTGGTCTCATACTGAAATTTGCTCATAATCATGGGTTTTTTTTTCACGCCCTGAAAGATTAACAGAGAATCAAAAATTACCGTGTATAAAAGTAAAAAAGTGCACTGAAAAATCTTTTAAGACACAAAGAAAAAACAGTTTTATGAAATTCAAAACTATTTCAGTGTGCGCACTCTAAGTGGTACTGTAACAAATCAGGATTGCTCGGACCATCTCTTAGCTTCAGAGGAACGACCACGTATATTTTCAGTACCTTCAACCAGACGTCAATAGTAACAACTGAACTATGAAAACCATCCTTACTGCTATGACATAAAGTCGTTGTCGAAGTCAAATTGTTACCGTGAAATATGCCAACTTTGCCAATCAATGTATCTTTGCCCTAAAAGAAATGTATAAGCAAATACGCTAATATAAGAAAAAAAAGTTGATTAACTTTCCACCCAAATAATAAATGTTGCCATTAAACTATTTTTTTTTCTTATAATTATTAGCGTATTTGCTTACAAACTTTTAGGACAATAATACCTTGATTGGCAAAGTTGGCATATTTCTCGGTACCTTATACTTGTGTCTAATTGTATTGTGTCTATCTCATGCACGTACAATTTAGGATCTTCATTTATAATGCGGGCATCTTGGGGATGGAATTCTCCTCACATAGGTACTTGGCTACTTCGAGTGCATATCTTCGTACCGGTGAAGAAATGTTCAGGTATTTCCCTATGCTAAGAGTATTGAGCGGGCTTAACTTGGGTCAGCTTGAAACAGATTTGCTACGTTGTGTCCAATAATGTTTAAAAGCTGCCGGTGATGTGAAAGGTCTAATGCTTGAGATCTTTTAGAATCTTTTGGTTGGAGGTATATGTTGGTTCGATTTCTATTAAATAATAATACCATTGATGGATTCCTATTTGCCCTGAATTCATCCAATGACGATGACTTAGACAATTGCATGATTTTATTTTATTTATAGGTATTTGGGAGATTTTAATAAATAAATGAATAAATGATTAAAAAACCAGAAAACCTATACTATATTACATGTTGTAAAAACAAAACAGACCTGCCTAACCATTCGCGAAAACAAAACGTGATGTTATATTACGTAATATAAATAATAAAACAAAGAAAACACTACACAAAAATTAAGTACAGAGGCCAGCACATCAAGTTACCACAATCTGTCAAATTTCTTTGATAGTATTTCAACTTTATTGCAAAGACATAAGGTTCATTTTTAATTGAGAAAATTTGACAGTTAGGGATAGCTTGATGTGCTGGCGTCTGTACACTGCGAATATTACCGTCTAAAAATAACAATCACACTATTTGTTCACTTTTATTTCACCGTACTTCTTCTTTCTTTGCTTTGTAAAAATAATTCAATTCCCAAGATGAACTACGTTACAGACCTACTATCAATAATATCTTAGTTCTAAAGAGATTCCTCTCATACGATGACAGAATATACCTCGTCTGATATATTTAATTATTCGCAGACCCTTTTTGTATCTTCTTTGTAGACAGGTCTAAGTAACTTTTTACGGGAATAAATGTAACAATATTTAGTTACGGTGTGTTCTTAGTAACTTATCTTTGTTGGAAACACTAAAGTGCTCTGTGATATACAGGGTGAAATTGAATTCATTAGTATTATTTTAATCGCGAAAAAAACAGCTGTTCCATATAGGTACCTATTATGCTCGCATAATATTATATGGAATCGATTTTTTTTTCAGTTTCGCGATTTAAATAAAGCTCATTAATTCATTTTCATCCTGTATTCAGATTTGTTGCCATAGTCAAAGTTGTTCATAATGATGAATGAGTATAATGACGATGTCATCCTATAGAATTCAATAACTTCTATGAAATTACAATTAATGTCTAGTCTTCATACAAGGGCAGTTTATCTCAAATAGAAACTCCTTCTGGATTAAATAAAGTTGCTTGAACCTGGGGCGACGAGTTTATCACAATATTAGCCGAACAAACATTTGATCGAATGATTAGAAAAATCGAGTTTGAAAGGCTTTGGCAGGGAGCCGCTCTGGTTTATCTGTTTTTGTCTGATCTTGCCATATACATGTAATAAAATGAAAGATTTTGAGGTAGATACCTAAATAGCTTTTGCCAGCGGCTTCGCCCGCGTGTATGTAGGTAATTATCTCACGGGAACCGTACATTTTTACGTTCGTTACGTACGTTCACGAAAAGTAGATTATATGCTATTCCAGACTATAATTTATCTTTGTGCCAAGTTTCATTCAGATCCGTTAAGTAGTTTTTGAGTTTATTCGTTACATACTTACATACAAAATATTTTCTCTTTATAATATTAGTATAGACATAAAACCAGTTATTTTATTATGAAACGATTAGTCTTCTATTCCATTAACGTCTTATTTTCCGTAAGTTAGACTATCGAGTCACAAACATAGTTAAGAAAAACCTAGGCAATTTATGAAATATCGAGAAAACTATCAAACTATACTACTGCCTGGTAGTGGGGTTCTTTAATATATCTATACGTAACCGTTTGACTCCGGACGAGAGCAATTTTTCGCCCAAGCTATGTTCGTCGAATCTTAGGCTTTTTTACCGTTTGTGCCGAGGACGATGTTTGGATACTTTTGTTATTTTCCTACAGAGATCGTTCGCAAGAGTTATGCATTTGTTTTTTGTGAAGAATTTGCTGGGACTTTCTCGCTTGGATGATTCTGTTCGGCCTAATTTCTGTTACTTTTGGAAATATTTTTTTTGTTTTTTTGTACAGGCAGGTTATGTAATTTAAAACGGCTAACATATCATCCGTGTTTATTTTTCGTTTGATCTTATGTAGAAAAAATATTAGTGAGTATTAGGGGTGGTTGACCTTTCCACAAGGGAACCTTTTATTGACTTTCGCTTAAAACAACTACGTAAACCAACCCTTTTATTCAAATAAACGCTGTCCTCAGGCCGTTCGCGCACCCCTAAAGAAACACGGAAGCCAAATTCGAATCCCGATTAATCGGCCCTTTGCTGTATACCTTGTTGTAACAACATTATACGGTATACCTTGTTGAAATTCCTCACACTGATGTCTGCGGAACGTATGTATTGGACGTGAAACGAATTTATTAATATAGTTGCTACGTATTTTTTATTTTAATATTTTTTTTCGGTGGCAAACTTTTTCGTTTATCCCTCGGGGGTGACGGAGGAAGAATATTAATACATCTCCAGGGAAGTGGATCAGTATTGATGTGACTTAACGTGTTATTCGGCGACGTTTTCTTTTGTTTTATTGTTTTCCTTTAAAGGAATCCGGTAAACGTGATAAGGGACCTAATCTTTTGTTTAGCCGTAATGATTTTAGCCCTATAGTGTAGAGACACTGTTGAACGTAACTTATGGATCACTTTAGAAAGGTTCTGGGCTTGCATCCAAGGGTTCCGTTGACCCTTGTCAGGGCCTAAACCTCTAGAAAGCTGTCACTTGTTAAGTTTTCCGGGCCGTGGTCGCTTTTCCTCTATTTTACATTTTCGCTTACCTATATCAAAATAAATTTAGCATCTTAATCTTGCCTCTTGGGTTTGGTGCTCTAACACCGAATAATCTAATATTATTTATGCGAGTAAAAACGGTCTTTGATGTCGGAATTCAATTGGTTGGTAATTACTTAATCGAGAAGCAATTTTGAGCATCAAGCTGCTAATTGCTGTGCTGAGGGCCCCAATAATTGTTGGGCATGTAATTACCAAATTGTTGGCGTCGTAAATTCTTCGCAAAAATTAGGTTGTTGTTAACACTCTCCTTCTTTGTTCGGAGTGTAATGTTATTAAGTCATTATAAGCCAATTTAGGGCGTTTTGTTATGTCAGTGCTATTAACGTTATAGTGTGCGTGTGTTTTTGAATGTTACCTATTTAATGCTAATAAGTAGAATCTTTCCGTTTGGAAGAATATAAACAATTCGAAGCAGACGATGGTCAAAGGAGAGATTTAGAAACCCTAGGTGTTATGGTGTGAGATTTTTTTTGAGTACAAATTGTGTATGAGCTACGAGTATGTATTTAGATGCCTAATAGTTTGTTTTAAAATCTTTAAAGTATCAGATCATGTAAGGGTGGTATTAAAACGGCTTTGACACATACCTACTATCTAAAGTTGCGAACACCAGCCCGTATTACATATTACTTACTATGTACAGTAACCAGCACATCATGTTACCATAAACTGTCAAATTGTCTCAACCGATTTTGAACTTTACACTCAACTAATTAAGGTTTAAAATCATTTGGAGAATTTTGACAGTTTGGTATAACTTGATGTGCTAGCGACCGTACATAACCTTAAAAAGAAATCAATAGCATCTCATTTCTATAACCTCTATCACACAAGTCCCTACAATTACACAGCTACTTCGGCCAGTAGGCATCTATTTCCAATAATCAGTTGTCTATTGTCCGTAGCACCCTGTATATCACAATCAGTCCATAATGACGGGCGATTCCCCTTATCAACAAGATCATTACTGAGGAGTAAGGGGGTATTGTGAAACTGATAAGGATCGGTCAATACCTTCTGGATGTGATTAGCAGTAATGACCTAGCAAATAATGTTACCTGTGTTGTGTTTATCAATTATATGGCTGTATGGACATAGCACAGCATTGCAAATGTAAGAAGGCACGCTCTTTTTTTTTAATTACGCTTGAGTCAATAATTATACAGTTAGTTTTTAATGTTGTAATTGGTATATTGGCGTGTGCCAGCTGACGTGTGGCAAATGATTGATTTTAATGTGATGTGTTTCGTAATGTTAATTACTTGTAGTACGATGAATGTTTAGAGTTAAGTTCTTCCAACTAAACAGACAGCTGTGCTGCTGGGGAGTTTGTTGCGTTACTTCTTCCCAGCTAAAGCACTAGGAAGTGGTGAAGGGTGGGCGTTTTTGGGGGACTGTCTTATGTAACTTTGACCTTCAAAAAGTGCTGATTTTCAGCCTAGTTTGAATAAATGACTTTTGATTTTGAATTATTAGCTGCTTCGCCCGCCTGGATGTCGGAAATTATTCCAAGGGAACGTACAGAGGCCAGCACATCAAGCTATCCCTAACTGTCAAATTTTCTCAATTCAAAATGAACCTTATGTCTTTGCAATAAAGTTGAAATACTATCAAAGAAATTTGACAGATTGTGGTAACTTGATGTGCTGACGTCTGTACTACAAGGATAAAAAGTGTCTATCAGTATTAAAACGTACTACCGGGATAAATAGTATCCTATGTGTTAATCCAGGTCATAAACTACCTCTGTGCCAAATTTCATCTAGATCCATTCAGCCGTTTGAGCGTGAACGACGGACAAACATATAAACTCACACTCTTTTGCCTATGAAGGCTATTATATTAGTGTGATTTTGTAATTTGTTTGTTTTGGCGATTTGACGATTGCTCCTTGTCAGTCAACAGCACATCAAGTTACCACAAGCTAGGGCACGCCACGATAGTGGCGGTAAGGCCCCTCTTTGAGGAGTGGCTAGAGAGGCGTCACGGCGCCCTCACCTTCCGCCTGACGCAGGTCCTCACCGGACATGGATGTTTCGGGAGGTTCCTGCACATCATCAGGCGGGAGGAAACGCCCGGGTGTCACCACTGCGAGGATCGCCCAGAGGACACGGTGGAGCACACGGTGCAAACCTGCCCCGCTTGGGCGGAGCACCGCCGTGTCCTCGTAGAGGCGATCGGCGGCGGCGACCTCTCGCGCCCGGCCCTGGTGCAAGCCATGGTCCGGGGCGAGAGGGAGTGGGAGGCAGTCACCTCCTTCTGCGAAAAAGTTATGCTCGCGAAGGAGGTGGCGGGATGGGAGAGAGAAAGGTCCTCCCGTCCCAGCCGCCGCGGGAGACGCTCCGGGCGTCGGGAGCCACGTGACGACTCCCGGCCACCGTAGGCGCGGGCCTGCGGGCGGTGAGTAATGGGTGACTCACCGTCCGATCAGCGCCAGACCCGTGCCGTACGGCGCGTATATGTTCCACGCGCGCCTCAAAGAGATGTCAGCATATGAAGGGGCCCCTCAGGGCCAAGCCTGCCGGGTAAGCGGGATTGTCCGAAAGGGTTACCGCTACCCCGGAACATAAAGGGCTACGGAAGGAACATGGATGGGTTTTAGTCAGTAAGAGTCTGACACTCCCTTCCGCTCCACCCAGAGCGGGAGCAGTCATTGGATGATTTCCCAGCCTTAAAAAAAAAAAAAAAAAAAGTTACCACAAGCTGTCAGATTTTCTCAATCGATTTTGAGCTTAACGAGCTTTTTTTTTTATTTTTATTTATCATTTATACAAATTATCACAGGATTCAAATTAAATAGCAACCAAAAACCACTAAGGTTTAAACTTGTGCTATCATGAGTCTATCTTAATATACAATGATGCATTTTAAGTACGCGTTATTTGTTATGCTTAAAATAATTTGTTTTTTTTTATTTATTTCAGTTTGGTATAAATTGATGGTCTGCCGACCGTACATAGCATACATGGGAGACTAATCTCTAATTCCCTATCATACTCTTTTTACTAATAAAAAGCCACATCTCGGGCATGTTTAAACGGCGGGGAAAAGTTTCATACAAAAAACTTTTTTACAAAACATAAAACCGACTTCCAAAACAAACACTACAAAGTGACAAATAATTTTGATTTCGGAAGTCGGTGTCTTCGGTTTTGTATTTTCATTTTTTGCCGCCGACTTCCGAAATCAAAATTATTTGTCACTTTGTAGTGTTTGTTTTGGAAGTCGGTTTTATTTTTTGTAAAAAAGTTTTAATTTTTCACTTTTTAGTTGTGGTACCTACCTACCTACACCACCCCCCCCTAAAATTTTAATACCACTACCTGGTATGTAAATTACAGTGACAGGAACTTATTAGAACATCGTCCACATATATTAAGTAGGTTTTTTTTTTATTTTTGTTGATTTTTCATAAACCGCTTATTCGATTTCGATAAAAATTTTATGGGACCATTTGGGAAGTGAAAGAATTTTTCAAATCGGTTGGCAAGCAACGGAGTTATGCGCGAACAAACATAAAAAAAAAAATACAAACATCCGAATTGAGAACCTCCTCCTTTTTGAAGTCGGTTAAAAACGAAAAAAAGACGAATGAAATTTATAGATGTTTTAACTTACGTGTTTTTTTCTTAACTTCCAAATCTCGCTTTCTACATTCTGTTATACTCTTGTACTCTCATACGATAAATGTATTTTCCGAAAGATAAAAAAAAAATATACTACTAAATATTCCACTCAGTATGAAAAAAGACTTGATTAATGTAGACTATATACTTGATTGATTTACTGTACAAACTTATATATTACGTTTGTATGGCAAAAAGTTGTGCAACGGTTAGTGGTACAAGACGAATCGATTATCTCAGTCGAGTGAGCGATTAGGTTAACAAGCTTGTAAGATTATTTTCGCCGCATTTGATGGACGGTAGGGTGGAAATGTCAGGGTGATATTATTATAGTAAATATATTGGAAAACTGTTTGCAGTGTAGCTGTTTCATGAGATGCGATTTTGTTGAAATCATATTATGTTATCTTATTTAGTTTTTTCTTTATTTTGTGACGCTTATTTTTCCCCTATTTGCTTTTGTGACTAGATTTTAGGGAAAACATTAAATCACGATAGTTTTAAATATGATTAAAAAAACCGCCTTCAGCGTCTACTAGACAGCTTATTTTCAACGATATAAAACTAGCTTTTGCCTGCGGCTTCGCTTGCGTTTATTTAGAAATTGAACTAACTTGAAAAGTTTCTATAATAATACTAGCTGACCCGACAGACGTTGTCCTGTCTTAACTATGATACCTTCCCTACCTACCTACCTACCTGCCTACCTACCCTACCTACCTAGCTACCTGCCTACCTACCCTACCTACCTAGTTACCTTACCTACCTAGCTACCTACCCTAGCTACCCTACCTACCCTAGCTACCTAGCTACCTGCCTACCTACCCTACCTACCTTGTTACCTTACCTACCTAGCTACCTACCCTACCTACCTACCTACCCTACCTACCTACCCTACCTACCTACCCTACCTACCTACCCTACCTACCTACCCTACCTACCTACCCTACCTACCTACCCTACCTACCTACCCTACCTACCTACCCTACCTACCCACCCTACCTACCCTACCTACCCTACCTACCCTACCTACCCTACCTACCTACCCTACCTACCTACCTACCTACCTACCCTACCAACCTACCTACCTACCCTACCTACCTACCCTACCTACCTACCCTACCTACCTACCCTACCTACCTACCCTACCTACCCTACCTACCTACGTACCCTACCCTACCTACCTACCTACCCTATAGGAAGAAAATCAGCAGCTGATCGAAAAAAAAAAAAAAAAAACGAAACAAAAACCATGAAAATTGGTCTAGCAGATCTCGAGTTATAACGAAGGGAACAAACCCGTCTTTCTTTTATATATATAGATAATTCAATCATGATTCGAAAGACACGTGGCGCCATCTATTATCATAAGACCGTTATTGTTGTTTCCTAAGGAACACATTTTTTTCTACTCGTGAAAATGTAACAAACTTACTTTCGCATTTATAATATTTGGTTAGGATTAGGATTGACAAAATCGACCTAGTTTAAAAGTACAGCGTGTCTACATAGGTACATTGCAGCCTGCTAAGATGCATCGGTAACTTATGTTTGGGTATTGAATACTGAAGCGAGAAACAGCAAACATGAATTTGGTAGCACCAGGTTTGAACCTAGTTGAATATCTTATGAAGCGGTTTCTAGATATTATGCAGTATTTGGTGTTGACTTATGTATACTTAGTACCTTATCTAAAATCTTCTTCTTATTTTCGTGTGGTTAGTGACTAATCTGTTGTCAGAGTTTTTTTTTATGCTGCTCATGGGCCTCCGTCTTAGCTTCACATGCTATTGAGATGCTATGGTCACCCCACGATGTATTTCTTCACCGATTTTAAGCTACTGATAATCATACCTTATCTAAAATGCTGGATTGGATACATACGTCAAATTAATGTGAAAAAAACTGTACAGAACGTATTAGATAGATACATAAAAGATCTCCTAGAATTTATTATTCTGGTTAGTTGTGAGATCAAATATTTATAATAAGGAAACGACGAATGAATTGATTCATAATTGAAATACAAAATAATCCTTATTGATTGATTAAGCTGTACTGTTTAATATTTTTTGCATTTAATACGGGAGTTGACTTAAAAATCTACATCGAATTAAACGAATAAGTGGCAATAATTTCAAAGTTATATAAGGTTACCCAATTACAAGCGAGTCAAAAATTTTATCAATTAAAATTAATATAGTCGAAGGGTGTGGTGTAAAAATTACGCGAAAGTATGTGAATTAAACCTAATTACCGCGTAAATATGGACTTTATTAATGAAGGCCATAAGCGCTAAATTTAATTACCGTCGCACCCTAACGGCTAATATTATTTATTAAGTTAATTTGGGTAATGGAGGGTAGCTTGAAAATTCCGGCTAATCTTTGTATAATTTTGGCAAAACAATACATATTATAATGTAGGAAAATTATACATATTTCTGATAATGATATTGGACGCGATTTTTGATAGTGGAAATCGAGAATGTTCTAAAAGTTCTTCTGAAAGTTCTAAAAAAACGATAAATGTATAAAATATCAATTATAAAAGTGTCTTAAATATAATTATTAACATGGCGGTATTTACTAATGCAATGAAGCCGTGTCCTGTTAGCCTTTGGCTGCTACTGGTTGGTTCGATTGACCACGATCATCGGAGCAAGCTTGATAAAGAAATCTATAATATGCGTATGAGTGTGCGTCAAAACGACGTAGATTGGGTAGGGTTAAATTGTCCATGTATTGAACTGAAACTACTGCTACCCCAGAACATAAAAGGCTAAGGAAGGAACATGGATGGGGTTTAGTCACTAGGAGTCTGACACTCCCTTCCGCTCCACCCAGAGTGGGAAGAGTCATTTGATGATTTCCCCTCAAAAAAAAAACTGTCAGTAACACTAACCCTAACACGGCGAATTTGCGTTAAAAAATAGTTATTTGTTATGCAAGGCTGGAAAGTTGATTTTTGGCTCGAGTACTTCTATTGAAACCTGAGTAAGCGAAGGATTCTAGGGTTGACCATGAGCGAATCGAGTGGTTCAAATATAGAATCCTGAGCGTAACGAAGGCTTCAAAGGTACGAGACGCAGAAAAGCTTTGCTGCCGAGTGCAACACACAATTTTCACCTCACTACAGCGAGGAAACTGCTAGGTGCAAGAAAACAGGTGTTGTTGAGTTTTATTTTGTTCGAGCGTCTCAGATACATTGACTCATGTGATGAAAATAACAGATACTTGGCAATGTATCTTATGAGTTACATAGAATATCTCCAAAATTAAATACCCTGTATTTTGTTCTATATCCTACTTGTCCTCTAAGGAGAATGAAAGAAAAAAACTAATTTAATACAAATAACTAACTAATTTAATTTAATACATATTTATTTTTGCCAAGCAAAGGATTAAATAACATATTATATTAGTATTTATTTTATTTAAAAAATTAAACTTAAATTACTACACAATTGGGTATTTGACAGGGTAGTATTTTTATGGCATATTCAAATGTGACGTCACAGATTTTTTTAATCAAATGGAATACTTTTTAACATTAATTCTAATTTTACAATTATATCCTCGCAAAATATTTAATTTCTGTACTGTGATGGAAGTTTTTAAGGTGAGCGGTATTATATATATTTTATTTTAGACCGTATCATGCATTTTCAGTGGACTGGTAGTATAGAAAATTATTAAATAGAAAGGTTCGAATTTTAAAAACTCTTTCCACGCTAGAGAGCAAAAATCGATTTTCGGCTCAGATTTCGAATGACAAACAGACTCTTTCCGAGCCTGTGAGGTGTAAAAAGTATTTGTTGTGACTCCCACGGGAAGAACACAAACTAAAGCGCAGTGAAGTGTAGTAGTCAATTTGATACACAAATAACTGCCTGGCGATACTTTACTTTAACGTTGTATTTCTTCCAACTACCCAAAGATCTGATATCTAGCTAAACATATTATTTTATACATATTCTGGTAAAATCTATTTTAGCAATAGTTTATTGAACTTTTTCTGCGTCGCTGCTAGCGAATATTTGGGTGATTGAATACGAGGACTTAGCCTTAGCCTAAAATAAAGAAAAAAAGGATGAGTGATGGGACTAACTGGGCTAAATTCATACTGAAATATTTTCGTAAAAAAAGGATCCATAGAGCACTGCGGTATGCTTGATAAAATAAAGCTAGACGGTAATCGTCGTCAGCATTATTCAGTTCAGGGTTTTCTGGTGTCTAGTGAGATACAGCAGCGCAGCGCATTTTAGTGCTTTGAATAATACGTACCATATGAAAAGGGTACCTAGGTACTGTAGAGCCTTAGAGTAAAACCTTATGTTGTACAAGGCTGGAAATTATCTGACGGCATTCGAACCTTTCAAATAATTTAGAATAGATTAGGCTTTTGGACATTCTAGACTTGACGTCTGGCAGCGGAGTTAGACAGATGTATTCGTTATAACAAAGTGAAAATATAAGTTCATACGTTTAAACTGCTAACGCGTTTTCTCTTCATAGTATAGAGTTCCCTATACACACATTACACGCTCTACTACTGAGCCCCCTCAGTAGAGGATCCTCTATCCTCTACAGTACTGCCTCTTTGGCCGAGTTGGACTGTTATTGGGTTTAACTTGAGGGAATTTATTAATCCATGATTTGTTCTGCCGTCTTGTATGGATCTGAGTGTTGGACTACAAAAGGAATGAATGCAAAGCAATTGCATGCAGCTGAGATGAGAATAAATTATAGAACATAGAAGATAATAGAATGCTAAGAGGGATGAAAGAATGAGTTTATAGGAAAAAGACTGAAAGTGACACCGGTGACTGAAAAGTTGTGTGAAAATTGGTTGTCATGATATGGGCATGTTATGCGAAGAAATGAAGAAAATGAAAAGTTATGAGGAACGTGGGTGGTTATAAAATTAGAGGAAGAACAAATCAACAATGGATGGATTGTGTGAAAGATGATATAGCTAGAAAAAGAGTGACTACCGAGATGACGACTAATAGCTAGGTATGGAAGGAAGAGATGTTGCGTCGACCCTAAAAAATTTGAGATAAGGGCAGATTGTTAAAAATCCAGGGTCACGAGATTTTCCCGATTATTTACAATACACTCGCTCGTGATCACGTATGTATTTTAAACATAACTTCCCGTGACCCAAGGGCTGGCTTTTACCTTGGTCAGAGGCTTAGCAATGCCATACAACGTGGCAATGCCACCAGTCTCTTGGATACCTACATACCAGTCGACAGCGATGCGGAGGAATTTTTCGACGCCATATTTTAGTTAGTTATTAGTTTTAAACACTTTTACATGATACCTTTATTATTTTTAGTTTTAGTGTAAGAATATTTATATATTATTAATACTACCCGGCGAAACAAGGGTTTACTAAACAAGGGTCTACCTCTTCAGAGAATTTAGGGCAAGATAAGAAATCTTTTATCAACCGGTTACCAAATCCAAATTTCTCAGTACACCTTTGAACTTTATAGCAGTGTCTTATCGAATTTAAAAACCGTATTTTAGTATTCGAAGCAAATCTTAAATGTACGCTCCAGTGCATTCCGTAGTACTGGCTGGCAGCCAGGATCTGCGAGCTGTGTAGGAAAATTACGAATTTGGAACGACATTTCCAATTCTTAAATGCCCCTTAATATCTCTCAATTGTTTTGTGGTTTTTAGTTGAACGATGTTTTAGTTATTGCTGTTGGTAACATTTTATAAAAGTACAATTACGAGCATAATTAATCTCACTGTAAATACAAAAGCGTTTTTAGGGTTCCGTTCTCATAGAGTAAAACCATATTACTAAGACTCCGATGTCCGTCCGTCTATCCGTCTGTCTGTCTCTCTGTCACCAGGCTGTAGATATATCATGAACCGCGATAGTTTAAATTTTCACAGATGATGTATTTCTGTTGCCGCTATAACATATTATGTAAGGGGGCTTCCATCCAACAAACGTGATTTTTTTGCCGTTTTTATAAATAATGGTACGAAACCCTTCGTGCGCGAGTCCGACTCGCATTTGTCCGGTTTTATGTGATAAAAAATGCAACTTCTTCTTTTTCGTCATGTCGCTGGTTTTCTTTTTAAATAAAATTTGACCCGTGTTTGGCTTCGTCCCAGCTGTCATATGTACATCTTTGACAGTCGTTACAGGTCGTCAGAAGCCCGAAAATCTGACAGCCAGTCTTACCAAGGGGTATCGTATTGCCCAGTTACTGAGTTGTGGAGGTCAGATAGGCAGTCGCTCCATGTAAAATACTGGTATTCAGCTGCATCCGGTTAGACTGGAAGCTGACCCCAACATAGTTGGGAAATACTGTTTATCAGTCTCCACAAGTGGCGATTCTTAAATGTCCTGAACAAACGATGTAAGTCAGCCGCGCTACCTGCACATTGGTGATTGGGTAATATTTTACCACGTCTTGTGCTTTTCCTGTATAGTTCGTTTCGATACGCGAGACGGCGTTTGAGAATTTTTATTCTACTTCTTCACATTTCCAAAAAACAAAAAAATACCCTCATAGATGACGATATGAGTGATTTTTGGTTGATTGATCAAATTGACTGAGTAGAGTACCTCTACTCTACAACATTCCAACTACAGTAACTCGATTTGATTTTAGAACAGAAATCGTATTTAAGTATCGATCGATCGAAGTGCGTGGCGTGAAAGTTCATTTACATTAGAAAAGAACTAAGTCCGATAGGTAGAGAATCGCTTAAATCTAAAATAAAAATATTTTTCAATAAAAAACAAAAACCGACTTCAAAAACCTAATAAACACTAAAAATTTTAAAATAATATTAAATTGACTAACTATAATCAAGAATTATTAACCAAAATAACCTTACCTAACTTTAATCTACATTATATTTTACAATTTAACAATTTTTGGAGTCGGTGCCAAGCCAAGTGTATAATATTGCCCCGCATGGGCAGAGCACCGCCGTGTCCTCGTAGAGGCGATCGGCGCCGGCGACCTCTCGCGCCCGGCCCTGGTGCAAGCCATGGTCCGGGGCGAGAGGGAGTGGGAGGCAGTCACCTCCTTCTGCGAAAAAGTTATGCTCGCGAAGGAGGTGGCGGGATGGGAGAGAGAAAGGTCCTCCCGTCCCAGCCGCCGCAGGAGACGCCCGGGCGTCGGGAGCCACGTGACGACTCCCGGCCACCGTAGGCGCGGGCCTGCGGACGGTGAGTAATGGGTGACTCACCGTCCGATCAGCACCAGACCCGTGCCGTACGGCGCGTATATGTTCCACGCGCGCCTCAAAGAGATGTCAGCATATGAAGGGGCCCCTCAGGGCCAAGCCTGCCGGGTAAGCGGGATTGTCCGAAAGGGTTACCGCTACCCCGGAACATAAAGGGCTACGGAAGGAACATGGATGGGTTTTAGTCAGTAAGAGTCTGACACTCCCTTCCGCTCCACCCAGAGCGGGAGCAGTCATTGGATGATTCCCAGCCTTAAAAAAAAAAAAAAAAAAGTGTATAATATGACCATAAAATATTCCATCAGATCCTGACTTGGTGACTATGGGACCACTTCAGAAGTATCTCCTTTCGAACAAAAAAATAATTTTGAAAATCGGTCTACAATTGACGGAGTAATCGCGTAACAAACAAACAAAAAAAAAAAAACATACCGTCGAATTGATAACCTCCTCCTTTTTTGAAGTCGGTTAAAAACAGTAAGTACTTGCTCACGAAGGGTTCCGTACCACTGTATAATATTTTATACTACGTAGGCAGTTAGGTCCTTTCCAAAACTTCAGTGTAAAAAAAACAAATGAACAATTAATTAGAGAATTGTTAATTTTTAGATTTATTTTATTATTATCTGCTGTTGTAGTACAATAGAGAATCTGTAAAAATTCCAACCGTCTACCAATTACGGTTCAGGAAGAACAACCAGCTGACAGACAAGCTGGCTGACGGACGGACAGTGGCTGGCTTATTAATAGGGTTCCGTTTAGCAACGTTCGGGTACAAAACAACAATAAAGCTGAAGATCGTCGAATCTATCGACGACATAAAACCTAATCTAAAATTAATCTTCATCTATTGAATCTATACCCTCAAATTATCTTAAACTAATGGAAGAACCGGGTGTTTTCTAGTGGTTCTACTATTTTGTCCTACCAGTATGACCACGAGGGCATGTTATTGCTGTTGGACCCACGGAAGTATTGAAACTAAAATCAGCATACTTATCAGCAAAATAGTAGGACCACGAGAAAACACCCGACAATATCACATAAATAATATCGTTATGAGACAAAACTTGGACCTCTGTAATACCGCACTCAAGATCACTAGACCAATGGTAAAATGGAGAACAGTTTTTTAAAGATTTCTTCTTCAAGTTTTTTTTTATGATTTTTAAAAGCTTGCCCCTATAACATGGGACTTATAAAATAATAGGCAAAAGTGAGTAACCTACTCATAAGTTCTACCAACCCTTCTGGGGCATACAAGATTGATGTCCTAAATGAACGTGTATATACCGATCAATCTATTAAATCTACATTTCATTACAATGTTTTCCAGCAACATTTGCCTTTGACACCGTAAGTCATTTATTTCTTACTATGTACGTACATACTTACTAAAATTAATGTCGGAATTTGTACCTGAAAACCGTTAAACCATCCATCGCTTTCCATCATGTGAGACCGAGGCCAAGAGCTGGCCAATTTAGCAATAAAAAAAAAGAATTTCATTTTTATATTTCTTATTGCTAACCTGGCCAGCCAATTTATTGAAAATAATAATGTAAATAAAACGAATAAACAAATATATTAAAAGCAAATCATGATAAAAACGTCTCTTCTTTCAATATGGCGCGAAAGAGGAAACGGAAGTGTCTTAATGAGGCATTTGATTGCTCAATTAGCCAATACAGAAGTTGCACAGTGAAACAAGTGACGAGCTACCATTAAATCGTTGGCAATTTGTATTTATTTTCGAAGAATGTCGTGTTAACTGTAAAACAATTAACAGGTAAGTAGATCATAAAGTGGTTTACAGTGAAACACGTATATTAATAGCATATCTATCTATGTGTTTGTAGAAATTTTTGTGTCTGAAAAAATAGCATATAAATAAGAAATAATAATAAAAATGCTTCGTTCGTTTTAATTTAAAAAAAACCGGACATTAATTAGTGGTAAATATTCAGAAAAAGACGTAATATTAAAAAGCCGCTGGCGACCGTGGCATTAGTTATTTTATATTAAAATTCACGCCGTAACGAAGTCTTTCAGTCAGTTTCAGTGAACTCGCTATATCATTATGTAAAGAAGAAATAACTGATTAGATATTCATTTATTCATACAAATTGTGTTGGTGACGTGATAATAAATGATGCAGACTTTTAAAAATTCACGTTTTATTTGTGTCTATTTTGTGCGAGAGAATCCATTAGCTCATTTTTGTCAGCGTGAGTCAGCGTGATACACAAACTTAACACAAAGAGCTATATTTACCATCATTCATCCAGTGTCATTTTACCATGACATATTGCTTCTTCTCCGGCCGCAACATTAAATAAAACATGAAAAAAAAACTTTGACGAGCTTAAATATACTTTAAAGTCATAACTCCAAGTTGTCCGTTAAAAAAAGTTCACAGCACTGTGGATTGCGTCGCACATAAAGTTGTTGTAAGTTCGCTTACTAATGTTTGGGGGTATAAATCAATTAGTTAGTTTGACGTGCGGGGGGGTGCGCGGGAGCGCGGGATTTCGCGAAGCGTGGAGTAGCGTACAGGCGCAGACTAATCGCGTCGCGCCGCGCCGCGGACTGCGGGGCCGCCGTGCCGCGGCCGCCGCGCTGCGTGCTGCCGCGCGCAAGCGCTCCGCGTCCTCCGCCACAAATTTTTCTCATCGCCCGTTCCAACTAAATTGCAAAACCGCCGACCGCCCGTTCAAGGTACGAGAAACGCGCCGAGGGATTCTCCCGCAATGTAATAACCCGAAGAACAACAAGGCGGGATAACGAGCCCGCCTTTTTCTTATAAGAAACGACAGTAATTCACACTCAACTTAATCTTATAATCGGCCGAAGAATTAGCATAACTTACGCACGGCGTAATTAAATTTCGGTCCAGTTCGTGTTAATTAATGTAGGTACTTTGTATTGTTTCTTGCTTAAATGAAGCGATGAGGGCCTAATCTTAAATGTGGTTATCTTTTGAAGTTAGTATAAAAGTAGATGAGATTGTCGTCATAGTGTTTTCGTTCTTTTTCATCTTTGTTTTTTGTTTGTTACACGAAAACATCAAAGTTTCATCAAAATTTTCTCAATAAATCTGCACAAGCTCACGTTTCCAATAATTAATCCTGGCCTTTCCTCGGTGAGCTTTATAGCAACACTTGGATTTCCAAAAATTGTGTGCCTTTTATCTAGATTAAAAATTCTACAGTTGCAAGCCAGGCTAACCTTTTACCACAAAGTTTAGCTAGACTATTTTAATATTCGTCTGAATTTGGTACCGATTTTTTTGTAGTGCGTTCACCCTTGGATGGAACTTTCATTGAGTTATTGTGGCTTTAGCATCCAGTTAGAGAGTTACCGTTTGCTTTTATGAAGGTTCGGAGAAGAAAGAGTCATTAAAGGTCAGGGACCACGATCTATTTTAAGACGTTGTTTAGAGGTAAAAAAAGGTTTACGTTCGATGTTGTGTTTCTTTAACAACGGTGCAATTGACAGCACTGTTTAGCCCATTGTCGACGCGGTCTTTTACGATGCGCGCGGACTATGAATGAATTGTGTTCGAAGCATGGTCGAGTAGTTTCGCGTTTTGTTCGTCCATTCCGTTTTGCATTGATCACGTTTCACTTCAGCTACCATCATTGGTTGGTTTTAAATCAAATTCTTCGTGATTCGTTGTTGTTTAATTTATTTGATAAGTTGGCTTTTGGGTGCGATTTCCATTTGTTAACGCGGAATAAATAAATCATTTATCTATTCTGTGGTTTTAAGGCACGTAATAGATCAATTATTTATTTATTTCGAGCATAGAGCTGTGCAAAAAATTGCTTCAAAACTGTCGGATGACAGTCTACTGCTCTAATATAAAAATGTTTTGACATGATTTATATCTATTCTGTATATAAGACAAAACTGTTGGACTCCGCTCTGGTATGTACACTGCTTTAGATTGACTACAGTCTTGACTTAATCTCTTCTAAGCTGGGGAAGCAATGGTTTCGCCTATGCATAGCCTAAAGCGTAATCATACACTAAAATACCACCGGTTAAACATAACCGTTTAATATTAAACTAATATCTCGCTATTGGAATAGTTTGCTAATAGATATTGAACAATATTGTGCGTGTTATCAGATATTACATCGTTTCAGGATCAAATGACGTCAGAATTAACGTCCGAACCGCAAGCTAAACTTGTCACAAGTTAGAATATATGATTTCCGGCTTTCAGCCGGGTTTATGGAAAACTATAGGAAAATGGAAAAGTAAATTGACCTTGTATTTGGGGGAAAAAACTGAGCGGTGTCGACGTAATAATATTTAAATGAGAACATTGCTTGATATTACAGTTAAACCTAAAATAACTGGAAAAGACAAGTTTTTTGGCCTCTGACCTTCATGTCAAAGGGCTTTTTTGTAATAATATTTAAATGAGATAAAACAGTCTAAAATAATAGTGATGTCAAAGATAAGTAAGTTAGAGGTAGGTTAATGATTGCTAAAAGCGATATTTTTGAGGATAAGGTGTTTCGATATAAATCAGGCACAAAAGGTCAATGGCGAGAAGCCTCAATGTTGTTTCTTTCAAGGTTTTTTTTTAACTTGATTTTAGGCAAAGATTTTTATCCATATTTTACCAGTTACGTTTATTATTTTTCTACAATTAGTATTATTTTCAGCTCTCAGATCGGAACTCGGAACTACTTTACGAAATTTGGTGTCGGTGAAATTTAGGTATGGAGGCCAGCACATCAAACTACCCTCATCTGTTTATTTTTTTCGATCGTCAGATTTTCAACTTAATTTTTTTATAGAATAAGGTTCATATTAAATTGGGTATATTTGACAGTTTGGGATAGGTTTATGTGCTGGCGTCTGTACATATCCGTCTTATTTTTCAGGGAATACAGATGTGACAGCATCTGGAGTATGATCATACAATAATAATAGCACAGAAATAATCCTGCTCCTAAAAAACCGTTACATAATTTTGCCCGTGACTTGTAATTTCCGTTCAGAATACACCCACTGCATAAAACCTTTACTTATCATAAGCAAAACCTCAGAATTAGGTTCAATGAGCACCATTGAACTTTGTACGAGCACTAATTGAGGTCAAATAGGTCCATGATGTAACGAACGGCCTATTACGTGAAATTTAGTATAAGGACTTGTGATACTATTATCTGCAGTTTATAACAACTGTTGTCGAGATTGTTCATTTATTATTGTAATAGTTTTTTTTTGTTAATTGTTAAATGGACACGGGTTTTTTTTTGGGAAATCATCCAATGACTTCTCCCGCTCTGGGTGGAGTGGAAGGGAATGTCAGACTCTTACTGACTAAAACCCATCCACGTTCCTTCCTTAGCCCTTTAGTTTCTGAGGTAGCGGTAACCCTTTCGGACAATCCCGCTTACCCGGCAGGCTTGGCAACATTATAGGCTGATTATGCTACACCGGTGTCGCAATGAACGAAATAATAATTTGTTTCACTCCTCACATTATAAAGTTCAATGGTCACAAGCACTACACTATGCTCCGTGTGTGTGTGATCCACATGTCCGCTCAAGTATCAACTGTATTATTCCATCAGGAATTTCTCATTAGCAGCCTAGAGTCTAGATTGTCGCCCGGCAGACGGCAACAGACTCTCCCCTCCCCTCTGCCCACCCCTTCGGGGAATACAGGCACGATGCTTGGTTATGTAAGTAGGTATCCAACAAAAACAACAGAATTTGATATCATAAATAACGCTTCGTCATAATCTCTAACTCGCGATGACAGTAATCCACACCAGTAACTGAGAACCACAAAAAAATAAAATGTGATAAGGGAGGTCAAATAGCACACATTTTAATACTCGGGCGATGAATAGTACAAATATTTTAGGAGTGAAAGCTCGTCACGTAGGAGCTCCCAGAAGGTTCGGGAAATGCCGACGCGTCCTCGACTCGATATGAAATGCTTCGTACATGGACATCAGGTGGAATGGAAGTGGCTTCTTATTCTGATTCAAAGATCCCCTGCAACTCTCGCAACGAAGTCTGTAGTGTTATTCTGTAAAAATCTCATCGTGAAATGCAGGTAAAGTGAGTTTAAAGTGAGCTGTCAAAAGTGTCAATCTCTAGCATTAGGTGGGAAGACAGCTCACTTCACTTTTGTTTTGGATGACCAGTCTTCAGCGCAGGGGATATTATAGTGCATAAGTATGTCGCAGCCACCGATACACGTTCTCTTCCCCCATTCTTTGATGGGATGGAAATGCAATACGACTGGAGAAAGATCGGGTGCATGGCCCTAACGTGCTTTCCTAGGCACGGGGATATAACACCGCCAACTTTGATACCAAATGGCAAAACCCAATAACAATCTGCACTCGTGCAGAAACTACTACTCTCTAACTCGTGGCTAAGTCATAGTCGCACGGATAGATCCATCAGGTTAAGCTACTCTTGTTGGGGTTGGCCCGTTGATGGGTGACCATCTTTACGAATCGAGACTCCTTCGCGCCTCGGCAAGCCTTTGGTACCGGCTGTCAATCGTGGATCTTTGACAGTCGTTACGGGTAATCTGAAGCCCGTAAGTTTGACAGCCACTCTTCGTATTACCCAGTTACTGACTGGGTTGTGGAGGTCAGATAGGCAGTCGCTCCATGCAAAATACTGGCATTCAGCTGCATGCGGTTAGACTGGAAACCAACTAGAAATACAAGGTTGATTGATTGACTACACACATATAACCTTATTTTCTACACTCGTAGCCACTTCCAAACTCACTAGTTCCACAAAAATACAGGTGGGTATTGCGCCTCGCTGTCACGAAATATGAACATCCAGCGTGCGATTTTAACGGCAACACCGATCGTTCTGACGTCAGCGAGGGTCCATTGAAATAAACATTATAATATTTGAACGGTCTGCTGATTTTTTTTAAAGAGTTGCTTGACTCACTACAGTATTAATGGCTGATGAGTTTTAAAAAGATTGTGGTGGCATAACTGTTTTTTGACAGATTGGTTACAAAGCGATTGTATATCAAGGTAACTATTTTTAAATTAGTTGTATACCTCCATAAAACCAAAAGGAAAAATATATTTTTAAATAAGTGTACTGGGCTGTCTTCTCGCAATCTCTTATGACCTTTGGACGGACTCAAACCACAGAAGAGTTTTTCAATGTTCATCGATCGAGATCAATTGATCTTCCCAGCATACATACATATTACAGTATACATATTACCACAAAAGTAATCACTTTTGTAGTAAAATGAAGAATGTCCTTTGTCAAGCCATGGGGCAGCTTAGGTTCATTAAATAGTATTTTTCTTTGCTAAAAGGACACTACCGTTCATATATGTTACTTATGTAGCAGCATCAACATCGCCACATGAAAACTACGCGTCACACTGACGTCACGCAAAATCCTACATCGCGCAAGTATAGTTTACCGCGCGACTAGCGAAATATTCATATACGGCGTCCCGGCATAAATCGTCGTAGCATTAGCCAACTAGACACAACACACGTCTAGTCGGAGTATTCTCGCTTTTCTATAGCGTATGAGTGAACTTCAAACCCATATAATTACACACCTTTATAGTTTGAGCACAGTTTTCACACACAGTTACAGCCCCAGCGATGCCCTACGAGGTACCCCACAAGAGGTGTACTTAGCGTGTAGTTGCTTAGTTCGTAAGTTTTTAAACTCTGGCTGGAGGCCTTTATTTTATTGAGCCATTCACAGGCAAGAATGATTAAGCAGTAGACAACCTCTTTGGTTGAAATACAAGAAGCCAATTAAAAAAAATCTTCCAGCAAAGGTTTGTAACTTCGAGTTACGGCTGTATGGACATAGTACAGTATAGCACATGTAAGAGGGCACGCCCTTTATGCCTGTAGGCTCTTTATTTTTATTTGTATTTATTTACGCTTGAGTACTGTCAGTTTTCAATGTTTAAGTTGGTATATTGGGATGTGCTAGCTGGCATGTGGCAAATGATTGATTCTAATGTCATTATGTTTTGTAATGTTAATTACTTCTCACACGATAAATGTGTAGAATCAAGTTCTTCCAACCAAACAGACAGCTATGCTGCTGGGGAGTTCGTTGCGGCACTTTCTTCTTCCCAGCTAAAGCACTAGTGATGAAGGTTGGGCGTTTTTGGGGTGCTGTCTTATGTAACTTTGACCTTCACAAAGTGCTGATTTTCAGCCTAGTTTGAATAAATGAATTTTGATTTTGCTTGGGAAGGGTTTATTGCACCGAGCATAGTGGGCGAAGATTTCTCCCCCAGGTATTCATAAAAAGGGAATTGTATATAACCAGTGACGTCACGACAGTGCTTCAGGTATGAGGTTATCACTCACGACTGTCATAAATATTCACACGTCTCTCGAGATGGCTTATCATAGTCACTGTGGCACTGGCTACGGATTTCAATGTGTACAGAATATACGATATGTGCGTGAATACCTGAGGCCCCCCAGAAAGGTTATCGACCTTAAAATGGACGTGACAGTTAGCTATCTATGGTTGAGGAGCTTGTGGCTAAGTAATAACTGCCACACGGATCGATCCATCAGGTTAAGCTACGCTTGCCGCGGTTGGTCCATGGATGGGTGACCATCTTTATATATCTAAACTCCTCCGTGTCTCGGCAAACACATTAACCCGTTGATCCCGGCTGTCATTCGTGGATCTTTGACAGTTGTAAGGGTAGTCAAAAGCCTGAAAGTCTGACAGCCAGTCTTACCAAGGGCTATCGTATTACCCAGTACTGACTAGGTTGTAGAGGTCAGATAGGCATCGCTCCATGTAAAATAGTATATTCGGCTGCATCCGGTTAGACTGGAAGCCGACCCAAACATAGTTGGGAAATGGCTAGGCAGATTGAGTTAGCTATCTGTAGTAATAAATACTAATAATAAAGCTGAAGAGTTTTTCTCTTGGAACGGATTAGTCTCTGACTACTTAACATCACGCTAGGACCCATAGGACCCGAACAAAAAGAAAAAGTTAGAAAGAATGTTAAGCGAAAATAAAGTAACAGCGTGGGTCGGGACTTGGGGTATCATGAAATTACACGCCGATGTAGTCTCGCAAAAGCTTGTAACTAAATTATTTTATCGCATGCATAAATTATATTTGAAATTTATAAATTATAAATTGGATGACATGTGTCAACATAGGTAGGAACATAAACTGAGTTTCTGTTAATGAGTTATCAAACAACGGGTATACATTATTATTAATAATATATTATATTATTAATTACGTACTCATTAATTTATTTATTTACTCATAATAACATCATAAGCTTTAGACTCCTTTCTGTCGCAATTATAATTTTGTACTGGTCATAATGTTTGTGTAGTAATGTAATACACCATGTTTATAATATTACTCTTGCCTTTTCAGGTGAACGAACCATCAAAAAGGGCAGTTTGCATTTTAGAGTGTCGCTGGCAAAGAAACGGACATGGGCTGAGGATCCAACGTAAAAACAACCTTTGTAGGCATATCTACTCACTATACTATAACTGCTGGTGATCTATGATCTGCCTAGCCTTTTCC
This sequence comes from Hyppa rectilinea, assembly GCA_951799385.1. Taxonomy (NCBI): domain Eukaryota; kingdom Metazoa; phylum Arthropoda; class Insecta; order Lepidoptera; family Noctuidae; genus Hyppa; species Hyppa rectilinea. The sequence continues at coordinate 5,507,335 of OX637310.1, read as the reverse complement.
CTACTACGTTGGGGTCGGCTTCCAGTCTAACCGGATGCAGCTGAATACCAGTACATGGAACGACTGCCTACCTAACCTCCACAACCTAGTTACTGGGTAACCCTTTTGTCGTAGAGTTAAGCAGAAATTTTCCGGTGAACACCCTCACTTCACCAGTTATGTTTAAGTCCAATGTAATAGGGGTCGTATTGTCTACCAGTCAGAAATCCAAGCTTTGGACTTCTATGGCAAATGCGTGACGGGACCCAATAATATTCAACACTATTCGACCTTGGAATCAAACCCAGAACCTTACTCAGCAGTAGCTCTTACGAGCACTATACTAGTTATTTATCACAAACCTTTTCTTAGCCCTGTTGGTAATAATCCTTGAAAATGCTATAAACAAATATTAGCACGGAAACGTAACCCAAAATCGGTAGTTCTTGCCTATTTCAAAGCGCGTTTCAATTTCCCCTCTGTTAGTTAACGAGTCCGTTCTGATTTTAATATGAGGCAGTTTGCTATTTACGTTTCTCTGGAACTAGCGAAACGTCAACTAAGTGAAATGAGTTATTGTATAAGTTGTTGGTCAGTTTGTTAGTCAGTGTCAGGGTACAAATAAGTTCTCCTCGTGAAATCTCCATCAGAAATCTGTCAGGTAAACTTGATGGTTGAAAACACTTGGTGAAATTGGTTTGAGTTCTGAGAATTTGTCATAGTTATCCTTTGTGGGACTATTAAAGTACTTGACAGCCTTATTTTGTTTCAGCCACTGACATCATCAGCCTACAGCAGTCCACAGACGGATATAGGCCGCTCCAATTGCACGCCATTCGATTTTCAGCAACTCACATCCAATCATCAATCTCATTATTTGATTGTTTTATTAAATATAAGTTTTTTCATAAACAGTTATTAAGAAAATATATCGTTTCAAGAATACATTCATTCTTGATGATTCATGACATAACATTTCAAGAATAGATATTCTTGAAACGTTATATTTGCTAACACGTTATGAGTCGTTTGTTCGAGTCGTAAAATAAAATTACAAATGTTCTACAGAGTATCTACTCTGGAACAATCTGTCTTCTTGTGTGTGATCTGTTATTTATTTAACAATCTCAGCAGACTTCAACAAACGACTCATACCTTCTTATGAACCAATTATTGTACATATTTTGAGTTTTATGCTAAGCACGGGAACGTTCTTAATACGAAATTGACAATTTAAACTAGGGTTTGACGACAGTTTTTGTAATTAGAACTTTAACATAATCGAAATAGTTCGAAATTCAAAAATTGAGACTAAAGATAAATCTTGTTTGATAATAAGGCCGATGGGACCAGGAGACCATAGAAGTAAGTAAGGGTAAGGATATAGATGGCCCACGTGATCCATACCTCTTGCCATTACAACTGCAATAGCCGTAAGTCACGTTCACATACTAGGACGTGCCCTACGTGTCCTCAAACCCATTGCCGGATTATATAGGAATAGGACTTTGTTTTTTATTTTTTAAGAATGGGATACTATCGAATGAGCTGTGGTGTAGCGGAAGGGAATGTCAGACTCTTACTTAAACCCATCCATGTTACTTCATTAGCCATTTATGTTCCGGGGCAGCGGTAACCCTTTTAGACAATCCCGCTTTAATAGGAATTGACAGAACATTTGACATTTTTTGATCGAATTTCAAAAATATTTTTCTCTTTAAATTGACTAAAAAGTATCAAGTAACAAAATAATTTAGTACTTACCTAACTAGGAAAAACGTGCTTGTTATGATCCCAAGACACTATTGATGTGTGTTCTTTTTTAAATAATTTGTTATATATTACTAAAGATACGCATATTTGCTGCATAGAAAGAATTGCCTTTATATTTTTGGCTGCCGGCTTCACTTCTATTATCCCGATCGCCGATGGTGTCCAATTTGACACCCTTTCACTAGCCAGTCGGCAGTTTTTCTACCTGGCTATTGTTACATAATTATTATTGACGTATCTTCTTATTTTCATGTGGTTATTAACTAACCTGGTGTCAGAGTTTTTATGCTGCCATAGGTCTCTGACTTCATGCTGTTGAGAAATATCTTTTATATACGCCGGTTTCCTCACGATGTTTACCTTTACTGATTTTTAAGCAAGTGGTAATTATACAATACGCATATGAAACCGTGAAATCAGAGTTTTGCCTTGGATTCGAACTGGAGACATATGACTTGGCAGTTCGACGACGGCTACACCACCGGGATATCGCTGCTATTCTTGACGTATAAAAGTGTTTGTGAAAACCTATTTCCACAAAATAAAAATCATTTTAATTTACTGGAATTCTGTTTCTCCCCTTCATATTTCTACTAGATTCCAAAAACTCTCTATATATTGTTGTCAGAATTAGTTCTAAGTTATGAAGATAGTGAATATAATATCGGGGCTCCCGACACTACAAACGAGGGTCTTATTTATGAAGGCTTACCTCCAATAAAATGCCCGCAATCAGTAAATACTTTGTAACACATTTAAATAGGTACCAACATATTTAATGGAATAAACATTTTGTTTATGTTAGGCTGTGTGTTTAGTAGTTGTGATTGTGCAAATATGTAAATTTTATTGTTTGAATTTGGGATCAATTAAAATTGTTTGGTCATTATTGTTTGCAAAGCACTGCGATCATTTATCATGCAAAACTCGCTTTTGTATATGAATTATTCAATTACGGTATAGCAGCTTTTCATCAATATCAATACAAGTCTAAAATATTCAAACGATTATCACATTTAGTACTATTGGTTCTACGCTAGATCTATTCGAGCGATATCTCAGATAGAAACTATAGAAAACATACCACTGCAACATTTTCTCTCGTGTGTAGAAGTTGTGGGGGGTGTAAACTGTAAACCGAGGTACAGTAAGTGCGGGATCCCACTGCCGAGCACATACACTGTGATTTTTAAGCTAACACCAGTGTGTATATGGATCGAGCTTTGTGCCGGTGTTAGTTTGCTGACGGTAAAAATTGTTGGGACTTTTTGGATTGGATTATCTTTGGCTCTTTGGCTATCGAAGACTCTCAAACTACGTCGATGGATTGTGATGATATACAAAAATATTAAGGTGACATAAAGTCCTACTAATATTATAAACGTGAAAGTTTGTGAGGGTGTTTGCATGTATGGATGTATGTGAGTTATTCCCAGTTGTCGCCACTGGTGACGCCACCACTGGCGACAAATGGGAATATTTTTCAAAAAAAATAACCTATGTATGTTACTCTTCCACGCAAAAATTGCTGAACAGATCTTGATGAAATTTGGCACACACATAGTTTATAACCTGGATTAACTCATTAGATACTCATTTTAACCCGGTAGTATGTATCCGTGAGATAATTCCAGACCCGGGTGAGCCACTGGCAAAATCTAGATCTCAATGAAATATCAATTGCGTATAATTATCAAGATTATTCTTCTTATTTATGACTTCAGATATAGCCTATACAAGTCGTAATTGCTTTCAAAGCGTGTCGTAGTTCTACAACCACTTTCAACAGGATTGGCATACATTTTTCGGTAGCCTAAATTAATCTAATACACTTTGACTTTTCCGTCATTTTTATTGACAGTAAGAAAAAAATATATAGAAAGTCACTTTGTCTAGGATGACAGATACATACACATTTATTTTCATCGCTTTTTTTTGTGAGTGGGAAATCATCAGATGACTCTGTCCGCTCTGGGTGGAGCGGAAGGGAGTGTCAGACTCTAACTGACTAAAACCTATCCATGTTCCTTCCTTAGCCCTTTACGTTCCAGGAAAGCGGTAACCCTTTTGGACAATCCCACTGACCCGGCAGGCTTTGGCCCTGCGATACCACCAACGAAGCAATAGATGGGTACATATTTAATTTTTTCATCGCTGATCATAAGTATGTATTTTAGCGAATTAGCAAACGTCTAGATTTAATTTCCTATGTCGTTATTTTAGATAGCAGAAGGCATCAATGATTAACTTTAGTCAATGTTTTAATTATAAAAAATGAATGTTATTCTTTTGGAGACAAAGTAACGTGATAAAACTTTGACTTCCCCGAAATTCCGTCACCGTAAACTTTGCATTGACTTGTTAATGTTCAATTGAATGAAAGTCATTTCCTGGAGTTCTTTTCCGGATAGGTAAGTTTGTTTGATCTCATTATTATTTTTAGGGTAAATGATAATTAAGAAGTTTAAGTTAGAAGTCTAGTTGAGTGTTTAATTAAATCATATTGATTAAAATTAGGTTAACTATTTATTTGTAGATCAGTTTAAAAGTAACTTACGTGCAAGGTATACATTAAGAATAATAGATATTCCCACTGCTGGGACCCGAGCCTCCTCTCGATGAGAGGAAGTGGGCCTTAATCCACGCCTCAAGCCCAGTGTGGAGCCACGCGACGACTCCCGGCCACCGTAGGCGCGGGCCTGCGGACGGTGAGTAATGGGTGACTCACCGTCCGATCAGCACCAGACCCGTGCCGTACGGCGCGTATATGTTCCACGCGCGCCTCAAAGAGATGTCAGCATATGAAGGGGCCCCTCAGGGCCAAGCCTGCCGGGTAAGCGGGATTGTCCGAAAGGTTTACCGCTACCCCGGAACATAAAGGGCTACGGAAGGAACATGGATGGGTTTTAGTCAGTAAGAGTCTGACACTCCCTTCCGCTCCACCCAGAGCGGGAGCAGTCATTGGATGATTTCGCAGCCTTAAAAAAAAAAAAAAGCCCAGTGTGGGCTGGTAGACCTTAATTTTTCGAAATAGAAGAGAATAGAATACTCTTTATTATGTACAATATAACAAAATACATTTACATCAGTAATTTTAATTGTGTACATAATAAAGAGTATTAATAAAATATCGCTTTTAATAATTAGATCACCCGGTCTAATTACTAAAAGCGATATTTTTAAGACGACCTTTAAATGGATTAAAGAAGAAGAAAAGGCAGTACTGCGGATAATCAAAGACAATAATGTGGTGTGCCTTATACATACACATACTCATACAGTAAAACTTATCGATAAAAATATATACAATACGAATTATAATCACGAAACAAGTGCAAAAACAAAAAGAAAACTAAATAATGTTTAAGACGAGAGCTAAAGTTATTTTTATCTTAATTTAAAAAGGGACAACGATTGAGCACAATATATTGACACGGGCAAGGTCCATAACCATTCTGCTTGAACTGGAAAAGATTTATCGAAAAAACTGGTGGAATGCATCGGCATCTCTAGTTTTAAATCACTACATACTCGTAGTCTAAAACAAATTCGCTTTCTCTGTCCCTATATCCGTATGTACCTATGCTTAAATCTTTAAAACTACGCAACGGATTTTGATGAGGTATCTTTTAATAGATAGAGTGATTCAAAAGGAATGTTAAATGTGTATAATTTGTGCGGGTGAAGCCACGGGCGGATACTAGTTTTTCTCTAAAATTTGATATCTAATAGAGCAGTGGTGGCCAAGTGATATCAGCCTCGACTTACGAGTTGTAGGTCGTGAATTCGAACCCAAGCAGGCGCTTTACTTTGTGTATTTAACTTCATCCACTCTCTCTTCTCCACTGCTCTCAAAACGATGAAGGAAAACATCGTAAGGATACCTAAGACTAAAGAGGATAAATTAAGACTTTTTGTAAACTTTACTTTAATAATATAAATAAATAATAATAATACCGGCTTGTCCTACAATGAACATCACATCAAGCGACATCTACTAACCCGCACTGGGCCCGCGATTATGGCCCACACCCTATCTTAGAGCGGGGGCCTGTGTCCCAACAATCGGAACATTATAGGCTGATTATGTTATGCTATCTAATAAGTGTGGCATGAAGGAACTTTAATGTAAGTGAAAGTTGTAGAATTATAATAATAATAATAATTTTATTTCAAGCAACAAGACTCATAGTGTTAGTAACAATATACTTACAAACTATGTTAGTAATACAATTACAAAACAAAAAGAAAACAGATTGTGACATCACTGCTGCACGGTGACAGGCCCAGCCCACCCTGCAGCAGTGGTTCACAAACACACAATCAATTATGGTGTAAGTTTAATGTTTTGAAATTGTTTTGTGAAATTGCCTTACATATTATGGTAGTACATACTGATTCCATGGAAATCATCGGAATATTACTAAAAATTCAAGATGGCTACGTCAGTCCCGATTATCACTACGCGCCAAAAGTTTTTTGTACAAATAGTATATTTATGTACGGAGTTAAAAACTTGGGTCCACTATGACATACTTAGCCAGTACATTTTTATACTAACGTCACTTGCACCACTTAAACGTGTGGAAAATCTCCTAGATGCATAAACACAGTGCAGCTAATCTCAATATAGTTAGGTAGCTCGTTTATTTAATATACACTTTATTGAATAAAGTCGCGAAGCCGTTGCGGTGGGATGCAAGATTAATTAACTCAGCCGCTAAGGAAAATAATTAGTTTCTTCTCAAAACATTGGAATATTACAAAATGTACAGTTTGCTGTTGTTAACTTCAGCTGTATCTATGTTAAGCGGGATTGTCCGAAAGGGTTACCGCTACCCCGGAACATAAAGGGCTAAGGAAGGAACATGGATGGGTTTTAGTGAATAAGAGTCTGACACTCCCTTCCGCTCCACTCAAAGTGGGAGGTGTCATATGATGACTTCCTACCCTCAAAAAAAACCTGTATTTATGTATGTATGTAGTTGTATCGAAATCTTTTAACGTAATTTTTACCCACTACAAAACTCCTCATGAAGTTTAAAAGACTCGAACATAACTCTCGAATTGTGTCTGTAATACAGTAACACCTCTGTCTTATCCTTCAAGAATTACAGGCGTAATGTTATGTATGTTTTATTATATAAATAAATAAACACATAGTACATATTATCTTAAATACGTAGGGGTTGGTATATAAAGTTTCAAGTTTGATTTAATAATCACTAAAACACACTATCGAATAATATCTTGTTACGGTTATATTATCACATCAGGATTAGGTAATTAGTTGTCTGCAAACGATGGTACAGTAAGCCGCAGGTCATTGGTAATATTTTACCCTTGAACTGGCCTGGCGTAGTATGGAGTTTCAATAGACTACAAGCTGAAAACCGGCTCTATTGAATTGTCAAAGTTGTCGGCCAGTCAGAAAGATAACTCTAGTTGCTCATTACAAATCTTAGTGGGTCTTTCTATTGTTATGTGGTTAGTGACTCACCCGGTGTCAGAGTTTTTATGCTGTTCATGGGCCTCTGACTTAGCTTCACATGCTGTTGAGAAATATGTCTCAGGAATATCGGTTTCCTCACAATGTATCTTAGTAGGTTCCATTGGAGAAGAACGGGGAAGTTAACTTTTATTAAATCGAAGGGGTTCGGCTTTATAATAAATTACCTAAAAAAGTCAGAGAGTGTACAAGTATACCAACGTTTAAAAAAGGCCTAAGGAATTATATATTACGAGTAGATACATAAGCTTAGTTTTTTTTATATATTTGTTAATATTAGACACATAAGTTTAGCTTGAACTGTTTTGTATTTTATTTAGTGCTGATCAATCTAGACGGTTTTTGTTCGTGGAATGGAATTGACGTCCGACATTTTTTTGTATGGAAGAGCTGTCAAAAATTCAAAATTGTTCCTCCGATGAAATTGTCTGGCATTGAAAACAGGTCAGACCTTAGACATACTTACCTTTATGAATGGAACTATGATGTTCAGTTTCTTTGATGGTTTGAACGTCGTAATGTAAACTACAACTTATTGTTAATTCGTTAAGTTTCTCTTTAAGTGAACTGTAATTTGTTCTTTGAGAAATAAAAATGTCTTTAAACCGAAATCATTTTGTTTAAAAATATAAATATTGTATAATTTATATTTAGAAGTGAGAATTACGTAAAAAAAGACGCAAGCCAGCTTATATAGATTTTGTTATCAATAAAGTTCGGCCTACTGTACCAACTGGGACAATATTATTAACATTCACAATATGTTAATTCCCACAGCTTCCAGATCATGGTAACAGTATCCCATAAACCTCGAGGTTTATGCATAACACAACAAGGCCCGGGAGGAGCTCAAACTATGCATAGTGAATGGAGCTAATTTTATGGTGTTACAATATATTGAACAATTTTGTTTTGATCTTTTTCTTTTCGTGTAGTTAGTGAAAAACCTGGTGTCAGAGTTTTCATGCTGCCCATGGGCTTCCAACTTAGCTTCACATGCTGTTGAGAAATGTCCTTCAGACATGCTGGTTTCCTCACGATATTTTTCTCTTACCGATTTTAAGCAAGTGATAATTATACAATACGCATATGAATCCGTAAAATCAGAGGTGCTTACCGTGGGTTCGAACTCGGGACCTATAACTTGGCAGTCCAACGGTCACGCCACTAGGCTATCACTGCTACTTGCTATTTTGTTTTGATTACATAATAATATTGTCGTATGGAGTTTATTCATTTAAGGATTACCATTTAGAGATACGTCATTAAAACTATCTTCTATAAAATTGTAACTTTTACAAATATTTGTGTTAAAAGTATGTTCAGACACGTTTTAACGACTAGTCAAATATGTCACGTATGTGCATCATTGCACATGTAGAATTTCTAAAAAGATTATTGATTTGTATTTAAAAGCTCAATATTTATTATGTACAAAAATAATATTTATAATAATCAAAGGGTATTAAAAAAATCGTCCACATCGCTGTCAACAGGAAAAGTTAACAAAAGGCTGGCAACCTTGCCGCGTTATTATATGGCAATTCTGATTTTATGGTCCAAAAATAGGACAGCCACGTCACGTGAACGGTTTGAACAACCGCTTGCTGTTTTCTTGAAAAACAAAGTCGCCACTCGGAACCCATAGCACTAGTGTTTCAAACCCAAACGGTTCGGCAATAAGTACAGTTAAGATTGGATTATTTGCCCCGTTTAAGATTTTCCGCCCTTGTAGACAACGCCCCAGCACAGCACGCTCTTCCCATCCTCGCGTTAGCTATTTGGTTCTAAATCGACTGGTGTTTGAATCGTATATAAAACCACGAAAAACGGACAAAAACAAAAGGAAAAAGGATGAAGTATGTTATCATACGTGGTCATTTATGTACGGTCGTTCCTAGCATACCGATATAATTAAAAAATTCTTTATAAAACAGAGCCAGAAAAAGAACTGTGTTAAAAGCAATGCCTTCTGCTGTCAATTTAGTTACGAAGCCGTTGACATAAATAGCAAAGGAAGTGTTGCGATGAATATTAAAGATGTTTTACTTATATTGTGGCCCCGAGAGCAAAGGAAAGTATGATTTGTTCCAAAAGTATTAAAGAAAATATCAATAGGTAGGAAATCACTAAATGACTAAATGAATCGCTCTGGGTGGAGTGGAAGGGAGTGTCACACTTTCACTGACTAAAACCCATCCATGTTCTTTCCTTAGCCCTTTATGGGTAGCGGTAACCCTTTCGGACAATCCCGCTTAAGAAGTACCTACCTGTGGATGATAATTTGTAGTGCCACTTACAAATTGACTGTTTTGATTTAATTATTTGACTACTTAACCGAAAGTCTAATTTTAAATAAGCCTGAAGATTATATTTATTATTTCATCAATTTAGATTTACATTATAACCTGCGGCTGTAACTGAAAATATCCTATATTTTGAAAACTCTTAAAAAGCAAAGTCACGTAAAAACAAAATTATAGGATCCACTAATTTTGTTCATCCATTGGTTCCATATGCAAAATGTTACCTTTAATTTTGTCTATCGTAATTTTACTATACCGCAGTTTAGCAGTGCAGTGAAAATAGTCCTACGAATAAAATAGCTTAGTAGTCACTAAGGTATAACGGAGACGAAGACTTTTGGTCAGACGCATGTAAAGGGTTCAGCTATTTGGCTACGGAACCCTAAAAAACAACTATCCACAGCTCCATACAGGAAGCACTGCTCGCAACATGCTATTGCGGCGAATGCTCACTATGAGCATACATAGCTTGCGCCAATAAAGAAATCAATCTGCCCAGCCTTTTTCCAACTATGTCCTGCCTGTCATGCTTCCAGTCTAACCGAATGTAGCTGAAAACCAGTATTTTACATGGAGCGACTGCCTATCTGGTCTCCACAACCCAGTGAGTAACTGGGTAAAACGATATCCCTTGTTAAAACTAGCTGTCAGACTTTCGGGCTTCCGACTACCTGTACCGACTGTCAAAGATCTACGAATGACAGCCGGGACCAACGGCTTAATGTGCTTTCCGAGGCACGGACGAGTCTTGATATGTAAAGACGGTCACCCATCCACGGACCAACCCGTGCGACTGTTATTACATGGCCACGAGCTTCTAGATACATAGTTTGTGTGCGTGACAAACCGGGTGGTTATTTTTATGTCAAGCTAACGTGCTCCTCAGTGTTCTTGATAAAATATCGAGATTTCGTCTCATTTGTATTTCCAATATTTACAAATAATATACCTACATAAACCTTTGCTGAATAAATTCTCTGAATGACAGTGTAATCCATGTCGCGTAGTTTAGCGAATAAAGCGACCATGCAGACCGACCCAAAAATAGACTTTAATGTATTTAAAATACATTTCTCTTTTGATTGTGCATCAAAGAAAATGCTTTAATAAACTATATTTTTTCTCATCAAAGATTTAAGTAAGTAGTAAGTTTCTAGAGGAATTAATTGTACTAAGTTTACAAGCAGCGCGTAGTTCCGTAATGTGTTGAATTTGTTCAACTTAATCAAAGTTTGCTCCACAGAGCTCAAGAAAAAACCCATCAGCTTCTTCGTGTTGTGCTAATTGTAAACTTTTTGAAGAAAATAAGCAAGAAATATACAACCCTTTGCTTTTTGTTGGTGAGAATCTTTGGGTCATAACTTTTACTATAACATAGAACGTATATGTAACTTTATTTCACTTACTGCTGCGAAATAAAGGTCTGTCAACGCTAAATCATAAACGTGTGGTTGTCGGTTCTATATACAAAAAGTTTTTAAATTTTAAATTTTATTTATGAGGGACTAAAACAGTTACATGATAAAGTAAATACAAAAAAAACCTGTTCCTTAAGTGAAAAAAAACAAACATGTAACGCACATTGCCCACATTTTATTCGTGAAAGAAAAGAAAAGCAACATGGATAGTATTATAAGGGAAAATAACAAATGTTCAATAATACCGTAATAATAATACCTTAAAAATAAAATTTTACCCTTTCATTTCACGAAGTACGATCTAAAATAAGCAATCCACAAATCCTATTTCCATAAATTTAAAGTAGGACAAAAACTTTGGTGTTTCATTCAGTATGAACGTACATAATGTAGGTAGTGGTTACACGTGTTTCCACCCTCGCTGTAGTTGAGGCCACAAACTTAGGTATGCCTACAGCAGTAAAATGAAATAGGAAAATTTTATACAAAAGTTACTTTGAGTTTTTCTCAGATATAAATAATGGAAACAGGAACTCTAGGGAAATGACTGTTAGGCGGTTCTTAAAACGCTACGGCCGTAGCTCGTAGCGCTACGTGCTACGCCGTAGCGATGAAGCCTGCATCGACGATCGACTGGATTTATTTGATTGCGTTAATCGAGTGGACTGTTGTTTTTAGATACAAAGTCGGTTGAATGGTTTGTGTGTTGTTTCAAAAAATCTTTCTTCAAACCAGCAGTAAACTGCAGTTACTAAAGTTTAGGATTTGTGACTAGGTTTAAGGTTATCTAGGCATGTAAGCTTATTTAAATTGGTATGGTATAGGCACACAGAAAGCTAATTAGTCCTTCTTGACTATCTGTAAATTAAAATCCTTTTTTTTATTCGGAGTTAGGTATTTGAGTTATTTTTTTGCGTTTTTAAATTATTAATAGTGTTTATAGATCTTTTAACATCCGCCATATAATTAAACAGTCAGTGTTTGACGATTGCTTGATTCCTAAGCATTGTGATGCCTATCAATTCTTAGGAATAACAACCCAGATGCGCATAAAAACATATATTCCTATTCGACCTATTCCTACTCATATTATTAAAATATGAGTAGGAATAAATATAAATATACCTACCTATAAATACTAAATAGCCCAGAAACTGCCATCAACTTGGATGTAGCGGTCACTGGCCGCTGTAGCTGTAACTCGTTCCGTTGTTTCAGCTCATACGCAGTCGATCACACTTCTAAGCTAACCTAACCCGGGTCGGCTGCCACTAGTGGCATAAAATACAACTACTATATGATACTCGGTGTTCAGCTAAGAATCGAACCGCGATTAGCCACACTGTGATGTTACGCTGTCATTTCATGATTCAGCCGGTTAGCTGAATCATGAAATGACAGCGTAACGTCAAATGAGACAGCACACGATATGGCCATATCCGACATACCTTTTCTGCACGACATAACAAACCAAGAACAGAGGCCAGCACAACAAGTTACTCCAATCTGTCAAATTTCTTTGATAGTATTTCAAATTTATTACAAAAGTATAAGGTTCATTTTCAATTTTAAAAAATTGACAGTTTGGGATAGCTTGATTTGCTACCGTCTGTACAATAAAGAATAGCACAGCATCACAAGCAATTTCAGTCGTTAAAGCTAAACAAACTTGATTTCTGAAGCTCAATAAGAATTCTATCTATTGCAACGGAAGGTACGTAGCTCATCGTAAAATATTTACGCTACATCGCATCGGCATCGCATCGAAATCCGTATATACAGGAAGATTCCATTTTACAAGCCCCCGGTAATATTTTATGAGCTTTCTGACAAAAGACGAAAGTTTTATTGAAATATGCAGTAAGCACGTTGGGATTTGAGGGTAAGAGAATAATGCAGGATTTGTTTATGAATTGGAAATGTTTATTTGTTTGGAATTCGGAATATTTGGGTAAGGGAAGGCATTACTGATGTTGTGATGGGCGAATTGATTTGTAACAAATTATTATAATAATATAGTAATCTTTATTTCTTTCCTTCTTCGTGTGGTTAGTGACTAACTTGGTGTCAGAGTTTTAATGCTGCCCAAGGGCTTCTAACTTAGCTTCCCATGCTGAGAAATATCTCTCAAGTTTCCTCACGATGTTTTCCTTCACCGTTTTTTTAAGCACGTGATAATTATAAAATACGCACTTGTATCTGAAAAGTCAGAGGTGCGTGCCTTGAGTTCGAACTCGAGACCTAAGAATTGGCAGTCCATTGGTCACACCACAAGGCTATCACTGCTCAAAAGTCTTTTCTCTCTTTGCAAAAGTTTGCATAGTTATAACACAGATACAAGATGAGATGAGAGACAATAATATGTCCCTCTGTGGCAGACTAGCGTCTATTCTAGGATATCCTATATGAAGGTTCACCAAGCTCTCACTCGGAATTTAATCTAAGTAACATCGACACGACCAACGGACGACAAATTAGTATCGAATTAGACCTGCTTTAACATAACTGGCAAATATGAGTGTGTTATGAAAATAACTCTGCTTAACCATTCGGGAAAGACAGTCGTTATGTTATGCAAGACCTGAATTCTACTAATTAGTCATCAGTACCTCCAGTAACCATCACCTTTGTACGAACTTGTCTGTTTCTTTTTTATTAATTACGTGTAGACATCAACTGCTCAGTGTAATCTATTTGAACGTAATAAGTTATTTAAATCTTGCTGGCTACTTCGTTAGTCTGTGGTATAGACCATCGGTTATTTATATCTCTTTTTTAACCGACTTCTAAAAAAGGAGGAGGTTCTCAATTCGACTGTATATATATTTTTTTTTTTTTTTATGTTTGTTCGCGCATAACTCCGTTGCTTGCCAACCGATTTGAAAAAATCTTTTTTTGTTGCAAAGGGTATACTTCCCAAATGGTCCCATAAAATTTTTATCGAAATCGGATAAGCGGTTTTTGAAAAATCTAAAAAAATCCTACTTAATGTATGTGGATGATGTTCTAATAAGTTCCTGTCACTGTAATTTACATACCAGGTAGTGGTATTAAAATTTCGGGGGGGGGGGTTGTGTAGGTACCACAACTAAAAATTGAAAAATAAAAACTTTTTTACAAAAAATAAAACCGACTTCCAAAAAAAACACTACAAAGTGAAAAATAATTTTGATTTCGGAAGTCGGTGGCAAAAAATGAAAATGCAAAACCGAAGACACCGACTTCCGAAATCAAAATTATTTTTCACTTTGTAGTGTTTTTTTTGGAAGTCGGTTTTATTTTTTGTAAAAAAGTTTTGCTAATGATGTAAATATATTATTTAAATTATTTTTTTAACACTTTCACAGGAATAAGGAGGAGGAGCTCGTGTCTAAGTAATAACAGCCGAACGGATCCATCCATCAGGTTAAGCTACGCTTGCCGTGGTTGGTCCGTGGATGGGTGACCATCTTTACACGTCGAGACTCCCCTGTACCTCAGAAAGTACGTTAAGCCGTTGGTCGTGACTGTTATTCGTGAATCTTTAATAATAATAATAATAATAACAGATCATAAATACAAAAAATTACAGGAAATTCATTATAAAAGACCCCACAATAACAAACGATAAATGTCGAAAATGTCACACACAACCAGAGACCATACAGCACATAACAGGAGCATGCACAACTCTGACACAAACAGACTATACACACAGACACAATCAGGTAGCAAACGTCATCCATCAAAAACTGGCACTTAAATACAAACTCATACACGATACAAACACACCTTATTATAAGTACGTACCACAAGCTGTTCTGGAAAATACTACACATAAACTCTACTACGATCGTGCCATACTGACTGACAGAACCGTTCACTATAATAGACCAGATATAACCCTTCAAGATAAAGTTAACAAAATCACATACCTCATAGATATTGCAGTCCCTAACACACATAATTTACAAAAAACAATAGGTGAGAAAATCAGCAAATATGCTGAACTGAAAGAAGAAGTGACCAGAATCTGGAAGCAAGAAAAAGTGTACGTAGTACCCATTGTTATCTCTACGACGGGTGTTATACCCAACCACCTCCACCACAGCCTCAAACTTATAGACCTGAAAGACTCAATTTACGTAACACTCCAAAAAGCCGCAATTTTAAACACCTGCAGAATAGTAAGAAAGTTCATGCAAATTGAGGAAAATGAAATCAGTCACACTAACACACAGACAACTAATCATTAAAAATAAATCACAACACATACTCTACATTGACTTGGCTTGGGCCCGTTAATGTAGTTAAAACTAGCCAAAGAGCTAAGAAACAAAATTTGTTTACCGAAAATAATAATAATAATTTATTTATTTGCTTCAACACATGTGTACATACAATAAACAATCGCATGCAAGATATTAAATTGGAGAGAGTTCTAGACATGTCTGCCATGAACAATGGCGTGCAAATATAATTCTGATTAATTAATATGGATTACAGTTCACATTATATAAATTTATATATTAATGAGTAATAATATTCAGTCTCTAAATTAATGTATATAATGTCAAGGTATATTTATAATTATAATAATATTAAATCTTATTATTTTTGTCTAATTGGGTATTAAATTATATCGAACCAAATTTATCATTTAAAAAGTCACTTACACTATAATAGGCTTTTTCAACAAGAAATAATTTTACTTTTTGCTTAAATTGGTCGCTACTTAGATCTTTCCAACTTTTGGGAAATTTATTATAAACAATTGGAGCCATGCAAATAACACTTTTGCGCATAAGTGCAGTCCTAGACGCATGCAAACAAAGTTTAGTTTTATCGCGTCGATTTCGGGGAAAACTTTCTGCCATACGCGGAAATAGATTTGGATTCCGTTTTACAAATAAAGCTGTTTCTAATATGTAAAGGGACGGTAGTGTCAGAATCTTGTAGCGAATGAAATACGGCTTACAAGAATCTGTAATGTCCAATCTAAACATTGACCTAATACATCGCTTTTGGGCTTTAAAAGCAATTTCCTTGTCGGTTGAATTGCCCCAAAAGATCACACCGTATCTTAAAATTGATTCGGTTAGCCCATAGTACGCTGTTAGCAAAGCATCTATATTAAGTGTCCATGATAGCTTGTACAGTGCAAATGCACTGCTACTAATCTTTTTACAAACAGTCTCAATATGTGTCTTCCAATTCAAATTACGGTCAATTATTAAACCTAGAAACTTTGTAGTAGGTACCACGTCAATAATATTATTATTATATTTAATGTCAAATTTAGGAAATGTCAATACACGTTGGCCAAAATGTATAATTACTGTTTTATTTATATTTATTTTCAAATTATTGTTATCCAGCCAATCGATTGTTTTATTTAACGTATTGTTTACATCTTCTTCATACAAATCTCGATGGCGACAAGGTATAGTAATCGTACTGTCGTCCGCGAATAGTGTCATAGGATGATTAATGGATTTTGGAAAATCATTTATATAAAGCGTAAAGAGAGGTGGTCCTAGTACACTTCCTTGCGGTACACCATGGATAACATTACGTTCTTCAGATAAGAATATTTCCTCTCGTTTTGTGTCACTGTTTATCCTACTGATTTCCGTCACTTGTTTTCTCTCGAGTAAGTAAGATTGTAAGAGTTTTAGTATGTTTCCTCGAATACCGTAAGTCTCAAGCTTTTGCAATAGTATATCATGTTGTACGTAATCGAAAGCCTGCGACATGTCACAAAAAATTGCACAGACTGGGTTATTTCTATCTACATTTGTCATAACTGTATATAAAAAGTCATAGATTGCCATATTAATGGTTTTGTTTTTTCTAAATCCTTTTTGTTCGTTACAAAGTATGTTATGCTTTTCTAGATACGTACTAAGTTCTTTATAAATATAGGATTCAATTATTTTAGAAAATATTGACACTAGAGATATCGGTCTGTAGTTTTCTTTTAACTCTTTATCCGATTTTTTATATAATGGTTTTACTATTGACTTTTTTAAAACATCAGGAAACGTGCCTTCACAAATGCATAAATTAATAATGTGGGCTTTTTTTTTTTTTTTTTTTTTTTTTTTTTAAGGCTGGGAAATCATCCAATGACTGCTCCCGCTCTGGGTGGAGCGGAAGGGAGTGTCAGACTCTTACTGACTAAAACCCATCCATGTTCCTTTCGTAGCCCTTTATGTTCCGGGGTAGCGGTAACCCTTTCGGACAATCCCGCTTACCCGGCAGGCTTGGCCCTGAGGGGCCCCTTCATATGCTGACATCTCTTTGAGGCGCGCGTGGAACATATACGCGCCGTCCGGCACGGGCCTGGGGCTGATCCGACGGTGAGTCACCCATTACTCACCGTCCGCAGGCTCAGCTAACTTCATCTAAGTTTTCACGTTTAAATTTTTAAAGAATAGGCCAACTGTTCCTACAACCGTTGGGTTATGGATGGTTTGTTCACTGATTTTAGACCCTTTTTTTATTTTGGGGTGGATAATCCTAATGGTTGTCCTCCGCCTTAGCAGGGGTCTGTCACTGACTAAAAACCACCCCGATGTTCCATCTCACACCAATACATCGAGGGTCTCGGGACCGTACGATTCTTAAGCAACATTGATTTTAGACCCTACTGCAACGTGTACTTACCTATAAGGGTTCATACGCACTATGCGGGTAGCCGCATTGCGGCTAGCCGTCCGGCTGACCGCAAGCACAATTATGTACGTAATATTCATTTCTATGCGCACTGCGATGCGGCTACCCGCAGACCGCTCCGGTCGCTCGGAGGGCTGCGGCCCGAGTGACGGCCAGCCGGACGGTTGCTATACGCACTGTGCGGTTCAGTCTGCGGCTGCCCGCCATTGAGTGAGTGTGTGCACGTGGTACGTCTGGTAAAATGGAATTCGATACCGAAAACCTTTTTTTCTGTTTCTTTTTCTTTATTTACCGCGAGTAAATATAATAAATAGCTGCGACTTCTTCGACGTCCATATTGGAAATGAGTCGATCCAACCGCAAAACCACGACGGTTTCTAACCGCACGTTCCGGTTGCGCTTGCGGTTAGCCGGGTGCCGGCTAACCGCAAGCGCAACCGCGTCCTGCGGTTAGCCGGACGGTTGGCCGCATTCCGGCTAACCGCATAGTGCGTAGGAGCCCTAAGGGTTCTTATTCTGTACAAGGAAAAATTAAATTTAAAACATGTACAAAGTCAGTAATTTAATAGTCATGCGGTGATGAACTGGTGAACTGGAATTCTCGGTTGAATCTTATCAATAAAGTAGTTGTTAAATAAATTTGCAATATGTTTGGGATCTACAATAGCTGTGTCATTTTCTTGAATCGTATTAATATAGTTCTTTGGTATGTTTAGTTTGTTTTGATTTACTATTTGCCAAGTAGCTTTCGACTTATTTTTTGATGTTGTTATTTTGTGATTGTTTTGTGCGCGTTGAGTTAACTGTATGATTTGTCTATATAACCTAGAATAATTCTTAAACCGGTCCTTATTTTGTTGAGTTGGTTTTAATCGGGCCTGCCATAATAATTGGCGCTTCTTTTTGCTGCAAGTCTTTATACCGCGTGATATCCATTTCTGCTTTTTAAATAAATTTACAGAAATAAGTTTTTTAGGAAAACACTGCTTATATAAGAATGAAAATATGTCTATAAATGCGTTATATGCTACATTTGTTCCATTGGCTTCAAAAACCTCTGAAAAAGTTAAGCTACTTAAATACGATTTAAATTTGTCAATATGTTCTTCATTATAGTCCCGTTTAAGGGTTCGCCATTGATTTATAGTACTAGTTATATTAATAGGACATTTAAGTATTTGCGCCGTGTGGTCAGATAATGCTAATTCTAACACTGAAGCGCTGCACAACTTGTTAAAGTTGTGCAGCGCAAAGTTGTCAATGCATGTCTTAAGGCGAGTTGGTTGATAAAGTGCAAGATTTAAATTATAACTTAACAATAAATTTTCAAATTCAATACATTGATTATTTCTTTTTAACACGTCAATATTAAAATCTCCCGCTAAAACAATATTTTTATAGCATTTTTGTACTAAAATACGTAATATCATTTCCAATTTATCCATACACTCATGAAAGTTATTAGGATTTGGTACCCTATATATACAAACGAAAACGATTTTGTAGTTAGTGAGTTCGATGGCGCAACATTCAAAAACACCAGTTGTAGATATTTTGGCTATTTTGGGTAATTCTCTCCATTGATGTCCGTTTCTAACTAAGATGCATGCTCCACCTCTCTTGCTCTCTTTCCTACAGAAACAAGCAGCCAAGCAGTAGTTGTGTATGTTTAGATGCTGTTCATAGCTTTCCATCATGAAGTGTTCTGTGATTAATAAAATATCCACGCGCGTATTTTTTTCTGTTAACTCTTGTAGGCAGACCGTAAGCGCGTTAGACTTCGATAGCAATCCTGCAATATTCTGGTGCATAATATATATATAATTAGTCAAGAAAAAAATTGTGGTTACGTTCATTATCTACGTCTTTATCTTTCTGGTTACATTCCATGTTAATGTTTTGTGTAATGTCAGTAATCAAGTCCAATAAATCCTTAAAAACAGTACGTAGTCCATGCTGATTTATAGATCCTGAATAGGTTTTAAACATGGTGTAGTCATACTGTAGATTGAGATTACTGTCTAAAAGATATGCATATCCATGTGTCAATACATCCAGGTAAAGAAGATTGTTAAATGTTTCCACTCGACAGTTGAATAAGCTCGTATCAAAGGGATATTTATAGGTGGGCAAACATATTATAATATTAGTATGCTGTACAGCTTGTAATGTATTTCTTAGGTGGAATATAATATCATAATAGTTGTTGGTTCTCTTAAAGTCTTCTTCGCCAAGTCGCTTCTTTGACAGTCTTTATAGGTAGTCAAAAGCCTGAAAGTCTGACAGCCAGTCTTACCGAGGGATATCGTATTACCCAGTTACTGACTGGGTTGTAGAGGTCAGATAGGCATCGCTCCATGTAAAATAATGTAATCAGCTGCATCCGGTTAGACTGGAAGCCCAACATCGTTGGGATAAGGCTAGGCAGATTGATTGATTTATTTTAATATTTCAACAGTATTTTTATTTTCAACATAAACTGTTGAATTGTAAAACTTTTCAGTTTTTTTTTCAAGTTAATAAGCAACTTCTTTTAACAAAAGATTATTGTAAAAACTGGGAAATAAATAAAAGGAAAGCCACCGCAGAATTATCTGATTCAATACTTACGCTGCGGCACGCCTACTCCCGCTAATATAAATAACTTGTTGTTAGCCGAGTAAAATGGGATGCCCGGCAGAAAACCTCCACGTGTGCCCGGGGACTGGAGTTCCTTTCTGGACACGTCCGGGGGGAAGGCCAGTCTTTGGGCCGGTGCATCCTGGGGTGCGGGCAGCGACTTCCTATTGGGGCTATTTCCCAGTGGGTTCTCGCTGTCCGCATGCTAATGTTCTGCCAGGAGGATCGCTCCACACCTGCCGCTCTGAGTAGCAGAGCGGCAACTGTGGTGGAGTCAGAGCGGGCCCGGTGTGCACTTACCCTGCCGCCGGGCAGGCAGGAGGGGTAACCCTCCTGTCACCGCTAGAATCTCGTAGCCCCGGAGACAGTTACGGTCATGTCTCTGACTGTTGAAGGGGGTCGAGGGTCTTGGCTTAACCGCCCGGACCGCGAGGAAGATAACCTCTATAAAAAATTCCCCAAACCCCTAAGCGGCGGCGCACCGTGAGAGGGGTTGTAAGCTTGACTGATGGGTAGCTTGGTTCAGTCGCTAGTGCGGACCTCTATTTTTGAGCAAGTACAGAATGTTAATTACTCGTGGGAACAATATGGAAAAATTTAATTCACAAAAACCCAAAACCAAACCCAACGAAGAGGAGAGGAGTGGTGCTGGATCGGAGTCCGATCCTGCATCTGGTGGCGCGAGCACGGGAGGCTCAGGGGGCTCTCGTCGCGCCAGGGAGTTGGCCGCTGCCGCGAGGAACCGCAGGTTCTTCGCCAAGCGGCCAAGGTCAGAGGATGGCCAGGGGTCGTCCTCTGAAGGAGAGCTGGCCTCAGCTCGAAAGATCCCCACCAGCAAGCGGGGGGGGTCAGAGAGCGAGGCGTGGGGAGGGGGCTCACCGCCCGGGAGGCCACTGAATTGGAAGAAGGTCCCCCAAGGGACGTGGAGACCGGTCCAGAGGTCGCCTTGGGGCCCTCTAGTGACGAGGCGGGTGCGGCTGGCGGTCCCAAGGCGGACCGCAGAGAAGAGTTTGCGGCGGTAGTGGAGGCGGCTATCCGTGACGTGTCCCTGAAGAGGGTTCGGGCTTCACGAAGCAAGGCCATCGTGTCAGCTACGGCCTCTATCATGGCGGCGGCCAAGGAGGCCGGGTGCGCTGGGCCTCCGGCCAGCGAGGTGGCCGATCTGCGGGCGGAGGTGGCACGCCTTTCGGCCGCCATGAAATCCCTCCAGGAGGAGAACGGGAGGCTCCGTGCAGACCTGGCCGGCCTGAAGGCCGTCGACAGCCACAAAGCCCCCCGGGAGGTGAGCCGCCCGTCACCACCGCCGCTGCAGCAACAACAACAGCGGCAGCAGGGGTCAGGCCGGCCCGAGCCGGAGGAGAACCGGGTCCTGGACCTAGTTCGACAGGAACTCGCCGCCTTCCAGGCGCGGTTCCAGGAGCGGTTCTCCATAGTGGAGGGAATCGTCCTGCGTCCCCCCTTGGCGTCAGGAAGGGTGGCATGTCCCCCCTTGGCGTCAGGAAGGGTGGCATCGGGCCCGAAGCCGGCCTCGTATGCGGCCGCTGCGGCGGCTGCCGCCCCAAAACCCGGGCCGTCGGGCGCAGCCCCGGCGCCGGCAAAACCGGCACCGTCCGGTAAAGTTCCGGCGCCGGCAAAACCGGCATCGTCCGGCAAAGCTTCTGCGCCGGCCCGGAAGGCCGCTAAGGGCAAGAAGTCTCCACCGGCGCAGGCGGACAGGGTCCCAGAGCCCTCTCCCCGGCGCCCGGAGCCTCCCGCGACCGATGCCGAGTGGCAGGTGGTCGGGGAGAAGAAAAAGGCGGCCAAGGCAGCGCGGCGCAAACAGAAGAAGCGGCGCCGCAAGGAGAGAGCCGTCGCGGCGAGACTCCGCGCCCCAAAGACCGCGGCTGTGGTCATTACGCTGCAGCCGGACGCGGTCAAGAGGGGCGTCACGTACCGCGACGTGCTCACAAAAGCGAGGGCGACGGTGGACCTCCAGGAGCTGGGAATCACCGGGGGCCTCCGGCATAGAGTGACGGCAACCGGCGCTCGCATGCTGGAGATCCCCGGTGCGTCGAGTGGCCCCACCGCTGACGCCCTAGCTGAGAAGCTAAGGGCGTCCCTCAACGCGGAGGAGGCTCGGGTCTCCAGGCCCGTGAAATGCGCAGACATGCGTATCATGGGCCTGGATGACTCCGTCACGGAGGGAGAGGTAGTGGCCGCCGTCGTCAGGACGGGCGGGTGTCTGGCCGAACAAGTAAAGGCAGGCACCATACGCCCCGACTTCACGGGTATGCGAACCATGACGGTAAGCTGCCCCGTGACGGCGGCCAGCAAAATAGTGGAGGGCCGAAGACTCCTGGTTGGCTGGGTGAGCGCGCAGGTCAAACTGCTGGAGCCCAGACCTCTGAGGTGCTACCGTTGCCTCGTCGGGCACCACGTCGGTGTCCAATGCACCTCGGAGGTGGACCGCAGCACTCTGTGCTTCCGCTGCGGTCAGCCCGGTCACACGGCCGGCTCCTGCAACGCCGCGCCGCACTGCGTCGCATGTGCGGCTGCTGGCAAGCCGGCCGATCACCGGGCGGGGAGCAAGTCCTGCGCCCCACCTGCTGCAACCAGGAGAAGAGGCAGGCCCTCCATCGCCGTCGCCACCCCCACCGTCGCCACCGTTGCCGCCGCTGCCGCTACTGCTGCCGCCGCCGCCGCCACTGCCACTGCTGGGGGCCCCTCGCAGGGAACCCAGGGGGGGATTAATATGGAGGAGTGATGGCCCCTCTCCGCCTCCTCCAGGCGAACATCAACCACTGCGCCTGTGCTCAGGACCTCTTGCTCCAGAGCATGGCGCAGTGGTCGATCAATATCGCCGTGGTCGCTGAGCCGTACTTTGTCCCGCCCAGGGATAACTGGGTGGAGGACCTGAGCGGCTCAGTTGCCATAACTTCGTCGGCCGCCGCCGGCACCCCGTCCCTCGAGGGTGTCTCGAAGGGACAGGGGTGCGTCGCAGCACGGTTCGGAGAGATTGTGGTAGTGGGAGTGTACTACTCTCCGAACCGAACTCTCGCCGAGTTCCACAACTCTCTCACAGAGTTGAGTGTCGTCGTCTCCAGAAGCCATCCCTTCCCCGTGCTAGTGCTCGGGGACTTCAACGCCAAAAGCCTGGCCTGGGGTTCCCGCTACACGGATGTGCGGGGTAGGATGGTGGAGGACTGGGCTCTGGAAGCAGGCCTAGCCGTCCTCAATCGGGGTTCTGTTCCCACGTGCGTGCGGATGCGGGGTGAGTCCGTTGTGGACATCTCGTTCGCGAGCCCCGCTCTGTCACAGTGCGTCCTTGACTGGCGCGTAGTAGAGGAGGTGGAGACCTACTCCGATCACCGGTATATCCGGTTCGACGTCTCCACCCAGACCTCAAGCGCGCCGGTCCGACAGGCCCCGAGTGGTCCGCGGTGGGCGCTGAAGCAGCTGGACCGGGAGCTCCTCCTGGAAGCCTCGATCGTGCAGGCCTGGGTGTCATCACCGGTCAGGCCTGCCGACATCAACGACGAGGCAGAGTGGTTCCGGGAGGCCATGTCCGAGATTTGCGACGTGGCAATGCCCCGAGTTCGGCCAGGATGCGCCCGACGTCAGGTGTACTGGTGGTCGCAAGAGGTGGATGACCTTCGCAAGGCGTGCGCGGAGGTGCGCCACCTGTACACCAGGCACCGCAGGCTCCGCATCCGCCCTCCGGATGCGGCAGCCACGGAGGCGGAGCTGTACGAGGGGTACAGAGCGGCGAAGACCGCCCTCCAAGAGGCTGTCCAGCGGGCCAAGGACTCGGCCCGCGAGGAGATGGTGGGGACTCTGGATAGAGATCCATGGGGGCGCCCATATAAAATGGTGCGGAACAAGCTCCGCACCTGGGCCCCCCCACTGACGCAGAGTCTCCGCCCTCAGCTGGTGGAGGAGGTGGTGAGCGCTCTGTTCCCTTCACGGGGGGAGCATACTCCCCCGCCTATGGCTCCGCCCGAAGCGGACCACGAGGACGACGACGACATCCCCGAAGTGACCGAGGTAGATCTGAGAGCGGCGGTTGGAAGGCTCAAGGCCAAGAATACCGCCCCAGGACCCGACGGCTTGCCGGGTAAAGCCTGGGTCCTGGCCTCAGGGGCTCTCGGGCCCCGACTGGAGGCGCTCTTAAGCGCATGCATGGAGAGAGGCCAGTTTCCGCTCCGTTGGAAGACGGGGAAGCTGGTCCTCATACAGAAGCCAGGGCGCCCTGCGGACTCTCCGTCCGCATTTCGGCCCATAGTGCTGCTCGACGAGGTCGGCAAACTCTTCGAGAGAATCATTGCGGGCCGCCTCGTCGGGCACCTTAGAAGGACGGGGCCGGACCTTGCGGACTGCCAGTTTGGCTTCCGCAAGGGGCGCTCGACGGTGGACGCCATCATGCGCGTTAGAGCCCTCACGACGGGGGACGCGGTGTCCCAGGGTAGGGTCGTCGTGGCGGTGTCACTCGACATCGCCAACGCCTTCAACACCCTGCCCTGGAGTTGCATTGGGGAAGCACTCCGGTATCACCGGGTGCCGACCTACCTCCGTCGAATAGTCGGGGCGTACTTGA
Source organism: Hyppa rectilinea (assembly GCA_951799385.1). NCBI lineage: Eukaryota > Metazoa > Arthropoda > Insecta > Lepidoptera > Noctuidae > Hyppa > Hyppa rectilinea. The sequence continues at coordinate 5,482,501 of OX637310.1, read as the reverse complement.
CGGACAGAGCCGTCATCTACCCTGGTCGCGATGGGGAATGGAACCGGCGAGAGATGTCGTGCGGTGTCCCGCAGGGATCGGTTCTGGGGCCGTTCCTGTGGGACATCGGTTACGACTGGGTGCTGCGGGCCGACCTCCCTGACGGCGTCAGCGTAGTTTGCTACGCTGACGACACGCTGGTCCTGGCGCAGGGAAGGTCGCATCAGGCGGCGGCCGACGCGATGACACGCGGGGTTGCGATAGTCGTTGAGAGGATCCGGCAGTTGGGTCTCGAGGTGGCATTGCACAAGTCCGAGGCCATGTCCTTTCATGGGCCTCGGAATAGGCCACCATCGGGATCCCAACTTACGGTAGGAGGGGTTCACATCGGCGTCGAGACCACGATGAAATACCTGGGTCTGGTCCTCGACAGCCGATGGAATTTCGTGGAGCATTTCCGACGTTTGGCCCCCAAGCTGGAACGGACTGGGGCCGCCTTCAAGCGGCTCTTGCCCAATCTGAGGGGGCCAAACGCCTCCTGCCGGAGGCTTTACGCGGGAGTCGTGCGGTCCATGGCCCTATACGGGGCCCCGGTGTGGGCGCGTTCATTGCGGCGACGAGCCGCTCACTATCTGAACGCGCCCCAAAAGGTGGTAGCCATTCGGCTAATCCGGGGGTACCGCACGATCTCGGGCGAGGCGGCAAGCCTCCTTGCCGGACTGCCGCCGTGGGATCTGGAGGCGATAGTCCTCGCGCGCCTGTTCGAGTGGCGCGTGGAGGTACTAAGCCGGGGGGAAACTCCGTTTCCGCAGCAAATTGCGGCGGAGCGGACGGACCTCCGGCGCGATCTCATGGCGGCCTGGAATCAGCGACTGTCGCAACCCAGCGCAGGGCACGCCACGATAGTGGCGGTAAGGCCCCTCTTTGAGGAGTGGCTAGAGAGGCGTCACGGCGCCCTCACCTACCGCCTGACGCAGGTCCTCACCGGACATGGATGTTTCGGGAGGTTCCTGCACATCATCAGGCGGGAGGAAACGCCCGGGTGTCACCACTGCGAGGATCGCCCAGAGGACACGGTAGAGCACACGGTGCAAACCTGCCCAGCTTGGGCGGAGCACCGCCGTGTCCTCGTAGAGGCGATCGGCGGCGGCGACCTCTCGCGCCCGGCCTTGGTGCAAGCCATGGTCCGGGGCGAGAGGGAGTGGGAGGCAGTCACCTCCTTCTGCGAAAAAGTCATGCTCGCGAAGGAGGTGGCGGGATGGGAGAGAGAAAGGTCCTCCCGTCCCAGCCGCCGCAGGAGACGCCCCGGGCGTCGGGAGCCACGTGACGACTCCCGGCCACCGTAGGCGCGGGCCTGCGGGCGGTGAGTAATGGGTGACTCACCGTCCGATCAGCACCAGACCCGTGCCGTGCGGCGCGTATATGTTCCACGCGCGCCTCAAAGAGATGTCAGCATATGAAGGGGCCCCCCAGGGCCAAGCCTACCGGGTAAGCGGGATTGTCCGAAAGGGTTACCGCTACCCCGGAACATAAAGGGCTACGGAAGGAACATGGATGGGTTTTAGTCAGTAAGAGTCTGACACTCCCTTCCGCTCCACCCAGAGCGGGAGCAGTCATTGGATGATTTCCCAGCCTTAAAAAAAAAAAAAAAAAGCCGAGTAAAATATTAAAAGAAATGAAAACCACTTCATTCCTTATTTCCTCGTGGCTTATTCCAACGATTTATTTAATAGCTGAAGAATAAACATTCAATTTCCAGGGAAAAGTATAATGAATGTCTTCATAATGGAGTACAATAGCTTTTCAAAAAATTTGAGGAAACATTTCATCTTCCAAATGCATCATTTGACTCGAGGCCAAGGAAAACAGGCGTTGGACGACAGAGCCTGCCCTGTTTCATTGTCTGCCTGACCTTAATCCGAAATTTTTTGCTGAACCGCAAAATTTTGAAAAAACGCAAAACCGAAAAAATTCAGCTGTTCCTTACATTTATGTTCGTATAACTCGTCAAAATGTAAGGAACAGCTGATTTTTTTTTCGCGATTTTAGGTTTGGTCCCATAGTAAAAGTTGTTCATAATGATGAGTACAATGACCTCTTAAGAGGTTTCTGGTGTTTTACAAATAACCCTGTATATTTAATTGTGTTAAGTTATGAGTACATAACACTTAATATTTCCCAAGACACGCTACATCTTTCCTGTGGCGTGTCAAGCGCGCGTCTTTTCACCCTTCGTATGTTTCCATTATGTACTTCGTGACAATGGCGCGTCGCGACTCCGCTTGACACCTGACACCTGACGTGTTGCGTATGTGACGTCACAGATTATTGGTACGGTAAATCAACCAGATTGGACACGCTCTCTAACCAATATATCACTTTCAAACGAAATTTTAGCGAGATAGCCTTTTGGAGGACATTGAATCTGTTGCTCACCAATTTTTTGTACAATGACCCGTGTCTTGAAAGAAGTATGTATGTCTTTAAGAGATTCTTGAGTGGACAGCATAGTGTTTATTATTATATTCTGTGAGAAAACTCAATGTGTTCAATATCAGTTTTCTAAAACATTTGCTATTTAGACCGTTCACCCGAGGCGAGTGTCGTTAGGGTTTGATCTCGAAATAATTTCTGTTTTTGAGTTTGAAAATGATTTATAAAGTTGAGAATAATCTGAAGCTAAGATTTCAGTTATTTTATGATTTACTAACGACTGCAGGAACGTATTAAATGTAAATTTAAAATCGATTTTTAAAATCTAAATAGTCGAGCAAGATTTTTATTTCAACATCGAATTTTCAGGAATTCATTTACTTTTCAGGACAATGTGCCACCATAAAACCAGTATTTTTTCCTTTTTGCTAGCGGATCAACTCAAAGTCGGCTTATCCGATACAAAATCTAACAATATCAGCCCGCCTGTTGTTTAGTTCGTCACACAGTAACGAAGTCCACGCTTCATTCACGGGTATTTAATCCGACTACGTCACACCAGAAAAAACAATTCCACCCTTCGCAGTCGATCCGTAGTTTTGACTTTGAGAGTGTTAAGCTATATTTTATACCGCTACCCCGGAACATAAAGGGCTAAGGAAGGAACATGGATGGGTTTTAGTCAGTAAGAGTCTGGCTAATCATATAAAAAATCACATAAAGATCTAAATCACATAAAAAAGCTATATTTTATGTGATTTCTATAAAATATAGAAGTATTTTTCTGCCTGTGTGCTGAAAAATCATGAAAAAATCGGTAATTGATCAAATTTTTACGACTTCACAAATGACATTTCATGACTATTATTTCCTTCATCAATATATATTTAAGTATTTTATTAGTTTCTTAGTAAAATTTGTTTAAGAAGCTTGTACATGTATGTGAATATATTTATATCCTCTTTAAGATATAAATGTACAGAGCTCAGCACATCAAGTCACCCCGATCTGTCAAATTTCTTTGATAGTATTTCAACTTTATTGCAAAGTCATAAGGTTCATTTTCAATTGGGAAAAATTGACAGATTTTTATAAGTTAAATAAAACCAATATAATTATATTTTAACTGTGTATAAATTAAAATGTATTGTGTACGTAATTATGTAGTACACCATAAATCACCTAGACTAGACTTGCAGGACCGACGGATTGTCTCTCCTTCCCTCTTTAAATGCATCTAAATGTTGTCTTAAAAAGATTTTTAAGCGATAAGACCGCCCATTGCTATGCAAAATTTCTGCAATTCGCACGGTGGATATAATAAAGAGTCTTCTATTCAATTCTATTTATAACAACGATATTATTTCAGTATACAAATAACTTTTGCCCTGCAGTGGTACAACACAACTTACAAATAAATGAAACACTAATAACATTGAGGCAACAAACAGACTTGGTAGGTACATAGTACAAAGGTCACACGTCTGTATTTAAAATGTTTTTCTAGCAAAGAGTGGGTAGAACTCGTGGCACTCTATTGAGAAATAACATTGTATTGAACGAGTTGTCAAGCCCAGCAATAACGTTTCTTTCTGCTGTCGGTAACAAATTGTAGGGAGTGAGAAACAAATAAAAACAAAAGACTGTCGCGTTCTTTCTTTTATTTTTTTTATCGTTTTGAATAATATAATTATACTTTTTACCATCACTATCGCTAAGCTGAAAGGTCGGTAAAAACATGGCAGCTAAATGCTGATGCAAATTTTCATCGATTATTGATAATGAACTAAAACAAAACTGAAATAGAGTTCAAAATCGAATTAAATAATACTAGAGATGATTTATTTTGGTGTTCGCGCATACTTTGACTAACAACTTGACAACCAGCCAACATGTTACAGCATTTTGCTGTTTTATCTGTGCTTACCTCAACACGTTGAAGATATTTAAAAAGAAAATAGAAAAGTACATATACACATAGATATTATTTCCATTTCTCTATCAGACACCAATTCTCCACATCAGGCTTTGACACTTCAAAGTTACAACCAACATAAGGAAAAACCTTGAAGGAAAGTAATGTCAATCAACCCACCTAGAACCTTCGAACCTAATTTACAAAGTACCCTTTACTTAGAGGTGTCATCATTTTCCCGAATTACAAAGGGCTGATGTAATCAATTCAGGACTTTCTTTCATATCTCCGGTCAATAGGAAGGAAGGACCAATTCTTTTGTCCCAATTGTAAAAGGAATGTTACATAGCGTCCTAATTATGTGAGAATTCATTCACCCCTTTCAGAGCGTTCCTTCATTTTTGAGATGGTTTTACTTATATAACTTAGGGCGAATTGCACCATTGAAGCTGATCGCATTCAGCGTTTAAGCTGCGTTTAAGAACTGTCAGTGTCATTATTTTCTGTAGAATATTGACATTGTGCGTTCAGTTCCATTGGTGAAATTCGCTCTTAGTGACGACTCCCGGCCACCGTAGATGCGGGCCTGCGGGTGGTGAGTAATGGGTAGCTCACCGTCTGATCAAGACCAGGCCCATGCCGGGCGGCGCGTACGTGTACCACGCGTGCCGCTAAGAGATGTCAGCATATGAAGGGGCCCGTTAGGGCCAAAGCCTGCTGGGTAAGCGGAATTGTCCGAAAGGGTTACCGCTACCCTGGAACATAAAGGGCTCAGGAAGGAACATGTATGGGTTTTAGTCAGTAAGTCTGACACTCCCTTCCGCTCCACCCAGAGCGGGAGGAGTCATTTGATGATATCCCACCCTCAAAAAAAAACCAAAGACTGTAGCTATGACAATTTGACAAAATTTTCATATTCCTACACCTTCTTATCCGTTGACAGCTATGATTATCTCACCGACATTATATTTTTGGTGATGGTCAGAACTTGAACCACCACCTCACAAACAATATTGTTTCAATATCAATTCATTGAATGAGACAGAGCTATACAGGACGTAAAGCACTATCTCTTTCCCTCTGTGAAGTTAAATTAAAATAATACTGATTTAAGATGTAGTGGTTGGACCACATGTGCGTGTTCACCTGATGTATAATAATAATAATATCCTTGGACATTTCACACAACGCCATAATTATAGTCCCAAGCTAAGCAACTTAATGCTTGTGTTATGGTAACGAGATGGCTGATAAACTGCTTATATATTTTTTTTTTATAAATACATACATATTATAGATATAAAAACACACAGACCCGGAACATACTTGCGGGCGGTACAAATATTTGTTCCGTGCGGGAATCTAACTCGCGACATGCTGCGCAGAAGTCAATCGCTCAATCACTGCGCCAACCGTGTCGTCGTCGTGTGAAAAGCAATAGGGTTTCTGATATATTATAAGGATCGTATCAGGTCACCCTCTGTAGTTTCTGCTTGTCCCTATAAGAAAAGGCGTCATATTATATCTATTATCCTATACAAACTCACTTTAGCTTCTTTAAAAAAGGCTTTACTTACTTTGTTAATCCTCAAATTCGTATCGCAAACCCAACAGGACTCCTTCACAACAAGCAAACAATACTTTTTCACATTTTGACGTTTCAAAAACATCAACAAACAAACAAAGCCAAACACACTTAACTTTTTTGTCGACCGTACTGACTACACACGTTAATTTGCATTGTTACTTTTGTTGACCGTACCCTTGTTGCGGTACGGTAAGGATTACGTCCCAGTGATGAATGAAACGCGCCATTTTGTCACAGAGTAGATAAGTACAGAAGGCTGACTCAATAAAACAAGTGAAAATAGACGCACACACACATCGTGTACGCACGCGGCGGCGAACTCAAAGAAATGGCAGTCGCGAATGCGCTTGCACTTACTGTACGAGACCCGAGACGTGAGCGTGTGTTTTCGCTCAATATACTGGGTGAATTTGAATTCTGGGGCAATATTTTAAGGGGTCACTGTACTCATCATTATAAACAACTTTTACTATGGGGACAAATCCGTAATCGCGAAAAAAAAATATGCTGTAAATTTTGACTTGCTGTGGATTTTTTTTTCATGTTTATAATTATTAGTAACCCCTTAAAATATTGCCCATAAATTCAATTTCACCCTGTATGTAGCCGGCCTTCTACATATACTCTGTGATTTTGGTGTTAGCGATATTAATCCGCAACTAATGAAGCGTGTCATTTCTTACGCTGTTGATATATTGCTGTGATAATACTGTAGGAATGGGTGGTATTATCGTATGGGTGAGGTAACTTTTCGGTTTTGCCCGAAATATCTCAGATTAATTATAGGAAGGGATAGAAGTCACTGCAACTACTTATTCGTATAAAACGTGGTGATGAGAACCAAAAGATATAGAAAATGATTACATCAGGCTGTTTTTGAAAAAAAAAATTGAATTATGTAGATCTATTGGATGATTTGTGGTACGTCACAAATAGTTTTAACTTTTCGAAATTTTGTCTAGAAAAATAAGTCGATTCATTTTATTATTAGTACTTTGTTGCATTTAAATTAATCCTAATCCAGACTTTCCTACTAAATCTGTATATTATGACTGACTAATCTATCAACACAGCTCAAATCACTGAACTGATATGATGCAGGCATCAGCTGATCTATGCGAACGAAGTCGCCGGCAAAAGCTTACAAACAAACAAATCTATAAAATACGTAATCTGGATCTAGTCTAGGATGTAGGTGGTTAGTTTAAAATGTTTAGATAACACCTCCATACTATTACCATTACCATACTATCTACTTATCTCCTTTCCACCAGATTGAGAACATGATCTAAATAAATGAAGACTCCTTCAGCGTAGGTGTGGCGACTATTTACTCACTTATATATTGCTAGATTAACTAACTGAATATTAATCAGGCTTTAGTGGACTATGTTTATGTACTTTATGCCTTTAATGAGTGGGTGAGAACTCAATTTATTGACATTAAGTTGTTAAGGTAATGTAATTTACTTAAGCGCTAATTAACCCTCGTGGGCGGACTATTTCGTAATATCGCAGTGGGCGCGTTAGGAGCATTTTGCTGCTGATATTATTTGTTAATTTTAGGTACAAATGTCAATGTTTGTTGAATAAATATCAAATCAAAAGTCATTTATTTAAACAAGGCTGAAAATCAGCTCTTTTAAAAGTCAAAGTTACATAAGACAGTCCCCCGAAAACGCCCACCCTTCATCACTTCTTAATGATTTAACTGAGATGAAGAAGTGGCGCAACAAACTCCCCAGCAGCACAACTGTCTGTTGAAAACTGCAAACGGAGAACCATCACCGTATCACACCTTTGAGTTGTGAAGGATATTGCTAATCCATTGCTTCATAAGTTTGAAAAATTCGCGTGCTCCGTAACGTAAATGACGCAGTAAACGTGGGGTAACTGTCAAAATTAGACCTATTGCGATCAAATGTAATTTTCGCGGTTATTACATAACATACATAGTGTTATGTAATTACCCCGCTGTGTCCATGTTTAATATTATATGTATTACCAACAACCAAACCGACAACCAGAGCCAACTGCAGAATCCCGCCAATTTTTTATATAGAATAATAGTTAAATAATTCACACACAGCCGAAACCCCAGGCGACGCTAGAGTTATGACTAAATCAAGGAAACAACAATCCACCTTTGTATCATCATGGCGAGATTATTTGCTTACGGACAGATTGCTAGATCAACCTGGTATTTGAAAGATTAACTAGCTAGGTAAGGATTAAGGAAGATAACCTTGCCTTGCCTGATAGCCTTGTAGATTGACACAGACATACATAACAGTCTACGCTAATAGGTATGTGCTTGAATAATATAGTTACGCCCCATGGTTTCACCCGCATAAGTTTCGATTCCATGGGAATATCGGGATAAAAAGTAACAACTAAGTTCAATCATAGTTCATTCAAAGTTTCTTCGCAATCGGTTCATTAGTTTTTGCGTGAAGAATTAACAATCTTTATTACGATATACAGAGGCCAGCACACCTAATTACCCCAATCTGTCAAATTTCTTTGATAGTTTTTCAACTTTATTACAAAAGCATAAGGTTCATTTTCTAACTGGTAGAATAAAGTGACGTAACAAAATGATGTGAATGAAATTGAATTCATGGGCATTATTTTAAGGGATCATTGTACTTATAATTATTAATAACTTTCACTATGGGAACAAATCTGCTGTTCCTTTCATTATATTCGCTTAACTCGTAAAATATTTTTCCTGGTGTCTCACGACACTCCCCAAGTTTTTTATTCTGCTGCAGATATCATCCGATTCAATGGCTTTGACGTCTGTTTGTGAAGCCTTGTCTTTCGGTTCAGTAGTAATTGGATACGCATTATTCATATTTTAAGAGCTATTCAATTCAAGTGATTATACTGTCTTTAACAATGTTTATAAACTGATTAGGTAATTTGAAGATAATATCTTCTAATATTATAAATGCAAAAGTGGGTTTGTTTGTTACGCTAACGGCTGAACGGATTTGGGTGAAATTTGGCATATGGATAGTGTAAGGTCCGGTAGTAGTCGGCACCTTACACTTGCAGTTTAAGTTAGAAGTAGTAAGTACTTGGAGTTAGGTGAGTTGACGTAAACACACACAGATTTGGTAACACTAAAAGTTTATTTGAGTACCGATCACAACAAGTAAGGTTGGATGCTAATCCGCGGTGTTCGCGTAAGTATGTAATTTGTCAACTAACTTAAAATTATATTAATCATTGTTTAAATACGAAAGATAAAAGTAGGTTGCTGCGTTTGCAGCCTGACGGCATGTACGTAAACCGTACATGCTCCCGAGGGCAAAAGGTGGGATGAGCATCCAGTACATAAAACATATAAAAGTAAAAAATCCCAAAACGTAATAATAAAAGTACAGACAGTTTAGAAGTAGGTAAAGTAAGTAAAAATATAAAAGTAAGAAATCCCAAAAAGTAATAATTGAAAGTATAGACAGTATAAAAGTAAACATTAGGTCAGTAAGTAAAACGTAAGTAAAAGTTAAAATGTACACATCAAAATGGTAGGTTTTTACTGCTCCTCAAAGTGAAATAGTTGTTTCGGCCTCGCGTCGCTGTATAGTGGCTCCGGCGGTGTCGAATGACGTATTTCTTGCATCTCGATTTCGACTTTGTTGTCGATACCTGCAGGTTGTCTTGTAGATGGCTTTTTAGGTTTCTTATGCCATAGTCTCCTAATCCAAATGTAGACAGCAAACGAAGCTGCTGCTCCCAACAGCAAAGAAGTCACAGAGTAGAGATATATGTCGTGACTCGATATCTCTGTCGTTTGTGGTAGTCTTTCCTGCTCTTTCTGCTGAGTTATTTGCCTATCTATGTTTTTGATACTTATTTTAGAAGTATCCAGTTCCGTCATATTCAGCTGTGCGTTTTTCCAACTTAGATCAAATAAATTGTTGATAGTGGTGTTGAGTATTGGTACTTCGATATCCGCTTCCTTGTAAAATTTGCTTCCTAGGTGGTTGTAGGTGAATATTGTCGCATCTTTCTTTTGTAGTATGCATTTTGGTTTCAAGGCAATCACCCCAGTACCGTTGATGACCGCTGGCGTAACTTGATCGCTACATATGACGCGCATCAGCTGTCTGTCGCACAATGTAAACAACCACCAGTTAGGTTTGTGTAATTTGATCCAGGTTTCTTTGCAAGTTACGTTGTTGATGACACAGGATACTGACGTTTGTTGGTTGAATACCTTGGCCTCGCAAGGTGCGTCCTTGTCTTGTAAGCTAAATACCGGCTGACGTGAAATGCATGTGTACTCGTCTTCTCCGTAAGGCGTACATTGGCGCATGTCTTGCTCTTCCATAGTGATGTACGAATTTTTCACGAAGTTTATGGCGATATAATTGGAGAAAGGCTGCACGACTTTCAACTGTCCTTGTTTCTGGAATGGTATAGGTATTACCCGGTATATTTTGTAGTCTTCATCGCTCAAAAGTGGAATATGCAATTCGAAAAGTAGGAAGTTGTTTGTAATCCGAGCCTTGACATGGATTAGTTCGTAGATGTCGCGGAAATCCTTTTGTGTGTCCTTTATCGGCAAGGTTAGTCCCTGTGGTAGTTTTCCAGAGATGATATTCAGCTGTTCTATTATTTGAGATGCAGGAAATAAGTGAGTATCCAAATGACCTCGGTAAATGTTGGCGAGAGCATTCATTAGCATTTCTTGGATTCTATGCAAATCGCTCAAAATTAAAGTTGATGATAAAGCAGCAGAAGTCACGTCGTTTGCTGTGTATAGTATTTGCGCTTTGTTTTCAATTTTTGTAATTATGTTGCAAGTCTGATTTATGTAGGTTTGTATTGCGTGAAATTGTTTGTCCATAAATTCCGTATTGTTTTTGATTACGTTGTTTTCCGCCTCTATAATTAATGTTTGATTCTTCATCAGCTGTAGCAGATAATTATCGTTGGTTTGCATGTTTTGGATATCCTTCTCGTACTTTTGCGCGAAGTCTTCATCCAAAACTCCGAAGAGTGTTCTGGCTAATTTTCCGATTCCATCAAAGTAGCCTCGTTTATGTCGTGAATGCTGAGAAAGTAACATAGTGTTATAATTCTCAAGGTGATGCATTTCATGGCGTAGGTGGTTGACGACTGCTTCGCATGGTGTAAACTCGTGCGCGATTCTTTGACAAAGTTTATCAATTTGGTTTATGTAGTAGTTCATGTTATTCGTGGCTTGCCAGTAGGACGTTAGGTTGTAATAGATCAGTAGTGTCCATTCATCATGTATTAGTTGCAGTTTTCCGGCTTCATCGAAGTAAATAGGTTGATTGTTGATTATAGACGTCACCTTATAGTTATTTGTTGCTGATGACGATTGTGCAGTTCCTATCATTCCTATCAAAGTTATGAGAGTGAAAGTCAGGAAACTGTACTTGTTGGTTCGATGCATCTTTTTGGTAACCCTTTGCTGCTTCTAACGCCATGAATTTTGTCTCCAAGAACCCCAAAAATTCACCCAGCTCCGGGACTTCCTTTGGGTGCTGTAGTTCTCTAGTGTATTCGGTATATGATGTTGTGTCTAACTTCTGTGCCATTAAGTACACGATTATTGGATCCCAGCTTGATGTATTTAGACCGATGTTATGTAGGCCATTTATGCATTCGTTGATTACGTCATGCATTTTCTTCAAGACAGCAGCACTAGCCTGCTGGTTGGTTGGTAACTGCATCAAAGTGTTCATCAAGTTCGTAAATTGGAGTCTTTTGTTGTCGTATCGCTGAATAAGAATATCCCAACAAGTTTCATAGTTTTCAGCGCCGACTAAATGTTGAACTAATCGTTCAGGCTCTCCTTTAAGTTTTGATTTTAAGTGTTGCATCTTCTGCGCTTTTGAACAATTTGCATTGTTGTGAATTGTCTCCAAAAACATATCCTTGAATGTAATCCACTGGCTGTAGTGTCCAGTGAATTCCGGTAGTTGAATCCTAGGTGCAAAGTTTTGGTAGTTAGCGCTTGTCCATAGTTTCGAATTGAGAGATCTTTTCATTATATCGTATTGACGTTCTTTGTTGCCAAACAAGTCGTTGTATACTTCGTTTGAGCCTTTCAAAATGGCTTCAAGCTCCCAGTGACATTTCTCTACAGCGTCCCACTTAGTTTTCAGGACGCTTAGATGATCCTCTAATTCCCATTTTTCAGTAATGGAGTCGATCTCTATTTTGGACATCGCCCGTTCAAGTGCTTTAATGTGACATTCTTGTCGATCTAGTAGTTCCTTGGTCTTGGTATCCACTCCTGTAGGATGAGGGATGACTACCTCAGCCTGTTTCCCTTCACAGGCCAATAACCGCTGCAGTATATCAGCCCTGGTGGATTCGTACATATGTTTCGTCTTTTCATAAATGTTCCCAGTAAAATATTGGATTCCTTTGTCCTCTCGTTCAAGTAATACCTTGTGTCTATTGTCAAAGTCTTGCCAGAGATTTTCCAATGACACTAACCTTTGAGTCAAGTACTCCTTTACTTTCCGAGACGCGCCGTCCTTTTGGTAGTTAGCACAGAGACGTTTGATTGACTCGAAGACTTCGTTTTGTATAGTGATTTCGCTCATCTTGATGTAGTCGATTAGTTAACCGAAAGCAGTAGTAGTAGGATGTAGTAGTAAAGTAGGTATTGAAAACACGTAGTTCGGTGTTTCCTAGTTTGTAGGCCTCGGATTACCCGCAGTTCACGTCGTAGTCCAGAAGCTGTAGTAGTAGTGTAGTGGTAGCAGCAGCAGTTGACACAGTTGAGTCTGTTTTTCCCGCTTGATTCACGAAGAAGTTTCAAAGTATCCCCTCTTCGTTGATTGCTCAGAGCTCTTGTACTCTCTCTACGAATATGCGCGCTTTCTCAACTTGACTGGTGAGTTCCGCTTGTGGAAGGCCAGCCAAGCCGATTCGCTGTCGCTTCAAGAGTTACAATTACCCCAAACAGTAAAACACTCGAAGGACCATTAAATGTAAGGTCCGGTAGTAGTCGGCACCTTACACTTGCAGTTTAAGTTAGAAGTAGTAAGTACTTGGAGTTAGGTGAGTTGACGTAAACACACACAGATTTGGTAACACTAAAAGTTTATTTGAGTACCGATCACAACAAGTAAGGTTGGATGCTAATCCGCGGTGTTCGCGTAAGTATGTAATTTGTCAACTAACTTAAAATTATATTAATCATTGTTTAAATACGAAAGATAAAAGTAGGTTGCTGCGTTTGCAGCCTGACGGCATGTACGTAAACCGTACAGATAGGCCATGGCCTGGGTTAGGACATAAGATATTTTTTGATCCGCTATGCTCACGAGATCACGACTTGTTCGAGCCATGGGGTGTAACTAGTAATAGATACGCTGACACATCTGAATGCACTTGAAATGCTGGCCTCAAAAGACAACACCATATTGCTTATCCACCGCTTTGAGTCTATTGTTTTAGCTGCAAAACATACTTCTATTAGACTACATAAATCAGGGGCAAGTAAACATCCAAGAATACTAGAATAGCACGAATTCCCTCCAATGCGGGTTCCGTACAGTATTATTTAACGTTACGCAAACGTTTATGCTCTCTGTTTGCAATGGTGTTTGTCGAAAAGTCGTTTTTGAAAGCTTTCACGGTATCACCCGAAGTCTAAACTTAACTTTCGAAGTCTCAAAGATAATGCACTGTGTGCGGAACAAGTTTGGGGAGCGTGTATTTTAAATAACTGACTTTGTGTTATTATTTTGTTTGCAGTCTTAAATTGGAGGAAGAGGATGTTGATGCTGTTAAGTTTCGAGAGCTCGCGTTTGTTCTGTCTTTGAGAATTTCTAGGTTTTACATAATATTTTTCCAAGTAGGATGTGTATTGCATTCTACTCTTTGAAAATATGCAGGTAGTTTGAATGGAGCATAGAAAACTCAGTTAGATAAGGGCTTTGCTTTTGAGTTTAAAGAAATGATTGTTCGTTGTAAATTGAAATTGGCAGTAAGTATGTGAAAATTCACGGCAGAGAAAAAAACATGTTTTGTAATGAAAATTAGGATTCTAAATAAAATACAGGACTACTTCCAGACTATAATATTGGTCAATAAAGCATACTTTCTTAATAGTAACATGAACATTTCCGTTTAATTTAAAAATAAATATTATACTACACATTTCGTAGTAATTGTATGTACTTCATCATCTGCCTAGGCTTTTCCCAACTATTTTGGGGTCAAAGTCAAAGTCAAGTCAAAACATTTATTTCAAATAGGCACAAGAATGGCACTTTTGAACGTCAAAATGAACAAGAAATAGAACTGATTCTAGTCGCCCCTCCCAAAAATTAGTTTCGTGTGGAGAAGAATGGGCAAGAAACTCCACCGTTACTCTTTTAAAATGTTTCACAATGTTTTGTATACATGTATTATAACATTATATGTGAAGACGATGTACCCAGAATAAAAACAATACATCACAAAAGGTGAAGAAAAACACACATGTAGCAGTGGCAAGTAAACTTAATTATGTCATAAGTGCATGGTGCTCACATATTTACAAACATTCTAAAAGTTAATGTCGGCTTCTAGTCTAACTGGATGCAGCTGAATACCAGTATTTTACATGAAGCGACTGCCTATCTGACCTCCACAACCCAGTAAATGGGCAATACAATACTCCTTGGTAAGACTGGCTGTCAGATTTTCGGGCTTCTGACGATCCGTAACGACTGTCAAAGATGCACAAATGACAGCCGGGACCAACGGCTTGGCGTGCTTTCCGAGGCGCGGAGGAGTCTCGTTATGTAAAGATGGTCACCCATCCACGGCCAACCCCGGCAAGTGTAGCTTAACCTGATGGATCGACATGTGAGGCTGTAAGTACTTAGCCACGAGCTCCTCATTAATTGTATGTACTTAACAATTCAATTTTCCTTCATCAATTACTTCAGTTTTCAGTAGAAACACTAACTGAGCTTGAACGTGTAATACATTAATTTACTAATCACATTAACCAGTTAAGCCCGCTCTTATTGGCCGTTTGCCATTATTTCTGTTTTTGTGTTGTTATCTACAAAAAGGAAAATACAAGACCATTACACCCGCATTTATCTGTACGAGTAGAAGTAATGTCATATAACCACATTTGGGCGATAACGAAGTCAAAAGGGTGGTATTTTTTATGTCATGAGCATTTTGTGTAGAAGATATCTCGCTCCCTAATTCATGGGCCATTGGTGTTAATTCACGTAGTAAGAACCAGCTACTGAAATTGATCCAGTGGGGAACTGTATTGCTGCAAATGAAATTTTGATCTGTTAATGTTCCAACCACATTCATCTGCCTAGCCTTTTCCCAACTACGTTGGGGTCAGCTTCCAGTCTAACCGGATGCAGTTGAATACCAGTATTTTACATGGAGCGACTGCCTATCTGACCTCCACAACCCAGTGCCTGGGCAATATGATACCAACAACATAATCAAATTGAAATTGCCAAAAAGATCTTTTATAAGTGAGTGGAAACGCTGGGAGAAGATATACGAGTACAGTGTGCTAGGTTAACAAGAGACATACTTTCAGACCCTTGAAAGTATTTAACACTATGTGACTATAGAACAATACCTCAAATTACGAAAAAAAAATTTGATGTTCAGTACATTTATGTTCGTACAATTTGTCAAAATGTATGGAACAGTTGTTGTTTTTTTTCTTATTTCAGAGTTGGTCCCATGTACAAAGTTGTTGAATTTCATGAGTACCTGAAAGTATGTCCCTCGGTTAACCTAACACGCTGTAATGTGACCTTTTTGGTGATATTCTTCAGAAAGATCAAGTGCGTAGCACTCGCAACGTCGAACACCTGGAACCTAAACAAAGTCACATTTTCACTAACGATAACGAAATTAGACAAAAGCGAAATGTATGGAATTGGCGTAAGCTTTCGAAATGTCACGTGATCAATCGTCTTCAATCGCTATGTGCTAGACAATGCCAAATGATGTAACGGAACTCGATCCCCATATGAATGCGTTGACAAGTGGCGTTATTGACAATCCGAATCACTGGGATAACGAATTGTTCGATCAACAATTTTCAAAATCAAATTGACACGGAGCGATTGACACTTGTCTAGGCCCCGTAGAAGCTTACCCTCATGAGTAGAAGGCGTGAGGATATTGTATGTATATAAATCTCTTAATAAAGTGTATAGTTGACATTATTTGTGCAACAAAATCTCTAATCGAAAATTGTTGATCCCAAAAGCAAACAGTTTACGCTTCGAACCGTTTTTACCACATTTCCTTCAACGTTTATTTGCGTAACTTTCCTGGTAAATGTTAACAAACAATCTAAAAAGGTTTTTTTGGAAATACGGATGTTTTTTAATCTGCGTATATTGCCCCATATATCTGTTGGGGTCGGCTTCCAGTCTATCCGGATGCAGCTGAAGACTAGTATTTTACATGGCGAGACTGTTTTTATACAACCCAGTTACTGGGTAATACGATACTCCTTGGTTAGACTATTTGTTAGAATTTCGGGCTTCTGAATTACCGGTTTTCGATGCGACCGACGACTTAACGTGCTTTGCGAGGCACGGAGGGGTCTCGATAGGTAATGGATGATCTCTCATCCACGAACTGCCCGCGTCAAACGTAGTTTAACCATAGATTGAACTGTTATCATTTTGCCACGAATTCCACGAAAACGGGAATATTTTTGATGAGTATCTTCACAACGGGACTTTGTTCAGTAATAATTCGTAAAACGATTGATCATTCGATTGATATGATGCAGTTTAGTTTCGAATGGAATACAATATTATTATCAATAGAATAATTGATTAACTATAAAATATTTGAACTGGGCACTGAGAGAATAGACATTTGTATAGAACGCATGGCGTTCACCTGCATGCTAATTAATTAATTCATGTTGCAAGAATTAAATTAAAGGATTATTGTTCGTTGTTATGAACAATATTATAACCTGTTGGGGTTAAAGGTAAGTTGCTATCCACCAAAGGATAGTCCATCTAATGGTGCGTGTACACCGAAGATGTTTGTTGCTGAGCAACATTTAATAATATATAATCATATCATCATCATCCATGCGTCATGTTCGTGAACGGGTGCCGTCAGTAGGGATTAGGATTAGTAGTAATATCTCTTAGCTGACACGGCTCTTTTGAAATTTAATTAAATTTTTTAATTGTTTATTTTTATCTTTTAATTATGGACGCTTTATTATGTTATACATCGTTCTGACATGATGTAATTACGTTTTGTAACTATATTTTGATTTAAAAGAGTTTCCATGGAGTTTCTTGCCCGTTTTTCTCCATAGGTACCTAATGCTTTGGAAAGGGCAACTAGCTTCATCTTTCTGACTGACCGACCCCTTGACGATTCAAAAGTAATTGCATGTAATTGGTTTATTTGAGATAAATGCTTTGAGTTTGAGTTTGAAATAGTCAGTTACATTATAATTTTATGAATAATTTTTTGCAAGAAAATATCGGATTGTACTTGTTTTATTTAAACATGAATAAGGTGTGTTCTTCTAACTAGACCAAAGCATTTATTTTACCTTAAGTTTGAGTTTGAATACAAGCCAAAAATGCCGACAGAGAAAAAATCTCCTCAAATTTTCTTTTAGTCTTATATCCAGATTGGTTGGTACATTAATAAATATTTAGCCCAGTTTGTGATATTGCTAGCCTAGGCTTAAATACCAAATACGTCATTGTGACATAGCCTCAAGTGTAATATATCTCGACTTGATAACATTTTGGAGCGTTGCCTAAAGCCGAGAGCAAAAGGCGTTAGGTATGAACAGTTTAATGTAGATGAGGATGCTGTATTGTTAATTTGAAAACATTAGTGCCAGATTATTTTTTTTGTTATATTTTAGAATAGAGCTGGAATAATCTTCTCTTAGTTAATGTTTTTGAAAAAGGGATGACGACTCAAATTTATTTCATAGTCTAGCTAGCTAGCTAGCTAGATTATTAACAAATACTGGTATTTTTTCCATTTTTACGTAATCAAAAGATAACGTCGATACATTGTGTTGAAATATGGCATGACGTCACTCCCCAATTTTAATGCGTTTTATCTTAGTAAATTTTATTAATATAATAAAGTTAAAAATACGTCTCTAATATTTTATTTTATCATCTAACTGCCGAATTTTATATAATTACTTTTTAAACCCTGTCATCATCCCTATTCCGATTAGTTTCCAGCAAATCATTTCTGCATTTGTCAGTTAATATTTAAAAAAAAAACCTAAAAATTTGGTAAAATAAAGCCTCTGAAGTATAAGGCAACCTTTCAATAACCTTCAGAAGCTCGTAACGTTTATTCAAAAGTTGAGAACCGTCTCAAGGGTCCACAAACTGTCCCACTAAATCTAAAACAGAACTAGAATACAGACTCCTTAGTAATAAACTCCCAGAATTCGGCCGTTTGGACATGCTACATCGCGTGTCATCAGACCACAGGCCGATAGTGTCGTCGGGTAATAATATATCGTAATCCTCAAATCACGACGGCACCGCTATTCGCTGCAGCCCCCCATTTGTTACTGGCGACATTATCATTGTCCACCACTGACCTCATATTCGGACGTCATTTGTCAGCCCGTATAACTGGCCGTTGACTATTTCACATGTACTTATGAATGGACATACGGATGTGGCGTGTGGGGCGCCTGTTGGCAGTTTGAGATTAGAATCTAGGTTGTTCTGGGAACGGTTTTACATAGACTTGAACTAAATCCAATTTGGGATTCTATCAAGAGTATAATAGAGTTCGTAGAGGCTATTTAATTGATTAACTGTATGAGCATAATGTTAATTGTAACTAGGGTCCCTTTTTATGGTGGGAAATCATCAAGTGTCTCCTCTCGCTCTGCGTGGAGTGGAGTGTCAGACTCTTACTGACTAAAACCCATCCATGTTCCTTCCTTAGCCCTTTGTGTTCCGAGGCAGCCGTAACCCTTTCGGACAATCTCGCTGATAAATATCCTACCTAAGAATACGTAAGGTACCTAAGAATCGTTTCAATAAATCATTCAATCTTCAAATTAATTATTGTTTTGTTGTCATTCAGCTAAATTTACCCGCAATATTATTGCTTATATATCAAACGGGGTGTCCTGCCTTTTCGCAGAAAATTGTTTGCCAAATTTTCACTTCCCAACCAACGCTTCGCCGATGTTTCACTTTGACAACTAACGATTACCAAATTTTTGTATGACAACGTTTCATTTGGTAGAATTATTGTTAAGCCGATTATTATACTGACACAAAACGTTTGGGACATTTATCATTTGTCAACCATTTCACTAAGCCACACAACTATTAGACGAATGACGTTTTGTCAGTGTAACAATTCCCTTATCATATAATGGTAAAAAATAAACATATATACAATATACAACAGAAGTGTAAGGTTGTTAGCGACGTTACGATAGGTTAGGTTAGGTTAGAGTATGACAAACAATGCACGAGCCGAGCGAGCGAAGCGAGCGTGCCGCGGCAGCGGCCGGCGATGTGCCAGAAGCGAATCGCTTTTGTAAAAAGAAACCGTTAAGTTAGGTTAGGTTAGGTTAGAGTATGACAAACAACGCACGAGCCGAGCGAGCGAAGCGAGCGTGCCGCGGCAGCGGCCGGCGATGTGCCAGAAGCGAATCGCTTTTGTACAAAGAAACAGTTAAGTTAGGTTAGGTTAGGTTAGAGTATGCCAGAAGCGAATCGCTTTTGTAAAAGGAAACAGTTAGGTTAGGTTAGGTTAGGTTTTGTCGGGAGGACACGGCACGGCATACGCTGGCAGAATGTGCCGCATGGCTGGAGCCGCGCCGTGCCCTCATCTCTGAAGTAGGCAGTGACCTGTCGCTGCCGGCCGTAGTGAACGCCATGGTCGGCAGTGAACAGGCCTGGGACGCGGTGGTATCCTTCTGCGAGCAAGTCATTTCGCAGAAGGAGGCTGCGGAGCGGGAGCGGGAGATCACCTCCCTCAACCCGGCCCGCAGCAGGCGCACCGGGCGTCGGAGGAGGGCAGACAATGCCCTCTTCCAGCCCCCCTAAATGGGTCCAGGGGCGACGGACGCGGGGCTAGTCCGTCGCCCCCCACAACAACATCTGGACCCGAGGCGGCGGCGCGTAGTGTTCCACGCGCGCCCCTCCAAGACGGTACGAGGGGAGTGTCGTACACCTCACTCCCGCTCGGCCGAGACGAGGCCCGCTGCAGCGGGCCGGCACCACGGGGGTTGCGGAAGAATTCTTTTTGATTCCCGCGACCCCCGGCGAAGGTGTGAGAGGGAACACCCGGGGTGGTTTTTAGTCAGTAAGAGTCTGACAGACCCCTCCGCCCTCCCCGGGGCGGGGGACATCCATGAGGATTTTCCCCCCGGATCAAAAAAAAAAAAAAAGGTTAAAGTAAAAAAAAAAAATTACAATAACTACCTGTATATAATTTGTCCCAAATGAAAATGGCATCCTTGTAAATAAATTTCTTCATAATTTGATCGAAGACTCAGAATTGCAGCTTTTTCGAAATCTAACACACATACTTTTGGTGCAAGATTAATACCGTGTTCTATTATTAGAAAATTACGCAAACAAAAAATTCTGCTAAATGAAAGTTGGCATTTTAAAAAGTGTCATTATGAAAAGCAGACCAATCGTACAGTTGGTAACTGTGAGGTTGAGAAATAAAACAAAATTATATGATAAGTTGGCAAATGATTATTCGGCGGAAGAAAATTCTGCGAATCGTTGGTTGGCAAGTGAAAATTTGGCAAACAATTTTCGGCGAACAGGCAGAGAACCATCAAACGGACCAGTTTTTTTTCTCTTCAAGAAAACCCGAAAGTATTTTAACTTTGGCATTTGTAAGTCTTTTCAAACAAACAAATAGGTATTTATTTAATTCTCATTCAAGATGCTTGCGTCTAAAGGATTTCGAATGTAGGTGGTAAAATAAAAGCCTTTGCAAACTTATAGGCGAGATTCAAATATCATGAGGTAGGTAATTTGAAACGCCGGCTACTTTCCAACGTTAGGATTTTGAATACCTAGTCTGAAATTGAAATTAAAGTTTGAAAGCAGGAAAATCATGACGTTATTGCTTTGTATATTTCATAAGTCTGTGGATAATCGTATTTTGGTTTGATTTCGGAGATATTTACTCTAAGTTTCAACTAAGTATTCTCATAGCTGATAAATTATATTATTTAGATAATTTGAATTCACTACCTGTTGGGTCTAGTGGAGCGCTGCTGCTGAGCATGAGGCCCTAGGTTCGATTCCCAGGTTGGGCAATTGATAATTGGGTTTGCCCATCTGAAATTTCTTAGTCGCAGCCCGGAGTCAAAATTTAGACTCAGACTACTACTAAGCGGGATTGTCCGAAAGGGTTACCGCTACCCCGGAACATAAAGGGCTAAGGAAGGAACATGGATGGGTTTTTGTCAGTAAGAGTCTGACACTCCCTTCCGCTCCACCCAGAGCGGGAGCAGACATTGGATGATTTCCCAGCCTTAAAAAAAAAAAAAAAGACTACTACTACAAAAAAACAGTGCCCGGTTGCTGGCAATAGGCTCGCGCTCTATTACATGGGGTTTAAACATAAATGACGAAATGTGGGTGTTATTATACCCTCTCTGCCTAACCTTGCGGAAATATTATATAGACTTGCTGCGGTTTTTTTTAATTTAACTAAAATACCTTAAATTTATAGGTACCTACTACTATAATAAAATAAAAAAATAAAAATAAAATTCATTTATTTCGGATAACTAATTGGTCCATAATTAATTAAGTACAATAAATAAATAAATAAATAAAATAATTTATTTGCGTAAAACATGGTATACAAATGGTGTTAAGGGGTTGGTCAGAGTAGCACAAGCATGTTTCGCTAGGATAAAACATAGCATGCAAAAATTTAATGTTACAGGGTAATTATAATTAAGTAGGTACAATATTGTTAGAATTATAATGTCAATATTTTTTATCCATAAATTCTTTTAAACTATAAAAGCTACATTCATTTAGCCATTTGTATAATTTGCTTTTAAATAATCTTACATTGAATAGTTTGAGATTGTTTGGTATTTTATTATAAATACGCACACACATTGCTAGACAGCTTTTATTATATTTGGTTAGCTTTGGTAAATCATTTACTACTAGTCCATAAGGATCACGTCTGCTCCGAGGATATACATCGCTTGCTGTCTTGAATAACTGTTTATTCTTGGTTACAAACACACATATTTCGTAGATATAGAGAGAAGGAAGCGGTAACAAACCAAGCTTTTTAAATATTGGCCGACATGTATCATCCGGCTGAATTTATAATACATTTACAATTAAAAAAAAAAGAATTGAATTAAGTGTTATAAAAAAAAAATATATATAACATGTCCCAAAATTCAACGATAAGCCGGCACCAGAGGATGGACCTACTAATGACTACTCGAGAAAAAAAAAGAAAAAAAAAATACCTCTACTTTTTTTTAAATTACTTAAAAAAAATGGAAATTCTTCGAAAATGTATACCCCTTATGACACTTTTAACTACCATGACCACAATTTTTCAAATATTTCAGTTTTTTTGTTTGTATCGGCAACCTAAGTAGTACTACTATTCACCATAATCTTTGAAAATTACAGAATTTTCGTAGTTTTATACAAAAAAAACAACCAAAAAAAATTATTTCCCTATAATTTTGAAAGATTTTAACGTTCAGTACACTTTAAGTCATCGTAGTGTAAAAAAAAATATGGACACCACTATGGCAAGTTTTTTAAAAAATTAGCGCAACTAACCTAGATTTTAAAATGGTATAATACTTTATTAAAACTAGCCACAAAAAATAAATAATGATACTTTTTCTAATCAAGAACCAAATTTTATAAGTTGTTGTTAATAGTAATTACTTCTACTATGTGCCCAAAATAGATTTCTTTCGCAAATTCTTAGAATTTGGAAGGGACATGTGCGTAGTCAGTGAAGTTCAGAAGTCAGAAAGAGATAGATAGTATACGTTAGAGAGAGATAGATAGAGAGCGATTATACGTTAGAGAGAGATAGATAGATGTTTGTTGTTAAATAACAATAGGGCAGGTAGGAATGTTGCTGTTCTCTACAAAGTACAAAGTCAGTACGCTCTGCTTCTTTGTTTACTGTGCACCGTTTCGTATTCAATTGATGTGACTCTCGTACTAACGACTTTTGGCTTGGCTTTTTGGACTGGATTAAGTGATCTGCAAACTGTACTAACCTGGCATTATTTTGAACTGGACTGTGTTTTGTGAATTGGACTTTTGGCGTATTTTGGACTGTTTAGCGTTTATCATGCCGCTACCATACACACCGTTGGAATACGCTAATATGCACCTCATTTATGGAGAGTGCCGATGCAATGGTAGTGCTGCTAGCAGATTATATCGAGAAAGGTACCCAAATGCTCAAAGATACCCGAATTATCGAGTATTTATTAACGTGCATCAAGCGTTTTCGGAGGGCCGTTTACCATCTGACAGGAGAAATGCTGGAAGACCTAGATCGGAACGCGACGAAGACGTTCTCAATGAAATTGAAAATGATTCAACTACCTCGGTACGTGCCATAGAAATAGCTACGGGAATCCCAAAAAGTACTGCACATCGAATCCTAAAACGTCACAGACTTCACCCATATCACTACAGGCGTGTGCAGACGTTATTACCGCGGGACTATCCACTACGAGTCGCATTTTGCCGTGTGATGCTGCAAAAGCACAGAGAAGATCCCCAATTCTTGGATAATATTCTATGGTCGGATGAATCAACCTGCAAGAGAGATGGCTATTTAAATCTTCACAACCTACATAGCTGGAGCAATGAAAATCCGCACCTGATGAGACAAGACAAATCCCAATATCAATTCAAGGTTAACCTATGGACGGGCATATTAAACGGAAAAGTGATTGGGCCTTTTGAATTACAAGGAAACTTGGATGGCAATAGTTACTTGAACTTTTTACAAAATGACTTGCCAGTATTATTAGAAGACATGCCCATTAGTGATCCACAAAACATATGGTTCCAAAATGATGGCTGCCCAGCTCACTATGCCCGTCCTGTGCGAGAATACTTAAACCAAGAGTATCCAGGGCGTTGGATAGGGCGACTTGGTCCTATTTTATGGCCACCCCGTTCACCCGATCTAAACCCCCTGGACTTCTTCTATTGGGGTTGTCTCAAAGACAGAGTCTACCCGAAACCCATTGCAACACTGAACGACCTTCGCCAAAAAATCACTCAGGCTGCGGATCATATCAATAGTAGAAGATATGCACGACGAATAAAACGATCTTTTTTAAGGCGATGTCATGCTTGTATTAATGCCGGTGGTAAACAGTTCGAACATTTATTATAATATTATTAATAATGCAATAAATTTACATTTATTGACACCATTTGTTTCATTCATTCAACATTTTCCAACAACAAAAATCTATTTTGGGCACATAGTAGAAGTGATTACTATTAACAACAACTTATGAAATTTGGTTCTTGATTAGAAAAAGTGTCATTTTTTTTTTTTGTGGCTAGTTTTCCTAAAGTATTATACCATTTTAAAATCTAGGTTAGTTGCGCTAATTTTTAAAAAAACTTGCCATAGTAGTGCCCATATTTTTTTTTTACACTACGATGACTTAAAGTGTACTGAACGTTAAAATCTTTCAAAATTTTAGGGAAATAATTTTTTTTGGTTGTTTTTTTGTATAAAACTACGAAAATTCTGTAATTTTCAAAGATTATGGTGAATAGTAGTACTACTTAGGTTGCCGATACAAACAAAAAAACTGAAAAATTTGAAAAATTGTGGTCATGGTAGTTAAAAGTGTCATAAGGGGTATACATTTTCGAAGAATTTCCATTTTTTTTAAGTAATTTAAAAAAAAGTAGAGGTATTTTTTTTTTCTTTTTTTTTCTCGAGTAGTCATTAGTAGGTCCATCCTCTGGTGCCGGCTTATCGTTGAATTTTGGGACATGTATAATAAAGCTGAAGAGTTCGTTTGCTTGTCAGTTGGATTTTAAAAATTCTTTCTTTTGATAGGCCAATTCTTAAAGAAGGTTCTTAACTATTAAACATCACGCTACGACTCTTGAGAGCCGAGCAAAACGACAAAAATCAGAAAAACGCTAAGCAAAAACAAATTGGGTAATAGTCGATAACTTAGTTATGATTCCAAGGTTCCTGGATACTACTTCCACGAAAATGAAGTCGCGTACAGGACCTAGTTTCTAATAAATATAGACAAATTCATAATATTTTTCCAGAACGCTTTCCACCACGCCTGTGTGTCAAACACTGTGTTTGATATGCCCCTACAATACATAAACACATTTATCACACGATGAAACACAGTTATGGATGTAGAAACGCGATCCAATACAATTATTGGCTTACAGTTCCAATGTCAATATGTAGTAGATGCGAGCTATAAATTAACATATTGACGCGTTTATTTTACTGTGATCTGTTTAGCTCATTATCATTATCATTTTTAAGTACCTGGGATTTGTTAAATGTTAACAAATCCCAGGTAATTTCATCATCATGAGTTGCGTGATATAATAATTTCGATAATTAGGTACTCAGGTGATTTAATGTCGTGATGACATAATGGTTTGGGAGTCTCATGTACCAGAATTTGGGCTCAAATCCAGGCAAGTATAGCTTTTTTTTTTAAGGCTGGAAAATCATCCAATGACTTCTCCCGCTCTGGGTGGAGCGGAAGAGAGTGTCAGACTCTTACTGACTAAAACCCATCCATGTTCCTTCCGTCCGCCCTTTATGTTCCGGGGTAGCGGTAACCCTTCGGATAATCCCGCTTAAGGCAAGTATAGCTTAATGTGTACCTTCTGAGTTTATCTAAGAGGCATTCTACTGACGTCACGCAAAATTCTGCATCGCGCCAGCAAAGTTCACCGTGCGACTAGCATAATTATAGCAACGTTACGACATCAACTGTCGGGCAGTAGCTTACTAGACACAACATCTAGTCTAGTCGGAGGATCCACCCTTTTCTGTGGTAGATGAGTGAAGTTTTCATCACATTAATACTAAATTACTGCAAAAGAATGCTATCCCAAGTTTTCTACCTTTTATAAATAAGATATTAAAATACAAAGAACCAACGGGATTAATTTTGAATACGGTTCTGATACAATATAAGTTCCAAATTCTCTATATATATTATGTAAAAAATATTTTTTTAACTGTCGAACCGGGTTTTGTATTACTACGTCAGAAAGTTTATAATTATTTAACGACTATTTACGGCCTTGGAAAGATCGCCACTGGTTTACAGCATTTATGAAATCAGCTCTCGTGATAAAATAATCAGCGGCATAAAAAAACTTGACGATCACTAAATTTTTCGATGCAAAAATATTCTTAATCGACACTTCTAAAAGAAAAAATCGTTCAAAGCTTTTTAAAAGAAATAAGATAAAAATCTCAGTCAGTCTTTAATTCACTTTATAAATAATGCATTAAATCCGTCGAGGAGCGGGAAACCGATTGATTTACTGATCGCGAACCATCTCGAACCTCCGCTCCATTCCAGCAATTTATTCGTCTCATTGGAGTTAAACGCATTGTGATGGGTGACACTTGCGTTCTGATGTAGTAGAAATAAAACAACGATTTGAAAAGAGAATTGGCTTACATATTTTTTTTATTAAATAAAACAATTTTTTGTCATTAAAAAGTCCTCTACCAACAAAAACAAAAACATCGCACGAAATTAAAAATTAATGTCACTTGAATCCAATATAACATCAAAGAAATGTGCAAAATATCCTTAAGAATGTTAAACGTCTCACATTTAGGAAAGATAACTTAAGTCTTAAAAGTGTATTATTTCTTGGCGTTCAAGCACCTACGTTCAGTTTCCGGGCCATTAGGCGACTAACTCCATAAACGAGTTCGCATTTAAAGTTCAGTAGTGGAAGTAGTGACGCGGGGAGCGCGTAAAATCAGTTCAACCAATCAACGACTGTTATTAAATTTATGCGCTTTTAATGTTGTTCTCAGTTTTGTAATGTAATGAGTTTTTAATGTAGATTTTTTGTCATTTGTTTTAGATGAATCTGATGAAGTAGGGAACTTGGAGGACGAAGTTTCAGGGATCTTGTTCGTTGTATATCAAGCTGGGATGATGGATGTAGTTAAGATCGCAAGGGCGATATTATTCCAAGACGGGACAAAGTTTTAAAATGGACGGGAAAGGACGAAAGACCATAGCCCGTACACTTATACAGTATTAACAATTATATTATCTCTTAACGTTACCATTCTGGCTCTTAAAAATATATTAAGCATTAACTACATAAATATAACGTCTTTGCCCAAGAACTTAAAATATTGAACACAGTTAATATTTTCTTATACACTTTGAGGCTTTTACTACCTTAGCTGCGGTCTACCTTGACAGCGATACCTCCATCGGACGTTCAGTGAGTGACGATCTTCGCCCATCAATTTGAAACTACATAACAATGTCTTATTTTGTATTAATCCTGTCAGAAAAAGAGCAATAGTGACTCAGTGGTAATTGCCGCGAGTTACGAGTTGTAGGTCGTAGGTTCGAACCCAGACAGGCGCTTTACTTCGTGTAAATTATCCCATCACCCCTCCCCAAAAATTTGGACTACAGATGAAATTGTTGGATAAGTTAAATAATTATATTTTCAAGAAACTTCAAGACAGGTAGTACTTCTATTCATATCTTAGCTTCAGAATTCCTAGCTAGCCCTTCTGCCCTCGTTCAAAACGGTGAAGGAAAACATCGTCAGGAAACTGGCATGTCTTTGAACCAAAAATTCGCAGATATGTGACATCTACCAATCCGTGCTGGGCCTGCTTGGTAGATAGTACGGCCCACCTAGACAGAGAGAAAACCTGTGTCCCAGCAGTGGGAACATTAATAATAATATAATATAATAATAATAATATCCTTGGAAATTTCACACAACGTCATATCGTCCCAAGCTAAGCAACTTATATACTACTTACATACATTTTTTTTTGTAAATACATACCTACATATTATAGATAGAAAAAAAGAAACATTATAAGCTGATTGTCTATCAGAAAGAGACATTCATTATAATATCAACCTCCCAGTGGTTCGTAAATTAAAAAGCCAGTCTACAAATTCAATCATTTTAAACTATCGATAAAGTTATACGTTACAGCTGTTAAAGAAAGTTAAATTGGAACGAGACCAATCTCAAGGGGAAAAGTGGGTCGGCTAGGTCAAAAGTGACCCAAGAGAATATATGGCCTTTATCAGCTAATATTGGTTAGTGGAATTAATTATTGAAATATGCAAGTGTTCTCGAACTCAATTTAAGTAATTATGAACTTAAAGTTGGTAATGTAGAGATTGTTATTGGTTACTCAGTATCTTTGAAGACGGATATCTATTGAAGATTTATTGTTCGATAGCTGCTTTGATATAATAATCTTTTGATTACATTCGACTTGCAGTCGCACTTCCGACTAGTGGGGCTAGTGGACTTATAAGCGGGATTTTTATTTTTGATGCTATCATTTCTCATTCAATCATTTTGATTTGATGCATCAGCAGCAGTTACGCTTTCGGATAGTCCTGCTGACGTTTCAGGCATCGGCCCTAACTGGTCACGTGTTAGCGTGGATCCTGGGTTTGATTTCCGAGCAAAGTATTATTAGCAGGGCAAAGTATTATTGAGTTTGTATTGGAACTCGGTTGGTAAAAATAGTATCGATTCATGAGACTTCCTAATGCTTCTTAGAAAATGCCCTATTTATTCAAGCTTTTATTAAGTTTATTGACATACTTAATTTACCACTCATTTCCTGTACTAAAAAGCTGCTAAAGTAATCAAATATAATCTAAAATCAATACAGATATCCACAATCGAAGTACTAAATAATTGATTGTACACAGTCATGTCATCAGCCTGTCCCATTGTTGAAAGATTAATTGATTACCAGTCGGAATACTGCGTAACACAATCACCGAGCTCCAACAGTCGAAATAAATACTTTCCTGCAACAATTTATTTTGTAAAAGTAACTGAATTAATGGATGGGAAAAAATCGCATAAAATTGAATTGTTATCTATAGTACCTACTGTTTCACTGAGATTTCGTGGCGGAGGTTCAAGTCATTTATATTATTTAAATACTAGATACTTATTGGTCGTTTTATTTAAATGAATGAAATTATACTTTATTAATTACGCTGTCATCTAAATTTAAATTAAGAAATTATTTTCAGTACTTTTATGTTATTGCCTATTACTGAAGGTGTGAGAGCAGTGATAGCCTAGTAGAGTGATCGTCGGACTGCCTAATCATAGGTCTCGAGTTCGAACTCAAGACACGCACATCTGATTTATCGGATTCATAATTATCATTTGCTTAAAAATTGCTGGAGGAAAACATCGTGAGGAAACCAGCATGTGTGAGAGATATTTTTCAACTGCATGTGAAGCTAAGGCCCATGGGCAGCTTAAAATCTGTGAAACCAGGTTAGTCACTATCCACACGAAACAAAGAAGAAGAATGCAATGAAAGAAACAAAAAGTAACAATCTTGTTCTGTGAAACTCTAAAACCGTACCTCGCAGTCGTATTACAGTCCAGAGGTACCATTTTCAACAAATTGTTAGATACATCATAAACGTCACTTATTATTCCAAGAAGGTAAGGTTAAAAAAAATCTGTCATTGCTGGAGCAGGCACGTAGTGGTCCTCAGATGTCGTTTATCAAGCTTACCTTTCAGCATTGGTCTTACAGTATCAAGTCATCTTTCTAGTCAGTGACACGTTTGGCTTCCATGGTCCTTTTATATCGTTAGCGTGTGGCGATGAAAAATTGCATTCGAATTTATCTTGTTGGTGACATGCTCTGGGAGTAATAGACTAGGTTTCACTTAGATCTTGTGCTTATGTCATGGCTGATTGATAATGTTACCATCGTTATCAAAGAAAGATGTAAAAAGTACGTAGATAATATTTATCTTTTGAGATTTCTCGAGAGTGCCACAGAAGTATTAACATACAAACTGGATCTTCTTTCGTTAAGATAACATAGTAAGCGAGAATTAACAATATAGGTAGGTACGGTCGTCATCGCATCAAGTTATACCAAACTGTCAAAGGAGATTGTTCTACGCCCATACATTGTTCGCCCTGGAGCCAACAGCGTAGAAAAAATCATTTTCTATTTGTAAACTGCCCTTAGTAGCCCATAAGAACAACGTTTGTTGACGGACACTTTAGAGAAAAGATTTATTTAAAGAAAAGGAACCGATTTTGAGGTTATTTTTAATAAAAGAAAACGTAAGTAATTCCTTCTAAAATCGCTATTTCTGGTTTCTACAAAGCATTAAACTTCAAATACAGTAAAATATTACCGTAAATACAGTTGTATTATGCCTTTTAGGTACAGTTATTATTTATTGGTTGAAGTTTACTTTAAGCGAAGTCCGTTATCCGTTGTCAAAATGCTAAGGTGTCGTTTAAGCAGATCACAGAATCAGTTATTCGAAGCCAGGTCACGTTGAAAGCAATCCAAATTGTAGTCCGTTAAACAGAAACAAAATCAAAAACGCCAAAAGAAATCGCCAAATAGGTAGGTATTCACAACAACACAACACAGCCACAGGCACCGACTGACGTAGTGACGTAGAGATGCTCTCTTGAATATCAATCATTGTATATCGATTATCAATGACCACCTATTTAATCTGTGGTTTTAATTTAGCAGACCAAAATGACAGATCAATAATTATGTCAAATGTAAATTAATTTGTTCCGTTTCAAACATAAACCCGTTGTTGCTATGATTCTAGTTCAATTATATTAATGCTAAAATAAAATATTTTGTTCCCAACGAACAATGTGTAACGTTTTAGTTTGCGACATTTAAAAATAGAGTTTAAGTACTTAAAAAGTAAAAATATGGCTATTGAAGTCGTGAAATGGTTATGAGAACAATTCACTAGAGTTGCGTTGTAAATGACATTTCAATCGTTAAATGAGAGATTTTCTGACGAGTGAAAAAACATAGTTCAATAGATGGCGTGGGTAAAAAATACGTCTTTGTTTTACTGGCTACTGATAACAAAAATAAGATCCGTAAATAAGAAAGCTTATTAATTGATGTCAAAAACCTGAGACAGTGACGTATTTTTTACCAACGCCTCTTTTGAACTAATATTTTCTCACTTGTGAGAAAATCCCTCATTCGACTAGTATGTACATTTTGTGAGTTTGTTTTGTTCATTATATTTTCATCATAATCGTGCTAGGCCATATTCTTCATAAGTTCCATTAAAATGTTCACGGAACTAATTCCATGAAAAAAATATGCATGAAAAACTTTTATGTTGCACATTTTCAATGTTTTGGAAGTGTTAAATATCGAACATCCATTATTTATCACTAGATATTATGGACATCGTCGTCGATATCGATATTTATGTAATATGAGCGAGAGCGACACTATCAAATCTTTTGTGACATTCACATTGACAATTCCTTGAAAGATGGCGAGTTCAGTTGGTAATAAAATCAATGAGGTCACTTTTAAAAACCTATTAAGAATTAAACAGTGTCCGCTTGAATTTATTATTTTTAAAAAGCATATTAAAATATAATTAAAATTAACGTACACGTCAAATGTTTGTTGGTTATAGGGCGGTCTAGAACAATCTCCTTTCTCCAAATGATTTTATACCTTAACAACTTGAATGTTAAGTTCAAAATGTTGCTTAGTAAAAACTGTGTACAACCAGTAATCAAATCTGCAATGTATTTCACTACAATATACAATCAGCCTCTTCTCAGCTGTTACGGTCGGCTTCCACCTCCAACCAAATGTATTTGAATATCAGTATTTAATACGAACTGTCTACTATCCCACATGTGTAACCCAATTTTCGAGTATCCTAAAATAGTATAAAGAATAGGCCCAGTATAACTTACCTAAGAGAACACGTCATCACCTTTTTCATTATAAACGAGCAATTATAACTTCTCATAATAATTTGTCCGCTTTCTTACAAAAAGCTACTCAACTCACGGCCCAAGTTAGTACAAAGTTATTTAATCTCTCAACACGTAAGCAACGTAATTCGAAACTTCCAGAATGGTTTAATGAATAAGAAATATTAAGTGTTTCTATCACGAAAATCTAAATAAGCGAACTAAGCGCAAACACTGGCAACACCAAAGCAAACATGGGGAGATTAATTGCGAATTCTCTGTGTGTATTCATAGCTGTGAGAAATAAGCAGCAGAATGTATAGTACGGGTGAGAAAGGATCTTGGATTAAGGGGTATACAGGATAAGTATTATTGCAATTATTGGAATGATAATCATTTATTTGTATGTACAGAGGCCAGCATATCAAGTTATCCCAATCTGTCAAATTTATTTGATAGTTTTTCAACTTAGTTACAAAATCATAAGATTTATTTTCAATTAGGAATATTTGAAAGTTTGTTTTACTGACTGTAAAATTTCCCAAATAAAAATTAACCTTCAATAAAGGTGAAAAAATATCAAAGAAATTTACTCTTAAAGTAGTTATATTATCGTCAGCAAATATAAAGTGCTATTCCTTTTTGTCAAGTCTACATCTCACACACAAACAGATATAACATCCCAGACATTACATTTCCTGTCTTCAGTACTCTAAGCGCAAGAACAGAGAAAAGCAAATGGAAGTAGACAGTCTGATGTTTACTTTGCGAACAGAGTTCAAGATACACAACATTCATTACAGCTAAAATATTTCATGAGAGGACCCTTAACATGTATGACGAGCTTCAGACAGTGGCTTTTAGGGCGTGGATGACGGATTACTCATACAAAAAAAACCCCTTTTCACCCCCATTAAGGTAGAATTTCCAAAAACCCCTTTTTAGTACTCGACTAAATTTTAAAAGGAAGCCGTGTGCAAAATTTCACGTTCCTAGTCCCACTAGTTTTGTCTCGACGTTGTTATTTGAGTCAGTTAGTTTCTCCTTTTATATAAATACTTTTCACTCCCATTAAGGTCGAATTTCCAACAACCCCTTCTTAGTACTCGAATATATTTTAAAAAGAAGCCGTGTGCAACGTTTCACGGTCCTAGTCCCAGCCTCCTGCTCCACCCAAAGCGGGAGGAGTCATGAATCATCAATGATTTCTAACCAATAAAAAATAAAAAATAAATCAATAAAAAAAAGTAGTTTTAGCAGTGCGTCTGTAGTTTTAGAAGCTGACAGACATATTGTCAGTCAGTCAGCTTCTTCTTTTATATAAGCTGTTGATTTGCATCCTAGTCAAATTCAAGGACGTAATTATGCTAATGATTCTCGACCCAAATCAACAATAAAATGAGTAGGTATTTTTTTATTAATTTTTTCCCGTTTATTGAAATCCATAAGTGTAAACCAGCCGTAGATAAAAGCGGCCCGTCTGTTACTAGCCCTATTAAACCGCGCTTTCACACACAAACAAACGCATTAATACATACACAACGCATACGCAACGATCATTCAATAAATTCGTAGGTAATCAATCCCACATTCCCACCCCGCTCCCCCGCTCGCGCACGGCGCAACACGACACGTCAAACCATCAGTGCGTTTGATGTCGCCGCAGTGTGCGAATTCCGCTCGGTACGTTGAGACGTCATTCGATAGGTACCTACTAATTTCAAGATGACTGACAATTACTCTAATGTCGAGTTGGTGGAGATGGTCCGCCTGTATGCCATCAGTGGAGACAGTCTACGTGGAGCCATCCGGTTGTTCACGGAAATGTTTCCCGATCGGGAACCACCATCACAGAGCGTCATGCTGGCTGCTACGCAGAGACTGCGGGATCATCGGCAGTTTGACGTTCCCCGGCATGCTCAAGCTCGCGGCAGCGTAGGCCTGCCTGTCGCCTTGCAGGAAGACATCCTTGAATACTTCCGACGAGAACCACGGGCAAGCACGCGGGAGGCTGGTCGACGCTTTGGAGTGCACCACACCACAGTATGGCGCCTACTGAAGCGTGAACTGCAGCACCCGTTCCACTACCGCAAGGGACAAGACATTCACCCAGGTGATAATGCGTTGCGGATTACATTTTGTCGCTGGTTGCTGGAACACCAAGACGCCAACATCCTGTGGACGGACGAGTGTTTATTTACTCGAGTTGGCGTCTACAATGTTCATAATGAACATTGGTGGGCTCACCGCGACCATAACCCGCACGTAACCAAACGGCATGCGTTCCAAGTGCGGTTCGGACTGAATGTGTGGGCTGGCATATTAGGGGAACACGTGCTTGGACCCTACTTCATCGATGGGTACCTCAACAGTGCAACATACCTGGAGCTGTTGCGTCACGTTGTCGAGGAGATGTTAGAAGACATTCCTCTGGCACTCCATCACAACCTGTACTACCAGCAGGACGGTGCCCCCCCTCACTATGGTCGGCAAGTACGCGAGTACTTGACCGAAAGGTTTGGTGACCACTGGATCGGTCGCGGAGGACCTGTGGCCTGGCCTCCGCGTTCTCCGGACCTGACGCCTCTAGACTTTTATTTGTGGGGAGACGTTAAAAGGTTAGTTTACAC
This sequence comes from Hyppa rectilinea, assembly GCA_951799385.1. Taxonomy (NCBI): domain Eukaryota; kingdom Metazoa; phylum Arthropoda; class Insecta; order Lepidoptera; family Noctuidae; genus Hyppa; species Hyppa rectilinea. The sequence continues at coordinate 5,447,920 of OX637310.1, read as the reverse complement.
GGAGGAAGTGACAAGTGTAACAGAATTACGTGCAAGGATCATTAGTGCTTTCGACACTTTAAAAACGAATGTGTTAGTGTTACGTAAGCTGAAGGAAAACCAGCTCCGTCGTGCTCGATTGTGCTAAGAGTGTGATGGTAACAATTTTGAACAATACCTCCGGGTAACATAAGTAGGTAATTTATTTATTTGTACATTTTGTAAATACGTTGTTAGCTTAATCAATTTTATTAGTGTAAATAAGTTGATTTCAAATTTTTAACTACGCCAATAATACCTAAGAGTCGAAAGTATCAACACAAATCTACATTACACTTAACTAGCAAATCTTTAAAAAACATTTTTATACTCAGTAGATCGGTACACCAACTTAAGCAGGTAGGTAGGTATTATTGCCGGTCCTAAGCCCGTTAAGTAGGAAGGAAAATTTCAAATCAACCAATTTAATCCACAAGTAAAAACAAAATCATTACGAAAAGTTTATGCTGAACGATAGCAATAAAGCAAAACTAACATTTTATTAATCATCTGATAGGTAGCAGGCCAGTGAACTTTTTTTTGGCACATTAGGATTACTGACATTAGTAAGATTTCCGTATTCTAATGATGCTTAAAATGAGTTAATTATGAAACGAAATTTATGACAATAATGTAGGTGATTTTCGAAATAAAATTAGGTAAAATTTTTGCTACCCCGGTCGCTACGGTCATTGCTCCGTCGCGCACGCTTGAATTTAGTAGGTAAGACGTCGACGCTCACGCACACAGCTGATTGTCGCTGTGTGCGTAGTTAGTCGGGTTATTCTCATTGAATTTAGGATGTAATTCTGAAATACTGTTAAATTTCAACAACAAAAAAAAACCGCGCGTATTAGTTATTGCCCGGTACTGTACTTTCAATGGATTATTTATGTCTTTTAGGACAACCACCTGAAATTTGACGAGGATGCAAATCAACAGCTTGTAGATGTAGAAGTTTTGCGAATGGTGGAAGCGTCAGAATTTCTTATTTAAGCCATAAAAGTACGTGAGCGTTTTTATTATCGATGATATTATCGACACTCGAGATATCGATTACCTTTTATGGTTTTTGGTCCTTGTTTTCTCAAGATCTGTGTCGTTGCGAATGGGGTTTTTATGTTGATTTTAATGTGAAAATGAACTGTGAAATGATGTGATAAGATCGACCGAAGGTAATTTAAGGAAAGCTGCCATTAAGGAAGTGTAGAGTAGTGGTAGCAAATTAACTAAGTATTCAATTTTGAAAGAAAGAAAGAAAGAAAGAAATACAGTCTACATTTATCGCGCTCTTGTCTTTATGCTGATTTATTTAATTGCACATGACACATGTCAACGGAGTCACGTTCTCAGTTATAATAATAAATATCTTTATTTTCAGACCTGAAATCCATAACAAAAAAAAAAAACAAGTAAATAATTTAAACAAACTTAGCAACTAAAACTAACTTACTAACTAAAACAAACCAACTATAGCTTATACCTGAATGATGGTTGATGTGCCGCCACCCAGCGACACATTATTTGGCCATCCACCCTACCGCCTATAGTAGCCACGAGACTGTTGGGGTTGCCGCCCTCGCGATGCATCAGTGATGCGATTCGCAGACGCAGCAGCAAGCCGAAATCCAAGACGCCTTGATGCCTTGACATTTTATTAAAAACAGCTCTTACAAAAAAATAAAAAAAACAACATCTCAAATAACATTCACTACCAATTGAAAAAAAACTTTAGTTTTGAAAGTCACAAATTAATGTCATAATTAAAAAAAATTAGTTGTAGTACCAAATTCATAATCCTTAATCATATTCCACTACTTGTATAAACAACAGCGGCAGGAAATTTTCATCAACATTGTACCAAGTGAATTAAATCCGTATCAGTGACGCTAACTCAAGGGCTACCCCAGCAAAGTGAATATGTACTTGAATGGGGCAACCTCAGAAAAATACTCTTTCCAACATAAAATATCTACTCTGTAATAACCAAATCAATCTGCCTAGCCTTTTACCAACTATGATGGGGTCGGCTGATTACCAGTATTTTACATGGTACGACTGCCGATCTGACCTCCACAACACAGTCAGTAACTGGGTAATACAAAACCCCTTGGTAAGGCTGGCTGTCAGACTCAAAGATCCACGAATGACAACCGGGACAAACGGTTTAACGATGTTGCCGAAGCTCGGAGGAGTCTTAATATGTAAAGATGGTCACCCATCCACGGACCAACTTCATCGAGCGTAGCTTAACCTGATGGATCGATCCGTGCGGCTGTTATTATTTAGCCACTAGCTCCTTTCTGTAGAAATATTACGGTGAAACTCTAGGTAAAGTGGTAATGAAGTGAGCTGTCAAAAGTGTCAATCCCTAGCGTCATGTGGATTGACAGCTCACTTCAATGCAAGCACTGACAGTGACTAAAAAGCGACTAAATTGCTCTCTAATCTCCACTTACATATCTATGTGCTGTTATTTTAGCAGATACAGATGAGTCCGTTAGTTTCATTTCCGTTTTGTTTACTGAATAATTTTATTACTCATTCACTTCGGTCCGCTTACCATTTCTTCTTCGCTCTACACGACTACACCTTGTCTGGTTCGTACTTTCCGTATGAAACTATGCCCAGTTTCCCCAACATCGATCCTTGGTCCTTGGGGTCGCCAATAATCTATTCAATTATCTTCACAGAATAGACTGCGCGTGTGTTTGTGTGTGTGTGTGTGCCAATGGGATCCGTTTCTAGGATAATGCTCAGGAATGACAAAAGCGATCCACTATTAGGTTAAATTTATCGGAACGTAGTCGAGTTAATTCCATTAGGGTTAGTTTGGTCCTTTTCGTATATTTTTATGTTACGATATTGGTCAAGATTTTTTTGTTGCGCGACTTTTTTTCTATTTTCCATAGACTGAGGTAATTCGATTGGTTCCAACCATAAGCAATGCTGTACCTACTGAGATTGTTGTTAAAGATTTTCTTGTCCTTGAGATAGTTAAAAGGTATTGGTTCTTTACTTACTCCAATTCTAGGCCATTCCTATTTTAAAATAATTATTTTCTCAGCCTGTAAAGCACTTGCAAAAAGCTCAGCCATTTCAATTCAATGAAAGAACGCCATTACTGTCTTCAACCAACTAAACCTTCTCATTGTATTTCCATTTCGCCAACCAAAAAGATTTTACAGAATTATTATAATAAATTTATTCCCCTCATCTACATAATATCTCAGGCTAGGAACACACCTGCGAACTGTGACGTGTCTAGCATGAATTTATTTAGCGCATTAGCGCCGCTACGGTGTGACATGTGTGAACACGGGTGCACTTTGCATTTGAATGTTCAGAATGAGCAGTATTAATAATCGTGGAATCCTGCCTTTATGACCTTCGTTTGATCTTCGTAAGTGAATAGAACATTCGAGAGGAATACGTGATTTTGGTTAAGCAAGAGCAGTGTCTGACTATTTTACCGACGTCTGCTGGTTTTATGGTCGAGTAAATAAATAAAAACGGACTTTAAAATGAACTGTGCTGGTGAGTAACTAAAGAATTCAAAGAATAAATGTTCGAATAAAGAACGAATAAGGTTTTAGTAACAGACTGTAGTATAGAAATATTTAAATTAAGAATAATACTGGTTGGTTAATAGAGTTCTTTATTTAAATTGTCTTTCGTCATCACACAGGATTTCTATTTATTCATTAAAAAAAAAACTAGTATCTTTGTGTCACTAGAATCTTTGAACGAAGAGCAAAATTGTAATTTAAATAATAACTTTCCTTACAGTGTTAAAACCTGCACTGAACTTACTAACACACGCAAGTATATAAATGATTCCCTTGCACAAACTACTTAGAATACTTTAAGCTCTCTTTGGTTCGTAGACAAAACTTTGAAAGTCTTTGAAGCGCGATCGAGTGAGCACACAGTTTTCCCAAAAGATTTCAAAGATGAACTTTGAAAGAGAGAACAAAATTGTGAGTTTGTATCTTTTATAGCAAAATAGAACGTTTACTTAAGAGTGTAAGTAGGAAATGGTGTTCTTCAAAGTTTGTTTTTATACAGTAGCTTACAGAGATTTCGATACTTCTTACTTTAACTTATTTGGAAAAAGTAATCAATTAAGAAAACAATTGACCTGAAACAAATCTAAAGCAGTGAATAATTACTATATTTTATTGGTAGTGGTAGGTTACCATTTTGGTCATAAAAACTATCATCACGCCTTTATTTCCCTAAGGGTTAAGCAGAAGAGCATCTATAATAGGTACACCCATGTCTCGTTTAAGTCCCATGTACTAGGAAACGAGGCAATTGCCATCAAACGCTCACAAATCCAGACTCCGAGCTGCTACTGGGAATTCTAGATGGATTTCTGGATGGATTCTGGATGGAACTAAGACCACTTTGCCCGACCCGGAAATCGAATCCAGGACCTCATGCTCAGCAGTAGCCCTTGCGACCACAAGACCAACGGCAGTCACCTACTAATTATACTATTCAATTTAAAACAAAAACCATTCTAACTAAACAAAAGACGCTAGTAGACAAAAATTAAATTACTATTCAATATCAAATATTATAGAACACAAATCTTATTTACTATAATATACAACCTAATACAATAACAACTTATACATACATACCTAAATTAAATAATCTAACTAACTATATACAAATAAATACAAAAAAAGGACACTTAGGCGTCGAAGTACTCATCGTTGTCGTCCAGAAACGTGCCCAGAAGATTGACAGCATTGCCACGTTAAATGGCAATGCTAATTCTTTAGCTAAAAAACAACCCAGCCCTCTGAACAATGAAGTGTAGACCAATCGGCGAGTTTCCTTAAAAAGGAGTTGCGCACTCGGGCCCCATGACCCTAGAGTTTCGACCCGAAACGTCTCAAAACTGTAATTACACATCACTATTTAAAAATAAAAATAAAAACTTTAAGTCAAAACAAACCTCAAATCCAGTGCTCTCGCAGTTGAGAGCTCGAATTGCATTTAAATATTGCACACAGCTCTTATTTCCATGTTAAACATAATTAAATTACCTCGGAACAAACCAACTACCTGTTTAACGGACTCGCAAATTGATGTAAAATTGTTTTCGTCTATTTGTGGCACTGCACAGACACAAATGGATAGGATTTAAATGATTATTAATATTAAATGAAATATGAGATAATTCTAATAAATAATTTGTAATTAAAGCTATGTTGACTGAACTCAAACTATTATGGAATTTGATGAAAGTTAGTTTTTTTTGGCATATATTTTATAAAATAGCTCTATTTCATACTGGGAATTATTCACATTTCGTGCTCCTAAAAGTATAATTGATCACTCTTTTTAATTGCAAATCTTTTTGTGAACACAAAATAATTTTTATTTTGGGGACACTTAGAGAGAAAATAACTTTTTAAATAAAATAAATAGTTTATTTACGGCCAATTAACTTTTTTAAATCATGAGACACATTCATACTGGTTTCACGAATAAACTTGAAGTTATACAAACGCTATATTATATACACGTTACGAGACTCCAACGTTAGAAAATACTGTAAGAAATCTTAAAATAAAAACTCTGCTAGATCTTATAGACCTCAGGTCTAACTAGCTTTCATAAATCACTAAAAGATCGTCTCGGGGTTCGTCAATCTACAAGTGAAAGATAGCCCGCATTAAACTGTAAGCAAATTACACCCCAACTTGTCCGTATAAGTAGTAATACATCTCCATATTTCACAGTCTAACATAATAGCGTTGATGATCAAACGCCAAAACGTTTACGTAACAGAGGAAGCAGTCCATTGAGACCCATATACATATATATACTGTGGCAAAAACCAAACGTATATGATGGCTCACTCCTCATTAATCATATCTGCAAATCGTAACCGAGACCGCCGTATACTAGATATAACCGGATATATCCAAAATCCCGCTTAGCAATATGGTGTCCTATTTTGGTGTAATAAAATTGGAATAATGTCAAATAAAAGGTTCGGTTGTTATTTTTGATGGGGTTAACAGCCAATTGTGTCAGTGGCGGCTTTGAAGCCGATTGTGTGACAAAAAATTGTATAATAATGCTTAACATCATTTAACGTTGTTTTTATAGGTTACGTGATTTTATATTTTCATTTTTCAGAAAAAAAAAACATTGTTACATTATTTATTTTAGGGTTGGTGAAATATTTACTGCACAACAGTAAAATAAGCATTGTTAAAAAAATAAATATCTAACAAATTATGATGCTCTATAACAAACTGCGTTGCAGGATAATCTTTAATCTTTTCTGGTACTTACGCCAAATGTTATATGAGACACTATGTATAATGTCCCACTTTAGCAACGTGCCATACATTGCCACCATTTTGTAGTTTAAAACGTGATGCTTAAAATAAACGGTGGTTCCTGGTATAGTTTTCATTATACGTTTAAACTGTTAAAGGATACCGCATTCACGAGACGCTTTAAATAGCAAACGCAAGTTGGATTTATGAAACAGGGAAGTAAGCACCATGATGCGAATCGGACCGGTTTTTTATAAGGAACAAAAACATTATCGCATCAACTGAAGATTGAGTACTAGAAATGTCAGAAAAACTTTTTTCCATACATTCGATAGTAAATGAGACTCCAACCTTTTTTTCGATATGACTGGCCGTAAATAAATAAAAAAATAGAACATCTTTCGAACGAATGCTTGTTATGTTTTATTTGCTTTAAGAACAAGATAGATTGGTGCTTGTGATTTGCTCAGAGATTTTTTTTTAAATTATTGTTTTCGAATAGTCTGTCCATCATAAAAAAGAAATGCAAAGTTTTTTTCCTACAAAAGTATAGTTTTTTCATCCTTGTAAGAAATAGGTTCAAAAATATTTTTATGAAAACTCCCGTTTTCCTGCTGACTATATTTTTTTTCGAAATATGTGAATGCAGATTAAAATGAATTGAAAAAGTTAAGGGCGGTCTACTAAAACTTTCTTTGTGTAACTACAACTATCTCAAATATCCAAACTGTTTAAGTAATTAGTATCTAGTGACCTGAATATTATCTGAATATCAACAAAACTTACATAACGATATCATTTTCTGTTTGAAGAAAGTATGTACCTATAAATCCGTTTAATGAATGCGTCAACCAAAACGAAGCACACTTCTTAATAAAATTAAGCCTTTCATATGCGAACTACGAAAAAGGGTCGAAAAATATTGAAAACGACAATATAAAAATAGCGACAGTAAATCTCGATAATAAAGCTAGTGAAGTACTAAATAACTACAAATCAAAATGCGTGGCAGAACCACAGAATAAATAATACAGAAAGTCGGCTCCGTATAATTATTAAAAACGCATCCACATATTGATACGCACCTTCTTGCAGCGAGTACAAACGCATACGCAACTGGCATTCGACTGAAACCGCCGTACGCCGAGTCTATGTGTGCATGCACTAGTTTTCACTCGTTTTTTGGAGTCAGCCTTCTGTACCCATCTATGTTGTGGCACAACCCTATCTTCGGTCATAACACACAAATAACGTGTCGCCATCTACCGGATCACATGCACATTCCGATCACGTTCGAATCATCACTTATGTGTTTGTAAGGGCGCGTACTTGCGAGGAATTTCGCAATTTTCGAGTGACTTTTTGAAGAAAATTGGTATCTTGTGGCTGTGTCGTGTGGAGAGTGGTATATAGACTGTAATATACAAGTACGTCACTCTCACTGTTACGACAAGTTGAAAATATTACACAGTCTACAAGAGTGTTGGGTTTAAGTTAGTCTCATAATGGTAAAGAAAATGAGTTTCCTTATTGAGTCAATCAATCTGCCTAGCCTTTTTCCAACTATGTTGGGGTCGGCTTCCAGTCTCACCACATGCAGCTGAATATCAGTATTTTACATGGAGCGACTGCCTATCTGACCTCTACAACCCAGTAACTGGATAATACGGTAACCCTTGGTAAGACTGGACGCCTCTCAGGCTTCTGACGACCTGTAACGACTGTCAAAGATCCACAAATGACAGTCGGGACCAACGGCTTAACGTGCTTTCAGGGGCACAGAGGAGTCTCGTTAATTAAAGATGGTTGTTAATTGAAGCTATGCTTGCAGGGGTTGGTCCGTGGATGGGCCATCCACGGACCAACCCCTGCAAGCATAGCTTAACGAGATGGATCGGCCCATGTGGCTGTTATGACTTAGCCACGAGCTCCTCATTTGCCTTATTGAGTTCCTAAGTAATATAATATATTGATTCCATTATACAGAACACCTGTTTCCTTTGAGTAGTATTTCAGTGTGAATAGATAATAATGTTTTTTTACTATATTGACCAAAAAAACAGGATAACTTGAAGACAGAATCCGATCAACATTCTACTCTCAAGCCAGACTAGGCACCGTGTAATTTAATCATAATATTCATTCCAGGATTAAACGGAAATTAATACGCCTGTGAGAGAGTTCTAGGTTTAATGAGGTCTAAATTGAGCTCAAACCAAATATTATCATAACCTTATATGAATGATGATAAACTTTGAAGTGTTCTGAGTAACATTCATTTGAACTAACTTTATCTGTCTGGCTTCTTAGAATATCCACACTTATATGTCGTTTGAGTAGCAAAAGTCGTTATTCCAAACGCATAAAATTTCCATAAACAAACAAGCATGCTTTAATAATGGCTTCAGACTTAACAGAAGAGTTCGAGACGACTAACCAATTCTTTTCAAGAAAAACTAAAGATTGCGCCTCTAAACTAGAAATTATATTTTAAACGTACCCTAAGCTGCAGGGTAGGCGTGTAACGAGAAAGAGCCTTTTGTATGTAACGCTACACCTTTGTCTCGGCTCCGTGAACAGCCTCTGGAGGTATTCCTCAAGGCAACATTTTTGGGCCATAATCAAAAGGATGCCTTCTTGTTTTTTATTTTAATCACGGGTTTGTACCTACGTATATTGCTTAGGAGATTTTTTGGAGAATGTCTGAAACTATACGTTATTTACATTAAACGTTATTATGTTAGGTACAGAGGCCAGCACATCAAGTTACCACAATCTGTCAAATTTCTTTGATAGTATTTCAACTTTATTGCAAAGACATAAGGTTCATTTTTAATTGAGAAAATTTGACAGTTAGGGATAGCTTGATGTGCTGGCGTCTGTACAATGTCACAGATTAGATTTTGATGTTAATAAAAAATATTTATTGCTTGATACAAAAACATATTTATAATATTATTCTTAACTAAATATGGAAACAACAGGGAAAAAACACTAATTTTCCATACACAAACAATAGAATTCTCTTATTACGCATCGATATAAGGATACATTATTGAAAACAAACATTTCAGTAAAATTGAAGCTCACAGCATCTACAGATTCCACGAATCAACCCATGTTTATCAATGAAATGTATGAGTAACCTTATATTTTCTTTGCAAATTGCTTGCGTGAGGACACCTAATCAAACAAGGAAATATATGTACATATACGCTGTGTAATAAGTTCCAACGTACAAGTTACTAACGAGAAAAGGATTCCATTCTCGCGCCTGGCTTAAGACAAAATGAACCGCTTGCTTCATTCCTCCTTATATACATAAAGAGGATTGAAGTAAAGAGTCCTATTGGTTGCTTAATACTTGTACCTGTAGGTTCTTTAATTAAAAGTGTTATAACGCGATCCTATTTTGAACCACCCCCCCTCACACCACCCACTACAATCTGCTCGTCCAATAAAGGCGCAGCTACTAGAATGTTCTAGAATCCGTTAAAGAAACTAATGACGGGCGTTTTCTTTCTTTTGACATTATAATTGACGAAACCTCTATCTGATCTCCGATCTCAATTATTCATTACAATGTTACTGGAAATAAAAAAAACTTATTTACAAAAATTAAAACCGACTTCCAAAAAAAACACTACAAAGTGAAAAATAATTTTGATTTCGGAAGTCGGTGTCTTCGGTTTTGTATTTTCATTTTTTGCCACCGACTTCCGAAATCAAAATTATTTTTCACTTTGTAGTGTTTTTTTTGGAAGTCGGTTTTATTTTTTGTAAAAAAGTTTTTATTTTTCACTTTTTAGTTGTGGTACCTACACAACCCCCCCCCCCCCCATAATTTTAATACAACTACCTGGTATGTAAATTACAGTATTAGAACATCGTCCACATATATCAAGTAGAATTTTTTGTTTAGATTTTTGTTGATTTTTAAAAACTGCTTATCCGATTTCGATAAAATTTGTATGGGACCATTTGAAAAGTATACCCTTTCCAACAAAAAAAGAATTTTTCAAATCGGTTGGCAAGCAACGGAGTTATGCGCGAACAAACATAAAAAAAAAAGAAATATATACAGTCGAATTGAGAACCTCCTCCTTTTTTATATAAGTGTGTCATTTTCTACTTTATAGAAAACTAGCTGGAACCAGCGGCTTCGCCCGGGTGGATGTCGGAAATCATCCCAAGGGAACCTACTACCGGGATAAAAGTATTTTATGTGCTAATCCAGGTTATAGACTACGTTTGTGCCAAGTTTCATCCAGATCCGTTCAGCCGTTTGAGCGTGAAGGACGGACAAACATACAACCTCACACACCCACACTCATTCACAAATTTCTGCTTTTATAATATTAATGTGATGGCAGTCAAAGGAGAATCGAATTGTGTCACTAGTGTATCATCCCACTGCTGAACCAAAATCTGAAAAATGACACTCATCCACCGGTATGGCTGAAAGCAAATTTTTCATTTACTCTACATTAGCCCTGGACCGGTCCAGAGTAGTTCATGTAGTTCATTGTATTCATTTGTTTTAACAGAGTTTCAATCATATTGATAACCACGCATGCTTTAATTTAAACCAAACATATTTTAAATCTGCTCTACTTGATTTTAACCACATAAAGTAGTTGAAACTTAACATAATAATTCATGTAAAATAATTATTACTGTGTACTTAAATAAAATTTGTGATAATAACATAATAACTGCAGTCGGAATTGAATTAACACCTTGTGATTCACTCAAACGTCGTTTTTATTACACTCAGGTATAATGCATGCTACTTACAAATTAAAAAGGTAATTTTAGTATAATGGCTTATAATTATTGCTTAGAATAATAGCAGTTATGAATACTTCAACACACCTTCAGGTCACTGTAAAGTAATGGTGGGTAGCATGCAAAGAATTTCTTTAAGGTCTGTCCTTAATGTAGTTTTCTATATTAACCGCCGCACCGCATTAATAAATTATTGAAACGAGTAAATTAAGCTTTTGGTAAGGTTTTTTTGAATTTAGAATCCGCTTAGGTGGTAGATAGACAAAAGGCAAATCGTTCTATAGAAATAGAAAATAACAATTTTCTTAAAATATAGACGTACAGAAAAGGTAGCAAATAAACTTACTTTCGCATTCAAAATATTAGTTGGATTTTAAATGCATAAAAACTTATTTTAAATATGTTGGAGTAGATAGTTAACTGTTATTAACGTGGGTGAGGAGCTTGTGGCTAAGTACTAACAGCCGCACAGGTCGATCCATCAAGTTAAGGTACGGTTGCCGAGGTTGGCCGTGGATGGGTGACCATCTTTACATACCGAGGCTCCTTTGTGCCTCGAAAAGCACGGTAAGCCGTTGGTCCCGGCTGTCATTTGTGCATCTTTGACAGTCCTTACGGGCCGTCAGAAGCCCGAAAATCTGACAGCCAGTCTTACCAAGGGGCGTCTTACCCAGTTACTCACTGGGTTGTGGAGATCAGATAAGCAGTTGCTTCATGTAAAATACTGGTGCCTATTCAGCTACATCCGGTTAGACTGGAAGCCGACCCCAATATAGTTGGGAAAAGGCTAGGCAGATGATAAACCCCTAATATTAACAGCAAAGATCGCAACAATAACACTAGCCTTCTCAATACAACGTCTGAACTTAAAGTAATCGGCTGAAAAGATAAACAGATTCAGTAATCTAAGTTGATCTTTGGAAATCTTGACTATGAAATCCTTGAGAATTTAGTGATGAAAATACTACCTGTATATAAAGGTCATGGTAAAATAAATTGATTACGATTTTATAGTTTCATTAGCTTCCACCCGCGCAGTTTCACCCCCTGCTCGGCTCCTATTGGTCGTAGCGTGATGTTACATAGCCTATAGCCTTCCTCGATAAATAGACTTTCTAACACAAAAAGATTTTTTCAATTCGGACCAGTACTTCCAGAGATTAGCGCGTTCAAACGAACAAACTCTTCAGCTTTATAATATTAGTATAGATTATGTGCTGAATATACTAGAACTATGTATAGAACCAAAAATTAGAGTCTATCTATCAGTACTGGGCGCGCGCGGTAGATTTCAGCCCACTCCCTCTCAAAGAGGAGACCTCTGTCCCAGCAGTGGTAACATTATAGGAATATTATGCTATACACGTACCCTAACCAACGCAAAAACTTAAACAGTTTTAATAAAACAGCCTGATGAGAATGCATTAAAAATAAATTGCCATTTTCAACGTCCACTAACAAGTTTATGATGTAGTGTTTGGTTCTTTAACTTTATTACCTACTTTTTTACTGAGACGACCATTTTGTTACATGCGATTAGAGTTGCCAGGCTTTAGGTTGACATGCATGCATGTGTTATTATTTTTTGAAAGTAACAGGATTTCCTCTGGATTTTCATATGATTCATTAGAATCTGAACATAATCCTTTTGAGTTTTTTGTTGAGCGTACAATCCTGTAACACAGCCTTTCTCAAAGTGCGCGGTAACGCCCCCTTGTGGGCGCTGCAGGCCTTAAAGGGGGCAGTAAGACCCCTAAAAAAAATGGGGGTGATTTGTAATTTCATCTAGATAGTGGTTTTTAAGTAGGTCAAAAAATGGGGGCACTAAAAAATAATTTATTATCAAAGTGGGCAGTAGAAAAAATTAATTTGGGAACCCCTGCTGTAACACATGTAAGCATGAAATTTTTTCTTACTTTCTGATAAGTGATATTGGTAGTTGGTAGATAAACAACTATATCCGCCAGAATGGACCACAGCCCCCTACATACAAGGTTGCAGTCCTATTTCATGCCGCATTACCCTGCTCACTGCCCCTCAGGCAGAGAATCGGGTAGTCGACGCGTGTTTATACAATGCAATGTAAAGTATTTTCTATATTAATCCAGGTCATAAGCTACCTTTATGCCAAATTTCATCCACATCCGTTCAGCCGTTTGAGCGTGAAGGACGGACAAACATACATACAAATTCCCTCATAAACTTTCGCCTTTATAACATTAGTGTGATTGAATGCTGTATGTAGATTTAATGTCCGTCGAATAAAGATTTCATTTCATAACACCAGGTCTGCATTCCCCGGATATTAAGGCAGAGGCTATCTATCTATAATACACACACATTTTATCTGTTGTGTTCAATTCACATAGTGAGCAAGCTAATTCCATATGATAATGTTTTCAAACACCGTATAAGAAAATACCAAGCCTAGCAAAAAAGTGATCAATCTCAATCAATCTGCCTAGCCTTTTCCCAACTTCCAGTGTAACCGGATGAAGCTGGATACCAGTATTTTACATGCCTATGTAACCTCCACAGCCCAGTAATACGATACCCCTTGGTAAGGATGTCACCTAGGAAGGTTTTCGTCAGGAAGGCTTCTGACCACCCGTAACGACTGTCAAAGATGCACAAATGACAACCGGGACCAACGGCTTAACTTGCTTTCCGAGACAAGTGACCCATCTATAGGCATCAAAATCACCTTACATAACTTTGGCACTAAAATATATTTTCGGAATAGATTTTTTACGGCAACAATAGGATTTTTGATAATGTCTTATTCAATAACATTAATTTGGTGAACCCTTCCTTTCCTAACTTACCTTTTAAGTGATAGAATTACTTCGTTTATGCAAATGTATAAGATTGGCAGTGACTGGTAGCGCCATCTGTTACATGAACAAGGTTTTATTAGCGGAGTTACTCTGCAAGATGGTTAGTTACGTGTACAATGCCGTGTCGCTTTTTCCTAGTTGACAGATGATAAATTCGTGCTTCCTTCGTACCTAGGGAATGATTGAATATTAATAGTATGTATAACTAGTCTATTAAAACCTGAACCATACTCAATTATAAGCAGTGGGAAGGTTGTGGGAACTTTGTGGTTTATTCACTCGGAATTTGTAAAGAAATGAAATTGAGTGAAATGAGTGAATGAATTGAATGTTTCGAGTGAGATTTCATTTCTTGGTATGTGTAATGAGATAACTGTGATGATGGAAGAAGGATTTATAACCCCAAAGTGATTTTTTTTTTTTAATTACGTCCCTGAACTACTCCATGCTTAGTAGGGAATTAAAGAACACGCATATTATGTACGGTCGCCAGCGCATCGACTTATACCAAACTGTGAAATCAATTCTCTAAATGATTTTAAACCTTACAACGTTGACTGTGAAGTTTGGAATCGAATGAGAAAATTTGATAGTTTGTGGTAACTTGATGTACTGGCGACTGTACAATCAGTCTACGATAATCGTGACCATTCTTCGGAATCTTGCTGAATTATGCGCAGAAGGAATGCGTCATGTCAATATGTGACTTATTAATTTATTTTAAGAGCTGAGGTGGCGAAGAAAATATTTCAAAAAGGACCTTTGCCTAGAAGTGGGACAGTATACATAGGTTAAATAAAAGAAATAATAAAACAAAATCGCACCCGCAAGCTTTGTTCCAAATTTAAATCAGTCCTGTTTAATTACTTCCTACTTTTTTGAAACCTTTCCAGTGAATGAAGAACAGTACTATTAACAAATTAAAATAGCATTTTCCGTTAAACAATCTTATTTACATTTTTAGGCTCTTCACTAATTACCCCTTAGTCAATATCAAATTAGTTCACAATTAATGTGGAATTCTTGTCAACATTTCTTTGTTTTTCTCTGAAGGTTCTTTCAACGTAATTTAATTACATTTGAGATAATTATGAATGTTTATTAGGAATTTTGTACCTTTGACCTTGTTGTAACAATTAATTATTCTTTGTTTATCGCGAGAGGAGACAATGATAAGTGTAATCTAAACATATTATTAATTGAGAATTTACTGTTTTCCATCTATTCTAATATTATAAAGTGGAAATATTTGTACATAATTATGTATGCTTGTAACGAATAAACTCAAAAACGACTTAACAGATCAAACTTGGCACAAAGATAGATTATAGTCTGAAATAGCATAATTATAAACTACTTTTAATCCCGGAAAAATGTACGGCTCCCGTGGGATAATTTCCTACATACACGCGGGCGAAGCCACTGGCAAAAACTAGTTTTATATAAAAAAACTGAGTTCATATATTACGTCGTTTAATTGTAAGTTCACATACTGAAACTGCGGATAATTTGCCCACAGTTCAGGACACAGGCCTTCTCTCTGTGAGAGGGTTACAGCCACGTGGTGGACCTCCCAGCTCGGCCCAGTGTGGGTTGATTGATGCCGCTCTAAACCTTATTTCACCCAAATAAAGATATAATTCGGTCGTTTACTTTATTCCACTGAGAAGTGAAAAACGAACATCTCGTTCTGTGGTGTCTTCTTCTTTTCGTGTGGTTAGAGACTAACCTGGTGTCGGAGATTTTATGTTGTCCATGGGCCTCTGACCTTGCTTCACATGCTGTTGAGAAATATCTCTCAGACATGCTGGTTTCCTCACGATTTTTTCTTCAACGATTTTTAAGCAAGTGAAAACTATACAATACGCTCATGAATCCGGTTTCGAACTCGAGACCTATGACTTGGCAGTCCAACGGTCACACGCTACTGGTGTAAAAATAATGTATTATTGATTCTCTTTCGATCAGGATAACACGAGAAGTGTAATTTGCTACCAGATTAACATTATTGACAATGATAATCGTTACAAGATAAACTCATATAAATTACCATACAAATTTCAGAATATCTGGGAGTCCAGACTCGAGTAGACTGCAAAATAATTGCAATTTAAAAGTCGTTTCTAAAAGATGTTGTATTTTGAACGTCAAATCAAGTCGGCTTCTAGTCTGACTGGATGCAACTGAATACCGGTATTTTACATGGAGCGACTGCCTATCTGACCACAACAACCCAGTCACTAACTGGTTAACACGATACCCCTTGGTAAGACTGGATGGCAGACTGTCTAAGATCTACGAATGCAATCCGGGACCAACCGTTTAACGTGCTTTCCGAGGCAGTCTCGAAAGCACGTTAAAGGGTCACCCATCCGCAGACCAACCCCGGCAAGCGAGCTTAACCTGATAGGTCAATCCGTGCTGCTGTTATTACTTAGCCAGAGCTTACAGGTTACAAAATTATATTAATGAACTAGCTTCTGCCCGCGACTTCGTACGCGTATCCTGTTGCTTATGCCAGCGACAACGGGGTCGTCAAAATCGAAGATCTGAATCACGATCAGCGGTCAGTCACGCATCACGTTCCCCACTTGTCTTTAGAGACCTAGAACTCGATGCGTAGAAACGCTTGGAACTCAAGCGTAATTCTCTATCCATGAACGTCTCCGATTCGCGAGACAATGCATGACTTGCACGATCTGCGGTCAGTCGCGCATCATATTCTTCACTGGTCTCTAGAGACCTGGATGTAGATGCGTAAATACGCTGAGAACGCAGGCGTGCTTCGCGATCCGAAGAGGTTTCCACGGAGCGAGTTGCAGCCGGATGTTTTCAAACAGCATCAAGTCTCTCGTGACGCTCTTTGGTAGATTCTTGGGATCTTATGATCTTCAATCTTTTAGCTCTTTTGGAACATTGGGAAAGATTTGACCTCTTTCTAGGCATGGTTATAGTTTTATTGTGAATATAAGTGATCAATTAAAATCTAAGGGACTGCTCCCAGGCGTTATCGGGTAGGCTACTGTGTCACGAAGATAAATAGAAAAGGAAATTAAACACTAAAATAACATAAGTCCGAAGGCATATTTATTTGGTAAAATAAAAAAATAAATGGGAGTTTTGGCCAGCAGGGTGAAATTTTCAATGATATAAGTACAGAGGCCAGCACATCAAGTTACCACAATCTGTAAAATTTCTTTGATAGTATTTCAACTTTATTGCAAAGACATAAGGTTCATTTTTAATTGAGAAAATTTGACAGTTAGGGATAGCTTGATGTGCTGGCGTCTGTACCATCGTCAGCGAAAATCAGTCCTAAACTGTTACCGCCTTCACCGCGTGTAAGTACTCCCAGCTTTTGTTATTTTATAATTATACAGTGAAATTAGTGATAGCTTTGATTTCCACATCAGATGTTTCTGATTTTCGATTTTTAGAAGTCAATAGGAAATGACCATCAGACCGAACAACTTTTGCTAAGACGTCGATTTTTATAAGTCAACAGAAAGTGCTCATCGGATTGGACAACTTTTGCTAAGACGTCATTCCTATACAGAGTCGATATGACAGAGGGGCATTAAATTACACTACGTATACTATACGTGTTTAGTATTAACTCGGTAGGGTATAAAAAAAAAATTAGGTTTTTATTTTTTCTAACAAACTAAATAGCTTACAAATCAGAGAAAACGCAACCACCCTTTGTAAATAAAAACTGACCTTGTAACGCAGCGGCACCGACGCGTGCACGCCGGAGCGCTGTTAGGAAAGATCGTCGTGTTCAAACGGGGCAAAAACTTAAAAAAACCTTTGCGACTAAACTACTGCTCCTATTTAATTGATTTTTGGTACAGAGCTTTAAAATGGTCCTTCTTATAAGGTGTTTAAAGGAAAGCCCCTCTGTCGTATCAACTCTGTATATGTTATAGTGTAGCTGGGCTTTTGGAATTCCACAACAGGTACTCCAGATCTTAAATTTTTATGCGTCAACAGAGAGTGCTCATCAGGCTGAACAACTTTTGCTAAGACGTCATTCCAATATCTGTTATAGTGTAGCTGGGCTCTTGGAGTTCCACATCAGGTGTTCCAGATCTTCAAATTTATTCTCTCAGCAGAAAATGCTCATCACGCGGAACAATTTTTGCTACGGTATTATTTTTGTATCTCTTATAGTTTAGCTGGTCAGTTGCGGTTCTGCATCAGGTGTTCAAGTTTCCAAAATAAATTATAGTCTTTTTGTTGCCCAGACTAAATACCTACACAACAAAAAAAAAACATTCAAAACCGTCCAGTAGTTCCGAAAATTAGCGTGTACAAACAAACAGACATGCAGACAAACAGACCGATTTTTTTTTGGATTCGTGCTCTATTACTGTTTCTAAACCATTCAATCATTATTTTTTTAATATATTTAATGTACAGACACAGTTTTTTTACTGTTTTATTTTATTATAGATAGATTTAAAGAAAAATTTATTAAAAGAACCTAACCTAAAAACCCTAAAATATAAAAAAATGAAATATGCAAACAGTCAGTATTCAAGTGAATCGCAATAATCGAATGCCACTATTCGCCTATACTCTCCAGGATACGTGCGTTCGCTACGAATAACTGAATCCTTATGGCAGCGAGGTGTTTTTATTTTGATAGTGGCATCTCGCAGCTCAACCATAGGGTTGTATACTGCTTAACCGGACTTGCCTGTGGATACCACAAAAGAATTGTAGCCTCCAGCCAGGGCTTATAAAAACTTACAAACTAAGCGACTACACGCTAAGGGCACCTCCTGTGGGGTATGGACCTCGGCTTAGGGCGTCGCTGGGGGAGAACAGCAAGGGACAGCTGAATCGGGGTAACAGCGGCGCGGCTCTCAGCGCGCTTTATATAGCCACGGACGCGCAGGCGCGATGCGTATACGTACTCTGATAGGATACCTTAACAAATGTTTGCCGTGATTCTTTAAATTGACATAACTTTTTTATTTATGAACCGATTGACATGAAATGAACACTAAATGTTAAGTGAAGCTTACTACAATATATTAGTGAAAACCGTATCTAAATCGAATAAGCCGTTTCTGATATTAGCGTGCACAAACACACAGACAAACACACAAACAGACAAACAGACAAAAAAAAAATTAATTACAATTTCGGGTTCGGCATCGATATACAACCCCTGCTACTTTTTTTTATATATTTCCATTGTACAGACACCACTTTTCTACAAATTTATTATATGTATAGATGAAGCAGTGTAGGCTCAAGTAAAACCTACTTACTATACAAAACTAGAACATCCTATGACTAATAACTCAGTTTTTAGTAGCCACTAAGTTACCAACGTACGGCCTTGTAGTGATAAATAGTAACATCGTACGGAACGACGTGTGTCATTTGTTTCAGGATTCTAGTGAAATTATTCCATCCTTATTTCTCTAACGTAACATCAAAATGCTAACGTTTAATGCTGTGTTATTTTACACTTTCATTAAAAGTAGGTACAGTATAATTAACAAATAGAATGTAAGCACCCCTCATGAATTCGTTTCTTTTCAGAGTCAAAGTCAAATCATTTATTTCAAATGAACAAGAAATATAATTGAGTCTAGTCGCCCCTTCCAAAAGGTAGTTTCGTATGGGGAAGAATGGGCAAGAAACGCCACCGTTACTCTTTTATAAACGTTTTACAATGTTTTGTAAACATGAATTATAACATTATAATTATGTGAAGACTACACCATAAAAGGTGAAAAGAAAAACACATGTAGCAGTGGCAAGTAAACTTAATTATATCATAAGTACATATAAAACGTTTATAAACCGTTTTACAATGTTTTGTATACACGAATTGTAACATTATATGTGAAGACGATGCATCCAGAATAAAAACGCCACACCATAAAAGGTGAAAAGAAAAACACATATAGCAAATATTGGATGGTGCTCACATATTAACATATATTCTAAAAGTTAATAGCTTTCCAATAGCGTTTTCAATAGCTTTACCTATGACATGGGACTTGAACATAACTGGCTAAATGTTGGTGTACTATAGGAACACCTCTGCCTAACCTTTCAGGGATTGAAGTCCCCTGAATCCCCTAATCCACACCTGTAGGTGTGATGTTACGTTGTGTCAATAGCTTTCAGTGTACCTAAACGTGACTTTCAAATTGAAGACCAATTTCTCTCTTCAAAGAAATTCTAACAAATATTCTATTGGTAGGTACTTATTTACACGTCAATAAATTTTACTTAGCTTCGGAAAACGCCTGGGTACACAACGGAAAATGTTATTGATAAAAGCTCCGTACCTTTCTCCAGTGCTGGTATATTGTCGCTGCAGTCAACGGCAAGCGGTTGTACGGTGACAAATTGTCGCGCAGCATGAGATGACAGTGTTGTATTCGCTTTTTACGGGCTCCTGGTACAGACGCCAGCATATCAAGCTATTCTTAAATGTCAAATTTTCCCAATCGAAAATGAACTTTGTTTTTGGAATAAAGTTCAAAAACGACCAATGTTTGACACATTGGGGTAGCTAGATATGCTAGCCTCTGTACAAAAAACTGATAGCTAGGACTTATATATAGTTGATACTAGCTGACCCGACAGACGTTGTCCTGTCTTAACTGTGATACCTACCCTACCTACCTACCTACCTACCTGCCTACCTACCTAGCTACCTACCCTACCTACCCTACCTACCCTACCTACCTTACCTACCCTACCTACCCTAGCTACCCTACCTACCCACCCTACCTACACCAGCTACCTACCCTACCTACCTACCTACCCTACCCACCTACCCTACCTACCCACCCTACCTACCCTACCTACCTACCCTACCTACCTACCCTACCTACCCACCCTACCTACCCTACCTACCTACCTACCCTACCTACCCTACCTACCCTACCTACCCTACCTACCCTACCTACCTACCTACCTACCTACCTACCTACCTACCCTACCTACCTACCCTACCTACCTACCCTACCTACCTACCTACCCTACCCTACCTACCATATAGGAGGAAAATCAGCAGATGATCGAAAAAAAAAAAAAAATTAAAATGTATTCTGCGATTCAGGGCGGAGACAAATCCAACGAAACAAAAACCATGAAAATTGGTCCAGCAGATCTCGAGTTATACCGAAGGGAACAAACCCGTCTTTCTTTTATATATATAGATTACAAAACTGAATTTTTGAAGGTTTTCTCTTTTATCGTGTCAAGTTGTGATGTTGGATGAAGTTATAAAATACTTGATGGAAGATTGTTTTTTTAAAAACCACGTTAGGTAGGAGAGGTTATGGAAATTTGGCTAGTGAAGAACAACATTTTACGTTAGTAAAGTAAATTAGGTACAGAGGCGAGTACATCAAGTTACCTCAATCTGTCAAAATTATTTGATAGTTTGTCAACTTTATTACAAAAGCAAAAGAAAAATTTGGAATTTGGGATATCTTGATGTGCTGGCGTCTGTACATACTGAAGAAATGTGGGTGGACCTCTGTCTAGCCCTTCGGAGAAACAAGGCGACATCTTAAGTGCGTGTGTAAAGTAGGTATCGAACAAATTCCTCAAATAAAATACAACAACAACGCTTAGTATAATGGGTCATTTTTTTGCTAAGTAGATTATTTATAAGGAGGGAAAGCATAGCTGCATTTCCATTACAGAAAAAACTCCGTGATGGCCTCATCTTGCAACCACCTAAAATATCCTTAATCTTTTAGAGTTAATAAGTGAAAGTATTAATGATAAAAAAAGAATTAATAATTTCTAAAAGTATTAATAATAATTACAAGTAAATAGTGCCTCCTCAACACATTGAATGGTCTAAGAGGCCTCTGCGAGTTGGCTTCGGCCCCTCGTTTCCAAAGGTCCGGGATCCCAGGGTCCCGAGTTATGTCAATATATAAAACGGAGGGGGCTAAAATAGGGCATTAAAAAATTCGTCGATATCGCTGTCAAGTTCCCCAAAGGTTGGCAGCATTGCAGACGTTGTATGGGAATGCTGATTTTTTTTACCAAAAAATAGAGTCAACATGGGATTTCTACACTAATATAAAAAATACATAAATTATACAAACCAAGTAGCCAAAAGCCTCGTATTTAACTGCAAAAATTATGAAGACAGATAGAAAGGTCGTGTAGGCAGAGGCGGACCAGAGCTCAGTTCTTACAAGTATAAAATTTTAATCATTATAAAAGAGAAGAGCTTTATTCATACAATCCGACATCCCAGCTACATGTACCTCATTATTACCTCCACATACAAGTAAATAATGCATAAACAAGGCGGAAATTTCAGATGTTGTCAACATGATTGACACCATCTGTAGCCTTTTGTGTGCGCTTATTCGCGTTGCTAACAGCCTGTGACGTCACGGGAGGGTATTTGAGTGACTCCTTCGCGAGGTATTGTCGATATTCTCAGCTTGAATATAGGTATTATTGTGATGTGAGTAAGGAAAAAATTTTAATGGATTGGAAGAATATGAAATGGAATTAAAAGATATTTTTTGTGTCAGACATCTATTATTTATGGCTGAGTGTGTTCCCATATTAAAATTGGTTTAGCTGTCGAAACATAAACACAAAACCAGCTAATATAAATATAATTTTAACATTGACTTATATAAGAAATACATGCTTAGTTAAAGTAGGTAATAAAACTGTTTGTTCTGAAAAAACGAAACGCACATTACTGAAAAAAAGACATAAAATATACAAACTAAGTAGCCAAAAGCCTCGTATTCTACTAGTAAAAGTTTGACAATTATGTCAGGTTCAGACAGGATAGCAAGGCCGGTAGGAAAATAACTCTGGCAGCATTCAATATTACAGTTAAAAAAAAAAAAAAAGTAAGAATGAGCTTTATGTTTGATGAAAAATTTGTGTTAGAATAAGCGTACGATATGCACACCTTTCTCAGAAATAAACTGATATATCTAAAATAAATATAATACTAATCGTCTTTGTTCGCAACAACCCCATATTAATTATCTAGCGCTCTTGAAGCGCTACACTACCTATCTATAGTGCCTGAATATTATGCAAAATAGATCATCGCGCTGACATGTTTTGTAATCCTCAAATAACCGAACAATATTCGACTAAAATGATAAATTAGGTCCCACCGTTATGACACGAAATAATTCCAATTCTGTTTATCGGACACAGGTCCAATTTCAAACTATTCCGGCGCATTTTCAATAGTTTAATTTTCAATGCTTTCTGCGAAAACGAGAGAATTAAATGCGAATATTAGAACCGATCTGAGCTATGGTTTGATTTCAGAACTGTATGATAAAGATACTTATTCAATGGCCTCATTAAATCACCTACTGACGGAGTGATATTCTATCAGTAATGACAATTGGGTATTTGAAAGGGTAGGTAGTC
The DNA here is from genome assembly GCA_951799385.1 of Hyppa rectilinea. Classification (NCBI taxonomy): domain Eukaryota; kingdom Metazoa; phylum Arthropoda; class Insecta; order Lepidoptera; family Noctuidae; genus Hyppa; species Hyppa rectilinea. The sequence continues at coordinate 5,424,552 of OX637310.1, read as the reverse complement.
AATAACGTTATTGTCAAAACGCGGAATTTGTACATGATTTGTATGAAATATAACAATGTGACGTCACTATTTTTTAGAATCAAATGGAATACTTATGCAATGTTACAATTACATCTTCGCATAATATTTCATTTGTGTACGGTGATGGAAGTTTTTAAGACGAGCGGTCTTTTTTCTATATATCATTTCATATTTTATTTTCGACCGATTCCAATAGTCAATTTTGGAAAGTCAACAATGTCTGAATGCAAGGCTGACGTCAATTCGGCTGAAGTCGTTGTGGAAATACAAAACGCTTTAAAAGCAATTGCAAACATTCAGCAAACGGTTATAAATGTTAGACATAACATTTAGGACTGATTTTTTTATCGTCAGATAAGTTATATTGGAGGAATAAATATGACAGTTTGACAGCTTTTGTATGGATAATATTATGTCAAACGGCCATTTTTGTTCTTTACATAAAAAATATCAGGCTATTGAAAAATCGGCCCTTAGTAAAATAACCAAGGGAACACGTATAGGTCAGGAAGCGGCGAAAAAAATGGTAACAAAATTAATTTCAATAGGAACATGAAGACTTTAGTTTGCTGTCATCCGCAAATTAAAGTCACTATAGACTGTAGACTATAAATAAACTAAATACTTGTGGTGTTCTTCTAAAAGCTAACTATTTACTATAAGTCAGCGTAAACCACGTTGCAATAAGTACAAACATACTCTCAAAGCTTATGTTTTGAAAGCGACGCGTGCTCAGTGCCACGTGAAAATCCGGTCATAAAAACTGACATAAAATAGATGCACGGAGTTGAAATGTGTACTCGCTGCGCAAATACAGCTGTGATAGGTGCACCAACGCTTTTATTATAATTGCTACGTATTCTAGAAACTGTTTATGTTTATTTGTCGCTAGCACCCCAACGTACTATATTTTTAGTATTATGACACTGGCAATGGGTGTTGTTACCTGAAATTAATGAGTTTATTAACTTGAGAGTAACTATAAAATCATGGAATTACTGTCATGAACTTTCTTGATAATAATCTAATTTCAGGTAAATGTACAGAAACTGTTTATGTTCAAAGAAAAATATTTTTTTCATAAATGCTATGAATTGTAGACGATTTTTAATTTACATGACTACACGATGCAACTAATCTTAATTGGCATTTCAATACTAATGTTATTTGTTCAATTTAAATCTAATGTGTGAACTCATTGTTTATTAGATGTTTTACATCTGATTCACTATGTTAGCGCCATCTGTTACGCGGAGATCGAACTTATCGTGACTGTAGTTCTCTTTTCAAACATACCCTATTATATGAAGGTAATCGTTGTGAGTTATGAGTTCTTGTTAATCTAGTTCTATAATTCTGTATTTAAATTTCATAACATCACGCTTTGTTTCCGAAGGGTAGAACAGAGGTTTACCTATAGTAGCTATACCAGCATTTTGCTCTAGTTATATTTAAGTCCCGTGAAATAGGGAGCGAGCCTATTGCCATCACGCGGAGCTGAGAAATCCCAGTTCCAATAACCCAATAACACTTTACATGACCTAGGACTCAAATTTAGGACTTCGGGTTCTGCAGTACCGCTTTCGACTAATAGACCAATGAACCAGACTTAAATTTCATCTTTACCATTTAATGAAAGCGTTTTAAATCTAAACACGGATGGGATAGGGCTGATAATCAATCAAAAGCTGGAAGAAAACAGAAACAAAAAGTATCAATAGTAGGAGACAGTTGTTAAAACAATTATATAAAACCTATTACAAAACACTACATTCTGGTCGCACGGAAAAAAAAACAATTCTAAGAAAACCGACTTATATTAAACTCACGTATGTCCCAAATAAGATTAAAGGCCCAGTTTCAATAAAAACTTAACGAGATACAGTGTGTAAAATGAAAGATTTATCTGTTGGCCCAAGGCGGGTCCGCGATACATAAATATATTCATACACTCCATTGAAAGTCGAGTCCCAAAACCGGCTTTGAGTGTTTTTAAAAGAAACCTCTTTGATATTACGATGTAAGACATGTCAAACGCCACAAAGTGAAAGTACTCAATGTTTGTTCAAATGGATGCTACAGAAGGCAAGGTATAATTTGCTCTCCCGGAACTCGGTGTCACTGCATCCCGGCAGTATTTAAAAAAAATCGTGCAATCTAAAGTGCGGTGAGTGAACAACTTCTGTCACAACTGCCGTCGCAGCTATCAGGTTCTCATCATCTGCCTAGCCTTTTCCCAACTATGTTGGGGTCGGCTTCCAGTCTAACCGGATGCAGCAGAATACCAGTATTTTACATGGAGCGACTGCCTATCTGACCTCCACAACCCAATAACTGAGCAACACGATACCCCTTAGGTAAGCTTGGCTGTCAAATTTTCGGGCTTCTGACGACCCATAACGACTGCCAAAGATGCACAAATGACAGCCGGGACCAACGGCTTAACGTGTTTTTTGAGGCACGGATGAATCTCGGTATGTAAAGATGGTTACTCATCCACAGCCAACCCTGGCAAGCGTAGCTTAACCTGATGGATCGACCAGTGCGGCTATCAGCTTCTAAGACGTCATAAATATCGTAGTGCGAGTAAAAGATGTCGAGCTTGATTTGTACAGAGGCCAGCACAAGTTACCCCAATCTGTCAAATTTCTTTGACAGATTTCATTTTTTTCTTTTATTTTAACTTTATTACAAACGCATAAAGTTTATTTTCGATTGCGAAAATTCGACAGTTTGGGATAGCTTGCGCACGGAAAAAGTTTACAAACGCAGCCTCTAGCACTGGACGTAGACGAGACTCGGTACTCTTACTCAGCCGGTCTATTCTGTATAGAACTCACCGTGATAACTTAGGTGAAGTTAGTTGTAATTACACCTGATGCTAGGGATTGACACCACTGACAGCTCACTTCGTGTTCACTTCACATATGATTTTAACAGAATAGCACTACAATACTCGGTACTCTGTTACAAAACACAGGCGATTTTGTAATATTGACTGATTTTCTTTTAAGCCAGCGTTTTTTATTCCCAGAATGTGCTAACAAGATCAGCTGCTGTCGAAGTAAATTTTATATGTTTCCTAGTTTTTTATTTTGAAACTGTTTCTTCCATGATATTTTGTTTTAAGAACTTGTTTTAGTAACGTAAAATAACATTACGTCTTGTTTCTTCGAAGGGAAGAAGAGCTTATTTTAAAAGCATTTTCAAGATTCCTAGAACCTTTTGGGTTGAACACTAATCCCTTTATTTATAATGGCATACTGATAAGGTGGAATTAGAGTGTAATAGCACCTTTTCAGCACTTTACCGTTTTTCATTGATATTTATTATTTATAACATAAAACGGCCAAGGCCAATTACATTAGTTAATACGTTATACGCCAATAGATTTGTGTCGGTCAATATTTTAAAAACATTACATAAATGTAATAACTGTTTATTTATACAGTAATTCAGCAGTCATACGCTTATGTCACAATATTCCAAACATACTGACAAGATCTTCTTCCATTCATCCGCGAACACATCACAGTCAGGCTTATCATTCAAAAGAGCGTTGAGTGCAAAAAGTTTGCGAGGGACAGGAGACTAAATAAAGGGTCAATCAATGTGCCTAGCCTTTTCCGAACTATATTGGGGTCGGCTTCCAATCTAACCGGATGCAGCTGAATACCAGTATTTTACAAGGAGCGACTGCCTATACGATACCCCTTGGCAAGACTGGCTGTCAGACTTTCGGGCTTCTGACTACCTGTAACGACTGTCAAAGATCCACGAATGACAACCGGGATCAACGGTTTAACGTGCTTTCCGAGGCACGGAGGAGTCTCGATATCTGAAAATGTTCACCCATCTATAGACCAACCCCGGCAAGCGTAGCTTAACCTGATGAATCAATCCGTGTGGCTGTTATTACTTAGCGAATTACGAATCGTGCCAGAAATAAATATTGTTTAACTATCGATGCGACATAAATAAATATTTTCATGAAAGTGGGTCTGTAAATCGTTTCTATTGTTAACATGTTATATGAAATTAGGTCACATAATATTACGCCTTGTTTTCACAAAGGGTACGGCAGAAATGTGTCCATAGTAGGTACATTCACATTTCGCCAGTTAAGTATAAATCCCATGTAATAGGGGGCGAACCTATGCCCACCAACTGAGCACAAATCTAGACACTGAGCTTCTACTGAGAAATTCCTGACGGAAAAACCTAATAATACTTTGCTCATCTTAGGAATCGAACCCAGGACCAATGACCGCTTGCAACCAACGAGACAGATCAAGTCACAGGTCCCGAGTTCGAGCCCAAGGCACGCACCTCTGATTTAACGGATTCATGTGCGTATTGTATATTTATCACTTGCTTGCTCTCCCCTCGGTCCCTCAACTCCGTCGACTGGCGCTGACTTTTGTTGTCAGGAAAAGGAGACTCTTGTACATTTCTCTCCCAAGCAAGTCAAAAGCGTCATACAGGGAATGAGCAGAGGCAAGTCTCCCGGTCATGATGGACTCAGTATTGAGCACCTAAAATATGCAGGAGTGCACATGCCTAGGGTCTTGTCACTGTTCTATACGATGTGTTTAAGCCATTCATACCTGCCCGAAAATTTTATGAAAACTACTGTAGTTCCCATCGTTAAGAACAGGGTAGGAGACATATTGAATAAAAGCAATTACCGCCCGATTTCTTTGGCAACGATCATGGCTAACGTATTGGACAGTCAGCTTGATTCATATTTGAAAAATATTTTAAATCTAAACGAAGCACAGTTTGGGTTCCAGCCCGGACTATCAACGGAAACTGCTATCTTATGTCTCAAGCATACTTTTCAATATTATACCGATCGTAAGACGCTGGTGTACGCCTGTTTCCTTGACCTCTCAAAGGCCTTCGATCTCGTCTCCTATGATATGCTTTGGGATAAGTTGAGGGACAGAGGTACACCTGCTGAAATACTAAAAACTTTCCAGTACTGGTATGCTAATCAAAAGAACCAGGTAAAGTGGTCTAACAATCTCTCATCGGCATATAGATTAGAATGCGGTATGAGACAAGGGGGTTTGACTTCCTCTAGGTTGTTCAATCTGTATGTTGATGGCCTCATCACCGAGCTCAGCAGCATGAATGTTGGATGTAAAATTAATGGAGTGAGCGTTAATAACATTAGCTACGCGGACGACATGGTGCTGCTGGGACCGACTGCTGGGGCAATCAGGGAATTGCTCAAAGTTTGTGAGACTTATGCTGCCTCACATATGGACTCTCTTATAATGTCACCAAAAGTGAATATATGATTTTTAAGGCCGCTGGTAGACATTCGGACTCTGTTCCTGACATTATAAAACTTAATGGGCTAAGTTTGAACAGAGTGTCCAAATTTAAATATCTTGGACATTACATCACCGACGACCTTAAGGATGATATAGACATTGAGAGGGAGCCCAGGGCTCTAGCGGTCAGAGGTAACATGTTGGCGCGTAGATTTGCTCGGTGCTCGGACCAGGTAAAAATTACTCTTTTTAAGGCCTTCTGTCGGAGCTTTTATACCAGCAATATATGGGTCAACTACACCAAGCGATCGCTGGATGTCCTGCGCGTACAGTATAATAATGCTTTCAGGATTTTGTTGCGACTACCCCGTTTCTGCAGCGCATCGGAAATGTTTGCTGAGACCCACACAGATGGCTTCCAAGCTATAATGCGCAAGAAAACTGCGTCGCTGTTGTGTAGAATGCGGAGTAGTTGTAACTATATTCTGAGAGCTGTGGCGGAGAGCTATACTCCGAATATCCGACATTTTGTGCGGAGGGTGATAGGATAGTAAACATGCTTTACTGCCTGGTCATCCTCGGCACGTATGGAATGTTTAATTAAAATTTAGATTTTTACAATTTGAAATAATGTTACTAATACTAGATTATAAGCTTTTTTTTGTAATACTAACCCATTATGGACCACTGTAGTCTGAAATAAATGAATTTGAATTAAAAATCGGTGAAGGAAAACATTGTGAGGAAACCAGCATGTCTGGGAGATATCTCTCAACAGCATGTGAAGCTAAGTCAGAGGCCCATGGGCAGCATAAAAACTCTGACACCAGGTCAGTCACTAAAAGAAGATCACACGAAAAGAAGAAGACCAACGAGACAGATAAAGATCAAGGTAGGTAAATTGTTAAATAGAAAAAATACATAAAAGAAAGGTAGCCGTCGTCTGCAAATTGCATACATTTTCTTTAGTAAAAGTTGGATTGAGCTCAACGCAATCCTTTCCATGGTTCGAAGATCACGTAGGTTCATGGATATTGGTTATGGAGTAGTGTATCGTGTTGTTACTCGCTGTGCACAGGATATTTTTCTAAGAACAAAAAGGAATAGCGGTATTTCTATGAAACCTTATTTATTATTTATTTAATTTATAAGTAGGTACTATTTTTTTTATGAACCCCGCACCATAGTACACAAGTACCTAGAAGCTAAAATTTTATTATTTATTTTTTATGACGTTCAAAAGAGCCTTTCTCGTGCCTATTTGAAATAAATGATATGTCGACTTTGACTTTGGTTTTATAAATATCCGTTTTTTTTTATAAAGCTTCATGTTTTTTAACACCTCGACAAAATGCAGATAACATGTTAAATGTAAAACAAAAGAATCACATAGTCATATTAGTGATAATACTTTGATCTTAAAACTGATATTTTTATTATTAAATTTATTTAGCAACATACTTATTTTTATAAAGCTTTGTTACCTAACATCTCAATACGATGCAAATTAAATGTGTTAGTGGTAACACTTTGATCTTGAACTAGCATTTTTTTAATATAAACATACTGGATTTCTTCAGGAAGCTTTGTGTTTTCCAACACCTCAAAACGATGCAGTTAAAATGTAAGAGAGTAAATATAAAAAAAATATGTACAGTCAGTGCACCACAGTCACGTTAGTGGTAACGCGAAAGTGTTATCGTTACTCCGGAACATAAAGAGCTAAGGAAGGAACATGGATGGGTTTAGCCAGTAAGAGTCTGACACTCCTTTCCAATCCACCCAGAGTGGGTGGGGTAATTTGATGATTTCTCACCCTCAAAAAAAACGCGATTACACTTTTATCTTGAACTGAACTAGTACGGGGTGTTAATATAACACGAGGCCAGCTTATACTGATTTTGTGTGCTACTGACGTGCGGTCGACTGTACCTATACAACAACTTGCAACAGTATTTTTATTTGATGAAAGTTTACCTGGTTTAAATTGGCATTTTTCAACACGCAGCGCTGGAGCGCTTTTCGTATCCGTTCAACAAAGGACTTTTATTGGTTTTATTTAAGAACTTGTTTGCTTGCGCTGCAGGCGCTGCAGCGGATTGCTTTATGCTACGGCAAGCAACAACATAGTATAACGGGTTTATCACACACAGGAGCGGGGGCTTATTAGCATGTTACATAATTAGCCTTTAAGTAGCAATTAGTGTTTGTAATACAAACACTCATAGGTTACACAAAGGAATAGAATATTACATTTCAAAACACTATCATACCATATTGGGTGCCATACAAACAAACAAGCAAGAGAAGCAGACGTAAATAATTCAATTTACACCCACCACTAGAGCAGCCCTTAATAACGCCTACTACAATGTGAATTATTAACTTATACTTGACACATTTCGGGCTGCTGTTATGGAACAGTGAGGTAACAGAAGTCGAAGTCAGAATTACTTTTAAAACGAAACATGATCCCACTTCTCTTCTCTACTCTACTCTATTATGTTCCCACTTCTGGGACATAAACGTCCTCTAAGTGAGAGAGACTGGACATCCACCATACGGGCCCAGTGCGGGTTGGTAGATGTCACGTCATGTCTTTGAGTTATTGGTTCTGGGAAATGCCGTCCGGTTTCCTTACGACGTTTTTTTTATATTGAGAATACGTTAGTAGATTTATTATTGTAAAGCATTTTAAAAGAGTAATGGTGGAGTTTCTTGCCCATTTTTCTCCATACGAAACTACCTTTTGGAAGGGGTGACTAGAATCAATTCTATTTCTTGTTCATTTTAATGTTTAAAAGTGCCTTTCTTACGCCTATTTGAAATAAATGATTTGACTTTGACTTGACTTTGCTCGCGCTTGACCACTCTCTCAACTGATGGTAAGCGATGATGAGTTTGACGGAGAAGCACGCTTGCCTATTTAACCTTAAAGTCAAGAGTGAATAGGTTTCTTCTAGACAAGTAGAAACCTTCACTCTTGACTTAAATATCCCCAAATAATAGTTATCGGGAAACACTTGTCTTCTTTGTTTTGAACAATCGCATCTTATTATGGTCTACTTGCCAGTAATGGCCACTAGCAGAAAAACTAGCCAGTATTATAAAGCTATGAAACGAATAGATAAGTACTACTTGCCTTGAAGTTTCTTGAAAAGATAACCAGAAAACTTATCCAACAATTTCTTCTGTGATATAAATAATTTTCATGCACATAATTTACGTAGTTGGCTTGAAGTAGTTTCTCTAACTGTCACAATTTAGTTGTTTTATACTAGATGTTGGTTTATTCATACAAGCGCGTGATTTTTTCGCGTCCAAAGCTGTTGCAAGGAGATCATTCATTCAGTTGATTTTTGGGGTTGAAAAATTCTACCTAGTTTTGTGTTTAAGTAAATAAATTGATGAACGAATGTGTATTCAGTGTCATAAAGGTATTGGAAACCTGAGGAGCTATTTTTGGACTTTGGTGTTTGGGCCGAAATTTGTATGAATGATCTACTTTAAGTCATTTATTAATTAGCTAACGTACTCGTATAACTGAAATGCTGTTTGTGAGTAAGCGCATAAATAAAGAACGGCTCAACCAATATGGCAATTATTATTTTAAAATGTTTTTATTAATCCGAATTGACTTTATAAGGAAAGAAACATTGAAAAAGTTCCTTACAAAGTTTGCAAATTCCGAAACAAGTTTTCTTATTTGTCAAATTTATTGGAGTTTGTACAGGACAAGCCGATCAGCTAATAAGCTACAGGCTTCGATATATTTCTACATTTATTTATGTAATTTTAATTGTGTAAATAATAAAGAGTATCTAATCTATTCTAAGTTGGCAGCACAAAAAAGTTATAAATTCTTTGCGCACTACCAAAAAAAAAATAATTGAGAAATGGAATGATCCTACTTTACTTATTTGTATTCTCTTGCAATGTGGCCCACTATGAGGTGTTATCAGCTAGACAGTTGGGGACAAAATGTGCTACTGTTTCATCGTCTTCGCATCTGGCCTATACGTAACGCCATAAGTAAAACGTCAGAAGCAGAAAAACCTTCTGAATAGATTAGAAACATGAGCCAATTGACCCGTATACCTATCGTGCAAATTATTTTGTTATAAAATTATTGAATTATCTCCAATTGCCGTAGTCTGATGTAGAAATTTTCCAATTTAGAAAAAAAGAGTGCGCGATTTTTTTTTAAGATATATTCTTGCCGTCTGTTTGATATATATGGTTATACTTCACGTGCGCTCGTTCTTTGTTCAAAGAATTAGTGTTGTCATTCTAAGTTGCAATGCTGCCAGTCTTCTGGGCATTTCCGCATGACAGCGATGCGGATGAGTACTTCGACGCCTTAGTGTCCTTTTGCTTTTGTATTCATTTGTATATTTAGGGCTGACTTTTCAATAGAGTCAGATAAGTTTTGCAAGTATTGCAGGAACAAAAATAGCAATTCGACATTTTTGCATGGCATATAAATGTCAATCCGCCATTTTTATTCTTCAGAAAAGTTATCTGACTATTGAGAAATCAAACATCATCGAGAAATTATCAAACTCAGTAGGTACCTAGTGTAAAAAGTTTTATTAATTTTAATTTAAAATACAGTCATTGCAAATGGAAACATCAAATTTCTAGATCATCATCATTCTCCTGCCCATATTCCAAATTATTTGTGGTCGGCGTAACATGTCTTTTTCTTCCATGCTTCTCTATTAGTCGTCATCTCGGCAGTCACTCCCTTTTAGTCATATCATCTTTCACACAATCCATCTATCCCAATTTAATCACTGCATCATATCTCTACAATAAACTCGCACGCTACTTATTAGTTATCTCCTCGATAAGTTACCCAGGTTCGATTAATCGCTCGAACGTCGCGCCCGCATTACGCTGCCACAGTTCTGAGTATCATTCTGCGTGACAAACGGACCTGTGACGTGGGGCGCGTGAGCCCGAGATAACGTCCAGGGGACGAATGAGCGACGTCCTGAATACACTACGGCGATAATCGCGTGCCGATGGGTAAATACGACTGGATAATTTGTACGTGAGAAAATACGTTTTATAATAAATAGTTTTCATTTGTTTCGATCCAGGAATGTGATGCAGTGTTTTGTTTATTTTGCAAAATAATACATAATTGCAATTCTGAGTGAAGTTCTGCGTGACGAATGTAGGTAGGTGTGACGTGTTACGCTTCTGCCTGAAATAACGTCCTGGGTACGAATTACTGACGTTCTGAATACTCTACGCCAATAATCTCGTGAAAAAGGGTACAAAGACGGGCGTCTGGCTAGTGTCATAGGCCCGTCATGAAAATGATGTTAAAAACATCGTTAATCTTATGTTACATATTGAAAATCTGTCTCTGCGCCTGCGTCGATGGCGGCGCAATGGTATGTTGCCATTTTATACAGTGTGTTAGGTTAAACGAGGGACATACTTTCAGGTGTTATAGTTCTAATGAAAATCGACAAGTTTGCCCATGGGACCAACTCAGAAATATGAAAAATAAACCAGCTGTACCATTATAATATTTTGACGAATTATGCGAACATAAAATAATGTGCAGAACAGATTTTTTTTTCGTGATTTCAGGTATAGTTCCATAGTCAAAGTAGTTCATTTTCATGAGTATAGTTATCCCTGAAAGTATGTCCCCGTGTTAAACCTTACACACTGTATATTAGGGGTCTTGTACAATTTATTATCTTCACACAAGTGTTTATTTTAATTAGTTTAGGTCTAGGTACTTTAGCCTTAAGTATACGTCGGATGTCGCTGAAAACCAGCGCTGTGGCTCTGTTTCTCACCTGAGTCGCAGCATTATGCTGAGCGATGGTCTTATTGTCATTTTCCCCATGTTGGTATTTTTTTTTCTTGTTGTGTTTTAAGTATTTTTAATAATATGAGTCAGATGACGCAAACCAATGTATTTTCCTTTTTTATGATCCTAAAATTACTTTTCAACACAGTAAAACAAATGACAACTGCCCATCAAAATGACACAAAACAACCGAAGCGCGCGTATTTCATGCCCGAATGTTTCCACAATTCACAGAACTGAGTCAAGTTCGTTCACACGGAAAGCTCTCCAAATTATACCGTAACGTCATAATGAAAACCGTACGTAGAAAAAAAGCAAAAAAATGCAAGATTATTGAATAAATAAAATTGAGGTGAAGTATCGAAAGCGTTGATCTGCCAAAATATGATATTATGGCATAGAATATTATTTACTTAATAAAAGAACGAAAGTCAGGGCTGATCATTATCAAGCAGTCTTGAAAATATTAAAACCTTATTTTACTTCTTCTCAAAGTGTCGATAGCAAAAATTAAACGAAAAACGTATTTTTTTTTAATTTGTTTGGTCCAACATTCAACAATGTGAATACCGTTCGCTGACGCACCCATTAGGTTCTCACGTTTGCAGGTGACAAGCAGTGCAAAATGCAAGACGAGCTATTGTCTGTGGAGAGACGATGGATACACATCGGAGATCTGGGGGCCTAGACAAAATCCCTTCAGTTTCTAGACGAATATTTTTCACTAAAACATTACCATAACTACCTACAAAAGGATGAGTTGCAAGAATTATGATACTCATTTTATTAACAAATTGGATAAGGGTGGGCTACAAAGTTCTTCGTTCTAATCTAACAGTCGGCCTTCCCGTTCACTATTCAGTCTCTAAGGGATGGGAAAGAGGTCATTAGTTATAGGCTTTAATACTGGCTGAAGTCTTAGAATAGCGAGAAATAAAACGAAAAGAAAAAAATGTACGAAACTTGCTGTGCCCCGGCTCGAACTGAGCTACTTTTTATTTATCGTAGTACGTTACCGTGGGGTAATTTCCAAACAATATAGGGGTGAAGTCGCAGGCAAAACATATTCTAAAATATGTCTGAGTGCAGTGGCACCTCTATTTTAGTCTGTTACTAACATACCTATAGTTAAATTGCATTTATGTTTACCTTCTCTCAAAAAGTTATGGGGATATCTTGCATAGCAGTTCGGAGTCTGGATTGTTGCCCATTTGGCAATAGGCCCCTCTACATGCGACATAAACATAAATGGCAAAGTATGGGTATACTTAGGTACACCTCTGCTTTTTCCTTCATTCTTCATTACAAGCGTGATATTATGTTAATCTAGGAGTCTTTCAGAGAGTGAATAGGTACTTGAAGAGGCTTCTTCTAGCAAGCGTGTTTCACCGTCGACCATATCGTAGCTTACCATCAGTTGAGATCGTGGTCAAGCGCAAGCCTGTAGTCACAAAAAAAAATGTTTATCTATGATAATCACAATAATATCATAAAAGCTAAAGTTTGTGAGTGAGTGTGTATCTGAGTTTGTATGTTGGTCTGTCCGGATGATCGCGAAAAAAAATCAGCTGTTCAGTACATTTATATTCGTATAACTCGTCAAAATGTGAAATGGGATTAAAACGACTAAAATTTAACCGTGTATTTATTATCGTTTTGAGATCTTTTTTTCGTATGAACTTATGGGTTCATACGACATTTGAGTGGTTTAACTGAATTAAGTCTAAACATGAAGGCCAGTTGACCAATGTCCGTTTTCATAACCCGTCAATTCCTGTTACCCGTCACTCAATTAATTAGGTCTTCACGATCAAGTTTAAATCTTTGAATGCCATGAAACCAACCGGCTAAAACCAAAAGGTTTGATAAATTTCTCGGTAATTATTCTAATTTATACTTTACTTTGCCAAGATAAGAGTTATATTGCAACGACTTTTGAGTACATTTTTGAGTGATTGGTGACTATTGGAATAAAATCGTGTGATTCCAAGTGATTCCAAAGACGTGGCGCCATTGGTTTTAGCTGATTGGTCATTCAGATTTGATCCTCAATGTCTTGACTTAAAAGTGGAATGCGAAACGCAGTTTAAAATATTGGTTTTAACTTGAAACCAAACAGTCAAAAAGTTACCTAACTACATCTTTTTTAGAAGCATTTTCATTTATATCTAAGCATGGCTTAATTAATGCTTTTAATAAGGCTTTTAATATTGTAGAAGTTATGGGACTTCTTCAATATTAAAAGCTCATGAATTATAAAATGCATCATCCTGAAGCTGTCTGTTAAACTAACTGGATGTGTCTAATGCTTTGTAGAATGTACAGAGGCCAGCACATTAAGCTACCCTAATCTGTTAAATTTCTTTGATAGATTTTCAACTTTATTACAAAAGAGTAAGGTTCATATTCTATTTGACATTTGGGATAGCTTGATGTGCAGGCGTTTATACAAGATGAGGAAGATTAAATATGTACAGAACCCACTGTGCGACAAACATTGGTTTATTGATAACTTGTCAGTTTACCAGAGTGTACTTGACTGAGTAGTTTAGAGATTGGGGTGTGATTGGGTATTCAAGGGGTATTTAACTTGCTAGATTGATGAAAATTTACCTAGACCGTAGAAATGGTGAGTTAAGGCTCCCGTAGACATGCACGACGCGATGATGCGACGCGATTCTAGTAACAATTTCCATGAAGTTTCGGATCAATTTCCATTAAATTGTTCTACTACGCGCACAGCGCGCTTGTTTGCCGGGAAGTCTTTTATTACAATTTTCAGTGAATGGTTTCCCACTTGGTCTTATGGGCGCAAGCATGACCGGTAAATTAGCGGTCCTGGGTTCGATTTTTAGGTTGGGTGATGTGATTTGATTTCGCTGCCTTTGCCTGGTTGTATTTACACTTCTACTGACTATCCTCATGACTCATAGTTCGCGGTCGTTAATATGGTACTTACATGAAGTTTTATAAAAAGTTCGGTTTTGTCACTCTCATTTCTGTATCAATAACAGTCTCCTTCAAAAACTTGGTGCGCCTTATTGACAACCGCGTTTAGTCAATCAGTAATGTTGTATGGTATGCGAAATTACAGTATCAACTCATGCATGCGGTTGATAAGAACAAAACTATAAATGAAATGAAATTCAAATAAAACATAACCTAGCATCACGGCTGTAATCCCTGAAAGGTTAGACACAGATGCAAAGACTGTCAAATTTTCCCAATTGAATATGAACCTTCACTATCACTACATAGTATAAAACAAAGTCGCTTTTTTTGTCCCTATATCCCTATGTATGCTTAAATCTTTAAAACTACGCAACGGATTTTGATGCGGTTTTTTTAATAGATAGAGTGATTCAAGAGGCACGTTTTTTGTGTATAAATTGTCGACATATTTTGCGGGCGAAGCCGCGGGCGGAAGCTAGTTTGTAATAAAGTTGAAAAACTATCAAATAAATTTGACAGATTGGGGTAGGTTGATGTGCTGGCCTCTGTACATATAGAACACCTACAATTTCATCAGTCATGTTCAAGTCCCATGTAATAGGAGTGAGGCTATTGTCAATATCAACCGGGCACAAGTTCAGACTCCGGGCTGCTACTGAGAAATTCCAGTTGGAAAAATCAATCCAATAACATTTTGCAGGACTCGGGAATCAAATCCAAGACCTCATGCTCAGCAGTACCACTTGCAACCAATAAACAAACAAGGCAGTAATGGAATTCAAATAAAAATCTTCTAAAAATAAAATAACACATTGAGTTCAACAACGTTCATTCTCACAAAACAAGCGCTCAAATATCAAGATATGTCGGTCGAAAGGAAAGGACGAAACACGTCCAACACGTTTGTCTGTGACACGGCACGGCGTAAAGGAAAACTAAAAGCTCTTTATAGACGCGATGATCTCAACTGGAGGAATTTGCAGCAGCTTTGAAACGAGCTCCCTCGACGTCCTTTAGCCTTGGTACCTGTGAATGATAGAGTATAGATTTATGGTGTAAAGTGACGGTAGTTTATTGCGAACGGTTAAAGAATTTGAGCTATGTTATCTTGTTATTCTTGTTTTTGAGTTTAACCCTTAATTCACTACCTGAGTCCCAGGGACTCACATCAAAACTTTGAACCTACATATTTCATACGATTTAGCGTTTTGTTACCTGCCCTCCTCAGTACCTTCCTACAGGTGCGCGGGCGACGTGGAGACGGGCGGACGAGCGTGAGCGACTCGTAATTGGTAAGTAATTAAGCCTAGTGAGTCCCGCGGACTCATACTAGTTATTTGTGTAATGATTTTAATAATTCATTTGGATTGTTACTTATATAACTTTTATTGTTATAACTACTTTAAATTAAGTATGTTATATTTTTTATTGCAGAATTTAAAAATGGCGCATACTAACCCGAATCAAGGTCAATAAACGTTAACGATGATGATACAGACTCAGTATTGAATTCCCG
Organism: Hyppa rectilinea; assembly: GCA_951799385.1. Lineage (NCBI taxonomy): Eukaryota > Metazoa > Arthropoda > Insecta > Lepidoptera > Noctuidae > Hyppa > Hyppa rectilinea. The sequence continues at coordinate 5,408,945 of OX637310.1, read as the reverse complement.
GCACCACAAGAACTCGACGATGAAATTGGGAGTTACAATCACATATAGGTTGGAGACTGTAACTCCCAATTGGTGTGGCAGGCACTAATGCCCATGAATTTTGTTTTTCTCTATGAAATGTTTGAAGCCGGTATCACACCGACGCTGCGTATAGAGAGTGATTGAAACTACTTGCAGGTTTTTTATTTTTATATAGAAGCGTAACATTTTGTTGTTTTTATTTTACTTTTAATATCTATAAAAGTTTAAAAACGTATGTTTTTTTTTTAATTTCTAGAATATTTGTTTCATTTTTGAAGAGTTTAAACAAGCCATTGCTTTTTAAGACTGATGAGTATAATTTTCTTAATTTGTAAGAGGATCTCAATTGTTATTCCGTTCTGTATTTTTTTTCGTGTCGTTAATTAAGTAATAAAGAAAATAATAACAAAAGATATTCTAATAATATTTGTTTTATTCCATAAAAAAATTAAAAATAAAGGTGAGTCCCTGGGACTCATAGAAGGTGTTTACGTAAGTATGTTTCACCTAGTTAATTGAGGGTTAAATAACTGCCCCTTACTAAAAACGTATAACAGGTGAACAGTTACACACCGATTTCTCTCTTTCAGTCGTCAGACATTTGACTTTTGAAAGAAGAAGACAAAGCGTTGTCTAACTATACGGACGCTATACAACGTTTATTAGTAAGGGGGTTTATTTTTAGAATAAGATCAAGTTATGTTCAGAGGAGTATTTTGCCTGCTGTAGTTGTAAAAGGAATAAATCAATTTTCATGCTCATCTAACTGTCAATTACGTATTAGTTCAGGCAGATATTACAATACAACATAAAAAAACAATAACGTATTCCATAAGCGCAGTGTCAACGTAGTGATGTTATCATTGCCATAATGTACTTATCAATTAATTTTATAATAACTAATAATATTCTCGCTGAAATTAAAATCTTAAAGAAAGAAAGAAACAGATTTTATTCTGGACACGCACAGGAAATACACACAAAAAAAACAACACAGAATGTAAAAAATTAAATAAAAATGAGGGCAAAAATAAAACAAAGCAAAGCTAAAAAAGCAGCTTAATATTTAAGAATACTGGCCGCGCTGGTATTCTGATAGAGCCCGCTGTGATCTACTAAGTTAATCATATTAAAAAAGTCAAAGAAGCCTCAAATCAAAGGTTCGACAAGAGGTTTACGATCGCGCAGATAAGGCAGCATCAGAATCTTTTGATTCCCAGGAAATGGGGTGTCCTACAAAGTTTATCTCGACAATATCGTCACAAAAGCCTGAGATGTGCTGGGGATAAACAAGCTGTTCAGGCTCCTTAGTTCGTCTTAATGTGTTTCCTTTGTGTCTAGAATCTAGCGGGGAGACGTCGTCCGGTGATTGATTTAAACGTTTTAGTTTTCAGGGATGTTTACTCGAGAAATTCGTAGCTATTCGGTTTTATTTTGGTAGGTGGTTCATTTTTTTATGTTAAGAGGGGTGTTACGCGAATGGATAGAATACGTTATGAGTATATAAGAGGAAGTCTGAAAGTGAGACCGGTGACCGAAAAGTTGTGTGGAAATCGGTTGTCATGATATGGGCATGTTATGCGGAGGAATGAGGAAAATGTTGTCAGGAAAGTTGTGAGTATGAATGTGGATGGCTATACAAGTAGAGGGAGACCAAAGAAACGATGGATGGATTGTGTGAAAGATGATATGGCTAGAAAGGGAGTGACTATCGAGATGACGACTAATAGAGAAGTATGGAAGAAGAAGACATGTTGCGCCGAGCACAAATAAATTGGGATAAGGGCAGGAGAATGATGATGATGAGGTGGTTCATTTTTTTCTAAACGTGTCGATGGTAAACTTAATTGAGTCTGTTCAGACTTTTTGCGTCTTCATTATCACTCGTTTATAGTTCCTCGAATATTCACGGATCCCATCGTTTGTGGAACAGCACAAAGTCGCTTCTGAATTTTCATTCGAGCAGGTTTTTCTTGCTTCGATCAATATGGTGACTGGAGATATTTATTTATTTATTTAGGTTAGCCTACAATTGTTTACACGTTACATTTCATATAAAAGCATACATATACATTTGTAAGTGCAACAATTACTTACAGGCTAACACCTCATGCACTATTTTATTTATATTACATCATATCATTACATATACATTTCCATTATTGCAATTAATTGTGGATAATTAAATTTATTAATGATAAAATTAATAAAAAATTAGTAAAACATTAGAAATTGAACAAACAAATAAATCAAGATAATCTAATTAAGTGTATTATATTGATTGGTAAAAAATAAAAAACAGATAAGTAATAAAATTAAATTAAACTTAGGTCAAATATTTGGTTTACATTAGAAAATAATTAAAAATAATTTACATTACATGGGTATAAAAATTAACATATCGGCAGTTCGTAGGTCTTGTGCGAACAGTATTCAATTATTAATTTACAAAATTTGCCTATACTGTCGTGGTGAACGTCAATCAGGTCACTGCAGCAGTTTAATATTTTACACATTCGCGGAATTGGTGAGTTAGCACCTAGGACAGTTCTACGCAATGGTGGGTAAAGCGGAGTGATGGGATTTCTAGGATAGCGGGCGGGTGCACGAAACTTGAGCAGACCCAGTAACTGTGGACAGTCTATTTGATTTCTGAGTAGTTTATATAGGAACAGGGCATCCATTACTTCTCTTCGAGTTGATAACGAGAGCATCTTGAAATTACGCAGACGGGACATATAGGAGGGCAGCTGCTTGCTCTTCCCTTTTGAAAAAGCAAGGTGCCATAGAAATCGTTTCTGGACTCTTTCTAAGAGAAGTTTATGAGTGGCGTAATGTGGTCTCCATACGACACTACAATACTCCAGTATGCTCCGGACACGGCTATTATACAGCAATATTTTAGTGCTAACCTGTTTAAAACCCTTGGTATTGCGTAGTATAAATCCTAACATTTTGGAAGCTTTTTTAATAGTATTTTCGATGTGGGGCATAAACGTAACCTTCTTGTCAAACAGCACTCCTAGATCTCTTATAGTTTCTACTTCATTAATTTTTTGATTATCTATGAAGTAGTTCGATTTGATGGGGTGAACTTTTCTAGAAAACGACAGGTGGTAGCATTTATTGAAGTTCAATTCCATTTTGTTATTCTTGCACCATTCAATTATTCTGTTCAGATAATCTTGCAGAAGCTCAATATCATTTGATGACTCGACCTTCCTGGCAAACTTTAAGTCATCTGCGTACAAAAAACACTCTGAAGAGTCAAGGCAGTGGGGAAGATCATTTATAAAGATGATAAATAATATGGGGGCCAAGTGGGAACCCTGTGGGGCACCGGAAGTCATGCGATAATTGTTGGTAGAACGAAAACCATTCACCACAACATAAAATTCTCGGTTAGCGAGGTATGATTCCAACCACTTCAGCAAGGGTCCCGTGATACCATATGTCGCCAACTTCTTTATCAGTATAGAGTGGGAGATTTTATCAAACGCCTTGCTGAAATCGGTGTATATCACGTCAAATTGCTTATTCGAGTCAATAGTTTCTATCACGGTCTCTGTGAATGACGTTAAGTTTGTGGCAGCGGACCTCGACGCTACAAAGCCATGTTGGCGATCGCAAAGATAAGGTTTAAAAATGATTAGATATGATTAGAGGAGAAGAGACTTAAAAGAACTAGACTCAGTTTAAAGTACACATCATAACCCGCCCAGGAAATAGTGACCAGACACTCCGCTTAGGGAGCCTAGACAAGGTGACAATAGCTCCGTGTCGATTTGATTTCGAAAATGGTTGATCGAACAATTCGTTATCTCAGCGATTCTGATTGTCAAGAACACCACTTGTCAACGCGATTTGTAAGTATAGGAATATTGATCGAATTTCGTTACACAATTTGACATTGTTTAGCACTAACCGATCGAAAACGATTGATCACGTGTTTCGAAAGCTACCAATTCTATAATCGGATTTATCTAATTTCGTTATCGTTAATGAAAATGTGACTTTGTCCACTTAGGTACTTCAAAACAAATTAAAAATGCTCTTGTCACCACCGGGGTGCCAGCTGTTTTAGAACCCAAAGGCTTGGCACGCGACGATGGGAAGAGACCAGATGGAATGACACTAATGCCTTGGAAGGTAGGTAGGCCGTTGGTGTGGGATGCAACGTGTGTCGACACCCTTGCGCCATCCCATCTTCCTTGCACGGCGGGTTGTGCTGGGGCAGCTGCTGCAGGTGCAGAAAACCTCAAACGGCGCAAGTATAACAACCTTATTGGAAGTTATATATTCGAGCCGTTTGGGGTTGAAACACTAGGGCCATGGGGTCCGAGTACCCACTATGTTTATCGAGACATCGCCAAGCGATTGGTCGACTCTTCACGTGTCCAGAGGGCTGGCCTATTTTTCGGTCAAAGAATCAGCATTGCCATACAACGTGGCAATGCTGCCAGACTTTTGGGAACTTTTCCTGTTGACAGCGATGTGGACGAATTTGTTGATGCCCTTTGATTTATTTTATTTTGTTTCCCTCCTGTTATATACTTGTACATAGTAATTAAAAATTCATTTGTTTCTCAGAATCTGGAATCTGCTGTTTTCGGATATTAAACATCAACAAAATATGAAGATTTGAAGATACGTTTCTTTAATATACAGTCTCTATTATTACTCGGCACCGTCGGAAACTTCCTAGACAAGGTTATGTGATAGATAATAGGATACACAAGGTAAATGCATTTTTTGCAAAATGTGTCGTAAAATATTTTCAACAGAACAATGCAGAGGATTTTGATTCGATTTTGTATTTGCACTCATATACCTAATATTTTTATTGAAATTTATAAATTTTGAATTCTTTTCGGCTGTTGCATAAATCACTAAGCCACTGCAATTCGACTGATACCTTATTAGGTACTATAATTGCGACATTGCGCATTTGCTCTTTCGATCAATAGTAGTAATAGATTTCCGGTGAGTGCATCAAAAATAGTTGGAAAGTAAGAACACAAATAGTAATGTGGTCTCATTTTGCAACAAAATTAGTCATAAGCTTCTTCAAATGACCTGTAGGTCCCTTTTTTTTTTTTATGGTGGGAAATCATCAAATGACTCCTCCCGCTCTGGGTGGAGCGAAAGGGAGTGTCAGACTCTAACACACCCATCTATGATCCTTCCTTAGCCCTTATTGTTCCGGGGTAGCGGTAACCCTTTCGGACAATACGGCTGAGGTAACCTTAACTTGAACAATTAACCTTGCAAAGGAACAAGTACTAGCCATGTATAGTTCTTGCTACTATGTTATAGTTTCTCCTATATTGCCGTGGTGGTAATGTGCATAATGTAACCATGATAATATAATTGTGTCCTTTATCAAAAAACTGAATTTGTAGTCTAACTTTAACATGATTTTGTCAAAAAAAAATCAATTTCAAAGTTTTTAGCCTAGTCGGGTACAGGCGCTGTAAAAATTAGTTTTCAACCCAATAAAGGATTAATGTAAATGCAAGACAGAAAGATATTAAAAGGGGTAAACCCAAAATTGTTCAATCGAAAGTCGAAGATAGATTTAATTTTGTTGAAATTCAAGTAAAACAGATGAATGAGATCCCTGAAGATAGTATCGAAGGATACAAAGCATGGCGACATTGATAGATCGGTCCTATTGATAGTATAGCGATCGCGATATCAATCGTCTGCACTGCAGCTGAAATGATTAGACCTGTCGAATGAAAATGATTAAGAGAAATCGTCACATTTAATTCCCAAATAATTATTTTTATTTTTAGAAATTTCACAGTACTGTGTCGTTGCTAAGGAGTATGAAAATACTCACTGTGTTTAAGTACGTTTTATGGTCACCTAACCTCTATTATACTTTCGAGCCGTTTGGGAATGGGGTCTTTCGGGCCGAGGGGATCCGAGTGCTCATGATGTGAGCTCATGAGAAACGGTGGAGTTTCATGCCCATTCTTCTCCATACGAAACTACCTTTTGGAAGGGGCGACTAGAATTCTATTTCTTGTTGATTCTAACGTTCAAAAGTGCCTTTCTTTTGCCTATTTGAAATAAATGATTTGACTTTGACATGGTCTCTTTAAGAAAATCTCCAACGTTTTCGACACTTTCCGTGAACTGGACTGGGATTCAAAGCATTTCCCCGCACTAATCATTACAATCATCAATTGATGTATTCAACTATTCACGGAACAAATATTGGTACGACCTGCAAGTATTTGTTACGAGTCTGGGTGTTTTTCTATCTATAATATGTATCTATGTATTTACAAAAAAAAATCTATAATTATAAGTAGTATATCAGCCATCTCGTTACCATAACACAAGCATTTAATGCTTGTGTTATGGTAACGAGATGGCTGATATACTACTTATATACATTTTTTTTATTTTTATTTAATTAATTTATATCCTTGGACATTTCACACAGCGCCAAAGCAACCTAATGGTTGCTTAGCTTGGGACGATATGGCGCTGTGTGAAATGTCCAAGGATATTATTTATTTTATTTTTATTTTATTCAAGTCACTCCAGGCAGTATTGAGTATCATGGAATATCAAGTCAATCTAGCACTCCAAGGCTGCACTAAAACAAGGCCAGTAACGTCCTCAATGGTTACATAGGATTACAATTACGTAGTTGTCACGTCACGGATTGGTGGCCGCTCTAATTGACTGGCGTCGATGTGACATAGGCATGAAATTGTGTGATGTACAGCGTGTTGCTTTAGCTCCTAAAATAGATGCACAAGTAAATCAATATGTTTTGAACTTATAATACGTACACATTTATCCTTTTTATCCATGCTTCACTACATAGTATAAAGCAAAGTCGCTTCCCGCGTCTGTCCTAATATCTGTATGTTTGCTTAGAACTTTAACACTACAGAACGGATTTTGATACAGTTTTTTCTAAAAGATAGAGTGGTTTAAGAGGAAGGTTTATTACTATAATTTGTCGACATACACGCGGGCGAAGTCGCTAGCAAAATTTGAAAATTTTTGAGGATGGGTGGGTGCATGCTTGTTTGTTACTATTTCACGTAAAAACTAATGTATGGATTTAGATGAGAATTGGTACAGAGATAGTTTATATCATGGGTACTTGTTATCCCGGTAGAACGTCCCCGTGGGACAATTTCCGACATCCATGCGAGCGAAGTCGTGGGCAGAAGCTAGTATAATATATAGATGTATATATACACGTATGTACAGCCAGCACATCAAGTTACCACAATCTGTCAAATTTCTTTGATAGTATTTCAACTTTATTACAAAGTCATAAGGTTCATTTTTAATTAAGAAAATTTGATAGCTTGATGTGCGGCGTCTGTACAAATTCTAGGGAGAGAGACTGACTTCAAGACTGCATCAAAAATAAATATTCCGTTAAACTTTTATTTTGCAAAGTTTTCCTTTAACAAGTGAATCAAATAAAATACTTTTCTAGACACCTCTGTTGCTGCGAGGGTTAAAATAAGCGGAACCATCTTACAAAACTGTACCAGGTAGGAAAACTTTTATACAAGTTACATAATATGAACTATGAAGTCTTAGAGCGCACTTCCTTAATTTAGAAGTTTCTAGAATTTGCAGTTATGAGCTTCTAAATTTTGCATAATGTTCTTTATCGCTTCCATGTTTCTGTTATTAATTTTATTTATGAGAGAAACTGTCTTAAGCTAGTTTTAAAAAAAAATCCAAATCGGTTTTTTACACAGATTGGCATCGAATAATCTGTTGCCAGAACTTGCGGCAATGTTTGTCTACTGCACATCATAGACAAGCCAGTTGTGAAAAAAATATTCGTGGTGTCAGATATACCGAGTTATTTATTCTCAATATTTTGCATTCCTTCTGTTGAGCTTCTTGGAGATTACAGTTTGTACTTTTCCAATTGTTATTTTGCAGTAATCATTACTCAGATCTTGTTATAAGCATGTAGTATATTTGCGATAGTGATCTTATTTGTACATGAACAATGAACATATTAGTTTCAAGTGGATTTATTACTAGCTTTTGCCAGCGGCTTCGCCCGCGTGTATCTAGGAAATTATCCCACGGGGACCGTATATTTTTTCGGGATAAAAAGTAGCTTATATGTTATTCCAGACTATTATCAACTTTGTGCCAAGTTTCATCAAGATCCGTTTAGTATTTTTTGAGTTTATTATTTAGAAATATACATACATATTTTTCCTCTTTATAATATTAGTATAGATATTGTATCTCCATACAGTATGTTTGGTTAAACGAGGGACTTACTGTAGGTACTCATGAAAATGAATTTCTTCTACAAAGGGACCAACTCAGATATATTATGTGAAAAAACTAACTAGCTGCTCTATACATTTTTGTTCGCATAGCTGGACAAAGTGTAGGGACCAGGTGCTTTTTTTAATTTTAAAGTCAGCCCCATATAAGTCTGAGTCTGAGAGAAAGAGTCTGCGGGATTGTCCGAAAGGGTTACCGCTACCCCGGAACATAAAGGGCTAGGGTCCAGTCAGTAAGAGTCTGACACTCCCTTCCGCTCCATCTAGAGCGGGAGGGGGTCATTCGATGATTTCCCACCCTCAAAAAAAAGGTGCTTTGTTTAATTTTGGAGTCAGACCCATATTAAATGTTGTTAATTGCCATGGGTACTTAACTCTCCTAACGTATGTCCCTCGTTTAACCTAACACACTGTATATTATAAAAATAAATTATTAAATAAATTATTCTTGTTCCCATTTCATTAACCACTGATAAGATTTTGCAGTTGCTTGTTATTTCTCTATTGTATTTTACGAATATAAATTAAATTCTCCCAAAATATCGAAATCTACATTTTAAATAACAGCCAGCTTTACTTTTTCAATAAAATTATAACACTGAATACAGAATTTTTTTTTTGCATTTAAATTGGTTAAAAATGGTATTGGATGAAAGCTACGGAATGACACTTCAAATATTTTTTACGACTTTAAGTGTACGCAGTGCACAACTATTTTTCCACGGCATGAAGTGATCAATTTCAGTGATTTAAAAAGCTTTTGCAAAAATTATTTTTATTTGTTTGCATAAAACATGTATGTCGCAAACAGATGTTAGTATTAGCAAAAACTGTTCTATCTCTGGCTTAATCCGATTAACTTGGTTCGTTAATCACATGAAGGCGAAGCTTTGTGTCTGTGTTTGTATATTTGTAACTTCTTTACGAAAAACTACTGAACGGATTTGTATGAAATTTGGCACAGAGATGAAGACAGTTATAACCTTGATTGACACATGGGATACTTATAATCCCGTTTGTACGTTCCCGTGGGATAATTTCCAACATCCGCGGGAAAAGGTGAGGGTAGAAGCTAGTCTAAAATAATAACAAAGCCCTTTAGCTTTTCATGAAGTTATTGATGAGAACTACTCCAGTTAATCGATAAAATGAAACACAGGGAGTTGGCGCGACGTGGCCTTATTGATTCTTCAGAAAGATCAGGAGCGTAGAAATTGTAACCGGCGTGCTTGTATCAACGGATGTATGAAAGTAGTAAAATAGTATCTGTTTACCCCCGTGAGATTTAACCGTGAGTAAATGGATGCCATCCGGTTGGCTATAAATGAAAAAAAAATAACAAAAATTGTTCTACATAACAGTACTGAAGATTGCTTCGAAACTGCATAAATAGAGCAACCTGTATAGACACCGTAACGCCAGTCCAAGTCGAAGACACGAGTTCGTTAGCGATTCCATACACATTGTAGCATGTACGATCATTCAGTTACTTGTTATATTGTTGCTAAACACACAACAATAAAGTTTTCCATAATGATGAACGTATAAAATTTTAGCGCCACTGCGGTATTAATTTTTAACTCCCATACCTGCAGCAGACGAGATTAAATTGGGCAAAACTGCAGTTAATGTCACTATATTTTTTGTGGGATTATTTTTGTATACAATATTTATATGAAAGAAGAAACCACAAGTAATGCTAGTCTATAAAAGTACGGCAAAATTAAATTAAAAAAAAATAAAAATTCAAACATAGTTTCAAAATTAATTCAGTATTAGCAAACATTTTTGGACAACGTGTCTTGGCCCCAGAAGAACGGCAACGATGCACGCAGATTAAATCATAGTCATAGTGGTCCAATTCTACAGTGTTTAAATTGGTGAAAACTAAAACTCTACTTTTTTACTGAATTACTGAACCAATTTCGTATGTTTTTTGTACATCGTTTAAAGAGGCGATGACAAGTATGCGGTTTCATTTATTGCCAAGCTCCATATTATATATGCGGTGAAGCGAAATATATTTGTTGCCTGCGGATTTATTGATATCCTAGAGTAGTTACTTCCTATCAGGGCTACGGTGCATGTGCCGGTATGCCTGTCGATCCCGCCGCATGGCAGCAGATATCCGATATAGCCCGCCATTCTTTCCTGATAAAGTGAAGGATTATCTTTCATAATAAACAACATATATAACAAGCCCGATCAATAAGTAACAACATTAATTATTTCCTGCGTTTTTTGCAATTTGCTGGTCAGTGTTAGGTTGTATCTTACATAATTATAATATATGCATCTGTACAAGTTGGATTTTAGACATATTTTGTTCCAGATACAATGTGATACTGAAAACATAGTTTCTGCGTCCGCGTGGAAATCAACTATTATAGTATTATTATTTTTGTAACATTATTTTAGTTTTCTCGTCGTGAGGAAACCAGCATGTCTGGGATATATTTCTCAACAGCATGTGAAGCTAAGTCAGAGGCCTATGGGCAGCATAAAAACTCTGACAACAGGTTAGTCACTAACCACACGAAAATAAGAAGAAGAATATTTTAGTATTTTTTATAAATTCGTTTCTGCGTGAATAAGCACCCAACAAACACCATATCAAACTTACACATTATACAATTATAGTCGAAAGTAGACTATGTAAGGATTAGAAGTTTATTTTATTTTACGATTTTCCTCGTTTCTTTCCAGAGGGTCATTAGCACCGAAAGCAGAACCATGTTTTTCCTTCGGCTTTGCGGCTTACCTGTCGATGTGTTCCTTCTCGATTAAGGTTAAATTCTCTTTTAAGTTCAAGCACTTATTCTATAAATTTTAGATTTTTATCTGCAGATATTTTGTAAGTAACTTTTCTCACAATTGTTTTAACTAGCTAGTGACTGGAAGGTAGATGTATAATTGTTTGTTGTTTTTTTTAACTAGCTTCTGCTAGCGGCTGCGCTCGCTTAGATGTCGGAAACCATCCCACAGAAACGTACTACCGAGATAAAAAATATCTACTACCTGTGTACCTAATTCCATCCAAATCCATACAGTAGTTTTTGCATGATCGTGTAACAAAACAATCCAAACATCTTCACAAACGTTCTTATTTATAATATTAGTAAGATAGTAGGGTTAAGACCTGTCTCCTCAAAGAGTTAGGCAGATTTGAGTTTCCTACGTGTCGCAAGATAAATTGAAGTCCCATGTAATGTAGGGCGCGAGCCTATCGCCATCAACGAGATGCCAGACTTCGGGTTGCTCCTGAGAAACTAGAATCCCATTAACACTTTGTCGGACTTGAAAATTGAAGCCAAGAACCTCATGTTTAGTAAAAAAAGCGCTTGTGACCATTTGATCACCGTGGCAGTGATTATTAAGCTGTATTGTGAAAATCATGAGTTGAATATCGTAATCACATGGCTCGCAGAACAGATGGGCGATAGGGCTACAAGTTTCTGGAGTGTGGCGTTGGAAGCTCTCTCACAGGGTGACACGACGACCCTGTGGAGGCCACAGGTATCCGCTGGATGTGAGAATAACATAACTGGCTGAAGTGGCAATGGTTCGGCATTTATTAGTTATAATTATTTTTGTCAGTATTTTCATTTGAGAGACCTACGTACCTTGTTATAAATGAGGTTATTATAATTGTTATTTATTAAGATCAGAAAATGAATCTAGATCTTAATAATATTCAGTCTGTTGATCTTAATCACGCTTTATTTAATTTTACGCAAAACTTTGATATTTTGCGTTTTTTTGGGAAGAATAAAATATATTTTCTTTTATAATTAACATTAAACAAGAAAAAACATGACCTGGGGTCTGTGGGAAGAAATTTTTTTGGAAATCATTTTAAAAAGTTCAATTAGTTAACAACACTAGGCCTTAACCAGAATCATCAAAGCGCAATTAGGGACTCAATTGATCGCACACGGCATCGTCAGTGCCACGTAGAGGTATAGCTTATGCTTACCGCGGTTGGTCCTAGATGGGTGACTATCTTTACCTACCAAGACTTCGCCGTGCCTCGGAAAGCAAGCCGCTGGTACAAATTGTAATTTGTAAATCTTTGACAATAATTATTACAGGTCGTTGCTGATTGAAGCCCGAAAGTCTGACAACCAGTTACAATCGTGTACGTAGTAACTGGGTTGTGGAGGTTAAACTATAGGCAGTTGTTCCATGTAAAATACTGGTATTCAACTGCATCCGGTTAGACTGGAAGCTGACCTCAACACACTTGGGAAAAGACTAAGTTTGCGACAAACTAGACAGATTTATATATGCACTAAGAAGATTAAGAGCCACGGTCTCAACTGAAGCAGCTCTTTGTGCATATCACGGATATGTTTCCTCCGTACTCTCATACGGTCTCTTGTTGTGGGGTAATTCGGTGGATGTCAATAAAGCGTTTATGATCCAAAAAAAATGTGTGCGTGCAATCTGTGGAGCTGGGTACATGGATAGCTGTAAGCCACTGTTTAAAAAATACAACATTTTACCGTTGGCATGCATGTATATCAAAGAATTGTGCCTATTAGTACGACAACATCCTGAAAATTTTATTAAGCATAGAGATGTAACCAAAAGGAATGTTGCCTCTAGAGATAAACATAGGCTCTGCTTGCCACAATGCAAGCTTGATTTATATAAAAGAAATTCGTTTATAATGGCTATTAAGGTATACAATAAATTACCAAACGATTTTAAAGAACTACCTTTCCTTATGTTTAAAAAAAAGATAATTCAGTGGCTTAAAGAAAAATGTTTTTACACAGTTAATGAATTTATGTCACATGTCGAAAAAAAAAATAATGTCAAACAATCTGATTTTATTTCATTTATTTTATTTTTAATTTGACATTTACTACTATTATTATTTTTATTTGACATTATAACAATATGCATGGATATTATATTAACATTTCAATTAATATTTACATTCTGACATTCTATAACAATCATGATATGACATTTTTTAATTATGTTCCTAATGTATTGTGAAATGTAATATTTGCAATTAATTTATATAATCAGTCAATTTTTGTAACGTAGGTATTCTGAATTTAATATTTGCACACCACATAAATGGTAGAATGTAAATGGGCCATAATATTGATAATAACATCATACTACTTTTGTAAACCTACATTTAGCAAATAAAGTATTATTATTATTAAGCAAATGATGATGAGAGGGCAGGAAATGAGGATATGGAAGTGGCAAATTTTAGTATATCGCGGTGTTGATAACCGCAAAGAAGAATAAACTAACAATAATTTACCACACGTCATATCAACTATACAGTTAAAGCCTATATTGGCCTGTGACGCATGGACACATTAATAATCCAATATCATTAGCCGTATCATGGCGTCACAAATTCTCGTAACAAAATTAAAACGAATAGGGATCGCATTGCGTCAACAAACGAAAAAAAGCCGAAAAAGAGTCTGTCTAGCGCTATGGGTTCTTTACGCAGATTAGAGACGTACCAAATGTTGAAATAAAAGATGCATTTTCGAAGTTTCTTGTGTGCGATATTTGGACGTTTTTACCCGTTATTTTTTTCATGATAACATTCATTATAGTTACTTATTCAGTGAACATTTCAACCAACTAAACTGATATGAAAGCTACAATCCTATGGTAGATAGTCAAACAAATTGACGGTATAGGCTTAGAAATAGGGCCCTTTGGCGCCCTAAGGGTATATAACATAACAATACGCCTGTATTACCCGAAGGTGTACCTATTAGTACATCTACATACATTTCGCCTGTTTAGTCTAAGTTCTATGTTGTATGTAGGGGGCGAGACTACTACAGGCTGCCTTAAGGGTACAGAATCCTTAAAAAAAACCTTGACCGGAAAAAAAACCGGTCAAGTGCGAGGCGGCCTCACGCACGACAAAACGTGGCAAAAATATAACGTGTAGTATGGGGCTCCCGTACAACAAACGTGATATTTTTGCCGTTTTATTTTATTCCTTAAATATCCTCTTTTAAATATTTATTTTCTCACTATCTCACTATCACGGTGTATGAGATACAGCTTAGTGACAGACGGACAGATAAATGGACGGATGGACGGACAGCGGAGTCTTAGTAATAGGGTCCCTTTTTACCCGTTGTGTACGTAACCCTAAAAACCATTTCAAAAAAGTGTCTTACCAAGAAATATTTTCCAGTAACTTTATTTTTCACCGTACAGCTTACAAATTACCTAGGGAGGTGAACAGCCGAATTTTACTCATTCACCCGACGGTAATAATTCATAATCGTGTTAGAGCGTCGACAGCGAAACGTTGTGGTACGGACTGAGTGGCGGAAATTAATATTTTCTTTGTTTATTTTATGGGTATAGACATTCTGTTGTTCATGGAACTGTGGTTAATGCTTTCGTCAACGCGCTTACTTTGATGCCCGGATTTATGCCAGGATATAATGAAAACACTACAGTAGGTACAGGTAGCCACCACACCAATCAAATTATCGCAATTGATTTTGAACTTAACAGTCAGCGTTTGAAGGTTAGAAATGATTTGGAGAAATTTGGCAGTTCGGTATAACTTCATGCGCTGGCGACCATACATTTAGCGTAATCTAGAAAATCAGTCCCGTTCTCGCTCTTTTAACCAAGGTACTTAACCTTCGAAAATGAATGAAAAGTATTCTTTTTGTCGCTATTAATGGTACTATTGTATATTATTATCGTATGATACAAAAAAAAACAAAACAAAAGGTTATAGCAGTAACATGTACAACTTTTACAGCAAATCTTACATAGTAACCTTCTTTTCATTAAAGATATACCTGTGCTAGGAGGCGCCGCTCTTCAATGACAAGTTATAAAATGGTAAAAGTGGTGTACCAAATAGAATGATCCAACATAATAGAATGATGATATATAACATTTCGTATGTTACTGATAAACTTTGCGGGTGTTCTATTCGTTCTGGATACCGACGGTATACCTGATTAAGAAATTATAGTGAAGCATCGTCAAAATATAAATATGAGTACTTACGTTCACTCCCTCTCCAAAGATTGGCGAACTAATTTGAAAATCTGCCTGTTTAACCGACGACGTACCGTACTATAAACGCGATCCCTTCTACTTACCTATCCGCTAACCGCTCCTTCTATACCCGTCTTCACCTCAAATACTTGCACCACGTAAAGTATCGATCAGCGTTTGAGAGGTTTCCCGCTGAATGTGGTTCGTTAGGTCTGTTAGTGTTCAGTGTGAGGAGACCGAGGCACTTGTTTCTTCACCGCACACCCTTTGCCACTGAGGTAATATTGAATCAAATAATATTTGATTAGGGGCACAGGTGTTCCCGTGTTAGTGTTTTGTTTAGCCTCGGGAAAGTACTGGTACTATCTTTGTATTCGTTACGTGGCTTCTTAGGAGTTTTAGTTGATGAAGTTTTCTCGGTTTCATTGAGTTTCGCTTTTTGGTTTTGTAGTTACAGTATGGAAGAGTTAGGTACTCATTTTACTGTATTTTCACTATGAATAAAAATATTTCGCAAGTTTTCAATTGACCGTATATTTTTAACCCCTTACTAATAAACATATTATATCTAATGACACACACCAATTTCTTTCTTTCAGTCGTCGGAAATTTGACTTTTGAAATAAGAAGACAGAGTTGTGTAACTGTACAGAGGCTATTCAACGTTTATTATTAAATAGGGTTAATGTTTTATCTATTCTAGATTATTGAGTGTTTTTCTATCTATAATACAGTATTGTATTACAAAAAAAATATGTATATAAGTAGTTTATCAGCCATCTCGTTACAATAACACAAGCATTAGGTTGCTTAGCTTGGGACTATGTGGCGTTGTGTGAAATGTCCAAGGATATTTTTATTATTCGTACAGGGACATTTATCTTCAGCACATTTTAAAATGATTGAAAGTTATTTTATTTGCTAGCTACCTTTTAACACAGCACATTTTTTATGTATCGCTCATCGAATTCCGACCACTAGAAACTACCTCCGAACTAACAAAAATCAGTCAAATCGATTCGCCTATTCAAAAGTTACGCCTGAATAAACGTTTTGAATCGTTTTTTAACGAAACTTTTGAAATATTCAGTACAGTACGCACTACAGACAGTTTTGTGGCACCTACAAATTGCTGTTGAAATTGTTTTTGTTCATTTCAATTTGTTCTAACTGTGTGTGGACGGACTAGCTTTATTTATACTTCCATTCAAATTGTGTTCTGATAACAGTGGTTTCTAACACATGTTATATAATTATTGAAATATCTTTTAAATCTATACTAATATTATAAAGAGGAAAGATTTGTATGTATATTTGTAACGAATAAACTCAAAAACGACTTAACGGATCTGGATGAAACTTAGCACAAGGATAGATTATAATCTGGAATAGAATATTAGCTACTTCTTATCCCGAAAAAATGTATGGTTCCCGTCTGATAATTTCCTGAATACACGCAGGCGAAGCCTCTGGCAAAAGCTAGTAATTTATATTTAACATCTTCTCAGATTATGAAGAAAAGTAAACTTAATTCTGGAGCCACAAAGAAAAAGACGCAGTTCAAAGTTGAAGAAAAAGAATTAGAGATTACTGAAAACGAACCAGCGACAGTTGATTCCTTGGACGATGAAGAACAAGGCTTCGGAGGGTGGTTGAGGTAATTATAGAACAGCGTAGCAATTTAGAAGAAATAACTTAAAACTTATTGCTATAAATAAGGAATATTGCATTTATTTCATTTATATTTATTTAATACACGTTGAGCCCAAACAGCCAGGAGACGGCATTCAAATATAATGTAATATAATTATATGTTTATAACATTTGAATGCCGTCTCCCATTTGAAAACCGTGAGTGAGAATTTATCTTCCAATATCCTGTCTCCGATAAAGAATATTTGGAAGATGTCGTACCTTTAATATACATACTCTTGATGTTTAAAAAATTAAATAATTCTCCCTATCAGATCCAAACGAGCCTTTAATGTTCCGGCACTTCGAGTAACTCGAAACTCATCCACGCGAATGCTAATGCTTTTCAACGAACGCGTTCGGTTGTGATCGTTTAAAATCGGTTATGGCGGAGAAGTTATAAGCACGTTCAAATATAAATGCAATAATATTTGAAATAAGGGTATTCGAAGTGCTTATTGTTATTAGAAAATAGGATTTATCTGTTATAAGGGAGCTTTGTAAACCATTGTTGTTCATGGCTTCTGAAATGTACCTACACCGTTTTTAGTAATATTGTTTACATTTCAAATTCCAAAAACAGATCTTATTGTAAATAAATTCCAACAAAATTCAATCATAATCTAAATCGTTGCTAAAATATTTGAAATCAAAGCATGGAAGAGAAAATAATTAGGTCAAATTGTTTGAATACATTTCCGAATCGAAAAATGGTTTCAATCATAATAACGATTCCACAGAAAATTTAAGCAATGTTCTTGAGATCAGAAACATTCCAAGAATTCCTTTTTGTGGTAAGAAACCGTATGAATACTGAACAATATCACGAATGATCCAATATCGTATCTATCAACCCAGTCCTCAATCAGATCAAGAATCCGCTTTCTCTAAATGACTCAATAAAGGGCCCATACAAAAGTTTTTATTCGCTATTGAAGATTCTAACGGTTCTTTTACGATTGACTTGCTATTTTCAGATCATCAGACGGCTTGGAGACTATGAAACTGTTTGTGATAGCAAATAGTATTGTGATGCTTACGACCATCGTGTATCCACACGCTCATGCAGTCTTCGAGATTGTTTCCGATATGTTTTATGGCACCGACATTTTGTTCGACGATTGAATTGATTACGTAAACCTATTTACACGAATTCTCGAGGGATCTGTCTGTGGGTCTATATCATTGGATCTGCGTATTCTTTAGTATTCGGTATTTTTATATTTATGGAATATATTTGAATGAATAGTGGGCGCTATTTGAATGTTGTGTGTTATATTTATGTTGATTCTATCCACGGCCTGTCTGTGCTGGTAAGCCTTGTTAATATTCTAGTACGTTTCTGCCAACTTTGAATTAACTTTGTACTACTCAGATTTAATTCAAACACAGACACGTTGAGTGTAAAATGTACTTAACACTATTACAACTGCAATTTTCTCTGTACCTTAGTATTTTAAACATTTAGCTACTTTTAGCACATTACAAAAACTTTTGTCTAATAACTTGAATTTCTTTGTGAGCTTGTTACTTTCTTTTCTCTAGCGTTTAAACTTAAGTGGGCGATAAGTTCTCGGTTAAAACGTTTAGGTAAGAGAAGTTTGTAATTATATTATAAAATATATCTCGCGTCGTTCCAGCAGAGATATGATATCATCCAGATACTTTAAAAGTCGTAATTAATTTGCCTTGCTTTTTTGGGAGCTTATCTGTAGTAGATAACTTTAGGTGAAATAACATATATTATCACTATATATTTAGTTGTATTTTCTGTATCTATGTAAGACATCATTACTGTACTTAAAATTTCGAGATCTTGGTTATGCATTTGAGGATTTGTTAACAACCTAAAGAGATCTCATCTACTATTTTAATAGCTGATAGCAGTTGATTGAAGTTGACGAAAATGTATTTATAATCTATTATATTATTATCTTGGAAATTATTATAATCACTATGATAGTATTAGACTAGACATATAGAAAATAATCTATTGAAATATATTTGTGAAAATGCTTGGTCTACTATTTCGTTTGTTATTTTCTTTAAGCGTAGTTGTATGGTATTCAGTAAATGTATGGAATATGATATCAGATTATTTTAACAAAGAATTTAATCGATTATTATTGAACAACAATGATACTATTGAAAATGAATTTATAGATATTGATCAATATGGCCATGAAGAATTGTGATTTGTATGTTACGATATAAAAAATGTTTTAGTTTATTGAAATAGAAAATCAATTTTTAAAATGTAACACTTGGTTTCTTCTTCCCCTGCCTTTTTTCTATTTGGACTTTTTTTGACATTCCTAATTTTATTATAAACTTAATTTAAACAGGAGATCATTTTTTTGGGCCTTCTGTGAAAGTCCCGGGCCAACGAAAAAAATACTACGTGTGGTTAGTACTAGTTATTTAGAGCAATAGTTAGTATGGTACAAAAGTTTTAGGATTGCTCTCAGTCAAGTTATACAACTTCGATGATTTGTCATTTTCAAACATTTATTGTTTTCTGAACTTGTAAAACTTGACTTAGAGTAATTCTACAACGTTTGTGCGATATTAACTATTGCTCTTAATGACTAGTTCTAACCGTACACGTACCAGTTTTTTTTTGTTGGCCCTTTCAGAAACGTATACGTATTTTATAAAATGTACCATAATATTTCTGCTATTAAGCATAGATAACTGTACTGTACACTGGGACCGCGGTTTTGACTTCATTTATGTACATAGGCTAGCACATCAAACTACCCCAATCTGTCAAATTTCTATGATACATTTTCAACTGTATCACATAAGGATAAGGTTCATGTGCAATTGGGAATATTTGACAGTTTGCTAGTGTCTGTACTGAACCGTACAAATTTTGGTAAACTTTAAATAAACACATAGTTTATGTAGCATGAAACATAGCTCTTGCGTGATATTGCTAGATCATGCTTATTTTCATTATTTCTAAAAACAAAATGTAAATAAAACATAAATAACGATTATCAGGTAAACTCCCGTATCTAAAACTGATTTATGACTTTTGGTCATGCAAAATTACAATTTTAAGCACGAAATGATGGTTTTGTAATGTATGTGGAATTACGCTGAATAATTTATCGTTCTTCTTATTTTAATGAAAAAATGCAAAATGTATTACTTGCACGGTAACCATTGAGACGAAAATGTAAATTGAAATTATGTATTAGATAACTCACGGTCAGAGTTTATATACCTAACCATTTTGGTATTGTCCAACCACGTTGAGGTCTGCTTTTACTGTGACTGGATGCAGCTGAATACAAAGATTTTAAATCGAGCAACTGTCTATTTGACCTCCACATCCTAGTTTACTGAGCCTTGTATGGATCAGAGTGTTGGGCGACAAAAGGAATGAATGAAAGGCAATTGCAAGCAGCTGAGATGAGAATGCGAAGAGGGATTTGTGGTGTTACGCAAATGGATAGAATACGGAATGAGTTTATAAGAGGAAGTCTAAACGTAACACCGGTGACTGAAAATTTGTGTGGAAATCGGTTGTCATGGTATGGGCATGTTATGCGGAGGGATGAGGAAAATTTTGTCATAAAAGTTTTGAGTATGAGTAGAGGAAGACCAGATAAACGATGGATGGATTGTGTGAAAGATGATACGGCTAGAATGGGAGTGACTACCAACATGACAACTAAAATACAGAAGCATGGAAGACATGATACACCGACCTCAAACAAATTTGGATAAGGGCAGAAGAATGACGACGATACTAGTTTACAGGTTAATGTATTTAAGTCGTGTTAAGAATTACCTAATAGAATCATGAAATGTAACCGAAGCATGCTCTTGATGGCTTAGCAGTTGCTGGAATAGGTATAGATAGAGACTTCCTGCTAAGTGTAACCCAACAGCTAGTAAAGCATTTAATAAAAGAACAAAACTTCTGGAAGTGCCAACAAACTTAACCGTTATTCCAATAATTTGCTTTGTATTGTAGCTGTGAACAAAAAAGATTGCGAATACACTTAACCTAATTTAAAATGGAGTAGCTTTCATGAACCTCGGCTCGCTTCTCGATAAAGGCGTAAGTTCTTACAATTAAGTGCGTAATAATTGCCTGCTGATACTTAGGCAAATGGAGTTTAGTCGTTAATACTTTTCTTTAATTAAAAAACGACTTTAACGATGCCACTAAGTCAGGGGCTCATTTTATTTATATACGTTTTAATTCTCATATCTGGGTTTAATCCGATTCAGCCTGTCCCTTGCTGCTCTTCCCCAGCGACACCCTCAGCCGAGGTCCGTATTTCATAGGGGTTAGGGGTTAGCCTTTGACGGGGCCGGATCTTGCGGATAGCCAGCTTGGCTTCCGCAAGGGGCGCTCGACGGTGGACGCCATCATGCGCGTTAGAGCCCGCGAGTAGTTGCTTAGTTTGTAAGTTTTTTAACCCATGCTGGGGCCTTAATTCATTAAGGCATCCGCAGCCAAGTCCGGTTGAACAGCTTAGGGTAATCAGGGAGTCCCGGCCACCGCATGCGGGGGCCTGCGAACGGTGAGTTTGATAATTGCCAAACTGCAAAAAAAAAAAAGGATTACGAGCGAGATGCCACTCACAGAAAAAAATAAAAAAACTATAACATCTGGGTCTATAAAATCTACAAAGAATCTAAGTTTAAAGGGGGGGATGCTCTAAGTCCGGAAAGTGTTTTTCAGGACTGTTTTAATAGTTACTTTTCGATTTAAATATAAACTGTTTTTGTTTGACTTCTTTCTTTGGTTCGGTTGAGTTTTGTATGAAACAGCTGTTTTAATTAAAAAGTAGGTACGTACTATTCAAATAGGAATGCTATGTATCCATGCGTATGCTTACCGTTGCGTATCTACATGATGCAAATGAAATCTGGTTAGAAAATAACGTTTTCAAATAGGGTTTTAATTCCATTTATACATAGAGAAAACAATTGTTGTCAATACAAAGGAATATTTTAAACAGTTGTATTTTTCTTCTGTGGCAATGGGCTGGTCATGTTACCCGTAGAACCGATTGACCGTTGATGTAGTCGTGTTTTTAGGCTGAGACTGCGAATCGGCAAAGGTAGGACGCCTTCTTCAGGCTAGATTGCGACTGGATGAGAGTAACCGAGAATCGAGCTGAATGGCGTGCAATTGGAGAGGCCTTAGTTCAGCAGTGAACTGCTAGAGGCTGATGATGATGAGACAAGTGGCAATTGCTTTCAAAGCATTTTGTATTTCTAAAACGACTTTCAACAAGCTTGACATAAGCTTTTCGGTACCTTATGTCAGTGTCATGATCGAACCATGTATGAGGCATGTTATGGTTCCATTTTGTGGTTATGTTATGGTTGGTTGGATCATCGTTATAGTTGACAAAATATCACTGTCTCTCTTGTCTGAATTCTAATTATTTATTTAACCATTTATGTACACCCATAAAAACAGACAAGAAGAAAGGAACAGAAAATACGTACAAAAATGATACTCAATCAATCCCAATCAATCAATTAAAAAATCTTCAATTAATCAATCTTTGGTCAATTATGCCTTGTCAGAGATTTTAAAGATTCGTGACAAACAGAACTTAATCTTACAGCTCGGAAGTAAATACTGTCGTGAACCTGTAACCACCCAGAACTCCTGTAACCACAACTCCCGTATTGTATACGACATTGACTCGGAACAATAAATAACACAAATTGTTTATGCTTGCCAAATACTTAGCCTTTAGGTGAACGTGCTTTGCTCCACAGAATAATACAGAAGGACGACTCTGTTTGATGCGCACGCACACTACACGCTCCAAGTACAGAGGCTGTCAAATTTCTGTAATAGTTTTTCTACTTTATTACAAAAGTGTAAGGTTCATTTATTTTACAGGAATTTGACAGTTTGTGATAGCTTGATGTGCTGGTGTCTATACATCAAGTGCAATCATTCGACCGAGATCGCCTCACGTGTCTATGTGTGCGTGCGTTAGTTTTTCTCGTACTATAAATAACATCACGCTTTCAATAATCCTTAAAGGTTAGTGTCTGGAGGCTACAATTTTATTGTGGCATCCACGTGCAAGCCCGGTTCAATAGTAGACAAGCCTATGGTTGAACTGCGAGGTGCCAGTATAAAAAAAAAAACATAAAGCGGTAGCAAGCAGAGGTGTACCCATATTTCACCGGTAAGGCTGAAGTCTTAAATAATAAAGGCGAGCGTATTGTCAATAACTGGGCACAAATTCAGACTTCGGGCTTCTACTGAGAAATCCGTTATAGAAAAACCCAATAATACCTAAATAATAAAGTAGGAATATTATATAAATAATAATAATAGGAATCGAATCAAGGACTTCATGTTCCGTAATAGTGCTTGCGACAACTAGACCAATGAGACAGTCGCCCTTCTAAAGGTTCTATTCTATATGCGCACTACCAAATCGATATAGGTTACAGGTTTTCTTACTAAATCTGGATGGTCGCCAAATGCAGTTGCATTTCGTACAAACTCTGCCTTGCCTTCGCGACAATTTATTAAAGTTCTAGCTGGTAACTGTAAAGTAATTATTTCACTAAGTTCAGTAATAACATTGTGTTGAGTGCTAATGCTTGCAATGAAATGAAATCGGGTGTCAAGCGCACTGGTTCTTAGGAATTTAGTGAAAACTGCTGTTGGAATTTAGTCTTTAGATTGATTCTAGTTTTGTCGTATTTTTTTCTACTTTTTGACATACATTTAAGTCAGTTTTGACTTACAAAGTTATAGGTACAACAGGTAATTCAGATTTTAAATTTTAAAACCAGTTTTAAAATATAATATCTTATAAATCTGAACTTATTTAATCCACTTTTTTATCTTGATGATGCTTTTGTAATTCCGGTCAATCTTGTTTCCATGGCTAGCTCAGTAGTTACTAACGAATTGGTGTGGAAACTGTATTATGTTATCAACAAATTCGAGCTGGATTATTTTATCAACACTAATTCCGTATCGGTCCGTATTACAAAACCTCAATACTCAAGCATTGCTTGAGTCTCGATTAAAGCCATTTGATTGGTTAACACGTTGAGCGCCAACGCGGTCACCGGTGACCGCGAACAAATTTTTTCTATTGTGTCTGCTGCGTGGCAGTTAATGCCTTAAAACTAGTTTTAAGTAATGCTTGAGTCTTGAGTGAGGTTCTGTTATACGGACCGATACGGAATTAGTGTTGATAAAATAATCCAGCTCGAATTTGTTGATAACATAATACAGTTTCCACACCAATTCGTTAATAACTACTGAGCTAGCCATGGAAACAAGATTGACCGGAATTACAAAAGCATCATCAAGATAAAAAAGTGGATTAAATACATACGTATTTAATATCGAAACACACTCAAAAACTACTTAAGGCGATTGGTACGGGCTGTTCCCAGCCAATGTCCCGCTAGA
This sequence comes from Hyppa rectilinea, assembly GCA_951799385.1. Lineage (NCBI taxonomy): Eukaryota > Metazoa > Arthropoda > Insecta > Lepidoptera > Noctuidae > Hyppa > Hyppa rectilinea. Next base: position 5,384,477 of record OX637310.1, on the reverse strand, counting down.
TGGCGCTGAAGGCTACATTTCTAGTTTATTTGAGTTTTTGCGTAATTGGAAAACTATTATGTCGTAGGAGTAGTGTTCGCGGTTACTAAATATTATAATTTATTGAAATATGTCATATCATTGCCTTAAAATCCACCCAATTCGGTAAATAGATGTATTTTAACATCTGCCATTGCATACAGGGTCGTTTACACACACAGACGTATACAAAAATGTTTACTAAAATTGAACACTAGATGGCGTGAATGTAAAAACAAGTTTTCCATTTTTCTGTATGGGTAGACAGAACTTCAGAACACCACCTGCTATGTTTTATATTCTAAAAGATTGTTATAAAAATAAAACTTATATTTGTTGGCGTAAACTATTTTATTGATCAATAATTTTGGGAAATAAGTAATGTCAAAATTGATTACAATAAAACGCAGTTTTATTTTATTACATGTTTATTTATCAAAACATGTATTTGAAGTAGCATATAATATGCTGATCCATGCCTATTCACTCAAAACTGATAACACTAATGATTTGTAACAGTAACAATTATTTCAATATTATTTTAAACATTTCATAACCAACACGTAAGAATAATTCATAAACAAGATACAACAACAAATCTAAAACACTTTATTAGGTGATAATGACCAGGAAGGTGAAAAACATATTTCCGATTTCGACGCACTCAAAAGCTTTTAGTAAAACATAGGTAAGCATGTATGCCTAATGAAGTATTATTTCACCTTCTGATTTTACAGTAAATACAAATAAAAAGAAATATACAGTGGTTATGTAGATTCTAAACAAACTACTACCAAAATACAATTAGAACAAAAATCATTTGACTTGTTGATTTCACCCTCTGCCTTGAAACTAGCAGTCAAACGGTCACTCCTATGAGTATTACATATATAAATCATTATCATGCTGTCCTACAGTGGAGATTTCAATCAAAGCAATGTCTTCTGGTGACTTTTGGAATTCTGTTAGCCGTTCTTCACACTGTATTTTCAACTGTGCTTCGTCAATATCAATAGGATCACAAGCTTCGGGTCCATAGTGCTTATCCGGTTGGGATTTCTCTCTTCGAGCAAATAATGGTTTGTGTGTCAAAGATTGCTGTCGTATTCTGCTCTGTTCCTTCCGTTTTATGTACTTTTTAAAATGTGTCCCTGGGCTCTGTGTGGTCTGCTTTTTCCATGCAGTTTCATGCCATTTGTGTCCCTTAGCAAGTGATAGGCCTGAAAACATATTTAAATGTTATATTTAAAAAAAGAAATGTTGCATTATTGCATATAAATTGGAATAAATAAGGGCTGGAGAATGATGATATTCCATCACAATCAAAGAATTTCTTACTGGTTCTAATAATTTCTGACTGTTAATACTGTATATTTACCTGCCACATAAACACGCCGCTGGTAAGAACCCCCTTTTCCTAAACTTATTCGTTTTCCACAGTTGAATTTGTTTATTACGCTCATAAAGTTTTCTGCCACATTTGTTGTCTCATTAGACAAACAACCTGCCTTCAAAGCAATTTTTTCATTGGCTGCATAAATCAGAGCCCACACCTCTGGAGCATTATTTTTCAGACTTTCTACATGATTTTCTTCCTTCTTTTCACTTTCATCTGTTAATGTTTTATTGACATTGCAGTAATAATTCTTGCAGTTTTCATGTACTCCGAATACATGAAGCGGGCCATTTCTCAATTCTGCTGCCATAGCAGTATGCTCACTGCTACACATGATAATTTTCCGTGCTACTAGTGTAAGCTTCATCACCTTCGGCTTCAGAATATTTCGCCCAGAAAGAGGGAGTTTAGTGTTGACCAAGATCTAAAAAGCACAAAATATAAATACAGAATAATATGCTTCACTGATCTTGAATTGACTTTACAAATTTGACTTATTAATTTACCTTGTAGAGTGCACTGGTATAGTTTTTGATAACATGATTCTTGCATTCAATTTTTTTTATTATGTTCCCATATGACACTTTCTCTTTCAATTTTGCATACACAGAGGAGTCTCCGTTACCAATAAAACTCAAATAGCAAAGTTGATGTATTTCTTCACTGTTTTAAAAACCTCCCACAATAATATCTGATTCCATTGCTGTAGATGGTCCAGTAAAATTTTTGCAGCAGTTATGTGCTTTCATATCCAGGTTTCTCCTCTCATAATATTGACATGTATAACAATATTTGTTTCTAACACCAAGAAATTGTCATTTTTTAGTTTCTTTACCAATAATGCAGGCCTGGAAATGAAAAGCAACACTTGTAAAAATAATGCACATAGGTAATTAAAATGTCATAAAGAACTAAATTTGTTTTTAGTAAAATATTAACTTACCATACCAGATGATGAATCAAAGTTATGCCCATATGACCTTTTCAACCATCCTCCATCTACATATACAGTAACAAATGGAACACCGTCTGAAGACACATGACCTTTTTGTATTGCAATTGATGTTTCTTGTTGATCAGCTATTTTAATTTCCTCTGTCAAATGTTCAAACCACACACTGCCTAATTTTTTTTCAATACGACGAAATTTGTTAGCTGACATTGTTGGAATATCCATAAGACTTGTTATATGAGCTGCTTGAGTGTAGAAGCTACCAGAAGTGACAGTTGCCCACACAAATGCAGTATTTATTTTATCACTGCTCTCCGTAAAATGCCTCCACGCTTTATCACACATACTGCACTTGAAAATTAATTCACTTCGAAATCCATCAAGTCTTTCACTAACAAATTCAATTTGTGAAGATTCACACATATTTCGATGTCTTTCCATAAGAAATGCCCACTGTATTACATGCTTCAAGTCCACAATGCGATACCCAGATATTCCAGATAAACATTTATTTGGACCAGGTTCCACAATCATTTGAAATGAATCAATTTCCGGATCAGGTTGCGGCCAATTAATCTCTAAAGGTTCAACCACAGGTTCAGCTGTCACTGTGCTAGTACTACTAGGAGCACTGTAGGTGGCCTCTAAGCGGATTTTCGGTTTTACACGAATATATGTTCTTGGTTGTATATGTTCTGGGTACTGAAAGAAAAAAAAACAAATTGTGATTACCATAATAAAAGTATAATACCTATATCCTAGATCTATTTTCTCCTTTCTCAATATTTCGTAGGTTTTTTTTACGTCATCTTATGGTTTTAGATTATAGCAGCCCACATGACGACCTACTGACCCTACATACACGTAGTGTTCCTTTTACGATCAACAATAAACCATGTTGATACATACATTATAGAGTTATCTAAGACGATTTCTCGTGTTTACGAAGAAGTCGGATACAGAATTAGTTGTATTATGCAGGTTCACTTACCTCCCTTCGGCATAATATCTCCTTCTTCCACTTCGAACTCGTTTCAAAGATTTGCGCGACCCCGAATATTCGTGTTGTCTGTACGACGCCTTGCTTGTTCGAACAGACATTGTAGACGTAATCTAAATCAGAAATATAGAAAAACAAATGAAAAACGAAAGAATAAGTTCCTTTTAGACACTCAGTATTTGAATAAAATAAATATCGTAATTCGTAAGTCACATGCATTGAAAGATCTATCAATCTTTTATGATTGAGTTGCGTTCTGAAATAAAATCTAAGAAAATAAAATATAACACTAAAATTTACTTATCTTTATATTTCAATGTTATCTTTATACACCTGGTAGAACTGGCCGACGAATATAGATATATATATTAGATTCAGCGATTTATTTTTAAACAATAAATTACGGAACAAAAAAAAAGGATTGTAAGTAACTGAATTATGTTTGTTTCTGAACGCACCGAGTCGCGCGCCGGCGCGCGGACCGCGGTGCACGGAGTACATACCTACTTTGATAAAACAAACTAATAATATTGTGTGTCTGTCTGAAAATTCGGAAAAGCATATTTTGCCAATGTTTGCAAGTTTAATTTTGTGACTACTTTGGTAGTTTACCGATTTATAATAATTGTATATATCGTTGTTTAAAAAATATTCAAACACATTAAAATATGATACACTGATTTATCACTGGTTTCAGTGATGAACTGATGAGTCAATGTTAGCCACAATACTAATCACTTTCGTCATACGTGTGTATGATTGATGTGATTAGCAATGTGGTGATATTTCAGAAAAATCACGGGCCAGTTTGTTGTTTTTAATCCCACCGAAAATATAATTGCGTTATTAGAATAATTAATTACTATACCTACGATAAATTACAATATAGTCTCAAATGCATACTAGAGAAATATTGCAATTTGAATCAATTAAAATGCACAGCATACAAAAATAAATTCTCATCACAAGACATTCCGCGCGCAAATCATAGCGCGTAGCAATGAAAATCAAGAATGTAATTTTATATCGAGTCGACCAAAGTAAAAGTACCTAGACAATACATTGACCTCTAGACTAATAGAGGTCACTGGTCAGGTACCTACATACAAATACAGACAGACCTACGACCACGCTACGAGTTGCCAGTGTTGCCACACAACAATAATGAATAATAAAATTGTTTACAAAAAAAAGACAAAGATTTCTAAGGTCATTAGTTTTATTTTATTTATTGTAATTTTTTTTTGAACTATTGGAAATGAAATTACTCAATTATTGCAGTTAGAACTTTGATTTATTAGAATTATAAGATAATGAACGCGATCGCGCACGACATCTAGCGCGTCAATATTTAAACATCGCCTTTCGTTTGCTTGTCAAAAGTCACGCACACTACTGTAGAAGTGTCAAATTTTGCCGGTATTTCACTGTTGTTTTTCTAAGTAAATAATGTAAGTTATTGATTAAAAAGGTCGATCGCGGACACATTTCATTGTAGAGAAGTGATAAAATGATTAGTTTTAATGAAAGAGTGTCTGTGTTTAGTGTATAAATGTATTCAAAAATGTATGGACGGAGGGGCGGTACATCCACCTTAAGCGAATTTATTAAATGGGACCACAGCGCAAGTTTCTACTAAATAAAAAAATTATTTTCAAAATTAGTCAATAATTTACGAAGATATCGCGTAACATACATGCAAAAAATACACTCGAATTGAGAACCTACTTCTGTTTTTCAAGACGGTTAATAAAATTAAAGCCGTCGTTGTTATTTATCTGTGCAATTAATGTCAAACAAATCGGATACTTAACATTCATTTGCAAAGACAATTGAACAAATTAATCTGCCTCCACGTCGTACTTACAAAGCGTCACAACAGCAAACAGAATCAATAGTGCACTAAACTTGCATGTGCTGGCGATACGCCAGAACCATCTGTTTTCCATCAGCAAACACTGAGAAATACGTGTTCTATATTGCATTTAAGTCCTTTACTCCCCCTAGTAGGATATGCAGTGTGCGTACACAGTACATCGACGTGTATTGAACCAAAACATAGGTGTACACGCCTGCCTGTCACCGCTGCTGCCTTGGTAAAATGCAAATCTGGCCAAGTTGGACGTGAGGCATAATTGCCACCACACACAGGCCAATTACTTTGACACGATGTTATTTCGTGAATCGTGATGCCAAACCACAAGGCATTGCTATTGTACTGCAGTAAACCCTACTGTAACGAGATGTGCATTTGTGTATCTATTGCTGGAATGTAATTTTGATGTGGAATTATCCAACATAGACGCTTTACAGTTCGCTACTGTGTCAAGCTGAGTCAATCTCGAATCCATTGTGTTTTTTGGTGATACTGTAATATTGAGTGGTGGCCATATTATGACAGCAATATAGCCTGAAAGGCCATCAACATAACTATTCTGGACAATCTGCTTGATGAAAATTCTAAATAATAATTTAAAAAATTCTAAATGCAAGATAAGAAAAATTATTAAAATTATTAAATTATTGCCTGCCGGTCGGCTTCAATCTGTCAACGCAATATTCTAAAAGTCTTGTCTAAAATGGATTGTTTGTTAATTTGAGTTGACAAAAGAGTTTTTATTTAGTATCTATAAATAGCAAACTCAATGCATCAATCAATCTACATACCTAGCCTTTTCCCAACTAATGTTGGGGTTGGCTTCCAGTCTAACCGGATGCAGCTGAATACCAGTATTTTACATGGAGCGATTGCCTATCTTACCTCCACAACCCAGTAACTGAATAATACGATACCGCTTGGTAAGACTGGCGGTCAGATTTTCCGGCTTCTAACGACCCGTAACGACTGTCAAAGATCGACCCGTAACGAAACTCAATGCAGATCGTGTATAAACACTGACATTACTGAACAGCGTTTTAGCATTTCTATTTTTCATAATATTTTATGCTGTTTTATCTTTTCTGACTGTGTTTTGCAATTCGTACTTGGAAACAGTTTTTAATATCCATTTGACTTAAATACATACAAATGGATTATGAAAAGAGATCTATAGTTTTACTAGTGCAAGAGAAACTCAGACGTCAAAGACGTACTTCCCTTAAAACGCAATGTTTGTACAGTATCAACTGAAAAGTATGTTTTCCATTCAGAATTGTATGAAGTCCACTGAAACTTTCAAGATTCAACGCATTCATCGCAACGTAGTCGTACTTGTCACTGATATGTAAAATGTATGAACACAAGAATACATAGCAACTACGTACGAAACAGTTCTCGAGTTATTTCATTTATCATTTCTGTGCAATTTAGACAAATGAAGAAGCATAGTTGTTTATTAAATTGATATTATTTCAAATTGATTTGTCATAAGTAGTTGTATAAATGGACCTAGAACTTGTTTCAGCTGGATAAGTTAAGTAATGTTATGAAAATTGTCTCTTAATTACACCTTAAATGTGATATTATGTTAAACAATAGTCACGTATTAATAATGCTTGAAATTTTCTCTGATGTATTGTATTTTCACGAACAAGAGCCACAAGCGCAGCCAAACTTTGCAGATTTATAATTGACAGAGTTGTCTGTCTTTTTTTTCTTAAAAAATAATCATCAACGTCAAAAACAAACAACAACATCTCAAACAACGATCTCCTCGGACGAATCATTACGTTTTTATTTATTTATTTGTTATAACCAACTTGCATTTACATTTTAAAACCACACAAACAAGTTATTGGTCTGTAAAAAGTTTAAATGACAAACGAAAACCTATAAATATAAACAAAAACACTGACTTTATAAAAATAAGAAATTATTTGAAATTTGGTATAATGAGATCAACTATTATATTAAAAAAAAAGAATTTAAATCAGAAATAAAACAAAGGGAAACATATTACATAAAATCAAATAGAAAAGTTAATCTAATACAAGTTAATCTGGCGGTTGTATTTGTGTAGCTTATGTTATTAATAATATCACGCATAATACATGCGTGAGAATAGCTCCGAATGAGAGACTAGGTAGAGATGTATCCATAGGTACCTAGTAAGTTTTAAGATCCACGTAATAGGAGGCGAGCCCGTTGTCATAACAATCTCATCTTGCATCTAACGCCAATAAACTCATACGCTTAATAAATCCATAGAAGACTCAATAACACCCACGGATAATATTCATTTCAAAGCATTTTTTTTATGCTAATGGATTATTTTACCTTCACCTGTGAAGGGTCACTGTCACACCCGCAATATCAGGTTAATCCAAAGTGGCGCGTCAAACGTCATGAATAATAGATGTATCTTCCATAAACAAACTGTGCTTAATAACCGTTTTAATCTCGGCTTTTAAAGCTTTGCCACTTACAAAGGCAGATTGGAAAAGTTTTTTCTTGTGAGAGTCCAATTAAAGTTGTTAAAAGCAATTTCCTGCGGTTCTATGTGTGCACGGACGCAGTGGGGCGCGCGTGTGCCCGCTATCCCGCTTAATTGTTATTTTTGGATACTTTCCTGTTATTTTCTTTAGGGGTTACGGCCTTTTTTATCTTTTTTAACCTCTTTGTAAGCACGGGTTTGGAGGCTCAAAGTTCATCCATCAGAGTTTTTATTGCTTACCAATTTATACACACATAGACGATACATATACCTATACATACGTTTACTCCACGCCTTTTTCCCATAAAGGTAGGCAAAAACTACAGAAAGCCACCTACAGTGATCTTTACTTACTCCTTTTGCTTCGTTTACCTTTAAACATCTGGTCAGACCCACGACGGTTACGAGTATTAACACCTTAACTTTCTAAGAAACATTACTTATAACGTCACAATGTCCTAGGGCGACCTCTCATTCATCGCCTTAACATGATCAAAATTAGGCAGTTAACTCTGATCTGGCTTTTCTTTGATGACTTCCAATTCTTAAAAAAATAATAATCTTAAAGTGGCTTGATCTTTGATTATTGCGTAACAGCGATCTAGATTTGTTTATATTTTAAACCAGGTTATTTAGCAAGCACGTTGTTTCTTGGATTCACACGTTCTGCTTGGTAACATGGTATGAGAATTAAAAGTACTTATAATTATTATTGCTTACGCACACATACATAACGGGTTTAATTTCAGGAAAATTATTATTATTTTACACTGGGAGGGGACACCGATGGACATACAGTAACCTTATCTTAGTTCTGCGCGAATGTGATGCATATTTCCCCACTTGTTTTTTTTTTTACTGCGTCATGATTGCCGCAAATAAACGTTTTTTTTTCTTCTTTTTTCTTATTGTAGATCTGTTTCAGAATGGTCAGATGCGTAATACTGGCAACCGGCGTGCATGTATTATTGGATGAATGAATATAAACGAAACAAGAAGAGTAGGTATGCAAAAATCGTACCAAGTGGCGCTCTGTACTTTTTTCCTAACCCTATGGGATAACGGAGTTATATCTGTTTATTAATATCCTTTCAAATATAAAATTAACTTTTTTCCAAGTCCACATACCCAGTAATCCAATTATTCTAACAATACACTTATGTATGCCAACACCTTAAGTTACCACAAACTAGCAAACCTCAATCGATTTTGAACTTAACAACCTAGGTTTTGAGGTTTAAAATCATTTGGAGAAACTTGACAGTTTGGTATAACTTGATGCGCTAGCGACCGTACCTACCCACTCAAAGAAAACGTAAACAAAGAACTTGTTAGTTCTTGTTGGTTACAGCGTTTTGTTAAACGCTGTAACCAACACCAAGTAACAGGAAAAGCACTCGCGTGTTACGTCCAAGCTTCTATTTTCACCTCCTTTACCCAAAAACATAATGGCTAATTTAGACGTTCCTCGCTTCGCCTGAAACTCGTTATTTTAGTGGCTCGTTACGTCAAACATTGAGCACGCAAAAGCCCGATTCATAAAATTGAGTGACTACGTCGGCAGCTTGAGATATGAAGATGAATTCCATTTGAGTAATTGAGTTATACGCTTATTGTCGAACCCGGGTCTTGCATGCCTTTAGAATTTTTAATTTAAGGCCGTTTTATGGGACGGTATTCAATGGAGAATTTGATGATATTAATGTGGGTTTTTTGGAATGTTGGGTTATGGTCATGTAGCGATTTGAGTAACCAGTAACCATGTGTCAAGACTACTGGATTCCGGGTATCAGGATAATTTTATAGTGTTCAGCGGTATCAGCTCAAATTTTAGAAAAAAAATAAGTAAGTATTCCTTTTCTTGGTATTTGGATGTTATTAACGGTCAGATAAGAGGAAAGAGGCTGGATGGAAGTGAAAGATGATTCGGCTAAAAACTAACTACTAAGACGACAGACTAGTTAAGAAGTAGGTATGGAAGAAAAAAACATGTTGGGCCAACCACAATTAAATTGCGAAAGGCCAGGAGATTGATGATTTATGAGTTCAGACGAATTGAGTCGTCATTTAAATTATTTTCACAACAAATCCGCTCTAGCATTATCACAATTTGCTGTAAAATATTTTGTCAGACAGATACTGCTAGTTATTAGCTAACAGCATAAGATCAAGTAATCATAAGGCTACCAACCCGCACCCGTTCTACAGGCGTCCCGCTCCCGTCCGGTTCCCGTCCCTCACCTGTCCGGTTACCGTCCCGCCACCGTCCCGCGCCCGCCCCGTCAGAGAGCAGAGCGCGGCACGGAAATGCGATATCATGAAGTTCGTAAATTGTGCGCTGCATATCTGGGATGGAGCTTTAAGAATTTATTCACAGGTAAAGTGATGCAGTGTTATAGATTAAGGTGCATTGCATAAGGCTCTTACTCTCCAGTTAACTCGAGTAGAAATAAGTTGTTTATGTATCGGAAATTATGCCCAACTTGCTACTATAGCGAGTAGCAAAAGTTTGATATTTTAATCAATATAAAACTTCACACTGGCCTGCAAATTGAAAAAAAAAAACGTAAGAAAATTTGAAAAACGCGGGCTACCCTTAAACAAAACTGTGGGTCTAGACCAAGTCATATTTTCATTAACGATTGCGAAATCAGATAAATACGAAATGTATGGAATTGGTACACACTTTCGAAATGCTGAGGCTAGAGGCTCACAGAGGCCAGCACATCAAGTTACCCCAATCTGACAAATATCTTTAATAGTTTTTCAAATTTATTACAATAGCATAAGGTTCCTTATTAATTAGGAAATTTGACAGTTTGGGATAGCTTGATGTGTTGCCGTCTGTACAAATTTCTCGGGCGGCACTTGTTTGTCTAAGTTAGGAGCACTAACAACGACCTCCTCATCGTACTGAATAGCTTGTTAATCTCAAATCCCAACGGCCGTATTTGTATTGCTGATGTTACTATATAACAATTAATACCATAACATAATTTCATGCCTGTATCCCCTAAGGGTGGAAGCCGACCCTAACATAGTTGGGAAAAGGCTAGGCAGATGATGATGATCCCCTAAGGGTTCGACAGAGGTGTACCTATAGCACACCCTCATTTTGCCAAGTATGTCCCATGTAATAGGCGGCGAGGCTATTGCCTTCAACCGAGCACAAATCCAGGTTGTTACTGAGCAATTCCAATAACATCTTGTCTGACCCGGGAATCGAACCCGGGACCTCATGCTTAGCAAGCGGTACTGCGCCCACTAGACCAAAGAGGCAGTATGTTTGTTTATATTTATCCAATCAATAACATAAATCAACGCAATCATGCCTAATTTGGTCAATGAATTGATCTGGATTACCACAAAAAATACTTGCATTTAGCTAGGCTATGAAGGTAGTTTAAACTTACATTAATTAAATTGCAGGTGAAATCACGGGCCAACCTGGGGTATAAATAAAACAAAATATTTTTGTTTAGGAACCTATCTTCATATTTTATTAACGGAAATAAAATGGATTTGAAATAATTTTTGTGCTCGGTTCCACGTTGAATGACACTCGATATATTCAAAGAGTAGGTACTCGAAGAAATCGCATAGTGGTAGTTCGTATCCAGTATTTATTGAGTCGTGAAAAACGTTTTGTATTTGCTCAGTTAATTGTTAATTATTAAATTTTCAGTGAAATCGGAGCACATAACGGTAAAAGGTAACTTTTGAGCCTAGGAAATGAAGATGTAGTTATAAAAATCGTAATCTTTGTAGTTGCTTTCAAGTAATCGTGGAACATACGCAAAAATGATTTGGCAGAATCTCACACTTTTTTGAAGTCGGTTCAAAATAAAAGAAAGTTTTTTTTTGAGGGTCTTTAGGAGAGTCAAGTACCCATGAAAATTCAAAACTTCTTATATAGGGCTGTTTTTTTTATTTGAAGGTGGGAAATCATCAAATGAACCCTCCCGCTCTGGGTCCAGCGGAAGGGCGTGTCAGGCTCTTCCTGACTAAAACCCATCCATGTTCCTTCCTTAGCCCTTTATGTTCCGTTCTGGCAGCTGTAACCCTTTTGAATATAGCGTATATTTCGTTGTGTCATGATCATTCGGTAGCCTGTCCATGCTTTGGCCACGTTGCGTTTCCACCAGAGATGTGCGAGGATGCGTAACGGCGAAAGTGCGTAAAACTAACTAATAACAAACACTACTTAGCACCAGCTATGAAAATGAAGTAATCCTATTGGTAGATTTGTTCAGCCTTATATTTTTTTTTTTGAGGGAATCATCAAATATCCCCTCCTGCTCTGGATGGAGCGAAAAGGAGTGTCAATGATGGTGGTGAATAAGTCTATGCGGCTTTCGAAGGACCATAATGCGTGGTAATAATTTTTGTTGGGATGTAGATTTTAGCGTGGTAAATTGTTGGACGACACACAGAATTGAGCTTGAGGGATATGAGGTTATGAGAAATAGGAACTTGATGGACTTACTTGAGAACCTTCTGGACAAAACACGTGGATTCAAGGACAGCTAGCTTAGCAGACGTCACAAGTGCTATCTGGTTTCCTTCCTTTTTTCAATGTGGTGCACTTTCACTTCTTTAAATGTCACACTTGTGTCGGCCAACACTTATTTATTAATAGTTATACAGTTTTTGATGCGGTTGCGGGTTGAGTAAGCGGTATGATTATGGAGCGGCGCGGTTCAGTATTCACACTGCACTTGAACTTAAACTGTTGTCTAGAGCATTTTTAAATCATAGCTGAAGTGGGCTGCGATTGGTTCGCAGTGGCGGAAAAAGCGCGCCTCTGATTGGTCGTGCGCGATGATCTTCCAATCTCGTTCCGTTTGATAAGGAATGTATGGGTAGGAAGAAGGGATGATCAGCTCAATTCTGCGTTTTGAAATTGTAAGCGCAAAAAACTTATAAATAAAAACTTGCGCGAGCAGATGGGTTTTAGTCAGACTCTTACTGACTAAAACCCATCTATGTTCCTTCCTTAGCCCTATATTTCCCGGGGTAGCGGTCCCTTTCGGACAATCCCGCTAAAGAGAGAGATTTGTTCAGCCGTTATATTTTGCGCTACAGTCATGGCATGTACGGCATGGTGATGAAAGGACTGCCTCGGTGGTCTAGTGCCCACAAGCGGTACTGCTGAGCATGAGTTCCGGAGTCACCCATTCGCGGACCAACCCCGGCAAGCGTAGCTTAACCTGATGTATCGACCTGTGCGCCTGTTAGTACTTAGCTACGAGTCATCCTTATCATATTAATTTGAAAAGTAAAGAACTGGTTTGTACGTTTGCATGTTACTATGGTTTTAAGGTATATATCCAATAGTATTCGTGCTAGCCGCTAGGGATACTGAATCCAGTTCTCAGAAACTGATGCCCCGAGACCATTCGTTGAGTATTCTACGATGACAACCCTAATTTGATTCAGACGCAGGACGTCAAGTCTACCTGTGCGTGTGTACCTACGAGTTACGGCTATTGTTTATTCTCAGCATCAAATCGGGTGACACACGTGAAAATAGTGTACAGTACTGATAATATCCATTGCTAAATTACATGACGTTGTAAACTAGAATAAATCATTTTTAAATTGAAATATTAACAGTACATTACCTTTTTTTCACCTATTTGGAAAAAAGGAGGAGTGTCTATGTTCTCCGTCAATTGTGACTCGTTTAAAAAACATACTTTTTTTGGTGGAGGTGACCATATAAATTTTATTTAATTCACGTGAATAGTTTTTGAGTCGGCTTAGATCATACGTTTTAACCTCTCAAATATCGTATGAATCCCATAGCTTCATTAGAAAAATTCTCTCGAAACGACAATAAATATAACCGTAAAAATCGTTGAGCTCTTATAAGCACAAGGCTTCTTATAGGCGAACATCTAATGGGTTAATCCACTTCCTATATGCTGACGATTTTTAAGTACTTCAGGTCACTTTTGTTTACATAGCAAGTTTAGTAGTGCATACTAATTGGTCTAGGGACTGTACGGTACCATAACAAAAAAGTTTGTTAAAGAAAATAAACTACTTTTCTTCATTCGATAGCTTCATTGTGACTATAACAAGGCGGCGGCGGCGTTTACTTGTCACCTAAAAAAATATATGCCAAAACCAAAAGGAAGAGACCTATATTCGGCACCCGACACATGAATTTAAGAATGTATTGAAATTCTACCTTTTTATGTTAGATCACTACAGGCAGCTGGGCACCACATTCAATAATATCAAAAATATGTAGGTCGTTCCAGGTGGGTGTATAAGAGCGGGAAATGGCGGTGGACCACTTTTTACCTAGATCTAAAGACGAAAGTTTTATTTGAATATGTATGTATGAATAGTAAGCACGTTGGGATTGAGCAGTGGTAGCCTAGTAGTGTGACCGTCGGACTGCCAAGTCATAGGTCTCGAGTTCGAACCCATGGCAAGCACCGGATGTATTTTTTCGGATTCATGTGCGTATTCACTTGCTTAATAATCGGCCAAGGAAAATGTGGTGAGGAAATTTGTGTTAATTATTTTATCACCAAAACACGGCGAAGGTTTATTTCACAATCAAGTAAAAACCAAAACTTACAAGTAGCAATACAAATTCCTAGAAATTCAGAAACAGTTGCTGCAACATGAAACTTCATAGTTATTATAATGTCCATGCTAGAGCGAGACACTATCACATGAGTTTACTTATAACACCTTTGCTAGAGCGAGGTAGCATCACACACGAGTATACAAAACTATGCACTAAGTTGTGCATCTCTTTCACTTGTAATAAAACGATAACACTTACAGTTAATATGGTCCCAGATGTTCACAAGTACCCTTAGTATTACTGTTATTTTTCGAATCGAAGTACAGTCGCCAGCATAGTTACCACAAACTGTCAAATTTTCATATTCCATTTTGAACTTAACGGTCAACGTTTTAAGATTTAAAATCATTTGGATAAATTTGACTGTTTGAAATAACTTGATGCGCTGGCAAACGTACTTTATTCCTAAAAAAAATCTTAGAATATCGTCATAGTCCTTGTAAATGTTTCGTATTAAATCAGGGCTAACAAATTGCAAAACTATGTAATTGATTGTGTTTTTTAAACACACTTCCTCTTTCTTAATGTTTTCTTAAGGTACTATTACCGAGAAGCAAGTAAAGCTAGAAAATCATTGATAGCGAGTTATTTCAACATACAGGATAAATTGAAAAAGAAAAAAAAACAGCTGTTACATACATTATGCTCATTACAGCTGATTTTTTTCGCGATTTCAGATTTGTTCCCATAGTGAAAGTTGTTTATAATGATGTGTACAATGACCCCTTAAAATAATGCCCATGAATTCAACTTCACCCTATAAAAAGTATTTCTTAATTTTTAACGAAATAGTATTTTCTTAAAAATAATCCTGTTTCCCGCCTTTCTATGACGTAAAGCGAGCGACGTAAGCTTTGATATAATGCCTAGTCTAGCAG
Organism: Hyppa rectilinea; assembly: GCA_951799385.1. Classification (NCBI taxonomy): domain Eukaryota; kingdom Metazoa; phylum Arthropoda; class Insecta; order Lepidoptera; family Noctuidae; genus Hyppa; species Hyppa rectilinea. The sequence continues at coordinate 5,369,253 of OX637310.1, read as the reverse complement.
GACGCGGCAAACTTAAATAGTGCGGTGAATCAAGTTAAACTTTACTAACCACATCTTCTTCTCTTGGTTTATCTACTTCGTAAGTTTTAAATACCTACGCATAGTTCAAGGTACCTACAGTTTGTCTTCTTAATTTTTATGTCGGGTACTTCGAAGTTTTATTTAGCCTTTGTGTATGATTATGACGACATAGTCAAGGACACACGTTACATGGACCTTAAAAGAGATTGTGACCTTTGTGCTTGTCTTTGGGCCTTTCTTTACCTGGTGTGACTACACCAGATAAGAAAAGCAGACTGTGTGTAACACTTTTACATGTCACATTTTTTTCCGATTCCATATTTTTTTTTTAATAGTCATAATTAATTAATTCATATAATATTTCATTTTAATATTTTTTATTTATTATGTTTTTATCATGTAGGTACTTAGGTACTTTACTTTTTTTTCTCTTCATATTTAATTTAATTTGATTCAAAGCAGGTTAACAAAGAACGCGGGGAAGTCTCAGTGGCCACTGCTAAAAGGTGGCACTGTCAGTACTTTATTGAAAGCTCATTAGATTTTTTTTATTAATAATTGATATTAAGACGTTTGTCGTGTTAGCTAGTCACAAATATAGTGTGTGTGTGAGTTTGTATGTTTCTCAGTCCTTCACGCTCACACGGTTGAACGGATCTGGATGAAACTTGGGACAGAGGTCGTTTACGACCTGGATTAACACATAGGCCTTTTTATCCTGGTAGTATGTTTCCTTGGGATCTGACATCTACGCGGGCGAAACCGCTGGCAGCAGCTAGTTAATAAACAATTTTAGAACAGATTTAATTTAACTGCTTTCTTTGTCTTGCCAGCCTAATAGGCATTAATCCTCAAATCACTTGAGATAGCTAAGCGACAGATATGAAGGGGCCCCTCAGGGCCAAGCCTGCCGGGTAAGCGGGATTGTCCGAAAGGGTTACCGCTACCCCGGAACATAAAGGGCTACGGAAGGAACATGGATGGGTTTTAGTCAGTAAGAGTCTGACACTCCCTTCCGCTCCACCCAGAGCGGGAGCAGTCATTGGATGATTTCCCAGCCTTAAAAAAAAAAAAAAAAGGCTCACTATGTGATTACCTGTCTAAGACAACGGGCGAACAATCACTATTACATTGTTAACCATCCTTACAGTACTATCGTTAACTTTTATGCGTTAAGGGTTCCCATGTCCCGAGTTTTCCTTACGTTTTGGAGGTACTTAAGCGCCATCTAGTGAAGTTGGGTGGAAACTGTTTTGGTGCATCTTCTTTTGTTTTATTACGTTTTGTGTACCTTACTTCCTGAATGATGAATAATTGAGAAAATTTTGGTAGATACCGATAGGTCAGACTCTTACTAAAACCCATACATGTTTCTTCCTTAGCCTTTTGTGTTCTGGGGCAGGGGTAACCCTTTCGGATAATCCCGCTGACGGTGTTCTAAGGGACACTTAATATTGCATAGTTATGACAAATTGTTAGCTGTCAAGTTGACAAATTCCACATGATATCTTTAATGCAAATAAAACAGTAGCAATCTGAATGAACTATCATTGTACAAGACATACACTGGTGTGACTAAAACTATTCTCTACCACTTTCCAAAGTGATGGAATGGGTATATTCCATCACCTGTTAAAACCAATTGTTCGTCTAACCCTCACCTGTAGTTGTACAATGTTTGCATGTCGAACGCAGCCGGAATTCCGTTTTAATCACACCAAGTGTAATTTAACTCGTATCTCGCCGAATTGAAAATAAATAGGTGCCTCGCGTGCTTACTTTGTGAAGTTTGTTTATTTTTGTGGACAGCGAATAGCCATGCCACTACCTATAAAACAATGCCACGGTCAAATAAATAATCTTTCTACACATAATATAACGGGTAGTCCTGCGTGAGCGACGCTGCGAACGCGACGAACGCGATCAACTCAACGGCTCATACCCTACTTGCGACCTATACGGCAATCTGCAGCAAGACACGACGTAATGCGTACTTGTTTGAGGGTGACCAGACACGACACCACGAACTAAAGCAAAATTGTAATGTACTTCTCCATTATTCGAGAAGTAATGACCAAAATAACGTAGAACATTTTTATCGCGTGTAGCATCGCGTCACATTGCATCGTATCGCATCGTGTCGTATTCGTCGCTCACTCAGGAAACCCCGAATCAAAACATCACGCCTGAATACCCCGAAGGGTAGGGCAGAGGTGTACCTATAGTAACATCCACATTCGCCAGTAATGTTTAAGGCCCATGTAATTGGGACCGAGCCTATTGCCATCACACTAATCCAGACTTCGGGCTGTTACTGAAAAGTTCTAGATGGAAAGGCCCAATAACACTTTGCCACCCGGGAATTGGACCCAGCACCTTGTCATATTTAACAGTAGCGCTTGCGACCACCAGACCAACGACGCAATCACTTACTTTTATACTCCTGTTTTGTAAGAGAGGAAGCAAAGTGGATGAGTTGAGTGAAAAATATAACATTATGGTAAGATGGGACCTCAAGACCTGATCGCTCACCGAATCGCAAAAGCTCCGCCTTGGGGTTTGCCAAAGAGCTTTGGAGCGCAGCGTTTTGGGCAATGATCGAACTGACCGAATACGAAATACCACGCTGCGCACCAAAACTGGGATCGTTGACGATGGCAAAAAGACTGCCAAGTTAAAATAGGATTGGGCGGGTCACGTTAGCCGCATGCATAGTGACCGCTGGGCAGTCGCAACAAGGTAGGTGCCTGAGGATTGACGGCGGCGCCATCCAGGCCGGTCCCAGGCAGAGGTGGCGAGATGACCTAGACGCATACCGCAAAGGATGGATCGAGGTGGCTCAAGAGAAGTATGCCTGGAAGGATTTGCGGAAGGCCTTTGCTCAGCAGTGGGACAGTGTGGCTAAGTAAAAAAAAAAGAAGGGAAGTGAACATTTAGTTGACTGTTGCTGAATAGATTGAGAAGATGACCAAATTATGAGAGACAATCTTAAGTAAGGTTTATTGTGTCTGCCAAACATAAAAAAAAACGATTATAATAAAACAAATAGGTCAACTATTTGTTTTACGGAAGTGGATTAATTTGAACTGAATTTATTAACACTGATGAATAATAAATGTGACACTTGAAAATAGTGGAAACGATTTCAGCGGTTTAGCAATAATTGCTTTTAATTTAATGTCAAACCAGAAAACAGAGCTATTTATTCAATCATTTTGGGTGCAACCATTATTTGTTAACGATATCAAACAAAGACAGAAAATATGTATGATAGGTTGTATTTTTTCCAAATTTTTTCATAAACATGAGAATCATGAAACGTTATAAGGGCTGTTTTTTGTTAATGTTAAAACCCGGGAGGCTTCATTCTTGAGCACTATAGGAGTGCTCGATATTTACTTTACGGGGCCTTAAATATATGAAATAACTATCCTACTAATATTATAAACGCGAAAGATTGTGAGGATAGACGGGGAGGATAGGATGTTTGTTACTCTTTCATACAGAAATAGATTATAGTTTGGAATAGCACATAGACTACTTTTTATCCCGGAAAATATGCGGTTCCCGTAGGATAATTTCTTAAATACACGCGGGCGAAGCCGCTGGCAAAAGCTAGTAAAATCATATTAAAGACACTTGTTTACATCAACGCACGTAACAACAAAGCCGTAGTGTTTTCCTTTTTTTTAATTTATTCTAATTATTTTGAAAGCTATTCGAACTTTCGAAACAGCCAGTCATTTTATAACTAACCAGCTAGATATAACATAAGGTTGCATCTAGGCTCAACAGTTGACACAACACGTCATTATAAACCATAATACCCAACCGTCTTTTGTTACAAACACAAGTGTAACAAAACCTTTACATCGCCATCGATTCCAGATAATAAATTAGTTAATCATATTTCTTAGACATAATACCTGTTAACAGGTAGGTGTAGCAACCTGCTGGATTTTAGTATGGTCACCAGCACATCAAGTTATACCAAATTGTCTTTCTCTAAATGATTTTAAACCTTAAAACGTTGAATGTTATAAATTAAAAAAAAATGTTGTAAATTATGTTCAAAAACCATTTAGAAAATTTGACAGTTTATAGGAACTTGATGTGTTGGTGACTGTACTTAGATATATTTGATACAATAACTGAAGAAGAAATCCTATATGTAATTCGTCTGTTCAGAGATTATTTCTTTAGGGAATCTAACACTTATATATTTTTTTTTGTTAAAAACTAAAATAATAATCAACAACGAAAATGAGACGTGAGTATAAAAAACTGTAGCGACAGAGTTATCATATGTCTAGCGTTGTAGTATCAATGTAACCGTATAGATGTCGCTACTAGACTGTACTTACGTATATGTAGGATATTAAATCAAAAAAATAATATTAAATATGAGTTGAATAATCCCTCCTTCCCCCGGCCCTTAACCTGGAAATGAAAAACAGTTCATAAAAGTACAAAAGAAAAAAAATCTACCACCTAACAACAAATGTAAAAACCAAATAGAAAATAGCAAGAAACTAAAGCGCTAACATAATTCTTCACATTTCAGGAGTTCTATACTGAATGTGAAGTACCTTTTACATAACTTTGACTACGTCTCATTAGTTAAACGTCACTTCGAATTGACTTTCAAGTTTGTCGACAGGTAAACTTAGACTGGTCACGAGATAGATAGACTCAGAAGGTCCACTCCATACAATAAGCAATAAAAGGCGCAATACATACACACGGTTGTATGCAGGTTGGAAACAAATGACAATCATGAGAGCGCTTACACTTGCTGTTAGTATACCATCTCTATGTGAGCGTTGCTTCTTTGTTCGTTGTTTTGAACTGACCTTCTGTAGCAGTATTTTGTTCTCTGGTTTCGAAAAATTATGTAAGCGAGAAGATTAAGTCGTGGGTTTAGCATTGTTTTAAAGATGTTTTGTTGAGGTCGGTGGATATTGGATGTAGACTGCTATTGAAAGGACTTTAAATAGACTCCACGTGTACGGAAAACGGAGCCTGCGGGATATTTTAGTTCTTCATTTATTTATTGGAGTTTATTGTAGAAATTAAAGACCTCTTTTTAATAAGATAAGTCGATATGACGTAATAAAAACCAGAATTTGGAATACCTTTATGAATCATTTATCACTCAATGTACAGACGCCAGCACATCAAGCTATCCCTAACTGTCAAATTTTCTCAATTAAAAATGAACCTTGTGTCTTTGCAATAAAGTTGAAATACTATCAAAGAAATTTGACAGATTGTGGTAACTTGATGTGCTGGCCTCTGTACAGTCGGTCGATTCTGTAAAAATATCCCCGTGAAAACTCAGGTGAAGCGAGCGTGAAGTGACCTGACGTTCCACTTAATGCTAGGGATTGGCTCTGTTGACAGCTCACTCAAAACTCACTTCACCCACGTTTTAGAGGAAGAGGCAGTGATAGCCTAGTGGTGTGACCGCCGGACTGCCAAGTCATAGGTCTCGAGTTCGAACCCAAGGCACGCACCTCTGATTTTTCGGATTCATGTGCGTATTGTATAATTATCACTTGCTTAAAATCGGTGAAGGAAAACATCGTGAGGAAACCGGCATGCCCGAGAGATATTTCTCAACAGCATGTGATGCTAAGTCAGAGGCCCATGGGCAGCATTAAAACTCTGACACCAGGTTAGTTACTAACCACACGAAAAGAAGAACACGGTAAGATTTTTACAGAATAGGCCAACAGCTCTCTAACAATGCAGACAAAATCGCTTGACATGTTTGTAACCAATACACAAAGATTACTTCCTATCTTTTTTCAGTAATAGGTTATAAATAGAACATTCACTTTGATGAAAACCTTTCCTAGAACACATTCAAGCTACAGGTATAAAAGCCAGCACAAGCTACCCCAATCTGTCCAATTTATTTGATAGATTCTCAACTTTATTACAAAAGGAAAAGGTTCATGTTCCATTGGGAATAATTGACAATTTGGGATAGCTTGATGTGCTGGCGTCTGTACATAAACTTATCTTTACACACAAGAAATGCCTCATAATGAACATATTTCCTCCCGTCTGGAAGCCCCACACTTTATTCCATAAACGAGGGCCATGTGATCTGATTTTTATATCTTGCCGGTTTTCCTTATTCCTTTATATAAATATTTTCATAACAATATGTAGGTGCGCAAAGGAAAATGTATTCAACGGATCGTTTATGCCGTAAATGTTTTGTTTATGTTTTTTACGAGATTTTTTTACTATAGTATAGTGTATGCTTCAAGTAGCTTAAGGGGATTAGCATACGTTTACTGGTCTACACTGATGACTACACTGTCATGAAACGCGATAAATTGAATTTTTTTTTTGCACAAAATGTATAAAACGACAATTCATAAACGATTTCATAGCTTAGTAATTTGAGAGAGATTACATTTTTGTAACAATTAATAAGTGGATTTCTAGGTTACATAATTACATGTCATAGGACCTAGTCTATTGTCAAGAACCACAAACAATAGCTTTCCTCTTTACATTTCCTTGGACTTGTTCATCAACATAACTCATTCATAATGTATTTCATTTTTTTTTGCTCAAAGACAGGTGTACTAGTTTAAAGTATTGTTATAGGTGCTATAAACTTCAAAGAAGCTTATGGCACCAGACCGTACAAATAAAAAAGGAGTTAAACCTTTTAACCACCCCAGTCGGATTCATACGACAAATGTTTTCGTGCCTGAGCTGCCCGAGTCGTGTTTATACGACTGAGAATCTATGTTCAGTTTTCGTTTTTTATGTAATTGCAAGACCCTATTCGTCTGAAATAAAGTTTTTTTTTATGTGTTGGGCGCTGGGTGTACGGCTATTGATATAAAACCTAGCGGTCAATAGGTTAATAACTTAAATGTCTATGAAGGACCTTATGTTTTGACATATTTGATAATCATATTTTCTTCTCGCTGTCTGTGGTCTGTGCTGTCATTTTCTTATTCTCAATCAATATGTCTTCTCCAATCTGCCAATCATCATCTGCCTAGCTTTTACCAACCATGTTGGGGTCGGGTTCCAGTCTAACCGGATGCTGCTGAATACCAGTATTTTACATGGAGCGACTGCCTATCTGACCTCCACAACCCAGTAACTGGGCAATACGATACCCCTTGGTGAGATTGGCTGTCCAATCGGCCAATGACTTATAATAAAGTTTTAGGTCTAAGGAGGTTTTATTCGAAAATAATGTTTTCGAAAACAAACTTTTTACAGTATCTTTGTAATTATCGAAATAACCAGCTCGTATAAATTCTACAGCAGCATGTGTATCATTGAAATTTAAAACTAGTTCACGCCTGAACCTCGTGGACCATTTGTCGAAATGTTGTAGCCAGGTAATAAAACTAGCCAACAAAGGACTAATCCCTATTACGTATTCAGTAGACAACAATAACATTTATTGTGCCTAATGTGAAACACATGTGACCTGTCTGGGCATAACGCGTTATGTCCAATTTATAGCAATCTACGAGAAACATGTCCATTACATATTATTGGTCGGTGTTACTGGATAATGTTCATAACTAACTATTTATTACTCCTCCCAATCTAAACCCTAAAGTTTAACACGTAAAGTTGAATATTACTTTGGTTAATGAAATTTTGAAGAAGTATAGGTTCACATAGAAATGGTACCACGTGATAGGATAGTGTCTGTCAGTTCTCTGACTTTGCATATCGGTTCTTATCTTTGTCAAAATTCAACTGAAAGCCGTATTGTTCGTATGTAATTATAATAGTGAAGTTAAGATAAGAGAAGGGGTGTAGCATCGTCTTAATTTGATCATTATTGCTGAGGGCGTTTCAAAAGGTTACTTTGAATTTGGTATCTTGTTTCTGAAAAGCTTGTTAGAGTAGAATTAAACACGAAGGTTAGAGAAAATAGCATTTTTGCAATGTCGAAATAGACATAGTATCACAGATAAAACCTAAAAAGTAACTAAAAGGATAAACTTTTCAGTTTTGGTCTTGTCAAAAAATACTCCTGCATTTTTGAATTTTCATTTCAGTCGTGAAAATAAAAACAAAGTTTTTTTATTGAGGTGGAATTTTAGGCAGCGAGACTTAGCCCCAGTCATTGGTAAACCACGGTTGACCAAAACAATTTTAACTTTCCTTAAAATTATAAACCACAAAACAACATGAAATATATTAATAATGAGATTTTTAACGGACTTCAAAAAAAGAGTTACAGAAAAAATAATCGACTTCCAGTTTTTTATTGTTTATTCAGTTGTAGACCTAAAATTACAATTATATGAATAGTATTAGTTAATCCCGTATACAACCATTTTGAGGCAATAATTTTATTTAATTATAACGATGTGGTTATTTTACCAAAAATATTAATTATAAGTATTAATTTCCATTCATTAGAGTTAATGAAAGTATGAAATAAGTTCTCTTCGTAAAATTTATTTATAGCTGTTCTAGAATATCAATATTATCATAGTATTTTACTGTGATAGCGTTAGTTTTCTTACGTATTTTCTTTGAAATATATGAATAGTAAATTCTTCTTTATTATTATAAACTTTCATTGAACTCTTTATTAATAATAGGTACCGGGTAAAACGGGGCGAATAGGGGCTCAGGGGTGAATCGGGACGAAACTTTAAAATGGATTTTAACTTTCAAATAATATAGTTTGTTGCCAACAAGGACACTTAATTTAACTATTAAATACTTTTTGGCCACAAACAATATTATTTTAATGATAAAATCCCTTTGATTGTTTCGTCCCGATTCACCCCTGCATTCGGTACTGACTTCTTAGGACAATATTCACAATCGTCGTTCTTTTTTTAAAGTTTTCATTTGTTTTTTTCCTTCATTTTGTTATATGGCTATCGTGGATGCTCTTATCGGGCTAGCAATGCCATCAAATCATACCTATTACCCTAATTATGACACCAGGAAAACACCAAAAACTGTTACTCGACCAAACAAGACAGTTTCTGCCGACCCATTAATTTGCCACAGCATTATCAACCGGAAGACACTGCTTGAAACAGTCCCATAAACTGCAATGTACAGCTTTGTCCTTGCGTTAAACGACTCTCTGGTTCCAAACACAAAACCTTTTTGAATACAAAAATATTCAGCCTTTTCCATACAAACTGTTACTTGACTCGGTGGTTCCGTTTGTGGGACTTTCGAGTGATCGCCTAACATGGAAATAACGTTTCATTTCATGGACATGTGGTTCCCTTGGGCTAGTGTTGGACTAAAAAGTACGATAAATTCTGAATTTTATGGCAGCACTGTCGTTTTGGTAACGTTACTACGAAATAATTATATTTGTCAGTGTTTTCGGGTCTTGTTTGAAGTGCTTGTATTTTTATTTGTACTTTCGTCTTATTTGTGTGGCAAGTAACTTGAATTGGTAAGCGGGACTTTTTGAAAGTGTTACCGCTACCTCGGAACATAAAGGGCTAAGGAAGGAACATGGGTGGGTTTTAGTCAGTAAGAGTCTGACACTCCCTTCCGCTTCACCCAGAGGAGGAGCCATTTGATGATTTCCTATCCTCAAAAAAAAAGTATATTGAATTACGTAATACATAGAAGTTTACAGGAAGATAAAGTACAAGATGTTGCTAGGTCAGCTGAGGAGTTAATGTTAGATCAGGATAAGTAGTAGTTTCTGGTGGTCACGGCGTTAAGTGAGGTCCGGGCCCGCTCGGCCTACTTAGACTCGACCCGAAAATAATACCAGATGTTTTACAACCAATTGAGTGCCATTGGTGCAGTCAGGCAATGTGATATTGATAATTTACAGAAAGTGTATCATTTTTTTTAAGAAAATTTATTAATTCGTGTCTCTTTTATATTTTAGAAGATAGTATCTACTTGTTTACCTAATAATTATAATCACGTATAAATACTGATTTAATAAATACCACCGTGCCACTAACTATAAAAATGTAATGATAATTTAACAATAATCTGTGATTTATACTACAAAGTACAAAGCGTATACTATATTAAAAAATGAAAAATACTTACCTACTTGTTTAATTTTTTATTAATTTATCCAAAAATTATTTAAATATTGCACATTCTGTGTTGCAAGCGTTAAATTAACAATTTTCTATCTGACTATACATCGACGTTTTTATGCATATAAAAACAGAAATATTTTTCGGGTCGAGTCTAAGCGGGTCGAGCGGGCCAGAACCCAAATGAGGTCCGATTAAAAAACATTATCATAATAATGCAGGCTATTTAATCCTGTCAGAAGTCTGCTCCCACACTTTTTCAAATTCCTCACACAGTAATCATACAAAGACTTAAAATGTTTAAACACATACCGCAATCATCGCAATAATACATTATATTACTTGTTTTCTCAAAGGGTTAGGGCCTTAACATACTAGCGGATTGCGAGCGTCTTCAAAGCGGAGCGGGCGCGCAGCGAATGCGTCGCGAACACGCTGCGGCTGCTTAGCGAAGACGTTGCGGACGTGCGGCAACTTTGCAACGTGTTCGTCGCGTGTTTGTAGCAAGTTAACGACGCACAATACACTCAGTAACAAAATGGATACTGACGAGGAGACACTGCTGTTGGCTTTGTTACTTCGAAGTCGCTGGAGACAAAAACGAAAGCATCAAAGAATTAGGGAATATCCATTATCCGCAACGAATTCGCTGCGCATGCGCGGCGTGTTCGTTGCGCGCCCGTAACGTATTCGTTGCGCGCCCGTTCCGCTTTGAAGACGCTCGCAATCCGCTAGTATGATAAGGCCCTTAGGCGGAGGTGTACCAATAGTGTAGTTACACCCACATTTCACTACGCAATCAAATTTAAGTCTCATCGAATTGGGACGAGCCTATTGCCTTCAACCGGGCCCAAATCAGACTCGGGGTTGCTTCTGAAAAATTCTAGAAAAAATAACCTAATAACACTGCCCGAACTGGGAACCTAATTCTGGACCTCACTCCTCTGGTCAGCGTAAGGCTTGACTAGACTGTCTAGTAATGGCAATAATATATTGTAGAGCTATAAGCATATTTTCAACAATACAAAAGACAAAACTTTTTTTTTTCTGGCAATCGGCTAACCGAAGAAAATCTTTAATATTCCCCAGTAAGAAGTATTTAGTAAACTTTCAACAGTTGGCAAGCTTCGTATTGGCAAATAAATTGTAACTTGAAACAGTTACTAAAAGTTTCAGTGAGGAAAATTATGGTTGTCTGACATTATAATTTGTCTCGCTGTAATTGTAGTATTGTTAACAGCCTTAGAAACGTGTTATGTTTAATAACGATTTGTCTCGTGTTAATGCTCGATTGATAGACGTAAATTGAATTTAGAACGGTGATTTATTTTCAATAACATCAACAGTTTTGTATTACTATGGCCAGGGACATTAATTGTTAAGCAAATTGATGCTGTTCGCCAATTAAAACCGTGCAAAACCGTGTTATAGCGATTTCATGCAACTGGCGTTGCGTTGTTTATAAACAGATAATTTAAGTTAGTACTCAATTTGCTCAATTATTATCCCTGACTCAATATTATTTGTAGTGGTGGAAAGAGAGTATGGTGTCCTATTGCCCAGTAGTGGGATAATATTGAGGAATAAAACGAATAATTCACACAAATGAATTAAATTTACTGTCTGTTAGTAAAGACAAAATAAGAGCTTTTTACTAAATGCTTAAGAAAGTGTATAAAAAGAAGTAGTAGTTTAAAAAAAATTACAGTCTTTTTGGTACTTCATTATATTCGAATTTTAAATGAGACTTATCACTGGCAGAAAGCTGATGTTATAAGGAGTAACTGAACCATATTTCAGAAAGAGAATTAGGGTCCGCGCAGGCTAAGCGCCGGACAGCAGCAAGTTATAAATGAATCAAAAGACACAATCTCTTTATCCGTAGTGAAAATCAATTAATATACATTGAACAGTTGCCACGCTATCATTAACAATAACCTAACTAAAATTACCATAATTGTCTGAAAGCTATGTTCCTTAATTCCAACATTCAGAATATGAAAATAAACTCGAAAACTAACTGCTGGACCAGATAACCTACAGTCGAAACTTTCAGCCATTTAGCCAACATCGCATAAATACCCGAAACGTTCGAAAATTCAATTTCGGTAACCCTATTAGCTAAGTCTAGCTAACAGCTGACCGGGCCGAGTTCCACCTAATCACTATATCGAGTGGCCAATCTTACAGAAGCCTGGAGGACTTAATTCACATTCCGAAGTTTACATTTTAACAATTCTACAAGGCAATTTGGATTTAAAGTTTCAGCTCGGACTAGATTCTAATTTAGTATCCTTTGAGTTGGCTGAATTGAGCTGAAAGATGTGTTCTGTGATTAATGTAATGGCTTTTTTAATATTGTAATAGGTATTGGGCTGTTTTTCGATTAGCATTGCGGTATTTTAAATCTTATTTTAATACTATTAAATATTTAAAAACTCAAATTGTCATCTATCAAAATAATAATATCCGTCTATCTATAATATGAGTAGTTTATCAGCCATCTCGTTACCAAAACACAAGCATCCAGATGAAATGTCCAAGGATATTAATATTATTATTACCTATTATTATATTGAAAATTCAGATATTAATTGATAACGAATAAATCAGAAATCAAAATATGAAGATTTTCAACAATCAATCAAATATTCAATTTTCTTTAAATTATGCCAAAAAAGCATGCAAATATAATTCAATATAAAACTTTCAAGTTGTCTCGAGTGTTCATTGTGATTCATTCTAATTGCTATTCATAGTTGAACTCGGAGAATTGTACAAATTCGTAAATTCAGTTCATTACTCGATTAAGAAACTTTTTCCAACTACGTCCGAAGAAGTGGACGAAGAACTGTCTGAAATTCTTGAAGAATTTCGCCAAGTCAAAACCCAAACTTAAAAAGATAACAACTTATGGAAGCACAGAGAGAAAAATGTACGGAAATTTTATTTATTTGGCATCAAACAATAATGTTTTAGGCTCTGAAAATAAGAAAGTTGGTTTATAAGTTCATTTTACGAGCGAGAATCTTCTTAGAAAAAGTTTTATTGACTCCTACGGGCTCTCTTAGGAATTGGGTAGATAAAGCAAACGTTGGATTACTTTGACAACTTTTGTGGACGGATTATAGTATTATGTTATGGGTATAGGATGTATCTATGAAACAATATACAGGCTGAAATTGAATCCATTGGCAATATTTTATGCGAACATTGTATTATGAACAACTTTTACTATGGGAACGAAATCGCGAAAAAAAATCAGCTGTTTAATTTTAACAGCAGATTTTTTCTGATGAGTACCTACATGGCGGCAAAAAATATTGTCCATAAATTTAAATTCACCCTGTAGAATTAATAGTGCTTCTTCTGAACTCAAGCTAGGTCAGTTTTTATCATTTTTGACCTACGTGCTCGAGACCCTAAAACCTCAGTAGGTACGGATAAAGAGTACTGTCGCTTCTTACAAATCAATTTGTGATATTCAATAATAATACGTTAATATTCAGCTGCATCCGGTTAAACTGGCAGCCAACCCCAAAATAGTTAGGAAAAGGCTAGGCAGATGATGATTGAATAATAATACGTTCTACACAAATAAGTAGTTTAAATGTTAGACTAATCGTAAATTACAATATTAGCAACAATGTATATCCGCATATTGTGCTGGAACAAGTTTGTTTTAAAGCCCACATCAAAGACGACTGACCACCATAGACATACCTTGTTTGTAACTTTCCTCTTTAGGCACATTCCAGTAGAACTTTCCACAGGTTTGCCTACAGTTCAGGACTAACTTTATTTGAACTAAGAGTTAGTTCTCCAAGTCACATACAGAGTTAACGTAATCATACACCAAAAGCGCATAGTTTTAAAATTCATTATTTACTTATTTTTAAACTTTTTGCACACAATAATGGAACAAAGTCGGAGTCTCTACCAGTCAACGACGAGTGGTGAATAATGTTGATGTCGGCACCACTTCTGATACAAGGTATATTAAATTATGTAAATACCAGTAAACTAACAGGATTAAATACAGGTTATATTCATTATTGTGAGGCTTACATTAATTAAAATATAAGTACGGGAAACATTATTCAAAGCTTTAGCATCGCTGCAGCAAAGTTTTTATGCTTGTAAAAATATGACACAGTTCTCGGTGCAGCTTCGATAATCAATCTGCATTGCCTTTTCCCAACTATGTTGGGGTTAGCGTCTAGTCTAACCGAATGCAGCTGAATACCAGTATTCTACGTGGAGCGACTGCAGATCTGACCTCCACAACCTAGTCAGTAACTGGGTAATACGATACCCCTTGGTAAGATGGCTATCAGACTTTCGGGCTTCTGACTACCCGTAATGCAGCTTCGATGATACCTATGTTTGTAAATCTTTGAACGTAGCGCCTGTATTCACATAATCAAACTCAAAGCATAATTTATTTTTCAAAATCTTCAAATCGATAATTAATAATATTATAAATATTTACAGACGGTTTCTATGGGGAATAACGAGCAAGAAACTCTATCATGGACACTTTGTTATAACAAAATATAATTACATATAATTTTATACATTATTTATTTTGAAATTATAGAGATATATTGTGAGGGCGGTGTAGTAAGACGTGCACGTTGACAGCGTCCAGAGCAAACAGTTAACAACAAAAAATAATTGAAATAATAAAAAAACGTAATGAAAACAAGCAGGAACTAAACGCTGACAGGTACTAGTTTATTTATTTGTTTTGTTTCATGTACTAGAAATCAAATCTTCTAGAAACCATAAATCAGTATCCAGCAGTAAGACACAATGCATCCTCAAAAAAGTTTTTATTTAAAATCAATTTAGAACCAATCTCACAAAAGGAAACAATGAAGAAACAACATCACGAAATCGATTGTTCAACAGGCAGAATATTTAACTTCCTGAAACAAAAGTTATCTTCTAAAATGGCGCGAACTTGATATTTTGTTATGAGAAAACAGTTGATCTTTTGCGGACCTGCATTTCTTTTTGACTGAGAATTTTCTGCGGAGAAAGGAAAACGAGAAATGTCTCAACTGATTCTTTTGCCAAGACAGCCTGTCTTAAATCGTTCATCAATATTTTGGGTAATTTTAACAGAACCACCTTTTCCCAAATAATAATCGGATGCAACTGTTCTAAATACCAGTATATTATATGGAGTGACTGCCAATCTGACCTCCACAACCCAGTTACTGGGTAACACAATACCCTTTGGTAAGACTGGTTGTCAGACTTTTGGGTTTCTCACTACGCATAACGACTGTCAAAAATCTACAAATGACAGCTGGTAAAACCGGCATAATAGGCTTTCCAAGCCACGGAATTCGAGACATTGACTCTGCGACGGTAGGGAGAAATCTATCGATAATTTTTGATTCACACTTTACTAAATTATCATGATCAGGGGGCCTAGGAAAAGTCACATCCTTCTTCTTTTCGTGTGGTTAGTAACTAACCTGGTGTCAGAGTTTTAATGCTGCCCATGGGCCTCTGACTTAGCATCACATCAAGTCACATTTTCATTAGCGATATCGCAATTAGATAAATCCGAAATGTATGGAATTGGCATAAGCTTTCAAAATGTCACGTGATCAATCATTTTCGATCGCTAAGTGCTAGACTCGATCAATATTGCTGCGATCAAATAAAATGCGATGACAAGTGGCGTTCTTACAATCTGAATAGCTGAGATAATTCTGTCATAAAATAAAAATGAATTGTTCGATCACAAATTTTCGAAATCGAATCGACACGGAGCGGGGTTTGTTACACCCATCTTACGCGCCGTGTTACATGTTATAACCTTCCGCACGCCGGTTTAAATAAAATAAAACTAGAATTATAAAAAAAATATTTAGAGACACCAAAGTAACTTTACGAATTCAATTACAAAATTATAACTTGCTTTTCAAAGCCACTAATTTTCATTAAGATAAAATTTTATTATAACAAAAACTTTCATCGTGATTTTCAAAAGTATAATCAATTTTAATGAACTTCTAATTTTATAAAGGGCATTATTTTTGTGGAATTAGAGAAAATAATAGATTTAATTTAGATTTATGTACAAAGAAAGTCTAATGATTTTAATTTGTTTTGAGTCGTTTTCAGACCGATTGAAAAAAACCACACGTGGTTCGACCTAACATGATTTTTGTCTACGAATTAAGTTGCAGTATATTTTGAAAGCACTTTTAAGAAAAAGAAGAAAAAAAAAATGCTAAGTGCAACTCCGAGTCGTGCAAAGTATTATTGTTTTTTTTTCAAATAATTTCTCAGTTGCATCCCGGAATCTGGTATGTTCGCAGTTGATGGCAATATAGCTCGGTTCTATTTCGTCAGTTGAAATGTGAGTGTATTAGGTACAGAGGCCTGCACATCAAGTTACCACAATCTGTCAAATTTCTTTGATAGTATTTCAACTTTATTGTAAAGACATAAGGTTCATTTTTAATTGAGAAAAATTGACAGTTAGGGATAGCTTGATGTGCTGGCGTCTGTACATTTCTGCCCAACCCTTTTCGGGTATACAGGTTTGATGTAATAGATGTAATGTTTGTGTTTTTCATGAGTACAACCCCGTTCTTCCCGTATTAACTCAGTAGATTAAAGTACAATAGTTTTTAATTAAAATCGTCTACAGAACTTGCTGTAAGAAAAAACCATAAATTCTCTTTTGTTCTTGAGTGTAAAATAAATCAGAGTGCTTGAGAAAGTTACTGATTTACAGCAACTTTAACGGCTGTAGAAATCCGTACTTGTTTCGTTGTTTTGTATGACGCGATTTTTCAATAATGTCAATGTGTTTGCAGAAAAAGAAGTTTATCCATTCCTCAACTTTACCGTCTTGTATTGCCAGTATAACCGCTTAATCTAAATAGGTTGAAATTTTGAGACGGGGTGGTAAAGGCAACTACCCTATCCGATGTATCTACAGGAAAATGAATAAGCTAATTGTACTTAAATATAATTATACAGATTTTGAAACCTGTTTCTTTTATGGATAAAAATACTCTGTTTCCAGCTGAGGTTTGAGTATTCACTAGAAAAGTGAAGAATCCTCACGATGTTTTCCTTCATCGCATAGAGAGCAGTGATGGTGTTAAAATACACAACACGAAGTGCCTGCCTGAGTTCGAACTCACGACCGTCGGGGCCGATACCACTGTGGACCATATATAGTTTTTGGCTAGCTCAGTGAAAGTCAAAACTACCCTCCCCCAATTATCACAAAGAAGCCAGTCTACAAAACTGTTTACAACCTTCCAACAAATTCTTTCTATTTCAGCAACCTAGCCAGGATATGGTCTAAAATATCGGCCACGTATCGGCTATATAAAAGGGTCTAATCTTCGGACCGCAGACATCTAAGAGTCTATAAAGCGAAACGATCAGTTTTGGGCTCTTTATAATATAGAAAGGAAAAAAAAGATTCCCATGTAACGAGTAGGAACAAACGGGGCGTAAAGACTGGTCCTGATTTGTCTATTCGACCATGAGTTTCGGCTCCGTACTAATAATATTTTGTCATTCATCCGTCACGGTATAGTGGATATCTTGCTTAATGAACGGTGCGCAGTCCTTCCTTATTTATCCGCTTTTGTCAAGAAAAAGCTGTGCTTTTTAGTAATATGTGTAATAAAATAATATATTATTATAAAATATGTTATGATTTAATCTTACCAAATCATTTTATGTTATAATTACTGCTCGCGCAAGTTTTTTATTTATAAGTTTTTGCCACTGACAATTTCCGAACGCAGATTGAGCATACATTCTTTCCTATCCCAACATTATTTCCTATCCAACGGACCAATGGAGGATAGTCACGCACGACCAATAAGGAGCGTACCCGCCGCTGCGCACCAATCGCAGCACAAATAAACTGTGATTTAGAAAATGGTCTAAAAAATAGCTCAGTGCATAGTGAAAACTCAACCGCTCCGCTCCATACTCATCCCGCTTACAAACCGCAACCGCATCAAAAAACTGTAAAACTATTTATAATAAGTGTTGGCCGACACAAGTGTGACATTTAAAGAAGTGAAAGTGCACCACATTGAAAAAGGAAGAAAACCAGATAACGCGTGGAACGTCTGCCAAGGCTGTCCTTGCCACGTGTTTTGTCCAGAAGATTCACAAGTAAGTCCATCCATTCCTATTTCTCATAGCCTCATATCCTCAACTTCCCCGTGTGCTCAATTCTGTGTGTCGTCCAACAGTTCACCACGCTAAAATCTACATCCCCGCATAAAATTAATTTCCCGCCCTATGGTCCTTCGAAAGCCGCGTAGACTTATACACCAATTACAAATCTTTGAATAAATGTTACAATTATAATTATGTGCTGCAAACAATATTAAGGGTGCCTTTCCACCAGAGAAGGTATGCTATATGCAACTATGCTGTGAGGATGTGAAAGCTAAACTACGGAACTATGAGACCGTTTCCTCTGATGCTATGCTGTGTAGCGGACAAGTAAATGTGCTATGAAGATGCGCCGCCGCGTGGTAGCTGAGCGAGGAAGATGCGCAGCTCGAGTTATGCGATGTATCGACAGTAGGAAAGGCACGGGGAGCTCTGCAGATAGCTACACCGCTCGCGACTATCAATAAATAGCACGCATCCAGAGCATGCATCCAGATCATGCAGCCTACATATAAAAGACATAGCTTAGCAGAATTCGTTTTCACCAGTGCTATGCTATATGGACCAATGAATATGATTGGTGGCTATCAAACGCATCCTTAGCAACGTAGCATAGCATAATATCTCTGGAGAAAAAGCACCCTAAACCTTCCACGATCTGCGAAGAAGACATAATAGTTAGTCAGACATAATAGCTAGACATAGTAGTAGCGAATAGGAAACAGTATGTGTATGGTTAGGGAATTAAATTGGCTATCAAATTGACCCTCATAAATTTTTGGTAAGTCAAATCACAACTGTCATTCATTGACAGTTGACGTAGCATGTCAACTTGATAAACGTTAAACTACCATAAACATTAAAGGTACTTTTTAACCGACTTCAAAAAGGAGGAGGTTCTCAATTCGGATGTCTGTATTTTTTTTTTATGTTTGTTCGCGCATAACTCTGTTGCTTGCCAACCGATTTGAAAAATTCTTTTTTTGTTGGAAAGGGTATACTTCCCAAATGGTCCCATAAAAATTTTATCGAAATCGAATAAGCGGTTTTTGAAAAATCAACAAAAATAACCTACTTAATATATGTGGACGATGTTCTAATAAGTTCCTGTCACTGTAATTTACATACCAGGTAGTGGTATTAAAATTTTGGGGGGGAGGGGGGGGTTTTCTAGGTAGGTACCACAACTAAAAAGTGAAAAATAAAAACTTTTTTACAAAAAATAAAACCGACTTCCAAAACAAACACTACAAAGTGACAAATAATTTTGATTTCGGAAGTCGGTGGCAAAAATTTGAAATACAAAACCGAAGACACCGACTTCCGAAATCAAAATTATTTGTCACTTTGTAGTGTTTGTTTTGGAAGTCGGTTTTATTTTTTGTAAAAAAGTTTTTTTTAAACAAACAACAGATTATGTAGGCATAGTTTAAACAAAAGTAAGTGCTCTATTCAATTAGCTATTAATTATACCATGATTGATATGACACAATATACTAAAAGCTTATTGGGAGCTGTGGCAAAACACAAATTGAAGTTGACTGTTTATATTAATTAGTGTTGATTGTCAATTTCGCTTTAACATGACCCTATGTAAGAAGGGTAAAAGGTTATTTATGAGGTGTATGTGTCATATCAGCCATCATAAAATAAACGGAGGGTAATTCTCCTTTAAGGCAACCTAAGTTGTCAGTCTAGACTAGCCGTAATCTAAAGAAGCTCAGTATTGAAGAACATACTATAAACCTGAGTGGTTATGAATATTTTCAGTTTGTGCTTTTTTTTTTTTTTTTTAAGGCTGGGAAATCATCCAATGACTGCTCCCGCTCTGGGTGGAGCGGAAGGGAGTGTCAGTTGTGCTTAGCAGCAACACAATTTATGCTTAAAGTACGTACCAGAAATGAAATAGTTTATTCTGTAAATAGGATAACGGAATCACTTTTACACGCCATATAAAAAAAGAATTAAATAAGCTAGATCGAGTCCGTGTTTCCTATCTGGCTACTCTGAGAAGAATGGCCGA
The DNA here is from genome assembly GCA_951799385.1 of Hyppa rectilinea. NCBI lineage: Eukaryota > Metazoa > Arthropoda > Insecta > Lepidoptera > Noctuidae > Hyppa > Hyppa rectilinea. The sequence continues at coordinate 5,348,982 of OX637310.1, read as the reverse complement.
ATTCATTCATTAAGCTCAGAGATTCATGTCTGAAGGACCTACCTACTGAATAGTAGTAATATTACTATCTTATTTTAAGTAGAAGAATAAAATAGGAAAGTGTAACAAAGAACACCAATAAAGTACTATTATTTATTCTGTGACCTAGATGCTAAATAATAAATTTCATCAGAATTAAATAGTGATTGTATTTGCTCCCAAAACGAAGAACACAAAATTTATTACGTGTCTTTTATTTTTACCTGGATGAAAACTCTCGACAAACGTGTTTAACTTCTGTAAAGCATACAATTTGTTGGTAGGCACAGGAGACAAAAGAAAAGAAAATAAGAATTTGTAGAATCTTTCTGAACGCTCAAGCTTCCTCTAACAAATGAAAAATGTTATTTCTTAATCAGTCAGCCATTGACGAAGCTATCGATGAACATACATACAGGTGAACATGGAAACTCCCCCTTTTTTGAAGTGACCTACAAGAAAGAAGAAAACAGAGTGAAAGCCCCCAGTTTATTTTCGGACCACGGAAAATCTGTCTTATTTTTACATTACGGAAAAATAAAAGAAATATGTTATTTTCTTAATTTTATTTACTAAAACAATACATAATAACAAAAGATAATATACTGCAAATACACACAGTGAATTTTAATATAGAAATAAGAATAATTATACTGTTCAATTATCTATAATATTATTATCTGGCTCCAGTTCTTATATTGGCCATTTTAAGAGAAAAACTATGAAAACGGGTAATATTTTCTGAAACAGCTCTCATATTAATGTTGAATGTAATTTTACGCTCACATGAGAATGAATGAACGAGAGAGTGAGTTACGCTGTAGAGGTCACAAAAGGGATATTAAGGAGTCCTTTAAAATTAGTTTTGATTAATGTTTGCGAAGCTTTTTAAGGGAGAAGGTGAGCAGTGAGAGTAAAGCAGGTAAATTATGTTTTAAGAGCAATTTTATTACCCACGTGAGAGTATTTTAAGATGGTAGTTGTTATAAGCAATTTTTGACAATAACCTATTGTGGTATAGTAATGTTATTGTAGGTACAGTCCCGAGCAAAACTTATGTATAAAGTTGGCTAACTTCAAAATCAGTTTTCTACTTAATAATTGAATTAAATTGTATGTTGTCATTTGTTTGTCACAAATTATGTGTGTTGGATCATTTAGCTCCCTTCAAAATGGTTGAGCTGAATAGTGCTAAGCCATGCGTCATGTTCGTGAACGGGTGCCGTCAGTAGGAACTGGTTATCTCTAAGCTGCCACGGATCTTTTAAAATTTAATTTAGTTTTTAAATTGTTTTTGATTACTTTTTAAATCTTTTATTACGAGCGCTTTTTACGTTTTGCGTCGTTCTCACATGTATAATTTCAACATGAATTATAGAACCCATATTTTGTAACAAAATTCTGATTTTAAAAAGTGTCAGTGGAGTTTCTTGCCCGTTCTTCTCCACAGGTACCTACTGCTTTCAAATGGGCAACTAGCTTCATCTTTCTGACTGACCGACCCCTTGACAATTCAAAAGTGCCTGTAATTGGTTTGTTTGAAATATACGCTTTGAGTGAGAGTTAAGTTTGAGTTCACACTGCATTTTCGAATCCTTTCAATCCAGATTTACTGAACATGATGTCGTATCTCAAAGTTGAAATAGTTATGCTACGGGAAAATTGCTTCTGAATATTGTTAGGTGTATACATAATTAGTACTGGCCATTTTTAATTTACCTATACTGTGATATTAGTGATCGTGACTGTTCATCTAATGCACAACTAATTAACTAAATTAGCTTCAGCCCATGGTTCCGTTCAAGTGGAAGTCGTAAGACACTACCTACAATATACTACAATAATAGCCACATTTCTCGCCTGCGATATTACATCGTTTTTGCTCGCCGAATGCCAAGTAGGAGTCCGACTCGCATTTGACCGGTATTTTTCTTTTTGCTCAACTCTTAATAGTTCTAGCGTGATGTTGATTAGCCTATAACCTTCATCAAGAAATAGGCTATAAAATGATATTTGATTAGCACGTTCAAACTATAATACCATAAACCAACGATGAACGTCTTGCTCATTCTTCTGGAAGGGGCGACTAGAATCAATTCTATTTATTGTTCATTTTGACGCTCAAAAGTGCTTTTCTTGTGCCTATTTGAAATAAATTATTTGACTTAGACTTTGACAACGATTTAATAATTATATTAGTACTTATCGATAATAATGTAAACAAAATATTGCAAAGAGTAACTGTGAAGTTTCTTTTTAATTATTCGGCATACAAAACCACTTCTTGAAAGAGGGAGAATCAATGACATTTTCTTGTATATTTTGATGTTCAAAAAGTGCTTATCCTAACTTCTTAAATTATATTATAAATGCGAAAGTAAGTTTGTCAGTTTGTTTGTTATCTTTTCACGCCTAAACCACAGATAACCGATCATCCCGAAATTCTGTATATGCGTTGTCAGGTGTACGGAAACAGGCATAGGGACCATTGCATTCCGGAAAAAAGTACTATTTCCGCGGCAATCAACAATAACGTTCTTATGATAATAGATGGCGCCACGTGTACGTTTCGTTCTCAGGCCATTATTGCTCGGGGACTTCAACGCCAAAAGTCTGGCCTGGGGTTCCCGCTACACGGATGTGCGGGGTAGGATGGTGGAGGACTGGGCTCTGGAAGCATGCCTAGCCGTCCTCAATCGGGGTTCTGTTCCCACGTGCGTGCAGATGCGGGGTGAGTCTGTTGTGGACATATCGTTCGCTAGCCCCGCTCTGTCACAGTGCGTCTTTGACTGGCGCGTAGTAGAGGAGGTGGAGACCTACTCCGATCACCGGTATATCCGGTTCGACGTCTCCACCCAGACCTCAAGCGCGCCGGTCCGACAGGCCCCGAGTGGTCCGCGGTGGGCGCTGAAGCAGCTGGACCGGAAGCTTCTCCTGGAAGCCTCGATCGTGCAGGCCTGGGTCTCATCACCGGTCAGGCCTGCCGACATCAACGACGAGGCAGAGTGGTTCCGGGATTTGTGACGTGGCAATGCCCCGAGTCCGGCCAGGATGCGCCCGACGTCAGGTGTACTGGTGGTCGCAGGATATAGAAATGCTTCGCAAGGCGTGCGTCGAGGTGCGCCACCTATACACCAGGCACCGCAGGCTCCGCATCCGCCCTCCGGATGCGGCAGCCACGGAGGCGGAGCTGTGCGAGGGGTACAGAGCGGCGAAGACCCCCCTTAAGAGGCTGTCCAGCGGGCCTAGGATGTGGCCCGCGAGGAGATGGTGGGGACTCTGGACCTAGATCCATGGGGGCGCCCATATAAAATGGTGCGGAACAAGCTCCGCACCTGGGCCACGCCTCTGACGCAGAGTCTCCGCCCCCAGCTGGTGGAGGAGGTGGTGAGCGCTCTGTTCCCCTCACGGGGGGAGCATACTCCCCCGCCTATGGCTCCGCCCAAAGCGGACCACGAGGACGACGACGACATCCCCGAAGTGACCGAGGTAGATCTGAGAGCGGTGGTTGGAAGGCTCAAGGCCAAGAATACCGCCCCAGGACCCGATGGCTTACTAGGTAAAGCCTGGGTCCTGGCCTCAGGGGCTCTCGGGCCCCGACTGGAGGCGCTCTTTAGCGCATGCATGGAAAGAGGCCAGTTTCCGCTCCGTTAGAAGACGGGGAAGCTGGTCCTTATACAGAAGCCTGGGCGCCCTGCGGACTCTCCGTCCGCATTCCGGCCCATAGTGCTGCTCCACGAGGTCGGCAAACTCTTCGAGAGAATTATTGCGGGCCGCCTCGTCGGGCACCTTGGAAGGACGGGGCCGGACCTTGCGGACTGCCAGTTTGGCTTCCGCAAGGGGCGCTCGGGTGTGGACGCCGGGGGACGCGGTGTCCCAGGGTAGGGTCGTCGTGGCGGTGTCACTCGTCATCGCCAACGCTTTCAACACCCTGCCCTGGAGTTGCATTGGGGAAGCACTCCGGTATCACCGGGTGCCGACCTACCTCCGTCGAATAGTCGGGGCGTACCTGACGGACAGAGCCGTCATCTACCCCGATCGCGATGGGGAATGGAACCGGCGATAGATGTCGTGCGGTGTCCCACAGGGATCGGTTCTGGGGCCGCACCTGTGGGACATCGGCTACGACTGGGTGCTGCGGGCTGACCTCCCTGACGGCGTCAGCGTAATTTGTTACGCTGACGACACGCTGGTCCTGGCGCAGGGTCACATCAGGCGGCGGCCGACGCGATGACACGCGGGGTTGCGACAGTCGTTGAGAGGATCCAGCAGTTGGGTCTCGAGGTGGCATTGCACAAATCCGAGGCCATGTCCTTTCATGGGCCTCGGAATAGGCCACCATCGGGATCCCAACTTACGGTAGGAGGGGTTCACATCGGCGTCGAGACCACGATGAAATACCTAGGTCTGGTCCTCGACAGCCGATGGAATTTCATGGAGCATTTCCGACGTTTGGCCCCCAAGCTGGAACGGACTGGGGCCGCCTTCAAGCGGCTCTTGCCCAATTTGAGGGGGCCAAACGCCTCCTGCCGGAGGCTTTACGCGGGAGTCGTGCGGTCCATGGCCCTTTACGGGGCCCCGGTGTGGGCGCGTTCATTGCGGCGGCGAGCCGCCCACTACCTGAACGCGCCCCAAAAGGTGGTAGGCGTTCGGCTAATCCGGGGGTACTACACGATCTCGGGCGAGGCGGCAAGCCTCCTTGCCGGACTGCGGCCGTGGGATCTGGAGGCGATAGTCCTCGCGCGCCTGTACGAGTGGCGCGCGGAGGTACTTAGCCGGGGGAAACTCCGTTTCCGCAGCAAATTGCGGCGGAGCGGACGGACCTCCGGCGCGATCTCATGGCGGCCTGGAATCAGCGACTGTCGCAACCCAGCGCAGGGCACGCCACGATAGTGGCGGTAAGGCCCGTCTTTGAGGAGTGGCTAGAGAGGCGTCACGGCGCCCTCACCTAACGCCTGACGCAGGTCCTCACCGGACATGGATGTTTCGGGAGGTTCCTGCACATCATCAGGCGGGAGGAAACGCCCGGGTGTCACCACTGCGAGGATCGCCCAGAGGACACGGTAGAGCACACGGTGCAAACCTGCCCCGCATGGGCGGAGCACCGCCGTGTCCTCGTAGAGGCGATCGGCGGCGGCGACCTCTCGCGCCCGGCCCTGGTGCAAGCCATGGTCCGGGGCGAGAGGGAGTGGGAGGCAGTCACCTCCTTCTGCGAAAAAGTTATGCTCGCGAAGGAGGTGGCGGGATGGGAGAGAGCGGCGTCGGGAGCCACGTCTCCCGGCCACCGTAGGCGCGGGCCTGCGGACGGTGAGTAATGGGTGACTCACCGTCCGATCAGCACCAGACCCGTGTCGTACGGCGCGTATATGTTCTACGCGCGCCTCAAAGAGATGTCAGAATATGGCCCCTCAGGGCCAAGCCTGCCGGGTAAGCGGGATTGTCCGAAAGGGTTACCGCTACCCCGGAACATAAAGGGCTACGGAAGGAACATGGATGGGTTTTAGTCAGTAAGAGTCTGACACTCCCTTCCGCTCCACCCAGAGCGGGAGCAGTCATTGGATGATTTCCCAGCCTTAAAAAAAAAAAAAGGCCATTATTGCAAAGACCAAACAACAAGCAGAGTACCACCTGCTGGTGAAAGGGAAGTTGGGGGCAAAAGCTAATTTGAAATAAATTATTTAACTTGAATCATGAGACCTTAAATTAGTCACCGACCTTATAATGTATAATTTGAATGTCTCAGGAGGCATCTTTTAAACAGCGAAGGTTTACGCAAAAAATGATTAAGTTGCTAACTTTTTATAATTTTTGTAAGAGGAAGCAAAGATGGGGGAGGTTCATGATTAGTAAACGCTCTTAAAGCTGGTAAGAGGGAAAACCAAATTGAGTTAAAACAAGCGTTGCAAGGGGAACCCAAGACTGCTTTTTGCTGTAACGACCAATCTTGGAAAAAATGCATTAGGATAACACCTGGTTCCAGTTTTATAAAAGTTTTTAAGAGGTTTACATGGTGGAAAAGACATCGTGACACGGACTTTTATCATGAATTTATTACATTTATTTATTAATGAGTTTATTCGTTTTTAGGATTCCGTACCCAAAGTGTAGAACAGGACCTCATTAATAAGACCGACCGTCCGTCCGTCCGTCTGCCACCAGGCTGTATCTCATGAACTATGATAGTCAGACAGTTGAAATGTTCACAGATTATGTAGTTATGTTGCTGCTATAATATCAAATACAAAAAAAACAATATAAAATAATTATTTAAGGGGGACCCCATACAATAAACGTGTTTTTTTCTGTTTTATGGACAATGGTACGGAACCCTTCGTGCGCTAGTCCGACTCACACTTGGCCGGTGTTTTTTATCCATTAATAAAACATTTTTAAATACTTCTTAAAAAGATGTAAACAAAATAGTCATCCTCCACTGCGCGCCGTCGGGAGCAGGGTCCAAGCTACCGTTGGTGGTTAGGGCTCAATTACTACTTACAGGATAAACCAATGCGATATAATATGCGTTAATCCTAACTGAATCTATTGTAACATCTATAACTAACTAATTAATTTACTATACATGATTTAACGAAACATGATTTCTTTGGTTATTAAAATTGTGTGTATTAATTTATTTAGGTTTTTTTTTTACTTACTTCAAAGGAAAAAATAAACTTACATAAGGAACAGTTGATGCTTCAACCGTGTTTACCATCTATAGGTTTCGTAAAAAAATGTTTGGTCCCATGTGAAAGGGAGGACTTTTATCATCATTTACCAGATATAGTTCTCAACCAAAATTCACAAGGAGGACCCTCAAATGAAAGGGGTCGCTATCAAGATCAAAATATATCATTCACAGCTGCGCTTCCCGCTTCTAGGGTAGATAAGTGTAAATAAAATAACGCTGGCTGGTGGCCTATGAAGTAAGTCGAGCGTGGCGATAGCGAAATTGAAGCGAAAAGCGAGAAATAAGCGATACTCTCTAGTTTCCCGCTTGCCGCCAAACACATTGTCCGATGCACATAGAAATTTATACTGTTTCCGTTTTCGTGTTCAAATTTGATTCTACCTTGTTGTGTTATTTGTTGCAAGCGCTACTGCCGATGGTTCGGTTCCCAAGCCGGGCAGTGTTCTTGGGTTTTTCTATCAGGAATTTCTCAGTAGACGGCCGGAGTTTGTAGTTGTGCTAGAAGGATGGCAATATTAAAGAATATTTGCTTAAATTATTATACCTATTATTTAAATCATAGTGAATGTGAGGAATTTGTGACTATTTTTTTTTTGCGGGAGGGAAATTAACAAATGTATGATGGAAGTGGCAAACTCTTACTGACTAAAACCCATCCATGTACCTTTCTTAGCCATTTATGTTCCGGGGTAGCGGAAATCCTTTCGGACAATCCCGCTTAAAACCCGACCGGCGGCAGGCCGGCCTACTGTGGCCGGGAGTCATTACGCGGCTGGGCATTGTGTCTAGTCTACTGCACGACTATTGATGTTGGGATGTTGTCTATACTATATAATATTATAAAGAGGAAAACTTTGTTTGTTTGTTTGGTTGTAATGAATAGGCTCGAAAACTACTGGACCGATTTTTAAAAAAATTTTCACCGTTGGAAAGCTTAGTTTTCTAGGAGTAACATAGGCTACTTTTTATCCCGGGAAAAATAACGGGTCCCACGGGAAAGACCACGGGAGCGAAGCCGCGGGCAAAGTGCTAGTTGTATATATTCTAGTCACGCGGTAAATTTTGCTTGCGCGATGCAGAATTTTACTTGACGTCTGCGCCAATGTGACGCGTAGTTCGCATGTGGCGATGTCGATGCTGCTAGAAGGGTTACATAGGGGATAAAAGTTCGTATGGAAGTTTGATCCCAATGGAAAATTCCATCCCTTGTGGCTTGAAAATAAGAATTTCACACTGACTGGGTTGGGTGGAAGAGGTTATCGGTCTTTCAACATTGATATACATGTTGAAAGAGCGATGACCTTGATACCGATAATAATAGCTTTATCAAATAATAGCTTGACGTAATTACCTACATCGTTATACTCGACCCATCTTACGTGTTAACATAATACAGTGGGTTCAAAGTGACAGTTAAATAAGGGTTTAATGGCCGTTTCAAATAACTCGATTTTCTAATCATTATTCGAGTTAAATTGGTTAAGATGAATAAATTATTAAATAGTAGTCGCTTCATGACTTTGCTTTATGGTCTAGTGATGCGTAAATATTTGTAATATCCACTTTACGGTATCAGCCTGTAATGTTCCTACTGGTGGGAGACTAGTCTCCTCTATTTCATAGGGAATGAATTGTAAACTACCACGCGAGCCCAGTGCGGATAAATATCAAATTTTAGGACATGCTGGTTTCTTCAGGATGTTTTTCTTCACAGTTTTATTTACGCAAAGAAAAGCGTCTGCCTGGGTTGGAACCCGCGATTCAAATCACTCGTCAGTCGAACGAAGCCATCACCACTGATCCATCACTGCTCGCTACTGTGCTTTATTTAGCTAATTAATGTAATCTAAGCCATCAATAAAACTAAATGTAAATCTATAATGAAAGTCAATTTAAGCTATCAAATGTCGTTTCAAAACCAATCATCAGATAAATCAAAACTCTTAGTAGGTTTACGATTCATGAAATGTTCGTAATTTCTATTTATGATATGTCATATAAATCTGGCCTAAGAAACATAATTAGACTTGATCCCACACCATTATAGCCTCGGGCACGGCTATTCAACTTTTCAGTAATAACTGCTTGGCACTACACGTGATTCATCCCACTCCCGTGACCTCATTGTTTCTCCTCAAGCTAATTAAATAAACAATAAAGTACTAACTGTCACTTAGAAAAATATCAATGCTGAAAGTATAAAATCGCATTCAGATAGCTTTTAATCATATTATAGTAGCCTAAAAACTAGGGGCCCATTTTATAATCGCCTGATAACTTTTAACCCCTCAAATATCGTATGAACCTCATAGGTTCATAATAATTTTTTTCTCGAAACAACAATAAATATAACCGTGTAAATTATTGGGCTTGTATAAGCAAACGGCTTCTAATAGGCGAACATCTAATAGGTTAACTAAATAATAAAAATAGCGGTTTGACATATTTTCTATGCAAAACCGATCAAACAGTAATATTTATTATTCCAATAAAACTTATCCAACGATTGAAAAAACAGCTCTCAAAAGACTATAAAACTTAACCACCCTTCACCATTCCAGAAAACACAAGCTACAATAACTCACTTAAAAATATCCACTTAATTTCCCACAAAACGCAATTCACTCGAGAAAAATGAATCACTTAAGTGGTAAAAGGCGTTGGCCTAACAAACCATCCCGTCTAATGGGCAACGGTTAATGTGTTCCGTGGTCTTGGTCTCAGAGAATATGAGATATGGCTTTAAAAAATAAAACGGTGGTGGGAAATAATTGCAGGGAAAATGCTGTGGATAGATATTATAGTCATTTTAATTTCAAAAATAAAGTATAGTAATAGTATAGTATAGTAATAGGGTTAGTCTTTTTAATTCGAGTCGGGTTGATTTTTTTGACGCCCTATGAGATAAGCTCTTCCCATTTTTTTCCACTTGTACATAATGGATATATTTTTTAGTTTTAGGTTGTATATGTCACCGTAAGATTGTAAACATCGTTATATTACAATATATCTAAATCTATCTAGTAAGATTGTAAACTATCGATAGATTGTGAACCGTATCATTATGATTGCAATTTAACGCATCATTTTTCGCTTGATTGTAATCTTTCGATGGGAAGCGGTCAAATTGTGAACCGGCGTAGGACGTTTAAAAAAATGGTTAGGTTAGGTTAAAACTGTGACCACCTACGCACGAGCCGAGCGAGCGAAGCGAGCGGTGCCGCGGCAGCGGCCGGCAAGTGCCAGAAACGACTAGATTATATAGAAAAAAATATGGAAAAAACAGATTATTTTTATTCAGATTGTAATTTAACGGTTTCACTTCGGTAGATTACAATATAGCGAAGAATAATGAGTCAAATTGCAATCATAATGATACGGTTCACAATCTATCGATAGTTTACAATCTCGCTAGATAGATTGTAATCTAACGATCTTTACAATCTAACGGTGACATATATATTAAGTATTATTGTTTTAGCATGTAATAAATTATAAAATAAAGTCAGTTAAATTTTAATTGCATTTCAACTGTACAGCTATTCTGTAAAAATCTTACCGTGAAAATGTAAGTGAAGTGAGTTTAAAGTAAGCTATCAATAGTGTCCACGTCTAGCATTAGGTGCAACAGTAGTTTAGCTCCCTTCAAAATGGTTGAGCTGAATGGTGCTAATATATGCGTCATGTTCGTGAACGGGCGCTGTCAGTAGGGACTGGTCATCTCTTAGCGGCTAAGGCTTGTTTTAATTTAACTATTGAATAGTTTTTACATATTTTATATCGGATGCTTTTAACGTTCTGCATCGTTCTCACATGTATAATATTAATATGAACTATGTAACCAATATTTTGTAACCATATTTTGTTTAAAAGAGTGTCCATGGAGTTTCTTGCCCGTTCTTCTCCATAGGTACCTACTCCTTTGGAATGGGCAACTAGCTTCATTTCTCGGACTGACCGACACCTTGACAATTCAAAAGTGCCTGTAATTGGTTTATTTGAAATAAATACTTTGAGTTTGAGTTTGAGTTTGAGTAGTTCACTTCACCTAAGTTTTCAGGGTGAAATGTTTACAGAATCGACTGGCAGTTTATTACTCTAAATTCGAATATTTGTGTGATAGAAGCGAGATTACGACTGCCTTCGTCAGTTCTACCCTCATAATTTAATTATAATGGAAACCTCTACCTAACCCTTTGGGGAAGCAAGGCTTAATATAAAAAAAAAAAATGTGCGCGTGTACTAGCGTACACTCGTAAAAAGTGAAACTTCTTTATGACGTTATTTTTCAAAAAATAATTTACTATATGCAACTTTACAGAAATTGGTTAAATAAAGTTAAATTAGATAAAGTTGTTGTTGTTGTTGTTGTAGTAGTAGTAGTAGTAGTTGTTGTTGTTGTTTGTTGTTGTTATTGTAATACCAATCCCTACTCCGCTGGAGAAAGTATACTTCGAATCACGCGTGGTAGGGATAAGAAGAAGATGGCGCGTAACGGAAAAATGTGACGCGTAACGAAAAAATGTGACGCGTAACGAAAAAATGTTACACTAAATTTATTTCCCACCCCGATAAAGAAGTTACACTTCAAAAAGAAAGATGAAACTGGCTGACTGACATATCAACGCACAGCCGGCACTACTGGGACTAGAAACGTGAAATTTTGCACATCGTTTCCTTTTATAATGTAGGAGTACTCTGAGAATTTTTGCAAATTTGACCTTAAAGTGAGTGATAGAGAGGAATTTTGTTTGTATGAAAAGTCCGACATCCACGCGTGCACAGCCGTTGGCAGAAGCTAGTATAATAAATGAACGGTATACTGTCACCATTGTAAACTATTACGATTTGGTCGAATAGTTTCTGGACCGCACTCGGTATATAAATCCTTTGATGAATTGTTCCAAGATCCTGCCAGCAATTGGTTACCTTAGAAACCCACCTACGTTAGGTACGGTCGCCAGCGCATCAAGTGATACCGAACTGTCAAATTTATACAAATAATTTAACAAACATTAAGCAGTTGAATATTAAGTTCAAAATCGATTGAGAAAATTTGACAGTTTGTGGTAACTTGATGTGCTGGCGACTGTACCTACTACGCTTTGGGATGAACAACTAGCTTCATCTTTGCGACTGATCCCTAGACAATTTAAAAGTGCCTGTAATTAGTTAATTTTAAATAAATGCTTAAAAGTTTCGAGATTACGGATTGATTGATGGCTTTTAAATTGTTTCGAAATTGCTGTCCATTTTTTTCCGGTAAATAGAGTTAATGGTTTAAGCCGAAAACCAGCGCTTGGCAACCCTTTAGGGTAACTTAAACATAATGCTGACACGTGAACATTTTGATCCGGTTTTCTAGTTTTTTTTGTATAAGTGTTAATTATAGTGCCAACTACAATTGCCGTTTTACTGGATACTTTTAACGGCTTCAAATTCCTCATGAGCCGGATTCCAAATGGCAGGTCAAATTTTGGTCACCCAGTTTTTTTTGTTGAGGTTTTTCGAGATCTCGCCGAGTTTTCCATGAAATAATAAACTCGCGGTAGTCTGTCATCACTCCAATATCTAGCTAACAGTTTAAACTTGCCACACACGAAGCACTACTAGGTAGTAGGTATAATTGAGTACAGTGCGGGATTAATTGAAGCAGAAATGTATCAAGAGTGCAGAGCCGGTGCGCAAAGCTACGCAGGCGCGTTGCGTACCCCACATCGCAGTGGCAGCCCTAGTGACGCCGCGAACACTCGTAGTCTCGCACCACTCACCAACCTTCGCGATACGAACACGTTAAAAAGTGCAAGTTAAGTTACAACCCTATTTAAAAAAAGTTCGTGTGTGAAGTGATTCATTTTTTTCAAATCGGAACCAGTGTTCTGTTTTCAAAGTGCTGTCAAATTTGTGCTGACTAAAATAGTGTGAAACTTTTTTTCTGTTAAAAACTTTGTGACAGTTTTGTTTTAAGTTTTATGCCAGTATATTTCGTTTTTTTGTCGCTCGGAGAGTTTGAACGGCTACTTAACTGGGTAAGATTTTCTCCTTTTGTGTACTTAGTAGTGCTTTTTGTCGCAATAGCTAGATTCTTATCGATATAATTCGTATCGCGATTGGGTCGTGGACTGAAAGGGATTGTTGATTTTATTTCGAATCAAATTGCTCGCCTAGAAGGTTTATCGTTTTTCCAATAATGACATCAAATCGTAAAGTCGTTTTAGGCTAATATAGACGATATCGGTAGTTTATTGATATCGTTAACTTTACCTTAAATGTGAGTTTGTTCGGTTTTATGTGCAGGCAATAATGGTTGTTGTTTTAGAAGTGCAGTATTACGTGTTGGAAAAGCAAAGAAGACTTTGTATGTGAGACTTGAAACATATAAAGTTTTTATATGCCCGCCTACAAGTCAATTGTTAGTAGACCAAAAATGTTCGTACAGTAATATTTTCTGTTTATTTCAATTTCCAATATAATATTTTTTTCCAAGATAGTAAAAATTAGAGAGATAATAATATATCTTACTAATTTTGAAAATAACTGTACAAGCATAAATACTTATCCCTAAAAAATACGGCATTTTAATAAATTACGGCGTAATATTAGATTTCCTTGTGTGAATAGAAAATTTAAAAATGGAATAAAAATAAATGAATTTCCTACCTACCCAAATTTTTGCAACACTATGGACATATTTTACAGAAATACCTTGTATAAAAAAATAACTTCCTCAACATTATTCTTCGTAATAAAAAGCCGATGAAAAAAAGTGCCTTCACATCTTGATCTCCCCTGTGGTCCACAATGATTTATGTCAATTCACAAAGGACGCACATCACTCTGACTACACAGTGAGACAAATTGACTTTTGGCGTAAACATAGTGTGTTCTTTTTTACGCACGCACTGGGAATTTATAAGGCAGTACGTAGGTAATGTATTGTGTGTAATATTTTACGAGAGTGCACATAAAAGGCGTAATGAAAAATTCGTTTATTTAACGCTTTGTTAACACTGTGCAGTGTAGGGTTTGGACGAGGGCGAGGGTTGTCCATTTTATAGTGATGTAATTTTGTATGTTTTATGTTTTGTTCTGTTTAACTAGTTTTTTGAGATGCAAAGTTTTAGGTGGTCAGCATAGGTAGTTGATAAATGTGTAGTGTAGACAAATATGGCTGGGCCGCATAAATTATCTTCTATAAAAAAAATATTTTTAAATTTTTAAACTTGTGTAGAAAAAAAAATTTTTATTGAAGAAAAGGCAGTCCGGAATAAAATAATACTGACTACAAACATGTAAAATAATTAAATTAGATACTGAATGAAAATAATATAAAACCTTTGTCAGACAGTACTATTAAATGTTCAGGAACAACTTCGACCTTTCATACGTATCAATGCTTATTTCTATTCGATGAAAAGATTTCTGATATTTATTCATAAAATGTTCGTCTCAAGGATAGGTGCCGCATATTCACACTGTTATTATGAAACTTCTTCTAAATATTTGTCTTCTAAGTTTTTATTATGATTAGGCTGCGTTAAACTCAAACTCAACACTGAAGACGAATTCTTACTACGACATACAAAGTCTTTCGTAAGGATGTGACTGCAAATATTGAAACAGTCATTTGAAGGGGCGCGCCATGTTATCTTAGTTTGGCTAGGTATACTTAGTTGTACTGAGACTGTTGAATTTACTTAGACTTTTATATGCAAAGAGTTTTTTTGTCAGATATTATATTTTCCTAGATTTTCCCTGGGACTTCATTCGCATGAAATTTTTCGTTCAACAGACCCACCGCGTCGCATCGGATTGCCCGTCCGCTATAACTTGTTTTTTGACTGGCGTTCTTGCCGACTTTTGGCTTAGCTCCTTAAATTTGCAGCGTAATGTTAACTAGCTTTTACCCCATTTCGAATATTGAGCTATGAAATGTATAAATAATTTTTCAAATCCGACTGGTTGCTCAAGAGATTAGCATGTTCAAACAAACTCTTCAGCGTTATTATATTACAAGCTTCTGTCCGCGGCTTCGCCTACATGGAAGCCGGAAATTATCCCACGGTAACGTACTAAAGTATCCTATGTATTACTCCAGGTTATAATCTATCTCTGTGCCAAATTTCTTCCAGATCCGTCTTGTAGTTTTTGCGTTAAGAAGTAACAAACATACAACATCCCTAAAAATCATAGCCCAGGTACTTACTTTAGATGGTAATCTGCTTCTAAATGTCTGTAATAGACTGACTTCGCGTTGCACATTGTCATGTTTCGTTCTTAGATATCGCTACAGTTTTATCTATTATTTCTCTTTGGTAGTAGTCTTGAGACAGCTTGCTACAGCAGTGATTTAATCCCTAGATCTGTAGTACAAATTAAATGCTCCTCAAACTTTCGCCTTTATATAATGTTTATTATCTAATCATATTTACATTTAAAACCTAAATATTATAATAAACCTTTACAATATTAGTGTCATAATTAATTGACATACTTAAACGTCCAAACCCATAATATTTTATTTCCAAATATTATTAAAACAGAATTACTATAACAACTCGTAATTTTAGGGTTTTTATTATCACTTTGCTGACTTTGGAATGAAGAAAACTGAACTCATTCTGCGTAATGCATATCATTTAGGTGAAGAACACGGGATAATCGCCATTCTCGTTGGAAATAAGCCAATAACTTACAATGAACTGGGGTGTTCTGTGGCTCAGCATAATATTAATCTCAATTCACACTTTGCTGTGGATGCTGCATGATATAGACATTTTAATGTTGATAAAATTGTCGTTAAAATAAAAATGCAATACAAACTAGTTTTTTTTTTTTTATAAATGCGTTTACTGCCTGTATTGACTACCGTTTTCTAAGTGGATTAGGTCAGTCATAGGTAATGTCACTACATAGTATAAAACAAAGTCGCTTTCTCTGTCCCTATATATGCTTAAATTATGTATGCTTAAATCTTTAAAACTACGAAACGGATTTTGATGCGGGTTTTTTTAATAGATAGAATGATTCAAGAGGAAGGTTTATGTGTATAATAACATGCAATGTCCGTCATCCACGCGGGCGAAGCCGCAGGCAGAAGCTAGTTACTAATAACATACAAACATAATTTATATTTTATTGCAATTTGTGACTAACAGATTAACGTTTTGTGAGTTTTTGTGTGAATTGTAACCAGTTTTTCTGACATAATTTTCATTGTATTTAACATAAATGACCTCATTGTCATCCTTATTATATTTGCACAAAAACAGTTTAAAATATAAAAAATAGTAGCGATGGTTTTTTTGTCGCTGCAGCGGCGCGGCGTTAGGAACAAGTTCCATTCCGCTGACTACCGCTAACTTAGCGGTACTCAGGGCTCTAGAGACAGGAACCTCGTTCGCTATGTGGGCCGTGTCCAGAAGTAGGTACTGCCTTTATTTTCTACACGGTGACGTATGTATTTTAAAAAGATAATAGGAAATTGTATTATAGTAGACACTCCACAAAAAAATAGATCAAGAGCTAATATGTAAAGGTATAAAAATAACGTAGGAAGACTCCCGCAGATAGGCGCGGCGCGACGCCATGATGCGGTTCTGGTAGAACAATTTCCATGACGGTTTGATAGAAATAGTTCTACTAGACTCGCGTCACGCCAGTCTGCGGAAGCATGAGACTGAAGATATCAGCTACAAGCTATGAAATATTGAAGTGTAAGGGTCTAATAAAAAATCTCATATTTTATGAAACCTTAAAATTTTACAACTGGAGTGAAATATCAGATGGTGCTTGCTTTTAATAGATTTCGTTTATAAAATAAATATCAAGTAAAGAAGACACTAGCGAAGATTCTTTTAATCTATGCTTTTATTAAACCGCTTGAAGATTTGTTCTTATCAGGGAATATCATTAAGGGCTGTTTTTTTAATCGTCAGATAAGTTTTATCGGAGGCTATTAGCTGTCAAATTGTTATATTTATTATATAACAATTTGACAGCTGTTGCATAGAAAATATGTTAAACCGCCATTTTTCTTCTTCAGACAAAAGTAATCCGGTGGTTGAAAAATCGGCCCTAAAACCAACAACACTAAAACGAAATATTTAGTTGGTCTCTAAGCAGAAGTATTTCATTTCAAAATAGTTTTAAAAGGAAGTAATCCAAGATTGTCTGGAAAAGATAGCGGAAACCGATAAGACTGCCAATGTATTTATAGTATTTGTTTTTTTATTGTATTTTCTGGTGTACATTAAAATATATTTAACTTAACATAACAATTATTCAAGTAGAATTTTGCGTTTGAGGTGAATGTTTCGAATATTCACGTGTTTTTTCTTTATAACTATTAAAATAGGCTGAGAAAATTAACTTTCTTTATTAGAGACCTAAACTAATTACTCAAACAATATTTTGCGATGTTAGATGAACATTTTGAATACTTGACGTATTTTTTCTTTGTAACAATTAATAGAGGCGGAGAATGAACCTTCTTTTTTAATGGCGACCTTATTTACCTATTTACTCCCTAGCCCGTTACTCAGAGTAATTGGTTGTCCGTTCATCAGCAATCCCTTAGGGAAACTAGGTTATTGCAGAGTAATGGAATATCTGGATCAACTGCCAGTGCCTGTAGTGACCACAGCTTATAGTGCTAGACTTAAAAATAATACGCAAAAAAAATCCCATTCAAATAACAATATTATATTTTTTGCGTTGATTTAGATTGAGTGAAAGTGACAGGTAGATAAATTTCCGTGCGTAGCGTTACGTCATTAAAACGCTCTCATTTTGATAATCCTACAATATAGGCACAAATCGTGATGGAATATAAAATTGTCGAGTGGACGACATGAAGCATTGGATTTTGTCGTATTAGCAAAATGAAAGTGAACGCGAATAGAAATATGTTACGCAATAAGTATGATGGTTAACTGTGATTCAAGCTGGAGCTGTTGTGTAGACTTTTTTTACATGAAGATTAGCCTGTATCTTATACTTTATTGGACATAAATATATTTACTGATAACCTCAACATTTTCTACTATTTCTAAGTCTCTGTTTTATTATTCGGGAATAAGGATGAAAGTCGCAAAAATAAAATATCTACGGTGAAACAAAAGGTTCGCCGCAAAACACTTTGTTCTGAGATTTTCAATTACTTTTCTCTTCGACTGTCACTGCAGTGAACGGACTATCACGCTCACACGGTGCACTTTTATTTTCTGCAGAAAAAGCAGCCAAATGGTACCGGCACATCGCATGTATGTACCACTCTAATGAATCAAAGTGAATGAGACGAATTTGTACCGTAAAGCACACTAGAGGGACACTATTCAAATTCACTAGACGAGTGCGAATGCGAATAATGTTTTATGCGAAAATGCGAAAAAAGATTCCGTCCGTTGTCACGTTTCTATAGTTCGTTAACGTTTGATTCAATCGGTTGGTGCTGAATCGAGTGTTTGGTAAAAAGGTAGAGTCAATGACTAACGCCTGACGCGTTTCGTGCTCGACTTCTTTTTTTTCACGTTCGAATTTCGAATCATAACTTTTTTTTGTGTAATAGGCAGTTTAGGGTGGAGATTTTTTGTTTCGATATTTTTGTAATAGGCACATTTTATTAGTTTGTATTTGGAAATCCGGTTTCTATTAGTGTTAGCATTTGTTTAATATATCTGCTAGTTGTCATTTTTTATGAAAGTTTTGTGACGTCATTTGTTTCAAATGTACCAGCTATTAAGTTTTAGTCTGAATTAGAATAATGTAAGATAAGAAAAATTATGTAAGTACCTACTACATTGGCACTATTGTTTGGAATAGTATTGTGTTACTCAAAAATACAAAAAAATTATACGCTGTAGTGAATCATGCAATACACATTGACCAATTGGTATTTTTCACGACAAAAAATGCCAAGAAAGAAAAGAAAGAATGAAAAAGACACGTACAGGAAATATAACAGAAAATCAAAACAAAATATTTTAAAAAAGACCGAATCTCGTATCTCAGCATAATACTGCGATATTTCAAAATTAATTACAAATACCGATAGAGCGAAAAGCTGGTATTGTGATAGGGCCAAGGAAGAAAACTATTTGTTTCAAAGTAATTAACTGCAGGATCGCAGAAAATTTATCGTCTAATTATTAAAGAGCTCCAGTGATACCTTTCATAAAGCAAAATTCCAACTAAGATAATATCTACTTTTCTCATCAGCGTAGCGAACAACTCCAACAACCTTCCTCTATAGACTTATTCATTTATTTAAGTTGAAAAAATGTCGGTGTCTCGATCACAAGGATTCATGTTAAGGCGAACTTTATCAGTTTTCTCGAACGAGGTGTTAGATTCCAGTTTTATAAGCTTCTACTTCGCTTAGCTCTTAAGCGTTAGAGTGATTCTTTATGTTGTTTGATAGTTGGGTAAATGGATCGAGATGATATCTAGGTTTATAGATATTGAAGTTACGTGTACTGTGTGACTTATGGTAGCAATTTGACTTAGGATCTATGACCGAATGAACTTTTAAAAATCCGTTTTAACGGATGTCTACTACACGTAATAATAACTATCTTTGTGTCAAAAGCTGTATTGATAGAGCTGACAGTCAGTCAATCGCAGTTTCTTTTTATACACACACATACACTCTCAAAACAGATAACAAAAGATATACTCTTTAGGCAATATTGCTTTCATCGGAGATTCGTGCGCAATTATAGTAAGTACGTAAATCAATTTGTTTTTTTTTTCTAGTCAAAACACGCATATTCCTAGTAAGCAAACAAGTCCGTACATAATAAAGGCAGAAGAATTGAAGAAAGTAAAAATATATTCTCAATTCCGTAGTCGATATAGCTAGTGTCAATTTTCTTACATCCCAACTCCAATAAATTTTTTCCGAACACAATTTGAAATAAATCGGAGCGAGTCTTCGGTGTGAACGTTTTCATTGTTTTTTTGTCTAGGAAAATATTACTTGGAAACGAGAACCTAGAATTACGGGCGATCCTTGTATGGATGTGGCCTTAATACATAACCGATAAGCGTCCGGTCATCATAATCCATCTTATTATATTCCAAGCATCAAGAAAATTAACCTTCAATTTTGTTTTTGTGAAATACTAGTTTCTGCCAGCGGCTTCGCCCGCGTTCATATTATAAAGGACCCTACGGAAACGTACTACCGGGATAAAAGTATTCTTTGTGTAATCCAGGTTATAATTATAAACTAGGTATCTGTGTGCCAAATTTCATCAGGATCCGTTCAGCCTTTCTGGCGTGATTGAGTACCAAACATCCAAACATCTCCACAATGGTAAATCAACTTAATATTCATTCGGTTTCGGTTCATTTATAATATTAGTAGGATTTATCATAAACTTAACATAATAATCTAGGTACATAAGCGACCCAAACACATAATCCAATATCTTTGTTTCCATATTCTAAATTATAGTCCTACGCCAACCAGGGGTTGTTCTTGGGTGCACTTGCATAACGAAACACAGGGATAATCGTCTGTTAGAGGTTTATTTTATTTAAAATGGCTAACGGTTCTTTGAAAGTTGGCTTCGGCCCCTCGTACGCCTTCCAAAGGTCCGGGGCCCCAGGGACCCGAGATGTGACAAAGATATTACGTACTCACTAAATGTTTTCCTGCTTCTGTCTCGAATGAATTATTTATGTAGCCAATCAATAATAAGACTTTCATTTGTTTTTTGTATGTTGTTCCTTTTACGAAACAATCAAGTTTAATATTCTCTTTTATTATCTGAGTTCGTGGCTAAGTAATAACAGCCACATGGATTGATCAATCGGGTTAAGCTACGCTTGCCGAGGTTGGTCCGTGAGTCTCCTCCGTGCCTCGTAAAGCACGTTAAACCTTTGTCCCGGCTATCATTCGCGGATCTTTGACAGTCGATACGTCCTTACCAAGTGATTGTCGGTCGGATAGACAGTCACTCCACGTAAAATACTGGTATTCAGCTGCATCCGGTTAGATTGGAAGCCGACACCAACATCGTTGGGAAAAGGCTAGGTAGATTGATTTTTTAGCCTTTTCTCTACTACGTTGAGGTTGGCTTTCGGACTAACTGGATGTAGCTGAACTTCAGTTATTAACATGGAGCGACTGCTTATCTGATCTGGAACTCTGATAGGCAGACGCTCAATGTTACCCAGTTACCGGGTAATATGTCACCACCAATGTAATAGTAGGTTAGTTGTCAGACTTTCCGGCTTCTGAAGACCCGTAACCTCTGTCAAAGATTAACAAAAGGCAGCCAGCACCAACGGCTTTACGGTGCTTTGTCTTAGTATGTAAAGATTGTCGCCCATGTACGGTTGTAATCGCGGTAAGCGAAGCTTAACCTGATCGATCGACCCCTGCGGCTGTTATTACTTAGCCACATGAACCTCTACGTAAGTCAATTAATATTCTTATTGAGGGCCATTATTACAGGTCGTAATAAATAGATCACATTAATAAATCATACATTAGGTTTTCTTAATAACCACACTGGCCCACATTGGTCTCACGATTGTCTATCTCTGTCTTTACTTCTTACATGTTTAAAAGCAAGACAGACAGCAATATGTCCACGTCTCGATACATCATTCGACGGTGTTATCTCAGCGACACGTTCCCGTCCCGTCAACGTGTCGATGTCGGGTCACAGTTACACGGCTTAGCTTTGCTGTGGGACAAATGTGTAGGTCGTCAGGGGACGGTCAGTTTGGGAAGCTCGTTAATAGGGTGATGGTATAAAGTTGTATGGCGAATTGTTTAAAAATGTTGGTGTTGGTAAAATTTCATGATATCTTGATCACTGGGGTTGTATGCTGCGTACTGGTTGACTAGAAGCCGGTTTCAATATACTTGGTAAAAGCTGGACAGACGACGTCAATATTGATTTCATTGGCTACTTAAGTAAATTGGTAATCTGTCATATTTGTAAAGGGCCTCTTTACAAATTGACCATAGCTTCAACTTAATAAGGATTATTATCAACTAACTTATATAGAGTGCTCCAAAGATCATTTTATCAGTCTAACATCAAACATGTTCTATTTTTTTGCGTCTCTTAGTATCCAACTACTTGAAGGAAGTGGTCTTTAAATACCTGTCGAATTCAATAAAAAACATCGTTTGATTTGAATCAATCTGCTAATAGGAAAGAGCTAAAACCGTAACCAAATATGACCCAAAAAACAAACAAACAAAACAAAATAAAACCGTTTAAAAATAAAAAGTAGGGTAACAATCTAATAATAGTAGTATTCATAAGGTGTCAAGTAATTCATTTAATTTTCTGAGTGGATTTTGAGTGTTGTGCGTAATTTTTTCCGCCACCACATCCATTAGGATATTGAGGTGAAAGTTATGTAACGTTTAAGTAATCACTTACGTGGTTACCGTATGAGGTAGGTGTTTTGTTGGCGAACTTTGAATAAGTAGGGCTACAGAAAAAAAACGGCGACCAATCAGAAGAGCTGGCTATTAATGGATTGATCTACTTCTTCACAAAGGTGTTAATGGCCCAAAACTTTACTACTCAAACTCAAAGCATTTATTTTAAATAAACCAATTACAGGTACTTTTGTCAAAAGGTCGGTCAGTCAGAAAACTGAAGCTAGTTGCCCATTCCAAAGCAGTAGGTATGGAGAAGAACTGGCGAGAAACTCCACGGACACTCTTTTAAACAAAACATGGTTACAAAATATTGGTTACATCATTCATTCATATTATTACTATACATGTGAGAACGTTGCCGAACGTTAAAAGCATCCGTTATAAATGTATAAAAACAATTACAAAATTAAATTAAAACAAGCCATAGCCGCTAAGAGATGACCAGTCCATACTGACAGCGCCCGTTCATGAACACGAAATACTTCCACGACACCGTCAGTGGCAGCGCAGAGATCACTTTGGCTGTATGTTTTGGAGAGGGTGGAGCATAGCTTGCAACATAGTTCCACATCCTACTGCCGTTCCGTTCTATTGTTATAACTGTTTTCATTGTTGGCAGTTCGTTTAATGTTGAATGAACTGACTTGTGTCAAATTGAAAACAAAGCACGTATTTATTAGTTGACTACACCAAAAAGATAAAAAAAGTTAAAGAAGGTTTTAGTTTTGGATTTTGGTGTTCCGAATGGTCGATTCTTAAACACAAAGAATTTATTTCAAAACTATAAACCAATAGCAGTTTTGAATTGTCAAGTGGTCGGTCAGTCAGAAGATGGAGCTAGTTGCCCAATAAAGATACTCATAGATACAACATAAACATCTTTTAAAACTCTGAGTAAAGAAATTTTCGTTCTTCTTAATTAAAATTCACTTAGAGAAATCTATTATCTGTACCTAAAGGCTATTTTGTATTTAATTCTGTCAAGACCAAAATGGTTAACGCCAGCCAGTCTCAAAAATCCAATTACGTCTACAAAAGATTTAAGTCTGCAAAAAAAGTTTCAACAACAGCCGTTATTTATACAAAAATCCAGTTTACTTACATTCTTCTTGTTGTTATTTCTGAACTGAAAAGCTAGGTTGAAATCGAGGTAAAAATTCCACCAAATTTTTGTATGGCTAATCCTCCACATATTTTACCGTACGGGGTAATAAATTTCCAAAGCGCTGTCTACAAGTATGGCGGGTATATTTATAGTTCAAAACTTGCTTAAACTAGACTAGATGTATAAATCAAAAACTATTTACCTTCACGACGGGTGCAATTCTAACATTTACGTCGAGGTTCCATTCAAAAAAAAATTAAGTAACTCTACTGTTTATGAGGTTCTAAGTTTGTAGTAATGGGTTTTCACGTGAATAGACAATGTTATAATACTTCTATGATGCTTAGTATGTTAGACGACTTTTGGGTTATTTTCGGGACGGGTATAACGTGTGAATTCGTAAACGAGCATTATTTGACGGCGTGTATTAACAACTTCTAATAATTCCAATTTTTCGTAAAATATTATTCAACACATTTGTTTTTGTTCACCAAATATTATAAGTTGGAAAATGGTATCCAAAAAAATATTCCTGGTCATAAAATAATATCAGCAAAAATTTTCAAAATATACGTATTAATTTTAAATTAATAGATAATATTGAAACTATTACACTAGGTACTAAATTAATAGACTATCTAACTAAATATACAAATAAATACAAAAACAAAAGAACACTTAGGCGTCGAACTTTCGAAGTACTCGTTCGCATCGCTGTCATCCGGAAACGTGAAAAATAATTGATAAGAGCGAACTCTATTGAGGCTTTCTCCATACAAACGCATTCCGCTGTTTTCTTCGAGGATAATACCTCTAGAGCAATGATTTTTTTCCAAAACATTGAGGTGTAATTAGTACGTGCCCTTATCATTTCCTTTTTTCCAAAACATAATCACTAAAAGAATTATGACACTCCAACAGAATTTTTAGCACCATATTTAGACGACTGTCAAACAAATTTGATAAAACAATAATTTTTTAGATCAGTATACTTTTGAAGTAAAAAACAGCGGAATAATTGGTCAAGGCTTTTGTAGGTAAAAACTGCCTTAGCTGCAGTTGTCCCTTTCGCACTTTACGGGAGGAGGTGCGTCACAGAGCGACGGCAACAGTTTCTTCAAATACCTATTTTTCAAATTCCTTGAGGCTTGAGTTACTCTTAATATGTATATTGTTGCTAACATCATCACTCAATTCTAGCAAAGAAAGTTGGTGAACACATACTCGTACCACTATTAATCTCTGTTAATGACACATACGGGCACATTTCAATCAGGTACCTTCACATTGATGTATAGGTTGAATATACAGCACTTATTTCAGTAATTCACTTACGTACGAAGCAAAGTAATCCCACCAATATTCATTCTAGGTTGTTCTTTGAACTGGCAAGTTTTGTTATGATTCTGTTCTATCTAAGCTTGTATGTTGCCAGGGTCGGAATACAATGTTCTAGCTTATGGATATTCAGCGTTCTAAAGCAAACAAACTGGTTTTTGGATTAAAAGTAAACATCGTGTTGAATACAAGTCTTGCGTATATTCAAATACATGTAAAATGAACCTAATATACTAGTAGAGGAAATTCAAACAGAGTTTCCTCTTTCATTTTACAATTTATTTGCAAATCTGTAATTAATTTGCTACTATTATTGAACTCTTGAATGAGTATTAAATTCAGAGGGTACGAAATGTTTATTTCACCAATCTGTTCGCCAAACGTAGCGATTAGTATTAACAATTCTAAGTGTATAAAAAAGCAGTATTGTCCATTAGAATTCATGACACGAGAATTCTCGAGGGAAACTCTTTATTTCGATGACAATATTTCAACAAGAACACGAATATTCTGATACGGACTATAGGATCGACGACTTTTACCTTGAAAAAAATATTTACCTTCTAATTTGGATCATGAAACTGAAAACGCTAACATGGATTCAATGAAATACGTATTTCAAACAAATCTTTCGCTACTCAAACCTTATACAAAATGTAAACTTACATAGTTAAGAAACGGCTAGGCAGATGGATTTTTATTTTTCTTTTAATTCTTATTCCAATAGCATTCGTATGGCACAACGGTATGCAAGCTGTACTTGCATAGTTTTATGTAAGTCACTGGCATAACATGATTTTACAGTGTGTTTGGTTAAACGAGGGACATACCTTCAGGGGTACTATACTCATGAAAACTAATAACTTTGACTATGGAACTATACCTGAAATCATGAAAAGAAATCAGCTGTTCAGTACATTAATGTTCGCATAATTCGTTAAAATCTATTATGGAACAGCTGTTTTTTTTTTCATAATACAGAGTTGGTCCTATGGACAAAGTTGTTGATTTCCATGAGTACTATACAACCTGAAAGTAAGTCCCTCTTTTAACCTAACACACAATATATTCCCGGTTTAACATTCTTGCTTCCGTGTTCTAATAATAGAAAAGAATAGAATGTCTGGCAGGTACTTGTTTATAGGGCACGCCACGATAGTGGCGGTAAGGCCCCTCTTTGAGGAGTGGCTAGCGAGGCGTTACGGCGCCCTCACCTACCGCCTGACGCAGGTCCTCACCGGACATGGATGTTTCGGGAGGTTCCTGCACATCATCAGGCGGGAGGAAACGCCCGGGTGTCACCACTGCGAGGATCGCCCAGAGGACACGGTGTGTGAGAGTGTGCTCTACACACTGTGCAAACCTGCCCCGCATGGGCGGAGCACCGCCGTGTTCTCGTAGAGGCGATCGGCGGCGACCTCTCGCGCCCGGCCCTGGTGCAAGCCATGGTCCGGGGCGAGAGGGAGTGGGAGGCAGTCACCTCCTTCTGCGAAAAAGTTATGCTTGCGAAGGTGGTGGCGTGATGGGAGAGAGAAAGGTCCTCCCGTCCCAGCCGCCGCAGGAGACGCCCCGGGCGTCGGGAGCCACGTGACGACTCCCGGCCACCGTAGGCGCGGGCCTGCGGACGGTGAGTAATGGGTGACTCACCGTCCGATCAGCACCAGACCCGTGCCGGACAGCGCGTATATGTTCCACGCGCGCCTCAAAGAGATGTCAGCATACGAAGGGGCCGCTCAGTGCCAAGCCTGCCGGGTAAACGGGATTGTCCGAAAGGGTTACCGCTACCCCGGAACATAAAGGGCTACGGAAGGAACATGGATGGGTTTTAGTCAGTAAGAGTCTGACACTCCCTTCCGCTCCACCCAGAGCGGGATGAGCAGTCATTGGATGATTTCCCAGCCTTAAAAAAAAAAAAGGTACTTGTTTATACAAAGGCTTTACACGTGTCATCCCGAGCTACAGTTTCCCGTTTTTAAACCTAAAAACGAGGAAAATCGTGATAAAAATATCTGTACTGTATTTCTGTCTGCAGGTTACCTACCTTTTATTACCCACTGAATGATAATGTGACAATACGACAAGGAACTTATTTCTTTATAATATTTGTGCACTTACTATGTATAGAAATAATTGTTATATTGGTTATGTATGTAATTGTTTTGTTAGCCTAGCGGTGTTCTTAGCAGTCCGACGGTTAAACCACTGGGAACACGCCTGAAATCGCGAAAAAAAAACATTTTGACGAGTTATTTGAGCATAATGTATGGAACAGCCGATTTTTTTTTCACGATTTCAAATTTGTTCCTGTAGTAAAAGTTGTTCATAATGATGAGTACAATAATCCCTTAAAATATTGCAATTGCATGAATTCAATTTCACCCTGTACCTATAACATTATTCCCACTATCAAGAGATCCCTAGTTAAGTTCCTCGCTCATCACAGCATTGTTCGGATTCCTGGCATCTTTAAATACACCGCTGCCAGCTATTTTGGGAGAAGTTCCAAAACTCTTTAATATGTAATGGTCCTACTTTTATATCAGTGAATTCTTCGGATGGTGTTTGTCAAGATTCTTTCTCGTATTACGTAATTTAATTATATTTCGGGGAACCACACTGGATATCTATACCGTTTTTGTATTCAGAACTTGGATGTTTTTTATTTCAATTTTGTTGATATATTGTATTGTTTTACAACTATGCATAACACAACACAACAAAAACACAACAACATGTAATTCAACATATTAATTATAATTCATTGACTACTAACTACTAAGAGAAATTTGTAATTTCAGGAGTGATAAATAAACTATTATTATTATTATTGCTTACATCCTCACGATGTTTTCATCACCCTTTTTTAAACAAGTGATAATTATGCCACACGCACATGAGTCCGAAACGTCAGAGGTGCGTGCCTTAGGTTCGAACTCGAGACCTATTTTACTACTACTACTCGGCAGTGCGACGGTCACACCACTAGGGTTTAAAGGGTATCTGCATCTGAGAGATATTTCTCAACGGCATGTGAAGCTAAGTCAGTGGCCCATGGGTAACATAAAAACTATGACATCAGGTTAGTCACTAACCACACGAAAAAGAACAGATTGTTTAAAACAAACTCAGTTCTGTGATTAAATGTTGAAATAAGTCGGTGTACATTATTAGTCGCCCATTAAAACAATTTAGTCTTAAATTATGAGTAATTGACAAAGAATTAAATTAAAAACACTTAATGAAACCAAGTTTAAAACAAATCGTCCCAGACAGTCATTAGGGTTTAATTTTTTCTAAACGTAAATAATATAATATGTTGACTTTTGAAAAATCAGTGACTTAATGATTTCATTATGAATTAACTTCTTAAGTCACTTATATTTACTTAGGCAAGTCTATTTTGCAGTGATTGCCAAGGGGTATTAGCCCTAACTTACGTGTTGTAGATCGTGGGCAGGACCCAGGCAGGCCCTCAAATTCTGTAAATAAATACATCACAACTGCACTCAAGACGAACCAAAAACTTCGAAGACTTGTTGCCTTGACTTGTGACATTTATCTATCCGCACTAAGCCCGCGTGGTAGATCAGCCCACTCCCTCTCTAGGAGAGGAGGCAGCAGTGGGAACATTAAAGGCTGTGCTATGCTTATGCTAGACAAGTCTATCGCTAATGGGACACATAATTTAATGCATACTTTTATCAGTAGAAAAATACTACGCAAAGATTAAAAAAGAATCTATTATTCTTTCCATCTGCTAAAGGCATGTACAGACGCCAGCACATCAAGCTATCCCTAACTGTCAAAGTTTCTCAATTAAAAATGAACCTTATGTCTTTGCAATAAAGTTGAAGTACTATCAAAGAAATTTGATAGATTGTGGTAACTTGATGTGCTGGCCTCTGTAATCGTCACAATTGTTCACCAACCGACGCACTCCACCTTCCAGCAGCCTTTTCAAAAGTGCTAACCCAACCCTTAATTCAATTTCCTTATATTATAATCATAAACAGCGTACACTACTTAAGAGTCTAATCCTGTATCCCGCACAATGTGCCACCCTGTCACTTTAGTACCAAGTTGTGATGCGTCATCTGGCAACCCTCCTGCGGTCAGAGGTACAATGGACCCCGGTCTCTGTTAATTTTCTATGACCCATTATTTTCGTTATTTATTATGAGATGATAAACCACTTTTTTGTTGGTGATATTAATTCAGCGCGTGAGAAGTAATTTAGTGGTCACGCGAAAATTTAGTGAGTGATTATTATTATTATGTGTTAGAAATTATTTCGTTATTCATGGGAAATGAATTTGATCATCCTTTAAGTCTGTATTTTTATTCACGCACACTGAATATAGGACGAAGTGCGGAAACCAAGTACTGTAACATAACATAGAAGTCTGATATTATAATTACATTAAATATTTATTATTTACCAATGATGTACCTACAGAGGCCAGCATATCAAGCTACCACCATCTGTCAATTTCTTTAATAGATTTTCAACTTTATTACAAAATAATAAAGTTCATTTTCAATTGGGAAAATTTGACAGCTAGTGGCAACTTGATGTGCTGGCGAGTGCGAGTACTAATTTTAGCCTTATTGCTCTGATCTTAACATTTCGAATTACACTTAACAAATTAGGCTGTAAACAAAAATTATATTCCTATAAACAATAAAATTCTCGGGAAGATCAAACAGAAAAATATGTCTACGAAAATTAATGATGACTTTACAAACCTTCAACGTAGTATAACTTTGTAATTGATTGTAATTAACAACATTATGTCACAACACAGCAGTTTCGTCACGCGTGTATAATATTAATTGCTTAATTAATTACGTTGTTCGTCTTTGAGCCTTCAAAGTATTCGACATCCTTTATTTTGGGCAAAAATTTGAAATAACCTTGACATGGCACTGTTTTTGTGGCTAAAATTATGTTAAAACTTATTTTTGACAAAGAGTATTATTTAAATTTGGAAGTATTTCGGTGAAAAACAGGACCAATAATCTTTCAAAATTGGAAGAAAACACTAACATATTATGTCTTCCAATTTTAAATGACCTAGTGGTTGTTATTTTTTAAAAATAATATTAGGTACCTATTAACGTGGAAACTTTACAAGCTTACTTTGTGTAGGACGGCACGGTTGGCACATTGTTTAAGCGATTGACTACTGCGCTGGGTGTCGTGGGTTCGATTTTCGTATGACACAAATATATTTGTTTGACCTTAAATATTTTTGTTTTTTATGTAGTCGTTCCGGGTCTGGCTGTTTGTATACGTAAGTTTAAATATTTGTGAATATATCCACATTATAGGGGACATTAATTGTAGCGTAGGGTAACGTTTTATTAAAAATAAAATAAAGTTAAGAACACACTTGTTTGTTTGAATATAGTCTTTCCTTGGAAGTCTTTGTCGTACTTAGCTGATTTTAGTATACCAAGTGACAACTATGTACATAATATTCACATCATAAAAACTTTACAAAGGAAACTGAATAAAACATATTTTCAAGTTTCATAGTGAATTGATCATGAGTTTAGGATCCCAACAAACTAAAGAACAACTAAGAAGTGAAATAGAAAACTTTTTCACAACTCATGAAAAACATTTTTCGAATCAAACCTTACAAGGTGAAAATTCAAAGTTCAAGAACACGATACATACGCAGCTGTTTCACAAAGTTGAGAACTGTGATCAGCATAACAAACGAATAAGCTAATTTAAATTAAGAAATTAATTCTAAGAAAAATAATTCCTTTGATTTATTCTTGGTACAATTTACCTTTGACTCGCGGCGGAGGTCTAACACAATTACAAATCACTGGCCATAATATTTCAAAGACATAAAACGAGTTCGTATACCCACGAATGCGCGTTCTGATTTCAAACAATAAAATCAAAAGCTAACAATTGGTTTAAAATCGTACATATTGCTTTCCCTTCGTATTTGTATTTTGAAAAAGGGCAAATCCCCGTAACATGTTCCAGTAATTGGCTCATAAAAGGGTTTATTTAAATATAAGGTCCAAGCTTGAATGGCGACGAACATGAATAGTATATTTGGGTACATTAACGAAATGAAAGAACGAATTGCCGACCACTAAATGAGACAGTAACGCTGAATTATGAGGAAGCGGTGTACCTTTTGTGTTTTTATTGGTAGCTTTTGCTCTTGCGTGTTGGAGTAAAGTGTCCCTGTACCATGTTACAGATAAGAATTTGATATAGGATTTATACGACCTCTTGAAAATTAAAAGATGGGTTTTAATGAGTATGAGGTCCTGGGTAAAATGTTATTGGGTTTAGCCGCGATTTCTCAGTAGCATACCGGTGCCTGGATTTGTTGCCCGGTTATTGGCCAACAGACTCGCAACCGAAATGTGGGTGCACTATGGATACATAAGCAGCCTATAATGTTTACTGCTGGGACGCAAGCCCCCTCTCTAAGAGTGTGTGAGTGGGCCATAAACCGCCACGCGGTCCCAGTGCGGGTTGGCAGTGACACACTCTGCCAACCCGCACTGGTACCGCAGTGGTTTCACTCTCTCTTTACACTCTCTCTCTTCTCACTCCTCTTAGAAAGGAGGCCTGTGTTTTCTGGTTCTAGGACATGCCGGTTTTCATACGATGTTCCTTGTTTTTGAAGAGCAGTGGTGATGAAATTAAATACACAAAATAAAGCGTCTGCTTGGGTTAAAACTCACGACCTACAAATTCATAAGTCGAGGCTGACAGGCACTATGGATACACTCAGCTGAACCGTTCGGTGTATACTGACGTAATAATGTTATGTTAGAAAAAAAAAATCTAAATTATAGTAATGATTGAAGATGGTTAAGTTTTCATTGTACATTTTAATGTTAGAATAAATTCTACTTCAAGCGTAATAGATATCTCACTGTCTTTGCGTATTCATTCGATGTTGCGGTTACTCGGAAAAAGAGCTCCGACCTCATTTGAGACTTACTATAAATTTCTTGGTGGCTGTCCTGATCGATGCGAAGGAGCTTCGGGAATTCGTATGGATTGCACTAGAGCTCTGGTAAGTCGCCTGTAGTATCTGACAATTTACTAGAAACCTCATTTTTTTATTGCATTTTTTTTTGCTGAGCAGTGGGACAGTGTAGGCTAAATAAAAAAATCGTTATTATTATAACTCACGTAATTGTATTTTTTTTCAGTTCTTTTTATATAGTTGGTCATAATATTTATGTGGATTCGAAAGTTAAAGAAGTTGCAATGGTTGAAAATAGTTTGGTAGACATGTCTATTATAAAATGTGGTACCTATGCAACACTTACAGAATAAGAGACCGCGCCGATCAGACCTTCGCTGTTTTATAAATTTTTAAAGTTTCTCTATGTATGTGTATCCCTAATAGAGGTAAGAACGATCCTCGACCATGAAGTTGCTTTGAAAGGTGTATAAAATTGTACCTCAAATTCGTTAAAAGCTCAGTTTTTATGTGTTTAATTTGGAATAATATTATTCGAAATCATGTCGTCCATTGTCAGACGCTTTGTATATTTGCACCCCCCTGACACCCTTAAATAATAATGAATTATAATTTTACTTACTACGAAACAAAAACAGCATTCAAAAATTTGCGAAAATTTGCTTGTCAGACTCGGGAAACGAACCGACAAATTAAAAAAAAACCTTCCAAAGTCACGCGGAACGTTCTTACCTGAAATAGAAATACATAGAAAAACATTCAGGGTTTATAAAACAGCGAAGGTCTTACAGTCACAGGTACTTGGTTCATTAGTAATTTATGCAACTCCTTGTCAAAAGCCATCCATTCTAAGCCTAAGTCCCAAATGGTTAGTAAACGATTCAATTACCCATGTTCAAGTCACACTTTAAACATTATAATAGTAAACGATTTGTCGCTATTTGAACATTAATATTACCCTTACCGCTTTCTGCGACTTGTATGGCAAGTAAAGCGCACAATTTATTACCGTATTTGTGTGTACTAGGAACACGCCCCGGCGTCGCTTAGCTGACGGAAATATTGCCTTTCAAACCACAAGGTACGGAACGTAAACAGAATGCCATGAGGAAAGCGTTGTGTGCACTCTGCTTTAAACTTGCAAAGTTTTGTGAGTTTTCAAACAAAATTCTATGTACTCTTTCGATTTAAGTTTTTCTATAAATTGAATGGTACCTGTTTTTCTTACAAATAATAGACTTTCATCTACGACGTTTTGTAAAGGCCAACAAAATACGGTGAAGATGAGTTTTGGCTTTCTTTTGTTTGCTGAAATCCAAATATCCCAATCACCAATCTTTGTACTAACATTGGTGATTATAACCTGTGATTTTTCGTAGACAGAATTTCTCAGTCAGTTTTCACTAAAACTGGGAAACCTAATTGAATGCCTAAATAAAAATAAGCGACTTCCAAAAAACACTACAAAGTGAAAAATAACTTTAATTTCGGCAGTCGGTGTCTTTAGTTTAGTATTTTCGTTTTTTGGCAACGACTTCCGAACTTAAAGTTATTTTTCACTTCTTAGTTTTTTTTTCGAAATCGATAGTCTTATTTTTGTAAAAAAGATTTTCATTCTTCACTTTGTAGTTTATATTACCTACCTACCCCACCACCTTTCCCAACCACCTATCTCCTTTTTGGAAATCCGGTAAAAATTTTAAACCGGCTAAGATTTTTATTCTGTTTCAAATATAAACCGCAATTATCCAGATAGTTGGGTAGAATAATTGAAAAGTTAAAGTATTTGTGCCTCCATTTCAGTAGATTGCCCTTCAGTGGTTTTAAAAGCTATTTTTATTCGCGTTTTCAAGATTAGCTGAGTTTTATGTTGAAGGTTGAACTTTCTATTAAGTCCTGAACTTTATTGGACTATTATTTTAACGTTTATTGTGGTTATTTTAATGCTCTAGATAAATTCACATTTATGAATTTTCCTTAATCATCATCCTCTGATTTATTTACGAGTATTACTAAGTATATGTCACATAAATGGCCGTATTTTTTATTGCATTGACTTAGAAGCTTAAACGTATTTAATATTATTTACAACTTTATTTTACTTCGTTCTTGATACCGTTTTTGTCTTGAGAGACAAACGGATGGCGTTGTCAGTCCATTTGTCTTTCAAGACAAAAATGTAGTGATTTTCTAAGGGTTCTTTTCGTTCATTTTGAGGTACGGAGCCCTTTTTTTTTTTTAAGGCTGGGAAATCATCCAATGACTGCTCCCGCTCTGGGTGGAGCGGAAGGGAGTGTCAGACTCTTACTGACTAAAACCCATCCATGTTCCTTCCGTAGCCCTTTATGTTCCGGGGTAGCGGTAACCCTTTCGGACAATCCCGCTTACCCGACAGGCTTGGCCCTGAGGGGCCCCTTCGTATGCTGACATCTCTTTGAGGCGCGCGTGGAACATATACGCGCCGTACGGCACGGGTCTGGTGCTGATCGGACGGTGAGTCACCCATTACTCACCGTCCGCAGGCCCGCGCCTACGGTGGCCGGGAGTCGTCACGTGGCTCCCGACGCCCGGGGCGTCTCCTGCGGCGGCTGGGACGGGAGGACCTTTCTCTCTCCCATCCCGCCACCTCCTTCGCGAGCATGACTTTTTCGCAGAAGGAGGTGACTGCCTCCCACTCCCTCTGGCCCCGGACCATGGCTTGCACCAGGGCCGGGCGCGAGAGGTCGCCGCCGCCGATCGCCTCTACGAGGACACGGCGGTGCTCCGCCCAAGCGGGGCAGGTTTGCACCGTGTGCTCTACCGTGTCCTCTGGGCGATCCTCGCAGTGGTGACACCCGGGCGTTTCCTCCCGCCTGATGATGTGCAGGAACCTCCCGAAACATCCATGTCCGGTGAGGACCTGCGTCAGGCGGTAGGTGAGGGCGCCGTGACGCCTCTCTAGCCACTCCTCAAAGAGGGGCCTTACCGCCACTATCGTGGCGTGCCCTGCGCTGGGTTGCGACAGTCGCTGATTCCAGGCCGCCATGAGATCGCGCCGGAGGTCCGTCCGCTCCGCCGCAATTTGCTGCGGAAACGGAGTTTCCCCCCGGCTTAGTACCTCCGCGCGCCACTCGAACAGGCGCGCGAGGACTATCGCCTCCAGATCCCACGGCGGCAGTCTGGCAAGGAGGCTTGCCGCCTCGCCCGAGATCGTGCGGTACCCCCGAATAAGCCGTATGGCTACCACCTTTTGGGGCGCGTTCAGATAGTAGGCGGCTCGCCGCCGCAGTGTACGCGCCCACACCGGGGCCCCGTAAAGGGCCATGGACCGCACGACTCCCGCATAAAGCCTCCGGCAGGAGGCGTTTGGCCCCCTCAAATTGGGCAAGAGCCGCTTGAGGGCGGCCCCAGTCCGTTCCAGCTTGGGGGCCAAACGTCGGAAATGCTCCACGAAATTCCATCGGCTGTCGAGGACCAGACCCAGGTATTTCATCGTGGTCTCGACGCCGATGTGAACCCCTCCTACCGCAAGTTGGGATCCCGATGGTGGCCTATTCCGAGGCCCATGAAAGGACATGGCCTCGGATTTGTGCAAAGCCACCTCGAGATCCAACTGCCGGATCCTCTCAACGACTGTCGCAACCCCGCGTGTCATCGCGTCGGCCGCCGCCTGATGCGACCTCCCCTGCGCCAGGACCAGCGTGTCGTCAGCGTAGCAAATTACGCTGACGCCATCAGGGAGGTCGGCCCGCAGCACCCAGTCGTAACCGATGTCCCACAGGAACGGCCCCAGAACCGATCCCTGCGGGACACCGCACGACATCTCTCGCCGGTTCCATTCCCCATCGCGACCGGGGTAGATGACGGCTCTGTCCGTCAAGTACGCCCCGACTATTCGACGGAGGTAGGTCGGCACCCGGTGATACCGGAGTGCTTCCCCAATGCAACTCCAGGGCAGGGTGTTGAAAGCGTTGGCGATGTCGAGTGACACCGCCACGACGACCCTACCCTGGGACACCGCGTCCCCCGTCGTGAGAGCTCTAACGCGCATGATGGCGTCCACCGTCGAGCGCCCCTTGCGGAAGCCAAATTGGCAGTACGCAAGGTCCGGCCCCGTCCTTCCAAGGTGCCCGACGAGGCGGCCCGCAATAATTCTCTCGAAGAGTTTGCCGACCTCGTCGAGCAGCACTATGGGCCGGAGGTACGTGGCCCTAAAAAGTAGTTATTGCGTTTCCAAGTCAATCAATCTGGTAAGCGGGACTGTCTGAAAGGGTTACCGCTACCCCGGAACATAAAGGGCTAGGGAACATGGATGGGCTTAAGTCAGTAAGAGTCTGACACTCCCTGCCGCTCCACCCAGAGCGGGAGCAGTCATTGGATGATTTCCCAGGATTAAAAAAAAAAAAGTCAATCAATCTGCCTAGCCTTTTCCCAACTATATTGAGGTCGGCTTCCAGTCTAACCGGGTGCAGCTGAATACCAGTCTTATCTTGTCAATGACTTAAAAAAATCTTTCATTGAGTACATCTTGTAACACAAGGATAAATAGACACAGTGCATCAGAAGTGCACTGATACCCTAAAATGGTGACTGGTAGAATTTAATAGAAGAAAAATAGGTACCTACCTACAGTAATAATTACAAATAAATTGTGATAAGGGCAAGAGTACAATGACGATGTGAAAAGAAAATAGGAAGGAATCTGAGAAAGAGGAAAACTAACCAATTAACTTCAACCAACATAATAATTCCCTTTACGTCCAATTTAGCAAAAATATACCCATATAATTGATAATAATAGTTAAGCTTCTCGAAGGGGGAGAGCGGGCAAAACGGACCACAAGTATGATGTATTAGTTAAGGCGCCATCGCTCTTGTTTACACAAGTAGTGCTGGGGTGAACAAATTGTTTCATTTTCCTTTTTCCACAATTTTATTAGCTTGGTCAATATGGTTCCAGAAGAATACAATTAAAAATCAATGATTTTGGCTTTTATCCTATGTGTTTTTTTTTAGATTTTAAAGTAAAGTTAATTCAAACCTTTTAATCAATAATTAAGAACCATAGTGACTTTTTTATTCATTCGTATGAGATTCGTGGAAAAATGTCAATCTGCCTAGCCTTTTCCCAACTATGTTGGGGTCGGCTTCCTGCCTAACCAGATGCAGCTGAATACCAGTATTTTACATGGAGCGATTACCTATCTGATCTCCACAACCCAGTAACTGGGTAATACTATACCCCTTCAAGACGAAATGTCAGACTTTCGGGTCAAAGATCCACAAATGACAGCCAGGATCAACGGCTTAATGTGCTTTCCGAGGCACGGAGGAGTCTCGTTATGTAAAGATTGTCACTCATACACGGACAATCCTCGGCAAGCGAAGCTTAGCCAGATGGATAACTGGACTAGACCAGTCTATGGCTAGACTTCAACAGTATACCCTACAATATACTGATGTGCGGTCTACGGTGGACGATACTTTGATTTGTAGTGACCTACCTAGTCTAGTTTAGTGAACAAGTTAATAAGTAAATTAAATACAAATTATATATTTCTAAATTATTATTCGATGCAATTTATATACACGTATTTACAATAGAAATTAAAACTAGACTAACATTTAAAATAAAACTATGTACAATAATATTCAACGAACAAACAGACAATTACAAACATTGTACTAATAGCTAATTGCTTATCAGCTGGCCGGCGCAGCTATGACGCGCCTTTTGTTCGAACGACACCGGTCGCTCGCGCTGCGTGTGTATGAGCGAGACGGCACCATCAGGTGTTGCCTTCTCATGCGCTACGTCACACGGACGATCGCGAGCGCACTCCATGACTTGCGAGTTTGAGTCGACTCACTGCGCGCGAAGCTTTATGATCTAGCTTAGAATATCGGTCGTCGTAATACTAAGACTAATTCGCTTACGCCTATCTATTTAACTGTGCTGTTCTCCGCTATCTATATTTCTACCACTCCTTCTTATCTAAGTGGAACTTTTGTGTGTGTGAACTGAAACCTGTGTCTGTGCACCTAATAAACTTTCATTCTTCTTCTTGTGTACTTGGGACTTATTTCTTCACTTCCTATTTCTACTTCTACACCACACACCTACCAACCTACATTGGTGACCCCGCTCAAGAGCACGAGGATGGCTGAGGACAGAGCGCACACGGATCAAGATGTGGCAGCGGAAACTTTTCGCGTTGGCGTGCGCGTACCGCCATTCTATCCAGAAAAGCCAAGTCTCTGGTTTAACCAACTGGAGGCGCAGTTTAAGTTGGCGAACATCAAGTCAGACGACACAAAATTTTATTACGTAACGGGCAACCTGGATCCTCAGTACGCTTCTGAAGTCGAAGATGTCATCGACAACCCTCCACCCTCGGGAAAATACGAGAAGCTTAAAGGTGAGCTGATAAAACGGCTTTCGGCATCGCGGGAGAAGAAGGTGAAGCAACTTCTCATGCAAGAGGAACTCGGTGACCGGAAGCCGTCACAATTTCATCGCCACCTGCTCAACCTCGCTGGCCCCGGCGTACCGGAGGAGTTTCTGCGCACTATCTGGTCGAGCCGCCTACCCGCAAACACACAAGCCATCGTAGCGTCGCAGTCAAGGATGGACCTGGCTGAACTAGCAGACCTGGCGGACCGGATCCATGACGTCGTCGGTTCCCAAATAGCATCAACATCTGCCATATCAACAGCAGCGTCGCCGAGTACAGCAGGTAACAGCGTGCACTCCGAAGTCGCCGCTTTGAGCAGGAAGTTCGACAAGCTGTTGAACAAAGTGGAGCGAATGTCTCGTCCCCGCGGACGATCCCGTAGTCGCACACGTTGTCGGTCAGGCTCATCCCGGTCGGAGTCCAGCTACAGGAAGTTCCCGCAGTGCTGGTACCACCAGAAATTTGGAGATCGGGCGAAAAAGTGTCAGAAACCATGCGACTACCCGAAATCGGGAAATGTGCGGGGCAATCAATAATGGCGACCACTGATTGTCCGAGTGCGGGTCGCTTATTCGTCACCGATCAAAGGTCGAAGACGCAATTTTTAGTTGACACCGGCAGCGATCTCAGCGTCTACCCCCGATCAGCATTATCAAATCGTCGAGAGAAGACCAACTACCAATTGTGTGCGGCCAACGGAACACCGATAAATACATACGGGTTCATAAACATCACTTTGAACCTACGATTGCGCCGCGACTTCACCTGGCGATTTATCGTTGCTGATGTAACAAAGGCGATAATAGGCGTGGATTTTTTATCTTTTTATAATTTGGTTGTTGATTGCAGGAACCAACGCCTCATCGATAATAATACAACGCATATTTCAGGGAAGAACAATGTTGTGGCGGATACCCTCTCGCGTGTCGAGGAGATTACTCAACCTGTGCCCGTCGAGAAAATCGCTGCAGCACAACTTGAGGACCCCGAGCTTAAGCATCTGCTTAAGGAAGATACCGCGTTGCGCCTGAAGCAGGTCAGGTTACCAGGCTCACAAGAGCCACTCTATTGCGACGTCAGCACCCCTACGCCAAGACCGTTTGTGCCCAAAGAACTACGCAGACCAATTTTCACAAGCCTGCAATCCTTGAGCCACCCAGGTACCAAGGCTTCCGCGAGGTTGGTTGCTGACCGATATGTTTGGCCTGGTGTTCGGAAAGACTGCCGTGACTGGGTACGTTCCTGCCTAGCTTGCCAGCGCTCAAAAACCACACGGCACGTCTTTGCTCCAATTGGTACGTTCAAATTACCCCAATCAAGATTCGCCTTCATCCACATTGACCTCGTGGGACCTTTGCCACTGTGTGAAGGGTTCCGCTATTGCCTCACTGCCGTCGATCGCTTTACGCGATGGCCAGAGGCAATACCGCTCACAAATATAACTGCAGAAACAGTGGCAAAGGCCTTACTGAGTGGTTGGATCGCTCGTTTCGGCTGCCCATCCGATATCGTGACCGATAGAGGTAGGCAGTTTGAATCGGCACTTTTCAAATGCCTGTCTGCAGTCGCTGGCTTCCAACATCGCAGAACAACTGCATACCATCCTGCCTGTAACGGCCTGGTGGAAAGGTTCCACCGTCAACTCAAAGCCGCTATCACTTGTCACGCTAACGACAGTTGGGTGGAATCTCTTCCACTAGTCCTGTTAGGCGTACGTAGCGCTTTTAAAGAAGACGCCCAGGCTTCTGCTGCCGAACTAGTATACGGTCAGCCATTACGTCTGCCTGGCGAGTTTTTCGACCCTCAGGCTGACGAAACCGTAGACATGACAGACTACTTGTCGAGGCTTCGGAGTATTGTCAGGAATCTGCAACCAACACCAGCAGCAAGACACAACAGCAGTTTCAAAACATTTATTCACAAGGAATTAGCTTCATCTACCCACATATTCCTCAGGGACTGCACTGCTGGTGGTGGTCTGAAACCAGCATACTCCGGTCCTCATCAGGTTATTCAACGAGGTGACAAGGTGTTTAAAGTAATGGTAAACGGTAAACAGGTTACCGTATCGATAGACCGCATTAAGCCGGCCTTCATACTGCGTGACCCTCACACATCATCCTCACCACCTACCCCTAACATTCATCAAAACACACCACAGTCACCACTCAACACGAACACTCATCACTATACACCCGACGCGGATAACCGGAACTTACCTTCCACTGACGACAGCGTCGTCAGAACGACGCGGTCAGGACGTCGCGTTAAATTTCCCGACTATTATCGCCCTTGACGGTCTCTGGAGGGGGGTGATGTAGTGACCTACCTAGTCTAGTTTAGTGAACAAGTTAATAAGTAAATT
This sequence comes from Hyppa rectilinea, assembly GCA_951799385.1. NCBI lineage: Eukaryota > Metazoa > Arthropoda > Insecta > Lepidoptera > Noctuidae > Hyppa > Hyppa rectilinea. The sequence continues at coordinate 5,308,642 of OX637310.1, read as the reverse complement.
AAATACAAATTATATATTTCTAAATTATTATTCGATGCAATTTATATACACGTATTTACAATAGAAATTAAAACTAGACTAACATTTAAAATAAAACTATGTACAATAATATTCAACGAACAAACAGACAATTACAAACATTGTACTAATGGCTAATTGCTTATCAGCTGGCCGGCGCAGCTATGACGCGCCTTTTGTTCGAACGACACCGGTCGCTCGCGCTGCGTGTGTATGAGCGAGACGGCACCATCAGGTGTTGCCTTCTCATGCGCTACGTCACACGGATGATCGCGAGCGCACTCCATGACTTGCGAGTTTGAGTCGACTCACTGCGCGCGAAGCTTTATGATCTAGCTTAGAATATCGGTCGTCGTAATACTAAGACTAATTCGCTTACGCCTATCTATTTAACTGTGCTGTTCTCCGCTATCTATATTTCTACCACTCCTTCTTATCTAAGTGGAACTTTTGTGTGTGTGAACTGAAACCTGTGTCTGTGCACCTAATAAACTTTCATTCTTCTTCTTGTGTACTTGGGACTTATTTCTTCACTTCCTATTTCTACTTCTACACCACACACCTACCAACCTACAGATTAAAATTACCACATCCAATCACGTCAACGGATATTATGAGGTCAAACAACAGATTTAGTAATCAATTAAAAAGGCTTTGAGGAAACCGGCGGAGATATATAAAAATATAAGGATGACAAGCATAAAATATACAAAAATGTTATGAAATAATTTCAAATTAAAACACCAAGTCCAAATTTTGCCCTTTTTTGTGCCGCAAAATGGGTGTATCCCTGCTATGATAATAACAAATTCTAACGTAGCTATTTTCCAACATTTGAATTTTCAGGTCGTTTACGTTTGTATAATATCATAAGCCACGCATAATATACTGATCATAAAAGTTTATGTTCTAAATAGTGCCTCGGTTATTTGCTATGAATTTTTTTTACATTAAATTCTGCTTGGATCTATCCGTTGGAAGGATGTCTACAAATAAGTTTTTTTAAATGGTGTTTAACAAACCAGTATTTTTGTTTGAAATGGAATATTTATTTTGACAATAATAATTTTGTATAATTATCACGAATATCTAGAACTAGCTGGTCCCGCGCGTTTTCACCCACTGCTCGGCTCCTATTGGTCGTAGCGTGATATTACAAAGCCTGAAGCCTTCCTCGATAAATGGACTATCCAACACAAAAAATAAAGTTTCAATTCGGACTAGTAGTTCCTGCAATTAGTGCGTTCAAACAAACAAACTTTTCAGCTTTATAATATTAGTATAGATACTCGTAAGTAGCTATATGACACTACATCATGTTGAAAAATATGGGTTCTAAATGAAACTGTACGCTTTAAAATAAAGGGTCTTCACAGATAGACGGAAGGACAACAAAGTGGTCCTATAACGGTTCCGATTTTTGAGGTACGGAACCCGAAAATAGGCTTGCCTCTACTTAATAATGTGTAAAAGACGTAAAGGTTTTGATGTGATTAGCTTTGATATTTATACCGTTCATTCTATTTGAATATATTGACTAAAGTTTCTTCATAATTTTATTGACACTCAAAGGTCAAACAATAATTGATACGCTGTTTGTGTACAGGTTAAATCAGTTGTCCAGTTTTCATACTGTAATTATCCGGTTGATTTGATATTCATTCAGCGGAAAATATTACAATATGGCCAGTTCGTCCCATGAAAGGTTAATAAAGTCAAACGATGTCTGTTTTACGAATAAAAAAGGTCTTCTATAAAATATTTATGATTGCGCTTTTTTTTTGCTTGTAACGTGTTGGGTTCCGTAACTGCTAGATAAAATGCTGTTATAATTTTTATGGTAATGCAGACTTTTTTTTGGTAACTTTATCATCCAAACACTAATTTACAAAGTAATTAATATTAATCATGAAATCATATTGGAGAAGATATTGTTTTTAGCAGGTATGAAGAAGACTTTAATTCTTCATTTGCTTTTTATACTCTTTTTGTCAGCAACGAACTCATGTGCGTATTGTATAATTATCACTTGCTTAAAATCGGTGAAGGAAAATATCGTAAGGAAACCAGCATGTCTGAGAGATATTTCTCAACAGCATGTGAAGATGAGTCACAGACCCACGGGTAGCATAAAAACTTTGACAACAGGTTAGTCACTAACCACATGAGAAGGAGAAGAAGACAGCAACGAGAGAAAAGAAAATCACTTGTCTTAGTAAAACCTGGAGGGAAGATTGAGTTTGTAACATGAAAATATTTCAAGAAAATCCTCACGTAACGTAAAAAACATTATGCGTGCGTATGCGACAGTCTCAGAATTTACACTTTCTATCTAAAAATCGTTTTAAACTCTTACCCAAAATCGTCCATTCCAACTTTATCAGAAAACCTTATTCATACGAATCAGAATGCTAAGATAGTTACTCTATCTCCCATTCTGTCTCAATCAACATCCCTTTGTTAGCCCGTCGCTCCACTAGCTTTTGAGACAATAGAACAAATAATGGATGCTTGGACTTCTAAGATAACATGATATATATCTTCTTCATGAAGCTGTTCAAAGACTCGTTATGTTCGTTATTTTAGATTTTCAGATTTGATAACGTTAATGACTTGAAAACTTACAAGTTAAGGGGTCCGTATTCAAGTGTAATTATAGATAATCTTAAAAGGCAAACCCCTGCACTACTTGTACACCTATGTCAACATTTAAATTGTTTGTAGAGTTGGAGGAGCTCGTGGCTAAGTAATAACAGCTGCAAAGTTCAATCCATCAGGTTAAGCTATGCTTGCCTGTGTTTGTCCACGGATGGGAGACCATCTTTACATACCAAGACTCCTTCGAGCATCGGAAAGCACGTTAAGTTGTTAGTCCCGGCTGGCATTCGTGTATTTTTGACAGTCGTATCGGATAATCAGAAAATTTGACAACCCTGTTACTCATTTACTGGGTTGTGGAGGTCAGATGGAAGTTGCTTCATGTAAAATACTGGTATTCAGCTGGTTTTGGTTGGACTAAAAGCCAACCTTAACGTGGTTGGGATAAGGCTACACAGATTAATTGCAGAGATAGTTCGAGAAACACTTAATTTTAAAATAAGACAATCTTTACCGTCTTTTATCGTAAGCTAACTGACCTTTTATGTCTATAAATAAAAAAATGGTTACGCGAGTCTAAATTAATGTTTGATAAATTATTCAAATAAATACGTAAACGCAAACACTATGAAACTCCAAGAAAATATTTGCTAACAAGTTTCATTCATGAATATAATTAACTATTATTTATGTGGCTCACATTTCAAGGTGAACTCGAATAGAGCGTGTTCACTTAGATGTTAACAAGTAAACAGTAGCCTAAGACAATAGAAAATACTTATCATTCCTTTGTTCGTGTTCGTTACTAAATTCTTGAGAACCTAATAAATTTATTATTGGAGCGAAGTTTTATAAAGCAGTCTACACACCAAACCCGCCAACCCACCAACATGAGCCGTAGATTTTTTGTCGGCGACTTCACATCTCGTTCAAGTAGTAAAACTTTATCGGTGGCAGGAAATCAGTAACTTTCTTGGTAGTTAGTGACTGCTGTGTGTAGGAAAGTGACGTGTAAAAATATTTCAGCCTACGTTTACACACACACAGCCTACACGTCACTGTAGTACGAGTGTCCGCGGGCAAATGAACGCATACGCAAGCTACCGTCATGTTGCCACAAGTCGCCGACTGAAACGCGCGGGTACAAGTTGCCGACATGTGTCTTTTCACCGACAGTCGGCGACATCAAGCCGACTGTATCGGAAGATCTTTGAGTCGGTGGGTTTGGTGTGTAGACTGCTTAACGCGGCTTGTGGTAAACGTAGGTAAACTGACAGACATTGTGGCGTAACGATAAAGCGTTATGCCGTCAATATTTCAAGTGTCATGAGTTTTGTTTTTTTTAATACAGATAGTATGGAGGTTTCAGATTATAACAGACTAGCACTTTGCCCGCGGCTTCTCTCCCGTGGTCTTTCCCGTGGGACCCGTTATTTTTCCCGGGATAAAAAGTAGCCTATGTTACTCCTAGAAAACTAAGCTTTCCAACGGTGAAAGAATTTTTAAAATCGGTCCAGTAGTTTTGAGCCTATTCATTACAACCAAACAAACAAACAAAGTTTTCCTCTTTATAATATTAGTATAGATAGAGACGAAAGAGAAAGAAATTGTGAAATTAGTGAACATTTTATTTAAATTCAAGATGGCGGCTGTTCATTATGGGTGTCTTTTTTATGGTTGTGGAGGACGTTGATAATGAAACTAATTGAGATAAAAATATGCAAAATTTTTAGCACGGGTGTTATGTTAGTGCAAAACAAAATTCAAGATGGCACAATGCAATTACTACTTTCAAACCGGGTGTATAACCAAAACACTGAAGTGAACTAATCTGACGGGGGTCCTCCGACCGTAAACGTTTATTTTTACATCGTTTCTGTTCAATAAAGGTCAAGGTAGGTAATCTCGGAAACTCCTATCACTAACAATTCAGAAAATTTAATCACAAACAAACACATCAACCAAAGCCTCGAAATTTTATGCCATTTAATTACAGATCGTTGATTACAAAACTGGTACAGAATCAATATCCCGTCCGAAGCCCTTCAAAATTTCTTAACAAACTTTTGAGCGCCATATTGTTCCAATTTCAAATCTAAAACAATAAGCTTAAAACGAACTGGTTCGTTGCTTTCTGATGAAAGCCTTTACATTGGCATGGGGCAGGCTTCAAGACTTTATTGTTAAGGCTTTGTGTTATATCGGCTGTATAGGCTCCACTGCCTGCCCCAAATTTTCTTTGATATCGAAAATCGGAATGTGCGCGTTGGAACATAAAATTTATTGATGTGTAGCAAATCTGTTATATCCGGAAGGCATGAGATGTCCTATCGACGGTATTATTATTATTATTGGTAAACGGTATCAAAAGTGCTTTTGGCAACGTTTGCCAATTATTATCGTATCGTATTCATGAATAAATGTAATAGGCACTTATTAAAACGGAATAGAATACATTTTTGTAAGCTGAATTTTGATTGAAAAAAATATGATGAATAGGATGTTAGTACGTAAGTTAGGGAACGGGAAGATATTGTTTATTGACATAGGTGATTTTCCTTATTGACAGCTAAATCTTTATCAAACACAGAAAGTTTGTTTATTAATGATTATTTTGACACTGGAAACGTTGCTGTTATTTATTTAGGACAACTTTTTATTTTTTTAGTAAACATTCCTTATTACTTATTATTAATGCATTTGCAAGGCACAACCTTCCTTGCTCGCTGATAAAATAATAGCTATATAAACAAAGTTATTTCTTAAATTGGATTATTTTCGTACATTAATATTACTTGTTGTGCTTAAATAACTTTTATTCTTTTGATCTTGCTCACTAAACTTGTGTATTGCTCAACCAATGTTCTCAACACCCTAAAATGGCTGACACATACAAATATATCTCTATTATATCCAAGACCATGAATCCGGATACTTATTCTTTTACTGTAATTCGACTCTCAAGCACTAAAAGCGCTTCAGAAACTTAATACCGAAACATATTCGAGATAACAACAGATGGCCAAAACATCAAAGAAAGTTGGCCGAAAAAATAAGGCCATGTCTACACGTTCGGTGTCAAACAATAGCCCCATTACGTCAGCGGTGGGAGGGAAATGAAATAATTTGTCGTTGCCGACGCTACTCTTGAACAAGAGCGATGGTGTTTGTAGTGATATATCGCACGTACTGTTGGTATGTTTATGGGGCTTTGAGGAGGTTACCATAAAAAATATTTGGAAATATTATTTATTTGCAAAATGATAACAGTCGCATGGGTCGATTGAAGGTTATGCTAAGCTACGCGGTCGGTTCCTGGATGGGTGACCATGCTTTACATAATAGAGATCCCTTTGAGTCTTGAAAAGCATGTTAAGGCGTTTTTTCTGGCTGACGTTGGTAAATTTTATACAGTGGTTACGGGTCGTCGTAACTCGAAATTTTTTTGGGTCGTTTGTCATGATGTTTTTTGTTTGTATATATTTTTATGTTACTCATTCTCTTGATAATTATATTAAATACTAAAAAATATAAACTCCCGGTTTCAACAACAAACAACCTGCCTGGCCTTTTCCCAACTATGTTGGGGTTGGCTTCCAATCTAACCAGATGCAGCCGAATGTTTTACACGAAGTGACTGCTTATCTGACTTCCACAACCCAGTAACTGGGTAATACTGAATGTCAGACTTTCAGGCTTCTGACGACCCGTAATGACTGTCAAAGATCCATGAATGGCAGCCGGGACCAACGGCTTAACGGGCTTTCCGAAGCACGCAAAAGTCTCGGTATATAAAGATGGTCCACCATTGAGCGATCATCGCGTTTTATGCACGAACAATGGGTTTTGAAGCATTATGCTGAGCGATGGCCGTTTTGCGCAGATGTTTACCGCAACTCGCTTTTTTGTGTTTGTTTTTATGTACTGCGTCATGTTTGAGGCAATTAAATTTATTTTATTTCTTTATTTGCACGAACAATCCGGTTTTACACATTAGATAGGCCGTAAACATAAGCCAGGAAAATCTGTTATATCCAATTCTACCTTATTTACGTTACAGCAACAAAATTTAATGTTCTAACACATTATCAGTACTTAAGGCTGTATTAGGTTAAGACCGTTTTCTTTGTCACGATATTAGATTAGGTTACACAAAGATTCCATTAGTGAACACTTAGACACTGCTTATGTATTGGCTTTAAGTATTCGTTCATTAGTAATGTTCTGTAATTGATGGTTGGTGTGATTCCTGTAAAGATATGGGTGTTATAAGAGTGTTTTGTTTATTACATCAAGATGAGTCTATCAGATAAATTAAGCGGGATTGTCCGAAAGGGTTACCGGTACCCCGGATATAAAGGGCTAAGGAAGGAACATGGCTGGTTTTTAGTCAGTAAGAGTCTAACACTCCCTTCCGCTTCACACAGACCGGGATTTCCCAACCTCAAAAATAAAAATAGATAAATTTAAAACATCCATATCTGTTAGATAATTTAACCGATACTAGTCTGAATAATGATAAAACTGTGCTTTATTAGCTTAAATTGGTGATTTTTTATCATGAGAGAACGTTGATTGCTCGTTATTTTATAGGTATGTAGCTATACGTTCATATTAATCGAAAGTGCAATGGAACAATTTTGGCTTTCAAAAATAACGTCTAATACAACTTAAGAAAAAATAAAAAGCGTAAAAAAAGGGCTTGTTCTAACCCAAGGAGTAATAAAGACAGCAACAGAGCAATATAAAACACGCAGTAAGAGTGCCTACTCAAGGAAATTGACGCCCTTACAAACCCTACCGTTTTCACCGAGCCTCCAAATGCCGCGTCCTATTTTACATACCGCATAAAGCTACGTATTCACTAGTGGTGACATTAATGCCCATTCAATGACATTAGTTTCAAATCGATGACATAAAGATTTACGTTCAAAATTTTTTTTTCGGATACATCACGAAGTTAAAATTGACGTTATAAAATACACAGAAATGGGCAAGCTTAAAACAACTACAACCTAAAAATATCAAACAAGGTCAATTTCTTATATTACCGTTCGGAAAAAATCGATACCCCCTATCCTCAGTTAGTAAGTCAATCTCTTGAGTTTACTTTTTCGTGAAAATGATGTTAGTGATTCGTTGAGCTTACTATATTACTGTGTATTTGCACTGATGTGTCCGATATAAATGAGAAGCCGAGAGTCAGCACACATTACTGACAAATGTCGTGGTCATGATTTTATCTGTCTCGTTTCTACAACTAGTGAGTGCATATGCTGGGCGTGACACCTTGAGTTCAATTCTCTGGTCGGGAATTTTTTTCATTAGTAATGACTTAGCTCAAAGTCTGGATTTGTGCTAGATGAATGTTAATTTAATATGGAAATTAAAGACATGATCTCTAATAACATCTTCTGCTTTATAATACACCTTGCCCCCCCCCCCCCTCCTATTTGAGGAATACAAGATTTTTTTTTATGTGCTCCTGAATTTCTTTAATTCATTACCAGAGTGACTACTCTCACATTCCCAACCCCAAAGTGAACACTTACCTCAACACTAAGACCCTTAGTGTTGAGGTAAGTGTTCACAGTGTTGTACAGCGGTTATTAGCGCATTCTTTTGTTTCCAGGAGCGATGACCTCGCACCCCGGCGAGGGCTGAAAGATGGCGCGTGCGACTGCCGTATGCCTATTCACAGTTCATTTCCTGGGCTGCATTATTGGTAAGCGTTTTTGTGATGTTATCTTGAGTGCGTGGGAGGCTTTTTTTGTTTTTTGTTCGAAGAATTAATGGATGAAGCTGTGGAGTTGGTCGTGGTTGAGGTATTAATATTATTGCGTAAGTTTAAGACATTGCTAAACATTTCGTGTTGAAATGTTTATTGTGTTTGAAATGATATGGGCAGATTTATGCTAAAGCGATTTTGAAGTAATATGTGTCAAAAACAAGGTTTAATATAATATTAAAACAACTGTTAGAAAAATAAGGTGAACCAAAGTAATTTGCATACCACAAGTTTAATCATTTTTATAAATCTACTTCTAATTGGGGACAAATTTTTATAAATAACAATTACTAAAATAAGATTAATGTTTCAAACTCACGCTCTAATACAAGCTTTGTTACAATACCTATCAAGAAGGCACGAATAAAAAAATATAACGTAACATAAACAACAAAAAAAATATTATTATGGAAGTTTCAGAAAAAACCTTTCAACGTTACGCGAATAACGTGCTGTTGAAAACCTTATTCATTATAAAACATCTAAAAATTAACATTGCCTCATAACTTTTTGCTCGTACTTTAACTCTCATTTTGTAATCGTAACTCGAGCCTTTGTCTGCCTAAAAACTCCCAAATTCTTAAACGACACGTGACGATGTTCCCCAAAATATTTTGTGCGCTACAATTCACTTAAGAGGGACAGAGATAGCTTAACGGTGACTAAAAATCTAAACCAAGCACCAGATATAGTAGATAGTAAAAGCATTTTGTTCTAAGCCAGTATAGCAGTGATAGCCTAGTGGTGTGACCTTCGGCCTGCCAAATCACAGGTCTAGAGTTCGAACCCAAGGCTGATTGATCTCTGATTTTGTGGATTAATGTGCGTATTGTATAAGTATCAGTATCTTAATAATCGGTGATGGAAAACATCGTGAGGAAACCACCAGCATGTCTGAGAGATATTTCTCAACAGTATGTGAAGCTAAGTCAGAGACCCCTGGGCAGTATTAAAACTCTGACACCAGGTTAGTCACTAACCACACGAAAGAAAGAAGATGCTGTTTATGCCTGAGGTACAGAAACTAAGTAGCGTTTGAGTATGGTAAAACGGGGTGAATAGGGATGCAGGGGTGAATAGGGACGAAACTTTAAAGGCGATTTAAGCATTAAATAATATAGCTTGTGGCCAAAAAGGACTCGTAATGTCTTTACTGTATAATTATTAATGATCAATTGTTCTGGTTGGCAACAAACTATATTATTTCAATGTTAAAATCCAGTTATAAGTTTCGTTCCGATTCACCCCTGCGTCCCTATTCACCCCGTTTTATTGTAGTCAACCGAATATGTAGAGTTCGGCCTCCTTATTCCCTAACTAGCTAATTTTTTAATGTTAGAAAAAACCGTAAAATGAAAGAAAAACTGCTATAATACTGGTTATAATACAAATCAAATATGAGTCGTCTTTAAGCTCGAATAAATGGTACACCAAAGTAAAATATAATTCGAAAACAGAAGCGACAGGTCTCATTTCCTACTACCATCAAACAAATGTGCTAGTTACACGGTCAATTGAATCGTGCGCAATTACTGTCAGTCAACTTTTTATCATTTCTGTTTGAAACCGACTTCAAAACACGCAATGCAGGTGTGATTTATCTACTTGCGACAGACGAGGGGCATACATTTTTCATGTTAGTAATAAAATGGGTTAGGGGGCGGGCAAACGACCGACTGTAAAAAATGCCCAAATAATAGTGCAAAAGGACTTATGATTTTTTTTAAGAAATCTGGGATCAATTCAATAACGTATGAGTCGAGAGTGGTTATCACTCATCTTCACTTCAAATATTCGGTTTTAAGATGTAGCAAAAATAAAACAAAGCAATCCCTATGATTATTAGACATTTGATATACTTAAGTCAAATTCAAAGTATTTATTTCAAATAAAGCAATATAGAAATATTGCTTTATTTGAAATAAATATTTTGAATTTGACTTATATCAAATGTGACCCACTCAGAAAAATGAAACTAGTTGATCATTCTAAAGCGTAGTAGGTACTGTAGAGCCTAGGCGAAACCTTATGTTGAACCTAGCTGGTTGGTTAGAAAGTGGCAGCATTCGAGCTTTCAATATAATTTTAATACCTATATTGTTAGGTTTTATAAGAGATTCGAATGGTGATGAGTAGGCGCGCTACTGAAGAGATGTATTTGTAAAGTAATAATCTCATTTCTGCTGACCATGTGTTTTTACCTTGCAAGTCTAAGACCTTACACATCACGAACTCTCCTCTGAGAGCTCAAGAGTGAAGACCCTTCCGGTCTTCATAGTACCTATGGAGAAGAATGGACAAGAAACTTGACAGACACCATTTTAGATTAAAATATAGTTACAAAAATCATTTTCGAAGTTCGTGAAAAACGGACATCAATCATTCTGTATTAACTGTCGAACACAAATCGGTCATCTGCACTCAGCCTAAGAGATTCCACAAGTCCGTTGCGTAACCAACTCTCTATAGTAATAAAGTGTCAGTGAATTCGCGAGCAAAGCTGAGGGATCATAATTTAAAATTTAGCACTTAATCAAGCTTCAGCTGACAATCACGATTTACGTCTCCTCTGTGGACATTTCATTTTCCACTCAATTACTTTCCCCTGGTCTTTAAGAGATAATGCGATTAATTTTTAATCTGATCAGCGAGTATCATTAATCTGATGGGGATCACGGCAGTCCGAGAATAAATTAACGAAGTTGTCGTTGTTTATTGTAACTATAGCCTGGATATTTACAATTGACTGCTAATTAATGATGCGAACAATATTTCGGAGAGTTTTGTTTTCGTGTTCTTTATTGATCGAACGTGTTTTGTTTTCTTGTTTGATAAGACAGCTCTGGAGTGTGGTATGAATTATAATGATTTGAAATTATTTGTTGCGACTCTCTACGACAAAATTTCAAGTTATTTCTTGTGTTTCACTGTGTTTGATTTTTTTTGTAATAGGTATTAAAAAGCTAGAAAAACGTTGTCATAACATAGTAGTAGTAAGTAATTTCATGTCAGTTTAATTATAGTTGTCTGTTGACAGAGTAATGAGTTTCGCGTGATAAAATGTTTTTCATTAAATATTGTTTTGCTAATTCAACTATGTTTAATGAGAAAATGTAAAAATAACCAAACGTATTACGTTTGCAATGTATTAAATGTTTATGCTGTGTCACTTTAAGCAGGTGATAACTAATGTGTAGATAGTGCGACAAGAATTCTTCTTTCTTTTTCGTGTGGTTATTGACTAACCTGGTGTCCGAGTTTTATGCTGCCTATGGGCCCCAAAATAACTCTCAGGCATGCCATTTTCCTCATGGTATTTTCCTTCATTGATTTTTAAACAACTGATAATTATACAATATGCACGTGGATCCGAAAAATCAGAGGTGCGTGGCATGGGTTCGAATTCGAGACCTATGTCTTGGCAGTCTGACGGTCACACCATTGGGCTATCCGTACTGACACCAGAGAAGAATTAAAAAGGGCTTAACTTTGGCTGGTAACCTTTAGTGGGGACAGTGGAGGTTGCAAATGTTTGTTATTATTTTTTGCGTGATTTTTACTTTATTTTCTATTTTGCAGAAAAGAGAACTTATAAATTGATCGAACAGCAATCAATTTATAAGTTAAATTTAAGGAGGTTAATGTTATATATATGCTCATTAAAATACAATACTGTTTAAAATACAGTGAAATTCATTACATTATGTTATAACTACCCTAGGAGCAAAGCCTTGGACTTTAAAAGAGACTGTGACCTTTGAGTTTGTATCGGCCTTTCTTATCAGAGTAGTCAGATAGGAAAGGACGACCTCATCCAGATGAGGTCGAGCTAAAAGTAGACGAGGTCGTCGTTTAAGTATTACGTAGTAAATATTTGTACAAACCTACTCATAGAAATAAAATCTAAATGATTTTATTTCATTAAAACTTCGATCAATAAAGCATTAAAATCATTTATTCGTTTGAAATAAGTATTTCAACACGTTTATATATGAACGGCACTGCCTTGGAGCCTAGATAACTGCATTACTAAGCAGCTGACCAATGTTCTGCTACGACTTCGTAGCTGACGTAGACGCTAAGGTTCGTAGGCGCTGACGTCACGAGTCGTAGCAGCTACGTAGGCAACTTCTTGGATAAAAGCCCATTATGTGTGTCTGCTTTCTTATATCGTATTATCGTATACAACTTGAATTATTAACGTAGAGGTAAACAATTTCTGGAATCTTTTTCGATATTCCACGAAATCAATGTTAATAGAAAACTGTTTTTGAGGATTCATTTTTTCTAGAATTTATTATTTATTTAGTTGCTGAATATTTTGTAACAAACAGAACTCCTCTTAATGGAAATCATGGTTTTTTTTATTGAAGACAGAAACTTTATTCATCTTACAACCTTAAAACGAATTCAAATATTATGAAAAGACAAAGAAACAAAATAATAAAAACGAAAATTAACATTAGAAGGAAATTCTTCCTTTTTACGATTCATTTTAAGGTTGAGAAATGTTCCGAGAACTTTAATTAATCAAAGAAGATCTTTAATCTAATTTGAAAAGTTAAAAAAGTGCTTTGGTCTAATGTCGTCAAAGTTAGAAGAACAAATCTTATTCATGTTTAAATAAAATAAGTACCATCAGATATTTTGTTCCAAAAATTATTCATTTAATTATTATGTAACTAGCTATTTACACTAGGTACTAAAGGAGATTGTTCTACGCCCATACATTGTTCGCCCTGGAGCCAACAGCATAGAAAAAATCATTTTCTATTTGTATATTGCCCTTAGTAGCCCATAAGAACAAAGTTTCTTGACGGACACTTTAGAGAACAGATTTATTTTAAAAAAAGGAACAGATTTTGAGGTTATTTCTAATAAAAGAAAACTTAAGTAATTCCTTCTAAAACCTTCTATTTCTGGTTTTTACAAAGCATTAAACTTCAAATACAATAAAATATTACTGTAAATACAGTTGTATTACAAACAGAAACAAAATCAGAAACGCCAAAAGAAATCGCCAAATACAACACAACCATAGCCAGCACGTGAGTCTCGGTGACACGAACCGACTGACGTAGTGACGTAGAGAATAGAGATGTTCTCTCGAACATCAATCATTGTATATCGATTATCAATGACCACCTATTTAAACTGTGGTTTTAATTAAGTAGATCAATATGTCAAATGTAACTTAATTTGTTCCGTTTCAAACATAAACACGTTGTTGCTATGATTCTACTTTAATTAAATTAATTCTAAAATAAAATATTTTGTTCCCAACGAACAATGTGAAACGTTTTAATTTGCGACATTTAAAAATAGAGTTTAAGTACTTAAAAAGTAAAAATATGGCTATTGAAGTCGTGGAATCGTTATGAGAACAATGCACTAGAGTTGCGTCGTAAATGACATTTCAATCGTTCAATGAGAGATTTTCTGACAAGTGAAAAAACATAGTTCAATAGATGGCGTGGTTAAAAAGTACGTCTTTGTTTTACTGGCTACTGATAAAAACAATAAGATCCGTTAGTAAAAAGCTTAAAAAAAGCTTAGAAAATCCCTCATTCGACTAGTAAAGTACGTTTTGTGAGTTTGTTTTATTCATTATATTTTCATCATAATCATGCTAGGCCATATTCATCATAAGTTCTATTAAAATGTTTACGGAACTAATTCCGTGAAAAAAATATGCATGAAAAACTTTTATCTTGCACATTTTCAATGTTTTGGAAGTGATAAATATCTAAAACCCATTATTTATCACTAAATATTATGGACATCGTCGTCGATATCGATATTTATGTAATACTAGCTTCTGCCCGCGACTTCGTACGCGGATCCTGTTGCTTATGCCAGCGACAACGGGGTCGTCAAAATCGAAGATCTGAATCACGATCAGTGGTCAGTCGCGCATCACGTTCCGCACTTGTCTCTAGAGACCTCGAAGTCGATGTGTATTTACGCTGAGAACTCAAGCGTAATTCTCTTTCCGTGAACGTCTCCGACTCGCAAGACAATGCATGACGTTCACGATCAGTGGTCAGTCGCGCATCATATTCTTCACTGGTCTCTAGAGACCTGGATGTAGATGCGTAAATATGCTGAGAACGCAGGCGTGCTTCGCGATCCGAAGAGGTTTCCACGGAACAAGTTGCAGCCGGATGTTTTCGAAGAACATCAAGTCTCTCTTGACGCTCTTTGGTAGATTCTTGGGATCTTATGTTCTTCAATCTTTTAGCTCCTTTGGAACATTGGGAAAGATTTGACCTCTTTCTAGGCATGGTTATAGTTTCATTGTGAAGATACCTGATAAATTAAAATCTAAGTGCCTGTTCCCCTGCGTTATCGGGTAGGCTACCGTGTCACGAAGATAAAATGAAAAAGAAATTAAAAACTCAAATAACATAAGCCCAGAGGCATATTTATTCGATAAAATAAAAAAATATGTAAATGGGTGTTTTGGCCAGTAGAGTCAAATTTTCAATGATATACCATCGTCATAGAAAATCAGTCCTAAACTGTTACCGCCTTCACTGCGTGGAAGTACTCCCAGCTTATAATATGTTACTTCATAATTATACAGTATAATTAGCGATAGCTTTGATTTCCTCATCAGATGTTTCTGAACTTCGATTTTAATAAGTCAATAGGAAATTACCATCAGACTGAACAACTTTTGCTAAGACGTCATTCCTATATGTGTTATGGTGTAGCTGGGCTCTTGGAGTTCAACAACAGGTGTTCCAGATCTTCGATTTTTATAAGTCAACCGAAAGTGGTCATCAGGTTGAACAACTTTTGCTAAAACGTCATTCCTATATGTGTTATAGTGTAGCTGGGCTCTTGGAATTCCTCAACAGATGTTCCAGATCTTCAATTTTTATATGTCAACAGAGAGTGCTCATCAGGCTGAACAACTTTTGCGAAGACTTCATTCCTAAATATGTTATAGTGTAGCTGGGCTCTTAGAGTTGCACATCAGGTGTTCCAGATCTTCAAATTTATTATCTCAGCAGAAAATGCTTATCACGTGGAACAACTATTGCTCTGGTACGATTTTTGTATCTCTTATAGTTTAGCTGGTCTGTTGTGGTTCTGCATCAGCTGTTCAAGTTACCCCAGGATACGTGCGTTCGCTACGAATAACTGAATCCTTATTGCAGCGGCGCGTTTTTTTTTTTGGTATTGGCATCTTGCAGTTCAACCATAGAGTTGTCTACTGCTTAACCGGTCTTGCCTGTGGATGCCACCAAAGAATTGCAGCCTCCAGCCAGGGCTTAAAAAATAAACTTACAAACTAAACGACTACACGCTAAGGCACCCCCTGTGGGGTACGGAACTCAGCTTAGGGCGTCGCTGGGGGAGGACAGCAAGGAACAGCTGGATCGGGGTATTTAAAACTACTGGCCCAGCGGCAACGCGGGTTGGCTCGAGCAAGGGTCGGGGGGGTAGGGATGTGCAGGGTCGTCGCGACGGGCCTCGACGGCGAGGACGGAACGACGGAAATCTATGCCTGTAAGGTTTCCTAACAGTACTGGTGGCCAGGTTGCTCTCCTGGAGGAGAGTGGTGGTATCATCGGGGGCAATGAGGGTATGCCGTGGACGGCGAACCTTACTGATGCGGGACGGGGTGTATCGGGAGGCGGCCACAATCAGGGGATTGCGGTGCTCTATAGCAGTGTCAAAGAAACGTTTCGAGAGGCGTTTCATGAACTGCTGAACTGTGGGGCCAGCGGCGCGGCTCTCAGCGCGCTTTATATAGCTACGGACGCGCAGGCGCGAGGCGTGTACGTTCTCTGATAGAATACCTTAACAAATGTTCACCGTGATTCTTAAAATTGACATAACTTTTTTATTTATGAAGCGATTGACATGAAATAAGCACTAAATGTTAAGTGAAGCTTACTACAATATATTAGTGAAAACTGCATCTAAATCTAATAAGCCGTTTCTGATATTAGCGTGCACAAACACACAGACAAACAGACAAAAAAAAAATAATTACAATTTTGGGTTCGGCATCGATATAATAACAACCCCTGCTACTTTTTTTTTATTTATTTCCATTGTACAGACACGACTTTTCTACAATTTTATTATATGTATAGACCTGACCTGACCTTAGAACTCAGAAAACAAAACCTATATTCGCCAAATTACTTAAGCAGTTCTACCTCAAGAGTTTGTAAACCTGATTCTTTGGATAGTGGTATGCAAATTGTTGAGGTAGAACAAATATGAAATATAGTTCTTAGTTTTAAATTGTATGTTACTTAGATATGTTGTTGTTGTTGTTTGTTACTTAGTTATACTTATGTTATAAAGTGATTTTATGTTCCGTTCCCACAGACAAACCGTGAAAACGGTTTTGTGGGGCATAGTTTAGATTAAGACTTTTTGTAAACTTTAATATAAATAAATAATACAATAATAATAATAGATAGATGAGCGAGAGTGACACTGTCAAATTTTTGTGACATTCACATTGACAATTCCATGAAAGATGGCGAGTTTAGTTGGCAATAATATCAATGAGGTCACTTTTAAAAACCTATTAAGAATTAAACAGTGTCCGCTTGAATTTATTATTTTTAAAAAGCATATTAAAATACAATTAAAATTAACGTACACGTCAAATGTTTGTTGGTTATAGGGCGGTCTAGAACAATCTCCTTTAACTAACTAACCATTCAAATATATACAAAAACAAAAGATCACTTCAAACGGGATTGTCCGAAAGGGTTACCGCTACCCCGGAACATAAACGGTTAAGAAAGGAACATGGATGGGTTTTAGTCAGTAAGAGTCTGACACTCCCGTCCGCTCCACCCAGAGCGGGAGGTGTCATTAGATGATTTCCGACCCTCAAAAAAAAAAGGCGTCCAAATACTCGTCCGCATCGCTGTCATCTGAAAACGTGCCTAAAAGACTGGCATCATCGCCTCGGTGAATGGCAATGCTGATTCTTTGGGTGAGGACCGAGCCAGCGTAACTACCACGCGGGCCCAGTTCGGGATGGTAAATGTTATATGTCTTTGGATTTTTAGTTTAAGGTCTTCACTATGTTTTCCTCCACCGTTTTGAGAGTAGTAGTAATTAAATAATTGATACAAAAGTTAATTGTTTGGGTTTGAACATACAACCAGCGACTCATAAGTCACGGCAATTACCTTCTACGTATAAAATTATTAATTCAAAAGGTTATGTTTTTCAGTTTTATACCTTACAACGTAACGAATAAAACTGAAAACTGCATTTTTTTTTCATGTAACTTTTACAGAAAGATATTTCACGTCGAGTTCTTGCAATTATTACGAGAGCGATACAAAAAACATTCATTTCAATACCTTTCCGATCCAATAACCGTTCATTTCGAGTTCATTCTTTCGATTGAATTGTTTCGATGAAGCGATTGCTGTTTGACCTCTACGGAGCGTAAGAAACCATTATTGTACTGGTAGCAAAAAACTGTTGGTTTGGAATGACTTTAAAGCTTAGACATTAAATAAAGACTTCTGGCTAGAAATTCCTTACAGTACAAAATGCTTCTTTACCTCCAAAAACGCTTAACTACAAACTAGAAGGGACATTAACGCGAAGCCGATTACCATGGGTTTGATAAATGATTCTGCAACTCCCAAAATAATTAGCTGTTCCATTTTCACTGCATAAGTTAAGCACTAGTCTATAAAACAACTGATATTATTTTCTGGCACTACTTGTGCAAGTCTAAACTTGTGAAAATCATTAAATAAACATACTGGTAAAGGTCAGCACATTTGATTCGGCAGTATTTGTTGAACCACAAAGCCGACTCAAAGCAATTCGCGTCAATGACATTTATTCGATTGTACCTAAAAATACCATACATGTTTGTCTGGGAGCACGCTTATTATTAACCCGCGTACGGCGAAAACGCGGGTTATATGGTTATGTATTTTTCTTCTTTTCGTGTTTAGTGAATTACCTGGTTTATATGCTGCCCATGGGCCCCTGACTTAGCTTCACATGCTGTTTTGAAATATCTCTCAGAAATGCTGGTTTCCTCACGATGTTTTTATAGGGTAGGTAGGTAGGTGTTTGGATAGGTATTAATAATATAATGTTATTCGCAGTATGCCGTCAAGACAGTGGCACCAATCGTCCTCGGGACCAGAGCACAGTATCGGAATCATCCAGAAGGTTCAGGACAGAGTTCTTAGAAGACTGGCCACAGACTCCTGGAGCTCCGTACTTTGACCCCAGCACACCTGACAACGTGACGGGCCTTGTGGGACACCCAGTCCTCTTGCTGTGCAAAGTGAAGAACTTGCAGAATAGAACCGTGAGTATTCTTTTGTTTTTTTTAAACTCTGCTTTAGATCGCGACGATATGGGCTAATATTAAAATCGACTCGTCTTCATAATTATATTGGGTTTATAATAAAACGTATTCGTCTTCGCATAATATATGTACTTAATTATGATTAGGCGATTTACACACGGCACCGCGCTCCGCCGTGGTAGGCGGTGAAGCGGCTCTCATGTCGCATTGGTCTCTAAGAAATCCGTTGATGCCTAATACACGTACACCGCCCGACCGCGCGATCGAGCGGTGCTCGTTTCTACCACAAACTGCTCCTACCGCACGGTCGAGCGGTGCCGTGTGTTAATCGCCTTAATGTTAAAAATAAAAAAAGTAACGGTGGAGTGTACCTAGCTCATTATTTGCCATACAAAACTACTATTTATTAGAATTAATTCTATTACTTTTGGTAATTTTTATTTTACGTTAAAAAGGTACCTTTCGTTAGCCTATTTGACGTTGACTTTAATGACGCCAAATGGAAGCAACAATGCATCAAAAGACTAATTACCAAGCTCCATTTCCGATACAGCAAATGCTCATACTGGATTGGGACCACTGGTTGGAGCTTCAAAGTCCTGTCCCTATATTTCCGTCACAGTTTCCGTTGGTACCTCTAGGATGAATAGTGAGCTAGCGGCTTTGAAATCTATACTAAATTGCAGTATAATACTTATTGTCAATTTTAATGTACAGTCGCCAGCATATCACTGTCAAATTCTCTCTCTTGATTTTGAACTTAACAAACAACGTTTTAACGTATAAAATTATGTGTAGAAATTTGACAGTTTGGTATAACCGCGACCGTACCGAATGATAGGTTCATTGAATATTCAACCGAAGTTCGAGATAGAATTTAATTGATTGCGATGTTTTCAAACAACGTTTTAAGGTATCAAATTATTTGTAGAAATATGACAGTTTGGTATAACCGTGACCGTAACGAATGATGGGTTCATTGAATATCAGCCGAAGTCCGAGATAGAATGTAATTGATTGCGATATTTTGTACTTAAAATTGACAAGAATTTTGACTTAAACGATGTTAAATAGTTTAGGGATCGTTGATGTTTGTAATGTTTTCTAATAATAATGTCATTAGTAGTATTCGATTTTTATGAATTAAAATTATTGTTTTTATTCCATCGACTGCCGGGCACGTTGATCCAGGCGAAATGTAATGTTTTTTAATAATTGTGTCTACTTTAGTAGCTACGTCCATTTATTTCCTACAGACCTTCAGAATTGAGGAGTCACATAAAACGACCTGTAATTTTTGATGCGCTATGCTACAAATTCTAGAATCAGGCTACAAATTCAGACAATGCACTGCTAAATATTGGTATGGCTATGAGCTATGGCTCCTCAATCCACATGATCACTTTTATTACGGCATACAAAAGGTAAACGAAAAAGAAATCACATTAAACATAATATGCAATACTCATCGAGATTTGAACCAATTTATAGTCTGTGTCTGTGCTTCATAAATGTTTTAATTTTAAACCAAGCATTGAATGAATTTAAGACAATTTAGTAGAGTTACAGCAAAACCAACTCAAAACTTAAGAGTCTTATGAATCCAGCATAATAATATCCAAATTCCAAGAATTTAAACAAAACTGCATTAGAACAGTACAGGTTAGCAAAATTTATGATAAAGTTCTATTCAGAAACAGGTGTCGCGAGATTGTTTAGTTGTATCGTAATAGTAATATCAAGCTTGGATATAGGTCTCGCAGACTTCGAACATAGTTTTGCTCAACTTTACAATAGGCAATTTCCGATTCGTGTAGAACTCATTTCTGCTACGGAACCCATAGTGCTTTGGGAGTTGAAAGGCAGTCTTGAAATTACCTAACTTAGGTCCTTGTTACCTGTTGGGTAAATAGTGAGGTACGACCAAACATATTGGCTTTAGAAATAAATCGAGTATTGTTATAATTTAAACGAATACATTCTGCGCTTTTAATATTTTTAATGGAAACTTTTTACTTACTTTGTGAAAGTATGGCTATATAAAAATGTTGAAGATTCCGTCTCCGATGTGTACCATACGGTAACCCATTACTAAGCCTTTGTTGTCTGTACGTCTGTCAGTGGGCTGTATTTCAACACCCGTTATAGATAACTAGTTAATATACAGAATGTGTACGTATTTCTATTGCCGCTGTAACGTCATCGTCATCTACCTAGCCTTTTCCCAACTATGTTGAGGTTGGCTTCCAGTCTAACCGGATGCAGTTGAATACCAAATAATAAAAAATAATATAAACTTAAAAATAAAAGGAGATCTCTAGTAGAAGCGAAATTTTCAAAATCAAAGTAAGTATGATTTAATAATTATGTAAATATAGTACGCGAGTCTAACACGCTCTTGGCCGGTTAAATGTGGATTTTTAATGAAACTAACGTAATTCAATCCCGAAGTTATGAGAAGAGGCCAGTAGTGGTATGATGGAGGTTAATAGTAACCTGTAAAGTGCTTTAATATTACATTTATTGATAACAAAGCCCAACAGGCTTAGGCTCACTTCCACCACGAATTAGTGATTTGTGGTGAAAGTGAGCCTAATCCTTTTCGCGTTTATCGCTAAACACAGTCAAAACATCATTCTGTCTCTTATTTTAGAATAACCGAAAAACCAGAGCGATGTTTTAAATGTATGGTCGTTGTTTAAATTCGTTTAGCGTTAAACGTTAGTGGTTCGTAGTGGAAATGGGCTTAAGTAGACTTTCTAGAAAACATTATTTGTATTGCCGCGGGCCCCGTATTGCGGTTTCAAAAAAAAAAGTATTTTTCGTTGTAGATTTATCGTCTTAGTGCCAATTTCACTAATGATAGTGAACGCGATCAGTACGTCTAAACTTTTCGTATGGTTAGAAACTAACCTAGCGTTAGAGTTTTATGCTGCCCATGGGCCTCTGATTAGCTTCACATGCTGTTGAGAAATATCTCTCAGACATGCTGGTTTCCTCATGATGTTAAAATTCAATGTTAAAATTCCATAACTATGATGACACTGACAGCTCTTGAACGCGATTTATATGTGCTGAACGCGTTCAGTTTCATTGGTGAACTCCACCTCAATCTATTGTTTCTTTTTAATCTAGGTACTTAAAAAAACATTAAAAAAGAGAATTCTTTTATATTGAAAAACATGGAGCAACTGGGGGCTCCATGTTTTTCAATACTATTGTAATCACTACAAGTTAGTTGTTCTTGGTTAAACCTACGAATAACTATTTTCTTGTTATCATTGTTCGACCCATCTCAAATAAGTTAGACAGGGCAATCCAGTGGATTAGTTATCACGATGCCATTTTGATTAACCTAACGGTATTTCGAAGGTTATTCAGTAAGTTTCATGTACTTCAGCTTCCAATGTATGTTTCGAGAAGAAAGTTCGGCATAATAGTGTTTGGATTGGTATTGAAATTCATTTTACTTTCCATCTATCAATATTTTGGGTTAGAACATTTAAGTAATGTTAAAGTCATCCACCGGACGTTGCGTGGATGTGACGCTTATTTTCCCTCAGCTTGTTTTTTGTGTTTATAATTATGCTATCTTTGTGGGATGTTTGACGCATAATGCAAATAAACGTAGTATGTTCTTTCTTTCTAACTCTCCGTTTTTTACACACAAATAATTACAATACAATACGTCAAGCCTGCCGGGTAAGCGGGATTGTCCGAAAGGGTTACCGCTACCCCGGAACATAAAGGGCTAAGAAAGGATCATGGATGGGTTTTAGTCAGTAAGAGTCTGGCACTCCCTTCCGCTCCACTCAGAGCGGAAGAAGTCATTTGATGATTTCCCACTCTCAAAAAGAAGGGAAATAAATTGTTGATCGTTTGATCAACAATTTATTTTTCTTTTTTTAGTTTAGTAGTAGTAGTGGTTTCCCTTTTATTGGCATAGTGTGTCAATTTTGACACACTACGCTAATTCCATTAAAAATCCAATCTAATTCCATTTCATGCGACTGCCAAATAATGACAATTGTGGTTTTATTATAAAAACAATTTAAGTGAGTAGTAATTTTGCTCAACAATTAATTTTTCTGACTTGTATTTGTTATCAATGAATGTCCCTACTGTATTTATGACCGGTTCTGTGTTTGTGTGTCATTGTTGTATATGATATTGTAGACGATATTCCACAGTGCTGTGCTGAGAATCCTGTTTCGGCAAAATTGATTTTGCATACTTGTAATCTTGATATTCTTTTATTGAATAGGTCCATCAAAAGATATCAGGAGAATCATAATTTTTCTTAAATTTTCTCATTAATGAAGTCTTATTCATGTATTTTATTGCATTCCATAATGTGTGAAGATCTAACAATAAGCTTAAACCTAAGGCACAATTACGGACCCTGTAGGGCACAGCAAAAAGTATTTATTATTAATAAGTTCTTACCATTAATTCACTTAATAATTATAATTATTACATTCATATTTTATAATAATTATAAAATACTTAACTATTTTTTCTCAACAGGTATCATGGGTCCGCCACCGCGACATCCACCTGCTGACGGTGGGCCGCTACACGTACACGTCGGACCAGCGCTTCGAGGCGCAGCACAAGCCGCGCTCTGAGGAGTGGGCGCTGCGCATCCGCAGCCCGCAGCGCCGTGACTCCGGCCAGTACGAGTGCCAGATATCCACCACGCCGCCTATAGGGCATGCTGTACATCTTAATATAGTAGGTTAGTGATCAAAGATTTACAGAACCTAACTAGATCATCTGCCTAGCCTTTTCCCAACTACGTTGGAGTCGGCTTCCAGTGTAACCGGATGCAGCTGTACACCAGTATTTTACATAGAGCGACTGCCTATCGGACCTCCACAACCCAGTAACTGGGCAATACGATACCCCTTGGTAAGACTGGCTGACAGATTTTCGGGCTTCTGACGACCCGTAACGACTGTCAAAAATGCACGACTGACAGCCGGGACCAATGGCTTAACGTGCTTTCCGAGGCACGGGGGAGTCTCGGTATGTAAAGATGGTCACCCATCCACGACCAACCCCGGCAAGCGTAGCTTAACCTGATGGATCGACCTGTGCGGCTGTGAATACTTAGCCACGAGCTCCTAAAGATAGAACCTAACTAGAACCTGCCTTTATTTGGTCGCTGTTTTAATTAAATCATACAACGTGGAGACAATAATCACACTAATATTATAAAGGCGAAAGTTTGTGAGTGAGTTTGTGTGTTTGTCTGTCCTTCACGCTCAAACGGATCTGGATGAAATTTGGCACAGAGGTAGTTTATGACCTAGATTAACATGTAGGATACTTTTTCATTCCGGTTGTACAGACGCCAGCACATCAAGCTATCCCTAACTGTCAAATTTTCTCAATTAAAAATGAACCTTATGTCTTTGCAATAAAGTTGAAATACTATCAAAGAAATTTGACAGATTGTGGTAACTCGATGTGCTGGCCTCTGTACATTTCCTTGGGATAATATCCGACATCCACGGGGGCGAAGCCGCTGGCGGCAGCTAGTACTACAATAAATGAAAAGATTGGCAACACTAATGTATTCTTCTTCGTCGTATCGATGATTCTCTTTTAAGGTTGATGTTCCAGGGTAGCCCGTGAAATTCAAATTTTCTTAAGTTTTTTGCAATTTGCAGGCCAGTGATAGGTTGTATGTTAATAATAATAATAATAATAATAAGCCCCCCAAAACAACCACATGTCCTGATAGACCACCTTATCACGTGGGGGGCGGACACACGACTAAGAAATTACTGGCGTGGCTAACGTGGCTCTGATTACCCACTCAACATGGAGACTCGTTCAAAAAGAAAACGTATAGGACCGCTGCCCGGGGGCGATCGCCGGGGCGCACCTGGAGCTGACGCTGGGTGTCTCAGCATGCGAACCGTCAGCGGTGAGGAGTTGAACAGGCGGGCTCCCACCGGCAAAGATGCTACAGCCGAAATCACTGACGATGGTGACAGACTGACGGACAGGACAAACACCCCTGTAGAACCGTACAGCCCAAGTACAGTATCTTACACACCTTCTAGACAATCATCACCATCTATACCATCGTCACCCATACCATCACCACCTTCCATTATTAGTTTAAATACGGTCCAACCCACTCCGACCTTGAATGTTGCGCGGGAGGTATCTACCTTTTTGCCCGCGTCCACCAAGGCTGGAAAAGCAAGAGTTCGCATGAGATGGAGCAAAGAAGTTAACCTATTCATCATGCGGACTTACCTATTCATAACTAAATTAGAGACCGATTTGACCACGTACAGAAAACAACTGCATGAACATTTTACTCGTCAATACCCAGACATTACAGTTACGGAACAGAGAATTTCAGATCAAAGAAGAATAATAGTAAGAAATAAACTCTTATCTCAAGAAATAATAGATCAGTTAAAAGAAGAAGTACGTACACAACTGCTAGAATCAGAAAATAATGAAGATGACATCACTATCGCACTAACACAAAGCGCAGCTGAGTATAATCAACAAGAACAACCAACACTGTACACTCAATCACAACCAATCACACAATCTCAACCATACTTTCAATCACAAACATATTCACAAACTACGCATATATCCACGCAAACCCAAAGTATTACAATATTGTTAGAAAATGAAGTACATACTCTTGCCGATACTAATCAAAATCCGTGCACAGATACGAATATCCAAGAAATACACGATAAATTGAAAACAGCTCTCACTCAATATTCCGGCATGGACCCAGCAGCTCGACCAAAATTACCCAAACTTAGGTACACACCAAAACTTTTTCATCTCGTTAATTTATTTAATCAAAATATTCTACACCAATACATTAGCGAAGAAACTCAGCTTATAGACGTACACACCTTAATATATTGCACAGCATTAGTTATCTCCGAAGAACTTAATTTTAAAATCACAGCATACACAGGCAACTCACGACAAGGAAATATTAACAAACCAGCATGGCAGCAGAGACTTGAAAGAGATATAGAAAAACTAAGAGCAGACTGCAGTAGGCTAACTCATTACATTAACAACAATAGATCAAACAAAGTAGTTAAAAGAGTAGAAGCAATTTTTAAAAACATGGCTACCCACACTAGGCACGAAGCCGACAATAGAAAACCGGAACAGTTCTTGGACACACTAAAACAGAAATTAGCTTTAAAAGTACACAGGTTGAGAAGATACAAGAAAGCACAAGAACGTAAAAATGATAACTCCTTGTTTGCTACGAACGAAAAGAACTTTTACAGAAAATTACAAAAACCACAAACTGTCACCGAAACACAGACAGCCGAAAACAACGTTGAACTACCAACAGCGGAACAACTAGAAACATTTTGGTCTGGCATATGGGAAGAGCAAGTGCAGTATAATGAACAAGCTGATTGGATAACAGACGAAAAGAATAAATGGAGCTCACTAGAAGAAATGGAATTTGTTAAACTAACTGAGTCTGACATAGCTAGTATTACAGCGAGACTACACAATTGGAAATCCCCTGGTATTGATAAAATTCATAATTACTGGTATAAAAAACTAGAGTCATTACATAAAGTTTTAGCTAAAAATTTAACAGAAATAATCTTAGGGAAACAAAATATTCCAGAATTTATTGCTACAGGTATAACTTATATGTTGCCAAAAACTACATTCTCACTACAACCTTCTCAATACAGGCCAATAACTTGTCTACCTACAATATACAAGATCCTAACGGCAGCAATCACTACAAAAATAAATAAACACATAGAAAATCATAAAATAATAGCAGAGGAACAAAAGGGATGCAGAAGGGGTCACATGGGATGTAAAGAGCAACTTGTTATTGATTCAATAATTCACAAACATGCCGCCACAAAAAATAGAAACCTCCATTGTACATACATAGATTATCAAAAAGCATTCGATAGTATTCCTCACTCCTGGCTAATTCAAATATTACAGATTTACAAAATAAACTCCAAAATAATAGACTTCTTACAGACCATCATGTCCCGTTGGAAAACCACACTTCAGCTAAATTATAGACACAACGCTATCACTACTAGACAAATATCCATAAAGATGGGTATATATCAGGGAGATTCTTTAAGCCCTTTATGGTTTTGTCTCGCCCTGAACCCTCTGTCCCACTTACTTCAACGCTGCCAAGCTGGATATTCCCTTAAACACACCACAGAAGATACCGTAATCTCACATCTTATTTATATGGATGACATAAAACTATACGCAAAGTCTGAAAAAGATATCAAAAAACTAATAGACACCACGACAGAATTCAGTAAAGACATAAACATGAAATTCGGGTTAGATAAATGCAAAATAGTTCATATAATAAGAGGCAAAATAAAACCGGGTGACTATCCTGTTAATAATACAGACACAATAACAGCGATGGAACCAACTAACTCAAAGGAATGAGGGTACAAGCAACTCAAAGGAATAGATCACACAGCAATAAAACACACCTTGAACACAGAATACAAAAGACGAGTGATCGCAGTATGTAAAACTCAACTCTCCGGAAAACACTTAATAAAAGCATTGAACACCTATGCAATCCCAATATTAACATACTCGTTTGGGGTGATTAAATGGTCAAAAACTGACATCCAGCAAATAGAGAGAACAACACGCACCACACTCACTAAACACAAAAATCTACACCCTAAATCTGCAATAGAAAGACTGACTATCAAACGACAACACGGAGGGAGAGGCCTAATAGACGTCCATCATCTTTGGCAGAAACAGATAGCCAGACTAAGAACATTCTTTCATACTAAATCACACACAAGCAAAATTCATAAAGCTATGGTTATGAACGATGTCAGCTACACCCCACTAAACCTATACGAACATACAGATACACATCACACTAGCAATGACGACCCACATAAGCAAAAATTAGAAGACTGGAAAAAAAAGTGTTGCATGGGCGGCACCCCCATGATCTAGAACAATCTCATATTGATACTATAGCGTCAAATAAATGGCTTAAAATCGGTAACTTATTTCCGGAAACCGAGGGTTTTATAATCGCAATACAGGATCAGATCATAAATACAAAAAATTACAGGAAATTCATTATAAAAGACCCCACAATAACAAACGATAAATGTCGAAAATGTCACACACAACCAGAGACCATACAGCACATAACAGGGGCATGCACAACTCTGACCCAAACAGACTATACACACAGACACAATCAGGTAGCAAACGTCATCCATCAACAACTGGCACTTAAATACAAACTCATACACGATACAAACACACCTTATTACAAGTACGCACCACAAACTGTTCTGGAAAATACTACACACAAACTCTACTACGACCGCGCCATACTGACTGACAGAACCGTACACTATAATAGACCAGATATAACCCTTCAAGATAAAGTTAAAAAAATCACATACCTCATAGATATTGCAGTCCCTAATACTCATAATTTACAAAAAACAATAGGTGAGAAAATCAGCAAATATGCTGAACTAAAAGAAGAAGTGACCAGAATCTGGAAGCAGGAAAAAGTGTATGTAGTACCTATTGTTGTCTCTGCGACGGGTGTAATACCCAACCACCTCCACCACAGCCTCAAACTTATAGACCTGAAAGACTCTATTTACATAACACTCCAAAAAGCCGCAATTTTAAACACCTGCAGAATAGTAAGAAAGTTCATGCAAATTGAGGAAAATGAAATCAGTCACACTAACACACAGACAACTAATCATTAAAAACAAATCACAACACATACTCTACATTGACTTGGCTTGGGCCCGTTAATGTAGTTGAAACTAGCCAAAGAGCTAAGAAACAAAATTTGTTTACCGAAAATAATAATAATAATAATTTATTTATTTGCTCAAACACATGTGTACATACAATAAACAATCGCATGCAAGATATTAAATTGGAGAGAGTTCTAGACATGTCTGCCATGAACAATGGCGTGCAAATATAATTCTGATTAATTAATATGGATTACAGTTCACATTATATAAATTTATATATTAATGAGTAATAATATTCAGTCTCTAAATTAATGTATATAATGTCAAGGTATATTTATAATTATAATAATATTAAATCTTATTATTTTTGTCTAATTGGGTATTAAATTATATCGAACCAAATTTATCATTTAAAAAGTCACTTACACTATAATAGGCTTTTTCAACAAGAAATAATTTTACTTTTTGCTTAAATTGGTCGCTACTTAGATCTTTCCAACTTTTGGGAAATTTATTATAAACAATTGGAGCCATGCAAATAACACTTTTGCGCATAAGTGCAGTCCTAGACGCATGCAAACAAAGTTTAGTTTTATCGCGTCGATTTCGGGGAAAACTTTCTGCCATACGCGGAAATAGATTTGGATTCCGTTTTACAAATAAAGCTGTTTCTAATATGTAAAGGGACGGTAGTGTCAGAATCTTGTAGCGAATGAAATACGGCTTACAAGAATCTGTAATGTCCAATCTAAACATTGACCTAATACATCGCTTTTGGGCTTTAAAAGCAATTTCCTTGTCGGTTGAATTGCCCCAAAAGATCACACCGTATCTTAAAATTGATTCGGTTAACCCATAGTACGCTGTTAGCAAAGCATCTATATTAAGTGTCCATGATAGCTTGTACAGTGCAAATGCACTGCTACTAATCTTTTTACAAACAGTCTCAATATGTGTCTTCCAATTCAAATTACGGTCAATTATTAAACCTAGAAACTTTGTAGTAGGTACCACGTCAATAATATTATTATTATATTTAATGTCAAATTTAGGAAATGTCAATGCACGTTGGCCAAAATGTATAATTACTGTTTTATTAATATTTATTTTCAAATTATTGTTATCCAGCCAATCGATTGTTTTATTTAACGTATTGTTTACATCTTCTTCATACAAATCTCGATGGCGACAAGGTATAGTAATCGTACTGTCGTCCGCGAATAGTGTCATAGGATGATTAATGGATTTTGGAAAATCATTTATATAAAGCGTAAAGAGAGGTGGTCCTAGTACACTTCCTTGCGGTACACCATGGATAACATTACGTTCTTCAGATAAGAATATTTCCTCTCGTTTTGTGTCACTGTTTATCCTACTGATTTCCGTCACTTGTTTTCTCTCGAGTAAGTAAGATTGTAAGAGTTTTAGTATGTTTCCTCGAATACCGTAAGTCTCAAGCTTTTGCAATAGTATATCATGTTGTACGTAATCGAAAGCCTGCGACATGTCACAAAAAATTGCACAGATTGGGTTATTTCTATCTACATTTGTCATAACTGTATATAAAAAGTCATAGATTGCCATATTAATGGTTTTGTTTTTTCTAAATCCTTTTTGTTCGTTACAAAGTATGTTGATGAACATTTGATTCGCGGCTGTAAGACGTATGTAGTTACAGAATTATAATTATCAAAATCATTAATACAACCCTCCGAGCTCATAAAGGTGTAAAAATGACTTTTTACAAGGTCAAAGTCATTCCGGAACCTTAAGAAAATTTGAAAAAACTTAAGAAAATTTGAATTTCGCGGGCTGGTTGGAGGATTCACCTTCATAATGTTCTATTAGCTTCGGCCAGAGTTCGGTAATTTTTCGGCATTTATTTCCAATCAGATCAATACAAATTAATAATTATATAGATTAGAAAATGTTGATATATGTTTGTAAATATTATTTAAAGAAGTGAGGGGTTAAAAATATATTGGTTAGCACTCGGCACTAAAAACATGCTGTAGGTACTTACTGCCGAAAATCGAACTTAATCGTCAATTTTTTTTGCAACATATTAGCCCGTCACAAGGCTTAACATTGCCAAATAAAATATTCATTTTAATGGAAAATTGGGGAAATTGTAGAGCAAATAAAATTCAGTTTCAAATTTTTCAAAATTGTGTTATTATGTGTGTTATGTGAAACATTCATAAAATGTTGTAATAAAAAATCGACCATTTGGCTCAGGTGGTTCGTTCATTAGTTCTTTGTTAGGAAAATCTCTAAACATTAAAACAAACCATTTTATTACTTTTCTACAAAAAATAAATAATATCCTTGGACATTTCACACAACGCCGTAATGTCCCAAGCGAAGAAACCTAGTGCTTGTGTTATGGTAACAAGATGGCTGATAAACTACTTATATACATTTTCTTTTGTACATACACACATATTATAGATAGAAAAACACCCATATCTGTACAAATATTTGTTCCGCGTGGGAATGAAACCCGCGTCATGCTGCGCAGCAGTCAATCGCTCAACCACTGCGTCAACCATGTCGTCAAATGTACAATGAATGTGAAATAACTTATATAATGAAAAAAAAAATCTTGAAATCCAGGCAAAAATTGACTCTTGTTAGGTAGTGTGATTGAGTTTCGACAAGTGAAACGAAGCACCTTGATTGCGATAGTTTTGAAATTTTAACGCTAGGTGGCGTACAGGCGATAAGATAAATCAATGACTTAATTACTTCCCAAAAGTATCATTCTAATGTCCACTAAAACGCTATCACACCATGAATAAATAGAACACTAATTTCCACTTCCAACGTACTTCTAAATTACGTACTCACATGCATTCCTATTTGGATACGTTCCAATTACTCTGAATGAGGTCCATTCAAAACTTGGATTCGGCCGCCAAATTCAGGGCCATTCGAAACTGTCCAAAGATTGTAACAAGCTACGTTACTGTACCATATTTTTCACGACAACCTAGAAAATATTTTTCAGCCAATATACGTTTGTGAATTGGGCGAATTCTTGGCACTAAACTTGAATTCGACACAAATAGCTTGTTGTCACGGTAGATCACAGAGGATGAAAGAGTGGAAAGAAAAGGCGAGGTCAGCAGTGGTATTGAAAACTGGTTTCTCAACTCCCTTGCATAAATAATACTATCAACAAATACTAGTGGTTATTTTAAAACAAGATGTTCACCTACATCAATGCTACCTCTGTTACGGTTTGTAAACTTGCACCTTGCGAATAACTTACAATTTCTTTTTTTTCGATACTGGCATCTCGCAGTTCAGCCATAGGGTTGTCTACTGCTTACCTGTAGATGCCGCAAAAGAAATGTAGCCTCCAGGCAGGGCTTATTAAACTTTTGAACGCCAGAGCATAAACGCACGCGCGTACCCTCCACGCCAAGCTACAAATTTATTTTCTCCTTGTAATCATGAATTGCCCAATATCCATGCGTCTTTTAATTTGTTTCATGTCATTAAATACGTACGAGAGCTTAAATTTTTAAGATATCTATATAAATACTCACAAAAGTAATGTTTTTATTGCTTATTTCGTGTTATAGTGTTGTTGCCACTGTCACATATTGGTGTCGTTGGCGTTCAGGGCATGCGTTTGCTTGTCACGTATAGGTGAAAATGGCGTTCAATAGGTTAAGCAGGATTGTCTGAAAGGGTTACCACTACCCCGGAACATAAAGGAACATAGATGGGTTTTAGTCAGTAAGAGTCTGCCACTCCCTTCCGCTCCACCCAGAGCGGGTGAAGACATTGGACGATTTCCCACCCTCAAAAAAAAAAAGCCAGGCCTTATTAAAAACTTACAAACTAAGCGACTACATGACGCTAAAGCACGCCCTGTAGGGTACGGAACTCTGCTTGGGGCGTCGCTGGGGAAGGATAGCACGGGACAAGCTGGATCGGGCGTATAATAACTTACTAGCACTTAGCACTCCATTTATAATGTTTCATTTTATTAGCCTAAAGAGCGTAGGGTTGTCGATACCCAAAGGAAGCAACTACAGATAGAGAGAAGCCAAAGTTAAATAGAAAACTTTCCTAAAACTACTGTTTGTATGGCTTGTGTTTCACACTAACCTCGTCTAAGGGTGTATTCAAACTTGTTATTATAACTACCACATAACCATAATGAGAAAAATGTAGCCACTGTGGAAACTGGTAGCTGTGTTTAACCAACATTTTGTACACATCTTTGATTTAAAAGAGTTTCCGTGGAGTTTTATGCGCATTCTTCTCCATAGGTAATGGAAGATAAAGCTAGTTGCTTTATTTGTCTGACTGAA
This sequence comes from Hyppa rectilinea, assembly GCA_951799385.1. NCBI lineage: Eukaryota > Metazoa > Arthropoda > Insecta > Lepidoptera > Noctuidae > Hyppa > Hyppa rectilinea. The sequence goes on along the minus strand of OX637310.1, from coordinate 5,275,798 downwards.
TCACTCCTTAACAACTCACTCCTTAACAGCGCCTGTTTATTTGAAATAAATGCTTTAAGTTTATTCCTAAAAGAAAGAAAAAAAAATACACAGAAAAAAACATAAGAAAAAAATACAAAAAATATTAAAAAAAAACAATACAAAATATATAAAAAAAACTATTAAAAATAAGGGCAAAAAGATTTAAAAAAAAACAAAGACCTGTGCGAGGCCGACGAGGCACATATCTCAGCATAATGCAGCGATATTTTGGAAATAAATAAATATCGCTGGTATTCTGTTATGACCCGTTGTCATAAAATAAATAAGGACCGCAGCGCTGGTATTCTGATAGGACCCGCTGTGATAAAATAAATAATTACCGCAGCGCTGGTATTCTGATAGGACCCGCTGTGAACTAAAAAATAAATAAAAAAATAAAAACACGTCCCTACCACATGCCCCATGAAATCTTGTGATAGCCACAAAATACATAGTGACCACGATATGGTGTGTGGGTGGTCGGCATCTTACGTGTGGAATGCAAAGAGGCCACGATAAAAGCATCATATAATCGCCACGTGTGAGAGTCAAACGGAAACCACACGTAACTTGGATACAATTTCATGCACGACCAAATTTTTGCAACTGTGGTTGCGGCACCTAAACAAACCCTCAGAACATAATGTTCAGTCACCGGCACATCAAGTTACCACAAGCTGTCAAATTTTCTCAATCGATTTTAAACTTAATTTTCAATGCGTTAAGGTTTAAAATCATTTGGAGAAATTTGACAGTTTGGTATAACTTATTGCGCAGGCGACCGCACCGTGCGTTTACTTTGTCCGTTTGTTGTTCTGTTATTATTTCATTCGATATTAAAGTTACTACATTGTTTGTTTGGTCTTAGTTAGGAAATGGTGAGTCGATATTGTTTTAGGTTATCGAAAGTTTATTTAGTAAGGGTTGGAGTTCCATTTTAAGTTTTGTGTTGATATAAGAGAGATGAAACATTAAACGGGATATAGTTATTAAGTTATTACAATAGTTCCGGAGAAAATATTGAATTACCAGCAAACTATTTTTTTATATGAGCTAACCACTAACATACACAAACGATATTGAATTCTAAGGCCCGTATTACAGAACCTCACTCAAGACCCAAGCATTACTTAAAACTTTTTTTTAACCAATCAAATGGCTTTAATCGAGACTCAAGCAATGCTCGAGATTCTGTAATACGGGCATAAGACTTGTTTGCATCATTTATCACAAAGTAATCTGTCCCTGTCATCTTCAAACGATCAACTGAAATAGATAGATCTAATAATTAAGTTTATCGCTGTTTTTAATATTGCTATGTTTACCGCTAAATCATTTAGTGATTCGTGGTGCAAGCGAGCCTTGATTTTAAAAATCTGAAAAATGTTAAAACATTTTTTTCTTCATGATAAAATAATTACCTAGCAATTATTTTATTATTTATATGACACTTTCTCTTTCATGTTTGCAAAAACTGTGGAGTATCCGTCTTCAATCAAACTCAAATAACAAAGTTGAAAATTGTAATCCTATTTCAAAACATACCTCAATTATTATAATAATTATATTTATTCACTCATGTGAAAGCCTTTCACAACAATGCTAAAATTAAAATTAAATTAATTACTATGCAAAAAATGTTGCTGTATTTATGTGCTTGCATAGTGATGTTTCTTCTCTCATATTTAATTAAATTGGTTAAAAAAACACTTACCATAAACAACTAGTTTTAAAACTAGATAAATTCAGTGCTTCTTAGACTGACTTCTCTAAGAAGAATAACCGAAACAAACTACAATTTTATTATATAAAATGTCCTGAATACTATATAATTCAACACACTACAATGAATACCATTCAAGCCTCTCTAATTCTTCAAAAGGATAAGAAAATGAATAGAAAAAGGAACTAGAAAAATGTCCTTTCGCCTCCCAACCTGATCTGTAATGGAACCTTTATGTTAAGAAACAGCTGTCTCTCACAAAATGTCAAAGTTCCCTTCAAAGTAATGAAGCAAAATTTCATGGCAACTATTTTTTGTTAAGGGTTGGTTATATCCTTCGCGTTATTGCGTTTTTGTGAGTGACGGTTATATATGGAGCTGTTACATTACGTGTTTCAATATTCGATTTTCTTTTGTTTGGGTCCTTGAGAATTTATGTTCTTACAGGAGGTTATTGCTCTTGCGATCTCGTTGATTAAGTACCGTTTTTTTAAAGACGAGAAACGGAAGGAGAAGAACGAGTACGGAAGTTTTATTCATTATCTGCCTAGCTTTATCTTAACTATGTCGGGGTCAGTTTCCAGTCTAACCAGAGGTAGCTGAATACCAGTATTTCACTACGAATGACTGCTGGGACCAACGTGCTTTTCAAGGCACGTAGGGGTCCCGGTATGTAAATGTAGTGACCCTTCCTATTTCGTATTAGTACCTCAAAAAAAAGTATATTATTACCCCCGAACTTGGCGGTTTTGGAAAATGGGTTACAAAATAGCAAAACATTCTGTAAAATATTCTGAATACTTAAGTTTTTTGTACTGTAGAAGAAAACAGCCTGATAAAATCGAGATACCTAATAATATCATTGTGAATTCTGTTATTTTTAACACTCAATTTGTATTGACTCCTACCAAAAGAACTGATGGATACTAAACAAAGGACAGAATTGGGTGGAAAAGTGAGAGCGAGGCTTTCGCCCCGCAGTGGAAAATTTTGTATAACTTAGCACGTGTTATGTACAACTCCCGGCCACTGTAGGCGCGGGCGTGCGGGCGGTGAGTAATGGGTAGCTCCCCGTCCGATCAGGACCAGGCCAGTGCCGGACCTGCCGGGTAAGCGGGGTTGTCCGATAAGGGTTACCACTACCCCGGAACATAAAGAATAAACACATAAACATGGATTGGGTTTTATTCAGTAAAACCCAGAGTCTGACACGGAGCGAAAGCTCCACCCAGCGGAAGGGAGTGTCAGAGTCAAAACGGGAGAAGCCATTGGATGACTTCCCACCCTCAAAAAAAAAAGCACGTCTTATGTTTTATACATCAACGTGCCATCAATTGTAAACTTAAGAAAAACTTTCAACAACGCGTGTTTTCTTGAGCAGAATATATATTTATTTACAAACTTAGCTGTTTGCACTTTACAGTTTGAACATAGCTTTCTTTTTATTCGTTTAGGGAATAAGACAACTGCAGTTCTTAAGTTTATCAAGATATTTCAGCAGCTTAGAAACCACAGTTACTCGTAACACAGGTGACGAAGTGTGAGAACTTCAGAATTTTGTTTTTGTTTTCAAACTCTGTGCCCGCAGATTCGCTAGCGTTAATTTAGAATAATTGGGCTAAAACATATAAATTTCGGAAAAAAACTCTTATAGCACAAAAACAGATTTTATAATTCAATCGTGATTCGAAAGACACGTGACGCAATCTATTATCATAAGAACGCTATTGTGGTTTCCTCAGGCACAGTATTTTTTTTTCGGGATCAAACTGTTCAGGTACCTGACAAACATATGCAAAATTTCAGGATTATTGATTTAGTGGTTTATGGATGAAAAGGTAACAAACGCAAACAAACTTACTTTTGCATTTATAATATTAGTTAGGATAGGTAAGCCAGCTGTTGTATTTTATTGATTACGTCATGAAAATAGTGTACATAGGCGGACTTGGCCTCAGTCATTTTTATTCGGTCTCATATATTCAACACTATAATTATTACTTAACCAAACAAAACTGTTGACTGGTAGAGAATACCTACGGCATTAATCTGCCTTTCTACATTTAAGTGCGAAAAGTCTAAATATATACAAATTAATATTATAGGAGTGTCTGTTCTTAATCACAAAAACAGATTTTTTATAAATGCATAGGAAATGATACACGGTACTTAAAACAAAAAAACTTTTTAAATTTTTTGTCTGTCTGACTGTTTGTTCCGGGTAATTTCCCAAATGGCTGGACCGATTTGGACGAGACTTTCACTGACCGATAGCTGGTATTATAAGAAGTAACTACTTTTTATTAGAAAAACAAAAATATGGATCACGCGGTGAAAGCTGCGGGGCACAATTCTAGTAAATGCTTAAAAAAATAACGTGGTTTCATTTTAACCTTTCTTTTAACCAGCCTCAAACATTCTCTACGTCAAACACACGTAACAAAGTACCTCCAATTATCCCTTACTAATTATTCATGTTTCTAACAATGCACTCACATGTACCCGTTGTTCACAGAACCCGAGACCGAGGTCATGGGAGGTCCGGACCTGTTCATTTACGCGGGGTCTACGATAAACCTGACGTGTATTGTCAGACATACGCCAGAACCGCCCAATACTATTAATTGGACGCATAGAGGGAAGGTAAGAATATAATACACTTTAATTATAATAAAGGCATGAAACATGTAAATGGCTTTTAAGCCCCGTTTACACGATGCTAGTTTTGTAATAAAATTGAAGGATCAAATTAGTAGCATCGTCTCAACATTGTAAAATAGGATCACCAACTAATAATTTTAATATCATAGTTATCAACTGACCATTCAAAAAGGTCCAAAATAAAATATGAAATCACATAGAAAAATGACATCTCGTCTTAAAAACTTCTGTACAGAAATTAAATATTATGGGAAGATAAAATTGTAAAATTGCATTTAATGCTAATAAGTATTCCGTATGATTCTAAAAATCTGTGACGTCACATTGTTATATTTCATTCCGTCACGTACAAATGCCGCGTTTTGACAGTTCATAAAAAGTAAAGTTGTTGACTACCCTTTCAAATACCCAATTGGTTGTATGATTAGTGAGGCAAACGAAGGTTTAGCTTAACTTGAGGATATGAAGACGACTATCTAATTTGCATCTTACATCGGTAACCATTACTAGTGTCATCTTTGCCAAGGCTGACGGTCGCTGAAAATCTGTTCTGGGGTTCTGTCTTGCATTTCTGTCGGGCATTGCGACATAGGGTCACAGCATTATGCTGAGCATTGCCCGTTTTGCGCACAATTTTTCTTACTACTTTGTGTTTGTGTTCTTCTTTGAGTCTTGTTTGTCGCAAATATACGTATTGTCTTTCTGTCTTTCTAACTATGTTCTTTACACCCCATTATAACAAACAACACCTGAAATACAGTTAGGCAAATAAATTGTTGATCATATTGACGACGACTGTCAAATAATTGTAGTGGTGGTTTGGTATGAAGACAATTTAAGTGGAAAATAGGAGAATTTTCTTTCTTTTTAACACGCTTTTTTCTATTTTATTTTCTCTATTACTTTAATGTCACAACTGCGAGATAAATACATTTCTCTGTGAATCTCAGAAATATGACACTGCAATGGAAATAGTGAAATGTTAGAAATAAAAATGCTGAGTATGAAGAAAACTGTTTACGTTGAAAAATGCGAATGGAAATATGAAAATTGCTTGGGTACTAGTTTCCCATTCAGCAGTATTCGCTTTTCTTGGCTTTTTCTCCGTATTTGATAAAGAAAATACGACTATTTTATAAATAAGGTGTTAAAAATTTGCTCTGAGAGTTTCGTGGGAGCATTGTACTCATCGTTACGAACAACTGGGATGAACCCTGAAATCGGGCAAAATATAAGAGCTGTTTCATACATATTATTGAGTTACGTGTGCATAAAGGTATGGGACAGCTCATATTTTTTCCCGATTCCGGGGTTCATCCCATTGTAAAAGTTGTTCGTAACGATGAGTACAATGCTCTACGAAATACTTAAAGTAAATTTTTTAACACCTTATATTTTAAAATATCAATACTTATGTTGCTGTTCAAAGTTTAATAATAATAAAAATAATATCCATGGACATTTCACACAACGCCATATAGTCCCAAGCTAAGCAACTTAATGCTTGTGTTATGGTAACTAGATGGCTGATAAACTACTTATATACATTTTTTTTTGTAAATACATACATATTATAGATAGAAAAACACCCAGACCCGTAACAAATATATACCTATGGTGTTAGAAAATCGCAATTTATACCGGCCCACAGCTATCCTCTATACAATAATAATAAACCGTTACTATATTACCGGATCGTATAAATTAAACTAGAAGTTCGTATAACTTAAACTCAAAAAAATAAAATGACACACAATCATAAAGAACTCCATTAAAAAGTCTTTCAAAAATAAGAAAGAGATGAAAACAAAACAAAAACCCAATAAAAAGTTTGATTCTCATAATAAAAGTTGTTTCTTCATAGGTAAATAATCATCAGTTTGTGTCATCCACAAACGAGATTCTTAGAAATCGGAATCAAGATGTTTAATTCATGATTCATGTTGAAACGGTTTCTTATTTATGATGAATTAAACATTAAAAGGAATGAGATAACAACATCTTCACTTTTTATTTAACACCTACATTAAATGTTTTCAGTAAATATACTTTACGGGCTGCCAGCTACTTTTTTTTTTTTTTTTTTAAGGCTGGGAAATCATCCAATGACTGCTCCCGCTCTGGGTGGAGCGGAAGGGAGTGTCAGACTCTTACTGACTAAAACCCATCCATGTTCCTTCCGTAGCCCTTTATGTTCCGGGGTAGCGGTAACCCTTTCGGACAATCCCGCTTACCCGGCAGGCTTGGCCCTGGGGGGCCCCTTCATATGCTGACATCTCTTTGAGGCGCGCGTGGAACATATACGCGCCGTACAACACGGGTCTGGTGCTGATCGGACGGTGAGTCACCCATTACTCACCGTCCGCAGGCCCGCGCCTACGGTGGCCGGGAGTCGTCACGTGGCTCCCGACGCCCGGGGCGTCTCCTGCGGCGGGTGGGACGGGAGGACCTTTCTCTCTCCCATCCCGCCACCTCCTTCGCGAGCATGACTTTTTCGCAGAAGGAGGTGACTGCCTCCCACTCCCTCTCGCCCCGGACCATGGCTTGCACCAGGGCCGGGCGCGAGAGGTCGCCGCCGCCAATCGCCTCTACGAGGACACGGCGGTGCTCCACCCAAGCGGGGCAGGTTTGCACCGTGTGCTCTACCGTGTCCTCTGGGCGATCCTCGCAGTGGTGACACCCGGGCGTTTCCTCCCGCCTGATGATGTGCAGGAACCTCCCGAAACATCCATGTCCGGTGAGGACCTGCGTCAGGCGGTAGGTGAGGGCGCCGTGACGCCTCTCTAGCCACTCCTCAAAGAGGGGCCTTACCGCCACTATCGTGGCTGCCAGCTACTACGGTTTATTTTGTTTAATCTCACCGTGAAAACTTAAGTGAATTAACTATCAAAAATGTCAGATGATTCTAGTATCAGATGGGATATAGGATTTTTACAGAATAACTCCATTTTACTCACCCCAAATACGGAACACTTCATTGTGCGTGGTCCGACATGCACGCACAAATGCACTAGGCCAGTTTTTTTTCGGATTTAGTCCTAATAGTGTGTCTCCTCCACCTTAGCAAATTACTAAAAATATTTTACTCCATTTTCACCAACGATTGCACACGCTGTAGAATTAATTAATTAATATCTATACATATAATAAAACAGTAAAAAAACTGTGTCTGTACATTGAATTTATTAAAAAAATAATAATTGAGGGGGGTTTAGAAACAGTAATAGAGCACGAATCCAAAAAAATAGTTATTTGTTATGCAAGGCTGGAAAGTTGATTTTTGGCGCGAGTACTTCTATTGAAACCTGAGTAAGCGAAGGATTCTAGGGTTGAACCATGAGCGAAGCGAGTGGTTCAAATATAGAATCCTGAGCGTAACGAAGGTTTCAAAGGTACGAGACGCAGAAAAGCTTTGCTGCCGAGCGCAACACACAATTTTTCACCTCACTACAGCGAGGAAACTGCTAGGTGCAAGAAAACAGGTATTATTTATGTTGAGTTTTATTTTGTTCGAGCGTCTCAGATACATTGACTCATGTGAAGAAAATAACAGATACTTGGCAATGTATCTTATGAGTTACATAGAATATCTCCAAAATTAAATATTTTGTTCTATATCCTACTTGCCCTCTAAGGAGAATGAAAGAAAAAAACTAATTTAATACAAATAACTAACTAATTTTATTTATGAAATATTAAATTTATTTTTGCCAAGCATAGAATTAGATAACATATTATATTAGTATTTATTTTATTTAAAAAATTTAACTTAAATTACTACACAATTGGGTATTTGACAGGGTAGTATTTTTATGGCATATTTAAATGTGACGTCACAGATTTTTTTAATCAAATGAAATACTTATTAACATTAATTCCAATTTTACAATTATATCCTCGTAAAATATTTAATTTCTGTACTGTGATGGATTTTTTTAAGGTGAGCGGTATTATTTAATATTTTATTTTAGACGGTGTCTTGCATTTTCAGTGGACTGGCAGTATAGAAAATTATTAAATAGAAAGGTTCGAATTTTAAAAACTCTTTCCACGCTAGAGAGCAAAAAGCGATTTTGGGCTCAGATTTCGAATGACAAACAGACTCTTACCGAGCCTGTGAGGTGAAAAAAAAATTGTCTGTTTGTCTGTTTGTCTGTATGTCTGTATGTCTGTTTGTCTGTTTGTCTGTTTGTCTGTTTGTCTGTTTGTTTGTACACGCTAATCTTCGGAACTACTGGACGGATTGGAATGTTTTTTTTTTTGTTGTATAGGTATTAAGTCTGGGCAACATATAATTTATCTTGGAAACTTGAACACCTGATGCAGAACCGCAACAGAGCAGCTAAACTATAAGAGATACAAAAATGATACCATAGCAAAAATTGTTCCACGTGATGAGCATTTTTTGCTGAGAGAATAAATTTGAAGATCTGGAACACCTGATGTGGAACTCCAAGAGCCCGGCTACACTATAACATATATAGGAATGACGTCTTAGAGAAAGTTGTGCGGTCTGATGGGTATTTCCTGTTGACTTATAAAAATCGAAGATCTGGAACACCTGTTGTGGAACTCCAAGAGCCTAGCTACACCATAACACATATACGAATGACGTCTTAGCAAAAGTTGTGCGGTTTGATGGGTATTTCCTGTTGACTTATGAAAATCGAAGATCTGGAACACCTGTTGTGGAACTCCAAGAGCCTAGCTACACCATAACACATATAGGAATGACGTCTTACCAAAAGTTGTTCGGTCTGATGGGCATTTCCTTTTGACTTATAAAAATCAAAGATCTGGAACACCTGTTGTGGAAATCAAAGCTATCACTAATTTTACTGTGTAATTAAAAAATAACATAAACTGGGAGTACCTGCACGCGGTGAAGGCGGTAACAGTTTAGGACCGATTTTCGATGACGATGGTATATCATTGAGAATTTGACTCTACTGGCCAAAAGTCCTATTTATTTTTTTATTTTATCGTATGAATATGCCTTCGGGCTTTTGTTGTTTGAGTGTTTAATTTCCTTTTCCATTTATCTTCGTCACGAAGACCCGGTAACGCAGGGGAGCAGTCATTTTAATTTAGACTTTTATTGATCAGGTATCTTCACAATAAAACTATGACCATGCCTAAAAAGAGGTCAAATCTTTCTCAATGTTCCAAAAGAGCTAAAAGATTGAGGATCATAAGATCCCAAGAATTACCAAAGAGCGTCAGGAGAGACTTGATGCTGTTTGAGAACATTAGGATGCAACTCGCTCCGTGGAAACCTCTTCGGGTCGCGAAGCACGCCTGCGTTCTCAGCGTATTCATTAGGTCTCAAGAGACCAGTGAAGAATATGATGCGCGACTGACTGATCGTGAACGTCATGAATTGTCTCGCGAGTCAGAGACGTTCACGGAAAGAGAATCACGCTTGAGTTCCAAGCGTATCTACGCATCGACTTATAGGTCTCTAGAGACAAGTGGGGCACGTGATGTGCGACTGACCGCTGATCGTGAACGTCATGTATTGTCTCGCGAGTCGGAGACGTTCACGGATAGAGAATTGTGCTTGAATTCCAACCGTATCTACGCATTGACTTCTAGGTCTCTAGAGACAAGTGGGGGATATAATAATGCGGTTACCAAAATGAAATCGATGACAAATGGACTGTATGTTTTGGTGGTTGTTGGAATGATATAAAACTAAAGCTCAGTGTGATAAAAGATTTAAATGTGAAAAATGATAAAAAATAACACAAATGGCGACCCCGTTGTCGCTGGCATAAGCAACAGGGTCCGCGTACGAAGTCGCGGGCAGAAGCTAGTTAGCAATAAAAATGGTAAAATACAGTATTAAGTGAACTTAAGTAAGCTCAGTCAGTCGATAGTACGTTGAAGTTCATGAATGTAGTCCTAATTCCACCAAGATTCGAGTCACAGAATAGTAAATACAGAATGCCGAAACGAACGAAACGCACACACACATAGAGCCGCATATACGCGATTACAACCGATTCCCCACGGCGAGTGCGATGTAATTATAAGTTACAATACATGAACATGGTCAATATTAAATTGAATATAAGTTTAACTACATTAAACACACTAATAACAATATAAAATACTCTGGGCTTCCGGGTCTAGATGTTTTTCTATGTATAATATGCATGTATTTACAAAAAAAATGTATAAGTATAAGTAGTTTATCAACCATCTCGTTACCATAACAAAGCATTAGGTGGCTTTGCTTGGGATTGTAATAATGGCGTTGTGTGAAATGTCCAAGGATATTATTTATTTATTTATTTTAATACTGTTGTTAAAAAAGAGAATATAGATAGGAAATAATTTAAATATTTAGTAATAAGTAAAATAATTAAAGCGCTCTTCCTTTCAATTACTAATTTAAAGTTTTGCTGTGTCCAACAGGGTCCATAATTGTTTCTAATCACTCATATTTACCACCTGTATGTATACATTATGGATGCAATAAAGATTGATTTGATTTGCAGTCACTGTACGTGAAACGTGTCTATGTGTGCGTGCGTTTTCACCGTGTACAGGCCCTTTTTTTTTAAGGCTGGCAATGACTTCTCCCGCTCTGGGTGGAGCGGAAGGGAGTGTCAGACTCTTACTGACTAAAACCCGACCTTATGTAGACGTATACTGTGTGCTTTTTTTTCGATGGTGGGACTTCATCAATTGACAACTCCCGCTCTGGATGGAGCGGAAGGGAGTGTCAGACTCTTAATGATTAAAACCCATCCATATTCCTTCCTTAGCTCTTTATGGTCCGAAGTAGCGGTAACCTTTACGGACAATCCCGCTTAGTATTTTGTGTGCTAGTACTTCTAACCGACCTATTATACCATAAGAGCGGAATGCTATTACCTAAATTGCAATTAGACGTAAACTCGACGCATCCACGTGTGAATACCGCTAGGAATTGGGATTAAGTTGATTTCACACTGGCCTGTTAGCACCAAATTAGGTCGGAAATAATGGCATTGCCTTCGGCTTTAAAGTTGACTCTTACGAGTTTGCTAAAAGCTGGTTGCTAGAAACTGATTAAGCACTATCATCACAGCATTATCATCATCTCATTTTCTTGCTCTTGTCTCATGTTACTTGGGGACGGTGCATCACGATTTCTTCTTCCATTCTCCCGTGTCAGCCGGCACGCTATCATTTACTTCCTTCTCTTTCATATCATTCGATCCATCTCTTCTTTAACCTTTCTCTCTGTATCCTTACATCAATATTTAAATTCATCACTCTTTTAGTTACATATCTTACGTTCCTCATCATCACATTCCCATGATATGGACCTGGAATGAGCCAAAAGATTATTAAGAATAACATTATAAAGTGCATTTATCTAATCACACACAGTTACCCAAATAATTATTTGGGCGTGGCTCACCTATTATTGATAATGTGAAGAAAAAGCAAATACAAACTATGTAGCTGTTTTCAATTCTATATTAATTTTAAAACTTTCCATGTGAACACATTTTGACAACTGAAGATCAAAATATACATACATAAATAATCTAAAATATATTTACATAATAATCGTCGTATTCCTAAACAGAGCAGAAAATGGCCGCACTCATCTTTCATATATTAAATTATAAAATATTACGTCACTCTCTAGAGTCTTGACGGGCTATCTGTGTCGTTTATTTCGTCACGTCACTTGCAATGACAGTGACATTTCTATACTAAGTTTATGATGTGAGAAAATAACTGTTTATTTATGCCCCATTTACCACCAAAATATGCATATAGCTGTATTGCTTTATTCTCTTTTTTTCCGTTTTCCTTCAACTTCTTATACTTTTTCACTATTTTATTGGCGGCTTCGCCCGCGTGTATGTAGAAAAATATCCCAAGAGAACCGTACATTTTTCCGGGATAACTTATAATATGCTATTCCAGACTATAATCCATCTTTGTGCAAAGTTTCATCCAGATCCGTTAAATAGTTTTCGAGTTTATTCGTTACAAACATACATACAAATCTTTCCCCTTTATAATATTATTATAGAAAAACTTGAGCAAATATTATGCTCTCAGAATTTAAGTTAAGACATTCGTGTTAAATTGCATTTTATCTAATTTTTGGTTCTTCCTTCAATTTACACTTAATGTCTAACGTCTGTCATTTTTTTATTTTAAGCCAGTACGTTAATAGATTAACCTGTACCTCTTTGGAAATGCAAAAAGTTTTTATATTAATAATGTTTTCCTTGCACTCAGCTTTCAACAACCCAGCATAAGTTTTCTTGCACCGCTTAATCTCAAACTTGTTTGCCAAGTCAGCACTTCTAACTTCATACTTGGAACGAGAACTGTGAAGTAACTATTATTATCTTTTATTAGAAAACATATTGTTAGTGACTAATGTTTTGGCTTTTATAAAAAAATAAAAATATTACCCTCTTTTTAGGCTTCGAAGCAGTCGGTTATAAAATATAATAATCCTTTCTTTGCAACTAAAAAGGATATAAGAGGTTTTGTTTTTAGATGATTAGGATTGTTATTCTGGCCATCTCTATGAGGAAAATGTAATACACAAAGAGGACAAAGAAACAAGGACTCCAAATAAGTTGGGATTGAGCATGTAGGGGAAAAATGATTTGGTTAAAAACGCATAATTATTAAATATTAGAATGATTTATGTTAAAATTTTGCAATTCGCTACCGCTTCCCACGGCTTCCGTGGCTTGACGAAACGTCGAGTTATTTTTGGATTATTTGTTAGTTTAATGTTATTGTACTATAAAACTTTTGAAACAATTATTTGGGCTGGCTAATCTCCCAAACATCTGGGCGATTCCTGTCATCAATCGATTTGACGAGACTTTCACTGACCGATACTTGAGGAATAACTTAAGCTACTTTAAAAAAATAATTAGGGACCAAGCAGGTGAAGCCGCGGGCAGCAGTTAGTTTATCTATACTTATTGGGTTTAGCCTGTAAGGATATTTGTATAGAGTAAATAAATAAATAAAAATAAATAAATAAATATTATAAAGAGGTAAAGTTTGTGAGGTTGTAGGGGGTAATCTCTGGATCTACTGAACCGATTTTGAAAATTCTTTCACACATGAGAAGCTACACTATCCATGAGTGTCATAGGCTATACCTATTGAAAAAAAACCACGCGGACAAAGTCGCGGGCAAACTGCTAGTAATATATGTAAAGGCTTTAAAAACATTTAATTTGATTTCTCCGATATGCAGTCGACTTAACATATTCTGTGTGCCATTCAACCCTCGCCCGGCGACTGCATTTCAAATTGGCGTATCTGGAAGTGCAGGCGAGTCGTAGACACAATTACCGGAGTTACAGTACTCTTGGACATTATTTTATATGAGTATTTCTCTGCTATCCACCAGTTTTATGTGCTTGGTAATCGTGGTCGAGATTTGCTGGGTTGGTTATGATGAATACTGTTTTGTGTTTTTAACGTTAGGGAAAAAATGCGTCATTCATAAAAACATACTTTATCATATCAGAGTTTAAGAAAAATTGCACGTCTACTGTTGTATATAGATTTTTTTCTAAGTAATGATTTAGAAGCTGTACAAATTAGTATTATAATATTTACTGGAGCAAAATATACGTACCTATATACATTTTATTAACCCTTTAACCACCCCAGTCGGATTAATACGACAAATGTTGTCGTGCCCGTGCCGCCTGAGTCGTGTTTATACGACTGAGAATCTATGTTCGGATTTCGTTGTTTATGTAATTGCAAGACCATATTCGTCTGAAATAAAAGTTTATTTTTATGAGTTTGGCGCTGGGGGCACGACAACTGATACTTAGTCGGGCGGTTAAAGGGTTAAGTAAAGTGCGTGTCTGCTTTTGATGCAAAACCGCATCAAACTTTGAGGCGGGTTTCACCATCAGTCAGAGATTTTATTCCGGAAGGTTTATGTGTTGGCCACATGAATATTTATGTTAATACTAAAAAGAAAAATGTTTATTGTAAAATTAGCATAACAAAACTTATCTATATAATATCATCACTGTTGTTTCCCAGACGGGTTGGGCAGAAATGTACCTATGGTAGGTACGTTAAGTACTCAAGTCCCATTTAATAATGGGCGGACCTATTGCCATCAGCGGGGACATATTCTTTTCGTATCTCCCCATATACATCAGAAAAACCATTGACGTTTCTACTTTAGTGACAGAACCAAAAATAAATTCGTCTCGCAGTATTTTCGACCGTACAAATGGTATGAGACCTTTGAAATAAAGTTTGAACGAAGAATGTAAACACCGAACTCGGAGTTTCTTATTCTGATTAAAATCTTAACTGCGTCAGAAAATATTATTATTCCCTCAAGTTCGTTGTAAAGTATTAGCAAATACTTTAGTAGTTTAAGTAACTTCTAATAAATAATAAATACATCAAAACTTTAGTCTCCGGATGGAGTCTCTGTATAATGGAATTTTATGGAATCAAATTCAAAATTAATAATCAATTTTCAATAAAAAAAAATTGAAATATGAATTAATTTCGAATTAGAAATGGTTAAGACGCCAGCATTGCAACATGCAAATAGGTCTTAACGCATTTAACGTTTGCCAACCTGATTAAATGTCCTGCAGTAGTACTTGGTAAGAACGAGCACCTTGCAGGTTTATTTTGTTTCAGTAAAAGCTTGAACTATGGTATTTTTCAGTACTTAAAACTTTCAGAAAATTAGTGGTCAGACTTGGACTTTGATGAGACGTCTATCGAAATTAAAATGATAAAAAAGCTTTCAGATTTATTAATTCTCTGAAAAAAACCTTACAGATGTATACATTTTATTTTATAATTATAATTTTATTTTTAATGTATTCACAAATAAATATAATTATCATGCGTAGGTTGGGCAATGTGCTAATTACAAGCTTTCACATGTTTTATTTTTTTTAATCGTGGAATTTATACATAGCTCACAGTGTACTTAAACAATATAATACTGATGGCCATTTACATGTTTCTATTGATAAACACACTTAAATTTATATCCAGCTGTCAAATTTCTTTAAATGGTTTTCAACCCAAATTCATTGAAGTTTAAGTTCAATGTCGATTGACAGTGTGTGATAACTTGATGTGCTAGCGATTGTACTAGAATTGACTCATTCTTGCTATCTTTTTTGCAAGCAGTACCTTCATGACACACACAGACTATGTGGGGCGGTCTATAGACACGACAACATGGCCGTTTGGCTGTCATCGGTTACCGGTCGCCTGTCACACGTTTCCTTTCGTTTCTGTCAGTGTCCTCTTTCGCCTACTTGACTTTTAATACATTTTCTTTTTCAACAGACGATAAACTTCGACTCAACGCGGGGTGGTATATCCTTAGTTACTGAGAAGGGTATACATAGTAGCAGTCGGCTGCTTGTACAGTCAGCGCGGACGTCGGATGCTGGCACGTATCAATGTGCACCGGATAACGCACAGTCTGCGACAGCACGGGTCCATGTGCTCACTGGTAAGTTTTAGAATGACCCTAACATCACGCCTCGTTTTCGTGAAGGATTAGGCAGTGTATCCGCAGTAGGTCTATCTATCTGCTTTTTCCCAACTATGTTGGGGTCGGCTTCCAGTCAACCGGATGCAGCTGAATACCAGTATTTTATATGGAGCGACTGCTTATCTGACCTCCACAACCCAGTAACTAGCAATACGATATCCCTAGGTAGACTTGCTATCTGATTTTCGGGCTTCTGACGACCCGTAACGACTGTCAAAGATGCACAAATGACAGCCGGGACTAACGATTTAACGTGCTTTCCGAGACACGGAGTAGTCTCGGTATGTAAAGATAGTCACCCATCCACGGCCAACCCCGGCAAGCGTGGCTTCACCTGATGGATCGATCCGTGCGGCTGTTAGTACTTAATCACAAGCTCTTCTCCGCAGTAGGTATACCTACATTTTACTAGTTATGTGTAAGTCCTATGTGTTAGATCATTGGTTAAATTAATCCACATATTACTGATTAGTGGTTTATTACACTATAAATAGATATAATATTACTCTTCTAATTATCTCTAATCGCAAGATATATTAACAACTTATACATACTTAGATTAAATTACTAACTATATACAAATAAATACAAAAACATAAAGGTCTCTTAGGCGTCGAAGTACTCATATCGCTGTCATCCGGGTACGTGCCGAGAAGACTGGCAGCATTGCCACATTGCATGGCAATGCTAATTTTTAAGCCAAAGAACAATCCAGCCCTCTGGTCACGTGAAGTATCGACCAATCGGCGAGAAATTTCATTGAAAAAGAGTTGCGGGCACTCGGGCCCCATAAACCTGGAGTTGCCGCAATTTATGGTCTTTACAATTAATCACAAGATATGGTATTTCCATTTTATAGAAGGTACTAAAACATGCTTTTTCCTTACAAACTTACAACATAATCCCCATCTGTCAAAATGTCAAAAACAAAAAACTAGCAATTAAGCAATGAAGTTAACATAAAACGGTTTAATACATGAAAAAATTTTTTTTTTCTTTTCATCGTAATACATAAAATTGACCTTTTCAAACAAAAATGTATTCATTTACAAATCAATTTCACGAACAATATTATGTCTAAGTTGACAACTTATACATACTTATAATGTAGAAATATAAGAAATTAATTTGTAATATTTTAATGTCAATTATACAAGAGCTTTAACACATGTAATAGGGGGCGAGCCTATTGCCATGGGGCACAAATCCAGACCCCGGGCTGCTCACTTTCAAAACATTTTATTTATTAATGCCCATCCGCCATTCACCTGCCATTTCACTGTCCTAATTAATATATTAAATAAAACAGTCTTCTAAATAAAACAAAGCGTATAAAATCATTACTTAACTTACGCCCTCGTATCTGTATAAAGATAGACGATAAATCAGCGCCGTCTTCCTAATTAACGGGCGTCTCACAGAGTCTAGTAGTTCTAATTAGTTAGACAATCGTCAGACGTTGTCGCTAGATGGAATTGGTGTGGATTTAATCAGCTGAGATAAACGACGATTACTTTAATTGTTTGGAAGCATTTGCTTGCTTTCTATTTTTGAATTAAGTGCTTTTCGCTTTCATTTGTTTTTTTTTTGCTTGGATCTTATACATTTATTTAGCCAGTTATATAAATATAAATATTATGGAATGGAACTTTAATTTAAAAGGCTACAATTCCTAATTCAAAAATGAAGAAACTGCCCGTCTACTACATTTTGTTTCATGAATTCCTAGTATCCAACATTAAAACAAGCAGTACCTATTTAATTTTAGGAATTACTAAGTGGTGAACTAAACTATGGAGAACTTCTACTAAATCTACATACAAAGCTAACAAACACGCGTAGTGGATTATTACCTGAATGTGTGGAGGTGTGGATTTAAGCCGTAGTCGTTTATATTTCTTAAGCTCTTCTATTTGGTCTATTTAAGGGGAAATGTATTCGGTAGCACCAAGACAAAGAGCAGAAAGACCGCGCATTAAGCATTAATATCATCAGAGAGCAGTAATGGCCTGGTGGTATCGGCCCCAACTATTTTGGGTCATGGATTTGAACTCACATGGGAGCTTTACTTTGTGTATATTGTTTCATCACCACCGGTCTCAAAACGGTGAAAAAAGAAGACGTGGGGCAACCGTCTCGTCCAAGAACCAAAAATTCGAAGGCATGTGTCGTTTAGTAACTCGCACGGGGCTGCCGTGGTGGATTGCGGCTCACTCAGGGCACACAGGAGTACTGTGTCCCAGTAGTGGGAACATTATAGGCTGATATGTACATCAGAGTCAAAAGTCAAATTAATTTTGTCTATCAAAGACATTTGTCGTTTTGTATTTTAAACAAAAATTTGGCTGCAAGTGTGCATGGTTTATTGTTTTCATACAGCCATAATCTATCTTAAGACATTTCTACTTCCTGCTTCTATTTTGAAAATGACCCGAAGTGAAGAAGCTCACTCTCCCAAGAATAATAATTATCTTACAAACTTCCACCCCCTGTTTCATCCCAATACGGGGTTTCATTTTTGTTCACTTTCTGTTTTTGTGTTTTTGACATTTATTGTCACAGAGACGGGATTGTGATTTGTTACAATACGGAAATTGGCTATCAAGGGGCCTAGACAAAGACACATTTTCATTAACGATAACGAAATCAGATAAATCTGAAATATATGGAATTGGCATAAGCTTTCGAGATGTCACGTGATCAATCGTTTTCGATCGCTAAGTGCTAGACCATGGGTTCCCAAACTTATTTTGTCTACTGCCCATTTTGAGAATAAATGATGTTTTAGCGGACCCATTTTTTCACTTACTTAAAAATTACTATCTAAATGAAATTACAAATCGCCCCTTAAGCCTCTACACAACGCCCCCAGATCTCTTACTGCTCCCGTTTAGGCCTGCAGCACCCAAGGGGGCGTTATCATCTTTTTTGGCTGTGCTAGACAATGTCAAATTGTGTAACGAAACTCGATCAATATTCCCATACAAATGTGTTGACAAGTAGCGTTCTTCACAATCCGAATCGCTGAGATAACGAATTATGTGAAGCAGAATAAAAATATTACACCACTAAAGGTGAAAAGAAATACCAAAAACATAACAATGGCAGGTAAAATTAATTATATCGTAAATACACGGTGCACACTGCTCACACATTTTACAAACATTCTAAAAGTTAATAATAATAAATAAATAAATCAATCAATCAATGTGTGTGTGAGTTAAACTTTTTTTATTACAAAAACTGACTGTAGTCTTGACTCCGGTCTGCACACAGCCTAAAATAGACTGTGACGTTATACTAATGTATTCATTACTTGGTGCCGGCAGTGTGCTCCAAATTACAACATTAGTCCTACCTCTAACCCTCCTATGTGGAATAGAACGGAGTTGGACAAATCTATTGTAATATTTTACTTCAGAATGCCTCAGGTCTAGTGGTTGAAAGTGCGACTTCTGAGGGTAAGGTCCCGAGTTTGATCTCTACGTCGGGCAGTAGGTTATAGGGTTGTTTTATTAGAATTTCATAAAAGCATCTCGTCATCTCTTCTTTTCGTGTGGTTAGTGACTAACCTGGTGCCAGAGTTTTATGCTGCCCATGGGCCTCTGACTTAGCTTCACATGCTTCACATGCATGCTGGTTGCTGGATCTTGGAATTAAAGTTATAAAAGTTTTTACCAGAAAATTGTTTTACCAGAATTGCGTCCCACAATGGCATCGCGCCTATTAAGCAATGATAGCCTAGTGGTGTGACCAACGGGCTGCCAAGTCACAGATCTCGAATTCAAACCCAAGGCATGCACCTCTGATTTGACGGATTCATGTGCGTATTGTATGAAAACATCGAGAGGAAACCAGCATGTCTAAGAGATATTTCTCAACAGCATGTGAAGCTAAGTCAGAGGCCCATGGGCAGCATAAAAACTCTGACACCAGTTTAGTCACTAACCACACGAAAAGAAGAAGATTGCGCCTATCTGCGGGTGCCTTAAGAGAAATAAAACGACTCAAGCACTTAATTACTTTTATTCTGGCTAGAGAAGACTCTTTCACATAATTACTGCTACATTTTGTTTGTCTGGTCCAGAAGCAAATATAATTACGTATATGTAATTAGAGTTTGTAAGTGTCTCACTGGGACTGTCTAGCCACGCAGGCAAAGTGTTCACGAATAGAGAATTATTACGATGATTACCATATTTGTTCATTCATTTCAAATGAAACCTTGTTAATAAATATATAAAACTAGCTTCTGCTAGCGGCTTCGCTCGCGTTGATGTCGGAAATCATATAAACATGCTTAAACGGGAAGACCATTTTATATGACTTCCAAAACCAATTTCCTTTAACACAAAAATTAACATGAAACTTTCAGAAATCCAAACGGACCTTCGCAAGCAATAAATAAGTATAGTTTCGTATTCATTGCCTGCTTAATGTACGAAGCCAAGAGTACAAATTACAACATTAGTCCACTTGACTTCCATTGGCTTTATGTTCGAGTAATATCGTTACAACGAAGCATAATGCATACTAAAGTGTACCTAAGTTTTGTTATGTGAAGATTAAGTTGAGATGTAAGTAAGTGTACTTGATGAGCCAAGATGCTTACAGCCAAGTTTAAGGCTGATAACACACTGGCTATTTGGGAGCGAGTCCAAAGCGAAGCGAGTGCGCAACGAGCTTGCTGCGAACAAGCCACGAAGACGCGGTGGGTGCGCAGCGATTTCACGGTGTGCTGTCTGCGTTTGGAAGAATCAGTGACAGGATGGATTCCAACGAGGGGAAACACTGCTGTTAGCTTTGTTACTCGTTGTGAGCCCACGGTGTCTTCGGGGCGAGTTTGCGGCTCGCTGCGCACTCGCCTCGCTTTGGACTCGCTCACAAATCGGCCTCGAGTAAAATTTTTAATTGAAAATATTGTTGTGATGTCGCACACTTTGTGTTTACTGTTTTGTTGTGGCACCTTCCAAATGTTAGATTAGTTTTTACATTAACATACCATAACAACACGTATAGTACACTAACCTATAGTACATTAACATCCTCTGCCTCGTTAGCACTGCTGAGTGAGCGTGATATACAGGGTTCGATTCCTGGGTCGGGCAAAGTTATATTGGGTTTTTCCATCTGGCATTTCTCAGTGGGAGCCCGGAGTCTGGATTTGTACTTGGTTGATAGCTATAGGATTGCCCCCTGTTACATGGTACTCAATCATAACGGACGTTGATTTTTTCTCGAGTTTTTTATCAATATTGGCACTGGCCGTATTATGAGTCAATAAACTTGACAATTGATTGACATGTGATGACACCAAGCCAAAACAAAAGAATATCATATCGACCAATTATTCGAACTACGAGGAAGAATCAATTACTGTCAATCAAGCAGTGAACATTTCGAAATTAATTCTATAGAACTGTCAATCCACTTGTCGTGCGTTAATTCAAAAACTCGCTTGACATCGGTACCCTAGTATTTTCATTCGAACAAGTTTAATCAATAAATTTTTATTTCAATCCATAATAATAATATACATACAGGTTAGAGTTAATAAATAGATAAAATTATGGCAAAATCCTAACTAATATTATAAATGCGAAAATTGAAGTTTTTCTGTTTGTTTGTTACCTCTTCACGCCTAAACCACTTTTTTTTTTGTAAGGCTGGGAAATCATCCAATGACTAAGCCTAAACCACTGGGCCGATCATCTTGAAATGTTGCTTATACATCATTGTCACGTGTACAGAAACGGACAAAAAGTATGTTTCATTTCCAAATTACGTGTTGTTTCCGTGGAAAATAACAATAACGTTCTTATGGTAATGGATGGCGCTATGTGTCTTTCGAATCATGACTTAATATTATAATTGACCCAGATTGATTTTCAAATTCTAAAATAACGCGAATGAAGCTGCGGCAAAAAGCTAGTTTTCAATAAATTGGAGAGAGCTTTAAAAATTATGTTAGTATTGTATAAGTTTAGCCAATAATACAATACAATTTAAAATATTATGTTCATGTAATAATTATACATCCTTTTTTTATTTCGGATTCGAAATATCGCTACTTGGATTGACTTGACGTCATTATACTTTGAGGGGTGAAGAAAATACATAAAAAACAAACGAGAATCCAAAAAAAAAATTCTTTACAGGCACTATATAACATAACATGTACATGTGTTACGTAGTTATATAATATATTTCTATAGATGTGTGCAATGCAATAATGTGGACGCGTTAGATAACAAATGTTTATGGGTTATATTACATAATCTGTTCGCACTCTGAAACAACTATTACAATTCAAAATGTGAACCTATCTTTTATAACACAATCATACACCTCAAGCAACATTTTACAATAAAATCACGAACGAGCTGAAGGTATGTTTAACGTGTACGTTTAATGTACATTTCGTGCTCCGTTTAGCATGCAACAGCCATTGTACTCTCCCACTATTTAGCAACTCGTGCGTTCGTTGGATTTTACTTGCGATCGGAACTAGGACGTTTCCGTACCGCCACGCAGTTGAATCATGGACTACCTACCTAGTTTGTGTACTAGCTTAGCGCAATAATTAACTAGAGGTTTTAATTGTTGGAAATAATTGGTGTTCCTGGTTAACTTGTTGTTTGGGCTCTCATTTATTTTATTTGATGCCGTGAATAAAATTATAAATTGCTTCGAATTCAAAAAAAGAGGAGCAATTCTATTTTCGTCTGTAGGTATCTATTTTACAAATTTCGGAAGTTGGTGTCTTTGATTTTGTATTGGGCTGTTGACGGTAGCAACAAAAGTTAAGAATAAATAAATGCATACTTTATTAATTAAAATTTGTTTCAAATCGAAGAATTTGGAATTTATTGTCTTTGTTAATATCGCAATATATCGCGACTTGAATAAATATATTTTAATAGGTTTTATATTGGAATCATTTTCATTTGATTCGCATTGGTATGGCAGACATCCCATAATTATAAAGATGGTGGTTCAGCGGGATTGTCCAAAAGGGTTTCGCTACCCTGTAACATAAAGGGCTAAGGAAAGAACATGGTTGGGTTTTAGTCAGTAAGAGCCTGACACTCCCTTCCGCTCCACCCAGAGCGGGAGGAGTTATTCGACGATTTTCCACCAAGAAAAAAAAGGTTTGGTTGATGGTATAAAACAAAAAGAAACAGAGCATGAAGGCGCGAAATAAAAATAAAAGATCGAAGTGAAAACTTTTTATTCCGTTTTGATCACTATAAAAAAACACATACAACGCTTTTGTTACAATTGCGAAGCGTGCTATTTCGAAAATAAATGTTACTCAAATCCTGTTTGAACATGTTTGGAATTCCGATCAGGTCGTGTTCCATATGAAAATGTAAAACAATGGATTTATTCATTACATTATTCTCTGTACAATTTGTACCTATACCTATAAAATGCTTAACTTATCAAAAAATTTATAAATCATAGAATTTTCTAATCATTCCGTGGATCGCTTCGAAATGCTAATTAATGACTTGTTCAAAAGTTACTTATTAACACTTCCTAATTTACTATATAATCATATTCCATTCGATAAATCTAAGTTTCAAAGCCCAACTTCCTGTAACCCAAATATATACTATGGCTTAATCGTTGTTTATTTTAAGGCGGATGGTATCGCACCTATTTTTGGAATAAATTTGTGTAATTATTCCACTAATAAACTTAATTTAATTCTGCCTCCGTGTAAAGCAGTCCACTCACCAAGCGATTATAGTGTGTAACTACACACTATGATCGCTCGACTAATTGGACTGCTAACATAATACCGCTATGTATTCGATATTAATTTCAACATAATACTTCGACGCGTTGCTGAGAAAAAGAGTCTTAACAGACTAATAAGTAGACAGGTGGGCAAGGAAATGATCCTATAAGGTTTCCGTTTTTCATCTTGAGGTACGGAACCAAAAAAAACACGAATTTATACTAACGTATGGGGTGCAGTAAATATCAGCACTTATGCGTCGATTCAGTCTAAAACTGCCAATCCCATGAAATATCTCTTATAGCACGTATGGGTATACCTCAGCCAGATGGATAGACTGCCTTATATGGTGGCTGTCGTAGAGTGGCTGCGGTAACGGCGTGAGGCGGGGGACAAAGTTTCTGTGAGAGGTCATGTCCAGCTGTGGACTGAGGCTGAACGAGTGCTGATGCTGAGCTAGTGACGCTACATAGGCTGAGTTTATTGAACCGCGGCCAAACAAGTTTATTAAAATTTGTCGCCTTGTGAATGCGCAGCTTTATCATTTTAAGATTCGTGACAGTAGCCCATAAAATAAAATAAATATATCCATAGCCATATCGCGCGATAATTATGTTTACTTTAATGATTATTTTTTCCTATTTTTACTATTAACACTGCGATTCAGGTATTTTTATTTGCGTTTTCATTAGCTGGTATCTCGACATTTTTTTTTTTAAGTGGTTTTCACACGCAGTTTCGTTATTAAGGCTTATTTATTAATTTATCTCTATTTTGCATGTTTAAGGGGTAATTGTAGAACACAGAAGGAATGGATGAAAGGCAGTTAAATCTCACCGTGAAGACTTAGGTGAAGTGAGCGTGAAGTGAGCTGTCATTCCACTTAATACTAAGGATGTACAGAGGCCAGCACATCAAGTTACCACAATCTGTCAAATTTCTGTGATAGTATTTCAACTTTATTGCAAAGATATAAGGTTCATTTTTAATTGAGATAATTTGACAGTTAGGGATAGCTTGATGTGCTGGCGTCTGTACCAACACTATTGACGTTAAAGTACTTTCACTTACATTTTCACGTTGAGTTTTTTTCAGAATAGCACTACAGCTGAGATGAGAATGCTAAGAGGAATGTGTGGTGTTTCGCAAATGGATAGAATAAGAAATGAGTATATAAGAGGAAGTCTGAAAGTGACACCGGTGACTGAAACGTTGTGTGGAAATCAGTTGGTAAGTAAGGTATGTTAAGCGGAGGAATGAGGAAAATGTTGTCAGGAGAGTTTTGATTATGAATGTGGATAGCTAGACATGTAGAGGAAGACCAAAGAAACGATGGATGGACTGTGTAAAAGATGATATATACAGAAAGGGAATGACTACCGAGATAACGACTAATAGAGAAGTATGGAAGAAAAAAACATGTTGCGTAGACCCTAAATAAATCAGGACAAGGGTAGGAGAATAATCAATTGCGTGACACATAGTATCAATAGCTTTTATTTTGACAGTTCAACAAGGTTCATGTTGCGTTGTTATTATTGTTGAGCAGACAATTTTTCAAACATTTGAAGTAATGGATTAGCAATATTTATAAGTGTTAAATCATTCCAATAATCATAAGTGGAGACAAAATAACCGTCTCCCATTATGTATAATACTGAACCGTAGTTTTTAAATTGAGTGAAAATCACTGCCACGTTGGTCAAGTGGTCGCAAGCGCTACTACGGAGCATGAGGTCCTGGGTTCGATTCCCAAGTCAGGGTTTATTGGGTTATTCTATCTGGAATTTCTCAGCCTTGAGTCTGGATGTTCCCCGTTGATGGCAATAGGCACACTCCCTATTAGATGGGACTTAAACATAACTAACGAAATGTAGGTTCATTATTCTAAACCTCTGTCCCACCCTTCAGGAAAATAAAGCGTTATGTTATGTTAAGTCTGTTATCTATACTAATATTATAAAGAGGAACGATTTGTGTGTATGTTTGTAACGAATAAACTCAAAAACTGCTTAACGGATCTGGATGAAACTTGGCACAAAGATAGATTATAGTCTAGAATAGCATGTAAGCTACTTTTCATCCGGAAAAATTTACGGTTCCCGTGGGATAATTTCATACATACACGCGGGTGAAGCCGCTGGCAAAAGCTAGTAAATAATATAAAAACAAGTTTCCTTCAATTGCTTGAACTAATATTCTATCGAGCTAAATAAACTTAGAATAATAATACACTGACCGCTTAATCACGAGGAAAACAGACCTCAAAAAATTATCTTCCAATCCTAGTTGGTATACCTTCCAACGTTCGTATTTTCCTTATGGGAAGAACATTAAGGAGGATTTCTTTGTGCTGAATACCATTATCATCAATAGTTCAGTCGACAAGTGATTGAGTGCTGGTAATTCTTCCTTACCAAGCGTTTCTTAGATTTATTATTAGTCTCTATGTATGAAAAAGCAGGACACGCCTTTATTTCAGGAAATGTTGCTTTCAGTGGGACAGAGATGGAGTTGTCCTGTATAGCTCCATCTTATTCTCACGCTAAAGTAATATTAAAATAATCCGAAATCCACGAAACCGCACTGGACCCGCAGGCTGGATTACGGGCCACTCCCTCTCACCAAAAGGAGGGCCTTAGTTCTAGCAATAGGAACATTATAGGCTATATCATTATCTGCTATATATGGTGGTGGTCGTCCACCAGGTTAGCATTTCCTTAAATAAAGGCGTGTCGTGCGTTTCATTTCTATCCATGTCTATCCTACTTCCTAATAGTATTATAAACGCGAAAGTTTGTGAGGACGGATGAATGTCTGTGCCTCTCTCACACAATAACTACTGAACAGATTTCAGTGAAACTTCCCAATAATTAAGCATATACACCAGAATAACTCATAGGCTACCATTTATAAAGATTTTGCGTGATTTGGCCGTAATATAATGATAAGTATCAAGTAAGTTGGCAAAATTCGTGCCCTCTGAGAGCTATCTTGGCGTGCGTTGCCTAAACCGTTAGAGTTACACGAAAGTAATGTATTATGGAACTGTTTGTCTTAAATAGATCCATATAAAAATCCGCAACAGCATATGTCTAGTTAAAAAATAATATTAAACTTAGTACCCTGTAGCTACTATTTAGTACTTAGTACTGTGTACTAAGACCTTTTTAGTGCATTTAGGCACGGAACCAGGTAGCTAGTTTGTCCGTAGTGTATTGACAAACATGGTAGCTGCCATACCTGTCGGAAGATGGAGATCTAATCTCGAAAACCTTAATAAATGATCCAGGCTACGTTTTCTTGTGAAGCTATACCTAATTTTTTAAGCACCTTTATCGGACCTATCTAAAAGAGGCGTATCCCGTGCGGGATGCGAAATTCAACTTTTTTAATGATAAGTGATAAAATATAAGAAGTTACGGAACTACTACCACCATTTAAACACCCCATACAAGCGGTTAGTTGACACAATCGGCGTGAGCTATTTTCGTCCCGCATCCCGAGCGGGATTTGCCTCAATTTGACAGGAGCTGTATTAAAATGATGATGAAAAAATTCATGATAATGGCTTACTAATCGTAGCGATATCAATGCTTTTTTTCTATCTTTCCACCCTACAATGAGAAAGGGCTAATATGCAAATCGGAACACATAAATGTAAAAACCGCTGTTTAATACATCATTAAATTAAAATATTGCTTTGAAAATACTTAAAACATGAGTTTTATGACGAAACGGAACAAGCGTCGTATACAAGCAAACACCTTTTTAATAACGGTGATAAACGATCTAGAATTATTTATAAGGTAAAATTACCATTTCACTATAACATGACTTTATTTCTTAGAAAAAAACAGACAATACAATACTTTAAAGTAAATTAACTTTAATAATATTTTGTATAATTAAAATGAAAGATGTAACATTATATCAGCTTATTATTGTCCCATTTCAGGGCAAAGGCTTCTTCCTATAAAGAGGCTCGATGCTCTATCACCACGCTTCAAATCACCATTTACGTAGTTTCGGAATACTGTTTGTATACATTCAAATCCTTGTTTATAAAGATAAACCATCTTGTATAGACGCCAGCACATCAAGCTATCCCAAACTGTCAAATATTCCCAATTGAATATGAACCTTATTCTTTTGTAATAAAGTTGAAAATTTATCAAAGAAATTTGACAGAAAGGGATGTGATTGCCTCTGTACCTATTCAAAACTATGTATAATCAGAACAAGATAAGTCTTCCAACTGTAGGAATTTTCAAAGAAAAATATTTCTTTGACATGATGAAGAACAACCTTTACAAATCATTTATGGACTTCTATACCCATTGACAGACCAAAATGTCCCATAATAATAGTCTATTATGTTATAATATTTTGGCCTGCCGTTGTGGATGTACATACGTCATGTTCTTTTATAATAAATAATATCGTGCTTTCCCTCGTTCATTCAAAGAACTGTCAAGTTTTCCCGACAATAATAATATTTGGTGTCGAAAAAGTCTTTTTTGGTTCTGGTTCTGTTCAATTGTTTCACGTGCTGATGACTAGTAACGTAGTGTAAAAAATAAGCATTCTTTTGGTTCCTATTCACGTCTTATTTTAAAACTAGCTGACCTGCGCAACTTCGTCTGCGTCACCTAAGAGAGAGAGTGGTTTAATATCGCCTAACAAACAAACAAACTCTTCAACTTTATAGTATCAAGTATAGATTTTGTTATTGGACGGTCTATTCTAAGTTTTGTTGATAAATGACCTGCAAATTTCAAAAAAACCTAAGATAATTAGAAATTTCACGGTCTACCCTGTAGCTTTCACCTTAAGAAATTAGTTCTAAAATTACTATTTGCGGTCGAATATTCATTAGAAATTTCTTCTAATTTCTTTGGGTTTTCCAAAAGAAAAAGCTCAGAACTATTAATCTCGATAAAAATAACCATCAAAAGAAAGTAGGTATTACACCGCCTACTGTACGTGCTTGTAGGTACTGAATCTTTATGTGGTAGTTTCATACAAAGAAAGTAACATAGGCCTTTCCCAAGTTGCGCTACAATACTTAAGGTCCATATTAATATGAGTTTTCATTATAATTCACGCCACCAGTTGGCGCCACTGTGACAAGAAGCCTTCCATTTGGACAATGAATCTATATACAAAAATAAAATAAAATTTTAAAGAAAACTGTTATTTCAGTCTTTTTTTCGAACTTTAATGTTAGTGGTTCAAATGTCAAAAATCCCTTTATTAGGAAAATGGCAAATTTCTTTATTAATGCAAAGGTGACTTGGTTTATCGTTACTGTGACAAACGAAAACACTTTATTTGATGAATCCTTAAAGAAAATTTAAATTAATATCAATCAAGAGAAAAGTTATTGCAAAAATATATGTTGATCCCTAGACACTTTTGATGTGTGTATATAAAAGAAAGACGGGTTTGTTCCCTTCGTTATAACTCGAGATCTGCTGGACCAATTTTCATGGTTTTTGTTTCGTTGGATTTGTCTCCGCCCTGAATAGCAGAATACATTTTTAATTTTTTTTTTTTTCGATCAGTTGCTGATTTTCCTCCTATAGGGTAGGTAGGTAGGTAGGTAGGTAGGGTAGGGTAGGTAGGTAGGTAGGGTAGGTAGGTAGGTAGGTAGGTAGGGTAGGTAGGTAGGGTAGGTAGGTAGGGTAGGTAGGTAGGTAGGTAGGTAGGTAGGGAAGGTAGGTAGGTAGGGTAGGTAGGTAGGTAGGGTAGGTAGGGTGGGTAGGTAGGGTAGGTAGGTAGGTAGGGTGGGTAAGTAGGGTAGCTAGGGTAGCTAGGGTAGGTAGGGTAGGTAGCTAGGTAGGTAGGGTAGGCAGGTAGGTAGGTAGGTAGGGTAGGTATCACAGATAAGACAGGACAACGTCTGTCGGGTCAGCTAGTATAAAATAAATGACAACGTTCATCATTCGCTTCATTCATTCAATCACACCTAAAGAAATTATAAGTGCTTTGACAGTTTTGACAGGAGCCCGGACTTGACATGCCCTGCCACCTAGTGAACGTCATTCCAAAAAAATCTCACTATCCCACTTTCTGAGAGCTCTTATAAATCCTGAGTGTAGTTTTACGAAATTGAAACTAAGGCAAATCAATAAACCTTACTTTAACATGCGCTTTGGTTAAACATTATTCCTTCCGCTAACTGTCAAGTAGATTATAGAGACTCACCATAATCTAATCCAAGTTTTGTGTTGATCTGCGCCTTAAGTTCTAACATTCGTCGATATTTCTGTAATTTTAAAGCATTACGGTTTTTAATGTTTCCTTTTTCTTTAACAGGCGAAACTCCAGCAGCAATGCAGGGAAGCGCGCAGTGGGCAAGCAGTTTCGACTTACATACATTAATAGGAATCGCTAGTGTTATATACTTATTAATTATGTAAATACAAAAACATTAAAAGGACTTGTTCAAAGTGAGTTAAAAAGTAACGATTTGAGAATCGAATGAAAACTCTTTAAAGACAATTTAAAAAAAAACAGTTAGCAAAGTGAATTCGAAATCTAAAAGTGTTTGAATATTATGTTCGATTGATCAATCAGATTGAACGCAGAAATGGAGTCGAGTTTCATAACTGGTGTAAAAATGTTTGTAAAAATAATAATAGTGTTGTACAGAATATTTCAAAATCTCAAGCCTATCCTGATTGTCACTTGTCAAGCGAACGTCAATAATTTAGTAAAGCTGGGGTTATGTTGCTGGAACGAATTTTCACGTTTCACTATTTTTGACAAGCATTTTTTCGGGTTTTTTTTTTCTGTGTCAAATATTGTAGAGCGTAATAAAATTGGCGTAATTAAAAAGTGCTCTGTATAGGCAGATCACATTTTTTACGCCAATTTTGTGATCAATATTTTGTATAGTAAAATTAAGATTTTTGTTCAGCTTCCTAACATGCCATAACAGGGGGCCGCTGTCACCTAAGTATAGCAGTATTAATTGAATAATACTTTCAGCTGGATAATACTGCAGAATTTTTGTTGTCAATGTCAAATTTGTTGTTTTTACTGCGGATACTGAAATTATATATTTGAATTGAGTTTTTAAAAATAGTAAAACATTATGTCATGATTTTTATATTTTAGTCGTGACATGATAAATCTGGGTGACAAAAAGCCTGAAGGGGGAAATCTGTGCCAATGTCGCGTTGCAAAGAAAATATCCTAAGCATCAGGGTAATGTTAATAAAGCTAGAATAATACTACATTTCAACAAACTCACGTTTCTAATGTTTAAATTCATAACTTTAATAATAAAGACCGGATGATTGTCAATGCAGTGATTGAAAATGATTGATATACGATAGATTGTTTGACTGATGTTTGAATAATGTAGCTATGTCAGTCGTGATTGACAATCAGCTGGTCAACTAAGATCGAACGATGTAAAAATTGTAGTTAATATTATAAATAGGCATAGATAATATTGTTTTTGAGATTTAAAGTTGATTTAAATAAAAGACCATTTTATAAAGATGTTGACTTTTTGTTTTCCCTTAAAATTTGAGTTTAGGACAAATCACTACACCAATATCGTGAAGCGGCCGAAGTTTCATGATATTTAAACCATGCAAAATAATATTTTGCTGAAACTACCAACCAAAAGATCCATACGAATACCATAAATATTTGTGTTATTGTCCATGTACAGAGGCCAGCACATCAAGTTACCACAATCTGTCAAATTTCTTTGATAGTATTTCATCTTTATTGCAAAGACATAAGGTTCATTTTTAATTGAGAAAATTTGACAGTTAGGGATAGGTTGATGTGCTGGCGGATTTTTTTGAAAGGTAGGTAACGTTTCAAAATAATTCTAATCTAGAAACCATCGCTCGTCTTTTAGGTACGCACGGGCGATAATTTCGCTCGCGTTTTTTTTTCACATACTGAATTTTTAACTCTTTGCATAGCCAAGCGTTAAAATCCAACTCTTGGCTTGATTGTCGACACTCGGTTCAACATTGAGAGTTGAAAATCCAGTGCGCGATAAAATCCTGCCACGCAATTTGTACATAGAATCATAACCAAAAAAAAAACGTCTGGCAACTTATGGTATTCCAAGGAGGTACCAATACTAAAGTAACTAATCTATTTTCACTCATTCCTTAAAAAAAAACTATAATAATGAAGCTTCTATATTCCTTATTCTAAGTTTGAAAATCAATTCAAGTGTGAGTAATATTTTCTTAATAGATTATGTACAGTAGAGATAACCAGTGTTAGTGTTGTGTTAGTTTTTGATTTTTTTTTTTCTTTATGGACCGGTTTTTTTTGGGTTAAAGCATCCCGTGCCATTTTTCCTTGTCTTTCGCAGTTTTCATCCAGTTTTTCCATACAAAAACGTGTTGTGTTTAGTCACCAGAACATCAAGTAACCATAAAATGTCTGATTTACTCAATCGATTTTGAACTGAACTTTCAAAGTTTTAAGGTTTAAAATCATCTGGAGAAATTTGACAATTTGGTATAACTTGACGCGCTGACGAGCCATTAGGAGATGGTAGCTATTCTTCGAAAGGATAACACAAAGGAATAAATAAACTTCGTTAATCACGTTTGTTATAACAACAGGTAAAGTACACCAACAATAGTGGACCGTAAACTAAGACGCTAAACTATAAATACATAAAATATATCTTGTAACCCTATTATTTGAAACAAGGACGAAGTACCAGCTACAATAATTAAGTCTTTGTTTTAAATAAACGACGTAAGTAAATAGAAAGCGTGATCCATTAAATGAGATCAGGTTAACCTACGCTTGCCGGGGTTGGTCCGTGGATGGGTGACCATATTTACATACCGAGACTCCTCCGTGCTTTGGAAAGTACGTTAAGCCGTTGGTCCCTGCTGTCATTCGTAGATCTTTGACAGTCGTTATGGGTAGTCAGAATCCCATGGTCTTACAATTAGTTTATTAGTAGATTTCGGGTTACCCAATAACTGGGTGGTGGAGATCACATACAGATAAGAGGTTTTGGTATGTAGGATATAATGTTTGTCACCCATCCACAAACAGACCTCGGCAAGTGTAGCTTAACCTTCGATCGACCCGTGTGGCAGATTTTATTTAGTCACAACCCCTTCAATGTTTTGATAACACGATACACAATTCGGTACCACGCTCAGTTTGGCACCATTCAAAGTTCCGGAAAACGACTTTCATACATAACACCCGTGTTTTCCTTTCACTCTTTTCATACAAGTTCTTAGAAGCACGTTCACGTCAGCTTGTCTATTCAGAGGCAGACTCATTCGGGTTTTTATTTAAACCTTTTCATTTAGAGACGAATGTAGTTGACGGGTACAAAACTCGATGCCCGTTTTTACTAACTAGGCGACAGTGTGCACGCCGTTGGATTTTCACCGCTCGCTTCAATGCCGAAAGTTTAAAATCCAATAGCGTGCTATTATTTAGGTACTCATTTATATGTCACCCAGTGTTCGTGAAAACTGGCGTAAGAGTGGCTTAGACGCGTACGCTCAACGGCAATGAAGCCAATTGGAACTTAGTCTGTTGGAAAAGTATTTAACAGGGAGTCTGTTCCTGTACGAATAATAACTTGTAAAATTATGTAGGTAAAGTCAGACAATACACTTATTCACAAATATGATATCAATTAAAAATATAGAAGCATAGAGTAAAGCATAAAAACACTAAAAACAAAATAATACAGTTTCTATGCTGTACAAAGACCTTCACTGAGATGTTTTTTGATGAAACGTATTTTATGTTTAATTTAATATGTCAATGTATTGCAATTTCCAATGTTTGAAATTAGAATTTTTGACTTTGGTAGTAAGGTCATCACGTTCTATTAAGAACTATGAAGAAACCGTCCTGGAACTAAAAATTCTAAAATAAATAAGTGACATCTACCAACCCGCACTGAGCTCCTGGTACTGGCCTAAATGACTAAGTGCGGCAACCATTACCTCCTAACATAGAACATTATAACAGTTTTATTTGATTAGGTGTATGGACAACTTAATTTTTTTGACGATTTGCTAAACAAGTTATTTCTTTTACAGTAAATACTCTATCTTAGTACTTACCAATGATTAGTCGTGTGAAAGCCGATATTTGAGAGAACGAATTAGCGGTTGGACTGCTCAAGATCGATTAGTGTAGTCTCCGAAAAACGACGGCTAGGCTGAGATGAAATGAAACTGGTGTTTGGTGGGTAGGTAATCAATTTTGAACGATAGACTTACCGATATTGCGTTGAACGCTTTTTTTCAACGCTTCTATGCGTGCTTGCTAAATGAGAGTGGTAAGCTTGGTTCGCTTGCGGATCCCAGCATTACTGATCGCATCACTTAGAGAAACGGTTGGCCGAAGCAAGGACAACCTTCTTTCTCAGGTGGATTCATATAAAACTCCGCCTTGGAGTCTGAAAAAAGAAAGAAAGAAAAATATTTTATTCTGGACACGCACAGGAAATACTCAGAAAAACAAAACCGATTATAAAACTTAGTAATCGGTTTCCAAAAATTAAGGCAAAAACAGAAAGCT
The DNA here is from genome assembly GCA_951799385.1 of Hyppa rectilinea. Lineage (NCBI taxonomy): Eukaryota > Metazoa > Arthropoda > Insecta > Lepidoptera > Noctuidae > Hyppa > Hyppa rectilinea. Next base: position 5,241,541 of record OX637310.1, on the reverse strand, counting down.
TAAAAAAAAAAACAAAGACGTGTACGAGGCCAAAATGAATGACTGAATGTGGTACTGTTCCACAAGTAAACGATGGTACACTTAATATCCTGTCGTCTGCACGTTACAGGAACTGATGGAAGCCAGTGATGGTGCCAAACACATAGCCAAATTTAGGACCGAGTCCAGTTGGATTGCAATTGATGCGCTAAGAAGAAGTTCTAGAGAAGCTCCTAACATAGCCCTAACATAAATTACACGTTTTCATTAGCGTTTCAAAAAAATCCAGTTTTAAGACTTCTGCAAACAAGCGCGACGCAATGACGCTTTGCGACTCTACTAGAATTTCTATTTTCCATACAATTTCTATGAAACTTAACATAATCAGCCTATTATGTTCCCACAGCTGGGACACAGGCCTTCTCTCTAGAGATGGAGTGGGCCATAATCCAGAAGTCTTCAAATTTTTGGTTCTAGGACATGCCTATGAAAACTTCTTGGAAATTGTTCTACAAGAATCTCGTCGGGATTGTCCGAAACGGTTATTGCTACCCTGGAACATAAAGTGCTAAAGAAGGAACATGGATGAGTTTTAGTCAGTAAGAGTCTGACACTTTCTTCCGCTCCACCCAGAGCGGGAGAAGTCATTGGATGATTTCGATGGAAAACCGTCGCGTCGCACTTGTCCGTGGAAAACTTGAGCTACCAAGCAAAGCTATTATAATGATGACCATAATTATTTGATTTATTTACTCGACTTCAGCTTTCCAACCATAAATTCAAGTCAAAAGTTTTGTACGAGATATAGATAAATTGAATTCACGGTAAAACGAGTATCAATTTGAATTTATTGAAACCTTTGATAAATTCACCTTTGCGATGGAGTCTTAAGACTTCAGTTTATGATTGAATTACATTAGGTTTATATTATATTTCGCCTGAAAAATGTAGGTACCTAAAATAATAATCTATTATAATAAATTATTAATAATGTATTATAATCTTATGTGTATTTTACTTTGACTTACGCTGGCTAAAGAGAGATTTGGGTTTAGGGGTCCTTAAAAGTTTTTTTTAATATAAATATATACACAAATAAAATTAAAATATATTTTTGTATTGTAAAATAATAGCTATTTAAAGAATCCATAGGTAAAACAATTGAAAAAAATTGTCTGTCTGTTTGTTCCAACTAATCTCCAAACGGTTTAACGAATTTTCTCGGGACTTTCAGATAGTTGATGTTATAACGAGTAACTTAGGGTAGGTACTTTTAATCCAGAGAAAAAGTGGCGGTCCACACGGGCGAAGCCGGGGCAGTAGCTAGTATGCTCAATATGTTTGTAAGTATGTCAAGGTTATTAGTTTTAAGGAGTTACCTAATACGTTTTCCGTTTTCACTAACGTCTTCTTCTTTTCGAGTCGATGACTAAACTCTGTCCGCCCAGTACGTGGCAACCTGGACGGCCCTATCATTTGCGTCATTCAGGTCCTTGAGCGTGCAGTCAGTTGTGCAAGACGGGCACGAGAGTAGATGTGGCATATCCTGTATTGGGGCACCACACTCACATTCTGTTCGAGATGGGTCGATTATACCCCATCTGGCTAAATTGGATCGGCAGCGGCCAACTTGAACACGCAGTCTGTTTAATGACTTCCATATCGGCCACTGCAGTTCGTGACCAGGGGGTAGATTTTCTGCCGGTGCAATGAAGTTTGGAGGGGGTGGATGTTTGTTCTCCCACAGTGTGCGTCGTTCATCTGCCGCACTGTCTTCCGAAGAGGTGGTGTGTCGGAGAAAGCTTTTTCGGCTCTTCAAACGGGTTCGTGGTAGTTGATGTCCATATAAGGGGTTTCGGCTGTCTGCTTCCTGTTTGCCTTTCTCAATGCGAGTTGCTATTTCCCGACGCACGACTGGAGGAGCTATGCCTGCCAATGGATACAGCATCGTAAGAGGGGAGGGTTTTAAGCATCCCGTAACGATGCGGCAGGTTTCGTTGAGCGCCGTGTCGACCTCTCTAGCGTGGATGGAACGATGCCACACTGGGCATGCGAATTCTCCAGCAGAAAAGGAGAGACATAGGCCAGTGGTACGCAGAACTTGCGGTGATGCTCCCCAGCTGGTGGAAGTAAGGCGGCGGAGTAAGTTATTCCGGGAAGCAACTTTCTTCTTTGTCTTCATGCAGTGGTGCCTATATGTTAAAGACCTATCCAATGTAATACCTAGGTAGCGTGGTTGTAGGCAGTGCTCTATGTTAACGCCTTGCCATGAAATGTTGAGACGCCTGTTTGCTTGACGATTACGGAGATGGAAAGCACATGATTCAGTCTTTGATGGATTTGGCCGTAAGGCGTTTTGGTCATAATATTTACCAAGTGCTTCCAGAGCTTTCGTTAAAATTTCTTCAGCCTCTTCAAAGCTAGGTGTCTGAGCTGCTAGAGCGAGGTCGTCAGCGTATAAGAAGCTTTTTGTTTCTGGGGCACGAGGGTGGTCATTTGTGTAGATGTTGAATAGCGTTGGAGCTAGTACACTGCCTTGAGGGAGCCCATTTTTTGGAATTCGCCACCTGCTCTTGCTGTTTTTAAGGTGCACTTGGAAACGGCGATTGTTCAAAATTATACTAAGGAGCTGCACGAAGCCACTATCTTTCGTGAGGTCGCTGACCTTTAATAGAAGTCGTCGGATGTTAACTGTGTCATACGCTGCTGAGAGGTCAACAAATACAACACCCGTCACATTCTTCGCCTCAAAACCATCTTCAATGTGTTGCGTCAGTTTAAGAGTCTGGTTGGTACACGACTTACCGGGTCTGAAGCCAGCTTGTTCAGCAATTAGGTGAGGTTCGATGACAGGCGTTAGGCGGTTCAGAAGGAGCCTTTCAAAAAGTTTGAACGTATGGCAAAGCAAGGAGATCGGTCGGTAGCTTTTAGGATCTTTTGGGCATTTCCCAGGTTTTAGCAGAGCAATCACCTTAGCACTTCTCCATAGTTTTGGAATTTTTTTATCTTCAAGGCAGGTGTTAAATAAGGATAAAATCCAGGATACAGCTATTGGCCCGAGGTGTTTCAATTGTTCTACAGTAATGTCGTCAAAGCCAGTAGCTTTACCATTTTTTAGACTTTTAATCCCGTATACTACATCTGAGAGTGTAAAGGATTTGCTCAAGCAGTCGGTGTTTTGATCTGACACAGATAGCCTCTTAGTTCTAGGTAGACGTTGTGGCGATTTACCATTGAGAAGAAGCTGGTGGGCAACTTGATTGGCGGTCACCTGGCCTGGATTCTCTGCCTCAGGAGGGTTGTCAGTAAGTTTCTGAATTGTGCTCCAGGCCTTCTTACTATTATGTGTCATGTCTATGTCAGTAACTAACTTCATCCATTGGTGTCTCCGGCTTTCTCCCACATCCCGCATAAGCTCCTCGCCGAGCTCTAGGGTCTCCTCAGAGAATGGGTCTGTGTTGTATGAGCTTTCGTATTTCGTGAGTAGCGTGGCCGAGTCCTTGCTCAAACCAGGGATATAAGCGGTACGACAGCCACGCGGAATGTGCTGGCGGGAAACTGCCCATACAACGTCGACAAACTTCTCGTAGTTGTTCGGTACAGGATTTATGTTAAGAAGTTTTGAGTCAATGCTATCTGAAAACATCTGCCAATTAGCCTTTGCGAAGTTAAATCGGCGCCTGAAAGGCACAGTCTGGGGTTTTACAGCTGATTCGATGCGGCACCCAACTGGCCTATGTTGGGTTCTTGGGATAGGTTGAGAAACAGTCTTTATACACAGAGGGGCAACATTAGCAGTGGCAAAGACCAGATCCGGGTTGTAGCCACGGCGCCATCGACCGCTGTTGAAGGACGCTGGGAGTTTGGCATTATGTATCAATGTGAGGTTCTCTGCTTCCATCCATTCTTCCACCAAATCGCCATCAGAATTATTATGAGTATAGCCCCAGGAGGTGCTGTGGCTATTGAAATCGCCAATTATGATTTTGATTGGTCTGTCGTTGAAATTACTGGTGTAGTTAAAATTAAATGGTTGACTTGGAGGTTTGTAAATGGAAGTGACTGTACAGTTTCCTGTGTCTATAGTTATAATTTCTATTGAGTTGAATGATGTACTAGCCGTGGAGTGCACCGCAACGTTAGGCCGTACAAAGACAGCGCTGCCGTACTTTGCATGCGGAATTTCGGCTGTGAGGATCATGCCAGGTATTTGTGGCCTAGGTTGTTGGTAATCGCGGTGTGTTTCTTGGATACACATTATATCACAGCATGTGTCCTGGCATAGGTTCGCCAGAAGGTGGGCCTTATGGCTTGAGAAGCCTTCTATATTGATAGAAATTACTATCAAAGCTGGTTGGTTTATTGAAATACCAGAGATGGCTGATGGAATTGCCGTTGAATAAGGCGCTTGTACGTGCCGTTGAGGTTGGACTTGAGTTTGAGTCATCGTGGTGAAAGGATTAGTCAGCTAGACTCTGCGTTACCGAGTGCTAGCTGTCCAGGGTGCGCCGGGCGTTTAGAATCGTAGTTCGATTAAGATTAACGCCACTCGGGGAGGCTCCTTTCTTGCGAGGTGACACTATTGTTGCGTTGGATTTTCTACCTTTGGCACTATGGCCGAGCTTTGAAAATCCAACTGTGCCTTTTGATTTAGATGTCACCCAGTGAAAAAACAACTAACTGTTTTGTGTGGATGTGACGCATTTTCCCACAACTTTTTTTTTTGTTTTTTTTTTGGGTTTTGTTTAACGCAAATTTTTTTTTTCTTTTTTTTCCTCTAACTACTTAATTGAATGAATATTATGGTCCGACAGTGTATGTGTTAAAAGCAGATGCCGAAATAATCTGTCTAATAATTGAAGGATTTAAATACGGTTCAAGTAATTGCTGGATCCATAATTTACCTTCCTACTTAAATTCCCAAAAAAGTTATGAAATCACAAACAATGAAATAAAACGAGATATGAGTACATCGTCATGAAATTAATAAATACCAGGAAGCCCAACTTTAAAACATTGATTCTCCGATTTCCATTCAATAAAAATGTACGAACAGAAAAACGGACCCGTTTAAAAATGAGATAACTGTTAAGTACGATTCAACGGATTCCATTACAAAATCGCTGGTTTCATTAGGGTTCCGTACCTAAAGAGTGCCAACGGGATCATATTACCTAAGCTGTCCATAGTGTAAATCCGTTCGTCCGTTTGACACAGGGCTGTATCTTTTATAAGGTACACACTTGCTATATACACAGAATGTGTACTGCTATGGTCGCTTTTTTTTCAATTATGGGAAACTTTAAATGACTACTCCCGCTCTGGGTGGGCCAGAAGGGAGTGCCACACTCTTATTGACTGAAACCCATCCATGTTCCTTTCTTAGCTCTATATGTTCCGGGGTAGAGGTAACTCTTTTGGACAGCCTGCTGGCCTGCTTTGGCCGCTACCATAGCAAAAATAGAAAAAAAAATAAGTAGTGTTAAATATTGTAAGGTGGTACGGACCCCATCGTGAAGGAATCCGACTCGTAACGCATTTTGTCGGTATTTCAACCAGCTTTTATTCCGAATGAACGTTTTATTAATTATTGAGAATCTTTTAAGTATTATTCCTCGAAATGGATTGGGATAAAAGTACTTAGTCAGTCTTAATTTTTGATTGAAATATGGGTTTTTACGATAAGCTTCTTCGGTTTATTAATGTTTTTTTCGCCACCCAAGACACAGAATTTAGCTAGTTTGAGGAGGAGGGTTCCTACTTTATTAAAATTTCGATCTTATTATTTACCGTTTAAATCCAATTTTGTATATTTTCTACTTCTTCTGTATAATTATTATCAAAGGTTTTTGTGAATATTCATTAAAATTATTTATTTGTTTACTTAATGTTATAAAAGATAATATGAACTTATGTTAAATATTATTCTATTAACCTCTCAAATGTCGTATGAACCCCATAGGTTCATAAGAAAAATGTTTCTGAAACGACCATAAATATAACCGTAAAAATCGTTGAGCTCTTATTAGCAAACGGCTTCTAATAGGCGAACATCTAATGGGTTAAAGCAAAGGCATATGTATATTATGAAAGAATTAAGTAACTAAGGATTGTTGGTGCCACCATTGAAAATGTTTACCGTTTATGTAATACAGTAACGAGGTTCACGGGTTAACAGTATGGTAATACGTCATAAGTACCTACTTAAAAGTATAATTTGGGTGCACCTATAGTAAGTCAAAGTCAAAGTCATATCATTTATTTCAAATAGGCACAAGAAGGGAAGTTTTGAACGTCAAAGTGAACAAGAAATAGAATTGATTCTAGTCGCCCCTTCCAAATGGTAGTTTCGTATGGAGAAGAATGGGCAAAATACTCCAACGTTACTCTTTAAAAAAAAATTGTTAACATGAATTATACCATTACTGTAGTAGTATTAGTACACCACTATTTCGCCTGTTATTTGTAACTCCCATGTAATAGGGGGCGAGTCTGTTTACATCAATCGGTTACAAATCCAGACTCCGGGCTGAGAAATTTCAGATGGAAAAACTCAATAACACTTCGCCCACCCCAGTCGAACCCAGGACCTTCAAGCTCAACAGTAGTGTTAACAACATAATAATACAAGTAACTTAATAATATTACTAATGTACCTTCTTATAAAATAAGAAATTATTCTTACCCAAGCAACTGAAATAGCCTCAAAAGATCAAAGTGGTCGAAAATAAAAAAGGAAAAATAAATCAAATGAAATCATATTCATGAATCCTTGAATAAGCTCAGTTGAGCTTATTAATGGTCTACAGGGGGCTACAGTTGTAGCCCGTTGTAGACCATTTTTTGTTGTAAGGCTTAAGTTCTGAACATTCAGGTACGACATTCAAAAGTCTTTTAATCCCTCTTTGGAAACCACTTAACCGCTAGAGATACAGTGCCTTTGTAGGTTTTTAATTCAAGTAAGAAGATTAGGGTTATGCTTTGCAGGCTTGAGGACGGTGAGTAATAAGTAGGTCACCGTCCGATCAGGACTAAGCCCGTGCCAGACGGCGCGTTCGTGTTCCACGCGCGCCTTAAAGAGATGTCAGCATTAGGGAAGAGCCCTGCTAGGGCCAAAGCCTGCCGGGTCAGCGATGATGGCCGATATGGCCGAAAGATTTTGGAATGGGAACCATCCCACAAGGTGGACCTTGTAAAGGCCGCAGGATACAGATTGATGCGGGTATCAGATTTCCGGTTAAAGTGGCGGTGCTTGGGCTCCCCCAATGTCCAGCAGTGGATGTTGTTTGATGAAATGATGATGAAGATGCTCAATAACAATGATACTTATTTTTACTTTTTACCGATGAAGCAGCAGCAAGATCTCTCTATTTTATTAGTCTTAGAGGATTTAAGGTCCTTGACCTAAATCACCACCTCTTTATTAGCAGCATTATTTTATTATTACTTCAGTGTGGGAATATGACGAAACTATACATGTCGTATCTCGATTCCATGTCTTTCTCAGTAATATTAAAACAATGCTGCTTTTAGAGATGGTGGTCCGCCTCCTGTAATGGCGCGTTTCCACCATTACGCGGATGTGCGTGAAACTAACCAATAACGACACTAGCTTAGTTCAAGTTAAGAAAATGGAGTGATTCTAGTAGTGGATTTTTTCCACGCAGATCGCCCAGCTACTTCGCACATCTCTGGTGGATACGCTGCTTAATTTAGGCAAAGCCAGGGCAGCCAGGTATTGAAACGTATACCATATTACAAAAAGTCTTCTTCTTCAAAACAAGTCGAGGGGTGGCATCTTTTGTGGGAAGGTCAAACAACAGAAAAAGTTGGGGGCTAAAGACCAAGTTTAAAATAATCCAATTGAAATAATACAAAGAAGGTATTACTATTAAAAAGGTATTATTTTTGAATATTTCAACATTGTTGGATATTAGATATTCAAAAAATATTTAGAGAGATAAGAGTACGCATACGCTGTAAAATAACGTTGGATTTACAGCGTGAGAAAATTTTACTCAAAAAATAAAATAACTAATCGGTCTGCCCAAAAATTAACTTATCGGAGGTAGTAAGGCATAAAATAGGTGTCAGCCCTATTAACACCGAAAATTGATTCGGTCACCCGTCTTAAATTGCATTTAAAATTCAATTTAAAGACAAAACAAACAATATAAAATTGCCACGAACTGTTGGGTGAACAAATGTATAATTAAATTCATTCCGAAAATGTTTAAATAGGCGTTAATTTATCGGGAGTACTGTTATGTACAAAAGTGTTTTACTGAGTAGGCGTGTAAAATGTTTTCTGTAATTAGATAGTGTGGTTTTGCTAAGGCTATGTACGCACTGACACTAAGGTGGCTTGCTTAGCGCCTAGAGTCTAGTGAATTAACATCTGGTTACTTGCTAGAACATATATTATGGTGGCCAAACTAGCAAAGGCGCCAAGCGCGTAGTGCGACCGTTTTACAAATATGATAGAATTTTCGTTTCATTCCCGACTTGCAAAGTGATTCGCTAAACTCTAGGCGCTAAGCAAACCACATGTCAGTGCGTACACTACGTATTGTTCCGCAAACAGAATAATGTTGAGGTGTGAATGGCAACAGTTGTTTTAAACCAGCTAAAACAAAAGAGCATGTAGAATATGGGTATCTATTAGGCAGTACTTTAGAAACCTGAACAGTATAATTACAGAGTAAGAAACAAAGTAAAAAATAACAAAGTTTCACCAGAGTAGAAGTGTAGTTTAAATTTTATATTTTCACAGTTGAGCCGTAAATTCCTCTTTTTGCTCAACAAAAATCCTCAATTTTAATCGCTGCAAATCGAGGTCCACTTTACTCGACATAAAGTCTCCTCCTTTACAAGCTTAAAGAAATTTTACGCTGCATTTTATTTTATCACTTTAGGTTTAAAGGTCATGAAGCCGCATCGACCCGGATTTCTTCAAGCGCTTTTGTGCTATTGCAGATTCGTGCAGCCCTAACGAAGCAAAAACAGCGTAAAGTAAGCGTAGTTAAGCCTTTGCTGTTAAAATTGCATTAAATTATGCTATATTATTGTTTTATTCGCAAAGAGATTGAGTTAAAATAAGTCCGAACTACTTTGATGCTATTTTAAAGATATAAAATAAACTTTGAACAAGAAAGCTGTTAGAATAATACAAATTTTCTTGGAAGTGGTAATGGTTTTATATTCAGTGAGTCATTTAGTTTGCTGAATTCGTATTTTCCATTAGTTTAGAATGTGCGTTCTGTTTTTTTACTGTTTTCATGAGAAAATGCTAACAAAATTTACGTACGATTTTGACTGGTAGTACAAGTGGTGTACAGTGGTAAGCCACTGTTTTAATCTACATTAAATCCTTTGACGTTCATTCATTAGTACTTTAGTGTAATTCTTGTTTTCTTTCTAGAAGACCCAACAAAATTATAAGCACGTAATTAAAATCACAAAAGAAAAATGCATACAACACAAAGAATTGTACAATGTATTCAACAACTACTGATTGCCAGGAGCACAATAATTCATACCGTGCTGTGAATAATTACAACTTGCACGAAGAGAGAAACAAGTTATTCTACTTCAAAGAGTTTATTAAAATACCTTAAACCTCATTATTTAGCTTAATAACTCCATAAGAATGTTTGTATAAACCATAAGATTGTTCTCAAAATCGTTTGATGACCATGGCATTATAAATTGCACGCTCAATTACTACGCCCCCGATTTTAATCGAAGATTTATGAGTTGGAAAAGACATTTAGCACCCCATCCGCACCCTTTGCCTTCCCTAAGGGAATTCAGTATTTCACTTGTCCAATAATGTCGATCCCACTTCCTCGGCAGAGACCTACTTGGAACTCGTTCGAGTTTCAAGGTTTATTTTTTTGTGAAAAGCTTTTTGTGATGGACTGTACTTTTTTAATTTATTTCGTATCCGTAAAATTCTTTCGCTTTTGTTTTGTTTATTGTTTGTTTCTCGTCGAAATTAAGTCACAATTAATATTCTTTGACGAATTGTCGAAAAAAAAACTATTAATAGAGAAAATATTCAACCGGAATTGTTTAATTCTATAAAAGCAAATACAATTTGTATTGAATAGATAGTGTAGTAAATAAGAAAATAATTACAATTTGTCTTTGTGAAACAATTCTTAAGACGAAGACTCAGTTTAATGACCTGAAAATATGAGATTACTGTTCCAAATCTGAATTACTTAAGTACACATACGGACAGAATTATTAGTCCAAAAATAAACATAACTGACATCACCCTCAGATACTTTATTAAAGGTCTATTTTCATTCACCCATCTCAATATTTCTTCCAAGTATAGTAGTTTAATTATTGAAGGGCCAAAAGCCGAAATTGGGGATCACATCATTAAATTTAATCTATATTCTAAACCATTTAGACTTGCCAGGGGTTCGGGGATTATCCCGGATTATATCTAAGTGGTGGTAATTTGGCTGTATCCACTCTTTTGGCCCGACGTTGACGTACAGAGGCACTAACAAGAACGCGAAACGTACAACTTGCAACTTTCTATACTTAGAATTTTGGCTTAAATTTGAATAACAAGCACAATAACTGGCCTCGTAGTTACATTATGATCTAAAAACTAACTTAATTATAGGTTAGGTTTGCCGCATGTTCTACAAGTTATGGGCCAAATATACCACCATGCGGGTCCCAGAAAATGTTAGTCGACATCGAGGCAGGCCCAGGATATGAAGGCGAGATGAGCTTGACGCCTACAGACAGAATTAGTCCACTCTAGCTCAACATGAGGAGAGTGGAAAATGAGAAAGGCCTTTGCCTTGAAGTTGGATAACAAAGGTTTCCGAAAAAATTGTAAAAACAAACAGTAATGTTAGGGATGGGACGATCCACCCAGAGCGGGAGCAGTCAATGGATGATTACCCAGCCTTAAAAAAAAAAAAAGGGATGGGACGATGGGATGGGATAATTTAAAAACAACTCTCAAATTGTTCGATTTAATAAAGATAAGGTTTACTCCGCGCATTCCTCCTAGACCCTCAGAATATTGTAGAATTTTTCAATGAAAATTTCAGTAAAAGTCTATTCCTTTTATTTTATTCCCTATATCTGTTTCATAAAAACTTGAATTCTTTGTACCTTAAATATCTTGCTCTCTTATTTTCCGCTGAAACTTATGAATTGCCAATGATTTCTTTGATTTCTTAACAAATATTCGTGGGAACAAAGAATATTATAATGAAGTCGAATATGCAAAAAAATAATAAGAATAAGCAGAAACATTGAAATAATATTGTAAAATTAATTAAATGTTATTGCGAACGTAGAAATTCAATTATTTTATATCTTGCTGTTAAACTTGAAATTAACTTTTAAGAAATTAAGTTATTATTTGGACAAAGCTTTAGCACACAGACTATACAAAAAATTATAATAATACCGTTTTACTGTTTTAATTAATCAAAATAACTTCATGTGTTTCATAATGAAATTTCTGAATCGTGACATCAAAAGCTTTTGAGAAAAAGTAATTTGTAATGCTATCGAAGGCATTATAATATTTTATCCATAATGATTGAAGGTGAGAAACCTCAATCTGATTTAAATATTGCAGCCTCATATTTGAAAATGGGTCTCGATGATAAGGACACTTTTGAATGTTTGCCGTAACTTAACTTAGACTTAGGAATCTATATATCCATTTGATTTTATGATTTCAGACTGCTTTCTTGGTGTCGTGGTCGCATGCGCTACTGCTGAGCAACAAAAAAAAACTTAAATATTTGTAATTATTCGAAGAATGGATGTGGATGGTAGCGAGACGACCTAGACGCATACCGCAAAGGATGGATCGAGCTGGCTCAAGAGAAAGATGTCTGATGATGTAACAGAACCCTTTTGAACCAAGAAGACTTTATGGATTACAAGCATTTTTTTTTATTTGGAACCACGAGTTTATGTTGTATTTCAGAGAATCATTAAATAAAAACCACTACCAATAAAATTAAGAATTTTTTAATTTCTTACAAGAAATAATACCTATACATACATTCAGTCAAAAAAGTATCGGGAATGGATGATTTGTTTATGGTTCCAAGTTCAAATTTTTGTTTTTTTGTAGTTGTTAGATTGGCACAACTGTTTTCCATTTTGGCGCGGAGTTTGAGTTGCATCTGTTATTTATATTAAATACAGTGCTGGTTTTAGTAATATCATATATAGTGTGTATTGCGAATTTCATAATGGACAAAAATATCGAACAAAGAGTTTGTCTTAAATTTTGCATCGCCAATGGAATTTCGTGTTCGGAGTCACTGAAAATGTTACAGAAGGCTTACGGTGAATCGACTTTATCAAAAACTCGTGCTTATGAGTGATTCAAAGCGTTCAAAAGCGGTCGAGATGTGATGGAAGATTTGCCTCGCTCTGGTAGGCCGTCAACGTCTGCAACTGAAGTTAACATCGCAAAAGTGAAGAAAATAGTGACTGAAAATCCCCATTCAACTCTGAGAGAGATAGCCGCCGAACTTTCTGTATCTCACGAGTCGATCCGTACCATTTTAACTAATCATTTGGGTATGAAACATGTTGCTGCTCGGCTAGTCCCAAAAGATCTGAATTTTCTCCAAAAACTCAATCGCATGAAAGTCGCTGAGGACATGCTAGAACGAGTCAGTTCGGACCCAACATTCATGAAACGCATTGTTACTGGTGACGAGACGTGGGTTTACGAGTTTGACATGCAAACTAGTCAACAAGCTTCTGAGTGGCGCCTTCCAACTGAACCGAAACCGAAAAAACCACAAAGTCGATCAAAAGTCAAAGTCATGTTGACTGTTTTCTTTGACTATCGCGGTGTTGTGCACCCTGAATTTTTACCGGAAGGTCTAACGGTAAATAAAGAATATTATTTGAGCGTTATGCGGCGTTTAAGAGAGCAAATTCGACGAAAAAGGCCAGATTTGTGGAAAGAAAATTCTTGGATTTTGCACCACGACAATGCGCCTTCGCACAAGGCTATCATTGTGAACGAATTTTTGACCAAACACTCAACAAATACCATCCAGCAACCACCATATTCACCAGATATGGCTCCTGCTGACTTTTTTCTTTTTCCTAAACTCAAATTACCACTTCGTGGCACCCGTTTTCAATCGATAGAAGACATAAAGGAGAATTCGCGGCGAGAACTAAACTCAATTCCGGAAGCAGCGTTCAAAAAACAGACATTTTGTGTTTTATTGATCTTTTCCCGGTACTTTCTTGACAGAGTAGTACATTACACGTAATTAAAAAATATTTTTTTGAATTACACAGTTGGTTAAAATTTTAACAATTTGTACTATATTTTCAACTGCATGTGACTGTGAAGAATAGTCTTACAATAATTTGGTAGCTAAAATTATTAAGCCACTCTATTCTCATAAAAATAATGCTTAAAAATTCAGTATTATCAGCTTGTCTCATTAAAATAATTTAATATCAATGCACCGATCCTGCATACGCTAAGTAAAAACAACCGCACGGGCGCCTAACAAATTTCAAAGTTAAGCAACGCTTGCCGAAGTTGGTTTGTGCATAGGGTCATTCGAAGATCTTTTGACAATCGTTTCGGGTTTAAAGTCTAACAACCAGTCTTACCAAGCGGTATTGTGCTAGCGGTGTTGTGTTGTGGAGGTTAGATAGGTAGTTGCCAACATATTTGAAAAAAAGCCTAGACTTTTGTGGAAAAAAATGCTAGGCTTAGGCTAAAGGACACGGTAGAGCACACGGTGCAAACTTACCCCGCTTGGGCGGAGCACCGCCGTGTCTTCGTAGAGGCGATCGGTGGCGGCGACCTCTCGCGCCCGGGCCTGGTGTAAGCCATGGTCCGGGGCGAGAGGGAGTGGGAGGCAGTCACCTCATTCTGCGAAGCAGTCATGCTCGCGAAGGAGGTGGTGGAATGGAAGAGAGAAAGGTCCTCCCGTCCCAGCCGCCGCATGAGACGCCCCGGGCGTCGGGAGCCACGTGATGACTCCCGGCCACCATAGGCGCGGGCCTGCGGATGGTGAGTAATGGGTGACTTACCGTCCGATCAGCACCAGGCCCGTGCCGGACGGCGCGTATATGTTCCACGCGCGCCTCAAAGAGATGTCAGAATATGAAGGGGCCCCTCAGGGCCAAGCCTGCCGGGTAAGCGGGATTGTCCGAAAGGGTTACCGCAACCCCGGAACATAAAGGGCTACGGAAGGAACATGGATGGGTTTTAGTCAGTAAGAGTCTGACACTCCCTTCCGCTCCACCCAGAGCGGGAGCAGTCATTGGATGATTTCCTAGCAGTAAAAAAAAAAGGCTTAGGCTAAGCATACCAACTATTTTTAGTTTTATCAACAATAAGTAGAGCTATAAAGAATTGGGAATTGAAAAAGGAAAGCTAATTCTGGACAAAACAACGGATAAAGAAAACCCGTTTTGAAAATGGTAGAAATAGAACTCTTATTATTTCTTTCTTAAGCTGATTTGCGACAGAAACTGGAAATCCTAGCTTCTTATCATCCTACACAAGAAAAGGACATCGCTTAAGTAAAATACGGGTCTATCTTGCTTAACATTTTATTTTTACGTATAAAAATATTATCTACAGTACTTCGGTACGGTCAAACTAAAAGCGATTGTGTTTGCAAGTATGTTACGCATTCAGAATAATCTGCAATGGTCTCAAAACCGGGAAGAAAATAACCGGGTATTTCCCGGGTATTACAAGACAAAAAAAGGATTTCTTATCTTTCTAAATACTGGTCTATGACACTGAAATTGTGGAAACGTTTTGCTATAATCCAATTACCTACCTCTGTTTCCATGGGGAAAAAGGTTTCAGAGATAGCCATATCTATATGTTTGAGTATCCCGGAATTATCTTAAACATATTCCCAACCAAACTCCCATGTGTCTAACAATGAATATTTTACTTAGAACCCTTAAGGGGAATGTTCTTTCTCCATACAAATATCCTGCGACTATTTTTGGGATAAATAAATGTGTCTATTGAAATGGGGTCAACATTTTTCAAAGTATTATTTTCAATTTTCAATAGTTTAGGCTAGAAAACTACTTAGGTAGTTAGACATTGAGTTCGGTAGATATGTGGGTACTATCGCCAGCGCATCGAGCATCTGACAAATTTCTTTGATAGTTTTTCAACTTTATAACAAAAGCATAAGGTTCATTTTCAATTGGGAAAGATACTTGCACCGTGGCAGTCAAGCAAGCTATTTAGTGTACTGGCATCTAACTTGCAATTTTAAACAATGTTGTGAGTGTGTTGAGTAGTCAATTCTTTTACATAACTCTCATAATGTTATAAACTTTATTATCAAAATTTAGTTAAAGGTTGAAAAGTTATAACGCACTCGATAAAAAATAATATTGACAGTGTATAAGAAAACAAATATTTTTGCCTCTATGTGTACCAAATAGCTTTTTACCTACAGGATAAACTTACCTCCATGAGTGTAAATATTCCTACCGACGGCCAACATTTTCTGCATTCATTAAAGTCTTTTTTTTTATTAGACTGCGCTGGCTCACTCCTAGGCAAACCTGGATGAACCCACGCTTCCTCCTTCCCGTTTTGGTAGAATCTGTCCAGTTTATTCCGACAACTCATACGATCTCTACGACCTCCCGCGATCCCATCAGGGGAAAAGGTCGGTGTTATCTTTTTTTTGTTTGAGCGTGGGAAATCATCAAATGACCCTTCCCGCTCTGGGTGGAGTGGCAGGGAGTGTCAGACTCTCACTGACTATAACCCATACATAGCCTTTTGGGTTGCGGGGCAGCAGTAACCATTTCGGACAATCCCGCTGAGACTGTGCTATCTGGACCCAATGTATTTTACTACGAAAATATTTTGTGCACACAACTCATACTTTTGTTTTGTCAAATATACTACAACAGCCCTTAAGGGTTCTTCAATTGATTGGATACAAAACAGGAAGGTCTGATATGTAAGGCAATTGTCAGGTTGTTACCGCGAAGCCCCAAGGACTGATGCTGCATACGTAATCGAGACGAAACTCTGAGTGTGTTGCCGATAGTGTATTTACACCCAATGAAATTTTGTTGTGTGTACATTGATGTACAGTTTGATGTTGATGAGCCACTTACGAACTTAACAATTTTGCAGTTTTATAGATTCACGAGATTACACGACTTTACACGAATCAACACGAACTGAAACAGCAAGCTCGCAAATAAGATGACACATGACTAATTCGGAAAATCGTAAATAGAGGTTTATACACACATCAAAAGTGTCTAGGGATCAACATATATTTTTGCAATAACTTTTCTCTTGATTGATATTAATTTAAATTTTCTTTAAGGATTCATCAAATAAAGTGTTTTCGTTTGTCACAGTAACGATAAACCAAGTCACCTTTGCATTAATAAAGAAATTTGCCATTTTCCTAATAAAGGGATTTTTGACATTTGAACCACTAACATTAAAGTTCGAAAAAAAGACTGAAATAACAGTTTTCTTTAAAATTTTATTGGGTAACTTAAACAATTAATAATCCGTGTTTCTACCGCGAACACTAACAACACAAGAACATCGGTTTGGCATACTCAAAATGAGTTCATCCAAATCACGCTGTGGAATGGCCGCCCATGTTCGTTGCAACAACAAAAAAAGGTCTTCTTGCAACTGGATACCCTCCATATTCGGCAGAGCTCTTCTCTGTAGCATATCCCATGCATGCTCAATCGGGTTCAAGTCTGGCGACTGAGCAGGCCAGGGCAGGACATTGATGTTAGCTGCGGCGAGAGTCTGTCTTACAACTCTTGCGGTGTGCGGTCGTGCATTATCATGCATTAACTGAAATAAGGGACCGATTTGCACTTGTAGAGGAACGATGACGTCAGATACAATCGTCTCAGCATAAATTTGAGCGTTGAGGTTGCCTCTGATCCAAATCAACTCAGTTCTTCCGCCGATCCAAATACCCGCCCATACCATGATGGTTCCACCACTATAAGGATGGACTTCCTGGCAGGATTTTAATCGCTGTTGGCGTCCAGGGGTTCTCCAGTGTCGTATACGTCTTGTATCCGGTCTCATACCAAAACGAGACTCATCAGAAAAGCACACGAAACGCCATTGTTCTTCTGCCCAATTTCTGTGTTCAAGAGCCCATTGATATCGAATCCTACGATTGTGCATTGCTATAGGTGGTACCCGTAGCGGTCTTCGGGAATGAAGGTTCACTTCATGCAAGCGGTTTCTGACTGTTTGGTCGCTAATTAAGTTCCCTGAAGAGTGATGAAGCCTCACGGCTAACATCATGGCGGTTATTGTTGGAGCTCTTCGAGTTAAGATTTGAATGTATCGGTCTTGTCTCCGTGTCGCCAGACTTGAACCCGATTGAGCATGCATGGGATATGCTACAGAGAAGAGCTCTGCCGAATATGGAGGGTATCCAGTTGCAAGAAGACCTTTTTTTGTTGTTGCAACGAACATGGGCGGCCATTCCACAGCGAGATTTGGATGAACTCATTTTGAGTATGCCAAACCGATGTTCTTGTGTTGTTAGTGTTCGCGGTAGAAACACGGATTATTAATTGTTTAAGTTACCCAATAAAATTTTAAAGAAAACTGTTATTTCAGTCTTTTTTTCGAACTTTAATGTTAGTGGTTCAAATGTCAAAAATCCCTTTATTAGGAAAATGGCAAATTTCTTTATTAATGCAAAGGTGACTTGGTTTATCGTTACTGTGACAAACGAAAACACTTTATTTGATGAATCCTTAAAGAAAATTTAAATTAATATCAATCAAGAGAAAAGTTATTGCAAAAATATATGTTGATCCCTAGACACTTTTGATGTGTGTAGTTGAAGAGATTAGAAAGTAGGTTGAATTCGTCTATCCATTCTGTTTTGGTATTAACCTTTTTTGAATTAGAGCTCATTAGATAATCGTTATTTCTGGAAAGCTATCCGTGGCAGTTGAAATGTCAATGTCAAAGATCAATCATAATTTTTCACCGTATGCTAACGTTACCATGGCTACGCTAAAACAATTTTTGCTAGGTTACGGTTGCTAAGCCCGCAAATCAAAATTGTGATGCAAATCAATCCATGTTAGGATGTACGAGTATAACCGACTGACTGTACAGTTCAAAAGTGGTTTTCTCTTGATAATTGTATGTTCATGCACACATTGCATTTTCGAATAATAGGTTTACTGAACATGTCGTATCTCAAAGTTGAAATCGTTATCTAACAAGAAAGAACTTGTTGTAAAAAATGGTTGAAAGGTGGAATAATGTGCAGCAATGTTCATTGTTTTAGTGTGTTTTTGAGATTCATTATTTTTCGTTTTTTTATTTATCAAATAAAAGCTTACAGCTTACACGAAATAATATCTATGCTAGTTCTACAAAATTACGTTGAATTGTTTAATTAAAACTTCTTAGACTAAAAGAAGAAAAAAACGCAGTAACATAAAATTCATAAACAAGAAACAACCTTGGACATGAAATTAGAAACGAAGGAATTATTTCTTAATATTTAACTAAATATACACAAGTTTAGCGATTTTACATTAAGAGTCAACAAATAAATCTGCCTCAAGAATACATTTTAGAAAGTCACTTATTAACTTAATTGCTCTAACAGTGGGAGTGTCGTGTGTGTGGGTAGCAGGTATCTTGTATTATTTTTACAAAAATCTTACAATAACATAATGTTACATGCTCATTATTACATAATTATGCGGTACGCGTCTGTGGCTACGATTGAAGTGTCTTGCTCGTGTTTAAGAGCTCTAAGATAAAAACTCCAATAATCGTCTTCGGGATATTTTCAGAGGTAAATTACAACATTACGTTTACCAAGAATATAGTTATTACTAAGGTACACACATAATAGAAAAATAGCTGGCAAAAATAATATTGGTTCCGATAGCAAGAAAACAAACAAAATGAAAATAAGAACGAGAAAATAAACTACACGAAATTACTTTCCAGATTTTTTCTACGATGAAAAAATATCCATTAAAAGTACTTAAGTAACCGTAAAAAGGTATCATAACACTTTTTTCGTATTATCAGAGCAAAAATCTAAGTAAACAAACACACAAAATTCTGTGAAATTTGGACACAAATATTAATATGATTCTTAGCATGAAGAATTTATTTGCGTATGTGAAAAGTTACTAGACTCAAATGTTTTCATGCTTCTACATTTTAAACCTTTAAAATGCTGCATTTTTTGGTTTTTAAAAGAATGTAAATTTCAAAGGTGACTAGCATTTATCATCTTTCGCTTTTAGATTACATGATATTTCATAGACTCTTATATTTAAGAAAGAAAGAAGTAAGTAATACGATATTTGAGAATTTTTGGTAATGCAGTGTGAATACCAAAATAATATCACTGAATAGACTAGATTTATTTTACCTTTATTGAGTTCCAACCCAAGGATTTATAAACGTAGTGGGTTGAATAAGCGATAAGTTATTTTGTAGAAATCTATACATTTCGTTGATATCAGTCTTTAGCTTAACCTTTTCCCAACTATTTTAGGGTCGGCTTCCAGTCTAACCGGATGCAGCTAAAAACATTTTACATGGAGCTACTGCCTCTCTGACCTCCACAACCCGGCCAGTAACTGGGTAGTAAAATACTCCTTGATACCTCTTGGGGACTGGCTGTCAGACTTTCAGGCTTCTGACTCGTAACGACTGTCAAAGATTCACGAATGACAGCTGAAACCAACGGCTTAACGTGCTTTAAAGATGGACACCTACCCATGGACCAACCCCAGCAAGCGTAGCTTAACCTGATGGAACAATCCGTGCAGCTGTTATTACTTAGCCACGAGCATTTCGATGATATATAACAATTAATAAGAGGATTTGATCAATACCTGCTTTAACGTTGGATCTTTCACAAAAAAGAACAACTCACCCTCTATCAATCCGAAGCTATCTATTAAGACACCAAAATCGAAAAAGTTTTAAATTAATTCCCCCTGAAAACGAAGTTGTGTGAGAAATATTAGCCTTATCAACCACGAACAGAACTTTACGTCCGTAAAAGAATGTTTGGGAACTATTAAACTGTTACGAGAATGATTACACTTAATAAGGGTGACCTGAATTTGTAAAATTACGAATAAACTGTGATGATGATGCGGTCGTATATTGAGGTAGAAGTTTTGGTCTGGATACTAATTTAGTGCCAATTTTATGAATAAAATTGAACGCGATCAACAGATCTTAACTGCGTTCACGAGCCACAGTGTCAATATTCCTTAATTAATTAATTTGTTTGGTTAGTGACTTACCTAGTGTCAGAGTTTTTAAGCTGCCCATGGGCCTCTGACTTAGCTTCACATGCTGTTGAGAAATATCTCTATGTTTCTTCACCAACCACTCAATGTTTTCCTTCACCGATTATTAAGCAAGCGATACAATACGCACATGAATTAAAGTTTCAAAGATTTCTCCCGCGTAGATTTACGTAACAACGATTGGTTATATGCGAATTAAGGTGTGTGTTATAATATCACCTGCCTAGCCTTTTCCCAACTGTGTTCAGGTCGGCTTCCAGTCTAACTGGATGCAGCTGAGTATTTTACATGGTGCGACTGCCTATCTGACCTCCACAACCCAGTAACTGGGCAATACGATACCCCTTGGTAAGACTGGCTGTCAGGGCTTCTGACGACCCATAACGACTGTCAAAGATCCACAAATGACAGCCGGGACCAACGGTAACAATATAAGTCAAGGGAGGAACTCCCATTACGTCGCATTAATATTCTTCGCAGGTATTTAACGCGTAGTTAACTAAGCCTAAGATTACATTTCGGTTGAATAACCATAGTTTCTTAATAGAGATTAAAGTAATAAAGTCCAATTTGTATGTAATCCTTACGGAAACTTCCGATTCTTTGTGCTTTTAATTTTAATGCTAAAGAAATTCAAGTCACAGATGTAGTTAGGGAAAGTGGTTGCGATAAGCCTTGTGCGAGCGAGACAGACGTTTGGAGTGAGCAGTTAAATTAGCATAAGTGGGAACCACACAGGTTTTGCTAAAACTGTTGGGTATTTGTCGCAGTCATCCAACTATGTCTTTATCACCTATATAAAGGAGAATTGTACCTTTTCTCTATTCACGATTTTAAAAAAACACTATTATTAAAATTAATTGGGTGCTGGTAGGTTTGTTTGTAGGAAAGCAAGTAATACGCACACTGAAATAGTATGTACAATATCCGAAGGACTACACACGTTAATTATTGCCAGAGTAACAAAATGTGAGGGTATTGCTAGTACATACAATCAGCACATCAAATTAACACAAACTGTCAAATTTTCTCAATTTATTTTGAACGTCACCTTCAACGTTTTAAGGTTTAAAATCATTTTAAGCGGTGTTCAATGTTACTTTGGACATTGACTCAGCATTCGGCCCGGCTGACGCACGGCCCAGTTAAGATATTGTTTGGTTGCATCTTACACGCATAGAACACAAATAAAATGTATATTAGTGTGTATCACGAAATAGTAGTATATAAGCTGTAACTTGTTGTAAATAAATCAGATTTGAATTTTATATTCTTATCTCATTTCCCTCACTGTGGCCAAGACACCCTTCGCCATCTCTGATCAGTCTCGAGAGTCTGCGTGACTGGCAGTGAGTAGACCCCTTCCGCACCTGGACATCCTTTCCACTATCCGTCTGTTACCTTAGGTCGCATGGTGCAGACATCCCGTACTTATCTATATATTTATTTATTACGTGCTAGGTATATGGTAGGTTAGGGCTGTAGGGCTGTAGGGCTTGTAGGGCTGGTAGGTCTTAGGAACTGTTAGGCTGTTAGGACAGAGTAGGCCCTTTAACTTATCATATATTCTCATGTACAACCACACCCTTAACATTACTGCGACCTCACGTGACGTGTGTTAGGGTGGGTGTACATTTTGGTCCTTCGAGCAAAGCATTTGAATCACGCGGTCCTCTTGCCCACCGTAGGAATTGACAGACTGACACTGCAGAGAATTGGGGCTGGCATCAGCTTTCAGTAACCTGCAGCACGTTACACAAGGTATTCTGATAGGGAACCTATCGTTGCTGGACTCCCACAAGCGGGTTTAACCAGTGAGTTAGGAAGCCGCACAAAGCAAACAAGAGGACAGATACCGTTAGTACAAACTATTACCGGGGTAGGGCCGTTAGGGAAGAAGAAAAGAAGAGCACTATGGAGATACAGGAAGTTAACGAACTAATCAGGAGCCAGGAAGCGGACTACAACGAAATCAAGAGAGTGTTGTCAAACATAAAAAAGGACTCACCTGCAAGGAAGACAGAGAAATACATCAACGAAAGGAAGAAGACATTGGATCAAGTTTTCCAAAGAGTTCAAGAGAACCACTTGCGACTGCAGGAACAAGAAATCTTATCAACTCACAAGTATATTACTACAAACTACTTTGGCAACATAAAGAAGCTATATGACGAAGCAATCAACTACCTTGGGAAGTGCGAAGAAAGGCGGCAGCTTGTGCAGAGTGTCTACGAACCAAGACTTTTTGATGAAGATGAAGACAAGGATGCTGTCAGTAGCCCCAAACTATTTATACAGCTATTCCGAATGTCCCAGATATCGAAGAAAATATCTCAGGCTAAGGAATCCATTACTCAAGACAAGCCAATATGGCACTTACAAACGCTTTTACAAGCTTTACAGAAACAATGGCAAGAAATCGAAGACACTCACATTGGACTATTGATGGACGAAAGTACATTGGACAATAGCTACTTCAAAGATAATTGTTTCGAAAAAACACAGAAAGACTATGACATTACAATGGAATTATTGGAAGAAAGAATCTTTCAAACCTCGGATGGAAAAAATATTTCGTCAAAATCATCAGGAAAATTACCACGGATAAATATACCCATATTTGCGGGAGACTATGACTCATGGAATACATTTCAAGATTTATTTAGGAAAATTATTCACGAAGACAAAACAATTTCATCGACAGAAAAAATGCAGTATCTTAAAACACACGTAAAAGACGACGCAGCAAGATTGATACGTCACCTAACAATAAGCGAAGTGAATTATGAAGCAGCTTGGAAATTGCTTACGCAGAGATATGAAGACGAGCGTATGATTGCAACTAAATTTATTGACAAACTATTAGATTTACCAAAAATGCAAAGAGCGAATGCTGCACAATTACGAGATATGCATGACACTGTGAATGAGTGTCTTGAAGCACTAAAAAATCAACGCATAAACACATCGTCTTGGGGCCCACTATTGATAAGAATAATCAGTAGAAAATGGGACGAAGAAACAAATACAAAATATGAAGATCAACTTCAAAATAGAAACAAACTGCAATCCTTCGATGAGATGATGAAATTCATGGAAAACCGTTTCAATTGCCTAAAATCTTTTAACGGAACCACATCATATGCTAACAGTCAACGATCACGTGATAAGCAAACAACGGAAAAACACAAACGCTGTTGGTATTGTCAAAAGAACGATCATATGATTCATTATTGCCCTAGTTTCAAGGCGTTAAGCGTCGACGATCGGTACAAGGCCGTTGTGGAAAAAAGAATGTGCAAACGTTGCTTGAATCATGACGAACAAAAACAATGCATTAGTGCAGTTTATAAACAATGTGAAATTTGTCAACATAAGGGACACAACGCGTTACTTCATCAATCTAGGCCATTTCAACATAGCAATTACGGAAAAAAGAACATATCAAGAAATACAGGGACAGAGAAGACGCAACAAATAGCAACATCAAACCTGTCTGCAACGAATTCCGACGCTAAAAATACAACTTTACTAGCTACTGCCATAGTAAGAACAACTTCATACGATGGAATGCCGCAGTTATTGAGAGTATTATGTGATCAAGGATCAGAAGCATCATTTTGTACTGAGGAAGTAGCACAATTGTTGTCTTACCCACGACAGAAAATCCAAGCCGAAATAAAAGGTATTGGAGACGAAAAACCAAAAACATCAAATTACAAAATCAACATTACTTTACAACCAAGATATTCTAGCGATTACAAGTTACCAGTAACGCTAATAGTACTACCAAAACTAATAAGCTCATTACCAAGGAATGATTTACAACAATTACAAGAAAAATGTTTGGATAACGCACTCATGGCAGACCCAACCTACTACAAAAAGGGACCAATTGACATAATATTAGGTGCCCAAGAGTACAGCAAAATATTACTGCAAGGTTTCGAAAGACTACGGGATGGGATAATCGCACAAAACACAGAATTAGGGTGGATTTTATCCGGATTTTATCCCAATGACACAAATAATGAAGTAAAAATATTGAGTATGGTTGTTTGCACCGAAGAGATACGACAACTTACAAAATTTTGGGAACTAGAAGAAATACCACAAAACTACAACTTAACACATTATGACCAAACCTGTGAAAACTACTACAAAGAAACAACCAAAAGAAACCCAGACGGGACTTACACAGTACGACTTCCCTTTAAGGAGTCAAACGTAAACTTAAACTTAAACGGTGAATCACGCAGGAAAGCCGCTGCACGACTATTGCAACTAGAACGGCAGTTTGCAAAAAACGAGGATTTACGACAACAATACATTGAATTCATGAATGAATACTTACAGATGGGTCATATGAGAAAAGTAGATACATCGAAATACAACCAAGGAAAATACTACATACCACATCAGGCGGTAATTAAAGAAGACTCACTGACTACAAAATTACGCGTGGTTTTTGATGCAAGCAGTAAAGGCAGCACAAGAATAAGCCTTAATGACAATATGTATAAAGGTCCACGCCTACAACAAGACTTATCTACTATACTTTTACGATGGCGAAGACATAAGTTCGCTTTTATGGCCGATATCATGAAAATGTATCGTTTCATAAAAGTCAATGAATTAGACGTTGCACACCAAAGGATACTATGGAGATCCTCTCCGAAACACACAATTAGTGAATATGAACTCACAACGGTGACCTATGGTACAACTAGCGCCCCGTATCTTGCCGTACGAACATTGCAACAGCTTGCAATAGACGAACAAAAGAATTACCCAATTGCAAGTCAAGCCACACTCCGAGACTTTTACGTGGATGATATTTTGTCCGGAGATTCACAGGAAAATGCAGCCAAGGAGCTGCAAAGGCAGTTAATATCCATGTTGAACAAGGGTGGCTTTAAACTTCGAAAGTGGTCGTCAAATAGTTCAGAACTACTGGAAAACATTCCCGCAGAAGACAAAGACGATCAGATGCTCAAACTACCGTTAGACGAGACCAGGAAGTCGTTGGGCATAACATGGTCGCCACGTGAAGACAGTTTTTACTTCCAAATAACTATAACGGAAAATAAAAAACCAACAAAAAGGTTTATTATGTCAGAAGTTGCGAAAATTTTCGACCCACTGGGTTGGTTGGCACCAATTATAATTATAATGAAGCTGCTTATACAAGAACTCTGGACAAACGACATAGGATGGGATCAACCTGTCGATGATGCACTCCACAAAAAATGGACTGAACTACAAAAACAATTGAAAAGCATAGAAAGAATTAAAGTGCCACGATGGTGCTACATAACAGACAGCACAGAGATCGAGTTATTTGGGTTCAGCGATGCTTCAGAAGAGCCTATGGAGCAGTAGTGTACAGCCGTGTCAAAATCGACAACACCTACCACATAACGTTGTTACAAGCAAAATCGAAAGTGGCACCAAAGAAACAAAAAACTACACTACCACGACTTGAGCTATGTGCCGCACTGCTACTAGCTAGTTTGATGGAAAAAGTAACAGAAGCGCTGAATTGCAATAATGTTACAATATCTTGTTGGACGGACTCTATGATCACCTTAGGCTGGATAAGAGGAGAGCCTGTACGGTGGCAAGCGTTTGTAGCCAATAGAGTATCACAAATTAAACAACTGTTACCAAACGCAAAATGGAACCACGTCGTTTCCGGCGACAATCCAGCTGATATCATATCAAGAGGTATAGACCCGGAAAAACTTATCAACTATTCCTTATGGTGGAATGGTCCACAATGGCTAAGAACTGACCAGATTCCTATGACAAGAAGTATGCCGCAACCAAATGAAGAAATCAAATTGTGTCATACAACTGCAACCGAAATTGAGAAGAACGATCTCTGGAATAGATTTTCCAGTTTAGATAAAATGATAAGAATTTTATCGTACTGCTACAGGTTTGCAAACAAAGAAAAAATAAATAAACCAATATCGTGCATGGAACTTAGAAAAACGACGAAACGAATATTTTTAAAAATACAACAAGAGGAATTCGAAGATGAACTAAAAACTATTCAAAGTGGACAAACATTGAAGAAAAACAAAAAACTGTCCACTTTAGACCCATTTATCGACGAGGATGGACTACTAAGAGTCGGAGGCAGACTACAAAATTCGGAATTACCCTACAATCAGAAACATCCAATACTTTTACCATATGACCATCATGTAACGTCATTAATTATACAGGACGCACATTTAAAAACGTTGCATGGAGGCAACAAATTGACACTAGCTTATGTTCGGCAAACATACTGGATCATTAGCGGGAAAAGAAAAGTGAAGAATATAATCAAAAAATGTGTGAAGTGCATAAGATATAAAGCAGAAACCAATTCTCAAAAGATGGGAATATTACCAAAGCCACGAGTGACGCAATCCTACCCGTTCAGTTATACTGGAGTGGATTATGCGGGACCCATACAAACAAGAACTATGAAAGGAAGAGGTCACAAATCCTATAAATCATACATTGCGGTTTTTGTATGTTTAGCGACAAAAGCTATACACCTAGAATTGGTGGGAGATTTAACAACAGAAACATTTATCGCAGCGCTACGCAGGTTCATGGCACGAAGAGGTCACGTTGCACACATATACAGTGACAATGCAACAAACTTCGTAGGAGCAGCTAACTTTTTACATCAGGAAATATTACAAATCACGCAATCGACGCAATTTCAACACGCAATAACAAATATAGGGACGCAGTGGCACTTTATTCCTCCGTCATCACCACATTTCGGTGGCATCTGGGAAGCGGGCGTAAAATCAGTGAAACATCATTTACGTCGAGTAATCGGAGATTCCACACTAACATACGAGGAAATGACCACTTTTCTCCACCAGATTGAAGCGTGTTTGAATTCAAGACCATTGTGTGCGCAAACCGAGGATGTTAATGACAACACAGTATTACCTCCAAGCCATTTTCTTATTGGCCGTGAAGCAGTAGGAATACCAGATCCGATAGACAACATTAATACCGACCTCGTAAACAGATGGAAACAGATTCAAAAGATGAAAAAAGACTTTTGGAACAGCTGGACAAAAGAGTATTTACACCAACTACAGCAAAGATACAAATGGAAACAAGCGAATGAGAATGCAAAAGTTGGGACGGTTGTACTAATAAAAGATGACAATATAAGTCCAAGCAAATGGCCTTTGGCAAAAATCAAAGAAGTTCACCCAGGAGATGACGGGGTAGTGAGAGTCGTCACTCTTCAAAAATCAACAGGCGCTTGTCAGAAAAGATCCATTCATACGCTTATTCCGCTTCCTGTAAACGAAAACAAAGAGATTGGTACAACTAGCCATAACAAACACACGTCTACGCCTACACAATGCAACATATCGACTGCCAAAATAAACAAAGAAAGTGCAAGAACGAGAAAAACAAATACTTGGATACAAACGTTACTATTACAAATGATAATCATCCTATTAATTGGCTCTGTGACGGGTACAACCACATTCACACTAAAAAGACTAAATCCAGGACTATATGTGGAAAAAATAGGAACATCAACAATTAACCGAGGAACCTTCAGATTAGAAACAGATTTCGAGAGAGGAAGTTTGGAACGAGACCGGAAAAATATTGAAAAAATAACTTCACAATTTCAACGACTTTGCAAGGATACTCAAGACATAATGAAAGAGACACATTGCGATGAATTTTATCACCATTTAAACGAAGAAAAAACGAAGTTTGAGATAACAAAGGAATACCTAACAGAGATAAGGAGTACAAGAAAGAAACGAGGTATCTTGGGAGAACTCTTAACATCGGTGTTTGGAGTAAACGATGAAGTTTACAGAGACATAGATACACTAAACAACAACCAACAGAAGCTAATAGACGCTGCCAATC
Organism: Hyppa rectilinea; assembly: GCA_951799385.1. NCBI lineage: Eukaryota > Metazoa > Arthropoda > Insecta > Lepidoptera > Noctuidae > Hyppa > Hyppa rectilinea. The sequence continues at coordinate 5,213,296 of OX637310.1, read as the reverse complement.
ATCAAACAAAGATAATGATATCTACTATCGCAGGAGTAAACCAAACAGAAGAGCAAATCCAGAAAAAGCTAGAGAAGTTCCAAGCAAAACTAAACGAAGCAATATCGTTTATAAATGGGAATAATGTTTGGTACAAAGCAATTGACAGAAATCATATTAAGATACAAGTAATGCAAGCATACGAGTTAGCAAACAATTACATAACTGAAATTTTGGACTACTATACAGGGTTACTGGAAATTTATTTACAAAAAGCAACTGTATACAGTATTTCAACACCAAGACAAATCACCAATATAATCAAAGAAGCTAATCAAAAGCTACCATCAAACTTAAAAATTATTCAGGATCAAATAATACAGACAGAAATGAATGTAAACGATACCCACATAAGAGTGTACGCATACTTTGCAATACACGACATAACCAAATATACTCTGGTACACATTACGCCTATTCCAGAAAGGAAAACAGGTGGATCATTCGAGTGCCTGACTATTCAGCAGACATTCATGGGTTTCGATTACAACACCGAGCTATACTTTGAACTAAGTCAAGAAGAATTTAAAGAATGTCTAAATAGTAGAACAGAGTTTGTCTGCTATCCTGTGGCTGTCAAGAACATGCAATTAAATAAAAATTGCATAGTTGAACAACTATTTAAAACTGAAAACAACACACAAACTCAATGCACGTCGACGTCTTACAAATTATCGACAGACGTTGTATGGAAGCAACTGTACATGCAAAACAGTTGGCTTTTCACTACTACGAAAACAGTTACCGTGTCAATTGTGTGTGACGGGCAAAGAAAAGAAGTGACAATTCAAGATGTCGGAGTTCTACATATCTCCGAGAATTGCGTCATTAAAACACGTAGTAACATGCTTGCGGCAAAAAGAACAACAACGATGACAGTGTTAGCTTCTTATTCCAAAACAACGAACTTCTCTCTTAACACGCAGATTGTACCAAAAACTATAAAAGATATACCCAAAGAAGAAATAGTGTTGGACAGGTCAAAAGGCATCTTTGACCATTTAATCGCATCCGAAACCAACGTACAGACGGAGCTCGACAACACGATTTGGAAACAACTTCAGTCTCATACATACATAGCTAGCATCGGTACTTCACTACTCTTTATAACTTTAGCAGGAATTATAATTTACTTCGGTCCACAGGTATTGAACCAACTTCGAGCCTGCATTACAGCAAGAAGAAACACTGCACCACCTGTACAGCAACCAGCGACTACCACTCGACAACGACCGCCGCAGCCGTACGGCATACCACGCAGCGCTCCCGCTCAGCCACAACCATACGAGACCATCGAGCTGTACCAAATGGGGTCCTGTTCCTGAGAGTCGCCAGAATGTTCAATGTTACTTTGGACATTGACTCAGCATTCGGCCCGGCTGACGCACGGCCCAGTTAAGATATTGTTTGGTTGCATCTTACACGCATAGAACACAAATAAAATGTATATTAGTGTGTATCACGAAATAGTAGTATATAAGCTGTAACTTGTTGTAAATAAATCAGATTTGAATTTTATATTCTTATCTCATTTCCCTCACTGTGGCCAAGACACCCTTCGCCATCTCTGATCAGTCTCGAGAGTCTGCGTGACTGGCAGTGAGTAGACCCCTTCCGCACCTGGACATCCTTTCCACTATCCGTCTGTTACCTTAGGTCGCATGGTGCAGGCATCCCGTACTTATCTATATATTTATTTATTACGTGCTAGGTATATGGTAGGTTAGGGCTGTAGGGCTGTAGGGCTTGTAGGGCTGGTAGGTCTTAGGAACTGTTAGGCTGTTAGGACAGAGTAGGCCCTTTAACTTATCATATATTCTCATGTACAACCACACCCTTAACATTACTGCGACCTCACGTGACGTGTGTTAGGGTGGGTGTACAAGCGGGATTGTCCGAAAGGGTTACCGCTACCCCGGAACATAAAGGGCTACGGAAGGAACATGGATGGGTTTTAGTCAGTAAGAGTCTGACACTCCCTTCCGCTCCACCCAGAGCGGGAGCAGTCTTTGGATGATTTCCCAGCCTTAAAAAAAAAAAGGTTTAAAATCATTTGGAGAAATTTGACAGTTTGGTATAACTTGATGCGCTGGCAACAGTACTTTGAACGTATACTTACGTGCTGACACCATGACGCGTGCCGGTATCAGGTACATTTTGATACACTACTCTATTCCACACATTTGCTATTCATGACATAAGTAATGTCTGGTGGCCGGGAAGATCTTGATCTATGACGTTTTATTTCAAATTAACAACGGGGCGGGTATTATGTTATCTTGACAGTAATGACATAAAAACTTAAACACATACTGACAAAAATGCGTCATTATGACAATAATGCTTTTAAAAATTGGCTTCTGTATGGAATAAGCTTTTCGGCTACGACCGCGTAGCTTGTGGCGTAGCGGTGAGGGCTACATGAGTGCTACGCCGTAGCAACAATATGTGGCTATTTATGCTACGGAACATTTATTTATTTTATTTATTTATTTTCTCACATCACTATCCTTACAGGAATTTCCTAATTCAATAGTGTGGCCATAATTACAGTTTTATTATTTAAGTACAATAACATATTATATACATCGTTGTTTTTGTGAACTCACTCAGAGAACAAGTAAACAGATCTAACCTGTCTGCTACGTCATTAAGTACACGCAAGGTGCGCGTTATAGGGGCTTTACTCAGTAGATTGGTTCTGCTACTGGGCACTGCCAATAGACGTGGCTGTTGCCTTCGCAATACATAATTGTCGGGCACACACAGGTTTATTTCTTTTAATATACCTGGGTTTGAAGTCTTGCCACGTAATAATTTAAAAACATAAGTCGCAAGAGCTATGTCCCTCCTTGTTTCCAATTTATTGTATCCCACCATGCCTATAACAAACAGAGTTGGATACATCAATGGATAAAATGGATATACACCATACCACCTTAGGTATAGAAACCTAGTAAATTTATTTTGTATACGCTCCAGCATGAGACTGTATTTAGCTTCATGCGGAGCCCATATGATTGCGTTACATTCGAGCTGACTTCTTACCAATGCATTGTACAATGAAGTTAGCGCAGCGATGCTTGTAAAACCCTCTGCTCTTCTTAAGACGAAACCTAGGTTCCTATAGGCTTTTTTACAAACATTCACGATGTGATTACGAAATGCCAGGCCCGAGTCAAGGCGTACTCCTAAATCCCGCACCGTTTCTGTTCTTTCCAATACCATGTTGTCCACCCTATAATCATATTTCTTGGGCATTTTCCTTCTACTAAAAGTTATTACCGAACACTTTGACGTATTAAACACCAACTTATTCTTCTTTCCCCATTCAACAACCCTGTCTATGTCTTCCTGTAAGCGTTCCAAGTCCTTTTGCTCTTTCACAGCTAGCAGCAATTTTAGATCGTCAGCAAACAATAGGCACTTGGCATTCCTGACGAACATCACTGAATCGCTCGGCTGCCTTATCATACAATAACGCAAGGGTTTATTTAGTATGATGACCTAATGACGTACCAAGGATGGCAAACTTATTGGTAAGTATAAAACTATTCAATTAATTTCACTCAATAATCTTGAAGAAGCAACGAACTGATAATCTTTCCACCATTGGATGTTGTGAGACGGTTGTCGCCAGTGTGTAAGTTGTACTACTTTCCTTTGTACTATTTCTGTATCATGCTACAATGCTATTAATAGCTCATTTAGTTACAACGTGATTACAATACCAAAAATAAAACAGAAAAGACATTTCAAAATTTATCAGTAGTTTATAATTACGCCCAATTGATGACAATAGGTTCACCTGGTATTAAATGAGACTTACACATAAGTAGCGAAATATACCCGACAGGTAGACCTTTACTTAATAACTAGCTTCTGAACGCGGTTCCGCCCGCATGGATATCAGAAGTTGTTACATTATTGGAGTTTTTGTAAGGATCACTATTTTTTTTAAATATAATGTAGCCTTCCCAACAGTGAAAGAATTTCTCAAATCGGTTCAGTTGCTATTATGTTAAGTTATGACGACCAGAAAGATTTTTTTAAATAAATTAAAGCTTTATTCAAAGGCAATCGTAAGTAGATATTTTTCAGCCACCATGAGCTCTTGACAAATTTATTCACTTGAGACTACTGTTTAAACCCGTATCATGGCTTTATGCGCATCATAAACGGTTACTATGGCATTCAGCAGTAAAGCCATTGCGATACAAACATACATGAACGCGTTTATATTGTTTTTATGAACCTACAGGAAGTTTTCAGGTAAAGTTTCAGGTTAGCGATTAAAGTTTATATACATTGGCTTAAAGAGGGTACTTTGGGGTTGTTAAATTTAAACTAGGGTACTAAACCCCACGGAACATACGTAATTTACTAGTTTTATTAAAGCAGAGTAGTGGTGGCCTAGTGGTAACTGCCCCGACTTACGTTACGGGTCGTCTGTTCAAACCCAGGCAGACGCTTTACTTTGTGTAAATAACTTCATAACCACTGCTCACAAAACGGTGAAGGAAAATATCGTGAGGAAACCAGCATGTCCTAGAACCAAAAATTCGAAGACATGACTGTGTAATCCCAAACCGCACTGGGCCCGCGTGGATTAAGTCCCACTCCCTCTCACCGAGAGACTTGTGTCCCAGTAGTGGTAACATTACAGGCTAGTTATGCTATTAAAGCAAGAATACAATTGAACAAAGAAAGGATTCCAACATTTGAAATCCAGTAACATATTTTTTTTACACCAGTATAAAAAAAAACAAATATTTCTAGGTATTTGTATCAAGTATCTTTATTGACATATTTATTATTTTTCTTGTAGTTTTAATTTGCAGTATTGTAATTTTCAGTCCTTGTTGAAAATATGACGTAGGTGGTATGTACAGAGGCCAACACATCAAGTTACCCCAATCTGTCAAATTTCTTTGAAAAATTTTCAACACTATTATAATAGGGTAATGTTCATTTTCAATTGGGGAAATTTGGCAGTTAGGGTTAGCTTGATGTGCTGGCGTCTGTACTTTAAACTCCCACGGTGCTCATGGTATTAAGTTATACAAATTAAATCAGGAGTGTGTTTAACTTAACTATTATTTCGAGTTCGTTTGTGTTTTCAACAATATGTTTTTCTTCTAGCTCAACCTGTCAGTTGGATAGCCGACTCTCCGATCGGTTTTTTGTCTTAATATAAATAATGTTCATCTCCAATCTGCCAATATTTTAAAAATAAGTCGAGATCCTCCTTCTTTTTTTAAGTTGCTTAAAAATACTTAGAATTCACTTTAAACTAAAATAAGAGTAAAACTTTTAGCCATGTTGTATTTTGACCTGTGGCTCCCCAATAAACCTACGTTCTATTCTATGTAGAGACAATATCTTCACAGAGACAAAACTGGATTTGCCAAGGTCATTTTACACAATGTAAGAAGGCTCCGGGTTTCAGCGGGCAATACACCTAATCCTCGAGAGAGACCTGACCAAACACTTCCAAATTAAACCTTTCTATACGTACATAGACGCGTTAGTAAATATGTAGGCTGGGTACATAATGGTATAAAACAGTACATACATTGTCATGTATGTACTGTTTTCTTTGCTCATCGGATTCTTATTATAATCTATTCACATATGCTATTAGGGCCTAGTGTTTTAACCCCAAACGGCTCTAACATTTAGAGATAAACTAGGCCGGCGTCAACATGGTGTTGACAGTCTTGGTGGCGCGTTATATTTAATTTCGTAAATAATTTCAAAAGGGGCGGGCTATGTTATCGTAGTATATCGTCATGTTCATGAACGAGCGCCGTCAGTAGGGACTGGTCACATCTTAGCTGCCACGGCTGTTTTAAAATTAAAATAATTTTGAATTGTTTTTTTTTTTAACTTGTACTTATGGACGCTTTTATTAAGTTCTGCATCGTTCTCACGTGTAATTTCAACATGAATGATGTAACCCAGTTTTTGTAAACATAATTTGATTTAAAAGAGTGTCCATGGAGTTTCTTGCCCGTTCTTCTCCATAGGTACCTACTGCTTTGGAATGAGCAACTAGCTTCATCTTTCTGACTGACCGACCCCTTGACAATTCAAAAGTGCCTGTAATTGGTTTATTTGAAATAAATGCTTTGAGTTTGAGTTTGAGTATAACTCTACATAAATTACGGAGTTTCCACTGTTAATGTTACTCAAATAAAACGGATGGACTCAAGTAACAAGCACTGTGTTTCCAATTCAAAGATACTTAAGATGACCTAGGTACCTTTTGAAAGCATTCTCTTGTATAGTAAATCATGTGAACGTGGTTTTAGAGCACCCCGACCGCAGTACGTGACATACAGAAAATATAAATATCACATAAAATATTTTAAATTCTGTTTATATTTTTACTCCATGTTTCGGATTTAATGTTGTACGATAAATTTTATAGTCATATAAAATCATGGATGAAGGGACTTCGCATGGACAGACGCTAGCACATCAACCTATCCCAAACTGTAACATTTTCCCAATTGAAAATGAACCTTAACGCTTTTGTCATAAAGTTGAAAAACTATGACAGATATTTGGCAGATTGGGGTAACTTGGTGTGTTGGCCTCAGTGCATTATAGTCACGAAAGTTTTAGTTGTTAAACTTGTCGCGGTTTTGCTGTTTATTATCAAACGACGGTCGACAATTACTAGCTTGGATTGCATAATTATTATGAAAGCAAGTATGGAAGTAATAATAAGTTTAAAACTGCCTTGTTGGTCTTCTTGGTCCAAGGTTCGATTCCCGGGTCGGACAAATTGTTATTAGGTTTTTCCATTTGGAACTTTTTAGTCGCAGCCTTTTTTTTTTTTTTTTTTTTAAGGCTGGGAAATCATCCAATGACTGCTCCCGCTCTGGGTGGAGCGGAAGGGAGTGTCAGACTCTTACTGACTAAAACCCATCCATGTTCCTTCCGTAGCCCTTTATGTTCCGGGGTAGCGGTAACCCTTTCGGACAATCCCGCTTACCCGGCAGGCTTGGCCCTGAGGGGCCCCTTCATATGCTGACATCTCTTTGAGGCGCGCGTGGAACATATACGCGCCGTACGGCACGGGTCTGGTTAGTCGCAGCCTGGAGTCCAGATTTAAGCCCGATTGATTGGCAATAGACTCGTCCCCTATTTACATCAAAAAATAATAAATAATAAAGTTTTTATCTACGCATCAGTTTACAAAAAAGGGTTTAGTGTTTGGAGCCTCCTTTCAAGTAAACAATGCCTGTGTTAGAAGACGCCGCTCCTCCATAATACAACAGAATTATATAATCTAGTAACAAAACTGTAGGTACTTAAAATATCAAAAACAAATTGAAATATAAATAATGTGTTACTTTATGTGAGAGTGTGTGTGCTACTTTATGTGCCCTAAAAGTGCCTCCGTGTCATCATATGTAAGAGTCTTTATCCAGCTGGTTATTGTTTTTTTTTACATTTATATCTTTTTGTTTGTGTATATGTAAATGTTTTTGTTTATTTTGTTGTAAAGTTGAGCAGACTGTTTATAGAATCGCCTACATGCAAACATGGTTTTAAATCAGACTCAAACATAATTGGCGAAATAAAAGTATTATCGAATATAGATACCTACATCTCTGCCTAACTTTTCAGGAACAACAAGTGTGTGTGTAGTCCATAAAGTGTTCCAAAAAATACAATTAACTGTAGTGGCCTGATAAATAGATATTCATAAATAGAATTGATATAATTGGGATGACGACAGGGTAAAAAAATATATATAGGGTGGAATTTTGTAATGCCCCCTGGAGGGAAAGTACTCTTAATACTGTAGATAGAAAATTTTACTCAAAGGAAACATTCCTTTATTTTTGAATAGAAAGAAAACTGCATTCAAAGATTTACAAAAAATCGCTTGCCACACCCGGGAATCGAACTGACTAAAATCTGCAAAAAGTACACACTGTACTTTTAATCCCGCGATCGTTAGTATCAATTATAAGGATGAAATCTCTCGAACAAACTTGATAAATTAAATGATAGGAAAACCATGAAATCTTTAATTATTTACAAAAAATTGTAAAGTAATTAATTAGTTGCTCGAAATGTGCTCCATTTTCTTGGATACACAAATGTATTCTTCTAAATAAATACCTTTAATACCTAGATTGGTACAAACGGCACAATCAGATGGCCTGCGAGATCACCGGATCTCACCCTTTTAGATTTTTTTTTATGGGGATATGTTAAAAACCAAATTTACATTAAATCTTATGCGAATGTAAACGAGTTGAGAGTTGAAGTTCGGAATACGATTTATAATATTCACCACAACACGTTATTAAAGGTTACAAGAAATGAATTTGTTAGAAGAATACATTTGTGTATCCAGAAAATGGAGCCCATTTCGAGCAACTAATTAATTAGTTTACAATTTTTTGTAAATAATTAAAGATTTCATGGTTTTCCCATCATTTAATTTATCAAGTTTGTTTGAGAGATTTCATCCTTATAATTGATACTAACGATCGCGGCAATAAAAGTACAGTGTGTACTTTTTGCAGATTTTAGTCAGTTCGATTCCCGGGTGTGGCAAGCGATTTTTTTCAAATCTTTGAATGCAGTTTTTTTTTCTATTCAAAAATAAAGGAATGTTTCCTTTGAGTAAAATTTTCTATCTACAGTATTAAGAGTACTTTCCCTCCAGGGGGCATTACAAAATTCCACCCTGTATATTTAGTTCGTCATAATATGACTTAGATAAAACGCATAAAAGTTGAGGAGTGGGGGCTCGCTACATAACAACTATGTTTAAAATCTACCTAACCATAACGTCATGCCATATTTTAACACTTTGTATTGACGTAATCTTTGAATTATGAGAAAAAAAAAATGTGTCCAATATTTTTTAATAATCTAGCCGACGTAGCAAAACAGCAATTTAGTCGTCATCCCTATCCTAGATAAATCATTAATATTCTTTTAAGACTTTTACCAGTAAAATCATGCAAGTATTACCTTAGAAATATAACAAAACCGGTTAATTAACTACATAATTATACTAAAAATATAAACAGTAAAAATTTGTTTTATATTCGCAAGTCACTATAAAATCTTCGTGATAAAAGTTACATTATTAAGTTCTGAATTAATTGAAAAAAAAACAAGCAGTTTATTTATAGCCCCAAAAGGATTTTCATTACGCCTATTTTCATTCATTAATTATTCATCCTAATAAAAACTTAATTACTGAGATAAATCGTGTCATTTCTGCTCATTCTCAAGGGGATGGGAGCGCAAAATATTTATTTTCATTTTTAATCAAGTAGGTACTTGAAACTGAAACGTGCTTTTCATCTCACACATAATGAAGGACCATTTTTTAAAGTATAGCATAATATAACGATGAGAAAAAAACTCCGGAGTGTCGTAACACCATCTTCAAATTAGCATTTCTCGAAGCGGTGGCGAAGGAAGTTATCAATGTCGGCGTGGATAGCCATGCGGCTAAGTAAAAGAAGGACAAGTTTTCGAAATTATCAGTTTAAGGCTCAGTGAGATTGTCCAAAAGGGTTAACGCTACCCCGGAAGGGCTTTTTAAGGCTGGGAAATCATCCAATGACTGCTCCCGCTCTGGGTGGAGCGGAAGGGAGTGTCAGACTCTTACTGACTAAAACCCATCCATGTTCCTTGCGTAGCCCTTTATATTCCGGGGTAGCGGTAACCGGTAACGGTCTGGTGCTGATCGGACGGTGAGTCACCCATTACTCACCGTCCGCAGGCCCGCGCCTACGGTGGCCGGGAGTTGTCACGTGGCTCCCGACGCCCGGAGCGTCTCCCGCGGTGGCTGGGACGGGAGGACCTTTCTCTCTCCCATCCCGCCACCTCCTTCGCGAGCATGACTTTTTCTCAGAAGGAGGTGACTGCCTCCCACTCCCTCTCGCCCCGGACCATGGCTTGCACCAGGGCCGGGCGCGAGAGGTCGCCGCCGCCGATCGCCTCTACGAGGACACGGCGGTGCTCCGCCCAAGCGGGGCAGGTTTGCACCGTGTCCTCTGGGCGATCCTCGCAGTGGTGACACCCGGGCGTTTCCTCCCGCCTGATGATGTGCAGGAACCTCCCGAAACATCCATGTCCGGTGAGGACCTGCGTCAGGCGATAGGTGAGGGTGCCGTGACGCCTCTCTAGCCACTCCTCAAAGAGGGGCCTTACCGCCACTATCGTGGCGTGCCCTGCGCTGAGTTGCGACAGTCGCTGCTTCCAGGCCGCCATGAGATCGCGCCGGAGGTCCGTCCGCTCCGCCGCAATTTGCTGCGGAAACGGAGTTTCCCCCCGGCTTAGTACCTCCGCGTGCCACTCGTACAGGCGCGCGAGGACTATCGCCTCCAGATCCCACGGCGGCAGTCCGGCAAGGAAGCTTGCCGCCTCGCCCGTGATCGTGCGGTACCCCCGGATTAGCCGAATGGCTACCACCTTTTGGGGCGCGTTCAGGTAGTGGTCGGCTCGCCGCCGCAATGAATGCGCCCATGACAGCCAGTCTTACCAAGGGATATCGGATTACCCAGGTAGTGGGTTGTGGATGTTAGATAGGCAGTCGCTCCATGTAAAAATACTAGTATTCAGCTGCATCCGGTTAGACTGCAAGCCGACTCCAACATAGTTGGGTAAAGGCTAGGCAGATTCAGTCCGCGACTTCGGTCGCGTGAAATTTCTTGTTTCTCAGACACACCGCGTTGCGTCGCATCGCCCACCCGCACCATATCACCGTTTTCGTTTAGCGTTCTTTCTACACATATATTCTTAGTTGCGTTCCTAGTCGTCAGGTTCCGGAAGGTTTCCTCAAAAATGTATGTAACAAATACAAAAGTATTTTTTCAACTAACTGATACTTCCTAAAGATTACTGGGTTGGTATTTAATATAACGTTACAACAATAATAGTATCTCTAAATTGGCGTTGGCTATTTTATGATTCGCGGAATGGATTGGGTTTCGCTATCAGATAGTTTCACTAGAAATACAAGCAATTTAAGTCAAGTATTCCGGTGGTAACCTTCATTTAACGTAACAAGCAGGTACTAGATACTTTTGTTACTAAAACTATTGCTACGAATTGGGCTTAGCCTAGAGCTATTGTTGATGAAGCAAGGGAGGAATACTGAACAGTACCAACTTGCAAAGTACACTATATTATTGCAGGATTAGGCTTTTGTTAAGACCGTTTCCTTGAGTATTGTCAAAAGTCTTAGGCAGAGGTGCACCTATAGTAAACCCACATTTCGCCAGTTATGTTTAAGTCCCATGTAATATATGGGCCCATTGCCATCAACCGGGCACAAATCCAGACTGCTACATCTGCATTTCCAAAGCCCGCATTTAATTTTTCAGTAACAAACCGTTACCCAGAAAAAATGGTCATCATCTGCCTAGCCTTTTCCCAACTATGTTGGAGTCGGCTTCCAGTCTAACCGGATGCAGCTGAATACCAGTATTTTACATGGTGCGATCACCTATCTGACCTCCACAACCCAATCAGTAACTCATGGGTAATACGATACCCCTTGGTAAGACTGGCTGCCAGACTTTAGAGCTTCTGACTACCCGTAACGACTATCAAAGACTCCCGATCCCCGGGATCGGCACGGAAGAGTCTCGATATCTAAAGATGGTCACCTATCCATGGATCAAACCCGGCAAGCGTAGTTTAACCTGATGGATCGATCCGTGCGCTTGTATTACTTAGCCACGAGCTCCTCATGACGACACACTTCACATGTCAGCATAATATTATACGCCTTTAGTTCATGAGCAAGTTCAACGTTATATTACCCCGCCCTTTCATTTCCTGTCCTCGTTTACCCAAATAGTATGGTTACCCTACCGGACTCGAACGTTGACGCCTTTATACTCTACAGATATTAGGTTTTCAGAAGTTCCGAATTTATTGATCGAACATATAGGCAAAGTCATCAGCATTCTTGTAAGGTACACATTGAAAGATGTCCTAACTTTGATTTTATTTCGAACTTTTTGTTCACATTCCTATTGAGAGAATTGAACTTGAGTGAATTATAGCAGGGTAGATATTATTTTTGTGGGAACTTATTTACGTAATTGGATAAGCAGAACACTAGTGCCATATCATCGCAGGTTCGATTGCTTCACAGAATAAATATTTTTAGTGCTATTCTGTAAAAATCTCACCGAGGCAACTTTGTTAAAGTGAGCTTGAATTGAGCTGTCATTTATTACACCTGATGGTTGTGATTGACTGTATTGACAAGTAGTTTTTTTTAATAAATACGCGTAGCAGATTTAACTATTTATAGTTGGTTCTTAAATCGTTATGATTTACTGTAATATCATTATCATAATATGATAATGATGCAAACTATGATAATTTATATAAATCCTAGTTTGCATTAATAGTAAGCCATCAATTTTATTTCTGATATCCATTTGGGAGGTGATTATATACTCTCTATATCATAATTCTTATATTCGCTGTCCAGGAAATAACCGTCGTCTGACATTTGTGATCTGCCAAGCCATTTTCATAAGTCTATTTTAGCTTCCCATCTGACCAGATGCGGCTGAATATCAATATTTTACACGGAGCGACCTCGGTGACCCAGGGAAATAAGATGTTGAGATAAACTCTTCTTCGTGTTACGAGACCTTCGAGGGTCAATTCGGTTGACCTATATGTATCTGGCTTAAGGGAGTGATCATAATTTGGTTGCAACTCTGAGATATCATCCCTAAGGTTTACAATTGTTCATTCATTTCAAAACACATCACCGTTCAACCTCGTTCGCGCGAAAGCAATCGTCGCGTTAATAATGTTACTAATTTGTTTGAAAAACTGGAAAGCGTCTACTTTCAATGCGACCATGCGTTTATATATTTTGTGTATGTGTTTATATCGTATACTCGCGCTACGATAGCGATTATTGGGTCGATGCCCAGATAAAACAAAAAGCTAGCATTGACTACTTTGTATTAAAATAATAACAATTAAAGTCTTTCAACCAATCTGCCTAGCCTTTTTCCAACTATATTGGGCTTCCAGTCATGATTTACATGGAGCGACTGCCTATCTGAGCTCCACAACTCAGTCATTAACTGGGTAATACTGATCCACAAATGACAGCCGGGACCGGCACGGAGAAGTATCGATACCTAAAGATAGTCACCCATCCATAGACCAACCCCGGCAAGCGTAGCTTAACCTGATGGATTAAACCGTGCGGCTGTTATTACTTAGCCACGAGCTCAAAAACCTTTATTGATACAAAAACCTTTGAGGATACATAACTTAGCTAAACGTCTTACGGATAAAGAAAACCCTTTTTATTTGAGGGTGGGTAATCATCCAATGACTTCCCCCGCTCTGGGTGGAGCGGAAGGGAGTGTCAGAATTTTATTGACTAAAACCCATCCATGTTCCTTAGCCCTTTATGTTCCGGGGTAGCGGAAACCCTTTCGGACAATCCTGTTTACCAAAGTTAAACGTTTATTTGGTTATTTGTTCAAACTTAAACCCACTGCTGCTTTATGCCACGACATCAAACACCTGTCTTACCTCACTTTTTATCACAAGCAATGCGGACAAAAGCCAAGTACTATAATAAATTATAACAAAATCCAGAAGTAATGTCGCAAACCACAGCAAAACAGTTCCAAGTCCTGATTAACAACCCTGTTGCATTTGTAGCAGGAATATAAACTTTATTACTGGGAAACACGCATGGCCATTGCTATCTCATGCAGTAAGCAAATTAGAGATCGTGCCATCTGATAGGCATGTTAGGAGAAGATTCGTTTGAATTTTGTTAAAGAGGAAAAGCTTTTTCGTGATGAGTGATATAATGTAAGGTTTCAGTCCAGATTTAGAACCCATATTTCTTGTGTGAGATTATCTGCCAAATAAATTAACCATAGCTAATTCGAAAGAAGAGATATAGATTATTTTATTGAAACAAAAACGAAGCCTGAATGAATGATTGCTGTGAATATCAAAACAGCTGCAAAGGTTAAATAAAAATGGATTAATAAGAAATGTATGGCTTTTAAGTGAAAATCACATTCATACAAATGAATAAAATTGAGGTGTCTGTTTGTAATGACAAAATCACAGCTTTTTACTATATGCATTGGAAAGTATTTGATACCTTAAACTGTACAAACTCTGTAAAAACTCTGTCTCTGTCTGGCTGTTGGTTCCAGCTAATCTCTCAAACGGCAGGACCGATTTTGACAGGACTTTCACTCACTTTTACTATAGAGGATTTTATAAGGAGTAATTTAAGATTTTTTTTAAAGAATAAGATATAAAAAATATTTCAAAATTTCAGTGTCAACTATTCATTCAGAACATTGCAACTAAGCTGGGCCTATATTAAACTTAAGGTAATTTCAGCTGAACACTAAAAGTGTGTCCTAGAAAATATGCGAGGCACCTGTGACCGTACTAACATAATGGCCTGCCCAACCTCTTTGCTAGCTACCTCCATCGCTTTCCTCTGTCATTTCTCTATTTAGAAAATATGCCCTAAATTATTTTTATCGAGGGAATTGTACAGGTAATTCTGTGAAGTATTTTGTTACAATCTTTAGTTTTATTCCCAGTAATTTAGTTTTTATTATTGTAAATAAAATAGTTATTATCTTTGATACTAAAATATTGATAAATAAATAATACGAAAAATATTACAGGGATAAATTTACCTTTAGTGTGAATATTGTGATTATTATTTCTCGCTTTGAAACTTTTAACATAAGTAAGGTGGAGCATTAGCTCCACCTTATATATAACATCACAAAGCTACAACATACAATATAGGGGTTCAGCCTGGGTAAATAAAAAAATATATTTAGTCCGTCAATCTGATAATAAAACATATTAGACACGTATTTTGTGCATTAATAATAATTATAATAATAAAACGTTTATTTCAGATAACATGGATCCAGTGTGTTAGTAGTACAAAAACTTATACCTAGTGTTAGTAAAAAACCTTAATCTACTCGCCCCCTGCCAGACCCACGAATCGAGGTATTAATACTCATGTGAACATTAATACATCGACATACATCTTTATCATATTAATAAAAAATGGCTGAGATAAAATGCATTGAAGTTAGGGAGTGGAAGCTCGCTACGTCACAAGTAAGTATTAAAACTACACACTTGTGACATCATGCCATATTTTAACTTAATGTATTGCAGCAATCTTTGGATTACGTAAGAAAAAATACGTGTCCAATTCCTTCCAATCTAGCTTACCGACTAAAAAAAAAATTGTCATCTTCCCTATTACGTACTTATAACCTCTAAAGCCATGACCTTAACAAATACCACACCAGTGCCTACTAACCCTTGTTAAAAACAATTGCCATCCACATACCTCCGGCTTGTTATCCTAAACTGTTCCACTGCTCTACTGGTAGTTTTTTGCCGCACACCCGCTCCCAAGGCTCGCTTTACAGATTGCCTCCACCAACTGGTTCCCTCCCAGTCTAGCGAATACGCTAGATTATTATCTGGCTAAATAATGCGTGCTGGGGACTCATTGCGGTTACCCCTGTTAGATTATTGAGCTTTGAAAGATAAGATTAGTTGAGGCAAATTTAAGGTAGGTAGGTGTGCTGAAACGAATTAGTTAAGGTTGTCGCATATTGTACGTACCTACCTTTAATTAGTTATAGCATTTCACCGTCTCCATTATTTTAAGTTCAAATTGCGCCGATTTTTGTGAAGTGATACGCATGTCAAGGAACATGGTATAGTTCGAATGGGCCCTATACGAACTATGTCATAATATAATGTCCATTCGAAATATGAAAATTAATATTTGTAATAATGACAAATGAGAATTTACAATAAAACTAGAAGAACAGATACCATTTTTTTTTTTGTAAATGGGAGCTAATATTTTAAGCAGTCTCTTTTAACTTTATTTTTAAAACATAATTATGCCATTAATAAGGCGACTATACATACCTATTGTTACGTAGGTAATAAAGATACAATTATATCGTTAGTGATACGCAGTAGGCCGAAAACGATTCATTATGTCAGTCTTAAGGGGCGCTCTGTGTCCCGTAATGGACGTCTTCTTGCTGACATAACAATAATGAATATTTTGATGTAATATTTATTTTATTTAATAATATAATAATAATAATAATATCCTTGGACATTTCACACAACGCCATATCGTCCCAAGGAAAGCAACCTAATGCTTGTGTTATGGTAACGAGATTGCTGATAAACTACTTATATACAATTTTTTTTTTTTTTTTTTTGTAAATACATACATATTATAGATAGAAAAACACCCAGACTCGTAACAAATACTTGCAGGTCGTACAAATATTTGTTCCGTGCGGGTATCGAACCCGCGACATATCTAGTTTTCCAAGGCCATTTATAACAAAAATTGAGTAGAGATACTATAGTGAGTATAGGTGGAGAGAAGTTTCATCTCGAAAAAGAATGAGATTTACCACGTGCACAGGATAAAGGCGTGGCCAGATACATAATATATCTGTGTAAGTATATGAACAGACTGTACATGACTGAGTTGTCAGTAATGTAGATACTGATATTATTTGCAACAAAATGTCTGCGCCTTTCTCTGCTTGTGACGAAAACAAAGGCACCTGCCCAGTTTAAGTTATAATTCATTCATGCGAGATGCGTGCAAGACGCACAACAATGAATACTCACTTTGTCGCAACAACAGACTACTATAGGTATGAAAATAATCCTCGAATATTACCTAAAGGTTTTCTCATGTAACACAACTCCAATATAGTTTTTATCTCGATTACATCTAACAAAATATTTGCATAACATTGGAGTTTCGTCGGAATTTTCCTCTTAAATTTTGCTTGTAATAATTCGCAAGTAATCTAATAGCTTCAGTTAACTGTTACACAGTACAACTTAGGATCGCGGGTGTAAGTTAGGAAAAACGTGGGTAGTCTAAATTGTGTTTTTTCTAAAGTACTGTTCGGTTTGATTTTGAAAGTTATTTTTGGGAATTTTATTATTATTTTCGTGTGGTTAGTGACTAACCTGGTGTCAGAATTTTTATGCTGCCCATGCGCCTCTGACTTAGCTTCACATGCTGTTAAGAAATATCTCTCAGACATGCTAGTTTCACGATTCACGATGTTTTCTTTCACCGATTTTAAGCAAGTGATAATTATACATACAATACGCACATGAATCCGTAAAAGCCCGAGACCTATGACTTGGCATTCCGATGGTCACACTACTAAGCAATCACTGCTGTCAAAATGTCACATTTTTGGGAATAAAAGGAAACAATTGGCATTAACTTTACACATAAATGAACATGTGTCAATGGATTTGGCTGGTTTCATTGACAAAGTAATGTGACTAAACTATCAGATGGATTATTCGGGGCTGAGAGAGAGAAAATTCAAAATTAGTTAGTTGTAGGAATTTTAGGACCTAATATTATGTCATAACATATAAGGTTTCCAGTTACAACCTGGAATATGGTCAAAAATCACGTAAACAAAACATTAAAATCCAAAACCCAAAATTAACATAAAAATTCTATTACAAATGGGTACCTACATAAATTCTTACAACCGACTTTTAACTACCCAATCATTCAACCAGAAAATAAAAATTGTTGAACACAACGCTCTTACACATATTCACTATAAATCCTTTATTATTTCGCCGGAATGATATTATAACACGATTTAGAATTTCATTTCCTGAGCTCGCGGCGTCATGTGCAGTTCACTGCGTCTCGCTTTGCCGTCGTCTGGTTATAGGATTTTTTTTTTTTAATAAAATGGCAAAGTAGTCTGGTATTTTTGTAAATATGCTTGCAGATTAGTGAGGTTCTTTTAAAGAGAGGTATTTGAGATTTTGATAGTTAATTCAGAGAGTGCATTTAGAGTTAATGAAGATCTGATAAGTAACATATCAGTACTAGCTCACGCTCATTATCATCTGCCTAGCTTTTTCCCAACTATTTAGGGGTGCCGACCCCTAATTTCCAGCCTAACCGGAAGCATCTGAATACCAGTACTTTACATGGAGCGACTGCCTATCTGACCTCCACAGCCCAGTAACTGGTTAATATGATACCCCTTGGTTAGGCTGGCTATCAGATTTTCGGGCTTTTGACTCCTCGTTACGACTGTCAAAGATGCACAAATGACTGCTAGGACCAACGGCTTAACGCGCTTTCCATGCTCACGTTCATGGGAGAATTTAATCTTTTTCTTCTTTTTGTGTTGACAGTACTCTTCCTAGATGTTATTTTATTAAATGATCCCAAAAGGTTGCCACATTGATTGCCATATCAGTGGCATTCTTTAAGTCATCCAGGGTGTTGGTGAACGGACACACTCCAGCAAGGTTTGATCAGAAGCAGCGCAATCACACTGGCTGAAAATATTAATAACTAGCTGCTGCCAACGGCTTCACCCGCGTGAATATCGGAAATTATCCCAAGTGAACGCACTACAGGAATAAAAAATCATATGTGTTAATCCAGGTCATAAACTACCTCTGCGCCAACTGACATCCAGATCCGTTCAGGAGTTTGAGCGTGAAGGACGGACAAATATACAAACTCACACACACTCACTCACAAACTTTCGCCTTTATAATATTATTACGTTATATTATATTTTGATACAGATATATTACCAGTAACGAATGACGTAAGTACGCGTATCAAACAAATCAATATAAATACCACGTAAAAATAACTTCTATGGCAAGCGTACCGCATTTTTACCTATACCCAATTTAATAAATGAATACCTGTAGATATATTAGAGATATTAAGCGCAAAGGAGACTGGGCAAAATTGGATGGAAAGCGGTCTATAAACCAATAGCTCAATCAACTCAATAATATCTGTAACACAAATGTATTCCGAGACCAGTCTCGAGTTTCCCCAACATTTTTGTATGCACATTTATAACTATTGTTACGAAAACCTTATTAGTTTATCATTATGTCGTAGAGAAAATAAACGTTTTTTTTTTACAATAGTGCAGCGAATAATCAAACTGTATCCATATTTTTTATTTTCATTTCATTGGCATTGGCATTTAAAGGACAACCTCCAGAAGGTTAATGGACGGCTCAGATCTCTAATATTTGAATACGGTGTCTTTCCACAGACAATGGCTTACTGACAATCTTACACCGTATGCCTGTCACCAGCGCACGCGAGGGTATATAATGGTTGCGATAGCGAACGGTATGAGATGCTCGTGGCTACGTAATAACAGCTACACGGGTCGATCAATTAAGTTAAGCTACGCTTGCCGAGATTGGTCCGTGGATGGGAGACAATCTTTACATATGCACTCTTCCGTGCCTCGGAAAACACGTTAAGCCATTGGTCACGACTGTCATTCATGGACCTCTGACAATAGTTACGGGTCGTCAGAAGCCCGAAATTCTGACAGCCAGTCTTACCAAGGGATATCGTACTACCCAGTTGTGGACGTCAGATAGGCAGTCGCTCCATGTAAAATACTGGCATTCAGTTGCATTCGGTTAGACTAGAGGCTGACCCCAATAAAGTTGGGAAAAGGCTAAGCAGATCGATCGGGCGACCGAAATTATTGGCCCAAACTAAAAAAAATATATTGATAAAATCTCAAACCATGGATGGCATACTAAGACAAACCCAAAAGGTTTAATGATATGCCTGTTGTAAACTAATGGTAGAAGATATTTTTATGGTGACTGGTAATTAGTGACCGATATTTAAACACGTGATTGTACTCAAAATTGTAAATATCGGTCACTAATTACCAGTCACCTTATATAAATAACTAAATAAATAATAATGTAAGGTCCAGTCCGTTTCGTGTGTTACTCGTAGACACATTCTGTACGTACGAACGAACTCGAATTTAATATATGTAATTTATCAAAGAGGTAACTCTGAAAGGACTGACAAGGAAAGGTCGAAGGTGACTTTGACCCTCGACAGCTAAACTTTTCAAGTGAATAAAACTTAACTTAGAAATGAATATGTTCGTCACATCTGTTAGGTATTCGTATTTAAAAAGGACTATGGTCCATTCTGGCGGAATCTTTACACTACAAGCCTTTATGATCATCTATTTTTAACCGACTTGCGGAGTGCAAGTCGATTACATATATTAAATTCGAGTTCGTTCGTACGTACAGAATGTGTCTACGAGTAACACACGAAACGGACTGGACCTTACATTATTATTTATTTAGTTATTTATATAAGGTGACTGGTAATTAGTGACCGATATTTACAATTTTGAGTACAATCACGTGTTTAAATATCGGTCACTAATTACCAGTCACCATAAAAATATCTTCTACCATTAGTTTACAACAGGCATATCATTAAACCTTTTGGGTTTGTCTTAGTATGCCATCCATGGTTTGAGATTTTATCAATATATTTTTTTTAGTTTGGGCCAATAATTTCGGTCGCCCGATCGATCTGCTTAGCCTTTTCCCAACTTTATTGGGGTCAGCCTCTAGTCTAACCGAATGCAACTGAATGCCAGTATTTTACATGGAGCGACTGCCTATCTGACGTCCACAACTGGGTAGTACGATATCCCTTGGTAAGACTGGCTGTCAGAATTTCGGGCTTCTGACGACCCGTAACTATTGTCAGAGGTCCATGAATGACAGTCGTGACCAATGGCTTAACGTGTTTTCCGAGGCACGGAAGAGTGCATATGTAAAGATTGTCTCCCATCCACGGACCAATCTCGGCAAGCGTAGCTTAACTTAATTGATCGACCCGTGTAGCTGTTATTACGTAGCCACGAGCATCTCATACCGTTCGCTATCGCAACCATTATATACCCTCGCGTGCGCTGGTGACAGGCATACGGTGTAAGATTGTCAGTAAGCCATTGTCTGTGGAAAGACACCGTATTCAAATATTAGAGATCTGAGCCGTCCATTAACCTTCTGGAGGTTGTCCTTTAAATGCCAATGCCAATGAAATGAAAATAAAAAATATGGATACAGTTTGATTATTCGCTGCACTATTGTAAAAAAAAAACGTTTATTTTCTCTACGACATAATGATAAACTAATAAGGTTTTCGTAACAATAGTTATAAATGTGCATACAAAAATGTTGGGGAAACTCGAGACTGGTCTCGGAATACATTTGTGTACCGACTAACCGACTTGCACTCCTTCTCACAGAGAGGCCCGAGTCACAACAGTGGGAACATATAGGCTGATTATGCAGCAAGAGAGCAAGCTGTTAGAGAAGTTTCTTGAGGCAGGAGAAGACGTCATTATCTAAAACTTACTCATATTTTTACTACAGGAACTACTTATAGGTAGGTAAATAACCCCTAATATTAATCTGAGATTTAGGGCTGATTTTTCAATCGTCAGGTAAGTTTTATTGGAGGAATAAATGTGACAGTTTGATAGCTTTTGCATACAAAATATGTCGGTAAATTCCCTAATAAATAAAAAACCCTTAATATTAATCTGGGATATATGGCTGATTTTTCAATCGTCAAGTAAGTTTTATTGGAGGAATAAATGTGACAGTTTGATAGCTTTTGCATACAAAATATGTCGGTAAATTCCCTAATAAATAAAAAAACCCTTAATATTAATCTGGGATATATGGCTGATTTTTCAATCGTCAGATAAGTTTTATTGGAGGAATAAATATGACAGTTTGTCTGCTTTTGCATAGAAAATATTATGCCAAACAGCCATTTTTATTCTTGAGAAAATTTTTATTATGTGTTTGAAAAATCGGCCCTTAATACAGGCTTACTTAGGAAGACTTAGGTATACGGTAAATAAGTTTTTCAAATCTTCCTCTCTCCTACTATTTTGTTATACCCAACAGGAATGGACTTTTAACTCCCCATGTAGACATAGTGGAAAGCAAATATGTCAAGTATTGAGTATTGAAATAACAGGTACGTACGGACCTACTAGTATGTTTGAGACAACAAAACGTAATCATCGATGACATAAAAATCTTCTTTATCCTACAATAATATTGACTTCATACACAATTTAATTTTCCGGACAGTTATAACGTTATGTCCAATCCACTGCTCCCACTTTGAATGAGTTATATTTTATTCAGAAAAAAAGTGTAAAGTGTAAATAAAGTGAAGCATAAACTGTGACAATGGAGAACTAACTCCTTTGTGTCGATGATGAAAATATTTAATATTTTATAAGGTTCGAATTGTTTTTGTAAAAGTTTCATTTTGAAATGGGAATGCAAAATTGCCTACGGTAATATTTTTTATTCATACAAGACTATGTGATTCGTCATTTTTAGGATACCGTACCTCAAAAGGAGAAAAACGGAACCCTTAGAGTGGTTCCGCACTACACCTGATCCGAATCTAAATTCAAGATCCGAATTCAATCCGAATTATGAATGTTCTAGAACGGACAGAGTTCGGTTCCAGCGCGCAACATCTCATAGTAAAAAATAGTACTATGGCAACTTCGAACCGATATTTCTCGGATTCGGATCGGATGCAGTGCAGAACCGCTCTTATAGGACTTTGTTGTCTGCCCGTCCGTCCGTCCGTCTGTCTTTCAAGACCCTTCACGCATTCACGAGATAACTCGTGAATGCGTGAAGGTATAGAGTTGAAATTAAAACCATAATTATATACTCAGGTTGACAGTCCCTTGTAGCTGTGAAAAAATCAAACTTCTAAGAGAAATTCACTTACCTTTTTTTTTGAGGGTGGGAAATCATTCAATTACTTCTCGAAAAAATAATTTTACTAAATTTATTTAATCCTGCCATTTAAGTACGGGTCTAAAGTATTTTAAGACCTATTAATTGGATCAAATCAAAGCTAAACGTATGTAATTAGTAGTTATAATCACATAAAATCTTTTCCTTTATAGCAAAATGTCTAGGTAATAAATCGGATCAAACAAAGTTATTTTAACTGCAATAATACAAGTTAATTTTATGATTTTATCAAGGGGATAGCTTATCGGAGCTATTTATCGGTTGTTCGGTAGTAAAACATACCTTTAGGGTATGCAAATCTGGCAACTGTATCAGCTGGTCCCGATAATCGCCTGTGATCGGTAGTTTTAAATAATATTAGCCTACATAAATTGTGAACAGAGTTGAAATTTAGTTATTCAAAAACTTCAAAGCTTAGAAGTCAAAGGTTAAAACCTGTGTTTTAGTTAGGAAATAGGACAGGTAATAATTTATAAATCACCCACTACCTAAAAACTAGTTTTTTTGTGGACTATCGTTAATTATCTATGGTGAAGTGATTCAATTAAAATTCAATCTCCATTTAGTCAAAAACTTCTCAATAACAATTATGTTTGAACTTTGTAAATATGTAAAAAAATAGAAATTGATTTAAGAGTATGTTTTTGTAATTTATGATTAAGTTTACACCAAATCCCCTAATCATACCGTTTCCATTCACAGCTATCCTATCCAACACAGAACAGATAAAGAGAACTGTTCTGTGCTATCCAACAACTGCCTACAGAACCCATCTTGTAGCTGCTCATCATTCATCTTTACCACTACTATCTTATGCACTTGTATAAATACTTAATCATAATAAATTATAAAAACATACTCTTAAATCAATTCTTATTTTTTTTACAATACCTGGTACCTTATAGGAATGTGAAAATGATTTATACCTAGACTAAAATTACTATTCTAAAAAACGTTGGTGGCTCATATTATAGACACGGTGCTCTCATGCTACCAAATAGTTTCCAAAATTAGTCTTCTAATGAAGACTTATAGATAAACTTCCATTGTCACGGAGCTTTTCGAGATTGAAATAAATCCATTCTATATGAAATGCATACAAAGCCACGTGAAAATCCATTGCTTTATAGAACGAAATCGTTTTAATTTATAATTTCATCAGCGCGATTCGACCACTACATTGTACAATGTACGTGGTTTTAATTAACTTTTTAATAGCTTACTGAAAGAAAAGTTAATGAAGGTTTCGAAATAACTGTAGTTCTCCTACTTTTGGTGTTCTTTGTCATTTTAATTGATGTTGTTAACGCTGACGAAGTAATTGGAAACAATTTGTGTTGTACTAGGAATTAAGGAAGGCTTTTAAATGAACTTTGTTTTAAGAACGATGTTTTGAGACCTTGGCAAGAGTAGCTTGTAGTATATGTTTAATACTAGCTGACCCACGCAACTTTGTCTGCGTCACCTAAGAGAGAGAGTGGTTAGATATATCTCCTAAGATGTGAAGCTCTCAAAAAGGAATAATTTTTCCCGTTTTTGCAACATTTTTCATTTATGCTCCGCTCTTATTGTTTGTAGCGTGATGTTATTTAGCCTATAACCTACGTGAATAAATGGACTATTCAACACAAAAAGAAGTTTTCAATTCCAACCAATAGTTCCTGAGATTAGCGCGTTCATCCCAACAAATTCTTCAGCTTTATAATATTAGTATAGATACCCGTACGGCGAGTATTACTTAGGCTCGAAAAAGTTTGACTATCACCAAAAAAGTAAAAAGTGTTAATAGTACGCCGGTAGCTCTATTACCTGCCAGTACGACCACTTTAGTATTAACAGAATAAAACTCTCTTTTCTCGCTACAAAGTTGCAACTAAAAATGGCCGCCAGTAATTTGGAGATACTTTTGTTGACGGCATAGTACAATACATGTCATTTGTGTGTATGTATGTCACGCAAAGGGGAACAGATGTGGGAGAGGACCGCTTTGTGCATTTTACCGTTTACTTTTTTCCGTTTTTAACGTGCTCGTGTGGTTGGTTGAAAATTTTTGTAGAACCGGTTATGGTTGATAGAGATTCCAATTTCAAAATGTTAGCTTCTGCATTCAGCTTGCATTTGAATTAAAATATTATACCAAATTAAGTTATCAATTAGATAGTGTGTGGTAAAATTCGTTCCACTTACGTTTTATTTTTCACTTTTCTGCTATTTGGACGTCATGAAAGCTGTGTTCCAATCATTTGCCTCGCCTTTTCCCAACTATGTTGGGGTCGGCTTCCAGTCTAACCAGACGCAGCTGTCTACCGGTATATCACGTAGAGCGACTGTCTACCTGACCGCCACAACCAAGTAACTTCGTAATTTATGATACCTTTGGTAAAACTAGTTGTCAGATTTTCGGGCATCTTACGAACCGTAACGGCTATCAAAGATCCACGAATGACAGCCGGGATCAACGGCTTAACGCGCTTGCCAACGCACGGAGAAGTCTCGATATGTAAAAATAGTCGCCCATCCGCGGACCAATCCCGGCAAGCGTAGTTGAACCTAATCGATCACTCGTGCGGCTGATTTCATAGCTACAAGCACCTCTGTTGTGTTATATATAATTAGGTTTTCTTAAATAAATTTAATCTTGAGGCAGACTATACTTTCGTGGTATAAATGTAACAATTGCAAAAAAATTGTTTTGAAAAAAAAAACTCACTTTAATTTGATATTTATTAACTTCGAGAATGTTAATCTCTTCCAACGGGCAAGAATCAAGTTGATCATTCTTTTTTAGTTTATATGTAAGTAGAAAGCTTTTAAAGCCTCGAACCATAATATCTAAAAAAATATTTATGAGATAAACTATTTAAATAAGAGCCATTACAGCTCTTCTAAATGATACTTTAATTTTTTACTTAGGATTTCAGTCGCGGATGGCTTTGAGAGCTCAGTGAACCATAACGTGATGAAATGGAGTACAAATGAGGTTATATTATGTTAATTCGTGATTTTTTTCCCTAATTTACTCACATGGGTTTATGATACTATCGTTGATGATCAATGATGAGTATAGTAGGAGGCTTGAACTTACCATTACTTGAGTGGGACCATAAAGTCAAATTATTCATGGTAAAACTATAAAATATGTTACTTATTTTTTGCCATCCATACCGAGAGTATGGATGGCAAAAAACACTTTCATTTTTCACGATTTTCTAATTTTACGAAAAAATGTTTTAACTGACTTAACTTTCATTTATTGGCTAAGAGACCAGTTACTGGCACTAGCAAAAAATGCAGTGATAGCCTAGTGGTGTGACTGCCAAGGCATAGGTCTCGAGTTCGAATCCAAGGCACGCACCACTGAATTTACGGATTCATTTGCGTATTGTATAATTATCACTTGCTTAAAATCGGTGAAGGAAAACATCGTGAGGAAACCGGCATGCCCGAGAGATATTTCTCAACAGCATGTGATGCTAAGTCAGAAGCCCATGGGCAGCATTAAAACTCTGTCACTAGGTTAGTCACTAACCACACGAAGAAGAAGAAGAACTGGCACTAGCAATAGCAAGAAATTATTATTTTTTAAATTAAAAATAATTATTTGATCAAAAAGTTTCTACAACAGGAGGATAGTGGTTATTACCAATATTTTTGTGTATTCAAAATAATTGGTATTGGTAAAATGTATTTATATTTTAATTAATTCTAAACTATGTGCAAAGATTTAGAATACGACATAACTTTCACAGATTTATAATATTCTTAACCCGTCTCCGGATTAATATTTGAACTTTTAATTAATTCTGAGAACGAGTAATTCTAACATTTGAACTAAAATTCTGTTTTGTTGTTTAAAATTTTGAACAAAATTCAACATGTGCGTTGATTTATGGTACCTAGGCATATGTGCGGAGAGAATTAAAACTTAGTTCTTTTTAGTATTTTCACACACGATACCTAATAGGTATAATGCCAGTGATGACAACCAGTCGGGTCGTCAGGAGCCCGAAAATCTGACAGCCAGTCTTACCAAGGGGTATCGTATTGCCCAGTTACTGGGTTGTGGAGATCAGATAGGCAATCGCTCCATTTAAAATACTGGTATTCAGCTGCATCCGGTTAGACTGGAAGCCGACCTCAACATAGTTGGGAGAAGGCTAGGCAGATGACTATACCTAATATAATGGGAGTGAAAATCGAAAGGCGGTCTCGTCAGTATTGTTTTGGGAGGTTATTGAGGTTTTCCTCGCGCACAACTCCATTCGAAATTCAAAATGTGTGCGTCAATGTACCTACCTCTGTTCTAATTAAAGCTGAAAGCTTTGTTTGTTTGAACGCGCTAATGTTTGAAACTACCAGTTGGATTTCAAACACTCTGTTTATATCTGCTAGCCTTGAGGAAGGTATTTTTAATCACTCTACAACCCTTAGGAACCGAACAAAGAAGAAAAAGTCAGAAAGAACTCTAAACGAAAACGGAGTAATAGGGCGGGCGGGCGATGCGATGCTATATTTCAGGTTAAAACAAGAAATTTAATTTGCTAGTGTTAAAATAAACTTTAAGTGGTAAGTAAGTGGCTTGCTACTCATAGCCTGATCTTTCCTTGTGGATGGAAAATGAAAAAAAAAACAGATTGATGACGGTGGTCACATAATTATAACAGTTTTTACCGGACCATTTGTCAATGAGTAAATGTAACGTCAGCACAAATATTTTTTTGTCATATTAGAAAATAGTGAAATATGAAAGTATGTTCGTGAGTGTGGACTTCAAAAAACCATTGACGTAATAGCTAAACCACGGATTGTCATTAAAGTCCCACTCACCTACATACCAGGAAAAGTGTTCAAATAAATAAAAAAGGCAATCCACGGAAAAACAGTTATGCAAATATACACTCGTTATAGATGACTTTCCAAGGTTTGTTATGCATAGCTCCCATCCAATCAGGATTCCGTATTATTTATGAGATAAAAACCATACAGCGTACAATGGTCGGTCGGACAATGAATGGGCATAATCACCGCCAAACAAACGAAGATCGCGTTGGGCCCTGCGGCAGTAAAATCTCATACAAAAATATGGAACGCCGCACACTAGCGTTTCCAGTTTATATTTTGGCTTTGAATTTTAAGGCTCCCTCAGACCGCCGTGACGCGACAGCGCCACCCGAGTGTTGTAGAACAATTACTATGCAAACTTCATGGAAATTGTTTTATCAGAATCTGTCTGCGGGAGCCTTTATGGAAATGTTATTTTGGGTGTATTGGAAAATGTGATCAATTTAAAGTTATTTGACTAAATTATTAGTGTTTCAAGTATAGAGTTCAATTTATTACTGTGTTGGTTTTTGCATAAATTTT
The DNA here is from genome assembly GCA_951799385.1 of Hyppa rectilinea. NCBI lineage: Eukaryota > Metazoa > Arthropoda > Insecta > Lepidoptera > Noctuidae > Hyppa > Hyppa rectilinea. The sequence continues at coordinate 5,185,123 of OX637310.1, read as the reverse complement.
TGCATTTTAAAATGAAAGTAAATCTTAGGTAAAGGAATTATTAAGCGGAAATGGTAACTTGAGAAAGGACTTGTTACTTGTAAATTTCCAATTCTATAAACAGTAGGAAAGGTTTATTCTATTATTTAAGCTAAGTTAGCGAAATAAATAAATTCCATAATACCACAAACTACAAAAATATTCGTCCGAAATCCAACATTTTGTCCTAAATTAACACAAAAAACTCATCACCTCATATTTCAAACTAACCTCAAAAAATCCATGTCATTTCAACAGGAAAAATGTCGTTTGTTTATTTAATTTGCAAATGAAATCGCACGCACTATAAAAATAATAGATCCGGTTATTTCATAAGGCACGCTATGGGCGGTCACGTGAGTTTTTCCCATGTTTACCTGTTTGTCTGTTACTGGGTAATGAAGTTGTACCTACTAGTACTTTTTCAGAAGAGTTAATAAATACCTATAATACAATAGTAACTTACATATCTGAGAAGAGATGCTGGTAATGAGTATGATCGTAGGGCTGTTGTGGTAAAAAACCAGTAAAAGCTGGCCTCTTCTTTTACTAAATCTCCGTACTACAGTGGGCCAGCTCAAGGTCAAAGTAACCAGTGCGAGTGTGCTGCTGAGTGATGCTTCTCATCAGATTTACTCTAACAAACCATTTGCTGGAATGTCCTACCTTGTGAACTCAACTTCTAGGATTGCACGGCTAGCTATCACTAGTAGCTAGCTTGTACTAGAACCAAATACTCGAAGACATGTGACATCTATCAACCAGCACTGGAACCGCGTGGAAAATGGGCCACTTTACTCTCACCGAGTCCTCTTGGTGAGAGTAAAGCTGGGACATAGACCTCCTGGTCTATCCGGGTAAGCGGGATTGTCCGAAAGGGTTACCGCTACCCCGGAACATAAAGGGCTGCGGAAGGAACATGGATGGGTTTTAGTCAGTAAGAGTCTGACACTCCCTTCCGCTCCACCCAGAGCGGGAGCAGTCATTGGATGCATCCAAGCCTTGAAAAAAAAAAAAAAGACCTCCTGGTCTATGTCCCAGCAGTGGGAACATAGTAGACTGATTATACATTAACAGTCGCGATACGGAAAAATACTATACTATAAAGAAATACATTAAATCCTTCACATTTTTTTTAATTCGATGTGTTTAATTCTGTGATTCACCACCATCAATATTATAAACCGCTTGTGTGATGAGACCACTATACAACATTAAAATCTACTGAACTATGTAAATGATTTTATTTTTGTAAAAAGGTTTACATACACGACAAACTAAGCTGTCTGTTACCTCTCTCTCTGTTTTTAGGTAAAAAATTCATTGTTAACTGGTTTATTTGTATCTATATTATTTTTATTGAGTTCAGTATTGTTTTGTGAGTTTTTGGGATTCATAATAATTATGCATGAAGTTACCATTAGTCAATTTTAGTACCTACACTAAAAAACTAATTTAAAAATAACATAGATTATAGACTAAGGCACCTAAAAATGCAGAGTAATAGGTACTCTGCATTTTAAGGTGGGTATGTAAAAGTAACAGTGTTATTCTACTTTTATTGCTGACCGTACCTTCTTGGTAATTTTGAATTGATTAAATTTTTGTTATTTATTTTCCGAACCTTACCCAAATTCGACGACTACGCCAGGAAAAAAATTAAAAATTTTACGCTTCTGAAAAACGGGTTTGCTTAAAAAAACAGCTGCTTAAAAAGAACGGGTGCCTAAAAAAACAATTTGTCGCAAGCTTGCGGCCACACTTTTTCATTACCACTATGTATGTAAAATGCAAAACGCATTTTGATGAATAAGAGCGGATCAAAAGTTGACAGGCGAGAAATTCCGCGACTATTGCGAGAGAGAATTTTGGTTGCATTTAAATGCTGATTCTGGGGTTCGTGAGATATTGCGGCGGCTATCCGATATCTGTTCAGGTCGAAGATTTTGTACGACTTCATTTTTCAAGAGTTATAGAAGAGCAGGTATTTTATGGCTTTTCTGTTCGTAGGATACAAAGTTTATTGAACACGTCTTAATTTTCTTGAAAGAGAACCAAAACCTTGTAAAGCTCTCTGATTATGACCTTAATTTTCCTCTAGGAGTAAAGCTTAATGGAGTCAATTACTGAAAATGTGGTCGTCGTTAATGAAGAAATTATGCAAATTGAATAATTTGAGAAAGAGAAAAATGTATTTTAAAGAACGTTAATGATGAAGAATTTGAATACATTGTACAAACCAGCTGCTGCCCGCGGTTTTGCCCACGTGGATCTTTATTCTTTTCTAATGTAAAATAAAAGTAGAAATTTTAATTCAATTACTCAAAGTAAAAGTCCTGTCAAAATCGTTCCAGCCATTACGAGGATTAGCTCCACCCAGAGCGGGAGCAGTCATTGGATGATTTCCCAGCCTTAAAAAAAAGAAAAAAAAAAAAAAAAAAAAAGCCGGACTAAACAAACAGACAGACAATTTTTTTTTTTTTGTAGTAGCAGTAGTTTCATAATTATTTAGTAAAATGTTGTTATTTTGACATTAAAAAAAGACACTACAATGTATCTATGGACTACACAATACATTAAAAATTAATGAAATACCGCCAAAAACTAAATTTCTATCTAAAATTATGATTACATTAGCTCCATCCACTTACCAAACCAACTCCACTAAATTGATAACAGTTTTAAATTCGATTCAGGCAACATGAAGCCCTTTTAACTAACTTTTAATTAATTCAAAACTAGAGGTCGTAACTGCTAGGAACTGTCGCGGCAGAGTAAATTAGTAGGAAGTACGAACATACGAATCGTACACAAATCTTAAGAATCTAGAACTTGTATACCGGAATTAATGACGATCCGGAAATGCTTCACGTCCTGTTGCAGAATTGAACTTATAACTGTTAAGGGCCTACGCAGACGATAGACTTTTTCTACGCAGCCGTGTAGTGACGAGTAGGCCCTTTAATACGATGGAGTCTTTGTTTTCCGCTCTGCTGAAGCGGAAGAAAGTGTCTCTTACTGACTAAAACCCATCCATGTTCCCTCCTTAGCCCTTTATGTTCCAGGGTAACGGTAACCCTTTCGGACAATCCCGGTCTGTGACTGATTGTAAGTAACTGTAAGGCCTGCATTCTTGTGCCTTTGACGTGCAAAATAGTGCATTGGAAATTGTCTCGGTTTGCAAAATATCTCAGTGTGGTCGTTGCAATTTGATGATATTTGTTTTTTATTTGATTTGACCCAAGGCACCTCTGATTTAACGGATTCATGTGTGTATTGTATAATTATCACTTGCTTAAAAATCGGTGAAGGAAAACATCGCATCGTGAGGAAACCAGCATGTCTGAGAGATATTTCTCAACAGCATGTGAAGCTAAGTCAGAGGCCCATGGGCAGCTTAAAAACTCTGACACCAGGTTAGTCACTAACCACACGAAACGAAGAAGAAGAATTTAATCACAAAAATGATAAACAAACTTTCCGTCATCTGCGTTGTCCCTAATGTTTCAAATACTGTAAATGTGTAATTTAAATTTAACAAGCAGACCGTAGCTATTAGAATAAGCCTCCAAAATTGACTAAATAATTGTTTGCTTTCGAATTTTGTTACGTGTTTTATGTAGTTGGTCCTACGTCTCTACGAATTTTGACTTCAGTATTATTTTCCGCAGATATTTGTTGCTGCAGAATTTATCCATCTAAGTACTGTAGAGCCTAAGTAAAACCTTATGTTGAACATGGCTGGTAAACATCTGACAGCATCCGACCTTTGAAATATGAATAAAATAGTTTCATAGGTTTTTATAAAAGAAAACAGACTCTGTCATTAACCGTGGGGCTTGACAGATGTATTCAGTTTAAGCAATATAATTGAATAGTCGTTGTTCGTGTGTTTGTATTTATAGCATAGCAAATCCTATAACACACACAGCACAAGTTCTACCACTGAGCTCCCTCAGTGAAGGTTCCTGACCTCCTGAGTGAGCTTCACAGTACAATAAAACAAACTTATCTTTGTTACTTTTACAAGATTCTTTACAATGCTATAGTAGCTAACATATATTACACAATATCGTTGCCAAAGGCATCGAGTTAGGCTTGAAGCTAAAATATTTCATTTACAGCGTCGAAAATCACTACAAATTGGGCTAGTGATCCAGTGAGACGAGAGCCAAACTACAGTGTAACCCGTTTGAATATCTGCCAAAAACTTGATTAGCTATTACCTTACATTGAAACACACGCCTACTAGGAAGTTGGGACATGGTTTCACGAAACATAGGATTTTATTATGCAAGTTCCAAAGTTGACAGTTTTCTTCTTGTTTTTACTACTTTTTAATGAGTTAGAAGAGTCAGAGAAATCACAATCAAATTTAAATCGGAATGAAGTGTTGGCCTAGTTGTAACAATGTAACGTCGTGGGTGAGGAAATCGGCATGTACCTACTAGAACCAAAAATTCGCAGACATTGTGACAGCTACCGAATTGGACCCGCATGGTAGATTACAGCCTAGTCCTTCTCACAGAGAATAGGCTCGTGAAGACTTTATGCGTACAATTAAATAAAAATAACAATAATGTTCAGGATTTGGTTTATGGTTCGATATTTAAAAAAAAACTGTCAAAACACAACCTTCATTTTACAGAACATAATAATTTTAAATTAATGTTGCGTCTAGTACAGTCATATGCTGTTAAAAGCGTTCCCGTTTGACTCGCAGATACTTCCAGAGCGAAATTGGACTGATTTGTCCGGCGCGTCCCGCCATTTCCTTCGCGGTTTTCCATAGCGCTGACTGTCTGTGGTAAAGCCATGACATAGTCTTATACCTAAATTCCTTGATTAATTTCGTGGTTTATTCCAAATTTCAGTTATTGGTTGTATTTCCGAATAGTAATTAAACTGACGGCGTTAACTTGGACATTTAAACGTGAACAGTTAAAACAGATACAAACTCTTTAGGTCGTTTGAATTTCAATCTAAATTCTCACTCGTAAAGATAGCCATTACCTGGTAGGCACTAAAAGATTTAAGGGTTATGTTTTGATAAGATTTGGCTGGCCTAACGTTATTGCTAATTTTATTATTCTATTAGTCTGGTATTTTTGTTATAGTGGTAAACTGTTTTTGCTTGCCTGCTCAAACAATCATTGTTTTTTTTTTATCTTACATTCGTTTTCGTTTTTACTTACGTTTCTAGGTCAGCACGTCTCATCGACGGTGATGGTAGGAATACAGGAGCTACCTCAAAATCCCTGCAAAGCCTTGAAAATCTGAGATACTTGCAATAAAAACACAAAACATAAAAATAAAAGCAAACAGTCCATAAATCATTTATAAATGATTTATGGACTGTTTGCTTTTATTTGAAATGTTTGGTCGTATTATAATACGACCAAACATTTCACCAAAGAAAACCATAAACAATTTCCTCAGCGCTGCACTAAATAAAACTATTAAAAAATAAACACGAAACAAATACAGCACCATTATCTCCAAGATGGAAGCTTCCAGAAGTTTTGGTTTAAAAAAAAGAACGGCAGTATCAACACGTCCGGCAATGTGTGTCTTTACAATTTTCTTGCTGTACCAACGAAATGTGAGGTTGTATGGTCGGATGTAGAATTTATGGAAGTGTTTTGTATAAAATATGAAACAAAAATACTGCATACTTACTAATATTAGAGCGACACCCGCACCTTTTTTTTTTTTTAGGCTGCGAAATCATCTAATGACTTCTCCCGCTCTGGGTGGAGCGGAAGGGAGTGTCAGAATCTTACTGACTAAAACCCATCCATGTTCCTTCCGTAGCCCTTTATGTTCCGGGGTAGCGGAAAACCCCCTTTCGGACAATCCCGCTTACCCGGCAGGCTTGGCCCTGAGGGGCCCCTTCATATGCTGACATCTCTTTGAGGCGCGCGTGGAACATATACGCGCCGTCCGGCACGGGCCTGGTGCTGATCGGACGGTGAGTCACCCATTACTCACCGTCCGCAGGCCCGTGCCTACGGTGGCCGGGAGTCGTCATGTGGCTCCCGACGCCTGGGGCGTCTCCCGAGGCGGCTAGGACGGGAGGACCTTTCTCTCTGACATGACTTTTTCGCAGATGGAGATGACTGCCTCCCACTCCCTCTCGCCCCGGACCATGGCTTGCACCAGGGCCGGGCGCGAGAGATGACACCCGCACCCTTAGCCAAGCCGAGATCCGTTCCTCACAGGAGGTGCGATTAGCGACTAGTCGCTTACTGTTGAAACTCCGCTAAAGGCCTTACTTTACAGCAAGAATGATTTAGCAGCCAACAACCTTCTTCTTCTTCAAGGTTGACCTGCGCGATGCGATTCACAATTAAAATATATATACAGTCGAATTGAGAACCGTTTCCTTTTTTTGAAGTTGGTAATAAAATAATCCTGTTTATTAGCAATTACACCCAAGAAACTGTTAAACCTGACACGCGCTCTGTGCAACAAAAATACTGCGTCTGCTAGCTGTGAAGCTGTTAGTTTGCGCAGCTGTGCACATACCTGAGGAACTACAGGATTGAGGCAACCCCAACAGCATCCTGAACACATGGCTGTACTGAACCAAAAGAGCATTAACAGCTTTTTAAGTGAAGATAGCCCAAAGACTAAACGAGTGTAATGCTTTTAACTACATCCAAGCTGTGTGAGAACTTTCAAATCAACATACTACCTCACTGCGATTGTTCTTCATTAAAATTCTCTGCTAATATGCCACCATTTTTTTTTGATCAGAAAACTAAAACCAATCCTGAAATTAACAAAATCCCACCTTCAATTCTTGACTTTTCCGTTCAACAATTAATAAATCGTCCGAGTCGAACCCAACAAATCCTTTATAAATGATAAATTCGCTTCTAGTCGCACTAACTCTGTGTTCACCCTTTTGTGGGAGTCGAGGCACGTAATTCCACCTATTTGAACTAGTACAAAGTAGGTACCTATAGCTTACAATGTTCTTCGTCTAAAGGGGTTTATTTCAGCTAAGAGTACAAGGTGTATAGTTCCGATAGATGTTTATTTTGTGCCAGGAATGCGACTTTATTATGAAACTAAGCCATTATAGACATCGGTTTCTAAATTTGAATTCAATAGAGTGAATGAGACAGATGGACGGAATGATACGTCTTCAGGAGTGTTTTGTTTTTTTAACATTTTGCTGTATTTTTTATTAATGTTCGTAGCACATAATTGGATTGGATTTTTATATGGAATTGAGTTTTAGCAATAATTTCTGTGTTTGTATTTGTATTTATCTGTCGTTATTTTATATGGGTCTCGGACCTGAAATAAATGATTATTATTATTATTATAATAATACATATAGGGAACTAAAATAAACACAGTATATATAAATAAAACCTTACCCGTAAAAAATATGTTCTGCAGATAATAAAAAATAAAGACTATATTTCCTTTACATGATGAAACAAGCCAGCCATACACGTTTGTAGCTAGTTTTTCGGGGAAAGGGTGAGAGCTGGTAGACAAAAAAAGAAGAAAAAATACGACGTGGTTGAAATATAAGACGCCATCTTGGAAAAACATAACTTACACAACACGTCGTTTCACGTACGATTACGTAAAGCTTCTACTTAAATCTAGCCTTTGTTTTACGTATGAAACACAGGTGTTATACAAAACAGCAGACAGTAGAAATATTTTGTAGTATGGCTTTTTTGGAAAAAACATTACTGGAAATTGTAAAGCCAAGTATTAATAAATAATAATAATAATAATTTTATTGAGGAACAACATTGGAACCATTCTTGTTAGTAAACACCTTATATACTATAACTTATGCACTAGGGTTAGTAACAAAATTTTAATAAGTCATGTACTTACGAGGCATTTCATGCGGACAATGATTTCGCATGAGATGCCTCAGCACAGGAGCTCTCGGATCCTCAGCAACAACTTTCAGGATGCTATTGCTACTCCCTCGAATCCTCCTCACAAGCGATGCCACCTTTTTCCTGATGATCGCATGGAAACCATCCGTATGCGATTGGGCAAACATCCCTGAGGCACTACAGAAACGAGGGAGCTTCAACATCATCCTGAGAACATTGTTGTACTGTACGCGCAAGGCATTTAGCGTCCCCCGTGAGCAGTTGAACCACAGACTTCCCGTGTACAGGCCCTGGCAGTACGCTTTAAACAAGGTTATTTTGACCTGATCGGTACAGCGGAAAAATCTGCGCGCCAACATGTTCCCGCGGACCGCCAACGCCCTGCGCTCTCTTTCAACGTCATCATCATCCTTAAGGTCGTCGACAAGTATATGGCCCAGATATTTAAACTTGGTCACCTGTTTTATATTAGCGCCATTCAAGGTAATTGTAGGAATGGTGTCTGGGCACTTACCGGCGGCCTTGAAGACCATGAACTCTGTTTTCCTTATATTATATATAAGACCATGTGATGCGGCGTATTTTTCACACGTCTTCAGCATCTCTCTGATTGACCCCGCAGTCGGGCCCAGCAACACCATATCGTCCGCGTAGCTGATGTTGTTCACACAAACACCCCCCACCCTGCAACCGACACGCATGCCGCTGAGCTCGACTATGAGGTCATTAACATACAAGTTGAAGAGCGTTGGAGAGGACAACCCCTCCTGTCTCACTCCGCACTCCAACCTGTATGACTCTGAGAGGCAGTTTGCCCACCTAACACAATTAGTCTGGTTTGAATACCAGTAACGAAATATTTTCAACAGTTCCGCCGGCACACCCCTGTCCTCCATCTTCCTCCAAAGCACTTCATACGAAACGAGATCGAAAGCTTTGGAGAGATCCAAAAAACAGGCGTATACCGGAGTCTTCCGTTCCGTGTAGTATTGGACAGTGTGCTTAAGAGTTAGAATCGCGCTTTCAGTCGACAGTCCAGGTCTAAACCCAAACTGTGCGTCATGTATGTGTATGTACTTATTCAGACAAGACTCAAGCACACTATCCAACAGTTTCGCTACAGTTGTCGCTAGAGAGATCGGGCGATAATTTCCCTTGTCTGATATGTCTCCTGTCCTGTTCTTCACTATGGGCACCACTGTAGTTTTCATTAAATCGTCAGGTAAATATGAATGACTCATACACATATTGAAGAACATGGACAGGACCCTCGGCATGTGAACGCCCGCATATTTGAAGTGCTCAATACTGAGCCCATCGTGGCCCGGAGACTTACCCCTACGCATACTGTTAATCACTTCTCTCAGTTGTTTTGCTGTGAATTTTAGTAAAGGTTCATCGCCCGCCACGGTGGGCCCACCATCTGGCATAGTGGCCTGAAGGCCCAAAGGAGAGCTTACTTTAAAGTGCTCCATGAACAAATTAGCTATGTCCTCTGGGTTATTTCGGCCATCAACATTCGCAGGGAGGCCAGGCTTAAGATCAAGTTTACTAGTGGACTTCCAAAATTTAGTGAAGTCTTTTTCGGCTCTTTGTTTAGCTATGGCGTCCATTCTGAGTTGGTCCTGGTGTTTCTGACACCATTTTAGCCGGCTTTTAAAAATTTTACGGGACTCGCACATCAGGTCATAAACGGGGCCACTACTTGGTCTATCCAGAACCAACCAGTTTTGGTAATGTAGTCTGGCCTCCCAATGCGCTTCCCTCACATGCTCGTTCCAGCCGCACACACGTTTGTTACGCCGTTTAGGTCTATTATCGGTTCTAGACTGTACAGCCGCATCACTTAATACATTTACAATTGCCCCATACAATTTATCTAGCACCAACTTATGATCAGTTAAGGTACACGATCCAAAACTACACGCTTCAAATTCTGTGGGGAAGTCAATATTTCGCAAGCCCTTACTGCATATATCTCGATATTTACAAATTTGCGCCGTATCTCTTTCCCCCCAGATTACATCACACCGCGATGTATTTTGGATCTCAGTGATAGGACTAATTGAACCCAAGTTACACTCGATAAATATAGGCAGATGGTCAGAAGCAAAAATGTCCTCAATTATTCCGACGTTAACTGTACATTGCCAGGCGGCTTGTGAGACAATACAATGGTCCAACCAACTGCCCTTACGATGAAATGTGTCAAAATAGGTGAACGTGTTTGACTCAATCCCCAAAAATTCTGTGTCCGCGCACACCCAAGCCCTGTCCGAGCAAAAGCTATTAAGCTCGGCAAAGAATAATTGGCCAGGTGGCGCATTCAAGTCTCTTAAGATAATAACGGTTTGCACATTCAATTGAGCTTCTTCAATTGAGCTGATCTCACTGAGAATATCCGTAAAAATAGGTAAGTTTTCTCTCGCTTTTACTGGCATGTATACACAGAAGACTAGTATGGAACGACCACCTAAAGTAGCCTTGATAGCAAGCAGTCTGTCACTGTTGCAATTTATAACAGAAACACTATCAAAAATGCCCTTTCGCCATAGTATGGCCACGCCCCCATACGGTCTCCCTACCAGTAATTCACCGCTGTCTACTGAACTCTTACCTATATACTCAAAATCAGGAGATACAGTACCTAGCAGTGGAAGATCGTGACTGAGCAACCACGTCTCCTGGAGACAGACCACATTCGCCATCTTACATAATTTACTCACATCTTCTATGGAAGTTTTAAAATTTTTACAATTAAAACTAATGAATTTACATTTATTATATGTCATACAATCCCCTTAGCGCCCTTTGATCTTTTTTAGTTTTGACTTTCGAGTTAAAAAACTTCTGAAAAACACTACAAAGTGAAAAATTTTATACTTTTAATTTCAGAATTCGGTGTCTTTGGTTTTGTATTTTAGTTTTTTAACTCGACTTTGCCACTGACTACCGAAATTAAAATTATTTTTCACTTTAAAGTGTTTTCATGGCAGTCGGTTGATTTTATTAATAATGTTTTGTTCTACATCCCAGATCACACATAGCCGGCAGCGGTCTAATGAAATTCGTAGCACTAATAGTGCTTTGGTTGCAACTTCTGTCACCGCCTTCTGCCTTCAAAGCCGACACTTTCTCTACCTCATTTTTATTGTTATTTGACATAAACATAGACATGTTTGGTTTGTTTAGAAAGTGTTAACCACTACCAGTGGCCTCTCAGGTGTATTTCACATAGATAAAATGACAAGGTTTGTCTATATCAAACTCAAACTCAAAGCATTGATTTCAAAATTAACGAATTACAGGCACTTTGAATTGTCAAGGGGTCGGTCAGTCAGAAAGATGAAGCTAGTTACCCATTCCAAAGCAGTAAGTATATTATAATTATATAGATAATTATAATCGACATCTAGGCTAATAGTGTTAACGTCTTTATTTCAATTAGCGTTACATAAGTAACGCTTATCGAGTAATTGGTGTCTAAGACTATTATATAAATAATAGTCTTAGACACCAATTACTCGATCCAAATAGATCTAGAACTCTAAATTGATTTAGCGTTCTAGATTCGACAAACGAAGAATAATTGATAGAAACTTATTTCTTTCTACGAAGATTAGAAAACTCTGTATTTGGAGTAACAGACAGTATAACTTTGTTTAAGTATCCACATGTTAAATAATTATTACAAATGGACTGAGAAATGGCGCGAAGTTATTATCTATGCTAATATGCCATCGACATTATTAGCCACATGTGAGAAAGACTGTGCCATTATATACCACGCGGGTTCAGTGCAAGTTGGTGGATGTCACTTGTCTGCATTTTTTTTGGTTCAAGAACTTGCCACTTTTCTCACAATGTTGTCCTTCACGGTTCGAAGAGCAGCGGTGATGAAATAACTTACACCATTTAAAGTGCCTACCTGTGTGTGAACCCTCGACCACTATTACTAATACGCCAATGCTTATTTACAAAACCCCAACAGACGTTTTGCCGTCATATCAAAATGCACTTTAATTTTTCTAAACTTTAACAAAGTCTTTCAGAGAAAGAATTTGTTAAAGTACCTAATTCGGAATATTAAGGACATTTAGAAACAAAAAACAAGCCAAATAGGCGCAGCAATTCTGAAGTGATGCCTTTACCAACGAACAACATTTCATTTTTATTAAATACCTAGACTTGTCGACCCGACAGCTGTGTCCAGTCTAAATAAAAAAAATCATAAAAATGCTCACAGAAAAAAGGACGGTAAGGTTTCCCCAATTTGAACATTTTCCGGGAAGCTTTTCCAATTTTGCTTTCAATAAAACTATTGAAACCATTTTAAAATAAAAAATTGTTAAATCTATCAGCCAGTAATGCGCTTACAACAGCATTTAATTTCTATTTCTATAGAAGAGAAGACAGATCCTGACGAATACTGTATTCAATTTTGTGAACTAGGTACTCCCTTTGTGGTTTATGATTATCATTCATCGAATTGTATGGTTAATTGGTGGTTCGATCCATCAGGTTAGGCTATGCTTGCCGGGGTTGATCCATGGATGGGTGACCATCTTTACATACCAATTAAAGTTGGGGAATGGAGGCGTGCTACGACTCAACTCAATATAAAATTTATAAAGGAGTAACGTCATGCCACATTTAAACACAATGCATCGACGTAATCTTTTATTTAGGTGGAAAAAGAAAAAATACGTCTCCAATATTTTTTAATAATCTAACCGACTAAAAATATATTCATTATCCCTATTATACAATAGGGATGATAACTAAAATTTATTTATTTATCAAACTCTACTGTGGTCTGTGGTTCACGGTCATGTTTTATTACAGTTTAATTATTCAACCACAAACCCTTATAACTTAGTTGTCCAACACACACAAATAAAATCAATTAAACTTTAATATTGAATGAAGTGTTCCGAGTGAAAAGACCTCAATTTTGACCTTGATTAGTTCAATATTGAGGATAAACGAGTCCCCAAGTTTGGGATCAGTAGGTACCTATTGATTGAGCAAAGTTCGTACATTAATTCATTAGGTTATTCTCGATATATTGAAACTGTGAGCTTTGAAATTAATGTGGGAAGGTAGGCCTTGGTAATGAATGAAGTATTGTTTGGAGTAATTATTTTAGATATTTATTCAGAGCCTTACTTGGTCTTATTTCTGAAATAATCTATTGAATACATTGTTAGTAGTTTTATGCTACGGAATATTTTTTTTTACGGAAGGTCAATCAGACTCTTCTGATACCTAGTAGCCTAAAAAGTTTATTTACTTCCTTTTTTTTAAATTAACATAACATCAAACCTGTATTCCCAAATGTCAATTGCTTTCAGCTTATGGTTGTCTTTGTGAATAACCTCTCTAAAAGTTACTATTTATTAACATAACATCAAACCTGTATTCCCAAATGTCAATTGCGTTCAGCTTATGGTTGTCTTTGTGAATAACCTCTCTAAAAGTTACTATTTTTAAATTAACATAACATCAAACCTGTATTCCCAAATGTCAATTGCGTTCAGCTTATGGTTGTCTTTGTGAATAAACTCTCTAAAAGTTACTATTTTTAAATTAACATAACATCAAACCTGTATTCCCAAATGTCAATTGCGTTCAGCTTATGGTTGTCTTTGTGAATAACCTCTCTAAAAATTACTATTTTTAAATTAACATAACATCAAACCTGTATTCCCAAATGTCAATTGCGTTCAGCTTATGGTTGTCTTTGTGAATAACCTCTCTAAAAGTTACTATTTTTAAATTAACATAACATCAAACCTGTATTCCCAAATGTCAATTGCGTTCAGCTTATGGTTGTCTTTGTGAATAACCTCTCTAAAAGTTACTATTTTTAAATTAACATAACATCAAACCTGTACTACCAAATGTCAATTGCGTTCAGCTTATGGTTGTCTTTGTGAATAACCTCTCTAAAAGTTACTATTTTCTGCCCGCAACTTGCACATCGAAATTTCATAATGTATTATATTCTATGTATGTCGACAATACTTCAGCTTCCCATTAGTGTGTCCCGGCATCTAAATTGCCACATGCGAAATACGCATCACACTGTGACGTTACGCAAAATCCTGCATGGCGCAGGCAGAGTATACCGCGTGACTAGCATTTATTCAAGTTAAAAAGAAAATCTGCTCTTCCATACATTACGCTTGCATAACTCGCCAAAATGTAAGGGAACAGCTGATTTTTTTTCGCGATTTCAGGTGTGTTCCCATAGTAAAAGTTTTATAACATAAGGATGAGTACAATGACCTCTTAAAATATTGCCCATGAATTGAATTTCACCGAGACCAATCCCACCAGACACGATACTCAGGTCTCTCTGGTCGCAGGATCTTCCTTTTTCTATGGCGGATGAGCTGATGCGTATGAACTTTCTCCCTGTTCCTCATGCCTTTTTAAAATAAAAAAAAATGTTAATAGTACTCCCTGCATACGAACTCTTTGTAATTATTATCTATACTAATTTTAGAAGAAGAAATATTTTATTGTTTGTTTGTAAAACTACTGAACTGGTTTGAAAAATTCTTTCACTATTGGGAAGCTAAACTATCCCCGGGGCACATAGGCTATATTTTATTTAAAAAAAATGAGGTACCTTACTAAAACTCCAATAATGTAACAATTTCCAACATCCACACGGACGAAGCCGCAAGCAGGAGCTAGTTTTAGATAAAACTAGTGACCGGAAACCACTAGATACTTAAAAAAAATGTCAAGGCTATTTTAAGCCAGTACCAAAGTTCTTTTGCATCAAAGAATTTATTACCGTTTCAAAATATGGCTGTCCGTATAACTCTGCTCTCTTACTAAGGCGAGGGTAGTACGTGACATTTTTATATAACACTCCACTCATATTATTATGTTGCTTTTGGGAATACGTAGGTTTGGAAGACTGCCATCCACCAAAAGATAGTTCGTAAAAGTCATAGTAGTTGTAAAAATTACGTCGTAAATACAAATTTTAGATAAGGTCTTATTCATTTCTGCAGGGTTCTGCAGTTTTATTTCGGCAATGGAAAATATATTTGAAGGGTGTCCCTAATATGAAGGTTTAGCTAAGCTTAAGGTTATATAAGGTCAAGTTAAGCTTGCAGCGGTTGGTTTGTGGAAGGACCATCCATTATACATCGAGACTATTCCGTCCTTCAGAAAGGACGTTAATCCGTTGGTCTCGGCTGTCATTTGTACATCTTTGACAGTCGATACGTGTAGTCTGAAGGCCAAAGAGACTGACAACCAGTCCCAAGGCGTTACCCAGCTGGGTTGTGGTGATCAGGTAGACAGTCGCTCTATATAGAATGTTCGTATTTAACCAATACGAACATTCTATATAGAGCGACTGTCTGGCTAGAAGCCAACCTCAATATAGTTGAGAATTAGTTCCTTAAATATATATATATATAGTTCCCTGTGACTTTGTATATGAAAAGACGCAAAATAGTGCGAACTCTTATGTAAAAGAAGAAAACCCTAAACTTTTGTTTATTGACTAAGGGCTGATTTATCAATCGTCAGATAAGTTTTATCGGCAAAATAAAAATGTCGGTTTGACAGCTTTTGCATAGAAAATATTCCAAACGGGCATTTTTATTCTTCAGATAAAAGTTAACAGGCTGTTGAAAAATCGGCTTAGATTTAAATTATAAGAAAGTGTGAATTTTTGCCACATTCGAATACCTTCGAATCATGTTTGTTACGAACCTAGGTATAAGGTGTGATATAGAGTGTCATCGATTTTAAATTATGGTAATTTTTCAGGGATATGTAATATCAATGGCAATCCTTTCGTTATACTAATATTCTCTTAAATATTATTGATTTAATTTTCTTCATGCTTTTCCATCAAGATTACACGGCATAAATTCTCGTCTCCCCAAATAAAGTAGGGAATAATTATTCCATCCACCCCACCAAATAATTTAAAAACAAAACATTGAATTTGTATCCATTCCGTTTCTTGAATAATAATTAATCGAAGGCGCTCCTGAAAAGTGACCTTAAACTTTAGCTCTATGTTTATAGGGCTTATAATAAAACGAAGGTTTTAACTTTGCACATCATTGTAAGTAAATTTTAATGTTCTCCTAATACTTCGGTGACTTGACGAAATTTCCTTGTTTATAATAAATAGTGTGTCTCGTTTGGGTCATGATATTAAGTTTTTGTTCCTTGCTTCATAAAATATTGCTTAAATAACTATCGCTGTAGAACTACTGAAATTCGGTTTCATGTTTTTGTTCAATGTTGAAGTCGTTTGTCAGCCCTCGCAAAAAGGAAGCGGTCAAAAGTTTAATGCGTGTGACATAAAAAGGTCAGATGGAAACCTAAATTATAGTGCTTGTTCCTAATGTTAATCATTTTTCAGTTATTTTTTCCAGGGAGCGACTGATTTTCGAAGTAGATTCCAACGTTCTTTTTGAAAGATAGTAAGTTCACCATGAATTTTGTTTGATATTCTTCGGTTATTTTTTCCAGGGAGCGACTGAAGTTCGAAGTACATTCCAAAGTTCTTTGTGATACTTAGCGGCGAATTTTGTTTAATATTTTGCTTATTGCAAGTCGTAAGCTTGCATGTTTTGAAAGTAAGAATTTAAAGGAATTTATAAAATCAGCCACGCTTACTGTTTGGTACATCGAAATGCTCTCAGCTGAAATCCCGTCAAAAGATACATGCTCCTCCCTTTTTGTACCATAGCTGCACAGCCTTTGCGCTATATTTTTATTCTAGAAAAATCAGATTCGGTACGAACGTATTATTTTATTCTGCAAATTACTATGCAGGATCAAATTAAATTGGGTAGCTCAACATGTTTAGATATCCATCACGTCTGTAGAGTATCACTAGTCAATTTAATTTTACCAATGGTAGCATTTTTATTTAAGTAGACTTCTTCTCCTGTGGTTAGTAACTAACCGGTGTCAGAGGTTTTATGCTGCTCACGGGCCTCTGACTTAGTTTCACATGCTTTGAGAAATACCACCTTCACCGATTTATAAGCAAGTGATAATTAATACAATACGCATATGAATTTGTAAAATTAGAGTTGCGTGCCTTGGATTCAAACTGTAGATCTATAACTTAGCAGTCCGACGGTCACACCACTACGCTATCACTGATTTAACTAGACTATAATAATAATAACAGGACTTATTAAAAAAAAAATACGAAGATTATAATCAGAATTTATTTGTAACCATTAACAACTCAAGCACCGTTTGACGCGGTAATAAACATGAATAATTAAACGTAACATAATTTTCAACGTTACTTGGTTTCCATTTCCTGTTAAAAACCATATAGCTTAACAAATTACGTTCTGCGGTAGGTACTATTCCCGTTGACACCTCCCCAAAAGAGACGCAGTAAACGTAAATTATAACAAGAAATTTAAATTTAAATTTGTGAGTAATTATTTTCTCATTACTGTTAGGAACTGAGGTTGCTGGGGTTCAAATTGTTGTCAAAATTCCCACGCACATCCCATAGGACTGAATGGGCTAATTAAAATGTTATATTTTGTACAATAAATAAAACAATTTAGTACTTATTTGTTTAGAGTCTAGGCCCTATTATGTTATGACGTCAAGGTCTACATTTTGCTCAATTCTGGTTAGGGTTTAATTAAAAAAAAAAAAAAAAATTGGTCTCCACTGTCGAGCGGTCCTTAGAATTTTGACTCTTAAATCGCCTTTTTATTTTGTCAATTAATGTGGATTTTACTAAGCGTAAAAGATACAATTAACTTAATTTGGTTTCGACATTTCCGAGATTTTGGTGGAACTTACTACATATGAAAATTATATTATGAACGTGTACTTAAAAGTATTTGTGAATAAACTTACTCACATAACTCTAACTCATTCACTCCCGAACGACGTACGTCTTTACAAAGTCTATGAACTCGTACAAAACCATCTTTCCAGAACTCGTCAGGCCCAATTTCCTGGACAGCAAAAATTCACAGTAAGTATGCGAATCCAAGCACAAAACTTCAACTTATGGAATTATATGAAGTTAGAAGTTCATTAAACATTTCCTCGATACGGTTCGGCTTTAGAAACTTTCTGAACTACCCTCGTAATAGGGTAGTATCGGGGTAGTAGGAAATGTTGAATTTCTATGGATCTCCTAATCAAGGAAAGGGGTTCCTGTTATGGTTCTTAAAAGTCATCCTTAGTTGGTACTTACTTTATTTTTGGAGTGTTTTTAACACTTCATTAAAAACTGAACACCATGTTTCAGATGCTATGCTATCAACATTGTATTAATTACTATTTAATAATTGACTGCCTCATTAGTCTAGCGGTCGCAAGCGCCACTGTTGGGCATGATGTCCTGGGTTCGATTCTCGGGTTAGGAAAACTGATGTTGAATTTTTATCATCTGGAATTGCTCAGTACCAGCTTGAAATAAATAAAAAAAGGACCATCGACACTAAAAGAAGAAGAAGCTTGAAATCTGAGATTATGCCCGGATGATGGCAATAGGCTCGCTCCCTATTACATTGGACTTAAACGTAACAGGCGAAATGTCTTACAGTCCTCAGATGCCCCTCTGCCCAATCCTTAGTAGAACATGGGCGTGATGTTATGGTATACTCTATAGTTAGTTATTCCTAAACATCTCCAAACCAATCCATAGTAGGTATATAGAACAGCGAAGTAATTGCGTAACACACTTATGGTAACAATAGATTTAATTTTAACTGTTCAAGAACATTCATTGTGGTATTAACATTGTTGAGCCGACAAAGTTTTCGAACATATAAAGCAATGGATTAGCAACATCTTAAAAAATCATTCAGATTGTGATTTATAATGTGTTGATAATTTACTAAATAAGATCAATGATCGATATCTCTATAAAATGAAAATATAAAGGACGTGACAGTGTCGCTCTTGTCCTCAACAAGACTACCGAAGTCACTCAAATTTTTGCAATAAAAGATAACTTTACCAGAAGTCATAACTACGACTGTTGACAGATTACATTATTATTATCTTTGAGCTCATACTTAATGATCTCAATCTTTTTAAAGATGGCGGCTATTAAAGCGACTTCAAAGATAAAATGTTTTAACGCTGAAAACGTTTACGCGACGTTCTGCAGTGGGAATAAAAGAAAAAGTATGATTTTATTAGTGGCTTGGGTAACCAAGTGGAGGGACTTTAGAGTTTATAGTCATGGCTGCATTATTTTGTTTTATTTTATACGCAAGAGGTTTACCTAAGGGTGAATTTCACCACTGACACTAAACACCAGAAGCACATAAACCCCGTTTAAGGGCTGTCGGTGTAATTATTTTCTGTAGAATTTTGACACTGGCACGTGACAGGTCAGATATTATGTTGATCGCGTTCAGTTTCATTGGTAAAATTTACAATTAAGCTTCTTTTGGTTAGTAGTATTAAAATCAATAGGCCTAGCCTTTTCCCTATATTGGGGTCGGCTTCCAGTCTAACCAGAAGCAGCTGAATATCAGATGTATTACGTAGAGAAAATAATGTTACGTTAATAAAATCGGACGTCTTCAAACGTAGGTATTATCTTTATTGAATTGACAGGTTAATCTATCTGGTGTCTGCCTATCCTGTCTAACGCACCAATTAGGATCAAACCTAAAATTATTCTCGATGCCAAATTTTTGGGCTAGAGAAAGATATATAGAAATATTTTTGCCATCGACAAGCTCAGAAGAAGAAAGAAGAAAAGAAAAAAGACATTTATTGGACACAATCGGTGACACAAAATACACATAATGAAACAACAGTGTCCGTGGAGTTGGGTCAGAGCCCATTCGTCCCCTAAGATTCGCACCCTGTGCCCACTCGTCCCCTGGAACTTTTGAGGGGCCCATTCGTCCCCTGAAGAATATTTATTTTTATTCATTCTTCTAATATAAGTACATGTATATGTGTATACTGCAGCTTGGTAGTCCTGGTACAGTCGCGCAGAAAAGACTATCATAAAAAATATAGTAATTCGGTAGATGTCATGTTTATTTCAAATAAGATTAACACATACAAAATCACAATGTCCTAGAAACTAACAAAATACAACTCTTTTACAAAAATCAGCCTTGATTGACCATCATATAAATCAACATTAAATATAAAATATGCAAAAAAAATAGAACACATATCAACACTAATCAACAGTAAATAATCACTTCTTATTTTTTTGTATATTTACCAACTACATACATGCAAAATCATAATAACTTAAATCTAAAAAATTATAACAGTACAAAAAAAATACTAAAATCACAGTAATTATTGAAGACTAGATAAATCAACATATATTTTTTTTGTATATTAACCAACTACATGCAAAATCGTAATAACTTAAATCTAATAAATTGTAACTAGAAGTACCTACATAAAAATTACGAAGACGGATTATCATTCATCATAGCTCTTTTTTCAATGATCTGTTATGATTTATTAAATTAATTCCGTTAATAAACTGTTCATAAGTGTACTATGTTAACCGTTTCTTATGTAAAATATAGCTAATTTTATCTCAGGGGACCAATAGGCACCTGAATAGGTGCCGAATCTTTAACTTATATTGTATATATATTAGAGGGGACGAATGGGTACCTTAAAAATAGTATTTTTTATTAAAATATTAATTGGTCCCCTACCAGGAGACCAATGGGCACCTATATAGGGTCCGAATCTACAACTTTTATGCTGGGGGACGAATTTTAGGGGTCGAATGGGCTCTGACCCGTGGAGTTTCCTTCCCGTTCTTCTCCATACCTACCTGATGTACAGTCAACAGCAAAAGTAGATGATCAAAAACAGAAACTCAATACTAGTGAACGGAGTTCGCGTCAGAACTGTGTGGCGTCGGAGTGATTCAAAAGTATATGATTGTAAATTATACCAAACATTTAGTACTAGTACAGCTGTCATATATTCGTGATCAGTTATAACTCCAAAAGTTATAAACACAATTCGCGTCAGAACTAAGAAGTAAAAAAAAAAATCATAACTAGTGAACAGTCCACGATTGTTACTTGGAAAGCAATAAAGATATTGAGTATTGAGTACAGTTGAAATCAAAAATTAAATGATGAAACTGAGGCCACGTAATCATGAAGCAAATAATTCTTATTTTTAATTATCCCAGTAATTTTGTTTTTTATGTTTTACGGAAAAGCTGAATTTGATAAAGATTTGCATATTTAATAATATATGCCAAATTTCATCCAATTGAACCCCGAAAAAAGCGTATGTTTATTAAAAATCATATAATTTAAAAACTTTACTATATTAATTGTTTTTTTTTTGTAACTTCTGTCAAATGTTCAAAAGTAGCTGATGTGATACAAAACGATAATTCAATAAATATTATTATTATCTTTGTATGTTCGCGAATTTATTTCAATGTTCTAAAGTAGCTGATGCGATACAAAATCATAACTGTAGCCGACTGGGCAAAAGCAATTATTGAGTTATGATTTTGTATCACATCAGCTACTTTACTTCATTGCAAGCATAACTGTAGCCGACCGACTGGGCAAAAGCAATTATTGAGTTATGATTTTGTATCGCATCAGCTACTTTAGAACATTGCAAGCAGTGTCAATAGACTAGACTAGAGATAAAAATATCAATCTACCTTCCGTTTTTAATATACTGTAGCGGCTACTGTATAGCTACTTTTGAACATTGAAATAAATTCGCGAACATACAAAGATAATAATATTTATTGAATTATCGTTTTGTATCACATCAGCTACTTTTGAACATTTGACAGAAGTTACAAAAAAAACCAATTAATATAGTAAAGTTTTTAAATTATATGATTTTTAATGAACTTATGCTTTTTTCGGGGTTCAATTGGATGAAATTTGGCATATATTATTAAATGTGCAAATCTTTATCAAATTCAGCTTTTCCGTAAAACATAACAAACAAAATTACTGGGATAATTAAAAATAAGAATTATTTGCTTCATGATTACGTGGCCTCAGTTTCATCAATTAATTTTTTATTTCAACTGTACTCAATACTCAATATCTTTATTGCTTTCCAAGTAACAATCGTGGACTGTTCACTAGTTATGAAATTTTTTTTTACTTCTTAGTTCTGACGCGAATTGTGTTTATAACTTTTGGAGTTATACTGATCACGAATATATGACAGCTGTACTAGTACTAAATGTTTGGTATAATTTACAATCATATACTTTTGAATCACTCCGACGCCACACAGTTCTGACGCGAACTCCGTTCACTAGTATTGAGTTTCTGTTTTTGATCATCTACTTTTGCTGTTGACTGTACCTACTCATTTGTAATGGGCATCTAGCTTCATTTTGCGGCCTGACCGACCCTATGACAATTCAAATGTTCCTGTTACTGGTTTATTTGAAATAAATACTTGAAGTTTGAGTTTGAAAAAAAACAAAAAAAAATAAACATTAAACGAGTGTGCCTCACGGCCGCACCAAAAAGGTTACAGGTTAAGGTTAAGAAAACTTCGTAGCTACTATGATATCAACTGAGATAGAAACCAAGCCATTCTCAGGGTATACAAAAATCACGCATAACAAAAGAAAATCTCAGAATAGAGCCATAAGTGTAAAGCTTTCCTTATTTTCTATTCATGCTCCCTGTGGCTATTTTCGTAAAAATGCACCAACTTCCTCTCTGCATTTGACTGTGGTTTCCTTGAAAGTGTTGGGACCGCGGCCTGTTTATGCGGTGGGTTATACGACTTGGACTGAGATTAGATTTTTATTATATTGCTAGCTTCTGCCCGCGGCTTCGCTCGCGTGGATGACGGAATTTGCGTAGATGACAGGAATTACGGATATTATATATATAAATCTTCCTCTTGAATCACTCTATCTATTAAAAAAACTGCATCAAAATCCGTTGTGTAGTTTTAAAGATCTAAGCATACATACAGATATTAGGACGCGGGAAGCGACTTTGCTTTATATTAAGTAGTGATAGTTACCACGTTATGTGAGATTAGTTTAGACAGTATATAAACTTACCTCGTACATGTTGGATGCTTTTATTTTAGAAATTATAAGTAGGTGATAATTAAGTCAAACGACTAAGATGAATGTACCTATTCGGGATGGTAAAAAATTTTTGCCATATAAAAACACCCAAAACTCAGACTTAATCAATTTTTCCCAACTATGTTACGGTTGGCTTCCAGTCTAACCGGATGCAGCTGAATACCAGTATACATACACACATCAAAAGTGTCTAGGGATCAACATATATTTTTGCAATAACTTTTCTCTTGATTGATATTAATTTAAATTTTCTTTAAGGATTCATCAAATAAAGTGTTTTCGTTTGTCACAGTAACGATAAACCAAGTCACCTTTGCATTAATAAAGAAATTTGCCATTTTCCTAATAAAGGGATTTTTGACATTTGAACCACTAACATTAAAGTTCGAAAAAAAGACTGAAATAACAGTTTTCTTTAAAATTTTATTGGGTAACTTAAACAATTAATAATCCGTGTTTCTACCGCGAACACTAACAACACAAGAACATCGGTTTGGCATACTCAAAATGAGTTCATCCAAATCACGCTGTGGAATGGCCGCCCATGTTCGTTGCAACAACAAAAAAAGGTGTTATCAGTCGACTTTGGACACGTTACCGAAGCACTGGTACCGTGGCTGAGCGCCATGAAGGACGGTATCGCTGCACCACACGGAGACAAGACCGATACATTCAAATCTTAACTCGAAGAGCTCCAACAATAACCGCCATGATGTTAGCCGTGAGGCTTCATCACTCTTCAGGGAACTTAATTAGCGACCAAACAGTCAGAAACCGCTTGCATGAAGTGAACCTTCATTCCCGAAGACCGCTACGGGTACCACCTATAGCAATGCACAATCGTAGGATTCGATATCAATGGGCTCTTGAACACAGAAATTGGGCAGAAGAACAATGGCGTTTCGTGTGCTTTTCTGATGAGTCTCGTTTTGGTATGAGACCGGATACAAGACGTATACGACACTGGAGAACCCCTGGACGCCAACAGCGATTAAAATCCTGCCAGGAAGTCCATCCTTATAGTGGTGGAACCATCATGGTATGGGCGGGTATTTGGATCGGCGGAAGAACTGAGTTGATTTGGATCAGAGGCAACCTCAACGCTCAAATTTATGCTGAGACGATTGTATCTGACGTCATCGTTCCTCTACAAGTGCAAATCGGTCCCTTATTTCAGTTAATGCATGATAATGCACGACCGCACACCGCAAGAGTTGTAAGACAGACTCTCGCCGCAGCTAACATCAATGTCCTGCCCTGGCCTGCTCAGTCGCCAGACTTGAACCCGATTGAGCATGCATGGGATATGCTACAGAGAAGAGCTCTGCCGAATATGGAGGGTATCCAGTTGCAAGAAGACCTTTTTTTGTTGTTGCAACGAACATGGGCGGCCATTCCACAGCGTGATTTGGATGAACTCATTTTGAGTATGCCAAACCGATGTTCTTGTGTTGTTAGTGTTCGCGGTAGAAACACGGATTATTAATTGTTTAAGTTACCCAATAAAATTTTAAAGAAAACTGTTATTTCAGTCTTTTTTTCGAACTTTAATGTTAGTGGTTCAAATGTCAAAAATCCCTTTATTAGGAAAATGGCAAATTTCTTTATTAATGCAAAGGTGACTTGGTTTATCGTTACTGTGACAAACGAAAACACTTTATTTGATGAATCCTTAAAGAAAATTTAAATTAATATCAATCAAGAGAAAAGTTATTGCAAAAATATATGTTGATCCCTAGACACTTTTGATGTGTGTATATAGTAACATAGAGCGACTGCCTGTTTGACCTTCACAACCCAGTCACAGAGTAGTACAATATCCCTTGATAAGACTGGCTGTCAGACTTTCGAGCTTCTGACGACCCATAACAACTACATCAACGGTCCACGAATGACAACCGGTATTAATGGCTTAACTACTACTACTACTCTACTACTTATACTTTCCGAGGAACGGAGGAATCTCGATACATAAAGATGGTCACCCATCTACGGCCAACCCCGGCAAGCGTAGCTTAACCTGATCGACCCGTGCGGCTTTTATTACTTCGTCTCAAACTCCCAAAACTGAGACTCACTGCCAGCAAAATCTGAACGAAAGTTTACCTTGTCATAACATCATTTTGTTACCTTCATAGGTAAACCAGACAATATTTATTTAAGCCGATCTTATGCCGCACAAGGGCTAAGCGCGTGCCTCCACATTAAGCCGACTCTAGCCAAAATCTAAGCATGTGTGGAAAATTTTTGGCTCCGTACCAAAATGCATCTACCGTGTAATTAAATGGACCACCGTTGACCAACTCCAGTACAATATTTTAAAAATTGTACAGATTTATTTGGGTGGAAGTCCTCGTGTAGTGATTTAAAGAGGAGCGGGCTTTTTATGTCTGTTTTTCATGCCCATTTTTCACATCGTCGGGTGGATTCCGTGAGTTAGACACGGATAGGATCGTTGGAGAGCCGAGGTTGGATTGATGGGAGTTGTGCAAGAGTTTATGGTTAAGCTGTGAAAATAAGCGTTTTTTTCCTTTAAAATTATATTAAAATTACCTTTTAATAATCATACTAAACAGAAAACGTTTCATTACTTATTGCGTGTTGGAATTATGACTGAGATAACTTGCAACCACTCTCATCTTGATAGAAATGTTATGCTTAGACCATGTTTAACTGCCGGGTAAGCGGGATTGTCCGAAAGGGTTACCACTGCCCCGGAACATAAAGGGCTACGGAAAGAACATGGATGGGTTTTAGTCAGTAAGAGTCTAACACTTCCTTCCGCTCCACCCAGAATGGGAGAAGTCATTGGATGATTTCTCAGCATCAAAAAAAAAAGACCATGTTTAAAAGACATTTTGATAAACGTCCCTCTAGGTAGTAATAATAATTTATGTGCCAAAAATACTTGAAACTTTGTTTTCAATAGGCTAAAAGTTGTATCATAGTGAATATCCCCTTTTTGTTCTGAACGAGTACATTTCATGAATAAATAGACTTCGAAAGCGGGCTGTAACAGGCTTAATGGCGGATCGGAATTAGCAATGGTTATCCCTGAAAGGTTAAAGAGGGATTACGTTTCCTCTTAGTTGCATTTCTCTCTCATTTCTCATTGCATTATTGATTTGATTTGATTTTATTTCATGTGAGCCTATTTAATTTATTTTATGTGATTTATATTAATTTATGTTTGACAATAATGTGTATGAATTAAATTAAATAATTATTTTATTATATTTTTTTTTTGTAATTCGTGCGAATGAGAACAGTCATCTAGATGCTGCAATGTTCAGAAAAGTAGGTTTGTATGAATATTTTTTTTTATTTTGGGGGTGGAAAATCATCAAATGAGCTCTCGCTCTGGAGCGGAAGGGAGTGTCAGACTCTTACTGACTAAAACCCATCCATGTTCCTTCCTTAGCTCTTTATGTTCAATCCCGCTGAACCGACAGGCTTCGGCCCTAACGGACCCCTTCCTTTATGCATAAATGATTTGCAGTGTCATCACAAAAAACGGTATAAGTGCGTTTTTAATTTATGGATAAACGAATTATATTCTGTTTTGAGTACCTCTGCAATAACCCAAACTATTTTAATTATGGAATGTCGTATATTTCAATTATTGAACCAGGTATACAAGGTGTTATTTAAATACTTATAAACTTCTCATCATTATGAACAACTGTTGCAAGTGTCTACAACTGAAATCGCGAAAATAATATCAGCTGTTCTATGTATTCTATCGAGTTTCACCAACTTAATTGTATGGGGCAGCAGATTAAGAGGTTACTCTTGTTAAGGTGGTTTGGGGGGTTTTATCTCAGACAATTTTCCAATTAAATAATGGTCAACTGAGTAATTACTATTAACAAATCACGATCATTATAAGGATCAATATCAATTTTAACAAACAGGATGATCCTTTCCTATTCCCTCATAACCAAATTTGAGTCGTCTTTTAATCTCATGAATCGAGGAATATCTAAAAATAAAACTAAATATAAAAATAAATAATTCGTTTAATGAAATACATTGTCAAAAATTTAATAACAAGATAAAATCCTTTCTACCTTCGTCTTATATTAATTTTAGAAGGTTATTTTTATTCTTCAAACAAAGTCTGTTCCTTTTTTTTTAAACAATTACGTAATTAATGTGAAATCGTGATTAAATCTTATAACTAAGTGACAGTAAAAACGAGAGGAGATTTTTTATCTTAAACTTAAGGACTAAAATTTAATATAATGGAAACTGTCATTGTTGTATAAAAGTCTGACAACAAGCTTTGTCTAAGCAAAACGCTTGTTGTCAGACTATAACATAATTATTATCATTACTATTATCGTCGTCAACAGTGACAGCCTAGTGGTGTGACCGTCGGACTGCCAAGTCATAGGTCTCGAGTCCTCCTCTGATTTTACGGATTCATGTGTGTATTGTATAATTATCACTTACAAACGGGTCAATCTACCATCTTTTGTATACCGAGACTCCTCCGTGGCTCGGTAAGCACATCAAGCCGTTGGTCCCGGCTGTCATTTGTGGATCTTTGACAGTCGTTACGGGTCGTCTGAAGCCTGAAAGTCTGACATTCAGCATTACAAAGGGGTATCGTATTACCTAGTTACTGGGTTATGAAGGTCAGATAGGCAGTCGCTCCGTGTAAAATACTGGTATTCAGCTGCATCCGGTTAGACTGGAAGCCGACCTCTATATAGCTGAGAAAAGGCTAGGCAGATTGATTGACGTGAAAGGCACTTTTGAACGTGAAAATGGATCTTGGATCGCCGACGACTCACTACAACAGTTTGTTTTTTTCACTTTATGATACAGCCCACGAAGTACAGATATGAAACTAGAGGATCTTAGGTAGCGCAAAATACAGGAATGACTAAGGAAATTCTATCGAGCACACAGTACTGGTGCAACCATTACTAGGCTATTAGAGACTTGAACCCAAGCTCTAGTCGAACCCTGATTGAACAATTACAGACAGATTGTCTTGAGTCATACGAACAAATGGCCCTGATCCAGTTGGAATAGAAAATCAAGGTGCATAGTGTCAGAACCAAGACTTAAAATCACAGACGGCAGGAAAATTACTGATATAGCTACTATGGTATTATAAACTATCCTAGGCCCGCGGCTTCCCGCGCGTGGATGTCGGAAAATATCCCACGGGAACATACTCATAATCAGCCTATAACGTTCCCACTGCTGGGACTCAGACCACTCTGTGAGAAGGAGTGGGCCGTAAGCCACGATTTGGGCTCAGTGCAGGTTGGTAGATAACGGGCACGTACTAATGGGATTAAAAGTTACATAGGTGTTAATCCAAGTTATAAACTACCTGTGTGCCAAATTTCTTCCAAATCCCTTAATCCAAAACAGACAATAGGATATTAAATGAGTTTTCGACGTAGGAATAGTTCTTTTTTCAAAAATATTCAATGTATAGTTTTTATTATTAAAAAAAAAATGATGCTAAAGTAACTCTGACTCAAGCCCAAACTAAAAGCATTTATTTCAAATAAACTATTAACGGGCACTTTTTTCTGTTGGGTTTGTCTGTCAACTACCTTTTCACTCCTCAACAGTTAAACTGGTTTCGATAGCACACAGGTAGACCATGGCGATCAGGGCAAATACTTTTCACTCCTCAACAGTTAAACTGGTTTCGATAGCACACAGGTAGACCATGGCGATCAGGGCAAATACTTTTCACTCCTCAACAGTTAAACTGGTTTCGATAGCACACAGGTAGACCATGGCGATCAGGGCAAATACTTTTCACTCCTCAACAGTTAAACTGGTTTCGATAGCACACAGGTAGACCATGGCGATCAGGGCAAATACTTTTCACTCCTCAACAGTTAAACTGGTTTCGATAGCACACAGGTAGACCATGGCGATCAGGGCAAATACTTTTCACTCCTCAACAGTTAAACTGGTTTCGATAGCACACAGGTAGACCATGGCGATCAGGGCAAATACTTTTCACTCCTCAACAGTTAAACTGGTTTCGATAGCACACAGGTAGACCATGGCGATCAGGGCAAATACTTTTCACTCCTCAACAGTTAAACTGGTTTCGATAGCACACAGGTAGACCATGGCGATCAGGGCAAATACTTTTCACTCCTCAACAGTTAAACTGGTTTCGATAGCACACAGGTAGACCATGGCGATCAGGGCAAATACTTTTCACTCCTCAACAGTTAAACTGGTTTCGATAGCACACAGGTAGACCATGGCGATCAGGGCAAATACTTTTCACTCCTCAACAGTTAAACTGGTTTCGATAGCACACAGGTAGACCATGGCGATCAGGGCAAATACTTTTCACTCCTCAACAGTTAAACTGGTTTCGATAGCACACAGGTAGACCATGGCGATCAGGGCAAATACTTTTCACTCCTCAACAGTTAAACTGGTTTCGATAGCACACAGGTAGACCATGGCGATCAGGGCAAATACTTTTCACTCCTCAACAGTTAAACTGGTTTCGATAGCACACAGGTAGACCATGGCGATCAGGGCAAATACTTTTCATCCCGGGAGTTGTTCCTGTGGAATCATTTTCCTACATACTCGTACATCATGGGCTAATTCACAGCCTATGATTCTGATCGATCAATATTTTATAAATAGGCCGTAGAAAGCTATTAACATTTCTTAAAACAAAA
Source organism: Hyppa rectilinea (assembly GCA_951799385.1). NCBI lineage: Eukaryota > Metazoa > Arthropoda > Insecta > Lepidoptera > Noctuidae > Hyppa > Hyppa rectilinea. Next base: position 5,155,454 of record OX637310.1, on the reverse strand, counting down.
GAAAATCAGCACAGATTTTAAACATCTTAGGCGAAACGAACGATCACCGTTCTAAAATTAATTATATAGTTACATGAAAACGGGTACAAGAAACTGCCTTTCTCGGCTATAGTTAGGAAAATGCCATTCTCGTCTCTAAGGCCACATAATACCGGGCCATAAGATATTGTGTTGCCAGTATTATCTCTTTCAGGGGCTATGAATAATGTAGAAGAAAAATAATGAGCTTCGCCAGACATCTGTCGTAATATAAATGGGTTAATGTTCACACAATGGCGTTGCATGGTTTTAATTAGACCCTTAAGGAAAGAGATTGCTTTCTTGTAAACATCTTTATGTTATTGGAGCTGTCAAATTAAGTACAAAGATTGATTAATAAACATGACGTCACTGGCGTCAGACGTGTACACCCATATTTCACTAGTTATTAACATTTTTACACTATTGCAAGGAAAAGCAGATTGCTTGCAGATTACTTTTATTAATTAAAATAGTAACGGAGTACAACAGTGTCAGATGTTCACAGAGAAGAAGAAACAATTGACAAACAAAAGTGATTTGAAAAAGGCGCGAAATTTACCATAGGCTATAAATAGTATACATATATATTTAACAAAAATATTATGCTATCAACTCGATCAACCCAGTTGTAGAAACCCAATAGCACTTTGCCCGACTCGGTAGTCAAACCCAGGTCGTCAAGGTCAGCAGGACCAACGAGGGTGTTGATGTTTAATATTTATAATACGAGATTTTCTTAGAATGTTATGTACGGTCGCCAGCGCATCAAGTTATACCAGACTCTCAAATTTCTCCAGATGATTTAAAACTTTAAAACTTTGATAGTTAAGTTCAAAATCGATTGCGAAAATTCGACAATTTGTGGTAATTTGATGTGCTGGCGACTGTACATGACTATATTTTTTTTTTTATCAGACATCTTCTACGGGATCAAATGAAAAGTTCCTGGAAGGTAGGGATAATTTTTTTTCTTTTCGGAGTGGGTTTTTCTATTAAGTACCTTGTTTGCTACGGCGTAATGGAAAAATGTGGGTGTACTGTATATATAGTGTGAGGTGTTGATGCCAACCTACGCCTTCTCCTTTGGTTAGTACAGGCGTGTTGTCACAATCATTATTATGCTAATTAGAAAATAAAATAAATATTTTGTTTAAAAATAATATTATGCTATTTTTGAACATAGTACATACAACGTATTATGTTCAAAAATAGCGTACTTACTGCTTCGTTTGTGATTACGAAGCAGTAAGTACGCTATTTTACGAAAAAGTTTGTATGTAGTTGTAAGTATTCGTTTTCAGTAGCAAAGGGCTACGGAAGGAACATGGATGGGTTTTAGTCAGTAAGAGTCTGACACTCCCTTCCGCTCCACCCAGAGCGGGAGCAGTCATTGGATGATTTCCCAGCCTTAAAAAAAAAAAAAAAAAAAAAAAAGGCTGGTAGCAACATGCGTTGTGAGTGTTGGTGGCTCTTTGTATTTATTTTCAAATGTTTTGAATTTGGAAGCGTGGGCCATGTTTTCTTAGTTTATCTCTACAGTTCCATAACAAAAAAAAATGTTATGGCTTAAAAATATATTTTCATTTCATCCCTGCATTCCGAAAATCTGTACCATTTTCATCCTAATTCCACTTAACTAGTAATTTGCTTGACTGTTCTCCAATCTCAATTTTTTCCCATTTTCCCTCATTTCCGTATAATTCCACAAATCGTATATAAACTCAAGAAGAAATAAGCATAATGCGTAGATATCAATTTTCGATAAGCCATGCTTGGAACGTATTAGTATGAGTAGGTAACGAACCCAAAATGTGGGGAAATTGAAACGTCCTAATATCGGCTGAGTAGGTTTTACACACGGCTTTACTCGAGTAGCTGGGAAATGAGATGAAAGGAATAAAGTGTAATTGAAATCAATTGACCTGGTTATGTACAGAGGCCAGCATATCAAGTTACCACAATCTGCCAAACTTTGATAGTATTTCAACATTATTGCAAAGACATAAGGTTCATTTTTAATTGAGAAAATTTGACAGTTAGGGATAGCTTGATGTGCTGGCGTCTGTACAGAGGCCAGCATATATCAAGTTACCACAATAAAATTTGTCAAATTTCTTTGGTAGTATTTCAACATTATTGCAAAGATATATTATAAGGTTCATTTTTAATTGAGAAAATTTGACAGTTAGGAATAGTTTGATGTGCTGGCGTCTGTACAGTCACGAGCACAAATATGTATACACTGATTAACTTTAAAAAGTGATTTTCTCTTTCTGCATTTGTTGTAATTTTATGTTGTTATGGACATAGTATTTGGGAACCCATACTAATATGGAATAGGTTCTATTATCACAAAGTAATCGTTATTCCACGAGAAAATCGCTTTTAAATTTTTCTAAGTGTATACATATTGGTGCTCGTGACTGTACTGCTCCTTATTACTATAAGGTATAGGCTTATTACGGTTAATTTTCTAACCTCAATTTCGAATAATGAACGAAGATTGCTGGAATGTGATTATGCTCTATTATTCAGTAAATAGGGCACACTATTGATTAAAATGGGTTTTTAGGACTCTTTGACTACTTAGTGACTCACAGGGCACTGATATGCCTTGGTGGTTACTATTAGAGGCCGTATTCGAAAAATTAAAAAAATATTATTTTTCCTAAAACATTGAGACCATACATGAATCGAGGCAGCCCTAGTAAGTTACAATAGCACTTGTGTTAGGGCTGTCTCACTCGTCCCTTTGAATATAGCTTAACAATTTTGAATTAAAACTAAATAAAATAAAATAAAATTACGTAAGTAGCTCTCAGCGTGTGGTTGTGTACGTATGTGTGTGTGTGTAGTGTAGTATTGTCAACTCTTTCCATACAAAGGAAGCGCGTATAGGAACTGTGTGCGTTGGAATAGTAGTTTTACATAGAGAAGGTGTCTAATCTGTTTCAATAAGTTATAGTAATGACGCAGAAAGTCAACATTTTGTCATTCGTTTTGTGCTATTATTAGATGGCGTTGTGCCATGACGTCATTTTTGTAGATCGCGGTATTAAGTTTCTCCTGCAAAACTGGATCTGCTAATTGTCTTACTCTGGAAGCACTAGTTTTATTTATTGGGGAGATATTTTTGGGACGTTGTACAGAAGTTGAGGGACAGATTACATGACGTCATACAACATAATGGTCGTATTTCAGGTCATCTGCAGTACCTATCAAAACATCAAGATTTGATTCCAGTGGTTCTGCAGTGGCATATACTACACTGGAAGATGGGATGGGATGGCAATGGTCTCGACACACACTATGGCATTCCACACCAAAGGCCCACCTAACTTCCAAGGCATTGTTGCCATACCGTCTGGTTTTTTTGTCAATGTCGCGTGCCCTGTGCCGTTGGGTTTTACAACATCTGGCACCGCGGCGGTGACAACCCTGAAGTAGAAAATTTCCTATGGTTGATAGCAATGATGAAGGTGTCATTACAATTGCTTTGTTTTTTTTAAAGTCTTACTCTACCTACCTAATTACTCTCTACCTAATTTTGACGACACGGTTGGCGCAGTGGTTGTGCGATTGACTGCTGCGCAGCATGTCGCGGGTTCGATTCCCGCACGGAAAAAATCTGTGTACGACCTACAAGTATTTGTTTCGGGTCAGGGTGTTTGTCTATCTACAATATGTATGTAGTTACAAAAAAAAGTATATAAGTAGTTTATCAGCCATCTCGTTACCATGACACAAGCATTAGGTTGCTTAGCTTGGGACTATGGCGTTGTGTCAAATGTCCAAGGATATTATTTTTTTAAATATTTGTCTAATGGAGCTAGGTACTATTTAAAAAAAAGTTAAAGCTAATTCAAATGTGTGAAGACATCAAGGACAAAAGTGATGATATTTCGGTGCTTTATTTAGTAAATAACCCAGTTAAAATTAGTTCTATGATTGGTCTTTATTACAAGAAGTACGAAAAGTATATCATTTGTAACAACAAAATGAACAGTATATTCTATGTCCAAATCTTCACTGAAAAATTCCAGAATACAGTTCTCAAAAAGAGACGTCGATATAAATTCTGTTCTTTTGTTATTGTATCATTTTTAACAACTGGGTCGATTTTCAAGTCTTGCGGTTTAGTATATGAACATGGCTGGTCCTTAGGGAAGTCCCGTTTATTTTTACATTTAAAACTATTGCATGTTGGCAAAACAAAGACGTATATTACTTTTTAAAGCTATAAATGACAGGAATAATAATTATTGTACTCGTTTCTGTCTTGTTTTCAGATTGTCAAATATTTTGTAAATTATGTTATTTTATTTTCCATGTTCTTTCTTACCATAATTATATATTTTAGTGTATCTACCTAAGTTACAATCATCAAAGTTTCAGCTGAAATGTTGGGATTCGATACCTACCAAGGTCTATTAAATTAAAAGAAAAATAATGAAGATTTAAAACGCAATAGAGAAACTAAGACTAAAATATTTTTCTTTTTGTTTATTTTAGTAATTTCTGTAACTAAAATACTGTGCGGGAACGGAAACTTTTGTATGCGAGTCCGACACACATTTGACCGGTTTTAACTACTCATAAAATCTGTTAACAGGAAGTAGTAATTAATGGAACAATTTTGTTGCCAGTAAAATTTAATGGTCATATTGTTTACGAGGTCGTCATCGTCACGAGGACATTGACGGCGACATCGATACTTTGACGTCGTGCCAATAACGTTGCATGTGACAACCCTATTGATAATGTTGCTAAAGAAGAGAATTTATGACGATAAAATAAATTAATATTGGAAAAGGTCTGAGCGTGAAAATTACGGTTAATTATGCCGATATAACAAAATTAAAGAAGTAAATTGTCTATTTACAAAAGAGAAGGTCCTTAAGTTCTGAGTTAAGCTGCTAATTTCTAACTTATGTATGCACTAGCTGGATAGGTCCACTCAAATCTACAAAAATGAGCTTTTTTCCTCAAAAGACACTAATTTGCATGCTTAAAAAACAATACACTCATTTTTTTGAAACCGAATTCATTTTTGACGTGTAAAATTGTTTTTTCACCCAAATTACAAAAATAAATAAAGGGTCTTACAAATAGGGCGGGTTGATTTTGATACTTTGTGGCGGCCATGTTGTTTTGGCGGCATCTGTCAAATGCGTTTTTATTTCTTCAGTTACTGATGCCAAATCACCATGGTAAGTTACAAGATTGAGCAGCACGCCCAAATGATAAAACTTTATTATCAATCAAAATGAGTGTTTGTTAGTGCAAACGTTGCGCGCGTTACGTCCATTTTAAGGCAGATGCGGTGGCCCTTCAAAGTCGATTCTCCAACGTTTGGTGACCAAATTTGAGACGACTGGTTCGGTAAACAACCAACCAACACCCTTACGTCAAAGGCCAGATCGGCTGAGAACATCGCTGCTGTCCGTGAGTGTGTCCGAGGCAGTCGATTTCTCGCCGTGCACAAGAACACGGCCTTTCGCAGACTTCAATTTGGCGAATTTTGCGTCGGGACTTAGGCCTACACCCGTACAAGATCCAACTTACCCAGAAACTGAAAGTGAATGGCATTCTACATAAACGGTTCGAGGGTAGCGTTATCTCTCGCAGAGGTGACGTGAATTGTCCAACAAGATCGTGCGATTTGACCCCGCTAGACTATTTCTTGTGGGGTTTTCTCAAGTCGCAGTTCTATGCCAATAATCAGCTATCAACCGATGCCCTGAAAGCCAACATATCGCAGGCCATCGCTCAGATTCAGCTGGATCTATGCATTAGAGTAATCGAAAATTGGACCTTTCAGATCCGTGCCACCGTTCAAAGCCGCGGTAGAAATTTAAACGATGTCATATTTCATAAATAATGGCATAAATTGGCCTTTCAAATACAATAATAATTTCTTTAATATCTCACATGCAGCTTGTTTTATTTAATTTCAACATCGACCCGTCCTTGTAGAAAGACCCTTTATATCATTTATTATGACACAAATAATGCAACTGCTGAAATGTTTGTGCACTATTGGTTATAATACCTCTGGCCAACCTTTCGTACCAACCAAAACTAGTAAAACCGTCATCTCATCTCATATCGACAAAAAAGATTTATTTCAGCCAACATATGAGTTGTAAAGCGTTAGATTTTCGCCACCATTTGATCTTGCGCAGTCAACTTCTGAACTGTGGTTCCCCGGAGCCCACTCGGCCTGAGGCTTTTTACCGAAGTATGCTTTGAAAAAAATCAACGCGGAATAAAAATGACGCGACTTTTTTTCTGTTACGTAATATGTACTTAAAGCTTTTCAACGCCTGCCAGTCACAATTATGTGCTTGGAGTTTTTAGTTGTTCTAATTCTTTTTTTGAAAACTGTTTAATAATAAAATTAATGAAAGAAGGTTTGTTTTTAATAAGGCTGTATTAAATTCGAACAGTGATGAGTAAATATAAAATCATACTGGCCTGTGATACCCAAAGGGTGGTTCTATAAGGGCCTGTACCCTTATAGAACGTAATTAATGTGCAATTAAAATGTAATCAATATCAAATATTAAACCATTTTGATAAGTTAGTAGTGCAAGCTGCGGTTCCCAAGATTCAATATTGAATCAACCCCTTCTCAGAATAATAATCGTTTATTATTTACTTATTATAGAGATCTAGATTCTAGGCAAAGTTATTTCATAATAAAGATGTAAGGAGAATCTGTCAAGGAGGACAGCTTTATTTCACAAGCATTGTGGCTTTCTTTATGGACGGCCATTAATTTCATGCACTGGACTTGACCTTGTTAAGTCACTCATCAACAATTTATGGCCCGCTTTTAAACAGACTTTATAGATAAACTTCAGTATTATACTCAACAGATTTCTCAAATAAAAGATTCTTCTGCAAACATGCATTCTTACATTGGTCTATCCATACAAAAATTTTGTCAAAGATTCGCTTTGTATAGAACAAAGTTCGTTTAGTTTAAACCCGCCTTAAGAACACCAAACTTTTTCTTGGACCAACGTTATTTACAGTTAAGTACCAGTAAAGCATGGCCACATTAAAGTAATTATAATAATCGAAAGAATACCACAATAACTTCTAAATAAAGATAAAAAAAATGATATAATATCACTTTCCATTTCTGTTTGTGCCAACAAAATGATTACCCAGCGGTACACCAACAACTTTTTTTCGAAAGAAAAAAAAGAACTCTGTATTAATGTCGTATTCAAGCTCGTCCTCCATCGTAACGAACTCCCGACATTTTCCCCAAGGGAAGGCGTTACCGTCTCACAGAAGGCTTTCCTCGCAAAAGCTCTTGTCAACCAGATGCTTTGGATTTTAAACGTTATCGCGTATTTCTTTGGTCCCCACAAAAGATAAGAATCTTTTATTCCGATGAGGTAACAGAAAAAAAAACAAGGGAACGAGGTATAAAATTGTGATTGGTACTTTAAACGTAATGTTATCTTTTGTATTTACACGTTAATCCGTGTTATTGTATTTTTTTTTCAATAAATACTTTATCTTCAGACTATAGCAGTCCCCTGCTGGACACAGGCCTCTCCAGTTGCACATATAATAAACATATTTATAACGAATATACCATATTATGATGAAAAGAAATGTAGGGATTACCTATAAACTAACTCTCTATCTCTCGCTCTCCCTATCTCTCTTTCTCTCTCTCTTTTAAGGTACTAGACAGAATTGACGAATGACAGTTCTGTCTACTACCTTGTGACTTTTAATGATAGCAGAATCTCAATAAATTGTTCATTACAGTCAACCGTGAATCATTATCGAGCCAATTAATAATCACTACATAGTATAAAACAAAGTCGCTATTTTTGTCTGTTTGTTTGTCTGTATGCTTAAATCTTTAAAACTACGCAACGGATTTTGATGCAGTTTTTTTAATAGATAGAGTGATTCAAGAGGAAGGTTTATGTATAATTTGTCGACATATTTTGCGGGCGAAGCCGCGGGCGGAAGCTAGTATAATATAGATAATAATAGCTCACATATATTTTGCATTAAAACTACAAAACTATGCTTGAACAAATCCTTTATAATTATTTCCTCCTCGTCGCAAGTCACATTTCTCGAGGCCGTTAACAGAGTCTCGAGCGATACGACTTTCGACGCGTCATCTGCGTCCGTGCATGAAATTCTGCTCTGTCCTTAACGAAATAATTTTGAATTTTCATTTTAAAATGCTTATAAAATCCTGCTTAATAGTTATTAGGCTTATATAAGACAATTAATTGCTTATAAGGCCCATAACCATCTAAGTCTAAGCTCACTTTTTATCCAAAAAAAAAAAAAAAACGTTTTCTGGTCCCAAAAACCTCAAACAAACCATTTTTTTACCGCCGATATAATATATGTATAACACACATATATTGTGATCTATTCCCGAATCATCGAGATTAATTATTACTAACCTGTGGCAATGATAAATGACTACAGTATACCAACCTGTGGAGCGGCAATTCACTGAATATTATTTAACCAACACATTTCATCATACCTTTGCCTGTTTTGGTTTGTTTATGAGAAACATTGTTTGTTTCTACCCAGCCTATCGCAGTCCACTGCTGGACATAGGCCTCGCCCAGGTTGCGCCATAACACCCTGTCCTTCGTCTTCTGCATCCAGTCTGTCCCAGCCACCTTCTTAAGGTCATCTAGCTGGGGGGGCGTCCCACACTACGCTTGCCAATACGTAGTCTCCACTCCAGCACTCGTATGCTTGCCGGGTAAGCGGGTTTGTCCGAAAGGGTTACCGCTACCCTGGAACATAGAGGGCTAAGGGAGGAACATGGATGGGTTTAAGTCAGTAAGATTCTGACACTTCCTTCCGCTCCACCCAGAGCGGGACGGGTCATAGGATGAATTCGCAACCTCAAAAAAAAATTCACTCGACTGCTCCACCGGCCATCGGTCAGCTGTTTGTTTAGCAAATAACAAAGTCACAGGTTTAAAAAAAACTAATATTATAAAATCAATATCATCATCTGCCTTTAGCTTAATCCAACTATTTTGGGGTCGGCTTCCAGTTCAGAATTTTACATGGAGCGAAATTATAAACTAAAATGTATTATCAAACATATACTACGTAAGAATTACAAAATAAAAGTATGATTATTTTTAAGTCTTAATTCGGACGATGCTTGTACCGAAGTGTCAAAAATGTTTCGTTTTTATATTAAAATCCTAATAATAGCTGAACATGGATGCAGCAGCAGATTTGGAAGTATGGTGAGCATTCCGTGACACGAGGCATCCATTCGTTGATTTAGCAGAACGTTGTGTTGCGATTATAATCATGGGAATAAGAGAAAGCGTCATTACATTCACATTTCATACCAGTAATAATTACACGTATTTATTTATGCGCCAACGTTTTAAACGACGTCTACATACAGAGTAATTACAAAGCTATTTAAGTACATGAAATGAAAAGCAAATTAACCTTTAATTTTATATTTAAAACCTTTTCCCCGTTTCAGGGGTGTAAAATTAAACATTGCATGACCTCACGGCAGAACGTAAAGTTAATATGTGACAAAAAATAAAATGTTGATCTTGACTAAGCTAAGGCCAGGGACGGAGTAACATATTTTCACGTCACATCTCTTTACCACAAAGAGTGGGTTCGTTGTGTCGTCGCCGGATTCCATCACAATAACAATGCGCTTTTGTTTTTTTGTTTCAACCAGGCATTAAAATGTTCTGGCTAAGCTTAGATTTAGGTTTTGTTAATAAGTGGCCCTTCTGGCCTAATCTATAGCTACTAATATTTTAAAGAAGTAAAATAAATTTGTAAGTTTATATGTTGGGGTTATCTTCGGGAACTGCTGATCCGATTTCTAAAATTCTTTCACTAATGGGAAGCTACATTATAACTTAGTGTCAAATATGTGTATAGTCCCTGTGCTAAAGCCTTTTTTATTTATTTTATTTTTGGGGGGAAATCATTGAATGACCCGTCCCGCTCTGAGTGGAGCGGAAGGGAGTGTCAGACTCTTACTGACTTAAATTCATCTATGTTCCTTCCTTAGCCCTTTATGTTCGGGAGTAGCGGTAACCCTTTCGGACAATCCCGCTGCTCCGGCAAGCTACGGCCTTAGCGAGCCCCTTCCTTCATGCTGACATCTCTTTGAGGCGGGCGTGGAACACGTACGCGCCGTCCGGCACGGGCCTAGTGCTGATCGGACCATGCACCACCACATCCCCCTGTGCCTAATAATATTAATCAGCATACTCCACAGCATTTGCCTAACGAGTGTTTTGGCAAGACCACCCACAGTCCACATCTGATAACTTAAAGTATCACAAATCAATAATCCTTTTAGAAGAAGTTTTACATCCGTTAACCCTTTATGTTCCGGAGTAGCGGTCTGAGGCATCGTAGCTCTTAAACGAATGGACTGATTTTAATGCGTTTTATCTTTGTTGAAAGCTGATGTGATCCATACTGATCCGTATGGTTCTTAGCCACTATTTAAGAAAATCTGTGTAGCCGTTATAAGATTACCAGCTTTTTTCTAGTTGATAATTTACCGGTCATGTCACCCCAATTAGGTACAGACGCCAGCACATCAAGTTATGCGAAACAGTCAAATTTTCCCAATCGAAAATGAACCTTATAATTTTGTAATAAATTTGAAAAACTATCAAAGAAATTTGATTGATTGGGGTTACTTGATGTTCTGACCTCTGTTCATAAGCAAGGATGAACACTGAGATATCTGTCACTCATTAGTCCTTTGGGGTTTCTGTGGTCATATCTACTGCTTCACTCGTTGAATAAATTGTTTCTCCATGCAAAACTAATTTGTAAAGAGCTGTGTTTATATGATGAATTGAGAGCACACGCGCCACGATTTCAGGCTAAAAATAGGCCTATATTTGATCTTCAGTATCGTTCGTTACCTAAGGTGTTAACGGTTGAGTAAGCATCGTTTATACGAGTAACTGTATTGTGACATGAAATTATCAAAGGACAACCTTTGGTATTGACGTACCTACTAGCAATTCAGGTTGCCCAATTATTACAGCAGGGAAAATGTTCGGGTTTATGTAGGTACTGAAGGAAGCGTGCTACAATAATCACAAAGGTTTCATTATTCTCATCATCATAAGATGACTTGAAAATGAAAATTCCTACGTACTGCACCCGCTAAGAGAACCTTCCATTGCTGCATACAGGTAAAATAGTCACACATCAGTGTTTATGTCGTAGCAGTAAGGGCGGTTTTCATAGTGCGACTTTGTTACCTAATACTAAATTCTTTATTGCATTCCATGTAGGTATTACATAGATGGTATAACAAAGTAAAAGAGCAAAATGGACCCTGTCGGGTACAGCAGAGTTAGGAGAGAGGAAGAGGGCTAAATAGCAATTCATGCAATTTTTAATTGACATAATTATGTCTTGCATAAGAAAAGTTTAGGTAGGTAATTATTATAAAATTCTAAGCAGCATTTTCATTATTTAATTTCCTCCAACTTTTTAATTTTTCGTCTCATCCTATCATTTTATATATTATACTGTTTGGGCCCAGTAGGTGGCCACGTTTGTTGCGGCGTCAAAAACGTTGTCAGATATCTCTTGTAGCTACCTATGAATGATCGAATTTGTCACTTTGTAGTCCACTGTTGCAAAGAGACTGTTGCATAGATGGCATTTCTAACGGATCTTTTATCGAGAGAGATATACTGCATTTTTAACCGGATTATTCCGTTAGACCCAGTTAAATATGCGTTTCATCATAACATCATTACCAAGATTGTTTATTACTGCTACAAAACTGCTTCGCTTAACTTAAAACTATTTAGAAACAAGATCGCATCACAACTCATGCCTAAACTTGCCAAGCTGTCGCCTAACAAATGTGTATAACATAGAATTGAAATCCGGTGAACAGAAGCGACACTCAGAGATTCCGTTTGTGATATATACAGGGTGTCTGAGACAGGAGTAGCGAAAATTAAGCGTGTGGTACAGACCATCAAACGGAACAACTTTTTCCCGGGGAACAACATCGTAATTGAAAAAATAAAATAAGTCGTACCATACAAAACTTCAATACCTACCTGCCAAAATGTATGGGAATATATTTTTATTTTTTTCAATTACGATGATGTTCCCCGGGAAAAAGTTGTTCCGTTTGATGGTCTGTACCACACGCTTAATTTTCGCTACACCTTTCTCAGACACATTGTAGAATTATAATCTACCCTTCCTCGCCACACTGCGACGACTATCAATCTTACAATACCTAAGCAACCTAAGTTACAAGTTTAGATTGCAGACTCAAGCTTCATGTTTAATCCCGGCTCCGGCTTTTTGTCAGTACGGTCAGCGGGATTGTCCGAAAGGGGATGCCACTACTCCGGAACATAAAGGGCTAAGGAATGACATAAGACATGGATGGAAATGGATTGATTTTAGTCAGTAAGAGTTTCACACTCCCTTCCGCTTCCACTTCCCTCCACCCAGAGCAAGAGGAGTCATTTGCTGATTTCCCACCCTCAAAAACAAAAAGCCTCATGTTTAGGGCCTTAACACACTGGTGATTTGTGAACATACTTTCAGTGAGTTGATTATTAAACGCGTTGTCTGTGTCGCCGCGTTTGCCTAACAAGAACGATTGACATGAGTGTACAAGTGAAAGTGAGACAAGCGAATTTTGTGTAAACTCGGAGAACACGTTTGCTTGCTCACTTCACGGCACCGCAGAGCACATTGGCGATTTACAACCTTCGGGTGAATCTTCAGTGTCATAAAAGTATGGTGAATTTTGTGCATTAAAATACTGCACACTATGCAGTAATACGACGTTTATAACTAACAAATCAGGGCTGTAATTGCTAGGCCAATACTGCTTGACTCGCGCCAACCAAAACGAAGTGGAAAGCACGCTAAGCCGTTGGTCCCGGCTGTCATTTCTGCATCTTTGACAGTCATTACGGGTCGTCAGAAGCTCGAAAATCTGATAGCCACTCTTACCAAGGGGTATCGTATTATCCAGTTACTGGGTTATGGAGGTCAAAGCGGTCGCACCAAGTAAAATACTGGTATTCAGCTGTATCCGGTTAGACTGGAAGTCGACTTCATCATAGTTGGGAAAAGGCTCGGCAGATTGAATGTCACCATTTTTTTTTCGGGTTGCAAAGCATCACATGACCCGTCCCACTCTGGGTGGAGCGGAGGGGAGTGTCAGACTCCTGTCAGACAGACCAAAAACCCATCCATGTCCCTTCCTTAGCCCTTTGTGCTCCGGGGCAGCGGTAACCGTTTCGGACAACCCCGCTGAAACTCCAACTTCAAATACAACTCCAAACTGTAGCCATAACAATGCGTTCACATCATGAGTTTCACTTCTATATATACGTATTCTATGTATGTAGCCAGCCGGCGTGTTATTTATGACGTCACATCCGCATTACGCTATCGTTATTGAGATACGCCAGTTAATAAACAGAAACATTTATTAGTGACATCTGCTGTATGGTTATCGTGGAACTAGTTTATGTGGTGTTCTAGTAATTTGATACGGTAATCGGTTAGGTTTGATGTTAAATGTAGGTATCTAATCTATGTGCATAATAATAGCAGCTGTAGTTTTGGTTGTTAATAAATGAGATTCAATACGCGCCAATTTTAGACGAAAATAATTACCTACTACCCCCTTTTTGTTTTTTTTTAAGGCTGGGAAATCATCCAATGACTGCTCCCGCTCTGGGTGGAGCGGAAGGGAGTGTCAGACTCTTACTGACTAAAACCCATCCATGTTCCTTCCGTAGCCCTTTATGTTCGGGAGTAGCGGTAACCGTTTCGGACAATCCCGCTGCTCCGGCAGGCTTCGACCTTAGCGGGCCCCTTCCTTCATGCTGACATCTCTTTGCGGCGCCAGGGGCGTCTCCCGCGGCGGCTGGGACGGGAGGACCTTTCTCTCTCCCATCCCGCCACCTCCTTCGCGAGCATGACTTTTTCGCAGAAGGAGGTGACTGCCTCCCACTCCCTCTCGCTCCGGACCATGGCTTGAACCAGGGCCGGGCGCGAGAGGTCGCCGCCGCCGATCGCCTCTACGAGGACACGGCGGTGCTCCGCTAATAAGCATTGTATAGTGTTTGTATAGTTACACAACGCTTTGTCTTTTTATTTCAAATTTCAAATTTCTGACGACTGAAAGAGAGAAATCGGTGTGTAACTATGTAGTTACACTCTTCTCTGATACTTCTCTGATAGCGTCGTATAGCGTATATATATACGCTATACGACGTCTATTAGTAAGGGGGTAAATGACTACCATTTAAAACATTAAAGCTCTCAAACGTATTCCGTGAGAAGTATGATTGAATTTCGCGGGTTATATTAAAGGAGAAACTTTATTATTTCACTATTGCTGAAGTAAAGATGGACAAGTACTCAACTTCAAATTCTCATTTCAGACACAAGGTGTTAGCAGAGTAAACAGGGTATAATTAAGGTAATTTAACTAAAATACGCTTCATAATAATATCTCCACCATTGCTCTCTTCGATGTAAAATAAAAATGGTGTAATAAACATTTTTTCCTACAAAATTGTCTCGTGCTAGGTAAACTTCAGAGAATAATATCCATTCAAGTTACTGATCTTGACAGCCCGTCGGCCTGGCTTAGTCCTGTCAACGTAATTTAAACTTAAGCGCGTTTAAAAAAATACTTTTTTCTCTTTATATTTTTTCACTTCTACTGAAAAGCAATAAAGGCTATTTTTGTTTGAGAATCTCAAGTATTCATTGAGGTTGGCTGATCCTATTATGTAGGTTTAACCTTTCAATGATACGTGATACTTCTATTTAACTTATTGAGTGGGAGTACCTACGTAAGTGATAAATGGGACAATATTTAATTGGGTGTGAGATCTCCCACGTGCTGGCTACTTATAGGTATTCCATTTATTTATTGACACGTCATGGCAATTAATATTTATACAGGGGATAGTAGTATGATAACATCCTGTATAAATATTAATTGCCATGACTTGGATTTGGATGGATTCAGCGGGATTGTCCGAAAGGGTTACCGCTACTCCGAAACATACAGGATGGAACATGGATGAGTATTAGTCAGAAACAGTCTGACACTCCCTTCCGCTCCAACCAGAGCGAGAGGGATCATTTGATGATTTCCCACCCTAAAAAAAAAGGTGTAATCGATGGACATGTTCATGAAACATTTTAGCACTGGGCATCATGTGCTAGTCATCGAGAGTCAATAAATATAATTATTTATACAGGGTGGAATTTTGTACTGCCACCTGAAGGGAAAGTACTCTTAATACTGTAGATAGATAATTTTATTCAAAGAAAACATACCTTTATTTATGAATAAAAATAAAACTGCATTCAAAGATTTTGAAAAATATATACCTATATTATATATATATATTATGTATATTTTTTATTTTTTGTCAATATAATACTATTTGTTTCTCTTTCATGTGCTCAATTCAATAGCTACCAGTTTGCACATTATTGACCCTTTTAGCGGGTATAACATAACATATACCTTATCTTAAATGCCTTGATTATTTGTAGAGATGAGCAGAGGTGTTCAACCGCATTTCTCCAGTTATGTTTGAGACCCATGTAATGCGGGTTAGTTTATTACTATCAATCGGTCACAAATTAAGTTAATTAAGTTGTCAGTATTTTGTCTGTGCTCAATTGTCAATGGTTTTTAATGTTTCTGAATACGAGGTATTTGAGCTGCTTTGCACGGGTGTATTGAATGACTTTAAGTTTCTTTTTAGTAAAGTGCGTTTCGTTTGTGCATAATAATAATATTTTCTTTCTTTTATTTTAGCCACCCGGAGTTGGTATAGAAAAATCCAATAACAGTTGGTCTGGCCTAGGAATCGAACCCAATTCAAACCCAAAGACATGCTTAGCAGCAGCGCTGGCGACCATTATACCAAAAGGCAGTCAGTTCATCAAGTAAGTACCTACATTAAAGATGTGATCAGATATGTTATTAAACTTTTATTTTAATACTTTGTATTAGACGCCAGCACATCAAGCTATCTCAAACTGTCAAATGTTCCACATTGAATATGAACCTTATTTTAGTGTATTACAGTAGAAAATCTATCAAAGAGATTTGACAGATTGGGGTAGCTTGATGTGTTGGCCTCTGTATATCCATCATAATGAAGTTAAACACAGTTACAAATTCAATAGAAACATACCCAAAATACCTACCTACATATAAAACAGCTACAGCAAGAAATAAAAATGTAATAAAGAATTTCATCTTATCTCCGCACGTCCTTGAAATCCTTTCAGTAAAGACGAGATAACGCGGGAAGGAATAAAGAAAATCCAGTTTCAAATCCTTTAGAGGACTAAAGACACTACAGATTACATATCTATAGATAATATAGGAAGTAGAAGCAGTCGTAGTGCCGAGCTACATGAAAGTTGAATGATTAAAGAAAATGATCCGTTCCAATTTGAAAAGCTTTTAAACAGCACCAGAAGCTAAAATGTTTTTTGTCACTTATGGGCCATGGCGCATTATCAATTATATATTAAATATAAATAATGTATATACAGGGTGGAAAAAATCAATATAAAGATAACCACTTTAAAGCGTTAAGATAGATTATTTTATTTAAAAGGAACATACAACATTTTTATCGACAAGGCTTACCTAAACCGTGAATCGGAATAGCTTATAATTAAAAAAAAATACAATCGCCTTCATAAAATTGAATTAGTCTTCTTGGTGGTAAATAGTTTCATCCTATTCATTTTTTACAAAAAAAAAACTCATTCAGACATTACACTCAAATCACTACAAAATTAATTACGTACGAAACAAAATCTCCACATTCACCCTCAAAAGTATCCATGTTAATATCATTAAAATTAATAAAAAAGTGGACTGTTTTCTCTTTGACACGACTATGTCGACACCAAACTAATGATGGAGTCGTACACTATATAAAAAGCAACAGAGTGCATGTGCACTTGAGAGCCCCTTTCAAATTTAATTCAGTATACACAACTCCATGGTTCTTGTGAACCTGAATACTCAATGAGAATGGAGTCGCCTGTTGAAATTTTTTTATTTACAGAATGAAATTATTCGTGTCATGAAGGGCTATTCACGTTTGTTAGTTTTTATTTAATATGACGCCTTTTTGTAATTAGTTGAGTATTTTATTTGATGAGATAGGTGATCAAGTAATTATTTCATAAAAAACATAATCAGCCTATAGTGTTCCCACTGCTGGGACACAGGCGTTCTATCTTCGAAAGAGAATGGGCTGTAATACACTACGGGCCACTGAAGGTTGGTGACGTCACATGTCTTCGTATGTTTGATTCAAGGAAATGCCGGGTTCCCCCCCATTTTCCTTCACCGTTTTGAGAGTAGTGATGAAATTATTTACACCAAATAAATTGCCTGCCTTAGTTCAAACCCACGACTCACGGCCAACAATTCGTAAGTCGAGGCCACCACTCCTCTAAATAATAATTAACTCGATAGCAAATAAAAAGTGAAAAATAAAACTTTTTTACAAAAAATAAAACCGACTTCCAAAACAAACACTACAAAGTGACAAATAATTTTGATTTCGGAAGTCGGTGTCTTCGGTTTTGTATTTTCATTTTTTGCCACCGACTTCCGAAATCAAAATTATTTGTCACTTTGTAGTGTTTGTTTTGGAAGTCGGTTTTATTTTTTGTAAAAAAGTTTTATTTTTCACTTTTTAGTTGTGGTACCTACCTACACAACCCCCCCCCTCCCCCCCAAAATTTTAATACCACTACCTGGTATGTAAATTACAGTGACAGGAACTTATTAGAACATCATCCACATATATTAAGTAGGATTTTTTAAGATTTTTGTTGATTTTTCAAAAACCGCTTATTCGATTTCGATAAAAATTTTATGGGACCATTTGGAAAGTATACCCTTTCCAACAAAAAAATAATTTTTCAAATCGGTTGGCAAGCAACGGAGTTATGCGCGAACAAACATAAAAAAAAAAAAAAATACAAACATCCGAATTGAGAACCTCCTCCTTTTTGAAGTCGGTTAAAAATGTTCTATAAAAATACACTATCGCTGTTGTATAAAATACACCCACTATCGTCTATCGCTATTGTGCCAAAAATAAAATATAATGAATTAAGAACATGGAATTCAAATTTAATATAGTTTTCGACGGTTGCTTTCTTTTATTTGAATGTCGTTCATCTGTAGTTGGTATGTATAATGTATACGAACCCACGCCCGTTACTTTAACCATTTAATGTATGCTGTTCGCGTTCCTATTTTAAATAAATAAATAAGAATAGAATTAACTGAAAGAGTAGGTTATTATATAGTATATATATTTTTTTAAGTACACTTAGCTACGCGAGTGTGGGTGATCTCTTGCTTTATATTAAAATTATTTCTAGAAAGTCTGAGCTATTGACACCTCAAATATATACCAATTAACGTTTATAACACTGAGACTAGATGCTTAAATATACGGGAATTGCCATTCAGATATGTCAATTCTGTATTTGTATTCTTTACAACGTTTGTAGTCACAAATAAAAAAAAAAAGAACTTAACCTTTGAACGCCAGAGCACGCGCGTGCCCTCCACGTCAAGCTACAAATTTATTTCTTCTTGTTATCATGAATCACCCGATATCCATGGTGTCTTTTAATTGTCTCATGCCATTAAATACGTACGGGAGGTTAAATTTTTCAGATATCTATAATGGGGTATTTGAAAGGGTAGTCAATAGCCTTACTTTTTATGAACTGTCAAAACGCAGCATTTGTACGTGATTTGTATGAAATATAACAATGTGACGTCACAGATTTTTAGAATCAAATGGAATACTTATTAGCATTAAATGCAATTTAAAAATTATATTTTCGCATTATATTTAATTTCTGTACGGTGATGGAAGTTTTTAAGACGAGCGGTCTTTTTTCCATGTGATTTCATATTTTATTTTTGACCGATTCAAATAGTCAATTATACCTAAACACTTACAAAAGTAACGATTTAATTGTTTATTTCTTGTTATAGTATTGTTGCTGTTGTCACATATTTGTGTAGTTGGCGTACAGGGCATGCGCTTGCTTGTCACGTATATGTGACAAGGGCGTTCAAAAGGTTAATAGCGTGAACACAAAAAAATACTGCAGTGTCTTTTATCCTCTTATTTTCACTACAACAAACTACCATTAGAATATTGAATAAAATGTCCCCAACTTGTTAGAACGCCAACTCAAGATTCACGAGATACCTATGAATAAAACAAAAGAAATCTCTCGACTCTCGAAAAGGACTCGAAACAGTTTAATGTACCACGTGTTATGATGAAAATATTATACGGTTACGGCCAATAAAATGGCGGAATAGTGGTTGTAAGTTTTAAAACACTGAATAAAATATATTAAAATGGGGATAGGAAAATTTTGGTTTTAGCCGAACAATGCCTATTTGGTATTCTAGAATGAGTTGATTTAAATTTCGATTTGAAAGTACACTTAAGTACAGATTGTTTCGACATTTACTAGTTTTCATACTTCAGCTTGGTCAGTTCCTGTATGGGTGACCATCTATTAGAGACCCTCCACGGATAGCACGTTAAGGCGGTAGTCCCGGCTGAAATTTCTAGTTCTTTGACAGTGGTAACGGGTAATCAGAGTCCCAGATAGACGCTTGTCTTACCAAGGGGTATCGTGTTACCCAGTAAGTGGGTTGTGGAGGTCAGACGGGCAGTCGCTCTACGTAAAATACTGTTAATCAGCTGTATCCGATTAGACTGGAGGCCTATCCCAACATAGTAAAGGCGTGTTCACACACTGTAATGTGTTTTCATATCAGTTTTCATCCATTACTTTAAGTTACTCACATTGAACGGCTAATATCCACTTTGGCTTCATAGAATTTTCTGTCCGATTGACTGGACGAACACATTAATTTATTTTTTGATAATTTGTAGAAAATTTCGAGGAACAGATATTACGTACGTGAAACCGGAGTCTGAATAAGATTACGTTAACCCATTAGATGTTCGCCTATTAGAAGCCGTTTGCTTATAGAGCTCAACGATTTATACGGTTATATTTATTCTCGTTTCGAGAGAATGTTTCTTATGAACCTATGAGGTTCATACGACATTTGAGGGATTAATAAAGTCTACCCTAGGATACATTAAAAAGTCCTCTCCCGTTTCACATAAACAAAACACTCCCTGGAAGTTTCTCAGTGATTAAGTTGCAAGAACTAAGTAATGTCAGAAGTGTGACTAGTACTTTGTGCATTAGGAGCCAACTTTAAGGCACCAGGAAACTGACACAAAGTAGTTTGGCAACAGCTGGTAATCAATAAAGATAAGTGCAAGCGGTAATGGCTTTAAAGACTCTTGGAGAGGCAAACAGAGGGCGGAGTGTGATTTGGAAACCGGATTGTTTTTGGGCTACAGAATAGGTAAGACCCTGCTGTTAAGTATGGTTATATGTTAATAGCATAGTGCCAATCATAACAAATAGATGAGGAAATAGAGGTAGTTATGTTGTAAGTACAACTTTTTTCTTTTAAAACCGGCCAAGTGCTAGTCGGCATCTGTTACGGTTCATTAGATACAGCCTGGTGACAGACGGACACACAGCGGATTCTTAGTAATAGGGTCCCATTTTACCCTTTCGGTACGGAACCGTAATAAGATTCATTCAGAATGTCAGTTACACACACCCATTATAATTGTTTTTTTTTGTTTCATTGTCACCAGTGGACAGCGATATGGAGGAATTTTTCGACGCCATATTTTAGTTATTAGTTTTATATACTTTTACGTCATATACTATTGTTAGTTGTAGTGTTAGATTATTGACTGACGTATGACTTGGGTTTTATTTGTGTGTTTAAAGTAATAATTAAAATTAGAAAATGAAAATGAAAAAAAGAAACATGTCCCAAATCAGTATGTATGACATGGATTATGAATGAGACATCCCTAGTAAGAAATTGATAATATGTATTAGTGGTAGTGTTGGGGCTAGAAAAGGGAAAAGAAATAATATAATTTTGTATACTTTACTAACTAAATACTAAAGAAACATTAGAGAATTTATCAAAAGCTAAGTTTCCCAGAAAGGTATGAAATACAAAACCTTTAATAATTATAATCTAGTTTTTAAAAGCCTTCAAATACTTCTTAACTTAATAGACTAAACAATATTTTAATCTTATTTCAAAAATAAGTACAAAGAAAATTATGTTGTGCCTACATTTGTTACCATTGAATATAATAAAGAACAACAAATAAGGACCCTTTTAACCCTTTTACTTCTTGAGTAAATAACGTTGAAGTTAGGGCAAGAAAACGCGGTCGGATAATTTCGTAAATCCACATTTTCATGGGTTAATTTTCACTCTTAACACTTTCTGCTTGACTGTACGGTCAATACTAATGTGGAGCCACTAGAAATGTGTTTATCAATATTTATTTTAATTAAACAAAAAGCTATTAACAGGGCAGGTAAGCGGGATTGTCCAAAACCGCGGGTTACCGCTACCCTAGAACATAATGGGCTAATGAAAGAACATGGATGGATTGTAGTCAGTAAGAGTCTGACTCTCCGTTCTGCTCCACCCAGACCTGGAGGAGTCATTTGATGATTTCCCAACCTCAAAAAAAAAGGGGAGATGTGTGGAAACACCGTGACACACCCTGGAAGGTGATGAATATTAACTTAATTGTTGATTATTTTTAGAAAGGTCTTGTATACGGTACTCACCACAGCGTGTGTGTGTGCGTGATTGGTAACGATGCAAAAAGAGTAAGTAACTATCATAGCAGGTGGCGCTCTGTTATTTCTGTCTACTCCTGATGATTGCAATAGATATCGTTTGGAATAAAACATAGTTTAAAATTTTATATTTTAGCATTATGTAATTATTTAAGTATATTTAAATATTAGATTTGTTGGTGTATTTAATATTTTAGTGTAAGATCCCGCAAATGTATTTTCTTTTCTTCTTACTCAACAACTTCTTACAACTCCATTTTACTTCTCCTTTCGCTGGTCTACTGGAAGAAATTTCTTTAAAAATAAGCAGCGCCCTTGTACTAAGACTATCTATGTAGTATCTTTATGTATTTAACAGTTTGTACATAAATAAGAAAATAAATAAATACATAAATGTATATTTTTTATCCCGAGGGATAATTTCTGACATTAACGCCTGCTGAACGCGAAGCCCCTGACAGAAGCTAGTTAAACACATAAATAATTTATGATGAGTAGACAATGAGCAGGCAAGGGCATTCAAATCTCGGCAGCCGTATTACGCATATATTATATGCGTAATACAATATATATTGAACACAATATATATTACAATATATATTAATATATATTGTATGCGTATGTATAGCTGTGTTACATTGGTAGTGCAAAATAATCTAACACAGTAGCCTTTTTTTTTTTTTTTTTTTAAGGCTGGGAAATCATCCAATGACTGCTCCCGCTCTGGGTGGAGCGGAAGGGAGTGTCAGACTCTTATTGACTAAAACCCATCCATGTTCCTTCCGTAGCCCTTTATGTTCCGGGGTAGCGGTAACCCTTTCGGACAATCCCACTTACCCGGCAGGCTTGGCCCTGAGGGGCCCCTTCATATGCTGACATCTCTTTGAGGCGCGCGTGGAACACATACGCGCCGCACGGCACGGGTCTGGTGCTGATCGGACGGTGAGTCACCCATTACTCACCGTCCGCAGGCCCGCGCCTACGGTGGCCGGGAGTCGTCACGTGGCTCCCGACGCCCGGGGCGTCTCCTGCGGCGGCTGGGACGGGAAGACCTTTCTCTCTCCCATCCCGCCACCTCCTTCGCGAGCATAACTTTTTCGCAGAAGGAGGTGACTGCCTCCCACTCCCTCTCGCCCCGGACCATGGCTTGCACCAGGGCCGGGCGCTAGAGGTCGCCGCCGCCGATCGCCTCTACGAGGACACGGCGGTGCTCTGCCCATGCGGGGCAGGTTTGCACCGTGTGCTCTACCGTGTCCTCTGGGCGATCCTCGCAGTGGTGACACCCGGGCGTTTCCTCCCGCCTGATGATGTGCAGGAACCTCCCGAAACATCCGTGTCCGGTGAGGACCTGCGTCAGGCGGTAGGTGAGGGCACCGTGACGCCTCTCTAGCCACTCCTCAAAGAGGGGCCTTACCGCCACTATCGTGGCGTGCCCTGCGCTGGGTTGCGACAGTCGCTGCTTCCAGGCCGCCATGAGATCGCGCCGGAGGTCCGTCCGCTCCGCCGCAATTTGCTGCGGAAACGGAGTTTCCCCCCGGCTTAGTGCCTCCGCGCGCCACTCGAACAGGCGCGCGAGTACTATCGCCTCCAGATCCCACGGCGGCAGTCCGGCAAGGAGGCTTGCCGCCTCGCCCGAGATCGTGCGGTACCCCCGGATTAGCCGAATGGCTACCACCTTTTGGGGCGCGTTCAGATAGTGAGCGGCTCGTCGCCGCAATGAACGCGCCCACATCGGGGCCCCGTAAAGGGCCATGGACCGCACGACTCCCGCGTAAAGCCTCCGGCAGGAGGCGTTTGGCCCCCTCAGATTGGGCAAGAGCCGCTTGAAGGCGGCCCCAGTCCGCTCCAGCTTGGGGGCCAAACGTCGGAAATGCTCCACGAAATTCCATCGGCTGTCGAGGACCAGACCCAGGTATTTCATCGTGGTCTCGACGCCGATGTGAACCCCTCCTACCGTAAGTTGGGATCCCGATGGTGGCCTATTCCGAGGCCCATGAAAGGACATGGCCTCGGACTTGTGCAATGCCACCTCGAGACCCAACTGCCGGATCCTCTCAACGACTATCGCAACCCCGCGTGTCATCGCGTCGGCCGCCGCCTGATGCGACCTTCCCTGCGCCAGGACCAGCGTGTCGTCAGCGTAGCAAACTACGCTGACGCCGTCAGGGAGGTCGGCCCGCAGCACCCAGTCGTAACCGATGTCCCACAGGAACGGCCCCAGAACCGATCCCTGCGGGACACCGCACGACATCTCTCGCCGGTTCCATTCCCCATCGCGACCGGGGTAGATGACGGCTCTGTCCGTCAAGTACGCCCCGACTATTCGACGGAGGTAGGTCGGCACCCGGTGATACCGGAGTGCTTCCCCAATGCAACTCCAGGGCAGGGTGTTGAAGGCGTTGGCGATGTCGAGTGACACCGCCACGACGACCCTACCCTGGGACACCGCGTCCCCCGTCGTGAGGGCTCTAACGCGCATGATGGCGTCCACCGTCGAGCGCCCCTTGCGGAAGCCAAACTGGCAGTCCGCAAGGTCCGGCCCCGTCCTTCCAAGGTGCCCCGCGATAATTCTCTCGAAGAGTTTGCCGACCTCGTCGAGCAGCACTATGGGCCGGAATGCGGACGGAGAGTCCGCAGGGCGCCCTGGCTTCTGTATGAGGACCAGCTTCCCCGTCTTCCAACTGAGCGGAAACTGGCCTCTCTCCATGCATGCGCTTAAGAGCGCCTCCAGTCGGGGCCCGAGAGCCCCTGAGGCCAGGACCCAGGCTTTACCTGGCAAGCCGTCGGGTCCTGGGGCGGTGTTCTTGGCCTTGAGCCTTCCAACCGCCGCTCTCAGATCTACCTCGGTCACTGCGGAACACAGTAGCCTGAGTTTTACTTCTGATGGAACCCAAAATTCCTGCGATACGAACAAAACCTCAGCAAAACAGTGCATGTACTGAATTTTCCTACAATTTGTGCAATCATGATATTTTTTTTGTAAAAACAGTGCTATTTTTACCTCAAAATCTCAATAACCCGCTCATTTCACAGCTCCAACCTAAGTGGTGGATTCGCAAGAGCGTCGAGTGGTTTTCTAAGTGAAAACAAATGCTTCCCACCACCCGCGAAGCGAGCAATTTATTCAAATAAAACAAAATAGCGCCCACTCCAACCCTCAGGACTTTTAAAATGGAATTTTCTGGAATTTTGACTTTCTCTCCTACACACGTTTAAGGCTGTCTGAACTGGGTGGGCTAATTGTGGGTAGTGATATTCTTGGAATAGAGATGCGCGTTGGTAGAAATGGTTTATAAAGGGTGAAAATGAATTCATGGGCACTATTCATTAAGAAAAATCAGTTGGTGTTTTTTCTCGCGGTTTTAGATTTTTCCCATAATGAAAGTTGTTCATAATGGTGAGTAGAATGACCTCTTAAAATAATGCCCATGTATTCAATTTCACCCTGTATAGTGGAGTTTTTACGTAAATCATTTGGATTGACTTGCGACGACTAGACCAACAAGGCACTCTACCTTGTTGGTCTAATCGTCGCAATCGGTATATTGCTGAGCGTGAGGTCCTAGTGTCGATCACCAAGTCGGGTAAAATGTTATTGCGTTTTTATATTAAATTTGCGTCCGGTCCATTGGTGGTATAGACTCACTCCTAAGTATGATTAAAGCTATGTAACAAAAATTGCTACATCATGGCGGTGAAAATTTATAATAAACTACCCGAAAAATTAAGAAATTTGAATAACTTAGAGTTTAGTAGATCACTATACAATTGGCTTTGTGACAGATGTTTTTATTCAATAGATTACTATTTAAACTTCAAATTGACATAACGACATAATTATTTAAAACGTAAATGTATTGACATTGTTTATATAATCAAATTGACTGTCTTGACTATAACAAATGTAACAAACTAATGTACTTTATATTTTAATTTAATGTAATTAATTTAATTAAAACTAGCAAAGCATGTCTTTAAAACTAAAATATTTGCACGGCTATTAAGTCGAATATAGTGAGACTCTATTTATTTTACCATGTATGTACCTATATTTTCGCAAATAAATACATCATTCATAACACTTTGGGGAAACAAGGCGCGATATTACATTTAATTTTGATTTAAAGCACTTACCTATTACTCAAAAGTAATTTTGATAGCCCTAACATTTTTTTTTATCATTAATTCTAAAATCCGTTA
Source organism: Hyppa rectilinea (assembly GCA_951799385.1). NCBI lineage: Eukaryota > Metazoa > Arthropoda > Insecta > Lepidoptera > Noctuidae > Hyppa > Hyppa rectilinea. The sequence goes on along the minus strand of OX637310.1, from coordinate 5,129,390 downwards.
CAAGTTGAACCTCACATCAAACGTAATGTTGTAATGAGAAAAACAGGTTTGCTGGAAGTTGTGTCAATAAATCAAAGAAAGCGGAAGCAAATTTTCTCATCCGAGTTGGGAGTCAGTAAGAAAATAAATAAATTGAACCACGGTTGAACCCCATAAATTATTAACCTGACAATTTTGACACGACCTTAACGAACATGGAATTTATCGGGTATCAACCGTTCAAGATGATTGACATAATTTTAATAATATCTACCTACATATCCCAGTGGAACATGAATACAAATATTTTCTTTTTCAAAGAAGAAAATTTCTAGGAAAATACTAATGTTGCTGGTGGTTTTTTTTAGCATTGGTACTTATGTAATTAAAGTGGGATTCATTTCGAATATCATAATTTAACGGCATGTCATTATCTATCAGTGACTTTATACACAATTGATTTTAATGGATTACCTATTTCAAAGAAAATTCTAAGAAAGGAGATATTTTGTGGTGAGATTTGACACTTTTTTTTAAACCCAGGAAAACAAGAGAACAATTTTAATTTAGATTTTTTTATAACATTAATATTATACAGCAGTCTTTGACAGTGCTGGTGGTCCTATAGAAATGGCCACGACTTTCAGGTTGTAGGTCATATTTTCGAAACCAGACGTGCGCTTTACTTTGTGTAATTATTTCATCACCACTGTTCTCAAAACGGTGAAGGAAGACACGCGGGGAAACCGGCATGTCCTAGAAGCCAAAATCAAAGACACGCGAGCTCAGTGCGGGTTCGTAGATGCCACATGTCTTTGAATTCTTGGTTCTAGGTTATGCCGATTCCTCATTCGCTTTTCCTTTACCGTCTGGAGAGCAGAGGTGATGAAATTATTTACACAAATAAAGCTCCTGTCCGAGTTCGAAACCACGACCTACAACTCAAAAGCTGGGGTCGTTATCGCTCAGCCACTACTAACCCATAAGATAAAGAACATTAGGTCACCACCAACAATGTTGGATTCTAGGTGTACTGTAATTAGGTCACATAGCTTGATGAGTACGCAAGCATTTGAGCAACGCTCTATGCCGAATAACAACCTTATGATTCGTTTACACGAAATAGGATGGTTACCAAAACACTGGCCTCAGTAATATGAAATTATTTAAAAGTTCTCACAAAGTTTCGAGTCACGTGGGTGATAACTTTGTATAGGTAACTTTGAAGACATAAGTATTGTTACGTATACTTTGAATTTTTCACGGTCTGATGGTTTGCCTGTGAGCTAATAAACTTCTTGAGAACAGTGAGTTAAGAGTCTTCTAATAGATAATTGAGTTTTATTTTTCCCTACGGAATTTTCCATCGGTAGCATTCATACAGAAGCCAGCATACCCCGACTGTCAAATTAATTTGAAAGATTTTCAACTTTATTTTAAAAGGATAAGATTCATGTTCGATTGGGAATATTTGACCGTTTGGGGAAGCTTGATGTGCTGGCGTTTGTACCTACAGGAAAATAATAAAAAGAACCCTTAATTTTATTTAATTAATCAATCGTCCGTGAAATCCACATCGGGAATTATAATCAAAAGCAAGCATTTACTGTTGACTTGATTAAGTTTCAATTTTGGATTTTAATTTAACATCGGCAATTGGAGTTCTGCCACACTCTGGTACTTTTTGAAACCGGGTTTGTATTCTGAAGGCTGATTTTTCTAGTATAACACTTAGGACCTCCTAAAACACCAAATTTCAAACTGTTATTCATAATTACTGACGCCGTGCTTGCTACACCAACACAACGTGGCACTACCGCGACACACCTGCGCGTTTTGTCGCAATATCGAGCAATGGTACGACATTGTCTGGGCGACTATAAACTGTGACAAAACGTCAGACGTGAGACGGAAACGCGCCATAAAAGTGTCACTTGTTCGTGATAACTTTTATGATGGAGCTACGCTTGTTGTGGGCATATAAAAAATAACTGGAATTTTTTGGGCTTGAAAAAGGTGAATTTCATGTTCGTTTATTCGAAAAGTACTAGGTAGATATACAAAGCACAGACTAAGTAGTTGGCTAGTATGTTTAATGACGACGATTAAAAAATAACACATTTAAAATAATAAAGTAAAAAATTAGTTGTATTTTAGATCTGCATATAAGGCCATTCATCTGCTCGCTGGCTAAACAGACAATAATAAACAATTGTCATTGCTAAAAGAAAAAAAAATATAGCCTTGGTCACTTGGGACGATGTTAAAATAGAAAACAAATAAGATACCTGAAAATTGTTGAACACAATATTTTCATTTTGTTTTGAAGAGCCGAAAGCAAATCTCAACGACTTTAGACCTTCATAAGACAGAATTGAATCAACACAAACCAACTTATTGAATTTCAATACAACAGGTACCTATATAAATATTAATGCTAGTAAATTTAGTGGCTTTCAATAAATCGTTTCATCTATGAATATTATTGTATCGAATCAATATTTTATTGCCTCGCACCGAACGTTTCAACACTATTCATATTGCTACCATTATTTTAACTAAAGCTGCGATTTCAGGTTTTGAATGAAACATTATGTTCGGAATAAATTATTTACTCTAGTATGTGATTTCAGTTGCGAAAATCGAGGGTTAATAAACTTGTTTTAATATTATAATATGAAAGAGCATCTAAATCATTTTCCAGCACATTGATTGGTGATCTGAATATTTTTATTAGTAGACAGAACGACTCTTCATTTGTTTGTTTGCAATACCCATTCAGTCACCTTTTATCTTCAATTTTTCTACTGAAAATTAAAAAAAAATCAGTGTTAGTGAAAAGCATCCTTATTTTGTTTTGTGTAAAACAGTTTTTCCTTTATACTTACCCCTCAATCAATCTGCCTAGCCTTTTCCCAACTATGTTGGGGTCGACTTCCAGTCTAACCGAATGCAGCTGAATACCCCTAAATTTATATGGGACTACTATCCAAGCTTCCGTTACCAAAATAAGAATTTTGATAATCGGTCCACAATTGACGAAAATATCAATGAGCACACTTTAAAAGATAAAAAAAGTCAAAAGTCAAATGTTTTATTTCAAATTATATGTATAGATGCCTATCTATACATTTAATTTGAAATAAAACATTTGACTTTTGGCTTACTTGTGCCTACAAGTACCTAAGCCACTTTTGAACGATAAAATGAAGAAGAAATAGAATTGATTCTAGTCGCTCCTTCCAAAAGGTAGTTTCGTGTGGAGAAGAATGGGCAAGAAACTCTACCGTTTCTCTTTTAAAATGTTTTACATTGTTTTGTATACATGAATTATGCACCCAGAATAAAAACACTACACCACGAAAGGTGAAAAGAAAAACACATAGCAATGGCAGGTAAACTTAATTATGTCATGAGTACATGGTGCTCACATATTTACAAATAGAGATAAGATAAACATACAGACGAACATAATTATGTAGAAACTTCTCTATATTAGAAGTTTTGAGCCATTTGGGGTCGAAACCTTAGGGTCATGAGGCCCGAGTGCGCAATTCCTTTTAAGGAAATTTCTCGCCGATTGATCGACACTACACGTGACTAGAGGGGTTGGATTGTTCTTTAGCCAAATAATTAACATTGCCGTTCAACGTGGCAATGTTGCCAGTCTTCTGGGCACGTTTCCGGACGACAGCGATGCGGATGAGTACTTCGACGCCTAAGTGTCCTTTTTGTTTTTGTATTTATTTATAAATAGTTAAAGGCAGGTGCCGACATCATCAGAATCAGCCATGTCTTCAATAAGCGGTAATGTGAGCAGGAACCAACAAAGAAACACTCAAGTCACAATCAAAAGTTGTTTAATCGCACAAAATATCTTCCTTAAAGAATCACGCTAAGATATATTCACTACTAATTAGGAAATCACTTAATCAATCGGTTTTAATTATTTCTGAATCAAAAATGGACAAGATTATTCGGAACAAAAGCGATTCGTCGGATACGTGGTGCGCTCGCCGTTGACGTTCGGACACAAGTGACCGTAGTGACGTTAAATATAGCCGCGCCTACCATCGACTCGACGCTCCGCTAGACTGACAGTTGTCAAATCTCGTTCCGACGTATATCTTAACAGATGGCGCTAGCAAGGCGCCATCATAGTGATTTAATTTTAAAATAAGTTGTTATTATATTAACAAATTTAGAAGTCGATTACATACAGCTCACATTTAAAAAACAATTGATTCTTACTTTTCAACAATGCAATCAACTCCTCAATCAACGTAACTAACACACAATTAAATGCTGATAATGCCTAAAAGAGAAAAGAAATAAATATTCGGATCATGAAAGTTTCTCGACCAATTGACGACGTCTTAGAAAACTATGTGTTCATTAGTGCTAATGAGTTCTCCCAAATTACTGCTTAGACTAGAAAAATAGTATCAGTTAACGAAATCCTAAATCCATATTTCTGTTACGTGAACAACGAAATTTTCAGACAAAAGACAGTGAAAATTACGTCTTTACAGAACGCGTCAGTAATTTAGTCTTTTGTTTTAGACTTCAGATAAAATCCTTTGTCCGATAAGTTGTTAATTATGACTATCGGATCTTATTATTTGTTAATTATACGTACCAATTCAAATCATGCCCAAAATAGCTGATTCTAAACATAGCTCATCGACAAATCGTACTAACAAACCCATATCTATCAACCTAATTATCGATGCGGATATTAAATTACGCCTAGCAGTTAATACATAACCGTTATACTATATATCGCCATAAACGGAACGCGTCAAGTCAATTGCGATTTATATAAGATAAATAGGGGCCAGATATGGTAATGTGAACATCAATCATTATTACGCCCCACGCTACCTTTGAAAGCTGATATTTGCATTGCTCTGATTTAAAAGCTGAAGCGAAACAATTAAAATATTACTACTTATTTATATACTCTATTCGTTATAACATTAGACAAATAACGGTTATCACCCTTTCGTTATTTCTATATAGACGTATATTAAACTCCGTTATTTCACGTTACTTACGAAGCAATGTTATCTATTAACCATTAAAAAAACAACTGTAAAGTGCAGTTATGTCAACAATATTACACAATAACTGTCATTATTTAGCCGTTATTTTTCTAATGTTGTAATAAACGGAGTATAGTCTAGCAGAGGAACTCGTGGGTAAGTAATAACAGCCGCACGGATTGATACATCAGGTTAAGCTACGCTTGCCGGGGTTGGTCCTTGGATGGGTGACCAGCTTTACATACCGAGACTCCTCCGTGCCTCGGAAAGCACGTTAAGCCGTTGGTCCCGGCTGTCCTTTGTAGATCTTTGACAGTCGTTACGGGTAGTCAGAAGCCCGAAAGTCTTACATCCAGTCTTACCAAGAGTTACCTACGTATCGTATTACCCAGTTACTGACTGGGTTGTGGAGGTCAGAGAATATTTAAGTATTTATTAAGAAACTTGACAATATTTACAAGACTTAGGCATGTCGAAAATTGTAGCCATTTGAAAAAACAAAAAAATATTATTATTAAACTCGCTACTTTCCACAACTCATACCACAGCCTAAAAGCATAATATATGGCTCATAGGCAATCGTAAATAGTTGATAATGTATGTTTGCACTAAATTTGCACTAAACTTAGTCGGGTTATACAATAAGCTGTACATTTATCTCTTTATGTCACATAACTAAACTGCGCATGTCTAGTGTATATTATTATACAATTTCGATCATTTATGAATTAACAGTTTTTCATGAACAGAGCTTTATTAACTATATCATTAATTTATAATTCCATTAACTAATCATATTTACATTTAAAAGCTAAATATTCATAATAATATGTATAATAATCAAAGAGCATCAAAAATTTCGTCCACATCGCTGTCAACAGGAAAAGTTCCCAAAAGGCTGGCAGCATTGCCGCGTTGTATGGCAATGCTGATTTTTTGATCAAAAAATAGGCCAGCCTTCTGGTCACGTGAATAGTCGATCAACCGCTTGGCGATGTCTCGAAAAATTTAGCGGGCACTCGGACCCCATGGCCCTAGTTTTTCAACCCCAAACCGCTCGAACAAGTAAGTCCCAATAAGGTTGGAGTATTTGCGCCTTTGAGGTTTTTGGCACCTGCAGCGGCTGCTCCAGCACAGCCCGCCGTACTAGGAAGATGGGATGGCGCGAGGGTGTCGATACACGTTGTAGAACTGAGTTTGAATGGAAAGGTATTTCGGTATCCAACTTGTGACTGGCTAGTTAAGTGTTCTTAAATTGAAGTCTTTAAAATGGTGAGAAACAAAAGAGATTTGTGGTTTTGTGTATTCTATAATTGCTGCAGATGGAAGGTGTCTGTGAATAACTAACAATTGTGGAGAATCATTTTTCTAACTAAACAGACAACTCTACTGCTGGAGAGTTTGTTTTTTCTCAGCTAAAGCCATAGGAAATGATTAAGGGCTGGCGTCTTTGGGGGACTGTCTCATGTAATTTTGGCAGCCTAGTTTGAAAATATATTCCTTTTGATTTTTTATTTAATACCTGCAATTTCTATACGTAGCATTTGAGTCTTAGAGCATTTAAGCTAATTTGAGTAGACGTGTACAACACCCTTCAAAATAAAATTAACATTTCAACAACAACATCAAAATGAGTTCACAGACAAATGAGGTACTATTCCTAATTGATTTCCGTAAGCAATCAAATTTAAATTATCCGCCTTGAAACTCAAAGGGAAGCCTTCACTGAATCAAAATTTCTCCAAACTTAAGTAATTCCATTTAACTTTGCTTTAAACAACAGAACTAAGCATTTCAAACATAAAGCATTGTGATACATAAGTACATCTAATTACCACTGCATGTCGACAAAAGGAGCGTCCCCAAAGAATAAACGGGAAAACAATCGCTTTGTTTCAAAGGTTCTAGAATGTACTCTAGATTTGTTATGTCGCTCTGTTTGAGGAACAAAAAGTTGGCCTCAAGCGAATAGATGCGGGAGTTAAAAGCTCTGGGCTACGAATGCCAGGAGTTTAGAATGAAAGGATTCAGCGCTCACAGAACTGAAACAAAGAAATTGAATTTTTTACTTACGATAATAACTTAGCGTTTCTAGGAAATCGTTGGCACTTTTTCACAACTTGGTAGCTTGGTTTTGTCGTTGACCAAAATTTCGTGTAGCATTTTATGTAGGGTCTGGTGCATGAGATGCATGTTGGAAAAAAGTTATATATTATTACGTTGTTCTACCTGTTTTTTTTTCAGGAGCAGCCTTTTTTTTGAGTGTGGGAAATCTTCAAATGACCCCTCCCGGATCATTTGAACTTTGACTCTGGGTGGAGTGAAATGGAATGTCAGACTTTTACTGAAAAAAACCTATCCATGTTCCTTCCTTAGCCCTTTATGTTCCGGGGTAGATGACCCTTTCGGAAAATCCTGCCTTTTTTTTTTTTTTTTTTTTTTTTTTTTTTAAGGCTGGGAAATCATCCAATGACTGCTCCCGCTCTGGGTGGAGCGGAAGGGAGTGTCAGACTCTTACTGACTAAAACCCATCCATGTTCCTTCCGTAGCCCTTTATGTTCCGGGGTAGCGGTAACCCTTTCGGACAATCCCGCTTACGGAAAATCCTGCCTGGAGTCTGGATTTGTCATGCTTTCAACCAGCCACAGAGTCTCCTCGTTACATGTGAATTAATACAGGTGTTTATACAAAATGTGGGTGCACCCCTTAACCTTCGGGGAATACGAACGTTATAATATGATGTCATTTATATCATATAACATATCCATATCCGTATATGTATATTATTATTGAGTTATTGTACGTATTTGGGGCCAGCGCAACATGTCTTTTTCTTCCACACTTCTCTATTAGCCGCCATCTCGGTAGTCACTTCGTTTCTAGCCATATCATCATTCACACAACCCATCCATCGTTTTTTGGTCTTCCTCTACTTGAAAAGCCATCCCCGTTCAAATTCAAAACTATCAAACGTAATATTATAAATATTCCATAATATTGCGAAGTCCCTTGAAATTAAATGCGGCTGAATATCAAAATGCAGTGCTTCTACCTCCTAGAAAATACAGAAAGCAACTCATTGATATTGTGGTTGTTTTTTCATTTCATAATCCTTTTTGGTTATTCACATATTTCTTCACCAATAAACACGATAGATTAACGTTAGTCTATTTAATTTATCTTTAATGCACATTTTTACCAATAGAATTTTCTATTCATCCGCATCGTACCGAAATCGATTTTCGTTCAATAGAATGAAATATTTCTCCCTTTTTTCCGACTATTCGAACTTTTATGACGATTTTTCAAACGTTACTTTGAATATAAATGGTGATTGTTAGTGCTTCGCGTCTGAATTCCGAATTTAGCATACATGGAATAATTGCAGTGCTCGTCTGTCCCGGGCTTTATTTTTTTTTATCTGTGTTGAATCATTTTTTTATTTGTTACTGTGTGGGACAAAAGCGTTATTTGATTACCTACTTTTTTTTGTAACATACAAATAATGCAATAAAATTGTCATGTTAGTATAAATAAATAAGTAGTGAATTTGTATTAAAAATCATTATTATTGTTGTGGTTCAAAGTGGACTGTATGTTTGTTGGGAGGAAATAAAACTCCAATTCTTCGATTCAATTCGTTCTGATGTTCGTTCTTCAAGTTGTGGAGCTCGACTGCCCCGAGTGGTTTTTTTTTTTTTTTTTTGATCATGGCATCTCGCAGTTCAACCAAAGGGTTGTCTACTGCTTAACCGGGCTTGCCTGTGGCTGCCACAAAAGAATTGTAGCCTCCAGCCAGGGCTTAATAAAAACTAAAAACTAACTTACAAAACTAAGCGACTACACGCTAAGGGCACCCCCTGCGGGGTTCGGACCGCCCCGAGTGGCCTGAGGGGCCTTCTTTTATACAATTTCTACTTTTAATTCCAAGAAACAATAAATCATGAATTCCCGCCAAAACAGTGGGCGGGACTTGTATTGCACAATCTTAATTCTAGCCAATCACAGAATATCTTACATTTAACCTTAAGTACTGCGCAACTTTACCGTACTGAGAGCCTATTCACATTTTTTATTTATTTCAGGCTATTTTCAACAGTTTTATACATTAATTACGGTTCCTACTTAATTATACACTTAGCGTCTCTATGATTGCACTCAACACTTATCACTAATCACTCGTATGTGGACGCAATGTTCTTACTCGGCGTCCACTACGGTTACGATCACAGTTCACTTGTTTACTAATTCCCGAACTCAATTACGTAAGCTCGGCGTCCGCTACAGTTCTCCCCCCGGCGCAGCTCGCGTAGTCTCTTCTTTCTTCATCATGACGACGAGCTTGCTCACTGGGCGCCGGAAGGTGCCGGTTCGGGTGCGTATCTCCACGATTCTAACGCCGCCGTCCGGTCCGCTGTGTGTCCTCTCGACGATCCCCATCGGCCAGGTGTTCCTGGGCATCGTGCTGTCGACCACGAGGACCACGTCGCCAACTTGTACTGGTCGTCGATTGTTCTGTGGCTCGCCGCGAGGTACCAGGGTAGGAAGGTACTCGCGTAGCCACCGTCGCCAGAAGTAGTCAGCCAGTGCTTGGCTGGCCCGCCATGCTCGTCGGTCGGCGTCGTCGCAGGATCCCGTCGTCGGCAGTCCGTCTGACGACCCCAACAAGAAGTGGTTGGGCGTCAGGGCTTCAGGGTCGCTAGGGTTGACGCTGACGTGCGTGAGTGGTCTTGCGTTGATGGAGAACTCGGCCTCAGTCAGCAGAGTCCTCAGTACTTCCTCTGCCGGCGCCTTCTCTCGCAGGGTGACGGCGAGGGCCGCCTTCACTGAGCGCACCATCCGCTCCCACGCGCCGCCTTGATTGGGCGCGCCAGGAGGAATGAAGCGCCACTCCATTCGATGCAGCAGGCCTTCGTCGTTCAGCGCTGGCATCCACTCGGCGTAGGCGGACCAAGAGCTCCGCACCGCGGAAGTTGGTCGCGTTGTCGGAGTACATCACTCTCGGCCAACCTCGGCGCGCCGCCATGCGTCGCAGCGCCATGATGGCCGAGTCGGTGGAGAGTGATGCGACGACTTCAAGGTGCACGGCGCGTGATGTGAGGCACGTAAACAGTGCGCCCCACCTCTTCTCTCGGCGTCGTCCCACCTTGACCACCATTGGCCCGAAGTAGTCCACCCCGCAGTTAGTGAACGGGCGGTGGAACGGGTCAAGGCGGGCGTGTGGCAGGTCCCCCATGGCAGGTACTTGGGGTGTCGCTCGTCGTCTCGTGCAGAAGGCGCAGCTCTTCTCGACAGCGCGTACTGTGGGTCGTAGGTGAATAACCCAGTACCGCTGTCGTAGGTCGTTGGTCACGCGTTCACGGTTTGCGTGACCCGCAGCGCAGTGTTCTCGTAGCACGAGAAGCTTCGTCAGCGGGTGGCGGCCGTCCAGTATGACTGGCCGCTTGGTCTCGATCGGAGCGGAGGAGGCCGCGATACGGCCCCGCACCTTCAGGACCCCGTCTTCAAGTATGGGGTCTAGACGGTACAGCCGGCTGGTTCTTGCAAGCGGACGGGCGGACCTTACCTTCTTCAGGTCCTCTTCGAAGCTGTCCGCTTGCGCTCGTCGTAGCAGCTCGGCCTCGGCTCTTTGGATGTGCCGGTGTTCCACGGTGGTAGCTCGGCGTCGGCAGATGTCGGTGAAGGCGATGGCTCGTGCAGTGGCCCTCACTAACACCTCGTACTTGGAGAAGCGGGCAGGATCTGGTAGCCAGCTGTCTTCTTTCTCGACGACGTGGAGTACCTCTTCTTCTTCGGGCTCGTTCGTAGCCGCCGTGGGCCACTGCTCTTCTGGCAGCAGCAGGAATTCTGGTCCCTGGAACCATCGGTCCGTCGTCTGGATCGGGGTGTCGACGAGTCGCGTAGCGTCGTCGGCCACGTTGCATGCGGTGGGCAGCCAACGCCATTCTTCCTTCCTGGTCAACTCTGCGATCTCTCCCAGGCGGTGCGCGACGAACGGAGTATAGCGCCGCACGTCGTGATGTATACAGTGCACCACCGTCGATGAGTCGGTCCAGTAGGTAGTCTTGTTGATGTCGACCCGATGTTCTCTTCGTATGGTGTCGGCTAGCCTCGCTCCGATGACAGCCGCTTGCAGCTCCAGACGGGGAATGGTCTGAGCTCGACGGGGCGCCACCTTTGCCTTCGCCGCCACCAACACGACGTTCAGACTGCCATCCAAGTTGCGAATCCTCCAGTAGGCCACGGTCGCGTAGGCCTGTTCGCTGGCGTCGCACAGGATATGCAGGTCGATCTGTTCATACTTCTGTCTTACGTAGCACCTCGGCACACGTAGTTCAGCTAGTTCGGGTAGGTGCGCGAGCCAGGACGCGAAGAGTTCATTTTCTTCTTCCGGTATCTGCTCATCCCAGGTCATTTGCAGGCGCCACAGGCTCTGGAGTATGATCTTCGATCGTATGGTGTAGTGACTCAACAGCCCGAGCGGATCGTAGATAGACATCACGGCGCTCAGGGCTTCTCTCTTCGTAGGCGCGCGGGTTCTCGTTCGTACTTCGGCTGGAACTCGATTCATCGACGTGTTGAATCCCAGCTCATCTCGTTCCGCGCTCCAGTAGAGTCCCAGGATCTTGTTCTCCGGCTGCTCTCCCCCCAGTGTTGTGGGAGCAGTGGCGCGTAGCTCTGAAGGCACGTCGCGCAGCACCGCTGGGTCGCTGGAGCTCCAACCTCGCAGCGTGAACCCCGCGTGCGCGTGCACCGCCCGTGTCTCTTCCACCGCCTTCCATGCTTCCTCGGAGTCTTCGTAACTGGCCACCAGATCATCCATGTAGTGGCTGTTCTTGATTGCCTCTACCGCTCGTGGATGTTCGCTTCCGTGGGCGTCCGCGTTGTGGTTGCGCACGTAGTGGGCCATGTACGGAGAGCTAGCTGCACCGAAGATCATGCTCGTCATCTTGTACTTCGTCGGAGGCTCATCTCGTCTGTCGCCTCGCCACAGGAACTGCTGTGCTGGTTGATCTTCTTTCCTGATCTTGATCCTCAGGAACATCTCTTGCACGTCCGCGGTGATCGCTACTCTCTTCTCTCTAAACCGAAACAGTATTCCGGGTAGTGACAGCAGCAAGTCGGGTCCCTCCAGCAGTTCATCGTTCAGGCACACACCGTTGCTCTTTGCAGCCGCGTCGAACACCAGCCTATATCTACCGGGCTTGTTGGGGTTCTGCACGGCGAAGTGTGGCAGGTACCAGCAGACGGCGCTTGCTCCCTCCGATCCGTCGCACGGTGTCGCGTATCCCTTTTCCAATAGGTTATCGATCTGCTTGGCGTACTCTGCGGCGAACATCGGGTCTGCGTCCATCTTCTGTTCCATCTTCCCTAACCGCCGGAGCGCCTGGCTGTAGCTCCCGGGCATGGTGACGTCATCTCGTCGCCATGGTAGTCCGACTTCGTAACCCGTTCCGGTCTTCTTGATGGTGCTACTCACGATGTCCATGGCCCGCTGATCCGTGTCTTTGACCCTCGGCTTGTTCTGGATACCGAGCGCGTCTATCTTGAAGTGGGCCTCGACCAACTCGTGCAGGTCCTGGTTGCTGGCTCCGGATCCCTTGTCAGGCTCGTAGACGTGCAGCACGTTCCCTTCTTGACGTATAGTGCTGCGTGGCGCCGTTCTGTGCACCACCCATCCAAGTTGCGTCTTCGAAGCCGCTGGCTGGTCGGGACCGCCGCGCCGATCCTCAGTTCACGGGACACTATGCACTCCCAGTGGTCGGTCCCTACCAGGATACCGGGGCGCGCCAACTCGTAACACACCTCCTCCGGTGCCAGGTCCTTCATGTGTTCATAGTCCAGCAGGTTCTCCGGAATGGACTGCTGGTGGAGCCTCAGGTTCTTGATCGTTCTGGCTCTGATCCTGTAGCTGTCGTCGCTCTTGACACCTCGCACACGCAGGTCCACCAGCTGACTTCCTATTTCTCGCTGCGACATGTTGACTCCGTTCAGGTGTAGAGGGTGAGATGGTCCCTCCGCTCCGATGCTGGCTGCCAGCTCTTCATCCACGAGGGTGATGGTAGCTCCTTCATCCAAGAGGGCGTAAGTCTTCGCCTCCCCCCGTGGTCCGGACACGACGATAGGGCACATCTTTAACAGGACCGCGCGTGGTCCGCCCGTCGGTCGCGTCGCCACAGACAGCACCGCTTCTTCTTTCGGCGGGTCGGCTTTCCTGGCCTCCTCAGTCCCTCTCTCTCGCACCTGATGCAGCGTTGCGTGATGCGGCCGATGACATTGATCCACGCCGCATGGCTTCGCCCTACACGCCATTCGTCTGTGTTGTCTTTGGGCGCACTTGAAACATATTCGTTTCTCCTTTAGATAGCGCCATCGTTCGTCCACAGAGAGCGCCTTATATTTAGGGCACTGTGTTAACATGTGGGCTTGTCCACATTTCGGACACCCCTCTCTCTCTTCCTCCGCCTTCTCGGTCGTAGTAAAGACGCTCGCCCTTTTTTTTAAACTCATAGCCGGTCGAGCTTCCTTCTTCTGTGTGACGGCGCCTGCAGACGGGGTGTAGGTATATCGTAACGCCCTGTCCGCCTCTCGCATTAAGAAACGAGACATGAGGACAATCTCTAGTTCTGTACTGCCTTCATGCTCGTACGCGTAGTCACACCAGCGGGAGCGAAGATGGGGGCTCAGCTTGTCCAGCACTTCGCGCGTCATCAGCGGGTTGTACAGATATCCTCTTCGGTCGATAGTCTGTAGCACACATATCACGTTCTGTAGCTTGATGGCGAAGCTGTTCAACTCTGCTGCTGCAGATCCAGGTCTCGGCAGCTTCTTCAGGTCTTCCAGGGCTTTGTCGATAATTACTTCCGGTCGACCGAAGCACTGTTCCAGGGTCTTCATAATGACGTCCGGATCGGTGGCCGTGTGTAGTAGCGCGGCCACGGCGTCTCTCGCTTCCCCTTTAAGACAGCTTCGTAACCTCTGGATATTCTCTGCTGACGAGATCTGGTACATACTGGTAGTATCTCGAACTGCTGCTCGAAACGGCAGCCACTCGTTGGCCTCACCGGAAAACACAGGCAGGTCGGTGAGCCTTGGCCTTGGTCTGGCCATCTTCTCCAATGTGGCCGCCAGGTGTTCAATGCTGTTCCTCGTTCTGGTGGGTGTCGGTGATCTTGCTCTTGGAACCTCGAACCGTATCTGCCGCGGCTCTTCTCTGGCGTCCCTTGTTCCTTCTTCTCCCCGCGAGTTGAGTGGGTTCGTTCGTAGCCACTCGTCCACCTTCTGATGTGGTTCCTCCCGGGGTGGGACCTGTTCCTCGTGCACACTTTCTTCATCATTGATGACCGACATTTCCACCGCCAGCCTTTTCTTTACGAGATCCGCTTCTAAATCTAATTCTCGTTTTCTGAGAACCTCTAACTTCTCTGCCGCCCCCAATTCGGCTAAACGTAGTCGCGTTGTTATACTCGTCGTCGACCGTTGCGATCTTATAGACCGGGTCGGCGATCCTAACCTCTGTTGCGCGACTGTGGTGGCGGCTTGAGTTCCGGACGGCCCCGCGGTACTGTTTCCCGCCATTTTCGAAAACGGCGACGCCGGCGGGTCCATCGATAATCTACGTCTTCGTTCACGTTCGATTATTTCACGTTCGACCTCTTGTCGTCGTGTTTCTTGTTCGTGGATACGTCGCTGTTCTTCCACTTCGTTAGCGTCCCCTTGGCTTCGTGTCACAACCATTTTCACTTAGTTATTCTGTACCACTTACCGTACAGATAGTACGACGTATGCTGGCTCGGGCACGACGGTAGCACGACGCACGGGGGCTCGGGCACGACGGTAGCACGTTGCACTATGACACGATACACTACGGTCCAGGCACGACCCACTACAGTCCGGGCACGACCCACTATGTTCCGTCGCACTCTAGTTCGGGCACGTCGGCTTGAGTACGACGCACTATGTGTTGGGCACGACGCTAATACGGTGCGCGATGGCTCGGGCACGACTATTTGCACGACGTATCTTCGGGCACGACGATTCTGTACGCCGAGTCTTCGGGCACGACGACTCCTGCTCGCCGTTGACCTTGCACGACGATTCTTGCACGCGTGTTGACTCGGGCGCGACGATTTACACGACGTGTCTTCGGGCACGACGATTCTGCGCGCTGATTCTTCGGGCACGACGACTCCTGCTCGCCGTTGACCTTGCACGACGATTCTTGCACGCGTGTTGACTCGGGCACGACGATTCACACGACGTGTCTTCGGGCACGACGATTCTGCACACCGAGTCTTCGGGCACGACGACTTCTGCTCGCCTATGTCCTAACACGACGATTCTTTCACGCGTGTTGACTCGGGCACGACGATTCGCACGACGTGTCCTCGGGCACGACGGTTCTGCACACCGAGTCTTCGGGCACGACGACTCCTGCTCGCCGAAGTCCTAGCACGACGATTCTTGCACGCGTGTTGACTCGGGCACGACGCTCCGTACGACGAGTCTTCGGGCACGACGACTTCTGCTCGCCTATGTCCTAACACGACGATTCTTGCACGCGTGTTGACTCGGGCACGACGCTCCGCACGACGAGTCTTCGGGCACGACGACTTCTGCTCGCCTATGTCCTAACACGACGATTCTTGCACGCGTGTTGACTCGTGCGCGATGTTTTTCCCGCCGAATCTTCGTTCTTGATGTACCCGTTCTCGTATTCAAACCGGCTAGCTCCGTTCGGTGAGCTGGTCGGTGAACAGGTACTGCGCAGTCGGCTCCACGATATTATTTCTTGCGGATTCCTCGATCTTCTTATCCGCCGCTCGAATGACCAGAAAAGATGTTGTGGTTCAAAGTGGACTGTATGTTTGTTGGGAGGAAATAAAACTCCAATAAATTCTTCGATTCAATTCGTTCTAATGTTCGTTCTTCAAGTTGTGGAGCTCGACTGCCCCGAGTGGTTTTTTTTTTTTTTTTTGAAATGGCATCTCGCAGTTCAACCAAAGGGTTGTCTACTGCTTAACCGGGCTTGCCTGTGGCTGCCACAAAAGAATTGTAGCCTCCAGCCAGGGCTTAATAAAAACTAAAGCTAACTTACAAAACTAAGCGACTACACGCTAAGGGCACCCCCTGCGGGGTTCGGACCTCGGCTTAGGGCGTCGCTGGGGGGGGACAGCAAGGGACAGCTGGATCGGGGGTTTTTAAAACTACTGGCTCAGCGGCAACGCGGGCTGGCTCGAGCAAGGGTCGGGAGGGTGAGAGTGGACAGGGTCGTCGCGACGGGCCTCGACGGCGAGGACGGAACGACGGAAATTTGTATCTGTATGTTACTCTAACAGTGCTAGTAGCCGGGCTGCTCTCCTGGAGGAGAGTGGTGGCATCGTCAGGGGCAACGAGGGTATGCCGTGGACGGCGAACCTTACTGATGCGGGACGGGGTGTATCGGGAGGCGGCCGCAATCAGGGGATTGCGGTGTTTTATGGCAGTGTCAAAGAAACGCTTCGAGAGGCGTTTCATGAACTGCTGAACTGTGGGGAGTTTAAAATCTACATGAAGGTCCATGTTACGGACGTAAAAGGGAGCTCCTGAGACCTTACGGAGGAACCGGTTTTGAAGTGTCTGCATTCGATGCAGATACTTGGGTTTGGCGTGCGCGAAGACGACGCAAGCGTAAGTCATGATGGGGCGGATTACAGCCTTATAGAGACGCAGTTTGCACCGGAGTGACAATTTGCTGCGTTCTGTAAGCATGAATTGGAGCCTACCGAGAGCGAAAGCGGCCCGCGAACGGACCTGCTTTATGTGCTCTGCGAAACTGAGGTGCTGGTCGAGAGTGACACCCAGGTACTTGGCATGCTTCGCCCAAGGGATCGGCTTGCCGTACATGGTGATCGGATTAGGGGGGTTGGGGAGGGCCCTACGAATTCTCCTAAAGAGAACAGCCTGGCTTTTATCGGGGTTGACCTCGATTCTCCATTTCCGGAACCAAGCGCCGAGGACGTTGGCCGCGGTCTGGAGAGTCTGAGCTATAGCTGGCGGACTGGTCCCTGTGTAGTAAATGGCCGTGTCATCGGCGAATAACGCCAATTGGGCATTTTTACTCTTGGGGATGTCGCTAGTGAACAGGGTAAAGATTAGGGGGGAGAGAACGGAGCCCTGGGGGACTCCGGCGCGAATCGGGTGGGGGGCGGAGAGAGCGCCCTCGATGCGGTAGCGGAAGGTGCGGTTCGACAAAAAGTCCCGTAAGATGAGCACGAGACGGTCGGGCACGCCGAGTTGGTATAGCTTATATATTAAGCCATTGTGCCAGACTTTATCGAAAGCCTTCGCTATGTCGAAGAACAGGGCGCCAGTCATAGCGCCACGCTGGAAGCCGGCACTGATGTGCTCGACTATGCGGTGCGCTTGCTGGACGCACGAGTGTTGGGTACGGAACCCGAACTGCTCGTCCGGAATCAGGCTCTTCGCCTCGGCATAGTCCTTGAGACGCTTATAAATAAGCCTCTCGTAGATTTTGCCGAGCACGTTGAGCAGACTGATGGGGCGATAGCTGGTGGGGTCTGATTTGGGTTTGCCGGGTTTGGGGATACCTATAACAGAGGCCTCTTTCCAGGCTTGTGGGAACATGTTATTACTCATGGCGCCATTGAAGATGGCGGTCATGAGCATGATCAGTTGGGCGGGGAAGAGTTTGAATACCCTATTGGTAATTCCATCTGAGCCGGGGGCTTTACGAGCCTGAAGACCCTTGATGATGTCTTGCACCTCGTCAGGGGTGACGGGGGGCAGAGGATCATCTGGATCTTCGACGGGTGGGAGAGAGGCTCTACGTTCGACTTCGGTGTCGACTTTGGCGAGGTGCTTTGGGTCGACCGGAAGGGAACTGGGGGAGCATTGGGACTCGAGACTGTCGGCTAGAAGCTCGGCTTTTTCAGAGCTATCGAAAGCGATGCTCTTGTCAGGACGGATGAGTGGAGGGGTGGAAGATTCTTCGGGAGCGCGAAGCTTCCTCTGAAGGTTCCAGAAGGCATGGTGATTGGGCTCAAGTTCGCCGAGTAACTTGTCCCAGTTGTCCGAACGAGCTTCCGCAATGCGTTTCTTTACAGCACGCTGTAAATTGCGCATGTGGGCTTTGTTCGCATCGCAGGGGAAGGAGTCGTAGGCACGGATGGCTGCGTTCTTCTCGGTTATCAGCTTACGTACGTCAGCGGGTAGTTTCCAGCGGTGGTCTTCCACCACCGGGACTTCCCGTGAGCAATCCGTCAAAACGGATTGCACGTGTTCTGTAAACGAGGCGATCGCGCCGGTAGTGTCATCGACAGAGACAATGAGGTCAGGAATGGATTCCAGCTGAGGTGACAGAGTGTCGGATTTAAGCTTTTCGCTTACTTTCCTCCAGTCGGTCACCAACTGGGTGCGGGGCGGGTGGTCAGGGTCAAGCGGACCCCCCGTGTAGGGGGTGAGGTGCATGACGACGGGACGGTGGTCAGAGTTAAGCTCTTGTAGCGCCTCTAAAGATTGCAAACGAAGGTTCACATTCTTGAGGAGCGCTATGTCGAGGACATCGGGAGTTTGGTTAGGGTCGCCGGGATAGTGGGTGGGAGTCATCGGAGCGATGACGTCAAAGTTAAGGGAGGCCCCTAAGTTGAACAGTAATCTGCCTCTGGTAGAGGTGAGATTACTGTTCCAGGCGGGATGTTTGGCATTGAGGTCGCCCGCCAGGATGACGGAGTCGCTCAAGCCGAAGAGGAGTGAGAGGTCGGCGGCGATGGATAGATGATCCTCGCTACCGTTGGTCGGTGGGAAATAGCCGGAGATGATGGTGATCGGTTGATGACCGGTCATGGCGAGCCGACAGAGAGAGATCTCCAAGTGAGAGAGGAGAGGGGGGGGATCTAGCGGGATGCAATGGAGAGTCCTTCTGAAATAGATGAGGGTTCCGCCCTTGTGACAGCGTGACCGATCATTGCGAACTATGCGATAGTTGGCGATGTTCGGGTTGCGTATATGGGGCTTCAGAAAGGTCTCCTGAACTAATAGGACGTCAAGCTGATGGTCGCGGAGGAAGGCGGCGATCTCATCGCGTTGACTTTTAACGCCGTTAGCGTTAAAGAAACCTAGCTTGAGGGACCGGGGCTTTGTACATCTAGCACCTTTTGTAATATCCATAATTGATATTTAAAAGGTGAGGTTGGAGATGGCGCGCAGTACCCCGGGGTAGCTGTGGTATGCCATGAGGATTTTAATAGGGTCGCCCTTGGCGGCGTAGACCTGATCGGCCATCGCGATTGCCTCCGGGGTTTCGAACACTTGGTTCATAACCGCGAGGGTGTGGACGAGGATCTCCGTCGTGGTGGGCTTGATACCTGCTGGGGAGAGGGAAGGGACCTTTTTCGGAGCTGCCGAGGCAGGCTTCAAGGGGGCGGCGGGTGGAGTTGCCAAAAGGGCCACGGGGGAGGGGGTTAGCCCAGGGTTAACGGTAACCTTACGCGCGGGGTTGGTAGCAGGGGGCTGAGAGATGGGGGCCGCGGTGACTAGAGCGTCACTGCGGAATAAGTTGGCCCAGGGCATGGGTCGTTGGGGGCTGAGTCGCACTGGCAAATGCGCTGAGGGCACCTTGATGGTAGCCGAGGGGCTTTCCCTCTTCTGGCGATCGCTAGCGCGCTTCGCCAGTTTGGGGGAGGAAGCCTTGGGGGCTTTAGGGCAGCCACGGTAGTTGGCTGGGTGGCCAGATTGACCACACAGTACGCAGCTCGGGGGTTCGGTGCATAAAGCCCGATCCTTGGGGCGGGGACAGTCCGCTGTGCCATGGTCACCCAGACACTTGACGCACCTGGGGGTGGCGAAGCAGTTAGACTGCGCGTGACCATATAATTGGCAGCGATGGCACTGGCCAATTATATTAGTGCGGCGGGGTTTCTCAATAGAGATCCCCGATAGTGAACAGACCGACTTGATCTTGAAGATCGGGTGGTGCCCTTCTACAGGGTCACACACCACGAGGACCATGTCGTAGGCATGTCCGTGACGCGCCTTGTGAAGGCGGTGCACCGCTGAAACTGAGATGCCTTGGGCAGAGAGGTCATCTTTGATGTCCTCCGTAGGGATCTCCTTCGGGACTCGGCGGATGACTACGCGAGTCGGTGTCTCTTCCGGGAGAGAGTAGGTGTGGAACGAGTAGTTCCTCGTTCGCAGCATAGCGGTGAGCTCCCTGTAGTCCGCGGACGAGGGAACGGACACCTTGATGCCCTGTTGGGTTGATGTGGCGCTGGTGTACTGGATCTTACGATCCACGCACATCTTGGACACTTCGGTCCATTTGGCCTTGTCTTGGATAAAGACCGGAGGCGGGGGCTTTTGCTTCTTTCCAGAAGCGGAAGCGGGTTTCGCCTTACTGCCGCAGGGGCGGGGAGCCTGAGAAGGGGCAGGGGTGGGGGAGGATGAGGCAGCTACGGCCTTTTTGGCCTTGCTGGCCTGGGATGAAGACCCTTTCTTCCTCTTCCCTCCTTTTCCGACGACCTCGTAGTCGTCTTCCGAGGATGAGGAAGAGGCAGAGAGGGGGCCATCGTCGTCCGAGATCGGAGCGGACGTGTCCATGCTCTCCGGTAGAGCTTGGACTGGGGTGGTGGGGGCAGCCTTTGTCATTACCGGGACAATAGAGCCCAGTGCAGCTGCGGACGGAACAATAGAAGTGGCCGAGACAATGGGTCTCGCACTAATTGGGTTCGCGGAAGCGGGCTCAATTGTCGGTAATGACAATGGAGCCGGAATTCCGGCAAGCGGGTTTGAGCAAGCCGCTTGAATAAGGCCTTGATCGGCCGGCGGGGGCGAGAGCGGGCTGTCGAGCGCGTCGGTGAAGTCGGCGACTGCCGACGATGACGCGGTGGGACTGGCACGCAAAGCACGGGCGGAATGCTGGGCCACGAATTTCGGGTCCGGGAGCAATTCCGTAAGAAAATATTTGACCCATCTCGGGTCGTAGTCCGACATTGTCGGTAGGGAAAAATTAAAACCTAAATGCGAAAACACATGGCATTCGCACCTAACGGCACTAGAACCTAATTCCCCGGGTGGATAGGCCCGGGGATGTGTAGCCTCCCTGTCGGGCGCAGACAGGGAGGTGAGTACCTATGGTGAGCCCTAAGCTTGTAAACCGTTCGCCAATCTTATTGTGCGAACGGGCCCTGACCGGGTCTAGTGCGAAGGGGTAGACACTCCCAACCGACACTAGGTGTGTTGCTGTGGACGAAGTCAGAAACTAGAGTTGACTAGGAGATCCCCCAAGGCCAAACTTCTAGCTCTCGGCTCCAATTGACTGCCTCACCCTGAAGGGGATCGGCGGGTGTGATTGGGTCAACACCCCACTCGGCTTCGTTGACACCGTGAGGTTTCAACCGAGGACCACGAAACTGTGGTTTTACCCAGAGGGGGCCAAGACCGACGATAACGTTTTGACACAATTTCTGTTAAGAAATAGCGACTGTAACTACCTCCTTGAAAAAGGCAGTAGTATACAGGAAACACTTGTAGTCGATGACTACGAAACTGGCGTCGACAGAAACGTCGACCGGAACACACTAGCGGCGAGACAGGGTGCGGCGAGCAGGTAGCGGAGAGCAGGTAGCGCGCGGCACGTCCGTCCGGGGCGAGTGTCGGGCAGCGAGTCACTGCCCCGAGTGGCCTGAGGGGCCTTCTTTTATACAATTTCTACTTTTAATTCCAAGAAACAATAAATCATGAATTCCCGCCAAAACAGTGGGCGGGACTTGTATTGCACAATCTTAATTCTAGCCAATCACAGAATATCTTACATTTAACCTTAAGTACTGCGCAACTTTACCGTACTGAGAGCCTATTCACATTTTTTATTTATTTCAGGCTATTTTCAACAGTTTTATACATTAATTACGGTTCCTACTTAATTATACACTTAGCGTCTCTATGATTGCACTCAACACTTATCACTAATCACTCGTATGCGGACGCAATGTTCTTACTCGGCGTCCACTACGGTTACGATCACAGTTCACTTGTTTACTAATTCCCGAACTCAATTACGTAAGCTCGGCGTCCGCTACAATTATAATATATAAAATAATATTTTATTAAACAGAAACAGGTACATAGTGCATACAATACACACTGACGCCTTTTCCTTATGAGGGTAGTCAAAAACTGAAGTCACGTTATTTTCAGGTGGATAAGTATCTACGAGATAACATAGTATTGATTCATAACAGCTCAAGAAAATAGTTAGATGTTAACACATCAAGCTATCGCAAACTGTCAATTTTTTCCATTTGAAATTGAACCTTAAACTTTTGTAATAAAGTTGAAAAACTATGTTTGGGGTAACTTGATGTGCTGGGCTCTGTACCTTAAAAAAAATTGTAGAGACGTGTCATCCATCCATCATCCATGTAAGAAGTAGGTACTGGATAAGTAAAATAAAAAGAATACAATATGTCTCTCAAAAAAGTTACACGTGTTCAATCACTTGGTGGTTTTATTCTCTTGTAATAATGTACCAAAAACAAAAGAAAACTTATTAAATTATATATAACCTATTTCGACTTTCATCTTCAAAAACAAAACACAGTGTTCCAACAAACAAATAGAGCCTAGAAAAAATCTCGGTGCTATAAACTCATATTTTTTCTAATCAAAGCGAGTACTTTCTCTTTTGTAGTAGCAAATCAAATTCAGACACAGGTGCGGGATACGGCGCGCAAAACAAGCTCAGTTACTGGGGAAAAACAGAGCTAGCGACGAAACACTGACTTATTGTGCAACTGCTAAAAAGTTGTTGGTGTTGACAAGTTCCGGAATTTAGTTAGGTACGTATACTTTTGCCATAAAAACGAGAAAATGGCTGTAAATACCTATACCGTGCTAAAATTTTACACAAAATTTTGAAGAATTTGTACGTATGGCTGTTTCGTGAGAGGCGCTCGTGGCTAAGTAATAACAGCCGCACAGGTCGATCCATCAGGTTAAGCTGCGCTTGCCGGTGTTGGCCGTGGATGGGTGACCATCTTTACATACCTAGACTCCTGCGTGCTTCGGAAAGCACGTTAAGCCGGTGGTCCCGGCTGTCATTTGTGCATCTTTGGCAGTCGTTACGGGTTGTCAGAAGCCCGAAAATCTGACAGCCAGTCTTACAAAGGGATACCAAATTACCCAATTACTGGGGTGTGGAGGTCAGATAGGCAGTCGCTCCATGTAAAATACTGGTATTCAGCTGCATCCAGTTCGACTGGAAGCCAACCCAACATAGCTTGGAAAGGCCTTGATTGATTGATTGAAGATTGATTTGGTGTGGGTTTTTCATAATCTTATTCATTTATATACAATACTTACAATGTACAATGTTTTCGTCAAGTTCTGCCTGACCATTCTGTCTTTTGTAATAAGTATGTGCTCTTTATTCTGTATCTGTAGATATCTTTTATATTTGTATCTTAAAGTAACTATGATATCTGAAGATATCATCATCATCGTCATTGTTACTTCAGCTGAAAGAAGTCCACTGATGGACATAGCTGGGGGATATGTCCAGCATCGCAACTTCGATCAGAGCTTCTCCCATCCAGCGGATGCTTGCGACCTTCACCAGGTCATCGGTATACCTTGTGGGAAGCCTTCCAATTCCACGTCTTCAAGTATGTGTTCGCCGCTCCAGAAACCCGAAAACCCCCGAACCCAACGTGCCTTGCCCACTGTCTCCTAAGATTGGCAATTCTTAGGGTTTTGTGGTATACAGATACGGACGGATTAAAATTCTTGTGTGAGCTAAGTTATTTTAAATTTTAATCAAAAACAATTAATCAGGAACCATAATAATGTGCCTATAGTTTTTATTTTTTTGTGAACCCTTGAAATATGGTGCATGCGCGTTCTTTTACCCCGCGCTAATAAGTAGCAAAAAGCCACTGTACATTAATTTTGCCTCATAGCCTAAACACTTATCCTTTTGCTAAATACGACATCAGGGAAATAACGTCTTGTAAACACTTTTTCGGCCCAAAGTCTTATTTGGCCTCCAGGCTGAAGGCCAGCCATATATTTAGCCCCCAGGGAATGTTACCAACCAGACTTGTGGTCAATAAAAACAACAACCAATAGCGTTTGATGTGCCCTGAAGGAGTTTACGTGCTTTGGGGGCCACATCGGAATTAATCAGGAGTAAAAAGTTGTAAATACTTTATGGATCTAGTAAAACGTTTTATCAAGAACCGAATCAATTATAGATAGGGTTGGATTGAATGCAAGAGGGTCAAGTAATAAAATAAAACTCTACTAAACATTTTATGATGATTTACATGACCCATGGCGACATAAACAATTGAAGGTTGCGTTTTTTTATTCCTTTCTTGAAATTACTACATCCGAAGCAAACATAAAATTTGGGTTTGTATGTAACACGCAAATCAAAGTGTACAAGAAATAAATTGGTTAAGTTGCATCGTCATCGTTTATATAATTTTTCAGCCTATTTATAAAGAACCATCCATAAGACATAATTATAGCGATCTTATTGGAGATGTTTTTCAGAACTGGTGCCTAGTACTGGCGACAAGCGTGCGTGTATGTCCAGAGATGTTAAAGGTAAACAAAGCCAAAAACACTTTAGTAAAGATTACGATGCCATTTTTTTGGGGAAATACGATCCTTAGATATTTTTTTTTGCTTCTGGGAATAACCCCCTTCTGCCTTACCCCATTGGAAGAAGGCATGAGTTTATGTATGTTCGTAAAGATCCATAATTGTATCTTAAAGTACAGACGCCAGCACATCAAGTTACCACAACCTGACAATATTTTCTCAATCGATTTTGAAGTTAACTAACAACATTTTTTTAAGGTTTATAATCATTTGAAGAAATTTGACTGTTTGGTATAACTTGATGCGCTGGTGACCGTAATTATGTAATATTACTTTTTTCACCACACACAAGTTTGAACTTAAAACCAAAGAAAAATAGCCTAGCCTCCGTTTTGAGTGGCGTTAAAAGTCTAAAATACAACTCCAACACGACATACTTCATCGCAGTTAGTGGCCTAAGACTTTGTTGTCATAATCTAGAAACTTTCATGTCTAGTTTCAGAGCTAACATTCATGTTTGTTTAGCAAAGTTTCGTATGAACGAACGATCCTGGTCATTTAGTTTTATTTAATAAGCTAGACTGAGTACCATCTTAACTAAACAAACCTGTTTTGTGTTCTAAATATAGCTTTCAAATAAAATACTTGAAAATGTTTTATTTCATCCAGTTTTGTTACAATAAGATATATAGACCACTCGAGTTGGTATTGTTTTTTCCATTCCAATAAATTTTATTTTATTAAGATTTACAAGAATAATAAATAAAAGTCAAGCCACGTGCGAGTCAGACGAGTTTCATATTTCTGTTAGCCCTAACAGAAATAAGTTTTTTTTTTCATATAAAAGCGAAATATATCACAAACCAACTTGAAAAAACATACAAACAACTTGTTAAAAATTCACCAAAAAGAAATATACACACAAAAGCCGTCGCGGAGTATCGTTAAAGCAGTCACATAGGGAGGTGATCAAATCCCTCAACTCAAACGACTCGGTACCATCAGGGATCGAGTAAATACGACATGTTTGCCAAAAGCCTCGAGAAATAGGATTATTCAGACAACCTGCCTTCAGGTGTTAGACGACGTCTATACTGAAAATTTGAAAAACATTTCAGAGGAATGTTTGTATTTTTATTTTACTTTATTTTTAAGATATCGCTGTGTATTCTTGTTCAAAGTGTTCGATGTCAATGCGAAATGGTGCAATTCGAGCTTATCTACAAGCGCCATGAAATGTTAGCGTGTTATATGTAGTTCTTGGGTATGGAAAATGGTAAGTCGAGTGTGTTGGAAAATATTGCTTGGAACATGAGAAATATTGGAAAAGTTATATCTTCCTATCGTCGTATCTAGTTTTAGTGTTAACATATTCTTTAGATTGTTCCTCCATAGGCACAGGGATTATGACTATTTTTTTAAGGCCGTAAGTTAGATTACTAAGAAATATCGGACACAGATTAAATTGATACATTTAGAATGTGGCATGACGTTATGAGTATGTAGTTTTTATACTTACTTGTGACGTAGCGAGCCCCAACTCCACAACTGTACCTAATGCATTTTATCTCAATAATTTTGTATTATTAATTATGATAAAGTAAAAAATAGGTACGTGTCTATTATTTTATTACTATCCGATTGACGGAATAAGTATATTTATTTTTATACCCAAGCATATATGTATATTGACGAAAACAAGTCTAAGTAATCAAAATGCACTCTTATTTTCTTAATTTTTTCTAACACCTGCTATGTGCGATTGTTAAATTAATATTTCATACCAAGCATTTGTCGCCTCTTTCAGGGCATTTAGATATTTCAAGTATAATTTATTGTTGTAAACAGATGCTGACATTATCCGTGATAACGAGCAACGAAATAGGGGCGTATTTTTACTTCATTGCCAGCAGTTATAAGAAAAATTGTGTTTTTATTGAACCAATTTGTCATCAAAACAGACTTTAAATGTAAATGCTGACTATGAAAGCTATTTCTTCACATAAACTGCAGTAACTTATAAACGGTGATAGTTAGTCACAGATGATGTATTTCTGTTAACGCTATGACAACAAATACAAAAAAAAAATATTAAAGGGAAAAACATCATGTTATTTCTATAAAAATTATAGATAATGATACAGAACGGGTACAGAACCCTTCGTCCGCGAGTTCGACTTGGCCGGTTTTTTTCTCCAGACTTACCTAATATTTTTTTGGCGATACCAAGTCATCTGAAAAACTAGGTGTCAGAGCAAAGTTTCATAACTAAAATTGGTATATCTAAAATCCTCTCGTAACAAAAGGCTATCTCGAAAAGCTGGTTTTATTTTGCAATCTCTTCGTACGTTTGCCTCGGGGTGAAAATTTTCTAGTAAAAACCTAAAGCATTCTGGTAGAGGCATCCATACGAAGTAACAGATGAACTAACGGGCGGCCATGACAGAATATGCTCGCATTCTTCCGTTTCCATGGGAACAATAACAAGTACTGGCGAGCTCAGAAATATTTTATGATATTCCTAGCCTCGTGTAGGAATGAATGAAAATAAAGAATGTATGTGGGTTAAGTTGCTTGCTGTCTTACAAATATGAAGTGATGGGGTTTGATTCAAGTAAGGTTGTTGTTCAGTGGTACTGAGTGAAAGGGTTACAGCTACCCATAAAGGGCTAAGGAAAGAATATGGATGGGTTTTAGTTAGTAACAGTCTTACACTCCCTTCAGCTCCACCCAGAGCGAGAGAAGTCAGTGGATGATTTCCCAGCCTCAAAAAAAAGGGGTAACCTTCAAAGTACTGATCTGGTACCAAAAATTCTTTCAATAATGAGAAGCTAAAATATTCTTGAAGGTAAAAAATGCATATAAAAAAAAACCAAGAAGGATATGTCCTTGCGACATTATCAGTCATTAACGACTGGACACTGTGCTTATTAAAACATACCTAAACATGCGCCGTAATACATAATGTGACAGATATAATTAGAACACCACATAAATGTATTATTATGTGACGCTTTATATACTTAGCAACTTACTTATATAGCTTTTCTCACGCTCCCAACCACAAAAGGTTGTTGTTTTTAGACTGATCATAATTGAAGGTACGTTGGAACTATTTTATTTGCACATGTTTCTGATACGTTATTATTTCTATTAGGGAAAGGCAACGGTAGTAAGATTCTCCAGACAGAATAAAGTGGATGACTATGAAAAAGACTTTTGCCAAGCTGTAGTACACCAAAGACTTATAAAAACTACAAAAATAAAACGAATATTATTTCTGAACATAACTAATGCCTAAATAAATTTCCAAACTTAAAATCTGTTCCAATATCACATCCCAATAAACAAACAAATTATTTTTACACACAACACACAGTGGATTTGAACTGAAATAGCTCCGCTCAGTTACGTGAAATGTTCCCATTTATTTTGTAAAAGCCTTAGTTCTTTTCAGAAGCCAATTTTTAGGCACTTTAGTTACTGTAGTGGAGTTGAAAGAACGAATTGATGAATTTTTGCTATGTAGGTAGGGTCGCTTAAATCCACTTAGAATCACATTTTTTTATTTAACATAAATGTGATACTACTTTTAGAGCTCGTGTCTTAGTAATAATATGAAGTGATGGGGTCATAGTCAAAGTCAAATTATTTATTTCAAATAGGCATAAGACAGGCCCTTTTGAACGTCAAAATGAATAAGAAATAGAATTGATTCTAGTCGCCCCTTCCATGGAAGGGGCAACTGTTGTTTTGTATGGGCAAAAACTCCACCGTTACTCTTTTAAAATATTTTACAATGTTTTGTATACATGAATTATAAAATTATATGTGAAGACGATGCACGCAGAATAAAAACAGTACCAACACCACCAAAGTTGAAAACAAAAAACACATAGTATAACAATGGCAGGTAAACTTAATTATGTCATACACGGGTCGATTGAACAGGTTAACCTACGCTTTCGGAGGTTGTTTTGTAGATGGGTGACCATCTTTCCATACCTAGAATCCTCCGTGCCTCGAAAAGCACCTTGGAACTTTGACAGTCGTTACGTGTAGTCAAGAACTCGAATGTCGGGCAACCAGTCTTACAATAGGATTTCGTACTATCCAGTTACTGGATTGTGGAGCTCAGATAGGCAGTCGCTCCATGTAAAAAACTAGTATACAGCTTCATCCTCTTAGACTGGAAGCCGACCCCAACATACTGTTGGGAAAAGGCTGGGTAGATGATGACTCGTTAAACTACATTTTAATTGATTGATTCAATCCCCTCTACTCTGCGTTGATTAGATAACATATTAATGCGCACTGATGTAATAAATAAACGAGTTAACTAATATTTTCAGTATAACATCACGCCTGTTATCCACGAAGGGTTAGTCTGAGGTAACTGTCCCGACTTAAGAGTTGTTGGTCGAGTTAAGTAACTTCATAACCACTGCTATCAAAACGGTGAAAGAAAACATGAAGAGGAAACCAGCATGACCTACTGCCAAAAATTCGAAACTTGTGACATCCACCCACCCACTGACTTACCGTCCGATCAGCACCAGGCCCGTGCAGGACGGCGCGTATATGTTCCACGCGCGCCTCAAAGAGATGTCAGCATATGAAGGGGCCCCTCAGGGCCAAGCCTGCCGGGTAAGCCTGTCTAGACAAATACAAACTGGTTGCTAAGTAAATTAGGTAATAATTTATAATTTGTACCATATTATTTTATTATATTGGAATAACTTCTCACACATTGATTAATTTATTATTATTAACTTTTAGAATGTTTGTAAATATGTGAGCACCATGTACTTATGATATAATTAAGTTTACTTGCCACTGCTACATATGTTTTTCTTTTCACCTTTTGTGGTGTATTGTTTTTATTCTGGGTGCATCGTCTTCACATAATATAATGCTAATGTAATATACATGTATACAAAACATTGTGAATCATTTTAAAAGAGTAACGGTGGAGTTTCTTGCCCATTCTTCTCCACACGAAACTACCTTTTGGAAGGGGCGACTAGAATCAATTCTATTTCTTGTTCATTTTGACGTTCAAAAGTGCCATTCTTGTGCCTATTTGGAATAAATGTTTTGACTTTGACTTTGACTTAAGCGGGATTGTCCGAAGGGGTTACCGCTACCCCGGAACATAAAGGGCTACGGAAGGAACATGGATGGGTTTTAGTCAGTAAGAATCTGACACTCCCTTCCGCTCCACCTAGAGCGGGAGCAGTCATTGGATGACTTTCCAGCCTTAAAAAAAAAAAAAACCCACCCACCCACGCGTGGTTGATTATAGGCCTCCTCTGTGTTCCAGCAGTGGGACATTATAGGCAGATTATGTAACGTTTATGTACAGAGGCCAGCACATCAAGTTACCACAATCTGTCAAATTTCTTTGATAGTATTTCAACTATATTGCAAAGACATAAGGTTCATTTTTAATTGAGAAAATTTGACAGTTAGGGATAGCTTGAAGTGCTGGCGTCTGTACCATTCAGATATTTGCCTTTATGTTAGATTATCTCCTCAAACAAATGAAAAACAAAGCGTTTAACAAAGAAATCCTTTGACAAAGCCAATTTATCTGTTTCAAAACATCCAAACTATGTACATAGTCACGGGTTGCGGTTACCCAGTAACAAATCAACTGGTAGTGTTATATATCATTTGCAGCAT
This sequence comes from Hyppa rectilinea, assembly GCA_951799385.1. Lineage (NCBI taxonomy): Eukaryota > Metazoa > Arthropoda > Insecta > Lepidoptera > Noctuidae > Hyppa > Hyppa rectilinea. The sequence goes on along the minus strand of OX637310.1, from coordinate 5,099,076 downwards.
AACTGTTTGACAGAATCGGGTTTTAGTACGAACCACTACAACGGAGATTGTGATTAGGGACAATGTTCTAGGTTGGTAGGTCAGACGTTCCGAAAAGTTTGTTTGAAATTTTGTGACGAGATATTATGAATTGAAACTACAGTAAGGTATATAAGGTGTATCTGTTCCAACACGAAATATTTTAAGAGCAACATCTTACGGTGGTAAAGATTCCATAGAAGCGAAAAAAAATAATTTATCTAAGTATTTTTTATCTTACGTAATTATTTTAATTTTAAAATTGCTTGACCCTTTTGGTATGAAACCTTCAGCGGCCGCACGCGCGCTCGGTGCGCGTCTCGTGACCCTGACCGGTAACGGCTGTCTATTCTGTGTCGAGCAGCGTGTCAGGGCGGTAGCGTTCGCATGCATGTCTCCGGCCTGCGCGCGACCGCGCGAGTTTGGTTATCATTTCGCGTCCTACTGACGGTTACCGTGCTCCACATACTGTGTGCTGCCGGACGCAAATGCCCTCACCTCGTATTACATGGGATCTAACAATATCACTGGTGACGCGTGTCGGTCGTACAAAAATACAGCACTGCCTATGTCTTCGCGGAATGCAGGCGTGATGATGTTAAAAATAAACCAATTGTAGACTTCGTAGCTGGTCTTGTTTAAATAGCTTATCGCTTCCAATAATAATAAATGTCAAACTAAAATACAAAACCTAAATTAATAAATTCCTTCCTTAAACTTATACGAAAAAGAGCCTAGATGCGATTAAAACAATACCTACACACATGTGGAAACTAGGTAAATACTAATAAACAGCTGACGGGTGAGTGCATCTTGAGTTCACAACGGTTAATGACCTGTTTGTGTATGATCTGATCGGATTTATTTGATCGATAGGCAGACGTGAACGTTTTAAGGTTCTCTCGAGAGATAAATAGCTTGCCATGTTATTGTAGAATAACATACGGCATTAAAACCTATTGAATGATTAAATAACTACATTACGTTATGATTATAAGTTTTGTCGAGTAGTCTTTTTACAGGCAAACAACATTTTTATTAGATCCATGGTTGAATGGTAGGTATGCTATTTAACCCGTTAGGATAATAGTGTTCTGTGTAGGTATTGAACTCAAGACTATTAATGATTGGTAGAGTTTAACTTAATTTATTAATACCGAACCTAAGTAGTATCTACTAGGCGTAATCCGACGGACTATCTGCAGTCTAGGTCTGTGGTCTAGGTACAAATCTACACTACTTAGGTACCTACCTATTGATCCTTATTCCCCATCACACTTAACACACACATACACACACACACCACACATGAACACTGAACCGTGTCTGGAAGTGATCCGGCCGGTATACCCATCATTGTTACGTTCGTTGCCCGAAGCCCGACGCGTGTTAACTAATGCGCGTGCGTTGCAATACGCGAGTCGTTTGGCACTGAACTCGGTGAGTCAGGTGCGCTCGCGGCTCGCCTGCCGCCGCCGCGGCGCCAACGCATTCTATTGTTCCGCGCGCCGTCTAGTCTCGCCGCCCGCTTCAATGGCGGTAGGTAAATACAACGTATGGTTTAGCGTCATGGATATAAAAAATGAGAAGGAGCCAGTATTTTTATGTAAGTCAAATAATTTTAAATTATTAAATTTTTAAAATAATATATCCTTAGATATTTTTTTTTTCCTTTCTATGGAATCTTTACCACCGTTAGATGTTGCTCTGAAAATATTTAGTGTTGGAACAGATACACCTTATATATTAAATTATATGTTATTATTCTGCAAATAATAAGAAGTTCCACAAACAAACTTTGTCTCCAAACGAAAAACATTTTTATCTTTTTAAAAATCTCGTAGCAGTTCTGCTACGGCGTAGCATCTGCGTAGCATTCGACGTACACTTCATACCAAAATAATAGACCCTTCATCAAGACTGACTTATTTACGCTGTTCGAACTGATACTCGATCAAATCCTTCAAAGTAGCCCTCAATCAAAAATAAGTTCCAGTACATAGTTCAGGCTGAAATAATTTGCTCAATACACCGACAAATTTTCATTATACGCTCTTTCACTCGTTAGATTTTCGTTCCATCTTCAATAGACCGAATTCTCAAGAGTTTTGAAGGGTCTGGCGGGAATCGTAGGTGTGCAAACACCGTGGGTCCTTGACTTATTCGTTGACGCTGAATATACATTGAAACCTATAAATAAATTCAACAAAAGTAGGTCGGGTTTACTATGGATAACCGAGTTTGAATAGGTTGAATGTAGTGATGGAACTGGATTAATAATATGTGTCAATATTTTCTATGAGTAGTTTCTGAAAAGGGTTACGTACCTATGCTCCAATAATGTTCATTGTTTTATTATTATTTCAATCTTTAGGTTCCTGATTTATTATTGTACGTTAAGAATATTTATGAAATATGATATTATATTTATATAATCAAGCGCCATTATGGCGGTCTTTATGTTATTTGACATTCCTAACCTGACAAAGTTGGAAAAACATTGCACGAAAAAACTTTTTTACAAAAAATAAAACCGACTTCCAAAAAAAACACTACAAAGTGAAAAATAATTTTGATTTCGGAAGTTGGTGGCAAAAAATGAAAATACAAAACCGAAGACACCGACTTCCGAAATCAAAATTATTTTTCATTTTTTAGTGTTTTTTTTGGAAGTCGGTTTTATTTTTTGTAAAAAAGTTTTTATTTTTCACTTTTTAGTTGTGGTACCTACACAACCCACCTCCCCCCCCCAAATTTTAATACCACTACCTGGTATGTAAATTACAGTGACAGGAACTTATTAGAACATCATTCACATATATTAAGTAGGATTTTTTTTTTTTTTGTTGATTTTTCAATAACCGCTTATCCGATTTCGATTTTTATGGGACCATTTGGGAAGTATACCCTTTCCAACAAAAAAAGAATTTTTCAAATCGGTTGGCAAGCAACGGAGTTACGCGCGAACAAACATAAAAATATATACAGTCGAATTGAGAACCTCCTCCTTTTTTAGAAGTCGGTTAAAAAGAATTGTTAAAATGAGTAGGTACTTGTCAAAAGATTGGCAGTAGCATATCTCGAGACTAAATTTTTCGCCAAAGATTAGTTCAAATTTTAGCATTTCGTATCTTTATGAAGGTTTATTCTAGCGGGTTCACGTTTATAGATGTTTGACATTACGTCTACAAAAATGAAATAAACCTAGTTTCTGGGACATAACTTTTAAAGAACATAAATCGCAGCGTTCCTTAGGATTTACGATTTAAAAAAAACATTTAATAAGTTTTAACTTTATGCAAACCATAAAACATGATGTAAGTATTAAATATTTTATTTACAAACCTAGTCAGTCACTAGTTTGGGGTTGTAAAATATTAAATAGGGTTTTAAAATATAACTCGTAAACATGACTGTAGAGATAACTTTAACATGCTCTACCTACAAACCCGACAGAAACCAGCGGTTGAGCACAATTTCTATACTTTTGTATCTAATAATTTTCTTAAAAAATAACACTTACATAAAATGAGACTAATTTCGACGACAACAACCACAACTTACTACCAAAATCCGCCATCCGCCTTTGAACCTTTATAATTAAAAAATAAATAAATTTTCAAAGTAAGTACTCCGATTTGTTCTAAATAACAAACTTGTTATTTCTTTGACAGTATTCAGCAAATATAACCTTCTTTCAAAAAAAGCTCACGGACCATAATATTTCTTTTTCGCGACTACATTATAAAGAACCACGTACACCATTAACTGATCGGGCACGTTCTAAAAACCTCCCTATACATTTTACCATCTGCCGACATAAACTATTCGGTGCCAACACTCTCCTACGCAATCTGTGTAATGTATTGCAATAAAAGCCTCGTGATCTGTGTTTATTCGGCCATTTAACTCTTATCTCCCCACTGTTAGGCGATGTCACGCTAAAATAATAGTCTATTTCCCTTTGAAAGTGCAAAATTATCAAGAGAGGGAAACTTTTGAAAAACGTTAGGTAGTTTTATTGTCCGGATTTGTAAATTATTTGTGTGAAGTTTAAAATTATATTTTTAACTAGCTGCTCTCGCGCGGTTTGACTCGCTGCTAGGCTGCTATTAGTCGTAGCGTGGTGTTACATAGCCTATAGCCTTCCTCGATAAATGGATTATCCAAAACAAAAGATTTTTTCAATTCGGACCGGTAGTTCCAGAGATTAGCGCGTACAAACAAACTTTTCAGCTTTATAATATTAGTATAGATTAATTAGCTATGTTTTATTATTTTCTGTTAATAGTTCTATTTTAAATGTTTCATAACCAAAATCATACAGTACTTTTTATGATCTATACCTAGATCTCAAAAAGTTAAAATACTAACTTAACTTTTTAGGGTACCGTTTTGAGATGACAGTGTTTAAAATTTATTTTGACCCAGTTTCACTTGTATGCCCACAAAATGTTCCAAACTCCACAAACTTAGTACATAAATTCATTTACTTCTGAATTAAATGAAACATTAAAAAGGGTGAACAAAAAGTATGTCTTTTTTGTTGATTTAAAAACTGCCATTCTGTGAAGCGGTTGCGTTAAAATGGTTAAGCAAGCCCGCATTTTTAACAATGGGTTCTTTAGACAAAAATTGTTGCTCTCTATTTCAGGATTACAAAAATATTATTAGAGAATGGCACTTTTATGATTCAACAATAATTGAATAATAAAACGACCTCGAAACGATTTATCGTTGAGCTCATTAAGTCTTGAGTTGAGCTAGACATTACTGACGAATGCGTACTGATGCGACTGACTGGACAGGTCTACTCAAAACGTGTACTTCTTGCCTCAAAAGGCCATTTATTTTAGATACGGATTTACATGGTGCTCACATGATCTTACTAAGATTACGTACGGACTTTAAAAGAAACTTTGACGTCGACTACTTCTAGCTTATTGAAATATTTTTTTTATTGGAACGTGCAAATGTGATTCTAATTATCCTTTTTACAGAATAAACACTTAATTAATTTTCATTTCTTTACACTCTTTGCAGTTTTATTAGAAACAATAATGTGTATCGACCAATCTGCACTGGTCCCGCGTGGTGGATTATGGCCTCTCGTAAAGAAAAGGTTTGATTCCCAGCAGTGGGAACATTACAGGCCGATTACGCTTATGCAGTATAATACTTTATTTTTCTTTTGTACTTTGTAACACCTTTTAAGCTCATTTAATATTTTTAATACAGAACCCTAAAACCAAGTTGTTTGTAACGAGTTTTTTTTTATGAAAAAAGAAAAGTTTACAGTTTCAAACATGGCATTAGGGGACGCATTAACAGTTTAGAAGAGGTGCAAATTATGTTGCCAGTACATTACCTCACAGCTACACAATAATGTTCCGTACTCGTCTTTTTCAAGCTTCCGAAGAGATCTTGCGGAATGAAGTATTTTAAAAACACAAATGAAAATCAATGGTTTCTAGTAAATATATGGAAGGTGGATGGATGGTGATGGTGGTGGATGTGGTCACTCAGTTACTGCTTTCGGCAAAAAAATATGCTATGTTTTTAATTGAGTTTATTAGATACTGGCTACCGCCCGCGGCTTCGCCCGCAAAATATGTCGACAAATTATACACATAAACCTTCCTCTTGAATCAATCTATTAAGCATACATAGGGATATAGGGACAGAGAAAGCGACTTTTTTATACTACATTTATTATGTAGTGAAGATAATTCTTTATTTGCCTTAAGCATGGTATAAATTAATTACAGGTTTGGTATAATGTCCATAAGTAGCTATAATTAATATTGTATCAATTACATGCAAAACAAGTAATAATCTGTAATAATTAATCATGTAATAATAACATTCAAATCATACATCACAAGCATTGGTATATGATGGAGAAGTCTATGTCCAGCAGTGGGCTAATGCTTGATGATGGTGATGATATTAATGTTTCTCATTGTTAAGGCTCCAGGAGCCCATCGAGAGTCTATTGAGAAATTTCAGACTTAAATCAAAGCTGTGTGTCTGAGAAGACTTAGTAGTAACAACCGCACAGGTCGATCCATCAGGTTAAGCTACGCTTGCCGGGGTTGGCCGTGGATGGGTGGCTATTTTTACATGCCGAGACTCCTCCGTGCCTCGGGAAGCACGTTAAACCGTTGATCCCGGCTCTCATTTGTGGGTCTTTGACAGTCGTTACAGGTCGTTAGAAGCGCGAAAGTCTGATATTCAGTCTTACTACGGTTAGACTGGAAGCCGACCCCAACATAGTTGGAAAAGGCAGATTGATCAAATTTGTCTGTCTGTAACATTAGTGAAAACTCGAGAGCCACTTACTCGGTGTAACTTATTTTTTTTTACGTCATCTATTGATATGTTTTTCAGCGAAGCTCTTACACATGAGTGGGGTTATGGGCACATCAATATTGAACAAAATCTAGGAGGTACCTCGTACATATCTGAATCTTGAGACAAATAGGTCAAATAATAAAAAAATAAACTGGCATGCACTTTCTCGTTCAAACTCAAAGCATTTATTTCAAATAAACCAATTACAGGCAATTTTGAATTGCCAAAGGGTCGGTCACTCAGAAAGATGAGGCTAGTGGCCCATTTCAAATTAGATGCCTATGGAGAAGAACGGGCAAGAACTCCATGGACACTCTTTTACACAAAATATGGTTAGATCAATCATTATACTATAAAAACAATTCAATAATTAAATTAAAACAAGCCATAGCCGCTATGAGATGTTCAGTTCCTACTGACAATTCAGTTTACTATTCCATCATCACATTTTTTTATGTATTACAAGGTTTGACCCACTTACAGTAGAAACGTACAACTAAACGTTAAGGAAGTGTAATGCTGCGGTGTGAGGAACTGACTTGAGTCATGTTTCTAGTTAAGAATAGAACCACCCTATCGTTTTCCCTCAGTTTCCTTAGAGGGTTATAACTGTACCAGGAAAATTTCGAGTTTAGGTACGCATTTTTTGTACAGACGCCAGCACGACAACCTATTCCAAACTGTCAAACTTTCTCAAATTAAAATGAACCTTATACATTTGTAATAAAGTTGACAAACTATTAAGGAAATTTTTCAGATTGGGGTAACTTGATATCCTGGCCTCTGAACAAAATTATGAAAAGATAAAAAGTAAACTGTGACACACGTTCTATGGTGGTGAAGCGTTGCTGTAGTACAATGGCTATATTTTCGCGAAAAGGAACGCTTCGCGCGCTCTTTCTCGCACACCGCTTGACGTCTCGGGATCAAACAGAGAGCGCCCCAAATGCAGCCGTAGCATCATAACGGTGCTATATTGTCTTTTCATAGATACAAGATCATCCGTAGATTATCCAAGATGGATGTAGCTGAAGTACGTTTTTCTCGGTAATGTAGAGGTTGTAGCCTGCATGGATTTGCCATGCATTCGTCTCGAATACTTTATAAGTTCATGAGTTCAACGATATTTCATAATTAGAAGATTAGGAAAGAGCTGAGATTCGAGATGAGATACCAGCACATCAAGTAACTCCAATCTGTCAAATTTCTTTTATATTTTTTCAGCTTTATTAAAAAACCATAAAGTTCATTTTCAATTGGAAACATTTGACAGTTTGGGATAGCTTGATGTGCTGGCGTCTGTACATTTATTTATACCCCTGTTCATTGTAAACGTTTACATTTTCACTGCCTGTGTTAGAATATTCAAACGTGAAAATGCAAATCAAGGCAAACACATTTCGTATTCACTTTATCGTCGTATGAATAGGAGTTTTACATACAGAATTAATACACGAAAAGTTTACTTTAAAGAACTTTAAATCATTGGTGAGCCGTCGACATGGTAGATTAAATACTTACGCGTTCTGACCTCACTAATGTTTTTATTTTCCGGGACGAGAAAAACGTTTCGTTTTTCGGAATAATACGGTACGCTGCATGTCAGCAACCAGTATACGCTGGCCTCCTGGGGTTCAATCTGCCTTTTTTTTTTTTTTTTTAAGGCTGGGAAATCATCATATGACTGCTCCCGCTCTGGGTGGAGCGGAAGGGAGTGTCAGACTCTTACTGACTAAAACCCATCCATGTTCCTTCCGTAGCCCTTTATGTTCCGGGGTAGCGGTAACCCTTTCGGACAATCCCACTTACCCGGCAGGCTTGGCCCTGAGGGGCCCCTTCATATGCTGACATCTCTTTGAGGCGCGCGTGAGACATATACGCGCCGTACGGCACGGGTCTGGTGCTGATCGGACGGTGAGTCACCCATTACTCACCGTCCGCAGGCCCGCGCCTACGGTGGCCGGGAGTCGTCACGTGGCTCCCGACGCCCGGGGCGTCTCCTGCGGCGGCTGGGACGGGAGGACCTTTCTCTCTCCCTTCCCGCCACCTCCTTCGCGAGCATGACGTTTTCGCAGAAGGAGGTGACTGCCTCCCACTCCCTCTCGCCCCGGACCATGGCTTGCACCAGGGCCGGGTGCGAGATGTCGCCGCCGATCGCCTCTACGAGAACACGGCGGTGCTCCGCCCTTGCGGGGCAGGTTTGCACAGTGTGCTCTACCGTGTCCTCTGGGCGATCCTCGCAGTGGTGACACCCGGGCGTTTCTTCCCGCCTGATGATGTGCAGGAACCTCCCGAATAATCCATGTCCGGTGAGGACCTGCGTCAGACGGTCCGCCGCAATTTGCTGCGGAAACGGAGTTTCCCCCCGGCTTAATACCTCCACGCGCCACTCGAACAGGCGCGCGAGGACTATCGCCTCCAGATCCCACGGCGGCAGTCCGGCAAGGAGGCTTGCCGCCTCGCCCGAGATCGTGCGGTACCCCCAGATAAGCCGTATGGCTACCACCTTTTGGGGCGCGTTCTAATAGTGGGCGGCTCGCCACCGTAGTGAACGCGCCCACACCGAGGCCCCGTAAAGGGCCATGGACCGCACGACTCCCGCGTAAAGCCTCCGGCAGGAGGCGTTTGGCCCCCTCAAATTGGGCAAGAGCCGCTTGAAGGCGGCCCCAGTCCGTTCCAGCTTGGGGGCCAAACGTCGGAAGTGCTCCACGAAATTCCATCGGGTGTCGAGGACCAGACCCAGGTATTTCATCGTGGTCTCGACACCGATGTGAACCCCTCTTACCGTAAGTTGGGATCCCGATGGTGGCCTATTTCGAGGCCCATGAAAGGACATGGCCTCGGATTTGTGCAATGCCACCTCGAGACCCAACTGCCGGATCCTCTCAACGACTGTCGCAACCCCGCGTGTCATCGCGTCGGCCGCCGCCTGATGCGACCTCCCCTGCGCCAGGACCAGCGTGTCGTCAGCGTAGCAAACTATGCTGACGCCGTCAAGGAGGTCGGCCCGCAGCACACAGTCGTAACCGATGTCCCACAGGAACGGCCCCAGAACCGATCCCTGTGCGACACCGCACGACATCTCTCACCGGTTCCATTCCCCATCGCGACCGGGGTAGATGACGGCTCTGTCCGTCAAGTACGCCCCGACTATTCGACGGAGGTAGGTAGGCACCCGGTGATACCGGAGTGCTTCCCCAATGCAACTCCAGGGCAGGGTGTTGAAGGCGTTGGCGATGTCGAGTGACACCGCCACGACGACCCTACCCTGGGACACCGCGTCCCCCATCGTGCGGGGCTCTAACGCGCATGATGGCATCCACCGTTTAGCGCCCCTTGCGGAAGCCAAACTGGCAGTCCGCAAGGTCCGGCCCCGTCCTTCCAAGGTGCCCGACGAGGCGGCCCGCAATAATTCTCTCGAAGAGTTTGCGGACCTCGTCGAGCAACACTATGGGCCGGAATGCGGACGGAGAGTCCGCAGGGCGCCCTGGCTTCTGTATGAGGACCAGCTTCCCCGTCTTCCAACGGAGCGGAAACTGGCCTCTCTCCATGCATGCGCTTAAGAGCGCCTCCAGTTGGGGCCCGAGAGCCCCTGAGGCCAGGACCCAGGCTTTACCTGGCAAGCCGTCGGGTCCTGGGGCGTTATTCTTGGCCTTGAGCCTTCCTACCACCGCTCTCAGATCTACCTCGGTCACTTCGGGGAGTTCAATCTAACCTGATGTAGCTGAATACCAGTAACTCACATGGAGCGACTACTTATCTGACCTCTACGATCCAGTTAATACGATACCCCTTGATAAACTGGCTGTCACACTTTTGTGCTTCTAGCTACCCGTAACGACTGTTTTACCTCCAATGGTTTAGCGTGCTTTCCGAGGAACGGAGGAGTCTCGATATGTAAAGATGGTCATCCATCCACGGACCAACCCCAGCAAGCGTAAATTAACCTAATGGGTTGATCCGTGCGGCTGTTATTATTTAGCCACGAGATCCTACGGTCCTGTTAGGGTGAATTTCACCGCAATGCTGAGTCTTCTGGGATCGTTTCTGGATGACAGCAATGCGTTTTTGTACTGAAAAAAATTGCATTCAGTAAAATACCTCATAAAAAAAAAGTACTATGACAAGGTTCACTAAACAGGCACAATTAGATTCTAGTGTAACTTTCACAAAACTCTATGAGGCGAGTGCGACAGTACGTCGGTATTCTTTGTAACAAAAGGCGCGACCCTTTGAAGATATGAAGACACTTTACTAAGTTCCCGTCCCGAGCAAAATAAGAAACTGTGGCAGAATGAAGTGATTGAATAACTGAATGGAATGATGAAACTTGACACAAAGGATGGAGTGAAAATGAATGAAGGATTTTTCTGGTGTAGTTTTTTGGAATTTCTTTGTTTATTATTCTAAAAGAGATATTTATATCTTTAATCTTTTTGTACACAATAAAGTTACAAAGGCGGTACCAGGCAACCAAGGGCGGTTAAGAAATTAGATGGCAGGTACCTAAAATTAAACTTATGTCATTCCGAATTATGAATAAAATAGGTAGGTACATAAATATATTAAAAATTACAATAAACTTATAATACTATAATACCTATCACATCACACTAATATTATAAAGGCGAAAGTTTGTGTCTGTGTGTGTGTGTGTTTGTCCGTCCTTCAACGCTCAAACGGCTGAACGATGCAGATGAAATTTGGCACAGAGATAGTGTATGATCTGGAATAACACATAGGATACTTTTAATCCTGGTAGTACTTTTCCTTGGGATAACTGCCGACATTGAAGCGGGCAAATGACGATAAAATATTTATTTGAACTGCAGTGCACAAAGATAAAAAAAATGCTAACTATTTTTTTTGTAGGATGATTAATTTTAAATTAGAATAAATCCGAATCACGAGGAATGTTATGTTTTCAGCAATAAAAACAGCTATTTTAAAATCCAACCCAAAAGCCGAATCAACAGAAATCCAATAAAGAAAGCCAGCGTACCGACTTTTAATTTGAATTAAACCGTCGTTTATAACTGTATCCGAGCGCTAACACGCCGTTAGGCGTAGCGTAGGCCCAATTTGTTTGTGGTTAGGCCAGGTGCACAAGTGCCGGGGCCTAATTGTACTAACAGTATTAACTTCCACAGCTAGTGCACTAATGAACCTACCGATAGTACATTTCCAGTCCACGTAGTACCCTTTTTTTTACCTATCGTCAAACTGGATAGCAATTAGTGAGAGATCGTTCAACGTTCTGGGGTTTTTTTTTTTGAGAGAGGGAAATCATCAAATGACCCATCTCGCCCTGGGTAAAGCGGAAGGAAGTGTCAGACTCTTACGGACTAAAACCCATCCATGTTCCTTCTTTAGCCGTTTATGTTCCAGGGTAGTGGTAGGTAACCCTTTCGGATAATCCTGCTGACACGTTCCGGGGTTGACTATTGTTATTTTGGCTTTTATGACGATTGCGTGTAACGTATCACAACGTAACATCACCGCTGTATTCCTTAAATGGAGGGGACACTTACATTTCGCTAATTATGATCTAGTTTCATGAAATATCCTGACTCCGAGCTACTAATGAGGAATTTCAGACGGAAAATACTTTATATGTGTGATACATGTATTGTGTTAAATCATAATTTATAAACCCAGGTGACCCAAGATCTTGAACATATTCCGAAAAGTTATGTATTTTAACGGCCTTTGTGAAATAGTTATAGTCGTTGCGTTATCGTGACAATATCGCTCATTAACCCTACATTTTCTGGAATGTTTATTTCAAGAATTGTAATAATGTCCTTCAACGTCCTGAATCAAAATGTAACGTGATCTTTAACATGCTTTAACAACAAAAATTCACACATGGATCATCACAGAAAGTGCAGTAACCGCTATTATAATGCTGAAACACGAAAACAATTGCATAATCAGTCTATAATGTTCCCATTGCTGGGACAAATGCCTCTTCTCAGTGAGAAGGAGTGGGCCATAAGCCACCAATCGGGCCCCGTGCGGGTCGGTAGGTGTCACATGCCTTGGAATTTTTGGTTTTAGAGCACAGGACAGGCTTGTTTATAATTGTTATATTTGAGAGCAGTGGTGATGGAACTAAATACACAAATTAAAGTGTCTGCGTGGGTTCGAAGTCACGATTTACACTTCGTTAGTCGTGGCCGATACCACTGCTCCAAGAACATTAGGAATATTTAACTATCATCACTATTAAACGTCATTAAAACGATAGTAAATCGTACACTATTTGAGTTCCAGGAATTTGTTTATAGTTTACGACTCACGATAAACTATAAACACGTTTGAGATCAACATAAAACATGGGTGAGACAGTAAAATGAAACGTATCTGCGGGCGAGAAGACATCTTGTTTATAGTATAACAAAATAAAGTTTTTAAGCTTGCAAACTGAAAATCCGAGTGTGAAGAACTGTAGGAGAAACGCTTTAGTAACTGCAATTCGATGTGTGGTAGGATACAGTTTTCAACAAATAAACCAGTTTCTGTTTTAATTATTTTTTTATAGGCGATTAGTGAAAGTTGATAAATAGAAACAAATGAGTTGTAAATAAAAACTAATTGGTAAGTCCCTAGCTGTAAATGCTGTAAAGCTAGGAGTAGAGTGGCCCAGTCGTAAATTAAGGGTAGCAGGTCGTAGGTTCGAACCCAGGGTTACCGCTACCCCGGAAGATAAAGGGCTAAGGAAGGAACATGGATGGGTCTTAGTCAGTAAAAGTCTGACACTCCCTTCCGCTCCACCGAGAGCGGGAGAAGTCATTGGATGATTTCCCAGAATTAAAAAAAAAAGGCAGGCGTTTTTCATCAGGTTAAGCTACGCTAGCCGAAGTTGGTCCATGGTGACCATCTTAACATATCGAGACTCTTCCGTGCCTCGGAAAGCTCTCTAACCCGTTACTCCTGGCTGTCATAATATCCTCCGCATTAACTTGATACTCGATAAATTCTATTCAATAAACAACTACTTCGTCCCTAAACAACAACAACCTTCTCAGTGCATCTCAGAGCCAATTAAATCACACACATTACGATTTTCCACGACATTTACCTGTGCCTCTTGGATACTTTCACTTCAAAGGCCATGAAAATATACATAAACATAATTATACATATATGTATAGACTGAGCTACATATGCAGAAATAAACATCTGTTAGTCTACACTGATATACTCGGGAGAGCGATGTCAAAGAATTGACTATACCTAACGCATGTAGAGTTAAACTACGATAACATGGCGCGCCTTTCCAAATTAGGTACTGTTGCAATGTTTGTAGTCACACCCCTATGAAAGAGTTTGCATGTAGTTGTATGTATTCGTCTTCAGTAGCAGGCCGGCAGCAACATGCGTTGTGCTTGTGAGTCTTGGTGGCGCTTTGTTATTGCTTTCACAAACGTTTTGAATTACTAAAGTCAAGTAATACATTTCAAATAGGCACAAGAAAGGCACTTTTGAACGCAAAAATGAACAAGAAATAGAATTGATTCTAGTCACCCCTTCCAAAGGGTAGTTTCGTATGGAGACGAATGGGCAAGAAATTCCAGGAACTCCTCTTATTTATAGGTCATGTTATCGCAGTTTATCTCTACCTTTATCAAATTGACAGGATTTGTTAATTTGCCGAGTCCATTTACCACAACTGTCAAAGAGTAGAGCTCAAATTTAAAATTATTTACAATTATAGTTGGTCAGTAATTTTGTGTTTTATTTTTTATTGTCCCTACCCTGTCCCATTGTCCAGTAATTTAATAAAGAATTAATTTTCCCAACTTAAAAATGTTAATTAGAAGTTAGTTGACTGAATACGAATATAATAAGTTGATTGTACTGAAATGATACATCTTTTAGTAAAACTGACGTTTTTTTACTTTTATGTAATTACTCTCTGTGTAAACCGAATACAATGCTGCAGTTTGGTAAATTGCACGTTAATCCTGAACATATTGGTCTCTTAAGTAACATTGAGTTAGGTAAGCTATTGTCCACACTATGGCTAACACTATCGATGCTTTGTGCCATGAGGAGTTTTGTTACAAAAGTTTTCTGACGGTTTTGGGTCGTGTAATTATTACGTGTTGGGTTGCTACATCGAGGATATCCGATGATAAATATGTTAATTTAATTTAAATAATTAAAAAAGTTGGTCGGACCGCCGCTAGGAACGTAGTACCGTCAGGATCAATTTCAAAAATTAAAACTTAGTTCAGTATTCAGGTTATACAAAAGGCCGCGCATAATGGTCATCTTCTAAATTCTCGTCAATCGCACACATACACACACTTGTGTATAAAAGAGAGACTCAGAGAGAGCAAGAATATCGTTTGAAATTAGTCGCGTAAGGAAAAAGTGTTATGTGTGACATGACGATTTCTACCATGAAATTCGTTACGCAACGATGAATATGCCTTTATACACGTGGAGGTTTGTTATTAGCAATTTTTAGGTACTTTTTTTAAGCATGTATGTAGGTAATTAGTATGTAAGTAAGTCTTCTTTAAAACAGTAAAAAAAAATATGCCGATGCTTACCAGTCAACTCTCACCGCAAGCCACGTTAAGGAGCTTCGTTGTAAAAATAACTAGCTACTGCCAGCGGCTTCGCTCGCGTGGATAGCAATAATTACCCCAAGGGAACGTACTATCTTTTGTTAATACAAAGTATGGTACGTTTCCTTGGGGTAATTTCTACCTGGGGTAGTTTATGACCTGGATTAACATCCAGGTCATAAAATACCTCTGTGCCAAGTTTCATCCCGATCCGCATAGCCGAACAGAACGGACAAACATACAAAGTCACACACGCACTTACTCACAAACTTTCACCTTTATAATATTAATGTGATTTACATGTGATAAATGTGAGTAGCATAATTATTGCCTAGCTGTTTGAATTTATTCCTGTCGAATTTATCCCAATGATGAAGCCGGTATATGCTCAAACACTAAACCAATATTTGTATGGCAACCCTATTATATTTGTGTGGTGGTCACTGGTTCGTGTGCCGGTGTAAATGAGGTTAGTGTACGTTCATAATATATTATGGGAAATTATTACTAATTTATGCTTTTACACACTCCATCACAAATTATGGAGCCATAAACAGAAATAAAGTGCAAATCATCGTTAAAAAGTCTGTATTACATTCAGCCAGCACACAGTTTTGAATAATAAGGACGTATAAAAAAAGAATAACTAGCAATAATCCGTTAACAATTGTCATTAAGTTCATCCTACTTTAAAATTATGCTCATTCAACAAAATGAATGAACATTCCGTGACTCCCAGATTGATTTATTTTTATGTGAACGATTCGCAAAATTGAAACAGATACTGTTAATCTCTGAATTTATGGGGCAAGTATGTGATGTCATATACCGTAATACATATTTATATCCCTGTTGAGACCAATATTTATTCGTTAATTATTTGGTTCGAAATGAAGTTCGATAATTTTGTATTTATTTTATTTCTTGGAATGACGTTATGAAATATGGATATGTAAATAAGGAGTAACTAATAAATAAATACAGCAAAACGCAGCGGCAGCCATTTTTAGTACAGTTTTTAGAGCCAACTTCTCTTTATCCAAAAGAAGTACCAACTAATAAAAAATACATTAAATTTCTACATAATCAAAATGATAATTTTTTTTAAGTAGTTAATGTTTATGCAGTATGTTAGTACAGTATTATAAAAGTACCTACCTATTATTAAATTGAAGTATTTTTTTAAGTTTTTAGGTATATTTTTTTAATTTATTGAACAGAAGTTAAATTAAAATGTTTCAAGCACTTAACTTAGGAACTAAATAGACTGTTGTTCTGAACAAACTTTGTTGTCGTCGGCTGCTGTCTAAGACTTAAGTTTTGCTGCAGTTACATTAAACTATGCGAAGGGAAATTACTTTATTTGTGCCGTATTTACCTATAATTCTGTTTTATATTGCAAACATTTTGTGACAAAACTTTTGTTTAGAAACATTTAACTAATAATATCGCTAGAGGCCAATGTTTTGATCTTCAGACTACTTTTAAATGAAGAATAAAAATTGAAATTCCACAGCTTTTGTATAAAATAATATAAAACCAACATATTTATTTTCTAGATGAAACTAAAAAAATACTGTAAGTAAAATATTTTCATGCTTCTTAGTTCAAAAGGAAACTTTGACATTATACGAAAACTAAAGAGTTTTGGATTCAATTCTATGCCCAAAAAGCACTTAGTCTTTGGCCAGTAAAAATAACTATTATTATTTATTTTTTAACAGACTGAGATGACAAAACAAAACTTGCAACAAAATAAATAAATAAAATCCCAGACAAAAACATTTAAAGACTTTCGACGTTTGGATCAAAAGACCGTTTCACAATAAAGACGTTGAACAAGCGCTCATTCCGTCTGGCGACTAACTTATGTTTGTTGGAACGAGGCACCCGTCTTCAATTACAAATTGCTTTCATACTAATAGAGCTATTATGAAGATTGCAATGGAAACTGATAATGCTGTTTCTGGAATTTCTTTTTTAATGTTTTTTAGGTTTATACTAAGTTTTCCTACCAAATTAGGTTACTTGGGAGAACTTTAAAGCTTCCATCATTTTTGGCAATCAAGTCGGTTAGAAACTTGGCAAGCAGTCATAATTAATTTTAGCACTAAATTTTGAACATGACTTTGCCCATGTGTAGGGAGATAAGCAACAAAATTAAAGTTGATTATAATTATCTTAGGAGTCTTCAGGTATAAAAAGTACCTATCAAACGTACTAATCCAGGTCATGGTGGCCAGCACATCAATTTACCCCAATCTGTCAAATTTCTTTGATAGTTTCAAACTTTATTACAAAAGCATATGGTTCATTTTAAATTGGAGAAAAAGTTGACAGTTAAGGATAGCTTGAAGTGCTGGTGTCTGTACCTATTATCCGCTTACCAAAGCTGTTAACGGCATTCAGGCGTGATAAATTAACAAACATCTAAATTTTTACAATTATAATATTAGTAGGATGAAACAATTATATTTTTGTATACATTTAAGAGTTGAGTCGGCTTTTTAGTCTAGATCTTTTGTCAGGCTCGTCGCTGGGAATGCGCACTCTGAAAGTGGATTAGTGCATCCGGAAAAGTATGACAACATGAATGCTGTCATACTTTTCCGGAGTTACAGGCCCCTTCATAAGGAACTGGGGCCTAGGGCCCGTAACTCTGCTGAGATCTCTTAGAGGCGCGCGTGAAACACGTATGCGCCGTCCGGCACGGGCCTGGTTATGACCTGACGGTGAGCTGCCCCTTACTCACCGTGCGCAGGCCAGCGCCTACCTTGCGGTGACCAGGAGTTGTCACGCGGCTCTCGACACCCGGAGACGCCCGGGGCGTCTCCCGCGGCAGCTGAGACGGGAGGCCCTTTCCCTCTCCCATCCCGCCACCACCTTCGCGAGCGGCGGCTGGATAGCCGATAGCTTGAACGTGAATAAAGATTTCAAAAGCTGCGTGAGCCGATTGTTCGCAATTATGCAGGCAGCCCTTGAACCTAACTGAAATATGTTGACCACGGTTAGTTTCATTGCAATTCAGTCTAAGAGCGTTTCGAATGGTAAACAATCTCGTTCGTAAACCAAGACCTGAACCATACGAGTAACTTTGACTTATGTTACATAAACTTATCCTGCATTAAATGCATTTGGAGCAATTGAAACTAAGTGCAGCACTTATCGGTAATTTTAGGAACAATGGATAGATTAGTAATCTATTAGTCAATGAGTACCAGTATCAAGCTGAGCCATTTTAGTAGAAAGAGGTTCTTTATTTTTAATGGGCGTGTACGAAATGTACTTATGTTAATCACTTTTTGTAACAAAGAGAAAAATTATTTTAGTAAAATTGTTTGTGATTTTAAAAGTAGAGTTGGGTGCTTAGTTTTTTGCATAGGTATGTCTGAAAGGGATGTTTCAAATAATTAAAATATTAATGGGAAATCACTAATATTTTTCCGAAAAATAAATGCAAAACTGACGTTTGATAATTGTTTTACAAAGCACGAATACTGAGTTTGAATATGTAAAAGTGTTATCAACATCATACGGTATATTTACACTTAGGTTTATCACTTTTTTAACTTCGATACAAAGTATAGCAAAAAAAATAATTTAGAGAATAACTTTTTTTTTTAGACATCCCTTCAATATTTTTTTCCTATTATATAGCAAAGTTTTGATAAATTTATAAATCACACTTCAGTCCTCAACTGTACTTGAAATAAATTTACAATTAATTTTATGAAAATACTATAATTAACAATTTTTTCGAGAGCGCTTGATTATGAAACTATTAACAAGTGCTGTGACTATACTGATACCATTTTAAAAGATTGTATTTCTATCAAGTTTATACGGAAATAAGTACGTAGGCCTTTTTGATAGTGTGTGTCCCTTAGGATCATCGTCGTCACGTAATTCATATGGCGAGCTATAGATTTCCATTCAATGCTGACTCCATCACTCTCTTGTGTATACTTTTGCTTTCCACTTCAATGTTCTTGCCTGGTGTAACTACTTTCTTTTTGGTCAGACTTGTTTTACAAGTCACTATATTTTTGGGTGTTTTCTCGTGGTCCTACTATTTTGTTATCTAGTTACCTAGTTCCTACTAGTATGTTATTGCTGTTGGTCCTACTGAAGTTTAAAAACCAATACTAGGTGTGAGGAGCTCGTGGTTAAGTACTAACAGCCGCACAGATTGATCCGCCAGGTTAAGCTACGCTTGCCGGGGTTGGCCGTGGATGGGTTACCATCTTTACATACCGAGACTCCTCCGTGCCTCGGAAAGCACGTTAAGCCGTTGCCGCTGTCATTTGTGCATCTTTGACAGTCGTTACGGTCGTCAGAAACCCGAAAATCTTACAGCCAGTCTTACCAAGGGATATCGTTTTGCCCAGTTACTGGGTTGTGGAGGTCAGATTGGCAGTCGCTACATGTAAAATACTGGTATTTAGCTGCATCCGGTTGGACTGGAAGCCGACCTCAACATAGTTGGGAAAAGGCAAGGCAGATGATGATGACTAGGTGTGGGGTGGGGTATCTCAGTTTCAGTTTTGATACTGCTGAGGTACTTCTTTTTATCTGTATTATTTCCAATGCAAAAAAACCTCAATTAGAGTTATGCTTTATTATAAAATCAAAATCAAAATCAAAAGTCATTTATTCAAATTAGGCTGAAGATCAGCACTTTTTGAAGGTCAAAGTTACATAAGACAGTCCCCCAAAAACGCCCACCCTTCACCACTTCCTAGTGTTTTAGCTGGGAAGAAGAAGTGGCGCAACAAACTCCCCAGCAGCACAGCTGTCTGTTTAGTTGGAAGAACTTGACTCTACACACATTTATCGCATGAGAAGTAATTAACATTACGAAACACATCACATTAAAATCAATCATTTGCCACATGTCAGCTAGCACACGTCAATATACCAATTAAAACATTAAAACTGACTGTACTCAAGCGTAAATTTAAAAAGAAAAAAAAGAGCCTCCAGGTAAAAGTGCGTGCCCGCTTACATGTGCAATGCTGTACTATGTCCATACAGCCGTAACTCGAAGTTACAAATGATAAACTAGGACCATCGAAGTAAAATCAATCAATTAATTGCTAATGATTACTAACTAGGATCAAGATAAATAAATATGATCAACTGTCGAGGTCTCTAGCTAACCACATTTTGCAATACAACTCATTAAAAAAAAAACATTGTAATGAGTAGATTATGTCAACAATAAATGGCTAATAAAAAAAAAAATAAAACAACCAAAACAATGAATTGAATACATAATAAAATAATTTTATGAAGCTAATTCTGGAGAAAGAACATAAACATTGTCTTGTGTTAATCACAGTGACCAACTATTCTTGTCATTTAAGTAGTCGTTGGTAGTATAGTAAGCCTTTGAACAAAGGATAGATTTTACTTTAGATTTAAACGTATTAAAAGGCAATTCTAGCAAAGAAGAGGGCAGCTTGTTATAAAAGGTTATACCAAGCCCAACAAATGAGTTATGAACCTTATGAAGCCGATGAAAGGGAGCACGTAGTTTATCCTTATTTCTAGTATTGATGTTGTGAATATCACTGTTTTTAGTATATAAGTGTAAATTTTGTCTAATATATAAAATGTTGGCGAAAATAAATTGTGACGCTACCGTAAGAATACCAATTTCTTTAAAAAAATCTCTCAGAGATACTCTGGCACCTAGCTGGTAAATTGCTCGAACAGCTCGTTTTTGAAGAACGAATATATTATTTATATCTGCGGCTTTGCCCCACAGCAGAAGGCCATAGGACATAACGCTATGAAAATAGCTAAAATACACTAACCGGGCTGTATCAACGTCAGTGTATTGTCTTACTTTCCTGACGGCATAGGCGGCTGAACTAAGCCGTCCTGCTAGACTTGATATATGTGGGCTCCATTGGAGTTTAGAATCTACTGTTATTCCCAAAAAGACTGCTGTGTCTACAGTTTCAAGCACCTCTTTATCTAATATTATTTGTGGTCCTAGATTTCTGACATTGGGTAAGGCGAATTTTATACATTTCGTTTTCTTCGCATTGAGAGCTAGGTTATTAGATGTAAACCAATCCGTTACTGTTGAGAGTGCACTGTTAACATCGTCAAAAATTAGTCTATCTCTGTCTACTTTAAAGATAAGAGAGGTATCATCTGCAAACAGTACAACATCACAGATACCCTTTAAATGGAATGGTAAGTCATTGATATACACTAAGAATAAGAATGGACCTAGTATTGAGCCTTGAGGTACACCTAACTGAACTGGTAGCTCAGTAGATTTCACACCATTAACATCTACACATTGAAACCTATTCTGTAAATATGAATTTATAACGTTAAGAGCTTCGTTTTGAACACCGTAATGACGTAGTTTACGTAAAAGCGTGTCGTGGTGCACGCAATCAAAAGCTTTGGAGAGATCACAGAAAATTCCAATAGCATTTTGCGAGTTCTCCCATGCGCTAAATATGTGTTTCAGCAGAGCAACACCTGCATCCGTAGTCGAACGACCTTTTGTAAAGCCATATTGTTCATCATGAAGGAGGCTATTTAAATTAAAATGTCTTAACAACTGCTTGAGTATTAATTTTTCAAATATTTTGCTAAATGCAGGTAAGATTGAAATAGGCCTGAAATTGCCAACGTTATTTTTATTACCTGATTTAAATAAAGGAATGACTTTACTACTTTTCATGAGGTCAGGAAAGGTTCCTAAATCAACACATTTATTAAAGGTAACAGCTAGATAGGGGGCTACGATATCTATTATATTACTTAAAAGTTTAATGGAGATTCCCCAGTAATCACCAGTGTTTTTGGACTTAAGTGTATTAAAAACGTTAACTACATCACGAGGCGTTACATGTTCGAAGCTAAATAAGCGACTACATTTAGGCACACTACTATGGAGAAGGTTTTCAGCTTTAGTCGGTGAAGAATTTAAGGAGCGAGTCGTAGTTATAGGTATGTTGGCAAAAAAATCATTAAAAACCTCAGCTACGTCAGCTGCTTTATTAATTAATTTGTTGTCGACCATAATCTCAAGTTCATTTAATTGTTTAACTGGTTTACCCGTTTCATTGTTAATAATTTTCCAAGTGGTTTTTATTTTATTATTGGATTTTTTAATTGTTTCGCTTAAAAATTTTGATTTTGCAAAGACACAAACCTTTTTAAATAATTTTGAATAATTTTTGACATACTCTAGGAAAGGAGTATCAAACTTGTATTTTTTTAAACCGTATAACTCGTATAGTCTCTCTCTACTTTGATAAATGCCTGGGGTAGCCCATTGGTTGAAGCTAACTGCGATGCCATTGATATTGGTTTTGAAAATAGATTGGTACTCTTTTTGCACAACATCAAAAAGGGCTCCGTAGATTTCATTAGGATTCTCAAGGTCTGCTATAGATGGTGAAATTCGATGAGCTATATTATCTTTAAATTTGGTGCAACGACTAGTTGTATAAGGCCTGCATTCTATTTTTTGCGGCTTTTTATGTAATGGCACAGGGAAGCTAGCTAATAAGCCACAGTGGTCAGATGTTAAGTCACTAAGCACAAATTTATTTTTGGCATCATAATCACTAAATATATTATCAAGACAAGTCGATGAAGATGCCGTGATCCTAGTAGGTTCAAAAATCAAGTTAATTAAATTATAACACCTAAACAGATTAAGAAGTCTTATACTTAAAGGAGTTACTTCTAAAATATTAATATTAAAATCATCACATAAAATAATATTTTTATTACTCGATTTTATTCTATTGAGTGAATCCTCCATTACCGATTCGAAACTAATAAAATCCCCCGAGGGGGGTCGATAAACGCAAATTACCACGTATCGCTCAAGTTCAACACAAGACAACTCAATATTGCGCTCAATAGACAAATTAACTAAATCTAAACGTTGTTTACATTTTAACTTGTTTGAAACAAGAATTAATGAGCCACCGCGAATAGCACTTTTTCTTACAAATGCACTTTGTACGGTAAAATAATCATCATTAATAAACACTACTTCATGTTCTTTCAACCAGTGTTCAGTCAAACATAACACCTGAACATCATAATTTTCTAAGAATAAACTTAATTCTAGTTCTTTGCCGGACAGACCCTGCATATTTTGATGTACAACATTCAACATAATATGCGGTTTATCCGTTGTCGCACCTAATAGTTTAAACTACAAGGCGCGTCAGAGATAGTGTTAGTACCACTACTAACAGTAATCGATGGTACAGTACAGGTACCAGTGTCACTGTGTATATTATATGCTAAAAGATTAGCAATTTGTCTCCTAGAAGTAGACGGCAGATGCATTGTATAATTTGTCAGTTTGTAATCAGTAATAAATTGATTACAGTCAAAATATAAAATAGCGTCACTATGGCGACTAACCCTATTATATATAAATAGGTTTAAATTATAAATGTGCCTATTATACTGCCATATTGTTTAATAAAACATAACTCTGAACAGACTAAGATTTGTAACTTGATGCCTAGTATCTTTTATTCAGCTTCGATGTATTACACGTAGCTATTAGAGGGTGGGACCAGAGTTCATACATAATCCTGGCATCATCCCTTAAACAAGCAAGTTATTTCTTACTAGCTTCCGCCCGCGGCTTTACCCGCAAAATATGTCGACAAATTAAACACATAAACCTTCCTCTTGAATCACTCTATCTATTAAAAAAAACCGCATCAAAATCCGTTGCGCAGTTTTAAAGATTTAAGCATACATAGGGATATAGGGACAGAGTAAGTCACTTTGTTTTATACTATGTAGTGATAAACAGTATGAGCTCAGACCTCAGCCAAAGTGCCCATATTATTTTTTTCATTGAAAATAATACAGATAAAAAAAGTAAGTACCTAGTATGAAAACTGTAATTGAGATACACACCTAGTGAATTTCTTTATATAGAAGGTATATTTTGGTTTCAAAACTTCAGCGGGACCAACAGCAATACCATACCCTCGTGATCCTACTGGTAGGACAAAATAGTAGGACCACGAGAAAACACCCAAATTCGGTCCCATTTTTAATGTTGAGTGACACAAGCGACCACCTTCTGTGAAGGAACAATACCATTATCTCAGAGAAAAGCTGAAGTGTTTTTTAAGTGCCTGTTTTTATTTTTCATGTTGTGTATGCTATAAAAAATCCTCAGATACGTGACGGAGATGTGCCGAATTTTTGACATGCTAAAATTTCAATTTACCTTGAACATGACAAAAACAACACAAAATTGTTCGCTTTTTGAAAGCTCCCAAACTGTCAGGAGCAGTGTAGTGAAACTCTTTGGGGATTTACACAGCATTTATGGTTATGGCACATTATGATGGTGGCAGGTATCCGTTACTGGGGATGCCCGGCAGAAAACCTCCACGTGTGCCCGGGGACTGGAGTTCCTTTCTGGACACGTCCGGGGGGAAGGCCAGTCTTTGGGCCGGTGCATCCTGGGGTGCGGGCAGCGACTTCCCATTGGGGCTATTCCCCAGTGGGTTCTCGCTGTCCGCATGCTAATGTTCTGCCAGGAGGATCGCTCCACACCTTCCGCTCTGAGTAGCAGAGCGGCAACTGTGGTGGAGTCAGAGCGGGCCCGGTGTGCACTTACCCTGCCGCCGGGCAGGCAGGAGGGGTAACCCTCCTGTCACCGCTATAATCTCGTAGCCCCGGAGACAGTTACGGTCATGTCTCTGACTGTTGAAGGGGGTCGAGGGTCTTGGCTTAACCGCCCGGACCGCGAGGAAGATAACCTCTATAAAAAATTCCCCAAATCCCTAAGCGGCGGCGCACCGTGAGAGGGGTTGTAAGCTTGACTGATGGGTAGCTTGGTTCAGTCGCTAGTGCGGACCTCTTTATTTGAGCCAGTAAACAAAGTTTAATACTCGTGGGACTTACTATGGAAAAATCTACAAACAAAAAACCCAACGACGAAGAGGAGAGGAGTGGTGCTGGATCGGAGTCCGATCCTGCATCTGGTGGCGCGAGCACGGGAGGCTCAGGGAGCTCCCGTCGCGCCAAGGAGCTGGCCGCTGCAGCGAAGAACCGTAGGTTCTTTGCCAAGCGGCCAAGGTCAGAGGACGGCCAGGGGTCGTCCTCTGAGGGAGAGCTGGCCTCAGCTCGAAAGATCCCCACCAGCAAACGGGGGGGGGTCAGAGAGCGAGGCGTGGGGAGGGGGCTCACTGCCCGAGAGGCTACCGAGCTAGCAGAAGGGCCACGAAAGGAGGTGGAGACTGCTGGAGGGGTCGATGCGAGGCCGTCCAGCGATGAGGCGGGCGCGGCTAGCGGTCCCAACGCGGACCGCAAGGACGAGTTTGCGGCGGTCGTGGAGGCCGCTATCCGGGATGTGTCCCTGAAGAGGGTACGGGCCTCTAGGAGCAAGGCCATCATCTCGGCTACGGCCTCCATCATGGCGGCGGCCAAGGAGGCCGGGTGCGCCGGGCCTCCGGCCAGCGAGGTTGCCGATCTGCGGGCGGAGGTGGCACGCCTTTCGGCCGCCATGAAATCCCTCCAGGAGGAGAACGGGAGGCTCCGTGCAGACCTGGCCAGCCTGAAGGCCGTCGACAGCCACAAAGCCCCCCGGGAGGTGAGCCGCCCGCCACCACCGCCGCTGCAGCAACAACAACAGCGGCAGCAGGGGCCAGGCCGGCCCGAGCCGGAGGAGAACCGGGTCCTGGACCTGGTACGCCAGGAACTCGCCGCCTTCCAGGCGCGGTTCCAGGAGCGGTTCTCCATAGTGGAGGGAATCGTCCTGCGTCCCCCCTTGGCGTCAGGAAGGGTGGCATCGGGCCTGAAGCCGGCCTCGTATGCGGCCGCTGCGGCGGCTGCCGCCCCAAAACCCGGGCCGTCGGGCAAAGCCCCGGCGCCGGCAAAACCGGCACCGTCCGGTAAAGCTCCGGCGCCGGCAAAACCGGCATCGTCCGGCAAAGCTTCTGCGCCGGCCCGGAAAGCTACTAAGGGCAAGAAGTCTCCACCGGCGCAGGTGGACAGGGTCCCAGAGCCCTCTCCCCGGCGCCCGGAGCCTCCCGCGACCGATGCCGAGTGGCAGGTGGTCGGGGAGAAAAAGAAGGCGGCCAAGGCAGCGCGGCGCAAAGAGAAGAAGCGGCGCCGCAAGGAGAGAGCCGTCGCGGCGAGACTCCGCGCCCCAAAGACCGCGGCTGTAGTCATTACACTGCAGCCGGACGCGGTCAAGAGGGGCGTCACGTACCGCGACGTGCTCACAAAAGCGAGGGCGACGGTGGACCTCCAGGAGCTGGGAATCACCGGGGGCCTCCGGCATAGAGTGACGGCAACCGGCGCTCGCATGCTGGAGATCCCCGGTGCGTCGAGTGGCCCCACCGCTGACGCCCTAGCTGAGAAGCTAAGGGCGTCCCTCAACGCGGAGGAGGCTCGGGTCTCCAGGCCCGTGAAATGCGCAGATTTGCGCATCATGGGCCTGGATGACTCCGTCACGGAGGAAGAGATGGTGGCCGCCGTCGTCAGGACGGGCGGGTGTCTCGCCGACCAAATTAAGGCAGGCACCATACGCCCTGACTTCACGGGCATGCGAACCGTAACGGTAAGCTGCCCCGTGACGGCGGCCAGCAAAATTGTGGAGGGCCGAAGACTCCTGGTGGGCTGGGTGAGCGCGCAGGTCAAACTGCTGGAGCCCAGACCTCTGAGGTGCTACCGTTGCCTCGTCGGGCACCACGTCGGTGTCCAATGCACCTCGGAGGTGGACCGCAGCACTCTGTGCTTCCGCTGCGGTCAGCCCGGTCACACGGCCGGCTCCTGCAACGCCGCGCCGCACTGCGTCGCATGTGCGGCTGCTGGCAAGCCGGCCGATCACCGGGCGGGGAGCAAGTCCTGCGCCCCGCCTGCCGGGACCAGGAGGAGAGGTAGGCCCTTCGCCACCACCCCCACCGTCGCCGCCGCCGCTGCCGCCACTGTCGCCGCCGCCGCCGCCGCCGATGCCACTGCCGAGGGACCCTCGCAGGGGACCCAGGGGGGAGTCAACATGGAGGAGTGATGGCCCCACTCCGCTTCCTCCAGGCGAACATCAACCACTGCGCCTGTGCACAGGACCTCTTGCTCCAGAGCATGGCGCAGTGGTCGATTAATATCGCCGTGGTCGCTGAGCCGTACTTTGTCCCGCCCAGGGATAACTGGGTGGAGGACCTGAGCGGCTCAGTGGCCATAACTTCGTCGGCCGCCGCCGGCACCCCGTCCCTCGAGGGCGTCTCGAAGGGACAGGGGTGCGTCGCAGCACGGTTCGGAGAGATTGTGGTAGTGGGAGTGTACTACTCTCCGAACCGAACTCTCGCCGAGTTCCACAACTCTCTCACAGAGTTGAGTGTCGTCGTCTCCAGAAGCCATCCCTTCCCCGTGCTAGTGCTCGGGGACTTCAACGCCAAAAGCCTGGCCTGGGGTTCCCGCTACACGGATGTGCGGGGTAGGATGGTGGAGGACTGGGCTCTGGAAGCAGGCCTAGCCGTCCTCAATCGGGGTTCTGTTCCCACGTGCGTGCGGATGCGGGGTGAGTCCGTTGTGGACATCTCGTTCGCGAGCCCCGCTCTGTCACAGTGCGTCCTCGACTGGCGCGTAGTAGAGGAGGTGGAGACCTACTCCGATCACCGGTATATCCGGTTCGACGTCTCCACCCAGACCTCAAGCGCGCCGGTCCGACAGGCCCCGAGTGGTCCGCGGTGGGCGCTGAAGCAGCTGGACCGGGAGCTCCTCCTGGAAGCCTCGATCGTGCAGGCCTGGGTGTCATCACCGGTCAGGCCTGCCGACATCAACGACGAGGCAGAGTGGTTCCGGGAGGCCATGTCCGAGATTTGCGACGTGGCAATGCCCCGAGTCCGGCCAGGATGCGCCCGACGTCAGGTGTACTGGTGGTCGCAAGAGGTGGAAGAACTTCGCAAGGAGTGCGTCGAGGTGCGCCACCTGTACACCAGGCACCGCAGGCTCCGCATCCGCCCTCCGGATGCGGCAGCCACGGAGGCGGAGCTGTACGAGGGGTACAGAGCGGCGAAGACCGCCCTCCAAGAAGCTGTCCAGCGGGCCAAGGACTCGGCCCGCGAGGAGATGGTGGGGACTCTGGATAGAGATCCATGGGGGCGCCCATATAAAATGGTGCGGAACAAGCTCCGCACCTGGGCCCCCCCTCTGACGCAGAGTCTCCGCCCCCAGCTGGTGGAGGAGGTGGTGAGCGCTCTGTTCCCCTCACGGGGGGAGCATACTCCCCCGCCTATGGCTCCGCCCGAAGCGGACCACGAGGACGACGACGACATCCCCGAAGTGACCGAGGTAGATCTGAGAGCGGCGGTTGGAAGGCTCAAGGCCAAGAATACCGCCCCAGGACCCGACGGCTTGCCTGGTAAAGCCTGGGTCCTGGCCTCAGGGGCTCTCGGGCCCCGACTGGAGGCGCTCTTTAGCGCATGCATGGAAAGAGGCCAGTTTCCGCTCCGTTGGAAGACGGGGAAGCTGGTCCTTATACAGAAGCCAGGGCGCCCTGCGGACTCTCCGTCCGCATTCCGGCCCATAGTGCTGCTCGACGAGGTCGGCAAACTCTTCGAGAGAATTATTGCGGGCCGCCTCGTCGGGCACCTTGGAAGGACGGGGCCGGACCTTGCGGACTGCCAGTTTGGCTTCCGCAAGGGGCGCTCGACGGTGGACGCCATCATGCGCGTTAGAGCCCTCACGACGGGGGACGCGGTGTCCCAGGGTAGGGTCGTCGTGGCGGTGTCACTCGACATCGCCAACGCTTTCAACACCCTGCCCTGGAGTTGCATTGGGGAAGCACTCCGGTATCACCGGGTGCCGACCTACCTCCGTCGAATAGTCGGGGCGTACCTGACGGACAGAGCCGTCATCTACCCCGGTCGCGATGGGGAATGGAACCGGCGAGAGATGTCGTGCGGTGTCCCACAGGGATCGGTTCTGGGGCCGCACCTGTGGGACATCGGCTACGACTGGGTGCTGCGGGCCGACCTCCCTGACGGCGTCAGCGTAATTTGTTACGCTGACGACACGCTGGTCTTGGCGCAGGGAAGGTCGCATCAGGCGGCGGCCGACGCGATGACACGCGGTGTTGCGATAGTCGTTGAGAGGATCCGGCAGTTGGGTCTCGAGGTGGCATTGCACAAATCCGAGGCCATGTCCTTTCATGGGCCTCGGAATAGGCCACCATCGGGATCCCAACTTACGGTAGGAGGGGTTCACATCGGCGTCGAGACCACGATGAAATACCTGGGTCTGGTCCTCGACAGCCGATGGAATTTCGTGGAGCATTTCCGACGTTTGGCCCCCAAGCTGGAACGGACTGGGGCCGCCTTAAAGCGGCTCTTGCCCAATTTGAGGGGGCCAAACGCCTCCTGCCGGAGGCTTTACGCGGGAGTCGTGCGGTCCATGGCCCTTTACGGGGCCCCGGTGTGGGCGCGTTCATTGCGGCGGCGAGCCGCCCACTACCTGAACGCGCCCCAAAAGGTGGTAGCCATTCGGCTAATCCGGGGGTACCGCACGATCTCGGGCGAGGCGGCGAGCCTCCTTGCCGGACTGCCGCCGTGGGATCTGGAGGCGATAGTCCTCGCGCGCCTGTACGAGTGGCGCGCGGAGGTACTAAGCCGGGGGGAAACTCCGTTTCCGCAGCAAATTGCGGCGGAGCGGACGGACCTCCGGCGCGATCTCATGGCGGCCTGGAATCAGCGACTGTCGCAACCCAGCGCAGGGCACGCCACGATAGTGGCGGTAAGGCCCCTCTTTGAGGAGTGGCTAGAGAGGCGTCACGGCGCCCTCACCTTCCGCCTGACGCAGGTCCTCACCGGACATGGATGTTTCGGGAGGTTCCTGCACATCATCAGGCGGGAGGAAACGCCCGGGTGTCACCACTGCGAGGATCGCCCAGAGGACACGGTAGAGCACACGGTGCAAACCTGCCCCGCTTGGGCGGAGCACCGCCGTGTCCTCGTAGAGGCGATCGGCGGCGGCGACCTCTCGCGCCCGGCCCTGGTGCAAGCCATGGTCCGGGGCGAGAGGGAGTGGGAGGCAGTCACCTCCTTCTGCGAAAAAGTTATGCTCGCGAAGGAGGTGGCGGGATGGGAGAGAGAAAGGTCCTCCCGTCCCAGCCGCCGCGGGAGACGCTCCGGGCGTCGGGAGCCACGTGACGACTCCCGGCCACCGTAGGCGCGGGCCTGCGGACGGTGAGTAATGGGTGACTCACCGTCCGATCAGCACCAGACCCGTGCCGTACGGCGCGTATAAGTTCCACGCGCGCCTCAAAGAGATGTCAGCATATGAAGGGGCCCCTCAGGGCCAAGCCTGCCGGGTAAGCGGGATTGTCCGAAAGGGTTACCGCTACCCCGGAACATAAAGGGCTACGGAAGGAACATGGATGGGTTTTAGTCAGTAAGAGTCTGACACTCCCTTCCGCTCCACCCAGAGCGGGAGCAGTCATTGGATGATTTCCCAGCCTTAAAAAAAAAAAAAAAAAAAAAAAAAAAAAGGTATCCGTTACTGACATCGTTTTCGTATATCGTCGGTATTTTGTTACGTTTTTCGTAACGGTATTAAGACTGTTTCGAGTTATATCCGGCAGTTTGGTAGTATGGCGGGTATTTTTTGGCATACCTCATTTTTAAACGTGGAATGTTTTTTTTAACGTTTGATGATGAAATAAAAAGTAGATAATGGCGAAAGCTATAATGTAGTGTTTTGTTGTGTTTTTTAATGTATTTGGACTAAAATGTGTCTTCTGGGAAAATCTAAACTTTCTTACTTACATGCAGAGACATAAATTCGTAGGTATGTTTGAGGCCACTTTACCTCAAGGTTCTCCTCTCTAAAATACGCAAGATGTATAGTCATTTCGCACATTCTTGGAGAAAAGAGATCAAGAAACTCTTTGGTAAATAGTGTATTACTGCATTCCTCTATCTCCAGCATTTTACGAAAACCAATACATTATAAAACTTAAAAGACTATTAGGGGTGAATTCACCAACGAACATTAACGCGATCAGCACAACTAAACCGCGTTTAAGAGCTGACAGTGTCAAAATTCTAGAGGAAAAGTGACTCTATCAGGCCTTGGACGCAGTTTCACCGGTGAAATTGGCACTTAGGCTAGCTCACCGTATCTTAAGGTTCATATTTCGATGGCAAGCTAGTCGTAAAGTTTGAACTTTTAAGTGGGCTGTCGTCTTACGTCCTACCGTATGCCGCCTTGGCAACAGCATAACCAATCGTTATTATTCAAAAGAATCGCTTTGGAACTGGGATATTACTTGGGCACTGAAATTGAAATTGTTAGTCGTATTTTTGTGTGGAAAGAACTTTATGAAGCTAACACATTTGTATGGTAGATATTATTCCAATGTGAATAAAGCTAGTCTGAATATTTTCCGCATTTTTATCTACCAACATAAGCCATACGTATTTTTTTAAATATATAAAACTTGTTTTCAAGTCTCAACGTTTCCATTCAATAAATGTGCCCAAAAAATCAGTCACGCCTGCGAGTGGTACTCAAATTCATATCGGTACCAAAAAATTCATTTTGGTACCGAAACGACGGGACATAAATTTAAAATCTAGGCTTTGAATCGGAAAGAGTTATCACTCGGCTCTTTGTTGCTAATGTGTTCCATCTATCATGTGAACTGTGACGTTATTGGATTTCCTCCTTTTGATATTAAAACCCTGCCTGTTAAAATTTTCTGGTTAGGAGAAAGAGTTTTGGTGGTTTATAAGCATATATATATAATTGGTTTAAAAAGAAAATGAAAGAAAGAAATACGTTATTTTTGCGGCGAACATGACGCAGTAAAAAAAACAGAAAAAAATATCAAGTTGTGAAAAAATATGCACATGTCTCGAGGAGCTCGTGGTTAAGTAATAACAACCGCACACGTGGATCCATCAGGTTAAGCTACGCTTGATGGGGTCGATGGCCGTAATAAAAAAATACTCCTAAATAAACTATAAACGAAATAATAAATATACCTAAATCAACTATAAACAAAATAATAAATACACCTAAGTCAACTTTATTTTAACACATCTTGATAAACAAATCTACTTCGGAAATTAAATAACCTGAAACCGATCAATCACCCTTAAGACTCGCCCAAAAAGTCTGTAATCAACCCACGATACGTTACTAGGCCAGAAAATTATCCAGTGCTAGACAAGCGCCGACAGCTTAATTACAACTGATAGCATTCACGCTTGCCGTCGACTAGAGTGGATCACAGAGCTATTTCTATGCTAATGTTCAAGCGGGCATGTCCGTTGTAATACGTAATACCAACTAGGGATGTAACGGGCCATCTTGGCGGAGGCAGAGGCGGAGGCGCAGACCTCGCGGAAGTGGAGGTTGAATATTAGGGGAAACTGAGTTTCAAAACAAAAAAAAAAACCCGATTCTTTGTGGTAATCAAAATTTAGAAGGAGCGAATAATATTTCACAAAAACAGTTTTGCGGGGTTGTCACCTTCAAGGCGTTTTCCTAGTTTTATTTACTAAGGTCAAATGGGAGGGAATCCTGGAAATTTCAAGACATACCTCTCACCTCTTTTTGCGGTCTTCGCTTGTTGGAGCCTTTTTTACACGCTTTATATTAGTTTCATCTGTATGTTTATTTGTATGTTTGTAACCGACTCCTTTGGGTGCGATTTTGACCCAATTTAAATGCGTGGGGTGCTTTTAAAAATGATAGTCACCACAAACATGAACTCCACATAAAAAAAAAAATTTTTTTCGTATTTACAAAAGGGGATGCCAGTTTTAGGCCCAGAGACGCACAAGGAATTGGTTTCACTAAAAAAATATGCTTTTTTTTCCCATGTCTTCCACGTACCTATTCATTTGATTATTCTGTGCAAGTCGGCACAATTTATTCAAAATATTAAATATTGAAACGACTAAACTTATTGAACTTGAATTCATTACAAAATGTTGCCGTTACAAAAAAATGTTGACATTTAATCAATCGGAATGATTGTCATCATTATTTTAATATTTATTAATGAACACCGTTAATTTTGTACCGAGCAAACGATACATAATATTATAAATCACAAAAAACTCTTTAATAATTATTGTTATTTCTATCTTTGATGATTCTAGCGTAAACAAAAAAAAACAAATATCGATCAACCTTTTTTTGCATTTTTTATGGCAGCACTAACTTGTCCGCTAGCGGAAAACGTAAGTGTCAAATGTGTTGGTCTTGTCACTCCATTGCGACAGCTTGTGTATATTTATTACGGTTTAAATTGACTACTTTTACCCATGAATACTGAATCTGACGATTCTCCTATACCGGACGACCATGACACTGGCGATAACTTGGATTTGATATTAAACGCTTCGACCGAAGAACCCGGCATTCACTCGGACCTATTTTTTCACAACAGTCATCATCTATAACTGCTGTAACTGGTGACCTGCGTTGTGTAAACTGCGGTTTAAATGTATCTAGAATGCGAAGACAGACGTTGGAAATCGCTGAAGTTCAATGTCGTATACAACGATGGGTTGGCCAGGTAAATAATAATATAACTAGTGAATACCTACAAGCTCACCTTCCGATCAGGACTTTGATTTCTTCTACAATGTATTTTGTATTAGTAGACTCCTAGTTAATTATGCTGATAAATAAATTAATATAATGTATTAAGTGATTTTTCAGTTATTTAAAATATACTTAGCTTATATTGATTAAACATAAGAATCGTAAATAACTTCGAAATGCAAAGTTTTTGGTAAATCATTTCTTTTACTAATTAGTTATTGATTTGGCCTCCCATCATTATAATTGATTTTTAAATGTGTGCACAGTGGGCCTAAATTACTATGGCGACCTGGCATCGCCCTTTATTTTCTATTTTGTAGTTTGGTTTTCTATAAAAAACGTGTTTTTTAGTTTTTTTAAACTATTATTTTTATATTAAAAGCTCCATTACCTCCGGAAGCCGAGTTACTTTCTTGAAAAAAATCCGCTATTGCGGAGACCGTTGCATAGTTTGGGTACAACCCTAATACGTAATACCAACCCTGAATTGTTCGTGGAAAATTGTTTAGTAGATAGCAGCGTATCTTTGGAATTATCGATATGTAATTAGGGACTGGTCTGCTAAAGGGTTAGGTCAAGCATTATGAATAGGGTATTTGCCAGCGATCGAAATACAATATAAAACATTGACAAAATTAAACTTAATTTTTCGTTTTTTGAATTCTTAATTTCTTGACATAAAGTCCAAAACCATTTTATTTTCGCAATATAAAAAAATATCTGTGAAGGACATCATAACTTATGTCATTGTGTCAGCGTCAAAGAGATGTCAGCATAATATGAAGGGGCCCCTCAGGGCCAAGCCTGCCGGGTAAGCGGGATTGTCCGAAAGGGTTACCGCTACCCCGGAACATAAAGGGCTACGGAAGGAACATGGATGGGTTTTAGTCAGTAAGAGTCTGACACTCCCTTCCGCTCCACGAAAAAAAAGCGTCAAAGATTTGGCTTTCATAATCCCTGTCTTTTTTTTTCCCTTTATGTTCCGGGGTAGCGGTAACCCTTTCGGACAATCCCGCTTACCCGGCAGGCTGGGCCCTGAGGGGCCCCTTCATATGCTGACATCTCTTTGAGGCGCGCGTGGAACATATACGCGCCGTCCGGCACGGGCCTGGTGCTGATCGGACGGTGAGTCACCCATTACTCACCGTCCGCAGGCCCTCGCCTACGGTGGCCGGGAGTCGTCACGTGGCTCCCGACGCCCGGGGCGTCTCCTGCGGTGGCTGGGACGGGAGGACCTTTCTCTCTCCCATTCCGCCACCACCTTCGCGAGCATGACTTTTTCGTAGAAGGAGGTGACTGCCTCCCACTCCCTATCGCCCCGGACCATGGCTTGCACCAGGGCCGGGCGCGAGGGGTCGCCGCCGCCGATCGCCTCTACGAGGACACGGCGGTGCTCCGTTTGCACCGTGTGTAGACCTAGGTATTTCATCGTGGTCTCGACGCCGATGTGAACCCCTCCTACCGTAAGTTGGGATCCCGATGGTGACCTATTCCGAGGCCCATGAAAGGACATGGCCTCGGATACAGGTTACGTTTTTGATTACCTACATAGGATTGACGTCATAAAATGACGGCCACGATTGATGTTCGTATTGGCACCGCAATTAAAATAAAAAAAAAAACTGAATTTTTTGGTCTAAACTTTTATAATTTCCGGACAAACTATTTACATGTTTTAAAATACTTTAGTTTTGAAATATTTTTGAAACTTTGTCGATAACCTAATAAACAAAATTTTATATTTTTTTACTAACTGACGAATTGTGTAACGGGCTTCGCGACGATCTCCCTTCCACCCTGTATTTTAATATAATATTATGTCATTCTCACTCAGTTTTCGGAACAACAAAATTCTCTCATTTTAATAATATTAAAATGAAATCTTTTCTCGTACTTGTAGATTTATAAAAAAAAATAACAAATATTAATACTGATGTAGGATTTGCCTAAAAGAATCTTAGACGCTGAAGTTATATTACTTCAAGGCTACCAAAATTCATGCATAATCGATCAAGCTCGTCGTTTCAAGGGAAATTGGAGAAGTGACCAATTGTGCGTGAAGTTAATGAAGGCACTTTATGTATTAAAAAGTTTTAGTGAAAAAAAAATAGACGTTGAAGGTATTACCCAGCAATAGTTTAACTAGTTTGGCGAATGAACAAATATACATATATTAGTCCACCTCCCACTGTAGTCATATAATCAGCCAATAATGTACCCAGTGCTGGGTGCACACAGCCTGTCCTATGAGATGTGATTCCGTAATCCACAATACGAGCACAATGCGGGTTGGTAGATATCACAAGTCTTCGAATTTTTAGTTCTATTATACAGAGTTTATATGACAGAGGGGCATTAAATTACACTACGTATACTATACGTGTTTAGTATTAACTCGGTACGGTATAAAATAAAAAGCACCAAAAATGAGGTTTTTATTTTTTCAAACAAACTAAATAGCTTACAAATCAGAGTAAAACGCAACCACCCTTTGTAAATAAAAACTGACCTTGTAACGCAGCGGCACTGACGCGCGCGCGCCGAAGCGCTGTTAGGAAAGATACATCGTGTTCAAACGGGGCAAAAACTTAAAAAAACATTTTCGACTAAACTAGTGCTCCTATTTAATTGATTTTTGGTAGGTACAGAGCTTGAAAATGGTCCCTAGTATAAGCTGTTTAAAGGAAAGCCCCTCTGTCGTATCAACTCTGTATATTATGTCGGTTTCCTCACAATGTTTTCTTTCAGCTTTTTGAGAGCAGAGCTACCCGGCCGCCACCGCTTACCCTCACTGTAGGGAAAACCTTTTTTTCATATTTTTGAAGTGACAACAGACCTTCAAATTATTTAATAACCGTCGAGTTATTGACTCTATTCAAGATAACATTACATCACGTATGTTCTCCCTGAAGGATTATCAGAGGTTAGGGTTTGCTTTACCTGGAATTCAAACCACAAACCTCAGCAGTTATGTTTGCGACCACTAGACTAACATACATTCGAAACTACAATCAAATACATAAAACTAACGTTACCCCATCATTGATAATTATGGTTCACAATTAGGGCTTGCAATAACCGTAGATTTTTACCGGTAACATATATTTTTTTACCGGTAAACTGGTAATACATGTATTTTTTGCCATCCAAAATGAAAACTATTATGTAGAATTTGTATGAAAACCCACTCTTCAACGCCCAACAACCCATTCCATATTTATGCTCCAAAGTGAAGATCTGCTATAAAAATCCTTAGTGGTTTATGGGTCGTAACGTCTACCGCTTTTACCTATTGATTTACACCGCTATTTTAGTTATGCCTGTTAAGCGTCAGCCATACTAAAATTTTTAGACCGCTTTACGAGTAAAGGTTACGTTAAAGGTAAAATAAAATCGACCTTTTTACTCCTCGGTGGTCCCAAAAGGTGGCGAATCGGTAAAACGATGACATCAGAAAAAAAAACTGCAAATTATATTTATACGGAACTAGGAAAATGGGAAAACAAAGTATGTCTGTCTATAATATTTTAGTAGCTATGTAATATTCGTCTTTGTGTCCGCTACGTAATAACACTAACTCGCTGAAAACTGGACTAGCTTCAGCTGTTATTTATTATAAAGCATTACGTGCTTATAATATAATATCTTGTAACACATTTTTCGAAGCCCAAAATGAGTCCACGAATCACATTGAAAGGGAGAGATTGATCCTTGTATATCAAACCGGACTTGTGATAAATTCATTTGTAGGTTTATCGCGTTTCAGATAAATTAATACTACGTTGTCCGAGACAAACAGCCCATGAATGATGATGACATACTGTTGACGCTCCGACAATCATCGCAAGTACACAAACAACACACAATAAACATGAAACAGAAAAATTTCCATCAAATGAAGTATGCAAGGCTAGGAGAAAAACATTCCTCACTCACTTCACACAGCTCCGCGCACAATGAATGAAAAATTCATCATAAATTTCACTTTCGAGAAACTCGCAAACGTTGTTGAGATACTCTTGAATTCACACATGGAGCCAAGACGCAGTTGAAAATGCTTCCAGAGTTAATATTGACATTAATGAATGTGCCAGGCAAATACCTGAGAGTCAAACGGAATCGCGAACGAAGGGTATTTCGAGTGCCTAGGAAATTTGAGGATTGTGGCTGAATTAAATTGTATGTATATACATACATTTCGCGTTGAAGTGTCTTGCCTATGTGTAATATTCGTACGAGTGAAAATTTGATTGACGTCAAAGATCATTTTGGGGTAAATTGAGTGTGACGGCGTTTATCATCGTTACACGTCATAAGTTGATGTAAGTATTACTTCAAAGCCTTTTTTTACATCAGTCAATCATCATACTTCACTTTGAAAATAGAACTGCGTTAACGATTACCTAAGTACGTAAACCTTTTGCTATATTCTTTTTGCCAAAGATATCGTGGAACGAATAAACATAACTATCATGTTTCTATCAGTATTCGTCCAACAAAAAATTTCGTATACTCAAAGCAAGAATTCCTTTTTATACTTGATATTCCCATTCTCCATTTTATTCCCCAACATTAATTCTATGCACAAAAGCTTTGTAATTTTGAAGGCATCGATACAATACCTTTTATCTAATAAATCGTCTAACGCGGAAGCTCAGCCGATTTCCTTTGAAGCCTCATCACACACAATAAGAGTGGTATCGACCGATCCCATCGACTTGAGGCGCACTCGTCGAAAGTAATTCTGTTCATTAACTTTAACTTGAGGGAAATGAACGATTTCTATTGTTTGAAGGAGATTTTGGGCGTTATTAAATGGATATTATTATCTTGTTGGCAACTGGCCGTGAAAAATTGTTCGAGATAATTCGAGATCGGTCTTTTGATACTCATACAATGGATATTCCGTTCAGCCAGAAAGTCTGACAGCCAGTCTTACCAAGGGGTATCTTATTACGCAGTTAGTGACTGGGTTGTGGAAGTCAGATAGGCAGTAACTCCATGTAAAATACTGGTATTCAGCTACTTCCGGTTAGACTGGAAGCCGACCCCAATATAGTTGAAAAAAGGCTAGGCAGATTGAAAATCGATCTTCCACAACACCTCTTTCTTACCTATTGTTATTTATTGTCCTTCCATAAAAATATACTAACTGAATCGATATTTTCATAGCTATCAAATATAAATTGTAAAATATTATTCAAAAATGACACCTAGGTACGTTAACCCAAGTCGCATCAGTAAAAATTTTCAAAGAAAAAATGTTTCGTAAATTTATTTTGCCTAGAACAGCACTATGTAGGAAGATAAACAAAAACATTTACAAAATTACGCTAGCACACGACTAGGACTGTAGGAGACAACAGTGATTATAAAATTAAGCATGCCTCGGTTCTGGAACATACGCCAATGGCTGGCACGATGCGTGACTACGGCGCGTGACGGTGGAATAGTGGAGACAGAAGGAACACTACGAGAGACGCTAAGGTTGCCCGCGAAATTCAATTTTTCCACGTTCGTTTTTTGAAATTTGTAGTTCAGTGTTAGGTTGTGTATTGATCAATATATGATTTGCAGCCGTAGTAAGTATGTATGTATCTATGTACAGAATTATGATAGGGTGAATTTCATGGGTATTTTTATTGATATTTTCATACACTATTTGGTTAACAATATGTGGTGTAGTATTTTTGTTCCAGGTACAGACGCCAGCACATAAAGCTATCCCTAACTGTCAAATTTTCTCAATTAAAAATGAACCTTATATCTTTGCAATACAGTTAAAATACTATCAAAGAAATTTGACAGATTGTGGTAACTTGATGTGCTGGCCTTTGTACGTCATCTTCACATAATTACGTATAAATATGTATATAACTAGTACTGTAAACAAAACAATGTAAAATACTTTTAAAAGAATAACGGTGGAGTTTCTTGCCCATTCTTCTCCTTCTACCTTTTGAAACTAGAATCAATTCTATTTTTTGACGTTCAAAAGTGCTTTTCCCGGGCCTATTTGAAATACACGATTTGACTTTGACTTTTACAAAAATATCCTTCTTTTCGACTATCGTGGCTTTACCAGAAAGTTTCTTTCATAATTTTTTTTTTAACGAATACAAACAAAACACAAATCGGTAGAGCCGTTCTCAAATGTGTGTTATATGTGGCAATTGATTTTTGTTTATTTAGATATTAATAAATAAGATCCTGTTATTTCTGAACTAGAGGCTGTTCTACCTTTTAAGCGGGATTGTCCGAAAGGGTTACCGCTACCCCGGAACATAAAGGGCTAACGAAGGAACATGGATGGGTTTTAGTCAGTAAGAGTCTGACACTCCCTTCCGCTCCACCAAGAGCGGGAAAAGTCATTGGATGATTTCCCAGCCTTAAAAAAAAAGGTATTCTAACATTGCTGTTTTATTGACCCGATCGTCCTTCTGTATATTTTTATACTATGACATGACCCCACTCGTATTCATGTCACGATCTCCTCATCAGTTTCGACCGCACAGAGTTTGTCCTGCACATTTAAATAATAAACTTTAAGTAAAAAACGAAGCTTGGAAGCATATTTCTTTTTTTCTTCTAAAGTAAGTTTGGAAGATCTGGAAGTGGGACGTAAAATTGAGAATATATTAAATACTTTTTAAGTTTGGGTTTAGTTTTTCTGCTTCAGGTTATAAAATTTATAAGCCATTTGATAAATCATTACAGTACGGTAGCTTTATTTATAAATACCTGAGGGATACAGGTATTTCTTACCTCTTAGTTTTAAGCGGGATTGTTCAAAAGGGTTACCGCTACGCCAGAACATAAAGGGCTAAGGAAGGAACATGGATAGGTTTTAGTCAATAAGAGTCTGACACTCCCTTCCGCTCCACCAAGAGCGGGAGAAGTCATTGGATGATTTCCCAGTCTTAAAAAAAAAACCCTAAGATTGACCAGCACTGATAAGTTTCAGGCCATGTAAAAATACCCCATCTGGGCTACTTTTCACCATTTTAAATTTATGAAACGATTGGAATCTAAATAGATTTAGGTTGAAATTCACCAATTAAATTAAACGCGATCAGCACTTGAACCAACTTTAAGGGCTGTCAGTGTCATTATTTTCTATGGAATATTGACACTGACAGGTCTCAAATGCGGTCCGATTGACTTCAGTTTCATCGGTGAAATTGGCACTGAAATCATTAAACCCTAAGTAAAGTCTATTCTAGTAAAAAAATATGTTTTCATTGACTTAAAGCAATCTTCGTAAATTAAGCTATACCTCTTCACCTTTTGCGAACCCGAAGACCATATAAAAGTATCACCGACTCATTCAATATCGATTTCAAATCAGGATGTCGTAAATTCTGAAACCCTTACCTTATAAGAGAGTTGTCAGTAAAATCGAATTATACCAATATAATTTAGCTCACCTTAGGATCATTCACAGAGATGCAGTCATATCCTCATTTCCTGGCACAGAATTTTACGAGCTCATTCCCTTATCACAACGGGGCAGGCTGGAAATTCTAAATTTTTATTATATTCCACCATTTATAAGCAAAGTTGAAGCATATTAATGTATTAAGGTAAGATGAGAATTGTCATTTTTTACGCGATATTTTTCCTGCTGAAAATAAAATTGGATTTCTGTGGGTTTTCTTAAATCGAATTCATTCATTTATTTTAAACATAACTATCTCATCTTTTTTTTTGCATAGTAACGTAATTTTATGTGGTGATGTTACGGTTCCATAAGGTTAGGGTAAGGTATATTTTTTTTTAAGGCAAGTCACCTTTTTCTGCGAGGCAGTCGTGCTAGCGAAGGAGGTGGAGGTATGGTTGACGGACAGAGCCTCATTTCCCAACCGGTGCAAGAGACGCTCGAGGCGTCGGGAGCCGCGTCACGACTCCCGGCCACCGTCGCGTAGGCGCGGACCTGCGGACGGTGAATAATGGGTAGCTCACCGTCCGTTCAGGACCAGGCCTGTGCTGGACGGTGCGTTCATGTTCCACGCGCGACTCAAACAGATGTCAGCCTGCCGGGTTACCGGGATTGTCCGAAACGGTTCCCGCTACCCTAAAATATAAAGGGCTAAGAAAGGCACATGGATGGGTTTTAGTCAGTAAAAGTCTGTTACTCCCTTCCGCTCCACCCAGAATGGGAGGAGTCATTTGATGATTTTCTACCCGCAAAAATAAAATAAAAAGGCTTTTTTTAAGTGTATCCCAAAGACTTTATTATTCAATGTTATAATTATTATTAGTTCTAAAGTATGGACAACCGATATTATTGACTAAAGGGAACGGAATATTATAAGTATCTACAACACAGTTCGGAAAATGTTTCAAAGACGTATAGTCGACCCATACCGTGGACATCGAAAAAACCTTTGATCCATTAGTTTGGCACATTTTTATTATATTATCCGCTGATCCCCAAAAACTTATTGGTATATATGTCCAAGGATATATATTCCACTTA
The DNA here is from genome assembly GCA_951799385.1 of Hyppa rectilinea. Classification (NCBI taxonomy): domain Eukaryota; kingdom Metazoa; phylum Arthropoda; class Insecta; order Lepidoptera; family Noctuidae; genus Hyppa; species Hyppa rectilinea. The sequence goes on along the minus strand of OX637310.1, from coordinate 5,057,058 downwards.
GCACACCCGTAGGTGGGCTTCAAATAAAAGCAGAGGTGATGAATAGGCGTCAGCACATCAAGTTACCCAAATCTGTCAAATGCCTTATGCTTTTGTAATGAAGTCGAAAAACAACTACAAACATGAACCTTATGTTTTTACATAAGGTTCATGTTTAATGGGAAAAAATTGACAGTTTGGGATAGCTTGATGTACAGAGGCCAGCACATCAAGTTACCACAATCTGTCAAATTTCTTTGATAGTATTTCTATTTTATTGCAAAGACATAAGGTTCATTTTTAATTGAGAAAATTTGACAGTTAGGGTTAGCTTGATGTGCTGGCGTCTCCATCTTGAGTACACCCAAATTTAGCCGGGTATTTTAATACTAACACGCTATGGCCCTTCGACGCATGATTTTTTTTTAATGGACTGCGAGCGTATTGTCGATAGGTATTTAAATTACAACATTTTCATGATACACACAGATCGCGTGCTTTTCCAACCGGTAGTCCTTTCATAGCTAACAATAGATAAACGCCCGATACTTACAGTGCAAAATATCATTTGGCTCAGCAGTTATATAAAGTTGTCCCATTTCGTGAGTAATCATATCATTAATTTTAAACTCATTCTATTGAATTCCAAATGTTCCACGGTTTTGATAGCTTAAATTGTCGGATTTTGCAATGCTTCCTAGTTCAATTATTTGAAGGCTGTGAATATTGTAAGGTCATTTGCGAATAAAACAGCAATTATTTATATGATATTCAATGTAGTTTTCAGAACAGTTAAACGTTTCATCATCATTACTTGCCTAGGCTTTTCCCGATTATATTGGAGTCGGCTTTCAGTCTAAACTAAGCGACTGCCAATCTGATCTCCACAACCCAGTTACTGAGTAATTCTTATTACTCAGTAACTGGGTTGTGGTAATTATTAAATCAGGATCGAAGTTATTTTTACTTCCACAACCCAGTTACTGAGTAATACGAATTACTCAGTAACAGGGTTGTGGAGGTAAAAATAACCTCGATCCTGATTTAATAATTATCTTTACCTACTGACGTTATATATTGCTGATATTTGTTTAACTCTATTATCGTTAATAGAGTTAAACAAGTCAAGTCAAAGTCAGGACCGAGGTTATTTTTAGGGTACCGTACCCAAAGAGTGCCAATGAAACCCTATTACTGAGACTCGTATGTCCATCCATCATTGATATTTAAAGGAATTCCCCATGCAAGAATCTATAGTAACACTCACATTTCATCAGTTATCTTTAAGTCCCATATTGGCGAGTTTGTTGCCATCAACCGGGCACAAATCCAGCCTTCGAGCTGCTAAAAACCCAATAACACATTGCCTGACCTGGGTATTGAACCCAGGACCTCATGCGCTTGCGACCACTCGACCAACGAAGCAGTCTCAATTTAAACACATAATAATGTTCTTTGTTGTTATAAATGTTTTACAATTTTCTGGTATTTAGGTAGCACTGTCAATAATTATGGATATAAGCGAGTGTAAATGTATAAACACGATTATAATATGTTTTATTGCCTGTATCAACATGTATCGTCTTGTAATTTTCAGTGTTGTTGTCATTATAGTTTTGGTAAGACGTAAATACTTTACCTAAATATTGAAATGATTATGATACTTTGATCAAAAAATGTTCCTACTTATTTTAATTTGAACTTTTCAGGCTGACCACAAAGATAAGAAACTATGCAGAAGAGCCTTCCAACCTGTAAGTTAATACCTGTAACTAACGTGTAAGTACAGAGGCCAGCACATCAAGCTACCCCAATATGTCAAATTTGTTTGATATAAATTATATTCAACTTTATTACAAAAGAGAAAGGTTCATATTCAATTGGGTATATTTCACAGTTTGGGATAGCTTGCTATGCTGTACATATCATCGTCACTAAATAGTATAAAACAAAGTCGCTTTCTCTGTCCCTATTTCCCTATGCATGCTTGAATCTTTAAAACTACGCAACGGATTTTGATCCGGTTTAATTTTAGTGGATATAGTGATTCAAGAGGAAGGTTTTTGTGTTTAATTTGTCGACATATTATGCGGGCGAAGCCGCGGCCGGAAGCTAGTTTGGAATAAAACAATGTTACCTAATTAAAACTATAGTGTTGAGGTAGTTAATCAAGCGAAAAGAATGAGCGACATAATAATAAAGTACAATTAAAATCAATTCCAATACGTAATGTGTTTTTTCTATTGGAACGTAGTAAATTTTACAAGTCATTTACTTAACCTTATAATACGACAAAATAACGCTCTGATTTTTAACAGTTATGTAAATACACACACGTATTAAAATTTGTTTTCAGTTCATTGACCACGTCAATGAACTACTTTCCATCAGGCGTGATCGAAGTCAAAAACGGGACCATTCGAAAATATTAAAAAATAATCCGTAAAATCGGTAATTGTTCATTGTTTTAGATATAAAATTGTAGGAAAACTATGCATATATGTACACCACAAAGTTCATTCGATTTCGCCATTTCTTTGTTTCACCTCACTAGCTTTTTTTTCAGGAACTGGTATCCCACTAACTCTCAAATGACTACATACAATTAAATAGTCTAAATATAGTTAATGATTCTAGATACTGGTTTGTAATAATATAAGTCTTCTCGCATTTTTTTGTCCTTTGAATCTTGTGATATCTTTAAATGCATAATACCTATTTAAAAGTCTCAACACAATATCCGTTACAAAAATCTTAAATTCTCTTATTGATGAGTTGGGGGGGAGGGGTCTAGAACCATAAGCATAGATTCTTGTGCTCAAAACCCTTCTATGTGCAGTGCTAATTTTCAACAACAAATAAACAAAAAATCAAAGAAAGCTCTATGAATGGATGTTTGAAAAATCAGCCCGTAAAAGTTACATTGGGGATGAAGTTTGTATGGAAGTTCTATCATGGAACTCCATGATGGCATGGCTTATCTGTACATACTATAAAACAAAGTCGCTCACCGCCGTGTGTCCCTGAGTCACTCGCTGCCCGACGCTCGCCCCGGACGGACGTGTCGCGCGCTACCTGCTCTCCGCTACCTGCTCGCCGCACCCTGTCTCACCGCTAGTGTGTTTCGGTCGACGTTCCTGTCGACGCCAGTTTCGTAGTCATCGACTACAAGTGTTTCCTGTATACTACTGCCTTTTTCAAGGAGGTAGTTACAGTCGCTATTTCTTAACAGAAATTTTGTCAAAACGTTATCGTCGGTCTTGGCCCCCTCTGGGTAAAACCACAGTTTCGTGGTCCTCGGTTGAAACCTCACGGTGTCAACGAAGCCGAGTGGGGTGTTGACCCAATCACACCCGCCGATCCCCTTCAGGGTGAGGCAGTCAATTGGAGCCGAGAGCTAGAAGTTTGGCCTTGGGGGATCTCCTAGTCAACTCTAGTTTCTGACTTCGTCCACAGCTACACACCTAGTGTCGGTTGGGAGTGTCTACCCCTTCGCACTAGACCCGGTCAGGGCCCGTTCGCACAATAAGATTGGCGAACGGATTACAAGCTTAGGGCTCACCATAGGTACACACCTCCCTGTCTGCACCCGACAGGGAGGCTACACATCCCCGGGCCTATCCACCCGGGGAATTAGGTTGTAGGGCCGATAGGTTGCGAATACTATGTGTTTTCGCATCTAGGTTATAGTTTTCCCTACCGACAATGTCGGTCGACTACGACCCGAGATGGGTCAATTATTTTTTAACGGAATTGCTCCCGGACCCGAACTTCGTGGCCCAGCATTCCGCCCGTGCTTTGCGCGGCAGTCCCACCGCGCCATCGTCGGCAGTCGCTGACTTCACCAATGCGCTCGACAGCCCGCTCTCGCCCCCGCCGGCCGATCAAGGCCTTATTCAAGCGGCTTGCTCAAAGCCGCTTGCCGGAATTCCGGCTCTATTGTCATTACCGACAATTGAGCCCGCTTCCGCGAACCCAATTAGCGCGAGACCCATTGTCTCTGCCGCTACTATTGTTCCGTCCGCAGCTGCACCGGGCTCTATTGTCCCGGTAATCACAAAGGCTGCCCCCACCACCCCAGTCCAAGCTCTACCGGAGAGCATGGACACGTCCGCTCCGATCTCGGACGACGATGGCCCCCTCTCTGCCTCTTCCTCATCCTCGGAAGACGACTACGAGGTAGTCGGAAAAGGAGGGAAGAGGAAGAAAGGGGCTTCGTCCCAGGCCAGCAAGGCCAAAAAGGCCGTAGCGGCCTCATCCTCCCCCACCCCTGCCCCTTCTCAGGCTCCCCGCCCCTGCGGTAGCAAGGCGAACCCCGCTTCCGCTTCTGGAAAGAAGCAAAAGCCCCCGCCTCCGGTCTATATCCAAGACAAGGCCAAATGGACCGAAGTGTCCAAGATGTGCGTGGATCGTAAGATCCAGTACACCAGCGCCACTTCGACCCAACAGGGCATCAAGGTGTCCATTCCCTCGTCCGCGGACTACAGGGAGCTCACCGCTATGCTGCGTACTAGGAACTACTCGTTCCATACCTACGCCCTCCCTGAAGAGACACCGACTCGCGTAGTCATCCGCCGAGTCCCGAAGGAGATCCCTTCGGACGACATCAAAGATGACCTCTCTGCCCAAGGCATCCCCGTTTCAGCGGAGCACCGCCTTCATAAGGCGCGTCGCGGGCACGCTTATGACATGGTCCTCGTGGTGTGTGACCCTGTAGAAGGGCACCACCCGATCTTCAAGATCAAGTCGGTCTGCTCACTATCGGGGATCTCTATTGAGAAACCCCGCCGCTCCAACATAATTGGCCAGTGCCATCGCTGCCAATTATATGGCCATGCGCAGTCCAACTGCTACGCCACCCCCAGGTGCGTCAAGTGTCTGGGTGACCATGGCACAGCGGACTGTCCCCGCCCCAAGGATCGGGCTCTATGCACCGAACCCCCGAGCTGCGTACTGTGTGGCCAATCTGGCCACCCAGCCAACTACCGTGGCTGCCCGAAAGCCCCCAAGGCGTCCTCCCCCAAACTGGCGAAGCGCGCTAGCGATCGCCAAAAGAGGGAAAGCCCCTCGGCTACCATCAAGGTGCCCTCAGCGCAGTTGCCAGTGCGACTCAGCCCCCAACGACCCATGCCCTGGGCCAACTTACTCCGCAGCGACGCTCCAGTCACCACGGCCCCCATCTCTCAGCCCCCTGCTACCAACCCCGCGCCCAAGGTTACCGTTAACCCTGGGCCAACCCCCTCCCCCGTGGCCCTTTTGGCAACTCCACCCGCCGCCCCCTCGAAGCCTGCCTCGGCAGCCCCGAAAAAGGTCCCTTCCCTTTCCCCAGCAGGTATCAAGCCCACCACGACGGAGATCCTCGTCCACACCCTCGCGGTTATGAACCAAGTGTTCGAAACCCCGGAGGCGATCGCGATGGCCGATCAGGTCTACGCCGCCAAGGGCGACCCTATCAAAATCCTCATGGCATACCACAGCTACCCCGGGGTACTGCGCGCCATCTCCAACCTCACCTTTTAAACATCAATTATGGATATTACAAAAGGTGCTAGATGTACAAAGCCCCGGTCCCTCAAGTTAGGTTTCTTTAACGCTAACGGCGTTAAAAGTCAACGCGATGAGATCGCCGCCTTCCTCCGCGACCATCAGCTTGACGTCCTATTAGTTCAGGAGACCTTTCTGAAGCCCCATATACGCAACCCGAACATCGCCAACTATCGCATAGTTCGCAATGATCGGTCACGCTGTCACAAGGGCGGAACCCTCATCTATTTCAAAAGGACTCTCCATTGCATCCCTCTAGATCCCCCCCCTCTCCTCTCTCACTTGGAGATCTCTCTCTGTCGGCTCGCCATGACCGGTCATCAACCGATCACCATCATCTCTGGCTATTTCCCACCGGCCAACGGTAGCGAGGATCATATATCCATCGCCGCCGACCTCTCACTCCTCTTCGGCTTGAGCGACTCCGTCATCCTGGCGGGCGACCTCAATGCCAAACATCCCGCCTGGAACAGTAACCTCACCTCTACCAGAGGCAGATTACTGTTCAACTTAGGGGCCTCCCTTAACTTTGACGTCATCGCTCCGATGACTCCCACCCACTATCCTGGCGACCCTAATCAAACTCCTGACGTCCTCGACATAGCGCTCCTCAAGAATGTGAACCTCCGTTTGCAATCTTTAGAGGCGCTACAAGAGCTTAACTCTGACCACCGTCCCGTCGTCATGCACCTCACCCCCTACATGGGGGGTCCGCTTGACCCCGACCACCCGCCCCGCACCCAGCTGGTGACCGACTGGAGGAAAGTAAGCGAAAAGCTTAAATCCGACACTCTGTCACCTCAGCTGGAATCCATTCCTGACCTCATTGTCTCTGTCGATGACACTACCGGCGCGATCGCCTCGTTTACAGAACACGTGCAATCCGTTTTGACGGAATGCTCACGGGAAGTCCCGGTGGTGGAAGACCACCGTTGGAAACTACCCGCTGACGTACGTGAGCTGATAACCGAGAAGAACGCAGCCATCCGTGCCTACGACTCCTTCCCCTGCGATGCGAACAAAGCCCACATGCGCAATTTACAGCGTGCTGTAAAGAAACGCATTGCGGAAGCTCGTTCGGACAACTGGGACAAGTTACTCGGTGAACTTGAGCCCAATCACCATGCCTTCTGGAACCTTCAGAGGAAGCTTCGCGCTCCCGAAGAATCTTTCACCCCTCCACTCATCCGTCCCGACAAGAGCATCGCTTTCGATAGCTCTGAAAAAGCCGAGCTCCTAGCCGACAGTCTCGAGTCCCAATGCTCCCCCAGTTCCCTTCCGGTCGACCCAAAGCACCTCGCCAAAGTCGACGCCGAGGTCGAACGTAGAGCCTCTCTCCCGCCCGTCGAAGATCCCGATGATCCTCTGCCCCCCGTCACCCCTGACGAGGTGCAAGACATCATCAAGGGTCTTCAGGCTCGTAAAGCCCCCGGCTCAGATGGAATTACCAATAGGGTATTCAAACTCTTCCCCGCCCAACTGATCATGCTCATGACCGCCATCTTCAATGGCACCTTGAGTAATAACATGTTCCCACAAGCCTGGAAAGAGGCCTCTGTTATAGGTATCCCCAAACCCGGCAAACCCAAATCCGACCCCACCAGCTATCGCCCCATCAGTCTGCTCAACGTGCTCGGTAAAATCTACGAGAGGCTTATTTATAAGCGTCTCAAGGACTATGCCGAGGCGAAGAGCCTGATTCCGGACGAGCAGTTCGGGTTCCGTACCCAACACTCGTGCGTCCAGCAAGCGCACCGCATAGTCGAGCACATCAGTGCCGGCTTCCAGCGTGGCGCTATGACTGGCGCCCTGCTCTTCGACATAGCGAAGGCTTTCGACAAAGTCTGGCACAATGGCTTAATATATAAGCTATACCAACTCGGCGTGCCCGACCGTCTCGTGCTCATCTTACGGGACTTTTTGTCGAACCGCACCTTCCGCTACCGCATCGAGGGCGCTCTCTCCTCCCCCCACCCGATTCGCGCCGGAGTCCCCCAGGGCTCCGTTCTCTCCCCCCTAATCTTTACCCTGTTCACTAGCGACATCCCTAAGAGTAAAAAGGCCCAATTGGCGTTATTCGCCGATGACACGGCCATTTACTACACAGGGACCAGTCCGCCAGCTATAGCTCAGACTCTCCAGAACTCGGCCAACGTCCTCGGCGCTTGGTTCCGGAAATGGAGAATCGAGGTCAACCCCAATAAAAGCCAGGCTGTTCTCTTTAGGAGAATTCGTAGGGCCCTCCCCAACCCCCCTAATCCGATCACCATGTACGGCAAGCCGATCCCTTGGGCGAAGCATGCCAAGTACCTGGGTGTCACTCTCGACCAACACCTCAGTTTCGCAGAGCACATAAAGCAGGTCCGTTCGCGGGCCGCTTTTGCTCTCGGTAGGCTCCAATTCATGCTTACAGAACGCAGCAAATTGTCACTCCGGTGCAAACTGCGTCTATATAAGGCTGTAATCCGTCCCATTATGACATACGCTTGCGTCGTCTTCGCGCACGCCAAACCCAAGTATCTGCATCGAATGCAGACACTTCAAAACCGGTTCCTCCGTAGGGTCTCAGGAGCTCCCTTTTACGTCCGTAACATGGACCTTCATGTAGATTTTAAACTCCCCACAGTTCAGCAGTTCATGAAACGCCTCTCGAAGCGTTTCTTTGACACTGCCATAAAGCACCGCAATCCCCTGATTGCGGCCGCCTCCCGATACACCCCGTCCCGCATCAGTAAGGTTCGCCGTCCACGGCATACCCTCGTTGCCCCCGACGATGCCACCACTCTCCTCCAGGAGAGCAGCCCGGCTACTAGCACTGTTAGATCAGCATACAGACACAAATTTCCGTCGTTCCGTCCTCGCCGTCGAGGCCCGTCGCGACGACCCTGTCCATTACCATCCCCCCGACCCTTGCTCGAGCCAGCCCGCGTTGCCGCTGAGCCAGTAGTTTTAAAAACCCCCGATCCAGCTGTCCCTTGCTTTCCCCCCCCAGCGACGCCCTAAGCCGAGGTCCGAACCCCGCAGGGGGTGCCCTTAGCGTGTAGTCGCTTAGTTTTGTAAGTTAGCTTTAGTTTTTATTAAGCCCTGGCTGGAGGATACAATTCTTTTGTGGCAGCCACAGGCAAGCCCGGTTAAGCAGTAGACAACCCTTTGGTTGAACTGGGAGATGCCATTAACAAAAAAAAAAAAAAGCCGTGTGTCCCTCTGCATGCTTAGATTTTTTAAAGTACGCAACAGATATTAGTGCGGTTCATCAATGGGTAGAGTGATTCAAGAGAAAGGTTTAAACGTATTGTTTAACTAGCTTTTGCCCACGGCTTCGCCCGAGCGATATATATCTAATAAATAATTGCACCCGTGCAAAGCAGCGGCGAGTCACTAGTTTTCTATATTTCTAAGAGCCATGTTGCTAGTCAATTAAATATTTCAATTTTTTATTTTAGAATGCAATGCGTTGTTGCCGGGAGAGCTTTGACACTATATACAAACTCAGTTTGTCAGGTGACATAAGGGAATGCTTTGAAATATCGAAGGACCCTGTTTCTGTAAGTATATTGATGTAATTACTTATAATCTACCGCTAGTATTAGTACCTAATATAGTATGCAAGTTACAAAGTTAATATCATAAATTTTACGACATCCACCGTCGTTTACTTTTGTTACATTGTGGTTTATTTATAAACGCTGTTTAAAGTTAAGAGGCCTATAAACGTCAACATTTTATGTTTAACCACCCGTTTTAATTCATAGTGTCAACGCGAAATATGTATAGCTACAAAGAAAGGATTTGCTACGGATGATAATAAAATAGATAGGAAAAAATTAGAAGAACTTATCACTAGAGACTTTGAGTTCGAAGCAGAGCTACTAGCAGATGTGAAATCGAAATGTCTCAATGGGGACTTCGATAAGTATGCACCATCGGAATTCTGTGATTTTATGAAAATGCGACACTGTGTATCAATGCAAATGCTTTATGTAAGTAAACATTTTTCAAAGAGTTTTTTAATTCCCGTTTCTACCCGCAACTTGGTTTACTTGGAAGTCACGTGTACGCCATCTCTTGGCAAAACATAGTGAGCATGTTGTCTAACCATACTATCTGTAAATTAACCTATGTTTTACAAAATAAATGATTTGATTTGATTTCAACTTTACCATATAACAAATTTCTTATGGCACTCGGCAATAGTGTAGCATTGTATCAGGATCTTATCCGCCACATCTTATACCAGAATTATTTTAACCTTACTTCAGTGTGAGAATGAGACAAATACAGAACGTATAGTTACATCTCTTCCCACTTCTACCAATATTAAAATAATAATGCTATTAGAGGTGGTGGTCCGCCCCCTGAAAATAATTTACAACTGACATACAAATAATATAGGACCATCATGGAAAGCAACATCGTAGAGCCGGTCAAGGAGCTCGTAGCTAAGTAATAACAGGCGCACAGATCGATCCATCAGGTTAAGTTACGCTTGCAGAGCTTGGTCCGTGAATCGGTGACCCTCTTTACATATCGAGACTCCTCCGTGCCTCGGAAAGCACGTTAAGTCGTTGGCCACGGCTGTCATTCGTGGATCTTTGACATTTGTTACGGGTAGTCAGAAGAATGAAAATCTGACAGCCAGTCTTACTAAGGGGTATTGTATTAACCAGTTACTGACTGGGTTGTGTAGGTCAAGTAGGCAGTCGCTCCATGTAAAATACTGGTATTTAGCTGCATCCGGTTAGACTGAAAGCCGACCCCAACTTAGTTGGGAAAAAGCTAGGCCGATTGATGTTTTGATGGAAAGAAACCTGTATAATTATTAATTTGATATCAACCATAACCTAGACATATTCTCGCATAATATGCATTTTTATGTTTTAATATGACTACCCGACGTTTTATCGCCAAATTCTTATTTATTTCCTCAATTCGACACTTAATTTTGCTGTCGCCATTTTTCATTTCCATTATTCTATTGCCAATGACGTCACTAATTTTATATTTTGATCGCAGCACTGCCTGGAATGGAACAAAAACGTCGAATGCCAGGAAATTAAGAGAGTAGTAGCAGAATGTGTAAATGAATGAAAATTATTACGTGAAAAATATTTCTGATGAAAAAGAAGAAGCGATGGAAATGACTGATTATATTAATCTCGAGCAATTCAATTTTGTTTTATTATCGACGCACCAAAAAATCATCGTTATGGTAATCTTGGAAATTAATCGAGACTAATATTATAAACAGTTGTTTGTTATTTACAATCTTACGAACAGTTAAGTACTACAATATATTTTATTATAATCTAACAATAAAACTACAAAAGGATTGTGTGGTTTTATGAGACCACGGTAAAAGTGAAACTTTTTTTCACATTAAAGACATTTGACACTATAGGCGCCGCCATATTGGCCTTGGTTGTTCTGACGAGCGCCTTTCACTTTATCCCTACTCCACGGCCGACCGTTACGCGACATGCAACACAAAGACGAAAAAGTTTGAGACGATGTAATAAAAGTTTCACTTTAAAATAATAATATTACTTTCAAGTACTGGGCCCGCGTTGTGGATTCGATCCCACTCCCTCTCTTAGAGAGGAGGCCTATGTCCCAGCAGTGGGAACATTAAAAGCTGATTAATATGCATGTATGTATATTGTACAAGTATTAAAAACCAACAAAAAAAAAGTTGTTAGTTAGTTTGTCAGTTGGGGGTAATCTTCAGAGCTACTGATCTGATACCAAAAACTACATTATTATTGAGTGTTAAAAAACGCAATATTAAAAAAGAAAACACGCGAATATTTATGTCCTTTTTATATTGCCAGTCAGTCATTAACAACTGGACATTGTGCCTATTAAAACGACCACACGAATCGAACCATACACAATGTATCTATAAACATGCGACATAATACATAATGTGACAGATATAATTAGAACATCACATAAATGTATTATTATGTGACGCTTTATATACTTAGCAACTCACTTATATAGTTTTTCCCACGGCTCCACTTGCGTTGACTATAATATTAGGGGTACCTACTGAAACCTAGTCATCATTCTCCTGCTCTTATCTTAATTTATTTGGGGGCAGCGTATATGATTGATCATGATTGCTAATCGTCTGTATCAAATAGACCATTTATAAGGTAAATATTTAATTGATCCTCTAAAAACGTGTTAACTTTCTTATGATGTACGCTTTTTTGCATACTTAGAGATTCTTTTCTGACTTTTTTCTCGTTTTTTCAAAGTGAAACTAACTTTGAGAAAATTGCCTAACCAAATTGCTAACCCATTAGGTGAGAACGTTGACCAACTACACGCGCTTCATCCAAGTTGGAAATATTAGGAAATATTTATGGTTTCATGACATACATGCCCGTAATATTTTTGTGACGATAAAAAGCGTATTGTTCCTAAAAACGCAGACAGCACAGTTCACATATTTTAGGACATAAATGTGATAATTTTTATTGCAATTACTCTAATCATTGTAACAATTTTCTGGTATATAATTTAGGTACTGCTGGACATAAATAAAATTATAGATTTGTTGTATATATGCTCACGGTTTTATCTTCCAGTGTCAGTGTATAGCATTCGGTTCAACATGTATCGTCTAGTGATTTTGAGCATTGTCGTTATCTCAGCTTCGGTAAGACCTAATAGTTTGTTTTATAAATTGCACCATGTTTATTTTAGAATCTTTGTACCTGCAGGCCTAATTTTTTGAAAAACAATAATATGACGAAGTAATTATTGTTTACAGGCTGATGTAGACAAGAGAGAATGCGAAAAAATATTTTCTCCGGTAAGTACACACCTTTATCTTAAACAACATACAGCGACGAATTTCATTCCGACGCCAAATTTTAGTGAAATATAATTAATGGTTTTTTAAAGTAGTACCTACATAATATATAGTTTTCAGCTTTAGTTTAAGATTTTCTAACGTTAAGATGTTAATAAATAATATTATTTGATTGATTGATGATGTTTAGTTTTTATTTATATAAACTGGGACTGATCCTATCAAATATTGCATTATTATATTCTAGGATACATCACATTGTTGCAAGAAAACTGGCGAACTTCAAGATAAACTCTTGAAGGCAGAGGACTTTAAGGAATGCTTTCAACTTGACATGGATCCAGCTTCAGTAAGTTTACTGATATTTAATAAGATTATTTAACTGGACTGACCGATCGACTGATTTGGAAAGCATGTTCAAATGTTCACGTTACGCCAAGAAATCGACAGTGGCATAGATTTTGTGGGAAATTGGGGTAGGTTCGAATAGACTGTAATTACCGAACAAAGCAAACGCCTGTGTCTTAGAGCCGCCTCAAACCAGGCGAGGTGAAACGTAGCGCGGTTGTCACTGCCAAACAAAAATCAAGGTTGTGTGCCCAAAATTAAAATTTAGAATAATTTAGCCGCTTATTTCCGCTTTGAGTCGATCTCGAACTAAAAGAAGATTATTTATTTTAAACTTTATAAGGTCTACATTTGTTTGGCAATAACAACCGCAGTGTGGTGCGCTTAGCCAGTGGTGCGCCGGTCCTTAGTAGCGTTGAACATGGCCACGTAAGCTTTACCCAATCAAAGGCCGCCTTGGATTTAACTCATGTTTCTTAAGGAAATTGTAGAATTGTTTCTAAGAAGAACCTAATAAGAATTTAATTGTTTCAAAGAGCTAACACCAAAATTAGTTGAGCATTTTGGCTTTACTTCTGTGAAAGCTGGATGATTTTTATTTGCCAAATTAATATAAGAAGGCACAACATGCCAGCATGTGAAGCTAAGTCAGAGGCCCATGGGCAGCTCAAAAACTCTGACACCAGGTTAGTCACTAACCACACGAAAAATAGAAGAAGAATAAAAGAAGGGACTTTTTAGTATTTTATTTTTTTGTGTTTTCCAGTGTGAGCACGAGCTATGTTTAGCTACAAAGAAAGGATTCGCCACTGATGAAAAAAAATTAGACAAGAAAAAATTGGAAGAAGTTTTGCGTGCGGACATTGAAGCCGACGCAGATTTGTGGAACGATATAAAATCAAAATGTTTTAATGGAGATATCGTTAACTATGGACCACCAGAATTTTGTGAATTCATCCAAATGAAGCTCTGCATTACAGCGCAAATGTTAAATGTAAGTATGTTGCAGAAAGCAAAATAAGGCCCCATTTACACAATGCAACATTCTTGCCTTTTTTTTTGAGGGTGGGAAATCATTCGATGACTTCTCCCGCTCAGGGTGGAGCGCAAGGGAGTGTCAGACTTTTTCTCGACTTAAACCCATCCATGTTCCTTCCTTAGCCCTTTATGTTTCGGGGTAGCGGGTAACCCTTTCGGACAATTTTTCGCCCGCTCGCGCTATAACTTTGTTTTTACTTTGCTTATAAAGGTGGTGATGATAAAATACCCTTTCTCAAGACTTGGGCAACCAATTAATGCAAAAATATTTTTAAATCCAACTGACGATAAAATTGTCATCTGTTTTTTACGGAAGAAGTGTCAAAAACTACTAGACTATCAGAAAATTCTTTATTTTTGTTCACAGCATTGTCCTAATTGGAACAACGATGGAGGTTGCAAAGAATTTAAGGAGTTAGTGCAAACATGTGTAAAAACTATTTTCTGATGCAAACGAGGCTAGCAACAGACACGGAGCGACCGATGATTGCATTAAACCGTAGCACCTTAATTCTGGTTTAATATTCTAAAAGTTCCAGAAAATATCAACTTATGTTTGTTTGGCATTTATACTTATGTAAGTGATAATAAATAAAACTTAATGATTAAACCTAATATTGAAATGTCTCAAATTAAGCACCTTCATTCACCCCTGGGGGGCAACCACCAGGTACACCTATTGACTAGGTAATAGCTAATATTTACATCAAAGGAGTAAAATTACTACACATAAATAGGTGGTATAAGAATTAAGTTTCCAAATGAATAATATTTTAAATGTAAATATGTATGTTAAAATAAACTGATGTACAGCACATCAAGCTATCCCTAACTGTCAAATTTTCTCAATTAAAAATGAACCTTATATCTTTGCAATAAAGTTGAAATACTATCAAAGAAATTTGACAGATTGTGGTAACTTGATGTGCTGGCCTCTGTACGTTCGAAGATATTTTAGGAGCTAGACGCGAGTATTTATTGTTTAATACTGTACTGTGAAAGCCAGAGGGACCTTTACTTAGAGAGCTCAGAGGTAAAGCTTGTGAAGTGTGTTGTTGGGATTTCTATCCTACAAAATACAAACAGACGGGCATCACCTATTGAATTATATTGCTACGAATACATTCGTCAAACAGCACGGCTACTGACAGACTCCTTCATTTCTTTTATAAAAACATATCAAACTATTCTATCATTTTGAACGGTCGAATGTTGTCAGTTATTTTCTAACCGACCAGGTTCTAAGTTCTACAAGGTTTCACTTAAGATCTACAGTACATAAGGGAAAGGCTCAGTATGTAGATGTATGAACGCTAAAAGGAGTAAAAGGACTGTAGAATTCTGTATTTTTTGCCTCCAATGAGCGATGGTAAGAAGGTTCCAGTATATATATATGGACAGTTAGATTTATAAAAGCATGGTTAGACCTTCCTTCTTGTATGAGAGTGTTGGGCGACAAAAGGAATTAATGAAAGGCAATTGCATGCAGCTGAGCTAAAAATGCTAAGAAGGATGTGTGGTTACGCGAATGGATAGAATAAGGAAAAAGTATATATGAGAAGTCTGAAAGTGACACCGGTGACTGAAAAGTTCCGTGGAAATCGGTTGTCATGGTATGTAAAGTTTTGAGTATGAATTTGGATGGCTTTACAAGTAGCGGAAGACCAAAGAAACGATGGATGGATTGTGTGAAAGATGATATGGTTATATAGGGAGCGACTACCGAGACGACGACTAACAGAAAAGTATGGATGAAAAAGACAAGTTGCACAGACCCCAAATAATAACAGAGAATGATGTTATAATCCTTGTTTTGTAACTCGGTAATCAAGCAAATAAAGCAGATATACATATCATTCTCTCTGGCAGCCACATCTACCAGTTTGCAGCATGTCCAGTATCTACATAGCGTGACAAACATAACCAGTCACAGACAAAAACTTTTGTACTCTGCAGGGAAGCCCTGAAACCCTGATTCAAACAAACACATAGGTAATAACAATTGTGAATCATGCAATTGTACTGTGTAGTACCTAAAAAACATGCGATACAGATCCTATCATTGTTCCTCGAAATTACAATGCTCATAATCTAATACGCAAGTACCTTAGTACCTGTGCCTACGTGGAGTATATTTATAGATATCCATCTTATTTTTTTCATCGTTAAGTACACATTTAAGGCACGTGTAAGTAACATACAATGTATCTATGTGTATCCATGATAACTCAAGCCGATCGTAATTGCGTTTGTAACTCGAGGACCAATATTATTCGATTAACGTGGTTCATGGATATGTTCACCGGTCCACTGGTACCGGGGCAGAGCTAATCAAAGTATACATTGAAGAGTGACCAGAATCCTAAGCTATTTTCTCGAATTGTTGGGTAGAGGTGTACCTACTTATAGCATACTCACATTTCACCAGTATTGTTTAAGTCCCATATATAGAGGGTGAGCTTTTTGGCATCAACCGGGCCCCAGATTTTGGGCTGATACTGAGAAATTCCAGATAGAAAAACTCAAAAGCACTTCGCCCGACTTTAGAATCGAACCCAGGATCTCATGCTTAGTCTTACCGCCTGCAACCACTCACCAACGAGGCAGTCTAATTTGTTTCATGACAGCAATATTTAAGCCCTGAAAACCCTTTCTAAGACACAACTCCACCAAAACCATTGCAGTGGATAAAACATGCAAACTAATGTAGATAAAAGTATTCAATCAAACCTTGATCTTCCAAGCTCGAGTTTCATCGTTACGGTGACTTTATGGTTGTCGCCACTATTGCAGATGCTAGCTCTCAGGAGTTGGGAACAGTGATATTTCGGATATTTGCATTCGCAATGTTTGCCGATGTGGGTGGAATGGGCAAAATAATAAACATAATGGACATTTCAAATACACACATTTAAATCACCAAATACTATTTCGGGAAAATGTAGCGAAATGGAGGATCTATTTCACCGGAGCAGAGTGGGTGCTGGGTGGCTCTAATGAGCTGTGACCTTTAATATGCAAAACTTCTGGATGATCGGTTTAGTAGTTTTGGCGTGAAAAGGTAACAAGCAAACTTACTTTCGCAAATATATATTAAATAATAATTAGTTAGGTATAGTCAGGATAGTTAGAATTCCCTATCTCATTTTACTCATCCATTCTCGTCACACCACACAGTTATATACAACCAAGGTATATAATTATTGATGTTAACTGACTCATTTCAATGCAATTGTTCATCGTCACTAATCGTCTGAGGTCTAACTACCACCTCATTTGAATGAGAGGTAACAATCAAAACCGCGTTAGCCATAGATTGTAATAAAACGTATCTATATAAATTTCAAATCTAAAATTAACTCTTTTTAACTAGTTTTATGGTTCGGATTTGCTTGGTTTTAAAACGGTAAGTAGATATGTAAGTACGGTAAAGTTATTAAAAATGTAGGTGTAGTTTAAATAACGGTTTCAAGCAGCATATTTTGATGTACAGACGCTAGCACATCAAGCTATCCCTAACTGTCAAACTTTCCCAATTAAAAATGAACCTTATATCTTTGCAATAAAGTTGAAATACTATCAAAGAAATTTGACAGGTTGTGGTAACTTGATGTGCTGGCCTCTGTACCAGTCCATTTAAATGAGAAAATTAGGTAATTACGGAATGTCAAAAAGTTTATCTAAGAGGCTAGTTACTTAGATCAGTGAACTTTGCAAAAAGACATTAAGGTAGTTTGTCCACCGCCACCGTCAACGGGACGTCATCAAGAACTAGATGACGGCCGACGTAAAGTAGAGATTTATACATAAACTTGGGTAGCATGTTCAGTGCATGACCGAAAATTCGGGGACTCCTTCCAGTGACCCGATCACTGGAAGGAGCCCCCGAATTTTCATAGTTCAACACCACAGCAACAACACGGCCCGAGTGTGACAGGCCGATATACAAGCAGAACAAAACACGTTTGAACTTTTTCATAACCTATCGGTGCGCCCGGCCCCCGGCTTTTATTTTGTCTAGGTCACATATTCATAACATACTGACACGCCGAACTCGGTCGCGGTGGACAAATGACCGCCGTCACCGATACGTCAAACGGGTTCGAATAATCTTGTTTCACGTTGTCGCCTCGTTGACGGTGGTAGTGGACAAACGGCCTAACGCTTGTTCCTACTCTATTTAAGGTGCGGGTATTTACCTCACAGTGGTACAACGACATTTTTTCGTATTTAATTTTTTTTTATTACATTACGTCAAAGCCATTGTTCTCACAAACACACAGACGGTAAAACACATTTTTTTTAACACACAAACGTGACAATAATAAGTGCAGTTGTTGTTATTACTCAATAGAGTGCTACAATTTTCTGGTACTTAGGCAGCGTTGGCTATAAATTATAGATTTATCCAAGTATAAATATATGCTCATGATTATATTGTTCAGTGTCAGTGCTAAGCATTTGGTTCAACATGTATCGTCTTGTGATTTTGAGTATCGTTACCGTCACAGCTTTGGTAAGATTTTTTTAGTTTATTTCATTATACCCATATTCAATGCGCCCCTGGATAAAAAATTGTAAAAAGGGGTAAAAATTGCTGCTTATAGTAGATTAATGAGAAATATTGAATAGAGATATGATTTCGTTTAAAATTCAAAAATAAAAAGTGATTGTCCTCATCTATCGCCTTCACCAAATGAGATTGAGAACCCAAGAGATCGATCAATTAGACAGTAAAAAAAAAGTAAATCAACTCAGCCAACTCAGCCTTGCAGTCTTCTGCTGGACAAAGGCCTCTTCCAGGCCATGCTAAATAAGCCTGTCTTCAACCTTCCAAACCCAGTCTCTCTCAGCCACCTTTTAAATTAAATAATTACCACTAAAGATGAGCAAAATAGCTACAAACACAATTTTCGGTTTAGTCAATTAAATGTTTTTGTTTCAGTTCTTTCACAGAAAACTTTTTCTTTTTATCTTTAATTTTTTTTCCAGTGAATTCACTCACCGCTCCTTGAATTCTCACGATAGTTGAGGTTCAAAATTCTTTAATCATATCAAACTCCACCCTTTTTTTGGGTTGAATATCATCAAATAACTTTTCCAGCTCTGGGTGGAGTAGGATGTCAGACTTTTACTGACTAAAACCCACTTCAGTAGCCTATGTGAGGGCCACGGTAACTCTTTCGAACAAACCCACGACCCTGTCAGGCTTTGGCCTAACAACAACAGGTCCAACAGTCACGCTGCGACTCTTTAAGGCTCGCGTGGTACACAACGCGTCGTCGACCAGGGGCTGGACCTCAACAGTCCAGAAGGTACCTATTGCTCGCCGTCCGTAAGCCCGCGCCTACGGTGGTCGGGAAACGGCTACGATTTCCAACGCCCAGGGCGTCTCCTGCGGCGTGAGGCCGCATAGATTGGCTCTCTCTCACATCGCAGTTCGCCTTCTCTTTCGCAAGCATTACTACTTAACCAAACCTCACCCTAAAATAACTTTACGTATTATTACTTTCCAGGCTGCAGACTTAGACAAGAAAGATTGTATACGATTGTTTCACCCTGTAAGTACACTACAACTGCATCATTAACTTCATATTTTATTCTTATCGGAATAAATCCATTTATATACAGGGTGGAAGGGACATAACGCAGGGAGGTTTATGTTCATACACTGAATCCATGGGAATCGGCTTCGCGTCGATGTCCCTTCCACCATAACTGGTTCTACAGCTTAGAAGTGTAATTTTATTTTATTTTGTATTTTTTTTTCATAATTTTCTTAATTTTCATAAGGATAACATATATGTGTTAACTGGAATTATATTTTTTTAGCACTCAATGCATTGTTGCAAGAAAAATCCCGAGTTGAGGGAAAAATTCATGAATGATGACATAAAGGAATGCTTTCAATTACCCAAGGATCCAAGTACAGTAAGTGGATCTGCTTTTTAGGGTTATGGTACACACTCATTCGGGTTGGCTTCGCCATAACCACCTTACAGTTTACCCACTATTGTATTAGGGTGACCTGTAAGGATAGTGGGTGAAAGTTTATATAAATTAAATAAACATAAAAAATTGTTAAAAGCCGACCCAAAGCCGGGCATTCGTTTGTTGGGCATTTATCGCCTGCCTGACTTCTGGGTACCAATTCTTAAACCTAATTGGGTCGGGTCTGTACATTTCGAGCTAATCGGGCGGCTTTTTCCCAAACAACAACATATGACACACAACACATCATACAACATAAACTCAAAGCATTCTTCTTCTTCTAAAGCATTTATTTCAAATAAACCAATTACTGGCACTTTTGAATTGTCGAGGGTCGGTCAGTCAGAAAGATGAAGCTAGTTGCCCATTCCAAAGCAGTGGGTACGGATGGAGAAAAACAGGCAAGAAACTCCATAGACACTCTCTTAAATCAAAATATGTTTACAAAAACTGGGTTATATCATTCATAATATATTACATGTGAGAATGATGCAGAACTTAAAAAAGCGTCCATAATTACAAGATTTAAAAACAATTACAAATTAAGTTAAATTTTAAAAGAGCCGTGGCCGCTAAGTTTTGACTAGTCCATACTGATGGCGGTATTGTATTGTGTGTCATATTATTGTAACGAGCACCATCATTATTTCAGCCTATTGCAGTCTGCTGTTGGACATAGGCCTCCTCCGAGGAGTGTCACAGCGCACGATCTCCCGCCTTTTTTATTCAGCCACTGCCAGCTACCTTAGTCAAGTCATCGGTCCATCTCGTCGCGGAACTCCCACACTACGTTTACGTATTGATATATCACATACAAAAAGTTGAAACACTAGGGCCGTGGGGTCCGAGTGCTCATTCGAGTATTTCGGGATAACGCGGCGGTTGGTCGACTCGACACGTGACCAGGAGGCTGGTCATTTTTTAGACCATAGAATCAGCATTGCCATCCAACGTGGCAACGATGCCAGCCTTTTAAACACATTTCCCACTGACACCGATGGGGATGAATTTTTGACACCCTGTACATAATAGATATATTTTTTAGTTTTAGGTTGTATATATTGTATTTAAGTTTTGTGTTTTATTTATTATGTCATAAATACATGGTTAAATAAATATAAAAACACATACAACATAATATATTATAATACTACTAATGTTTTTTATATTATTTAAATTACAGTGCGAGCACGAATTATGCATAGCTAAAAAGAGAGGTTTTGCCACTGATGATGGTAAATTAGACAAAACGAAATTCGAAGAAGTGTTAACCAAGGATGTTGATGATAAAGACCTATTGGCAGACGTGAAAACGAATTGCATCAATGGAGACCTCGAGAAATATGGGCCCCCGGATTTCTGTGAATTTCTGAAATTGAGGCACTGTGTCTCTATGCAAATGTTGAATGTGAGTACAAATTGTACAGACGCCAGCACATCAAGCTATCCCTAACTATACATTTTTTCCAATCGAAAATAAACCGTATGCTTTTGTAATAAAGTTTCTTGGAGTACCTTGATGTGCTGGCCTCTGTACACCACCACGGTAGGAACCACTATACGTCATCACTATTTAACACGTTAGATGCCAACGCGGTCATTCTGACCTGAGAGCCTTCTAAACTTCTAAAATGTTTGCGACTGACAATAAGCTAGGTAGTTAAAAGCTTAGTCAATCCTGTTGAAACGTTCGCTTTAAGAACGATTGCCTAGTTTCGGACTTGTTCGTTGCATTTATTCGTCACAGATACACGAACATTCAAAAAGATAAAAAAAACTTGAATCTAAAACCATTACAGACAACATAGAACATAACCGCGTCTGTGACAAGGCTTGCAGACAGCATAATGCTGTGCTATGGGGAACCCACCGGATAGTGATGATTTTCAGTAGTCACCGGAAAACTACAATATTAAATTAAAAATATATCATTAAAAAAAATCGCCTTTATGTTTTAATCATGTCAGTAAATCTTTATGCCTGTACGCAGCGCAATGTTATGTAAATCTTTATACCTGTGACGTTCTGTTTTTGATTGCAGCATTGTCCTGAATGGGAAAACTTCGGTGATTGCAATCAACTCAAAGGAGTAGTTGCGGAATGTGTGAAATTAGCTAATTCATAAAATTATATTATTTTAAAAATGGAAAATGGCCGCAATTGTATAGAAGTGATATTAATAAATTTAACTTGCGCATTTGAATTCTGTTTTATTCTCGACAAGTCGATTCCATTTCCAAGCATACATATTATAGTCGAACATCAACACTGTTAGTGTCTAGTACAAGAAATTAAGACGCTGAATTGCCTACCCACAAATTCCTAATATTTACTAAGAAAAAAAAATAGAGTTCTTTACAAAGTAAATACCATCAGTGTTTTATCGTTTCAGTCTTTAGTTAGATAATACCCAACCCCTCAAAAGTCGAAAGCCCATCTCCATTTCAAAACTACCGTACAAAAGCTTGAATTACAAAGATTGCGTACTTAGAACTATAGCAAATGGCTACCAGGAAAGTTAATTTGAAGGGAAGAAGCGAACAATTGAGGTAACAACACACGTCATGTGAAAACTTTACACCGTTGTGACCAGATCGCCTCAAACGATCCAAGTTCGCAGTAACGGTACATTTACCCTACTACTTCTGCAGTTTTAGGGTGAGGTGCTACTGAAACCAGTATTGAAACTTACAATGTAATGTCAGCTATCTCGCTTTTGTTGTACAGAAAGGCAAGGCTAGTAACTGGGATTGTCTTGTTGTAAAACTTGAAAATCTTAAGATTTCAGGATATTGTTAACATTAAAAAGAAGGCTGTCGGTTGTAGCAATCAACATCGCAGACACCTGTTAGTTATGTGGTCACGAACTAGTTAGGTATAAAGCTGAAAAATAGGCCAAGGCAAAACTCAAACTCAAAGCATTCCTCATTTTCTTCAGAAAATAACCCAGGAACTCAGCTTCAGCAGTAAATTAAAAGTCATTTATTTAAAATAGACTGAGAATTAGCAATTGTTGAACGTCAATATTACATACAGGGACCGGACAACCCCGCTTAAGAGTTAAGCCTTTGGACAGGGTAACCCGTACGTGGGGTAACTCATATCGCAGTGTTACCTTTTGTTCGAGTTACATCCTCGAAACCCAGCGAAATGGTTAACACCTTTATTAAGGTAACCACGTGAAGGGGTTAACCCCTTTAATGACTTAAGGCTTTGAAGAGGTTACCTTCTCGAAAAGCTTTTTTTCGTGTTACCCTGGATTACCTAA
Source organism: Hyppa rectilinea (assembly GCA_951799385.1). NCBI lineage: Eukaryota > Metazoa > Arthropoda > Insecta > Lepidoptera > Noctuidae > Hyppa > Hyppa rectilinea. The sequence goes on along the minus strand of OX637310.1, from coordinate 5,034,070 downwards.
TACCTAAACATGAGCTGCATGTAGGTGGGGGGATTCTTGCACCCGTGCGGCGCGTTATTGCCTTACTATTTTTATTTAGTTATTATGATTTACGAATACGTAATAGGTATAATAGGTACCTAAGCTACAACACACACTTAAACATAAACATTGCTAAATTGCTTTTACTTCCGTAGTTCCGTCCGAGTTCCGAATCATGAAAACGACGAATGATGAAAATAAACCAGTATAGACACGAAAAAATAAATAATATTATTACAATGTTTAGCATGTGTGACGAGCAAAGTTGAACTATAAGATCATATAGATAATAGTTATTATTCCATGTTTACAAGTCGTTCGGCAAGTCGGACTCGGTACACGCAAGATTGGCGGACCGCCGGGCACGGTACGATGTCACGTGCGGTCGTGGTTATGCAATTTTCAAACTAATATCGATTGTAAACAGTGCATATTACAAAGTCTTGAGTTGGAATGGCTTACCCTGTTACAGTGTTACAGGGTGTTGAAAGGGTAACCCGTTCGTAACGGGTGAACTACACCCGTTCGAAGGTGTAACATGTATCATAGGGTTTTTTTTTGAAGCGCTTAAAAAAACCCCTTCATAAACCCTTTCAACGAGTATCCGGCCGGTCCCTGATTACATAAGACAGCCCACCAAAACGCCTGCATGTCACCTCTTCTCAGTACTTAAGTTGAGAAGAAGAAGTTACTTACCAGCTTAAGCAATAAACCAGTAGCACAGTAGCCTTTGCGACCACTAAACCAATGATTGAACTGAATGATAGATGACTTGAATAATGATAACCGTAAAAAAGAGCCATGAAATACGTGAAACACTGAATTGAATAAATCTCCAACAACCCAAAAACCAACCCCTCGTCTGCTATAGCACCTAACCCTTCGTCTGCTGTAGCACCCCACCTTTCGCGTTTATTAAGAGTAGGTGAGCTTTCATTATTGCATTAAGGGTTTTGTCTTGACACGACACTTGAACTTAGATGATTATGTTCGGGACCCTTTCTCTGTATAAAATAGAGATTAACTCCCTACTCAGGTAGGGAGACTTAATTTTAGTGTTATTCAAAATAAAGTTTTAAACTTTAGTGTCTTGTCATTAAGTGTCTAATTCAATTAACGTTGTGATTAAATGAGTGTTATTTTTGTGCTACTGTTTTATTAGTCGATACATACTAATTCTGTTTGATTTTATCCAGTTTACACTACGTCAATTTGCCGTGTTATAGTCACGTCGTACCACTGGCATTCTTTGCCAGTGGTACGATTCTGTAAAAACTCACCGTGATAACTAAGGTGATGTGAGCGTGAAGTGACCTTTTTTTTAAGGCTGGGAAATCATCCAATGACTGGTCCCGCTCTGGGTGGAGCGAAAGGGAGTGTCAGACTCTTACTGTCTAAAACCCATCCATGTTCCTTCCGTAGCCCTTTATATTCCGGGGTAGCGGTAACCCTTTCGGACAATCCCGCTTACCCGGCAGGCTTGGCCCTGAGGGGCCCTTTCATATTGGGCGCAATTGTTGACGAATACGGTATTGAATCAGTTTTTATGTTAGGTGATTATAATGCCGATTTATCTGAATTGTTTTATAACGAGCTTTTACATTTTTGTAGTGAACAGTGTTTCACGTGTGTTGATGTTGATTTTCTGGGTTCTGATTCAGGTGCGTACACATTTGTTAGTGACGCTCATGGGTCCTGCAGCTGGCTAGATCACTGTATTGTAACCCAAGCCGCAAAACGATCGGTTGTTAATGTGTACATTAAATATGATACTATTTGGTCTGACCATTTTCCTCTGGTTATTGAATGTAATTTAAATTTATTGTCACCGAAGCTGCCTCATAATGTAATTGACAATAATAACGTACTCTGGGGTGTAAGAAACGAGCAACAGGTCGCTATTTATACAAACTTGTGTAACCAACGGTTGAGACTAATAGATTTTCCTCCCGAGTGTATGAGTTGTGCTGACTGTTGTTGTAATGACGTCGGCCACAGGCGTGTCTTAGACGGTCTGTACTCTGACATTGTGGCTGCCCTTCGCGATGCGTCTTTGGTGGGTCGAGGAAGCAGACGGGCGGGGGGGAGTGGTCCGCGCGTAGTGGGTTGGAACGAGCATATCAGAGGGGCTCACGGGGTGGCTCGGCAGAAGTTTACAGATTGGGTAGCGTGTGGTAGGCCTAGGTCTGGTACGATGTACACCGAAATGTGTGAGAGCAGAAGAGTGTTCAAGTCACGTTTGAAGGCTTGCCAAGATCGTGAAGATCAGATGCGTATGGACACTCTTGCGCAGAAACATTCCAAGGGTGACTTTCGTGGTTTCTGGAAGAGTACAAGCAAGGTAAATGTTAGGCCGGGCCTTCCGGTGAGTGTCGATGGTGTGAGTGGCCATAAGGACATTGCGGATGTCTTTCGGAACCATTTTTTGGTACAATCTCCTCTGGGGCCTGCGGATGGGGTCTTTAATGCTGAGTTACCGATCGAGCCAGTTGGGGTAAGATTTATTGCGCGAAACGTCGATAAAATTATCATGAAAATGACGAGGGGCAAATCTCCGGGCCACGACGGCCTCAGCATTGAACACCTGCAGCATGCTGGCCCGCATATATCTAGAGTCTTAGCGATGTTCTTCTCACTGTGCGTGAGCCACTCTTACCTGCCGGCAGACCTTATGAAGTCTGTGGTGGTGCCTGTGGTGAAAAATAAGACAGGTGACCTTTCTGATAAAACTAACTATAGGCCCATTTCCCTAGCCACCATCATAGCCAAAGTGTTTGACGGTTTGCTTAATACACAGCTGGATAAATATGTAAGCCTACATGATAACCAGTTTGGTTTTAGACCGCAACTCTCTACAGAAAGTGCTATACTGTGTCTTAAGCATACCGTCAGATATTACACAGATCGTAGCACGCCTGTGTATGCGTGTTTCCTCGACCTATCCAGGGCATTTGACCTGGTTGCCTATGATATTCTGTGGGATAAATTAATTGCCATTAACCTACCGCGTGAACTTGTGACCATCTTCAAGTACTGGTATACGCATCAGGTCAACAGCGTCAGATGGGCGGGGGCAATGTCGGAACCGTACCAGCTTGAGTGTGGAGTGAGACAGGGTGGATTGACCTCGCCAACCCTCTTTAACCTCTACATGGACGCGCTGATCGTCGCGCTCAGCAGTCGACATGTCGGCTGCCACGTGGATGGCGCGTGCGTCAATAATCTTAGTTATGCCGATGACATGGTGCTGCTGAGCGCGTCGATCTGTGGCCTGAGGAAACTGGTTCATGTCTGTGAGGAGTACGCGGATAGGCATGGGCTCAAATATAATGTTGTGAAGAGTCAATGCATGGTCTTTGGGGCCGGCGGTGCTAAATGCCTCGAGTATGTACCACCTGTCTGTCTGAATGGTGTTCCGCTAGACAGAGTGGACCAGTTCAAATACTTGGGGCATATAGTCACGGCTGACCTCAAGGATCATGCTGATATCGAACGGGAGCGGAGGGCTTTGTCGAAAAGGGCTAACATGCTTGCTCGCAGGTTTGCACGTTGCTCTGATACAGTGAAAATAACCCTGTTCAAGGCGTATTGCACCTCACTATACACGTGCAGCCTGTGGGCCCGCTACACACAAGCGTCCTACAACGCCCTCCGCGTCCAGTACAACAACGCGTTCCGGGCGGTTTTGGGGCTGCCCCGCTTCTGCAGTGCTTCGGGCATGTTTGCGGAAGCGCGCACCGACTGTTTTCACGCCACCATGCGCAAGCGGTGCGCGTCCTTAGTGCGCAGGGTGCGGGCCAGCTCCAACACTGTCCTGGCAATAATCGCTGGGCGATTTGAGTGCCCCTATTTACGAAAATGCTGCAGCAGGCATACATGATAGTGCCCTTAAATTTTTTATTTTTATTTATTTGAATTTAATGTTATTTGTACGTTATTAAAATGCCTATGATTGTTGTGTTTATATGTGTAATTCTGTCTGTATTGTGTATGATAATTTAATGTTAATTCTGTGACTGTTGTATTGTGACGTTTTATTTAAATTTTTAATTCTGTGACGTTCTAAAGTTGTATTTTACTGTATGTTTGTGACATTAATTTTATTTTATTTTTTATCTCATTTATCCTTGGAGCAGCATTTTGACATTTTTATTATTCTTATTCTTTGTATTAATTGTGCAATATGGGTGTTATGCCTGAATTAAATGAATTTTATTTATTTATTTATTATTTATATGCTGACATCTCTTTAAGGCGCGCGTGGAACATATACGCGCCGTACGGCACGGGTCTGGTGCTGATCGGACGGTGAGTCACCCATTACTCACCGTCCGCAGGCCCGCGCCTACGGTGGCCGGGAGTCGTCACGTGGGTCCCGACGCCCGGGGCGTCTCCTGCGGCGGCTGGGACGGGAGGTCCTTTCTCTCTCCCATCCCGCGACCTCCTTCGCGAGCATAACTTTTTCAGAAGGAGGTGACTGCCTCCCACTCCCTCTCGCCCCGGACCATGGCTTGCACCAGGACCGGGCGCAAGAGGTCGCCGCCACCGATCGCCTCTACGACGACACGGCGGTGCTCGGCCCATGCGCGTGAAGTGACCTGTCGTTTCTCCTAATGCTAGGGAATGACACTACTGACACCTCACTTAAAACTCACTTCACCAACGTTTTCACGGTGATATCTTTACAGAATAGCATTATACAGGAATATACAGACAATTTAAGATGGTTTTCCATTTGCTAAGCAAAATTTCCCTTTGAATGAGGCTTTTAAGTGAATAAGTCGAAGACTGCCTAAATATTTATGAATATTCATAGACTTTCTATGTCTTTGAGGTATGTTTAAAAGGCAATTAGTGGTAGCTTAGGGACCTGTAATTTCCTAAAAGGCTGTTTCAAGTGTTTTGTATTGTAGCGTACGCAAATAGTTCAATTTCTAGATTGGGTGGAGTGAATTTTCTGTTAAGTCATCACCATCATAAGATTGAGATTGGTCCTATAAAAAAAAATTCTTACTGACTTAGAGCCTTACTGTCGTCTCTGGGGGATATAAAACTAAAACAAATTTGACTGTCAAAAACATTAGATTCTTGGTGAAATAAATAACACCACACCCATAATTGATGCGTAACGAAGGTTAGGACCATAATTCCGCAATAAATATAAAACTTCCGAGCGGAAATCCAATTTATCAATAATTAACACCTCCAAAATCCACATTCATGTGAACAAAGTTTCGAATTTTGTTTAGCCCGAAATCGGGCTAAACAAAATTCGTTTAACATCAAAAACTGCACTGGCAATTTAATTATAATGCAAATTTCGCGAAGTTTTGTACGTGGGGTACAAAATGATAGTGGTCCATTGTTGCTTGATAGCTTTAGGCAATTCCCTAATGAAAAACTTAACTCTTTGTTCACTTAATCACCCTATTAACACAATAGAGGGCGCTGTACTCAACTTATTGTCCAAATAACCGTTACGGGTAGGTTATTTTTTGGTTTATTTAGAAACTGTTGCGGTGGAAATTTATAATGAAAGCTGTGTTTTTGACAGTTTATAATATTTTATGAATATATTTTAGAAGTACTAATAAAGCTTTTGTAAAATTGCTTAATATTAATAACACGAACATAAGTATTATATTACTACAGTATTTTAACACGATGACGAGTTGTTATTGTTGTTGAGTCTTCAAAAGACTTTTGTCATGACAAAAATTTGTTTCAGTAAATAGAAACAATATTATGCCCCCTTTGCCTTACGTTAAGTTAGTAAAAACGTGACGTCAAATAAACGAACGTTAACGTAAAACGTTACGTTAACCCATAAGCCGCAGGGCACGCCACGATAGTGGCGGTAAGGAAGTAAGGAATAAAGCTTTGAGGAGTGGCTAGAGAAGCGTCACGGCGCCCTCACCTACCGCTTGACGCAGGTCCTCACCGGACATGGATGTTTCGGGAGGTTCCTGCACATCATCAGGCGGCAGGAAACGCCCGGGTGTCACCACTGCGAGGATCGCCCAGAGGACACGGTAGAGCACACGGTGCAAACCTGCCCCGCTTGGGCGGAGCACCGCCGTGTCCTCGTAGAGGCGATCGGCGGCGGTCGCCGCCGCCGATCGCCTCTACGAGGACACGGCGGTCACAAAGTCTATGAATATTCATAAATATTTAGGCAGTCTTCGACTTATTCACTTAAAAGCCTCATTCAAAGGGAAATTTTGCTTAGCAAATGGAAAACCATCTTAAATTGTCTGTATATTCCTGTATAATGCTATTCTGTAAAGATATCACCGTGAAAACGTTGGTGAAGTGAGTTTTAAGTGAGGTGTCAGTAGTGTCATTCCCTAGCATTAGGAGAAACGACAGGTCACTTCACGCGCATGGGCCGAGCACCGCCGTGTCCTCGTAGAGGCGATCGGTGGCGGCGACCTCTTGCGCCCGGTCCTGGTGCAAGCCATGGTCCGGGGCGAGAGGGAGTGGGAGGCAGTCACCTCCTTCTGCGAAAAAGTTATGCTCGCGAAGGATGTGCCGGGATGGGAGAGAGAAAGGTCCCGTCCCAGCCGCCGCAGGAGACGCCCCGGGCGTCGGGAGCCACGTGACGACTCCCGGCCACCGTAGGCGCGGGCCTGCGGACGGTGAGTAATGGGTGACTCACCGTCCGATCAGCACCAGACCCGTGCCGTACGGCGCGTATATGTTCCACGCGCGCCTCAAAAAGATGTCAGCATATGAGCTTAGAATAGCACAAAAAAAGTAGCGGTGTTTGTGTTAAGTAAAAAAAGGCTTTCAAACTGCAATGTATATTCCTCTTCTCTACATCACTACATAGTATAAAACAAAGTCGGTTTCTCTGTCCCTATATCCCTATGTATGCTTAAATCTTTAAAACTACGCAACGGATTTTAATGCGGTTTTTTTATTATTATTATAGAGTGATTCAAGAAGAAGGTTTATATGTATAATAACATGCAATTTCCGTCATCCACGTAGGCGAAGCCGCGGGCAGAAGCTAGCATGGTATAAAACAAAGCTGCGCCCCGGCCATCTGTAAATTTGTACGCTAAGATATTTCAAAATACGCAACGGATTTTATTGCGGTTTTCATTAATAGATAGAGTGATTAAAGACAGAAGTTTATTGACTAGCTGTCGCCTGCGGCTTCACCCAATCTTATCTACATTGCACCCGAGTGAAGCCGGGGCCGGGTCCCTAGTATATGAATAAAACACTCCGAAGCTGAACTACAAAATAATATAATTCAACATTGACATATCCTTAATTACTATCATCCATCTTCATTTCAGTACAAATACAATGTCCGACGAATTCTCACCTCGAAAATATAACGATTAAGGTGGTATAACAGAAATATATGGAGCGTTTATATGAAATTCCTGTCATACCTCAGATACTGAATGTATGAGGCTTTGTATGATCTCAGTATACGCCTCGTCGAGTCCTTATTATGCCGATCTTTTGTGAATATCAAATTTGAATATTTTTTCGTTAATATGTGGTTGTTGGGTTGGTCATTTTATTTTGGGAGTAGGTAACGTTTTTAGATCTTTGCGTCACAATATTAGATTTGATGCCAAACGTAATTTTATTAGCTTTCTTTAAACATGGTTCTTGTGTGCACGCAAAATCCTGCAACGCGCAAGCAAGGTTTACCGCGCGTCAAGCATTTGCAACGTCCTGACATCATCCAAACCGGCCAGTCCCTTGTTGTCCTTCCCCAGCGACGACCTAAGTCGTGGTTCGTAACCCACAGGTGGTGGAGGTGGAGGTGGAGGAGGTGCCCTTAGCGAGTAGTCAGTTAGTTAGTAAGTGTTTAAAGCCTTGACTGGAGGCCTTAATTTATTGAGGCATCCACAGGCTAGTCCAGTTAAGCAGTAGACAACGTCCTAAGTTGAACTGTGAGAGAGAATAAACTTAGGAGGTAGTCTTCACAAAAAATAAAAACAATCGTCGGGCCCACCATAGACAACACCATTAACAGTTTCTACAGCCAAACGAATTCTGAAAAAGAAGGAAATGACAGCTCGGATTCATAAACATTATTTAAATCACGTCACTAGTCTAACAGAGATTCATTAGTCTCGAAAAAAGTGTTAAAAAGCATTCTATATTAAATAAAATAGCTTCTCAGCATCCCGAGGTAACTTGTCGGTCCTAAACGCTCGTGGTAAGTACCAAGCTCTACTGGCTTAATTACGCAAAAAAGCAATAGCGATCGAGCGAATGTTTAATTAAATTAGTTTAAATTTTTCTCGTAGATACTGTTTTAAAGTTAAATGAAAATCAAGCAGCTCTGGAGTGAAGTTAAGCTTGTAATAAAATAAAGTACGCCACGCTGACTGGGTGTAAAAGAAACATTGGATGTACGAAATGTAGTTAATTGTTATTTACATTGCCAGTTGGATAAGATTATCTCACCACTAATATTTATAAAGTTTATTGACAAAAAATGCAAGTTTTATTGATAGCAGAGCTAATTTTTAATAAGATTTATATGCGATTAACCAATAAGAGAAAAATTCAAATAAGATTAATTTATATATTGTGATTATTTAATCAATTAATGTTACCTGCAATCGCCTGAAACACAGGATAACCTAGTTCAGGCATAAATCATGAATGAATTAGAACACTGTATTTAACGTAGTCTTTATATTTTTGAACTAGCTTCTGCCCGCGACTTCGTACGCGGACCCTGTTGCTTATGCCAGCGACAACGGGGTCGCCATTTATTTTATTTTTTATCATTTTTCCCATTTAAATCTTTTATCACACTGAGCTTTAGTTTTATTTCATCCCAACAACCACCAAAACATACAGTCCATTTGTCATCGTTTTCATTTTGGTAACCGCATTATTATATTCCTCCTCTAGAGACCTAGAAGTCGATGCGTAGATATGCTTGGAACTCAAGCGTAATTCTCTTTCCGTGAACGTCTCTGACTCGCGAGACAATACAGACATGACGTTCACGATCAGCCGTCTGTCGCGCATCATATTCTTGACTGGTCTCTAGAGACCTAATGAATACGCTGAGAACGCAGGCGTGCTTCGCGACCCGAAGAGGTTTCCACGGAGCGAGTTGCAGCCTAATGTTCTCGAACAACATCAAGTCTCTCCTGACGCTCTTCGGTAGATTCTTGGGATCTTATGATCCTCAATCTTTTAGCTCTCTTGGAACATTGGGAAAGATTTGACCTCTTTCTAGGCATGGTCATAGTTTTATTGTGAAGATACCTGATCAATAAAAATCTAAATTAAAATGACTGCTCCCCTGCGTTACCGGGTAGGCTACAGTGTCACGAAGATAAATGGAAAAGGAAATTAAACACTCAAACAACATAAGCCCGAAGGCATATTCATACGATAAAATAAAAAAATAAATAGGAATTTTGGCCAGTAGAGTCAAATTTTCAATGATATACCATCGTCATCGAAATTCAGTCCTAAACTATTACCGCCTTCACCGCGTGCAGGTACTCCCAGTTTATGTTATTTTATAATTACACAGTAAAATTAGTGATAGCTTTGATTTCCACATCAGATATTTCTGATCTTCGATTTTTATAAGTCAACAGGAAATGCCCATCATATTGAACAACAAAGACGTCAAAGACGTCATTCCTATATGTGTTATGTTGTAGCTAGGCTCTTGGAGTTCCACAACAGGTGTTCCAGATCTTCGATTTTTATAAGTCAACAGAGAGTGCTCATCAGATTGAACAACTTGTGCTAAGACGTTATTCCTATATGTGTTATGGTGTAGCTAGGCTCTTGGAGTTCCACAACAGGTGTTCCAGATCTTCGATTTTTATAAGTCAACAGGAAATGCCCATCAGACCGAACAACTTTTGCTAAGACGTCATTCCTATATATGTTATAGTGTAGCCGGGCTCTTGGAGTTCCACATCAGGTGTTCCAGATCTTCAAATTTATTCTCTCAGCAGAAAATGCTAATCACGTGGAACAATTTTTGCTAAGGTATCATTTTTGTATCTCTTATAGTTTAGCTGGTCTGTTGCGGTTCTGCATCTGGTGTTCAAGTTTCCAAGATAAGTTATAGCCTATATGTTGCCCAGACTTAATACCTATACAACAAAAAAAAATCATTCCAATCCGTCCAGTAGTTCCGAAGATTAGCGTGTACAAACAAACAGACAAACAGACATACAGACAAACAGACAAAATTTTTTTTTGGATTCATGCTCTATTACTGTTTCTAAAGCCCCCTCAATTTTTTTTTTTAATATATTCAATGTACAGACACAGTTTTTTTACTGTTTTATTATATGTATATAGATCACTCACACTTTTCAATAGTTTATAATTATGTAAGTTCCAGGGACACTGAAACTATTCAGCAGAACTATGGCTTTAGGGAGCATGTACGCAATCATGTCAAGCGTATAGCTGAAAGCCTATTTCCACTGGGACTAGGTCAACTTAAAACCAGCCTTTTAATTATTTCTTTTTCATGACTCCCTCTCTAATTTCGTCCCAAACGTGTCCACCGCTCGTCTTTCCTGTGCTCTTTGATAAAAATAAAATAATTACGTTATTTTACTCTAAGGCTAGTGCACACTCAACAACGTTTAATTACCGCAAGTTACACGATGCGGTTAGTCATTGTAATCTTGTTCTGGTTGGTCTACATAAATTTCTTCTGTGACCATTTGGCGATGTGTATTTTCGGGTACAGTGCCAAGGGATCTAGTGGTTCTGGGTAAGTCATGGTCGTTATCTGTGTTAATAAAATTGAATAGCTCTTCTAAAGGGACTTTGTAGTGTCTTTTTTGTTTGGGTGTAGCGTATTCAGGCAGTTGAAACAAAAACCAAGTCAAACAGGCAGCGAAATCATACAAATATGTATAAAGTAGCAGTCGTGGCCTAGTGGTAAAAGCTACGATATTCGAGTAGTAGTAAGTCTTGGGATCGAACCCAAGGCAGGTACTAAATCGGTTAGGTTTAAAAAAAACTAGTTTTTCATAAGTGATAAACGGTAACATTTACAGGTTAACGTAGTAATAATGTTTATAATATATGAAAATACTATTAAGTAACCGAAAATATTCCTTACCAAAAGAGAACCACCAAAAAACTGCTAAGTTTGCTCTTGTAGCCCTCAGTGCCTTCTGACTAAATAATTAATTCCTCCAAACTTGATTAGCACTACTAATTAATGATTCTGAAAGTTGTAATCAAATCAAAAGCCATTCATTCAAACTAGGCTGAAAATCAGCACTTTTGAACGTCAAAAATACATAAGACAGTTTAAATAATTTTCATGGTGTCCTTTGTATCCTACTAATGCGAAATACACTTTTCCTAGTAAATTTACATATCCAAATATTGATTTTATTGGTAAATATAGATTTAAACATTGCTTTCTTAGTACATTTAGAACTTTAATATTAATAAGATAGGAATTTCGTGAACTATTTACTGAAATTCCGGTTCTAGTTTTCTCCTTCAATTACAATTATAATATCAACTGAGATATTTTTGGAACAGTACGTGTATTTCAGAAATCTTATCGACAAAGAATTATCTTTGCTATTCTACGTGACATGGCTGCCAGTGTTATTTTTATAGTTTTTAGTTAATTCAACTGATATCACAAAATGTGAAAGTTCTTGAAGATGTTTTGGATGTTTGTTTCTCAGTCACGCAGTAAAATACTGTTTGGATTTAGATGAAATTTGGTACACGGATAGTTTATGTCCTTTTTTTTAAAGGGTGGGAAATCATCAAACGACTTCTCCCGCTCTGGGTGGAGCGGAAGAGGAGTGTCAGACTCTTACTGACAAAAACCCTTTATGTTTCGGGGTAGCGGTAACCTTTTCAAACAATGGATTAACGTTTAACGTAATGGTCCCATGGGATCATTTCCGGCATCCACACGGGCGAAACCGTTGGCAGAAGCTAGTTTACTATAATTTATCCAGTGTCTTTATTTTTGTTATCTTGAATAAATCAAGTGTTTCGTTAATGAACACTCATGATAATTATAAAACCGATAGACATCCACAAGTGCACATACACCTCCCCCTAGTGACGCAACATCCAGCGGTCTTATCCTTGTCATCTGATAAATTAAGCTTAACCAATATAAATTAAGTATTCACTTCTCTTATTTTATAATAAATATACCCAAGAAACAAAGCCCCATTTCAGTGCACTTTACTAAAACCCTTAGGACAATTCTGTTTAATTAGCATTATTTCTAATAAATACACTTCAAGACAAGGGTTCTTTGTGTAGTGGTATAAATGTTCTAATAAACTTGCAAATTAATGGCCGTAAATAATGTGTCTGCTTGTTGAAATGGGTATCATGCAAATCATTGTTTCAGGTCGTAGACCTATGATGGGCTATTAGTTGTGCTAATTAGTTCTTAACAGCTCCTTCAGCGTCCATTGTTAAGGGAAACCCTTGAAGAATAAGAAGTCTAGTTCGGGAGCTAGAATAACGACAGCAAATAAACAATTCTATATATAGATTTTATTGTAGCCTATTATGTCTACATACTCAGTAAGGGAAAGTTTCAGTATTTGTTTCATAACGTATAAGTATTTTCATCTTATTAGATACCTTCGTATATTTGTTTTTTTTTTCATATTGTAACTGATGGTCCTTCGAGCCGGAGTGGATAAAAACATTTTAAAGATCAGTGCACCGTTGATGGAAGAAAAACATACACTATAACGTGTTGCTTGACTATAAAGTGGGGATAATAACTTATTTCTTTGATTTCGAACAACTTTTCTGTCCCATTTTTGTGTGTCCGGTTGTTGGCAATAAGCGACATTGGACTTACATATAATTGTCAAAAAAAATTGTAGGTGTACTATTAAAAGTGCACCTCTGCCTAACTCTTTGGGGATTACAAGCGTGATGTTATCTTTCAGTAGCGACTGCTCATTTTTTCACAAGACAAATCAATTCACTTCACCAAACACAATTTATTTATGTACTCTTCACAAGTATTTAAACTAAATAAATTAGGTTACCCACAATTATGGTAAACTCGTCAACATACGTGGAAGGGTGACACGTTTTCTAAACCAAAATTAATTACTTTCCATCTAATTGATTTATTACGCTTAATTAAACGCCTTAACTCGACGTGTGCGGTTGCTTATTTAATTTAGTTTCATAGTTGTAGAGAATAGAGTATATTAAACTACGCTAAAAAGAACAATTAAGTTTAAAAATAAAGGTTGTTTTCCTCTAGCCGTGTTCGTATATATAGCCTTTTTTTTTTTTTTTAAGGCTGGGAAATCATCCAATGACTGCTCCCGCTCTGGGTGGAGCGGAAGGGAGTGTCAGACTCTTACTGACTAAAACCCATCCATGTTCCTTCCGTAGCCCTTTATGTTCCGGGGTAGCGGTAACCCTTTCGGACAATCCCGCTTACCCGGCAGGCTTGGCCCTGAGGGGCCCCTTCATATGCTGACATCTCTTTGAGGCGCGCGTGGAATATATACGCGCCGTACGGCACGGGTCTGGTGCTGATCGGACGGTGAGTCACCCATTACTCACCGTCCGCAGGCCCGGGCCTACGGTGGCCGGGAGTCGTCACGTGGCTCCCGACGCCCGGGGCGTCTCCTGCGGCGGCTGAGACGGGAGGACATTTCTCTCTCCCATCCCGCCACCTCCTTCGCGAGCATAACTTTTTCGCAGAAGGAGGTCGTATATATAGCCTCTGAGCAACTTAATTAAGTCGTCATCATCTCTCTAGCCTTTCTCAACCTAACCGGATGCTGCTGGATACCAGTATTTTACATGGAGCGACTGCCCATATGACCGCTACCGTCCAATTAAAGGTACTTGCATTTAATATTCCGGATAAATACATAAGTAATCTCTGTATTTACTGCCTAACTAATTACTCTTTCTTTTTCTTAGTCGGGTAACAAAAAACCAGCCAAGTGCGAATCGGACTCGCGCACGAAGGGTTCAGTAGGTACGATTATTTATAAAAATGGCAAAACAGTTACGTTTGTTCTATAAGAGCCCTCTTCAATATTTATCTGTGAAAATTTCAACTGTCTAACTATGTTGTAAACAGCCTGGTGACAGACGGACGGTCGGACAGCTTAGTCATAGGGTTCCGTTTGACCCTTTTGGTACGGAGCCCTAAAAATAATTATTCATTTTTGACTGTGATTATTTCAAAGAAGGATCAAGTCGCCCTTTTTTCTAAAACTAAAACTTGAGCCTATAACTAATCACAGGCTTTAGTTTCAAAGTATACAGAACCTTTTTTAGGGTTCCGTACCTCAAAAGGAAAAAACGGAACCCTTATAGGATCAGTTTGTTGTCCGTCCGTCCGTCTGTCAAGACCGTTTTTCTCAGGTACGCGTGGAGGTATCAAACTGAAATTTATATCTAATACTCAGGTCTACTGTCCCTTGGAGCTGTGAAAAATCAAACTTCTAAGCCAAAGCAATCAAAAGATACAGCAGTTTATGCCGCAAATTTTCGAAACTCGCACGGGAATCAAAACCTACAGGGTACTTCCCGTGAACTTAGAATCTTGAAATTTGGTACAAAGTAACGTCTTACAGTGCAGATAAAGGAAAAATTGCGAAAACCGTAAATTTTTAGTTACATCATATAATAAAAAAATTTTTTTTTTTTTTCAAAATGTAAAAATACCATAACTATGACTCGATTCTCGTGATGGGTGAACTTTTACTTATATACCTACAGGTTTGTACGGAACCCTCGGTGTGCGAGTCCGACTCGCACTTGGCCGGTTTTTTTATTATAAAAAATACGTCCACTCGTAGGTACAGAGGCCAGCACATCAAGTTACCCCAATCTGTCAAATTACTTTGGTAGTTTTTCAACTATGTAACAAAAGCATAAGGTTCATTTTTAATTGGGAATATTTGACAGTGTTTTATAGCTTTATATGCTGGCGTCTGTACAAAAAAGGTTACGTAGCCAAACAAAACTAACTAACAAAAATAAAATAGTTATTTACCGACGTACTACAACGGACAAAGTTATAAAATATACTTTTCAACCTTTTACATAGCATTATTTATGAAATAAGCGAATATTTTGTGAAAAACACCAATCTATTACAGTTTCATCTCATGAATTTAATATTAATGCTGTAAACTTTCAGTATAAATTGACAAACTGAAAGTTTTATTCAAATAAACACGTATTTACTGATAAAACTACTTATCTCGATTGGTTTCTTGGTAGTTTTCTAGTTTCAAAACTGGTGATAGATTTACGGTGACTTTATGTGGTAAAGTTTTATTTCATTTTCTTTTTAATGCGTTTTTACTTATAATATATGTATACAAAACATGAATAAATCATTTTGGTAAAAAAGGCCAATTTAGAACCACTATAAAATATGATATTAGGATATTATATTACCTTTGTGTTTCTGACTACCCGTACCGCCTGTCGAAGATCTACAAATAACAGCCAGGACCAATGACGTAACGTGCTTTCTAACGCATGCAGGTTTCTCGAGGTGTGTATTTATCCACGAACCAACTGCGGCAAGCGTAACTGAAAATCTGATTGCATTCAGCTATTATTATTTAGGAGCCCTGAGCCATTCCCTATACTTTTCTACATCAAATTATAAATCAAGAAAAAATGAGTATGTAATATATCTGTGCCGCAGAAAACAAAACAAGAAAGAAAATAGTAAGCTACCTCCATTTAACAAAACAAAAAACAAACGCTATTCAGCAAAAAATTACACCCCGTAAGAAGATAACGAAGTTAATTAAAATGTAGCTATCTACCCATCCGGAAAGCAATTACACACGACGCGACAGTACAAATTTGAACGAGTCACAATAAGGCAACGCCTTTTTCCTTTATGCCAGTCCCTCAGAGGTCAGTTTCTTTGATCGTCTGGCGGACAATATTGACATTGTCCTTTGTCACGGTAACACCGAGTTTGGGGTTTTTTTTTACTCATTTTCATCTGTTTAAGGGAATTGAGGTGTTGGGGGAAAGTGTTCCTGTTGTATTATGTACGAGCTTTTACCAGCGGCTTCGCCCGCGCGTGTGTAGGAAATTAGTCCACGGGAATCGTATTTTTTTCGAGGTTAAAAGTAGCTTATGTGCTATTACAGATTAAAATCTATCTCTGTGCCAAACTCCATCTAGATCCGTTCCGTAGTTTTTACGTTAAATAGTAACAAACATCTATACATCCTCACAAACTTTCACGTTTATAATATTAGTAGGATACTAGAGATCAGCGCTTGCTTTGTACGGGTGCAATGTATTATTTGTGGTGACATATGAAAACAACAACACACATATACAATAAATACATACACATACACATTCCGGAATACATTCTCTTTATTATGGGAAATACGCATCAGAATCCATTGTTTAGTTAAAGAACTAAGCGGTCATGTTCTCGAGTGGAGACCACGGTTTGGTAAACGTAGCGTAGGACAACTTCAAGCTAGGTGGAGCGCCGATCTTCGCAGAGTAGCAGCTGGATGAGAGCTGCCGAGAGTTCAAGTACTATTCAACTCTCGTTCAGCGTCTCGTACAGCAGTCTATAGGTCGACAAAAGTGTCCGCCTATGCACTGCTGTCGACTAACGCTGAAGCAATCTCACAAACAGATATGAGAAACCTTTTTTGTACTTTGTAGGTATTATAAAAAGGCATGTAGTTATGAAGAAAGATTAGATAATTCTTTTTAAAAACTACGATAATCAGTATACATTTTCATAAAGCATGAGTGGGTAAATTATATGTGGGAGTCCATATTTTGTTGGGTTCATCTTTATTTTATTTTATCAAATGAGAACATCAAAAAGCTATTACAACATGATAATATAAATAATAATGTAACCCACAGCACTTTTCACAGATTATCATTAATGACTAAACCTTAAATTGCTAGGAAAAGGTGTTCCTGCACGACAGTTAGAACACTTACAAATACAAAAATATACATAATATTAATTAATATAAGAACTTAAGTGTCTCATAATCTAATTTAGTATCTCTTAATTAGTGTATCTTTGGAAATTATTTGCAAATATTTAAATCCTACACAAAGGTTTATTTTTACCTTTTAGGTCATAAAGAGAACTTTCATGACACTCACAATACCTCGGAATATAAATTCGCTCATTATCACATACTCATCATTAATGAATCTTCTAAGCGTCGAATAAGTTATGAAGCGGCCATAAACCTAATACGGGATTATAAGGGCTTTTACACACGTGGAAATGGCGGCGCGACTAGTAGTGGTTACGAAATGCCGCAAGTAAACTTGAGTTTTTCATGAGTTTTTCCAAAGTAACTTCTGCTGTTTCTTTCTTTGGTAGTTGTTTCTCTTTTCTACTTTTCTTAGCAGTCATAATCAGCTGGATACGCTGAGGGGTGAGTGGGTTATAATCCACCTCGCGGGTCAGTGCGGGTTTTGGGGTGTCTCAATTATGTCTTCGAATTTTTGTTTCGAAGATATACCGGTTTCCTCACGATGATTTCCATCAAGTACGGGTTTTGGGGTGTCTCGATTATGTCTTCGAATTTGTGTTTCGAAGATATACCGGTTTCCTCACGATGATTTCCATCAAGTGCGGGTTTTGGGGTGTCTCAATTATGTCTTCGAATGTTTGTTTCGAAGATATACCGGTTTCCTCACGATGATTTCCATCAAGTGCGGGTTTTGGGGTGTCTCAATTATGTCTTCGAATTTTTGTTTCGAAGATATACCGGTTTTCTCACGATGATTTCCATCAAGTGCGGGTTTTGGGGTGTCTCAATTATGTCTTCGAATTTGTGTTTCGAAAATATACCTACCGGTTTCCCCACGATTTTTTCCATCACCATTTTGAGAGCAGTGTTGGCCCAGTGGTATTGACCCTTTTTTTGAGGGTAGTAAATCATCAAAGTACTCCTCCCGCTCTGGGTGGAGCGGAAGGGAGTGTCAGACTCTTACTGACCAAAACCCATCCATGTTCCTTCCTTAGCCCTTTATGTTGCGGGGTAACGGTAACCCTTTTGGACAATCCCGCTTAGTGGTATTGTCCCTGACTTACGAGTTGAAGGTTGTGAGTTTGTACCCAGGCACATTTAGTTTAAAACAATACAATAAACAAAATGAAAATAAAATATTTTGCAATGTGAGCGAACTCTTGCATAAAGCATTCAACTCTTGCTTATATTATTGCTTAGCAGCAGCAATAGAAGCTCTTCTAATGTCCTAGTAGCGACGTATCAATTGCGTCCTTCTTAGCTTTGTTCTAACGTCAACGATAATAATATTTAACAGTACATAACTTTAAGATTTTTTAAAGTAACTGATTGAAGTATTATAGCTTTACTCCCACTAACTGAATAATATAAAAGATAATGAGAATGAGACATTGCCAAATAATAAACAAGACTTAATCAGCATCATTAGATCCTAACCAAAGGCAATAAATACTACCAGCTAAGTGCTGCATAAACTTCTCTCAGCCACCAACCACTAATGACAGCCACTAATAGTCGCCTGCAGTTGCCAAGTCAGAGATAGCGCTTACTAAAGGTAGGTAATTAAGTGACCGCTGGATCCCACACGAAATAATGAAGGTTCGTAAAAGGAGTTTCCATAAAGCTGCTTGAGTGGTATACGTCTATTCATGTTTCATATTTCAATACGTTGTTAGTGTTTTCCTGTTTTAGAATATTTGAGTTTAATATTATAATATCCTTGGACATTTCACACAACGCCATGTAGTCCCAAGCTGAGCAACGTAATGCTTGTGTTATGGTAACAAGATGGCTGATAAACTACTTATATACATTTTTTTTTGTAAATACATACATAATTATTATAGATAGAGAAACACCCAGACCCGAAACAAATACTTGTAGGTCGTACAAATATTTGTTCCGTACAGAAATCGAACCCGCGACATGCTGCGCAGCAGTCAATCGCTCAACCACTGCGCCAACGATGACGTCAATAAACTGTGCAATTGACTGTGTTTGGATTTTGTGGCTCAATAAGAAAAGTTAAGTATTTCCTTCCTTTAGCAATTTTATACGATATAAGGTTACCCATAGAATGAACCACTTTTTAATCACCCTCTTTTGAACGTCATATATTATAATGTGCCCGTCTCGGTCTGGTTTTGCACCCTAATTTTCAACACACTTTCAATCACAATACATGGTCATCAGGTTTTGATGTAAATTCCTAATCCATTCCTTTTGGTTCCAGTCCTTCAGGTTCAAAAAATTCGTCTGGGCAGCAATGTATATAGCGTAATGAACGTGGCCGAACCGTCTAAATTAATGTCATTGCGATCAATGGTCATAGTATGTGTGTTACACAATTAATGTAATAAATGTCTATGAAGAAGAACGAGCAAGAAACTCCAGAGAGTGCCCCTTACCTATTAACTTCGTTACAAAAGATTAGTTACATCATTCATGTTGAAATTATACATGTGAGAACGATGCAGAACGTAAAAAGCGTCCGTAATATAAGATAAAAAAGTAGTCAAAAACAATTCGAAAATTAAATTAAATTTTAAAAGATCTGTGGCAGCCAAGAGATGACTAAGCGGGATTGTCCGAACGGGTTACCGTGGGTTATTGTAAAGTCGCCATAACGAAAATTTGCCACAAGTAAAAATTATAGTAAACTCGCCACAGTCTTATCTGTCTCACGAAAACTTGCCACAGCTTTAAAAAGTTTTTCGGCGTAAAATAATGGGCTAAAATATTTAGGAACAGAAAGTCTATACTGATAAAATTGTAACATTGTACGACGGCTTCGAGCAGTTCGACTCTCTTCTCTGTGTTGAAGATTTTCATGCCATCCGAGTTCTCCATTAGGAAAAAATAAAGGGCAGGCTAAAGGGTCAATATTGGGACTGGTTGATTTGTGTGTATAAAATCGTTTTCTTCTTTTCCTTTATTCGGAAACTACATTACTTATACTAAACACTAACGTTGAACGAATATCGTTTTACTGTCGGTACATCCAAAACAAGTTTGACCTACCTATAGCGAGTTTACTATACCTGTTGTGGATTATTTTGTCACTGTGGCAAATTAACCAATATTTTAAATGGGGCGAATTTTCGTTGTGGTGAGTTTACAATAACCCGTTACCGTTACCCCGGAACATTAAGGGCTAAGGAAGGAACATGGATGGGTTTTAGTTAGTAAAAGTCTGACACTCCCTTCCACTACACCCAGAGCGGGAGAAGTCATTGGATGATTTCCCAGCTTCAAAATAAAAAAGCCAAGAGATGACCAGTCAATGTGAAGTAATAAAATATTACGGCTCTAAGAGGTGATTCCCCCCCAGGTCAGCGAGGCACCCCTACTTTTATCAGTCAACATCCGCGTTCCATATATCCGTCATAACTACCGCCGAAAATGCATGAAGTTTGCAAAGCTACGTATGCTGCCGCAAGTCTCGGGATTTGATTAGCATAAGGTTACTAAATCCCTCGGTTTGGCTTGCACATTTTATTTGCATAACTACCGGGAATGCACGCCGCTTGAAACAGTTTGCATTAACATTAATATCGTTTTAAATTATATTGTCAGGGCTGTCCGTTTTAAATGGCTTTTGTTGATTTATTTGGGAGTTACTGTTGATCTGAAGTATTTTAATTTTAGCTTTAATTAGAAAACTTATTTCTCATTTATTTATTTGGTACACCAACAGCAGCACATACGAAAAATAAAACACATAATAAAATAATGAAAGTACCTACTATAGGTGTACACAGTTTCACCACACGACAGCATAGTAATTATAAAAAAAAACAAAACATTTTTGTAACAAATTAAAAAAAAAAAAAAAAAAAACTTTATTAGGTTTTTCGATATTTAAAATATTACACACACATGAGCTCACGAATTTTTCCTGTGGGGTCGACACAAAATACAGATCACCAACTGCTTTTATCCGTACATAATAATATATCTACCTACTTCGATTGCTTCGTTTACGAAAAACATAACGTCCATTTCATTATATTTCTAATATTAAAAATCATTATTACATTACCATTTAGACTATTTAAATCTGTTCTGTTGCATTGTAAGTATCATAAAAAAATAAAATTATTTTACTTCTTATTATGACATTTTTTTCTACTTGATATGTCGTAGGTGCTCGTAAAAAAAAAATATCCCGTACTGTCTACTTAAAGTGGTTTTTATAAACCTAATAAACACGCTCTACTTCGCATTTATCTATTAACGCGGCAGCGAACCTTACAGCGAACCGTATATCTCAAACACTCAATTAATTAAGAATTCATTTGCTTTTTTAAGCTGTTTCATCAAGTTGTTTAAGTACGGATACTTACATGCATTCATATCACTCATGTGAGAACCAGGCTTAAAATTACAACCATATATTTCAAACAGTGTAGAAATGGTTTATTTCATTAGTGATAATTAATTTATGATGAACAGTTGCACAGACGTACGCTATTAGATAAGTTTAATGTGTAACTTGAAAGTATTTTTTGTATATATTGGAATGTTTTGCGGGTCGTGGCGATAGCCACTCGGATGATTGAACGTTAAGCTACGCTTGCCGCGGACAGTTCGTGGATGGGTTCAATCCATATCATATCGAAACCCCTCTGCGCCTGCGAAGCATGTAAAACCGTCGGTCCCAGCTGCCATTCCTAGAGATCCTTAATGGTCATTACACGGATACTCAGAGATCTGACAACCAGTCTTACCAAAGGAAGTATTAACCAGTACCTATTTGGGGCTGTCAGATAGGCAGTTGTTCCATGTGACATGCTATTCAGCTGGTTGGATTGATGGATTTTTTGGGGCCGTAACTGATTTAGTACCATTAGTAACATAAGGAGGAGGTCGTGGCTAATTAATAACAGCCGCACGGGTCGATCCATAAGGGTAAGTTACGGTTGCCGGTGTTGGTCCATAGATAATATGTGACCATGGTAACATACCGAGACTCCTCCGTGCTCCGGAAAGCACGTCAAGCCGTTCTTCGGTCCTGGCTGTCATTCGTGGATCTTTGACAGTTGTTACGGGTCGTCAGGAGCCCGAAAATCTGACAGTCAGTCTTACCAAGAGGTATTGTATTAACCAATTACTGGGTTGTGGAGGTCAGATAGGCCATCAGTTGCTCCGTGTAAAATACTGGTATTCAGCTGTATCCGGTTAAACTGGAACCCCAACATAGTTAGAATAAGGCTAGGCAGATAGATTGAGTAAAATAAGGAGGTAGCAACATCTCCAACATAAGTTAAAAAAGAAATGGAATACCCTATCCCAGTTTTCCGATCTATTTAAATCTGAAAACGTAGTGGATAGTCTTGATAGTCAATATTCAAAATAGTAGTATTTTCTTGATAATGGTTCCAGAGCTGTAGACAATACGGATTTCGACACTTCTTTGTTGGCATTAAATATATTGTTGAAAGTACACAATTATTTAAAGAATTAGTAGGTAGCTACGAATAATTAGTTCTGTTTAATTAAACCTAGAATTTATGATCTTAATTATTCACGTGAAGTATCTTTAGTAAACATAATGTTTTATCGGGTATTTAGTCTGAACGGCCCAAACCGAATGGCCCGCGGGCCATTCGACCGTAAACAAAAATCGCCTACGTTCCAAAGGTGATAAAAACTGGTAAACAAATTCAGTGTCATAAACTACATCAAGTACATTCGGGTGCAAAAGTTAAAAAGTTGAAATAAAAGTTTTTTTTTTTTTTCTTAGATTTGTATTATCTTCCTTAGAAAAACAATCAACAATAATATAAAATGTTTACAAAAGTTAAATTTAGCCTGACTATTACAATGTATGCGACTGTACCTTTAAATTAATTTTGAAATCATTTTATCACCGGTCCTTTGAAACGTAGACGATTTTTGGTTACGGTCGAATGGCCCGCGGTCCATTCGGTTTGGGCCGTTCAAACTAAATACCCGTTTTATCGTAGTCGTAACAAATTTTAGCAAAACTAAATTGACTATTTTTCCCAAATAATGTCTTCGAATTTTTGGTTCTAGGACATGCTGGTTTCCTGAAGATGTTTTCTTTCACCGTTTTGAGAGCAATGGTGATGAAATAAGAGGAGCTTGTGGCTAAGTAATAACAGCTGCACGGAACGATCTATCAGGTTAAGCTGCGCTTGCCGGGGTTGGTCCATAGATGGGTGACCATGTACACATCAGGTGACCTCTTGAGTCCATTGTAACTTTATTATTTAATATAAATATATAATGACAACCATCGCTGGCACTACCAAAAAGTATGGTCATAATAACGCTCAGTAAAATGGTATGGAAGATTAGGATTTTTCTGATGATAATCAGATCGTTACCAGAAGAAAAGCGCAATATTCACGAAAAATACTTAAAAAACGTCTTTACATTTATATGTAAAACATTCAAGCCAATGAATATTTGAGTGTTCCGAAACATTCATGTAAAAAGCAAGTCTTCGATTAACAACGTAGCGATACTAAGCGAAAGCTCTCAAAAGACCATCTCTAACAAAAGATACTCTTTTAGAAATGTACCATTATATTTTCCCGCCATTTTATTAAAACTAAACGCTGTGGAACTTCGTAAACGTAAAGAAAAAGAATAAATGCTAAGCATAAAATTCTTGGAGGCTTATAAATGGCGAGTAGGTATTCCATTATTTTTAAGCAATAAAGGACCTGTGTTCCATTTTTTTAAATTGCTAAAGAGTATCGTATCTATTGCGAAACTTTTTTTAGCGTGTTGCCATTGTTATCCTGTTTTGCGTACAATAATAATAATCTTGAATATTCAAAATTGGTTTTGGCGTGCATATTAGGAATTTGATTATTTATGTAATTGGAATTGGATAAAATTGTACAGGCAAAATTGCATAAACAAACAAGAAATTGTCAATTGCTAAATGTGAATTTGTCACGATTCTTCATCCCAGTTATATTAATTTGCACTAGCGCTATAAGGCCACTTTTCAAAATTAATCGTCTATGTCTCACTGCTGAGCAAAGGCCTACCCCAAATCTTTCCAGATATCTTTTTCTGGAACTACCTCCATTCCTGTACATGGTGCTAACGTGACCCGTCCAATCCCATTTCAGTTCGACAGCCTTTTTGTCTAAGCATAAGATCCCTGTTTTGGACCGCAGCAATGTGCATCGTTTGCTGTCATTCTTGTTCATTTCGTGTGGTTAGTAACTAACCTGGTGTCAGAGTTTTTATACTGCCCATGGGGGCCTCTGACCCAGCTTCATATGTTGTTGAGGAATATCTCTCTGACATGCTGGTTTCCTCACGTTAACAAGCAAACAAGTGATAATTATAGAATACAGAAATGAATCAGTTAAATCAGAGGTGCGTGCATTGGGTTCGAACTCGGAGACCTATGACTTGACAGTCCGACGGTCACACCATTAGGCTATCACTGCTGCTATTCTGTCATTTAGCCTTATTGATTTATTAATAATTACCATTATCATCCAAATCACAAAACTACAATACTAAAAAAAAAGTCTGACTATGCTGAAGTTGCCATGCTCCCAAAATCGGATCGACACGTGTAGAAGGGTCATGTCGGGTATACGTCACAATCAATTACTGTCTATCGAATAAATTTCTATCCTCTCAACAATATTGGGAACCTATCTCATTCAAATGATGACAGCTATGAAGACACGTCGTATACAAAATAGATGATAGATTATTAATAAATAGAAAAAATAATATTTAATTATGTTCTAGCAATACATACTTACTTCGATACGTACTTTTTTTTTTAGTGTGGAAAATCATCAAATGACCCCTCCCGCTCTGGTTGGAGCGGCAGTGTCAGACTCTTACTAACTAAAACCCGTCCATGTTCCTTCCTTAACTCTTTACGTTCCGTGGTAGCGGTAACCCTTTCGGACAATCCCGCTAAGTCATTAATATACGTACTAGGTACTTATTGCTTCTGAACTAATAACATGAAAAAATTACGAAGTTTGTTCAACGAAATGTTCAAACGACTGGTTGACATTTCCTGTAATCCAAGGGCTGAATATACCTTGGCCAGAGGCTAAGTATTGCCACACAACGTGGCAATGCTGCTAGTCTATTCGATACATTACCAGAGGACAGCGATGTGGGGCAAAATTTCGAAGCCATTTTAGTTTGTTAATAGGTTAGGTTATTTTAATACAGGTAAATATTATTAAACTTACTGAAAGGTCGTTTTATGAAAGTAATTTATACCAAATCAGCGAAGTCAGGTCTATGGTTTGCACAAAGTGCTGCTGTTAGTTAACTAAGTTCGGTCACTACCTAATGATTAGTTACTAATCCAATTGAATATTCCAATCAGGGCGTTGGCCGAGTATAATTTACAACAGCTGTACCTATCGTGTATAATCGTTCAATCAGGCAGAAACTGGTATGTCAAGATTTTTTTTTTCGCTCTTAAGTTCAGAAAAAAAGCTTTCTATTTTGCTATCGTACCCACCAAAATTATGAACACCGAACACACACGACGTTCCTAAATCAAAACAATTTTCACTTCCAATTTATGTAAACGACCGAAGTTCGTGTTAAGCACTCAATTACAAGTAATATGTAGCCTTAAGAACAGTAATAGGTACTAAGAAAGAGATAAATGGACACGTAGCCTTGATTTAGAATACAGGGGTAATTTCTCTTGTTAACATTTAGGAAAATTACCGCACCTGTGAAGTGTTCCAAGAAATTAGGAGGAAAAAGTGTTCGGGGGAAGCGTTTGAAGGAAAAACACCTACTTTTACACTGTTATTTTCTTGGTTATAAATATGGCTTCATGAGGAAACAACATTTCTAGTTCTCATTGTATTTTCAATTTAAAGGTGAAGGCTAAAGAGAGGCTAATTTTTTAAAAGCTAACAATTGAGTAACCTGTTGTAGAATTTGAAAATAGAAGTGAAGTCGGTGGCAATAATCATAACTTTATTTGTTATAAACATTATATTAATATACCTACATAATATAATGTTTACTAAGTAATAAGAAATCTGATCAAACATAGTCTGGATGTTTGTTACTCAATCACGCAAAACCGGAAAAACGAATTTGTAATAACTTGGCACACAGATATTTTATAGCTTGGATACACACAGGATACTATGTATCCCGGTAGAACATTCCTGTGGGATATTTTACGATGACAAAGTATGCAAGACGCGAGCAAAAGCTAGTTTAAACAATAATAAAAATACCCACCCATCTTATGGCCTACTTGCTGGAACAGAACTTGAAAGTAATCATTATTTGTAGGTACTACAAAACAACATTAGGAACACCCCTTGAATATCAACCCTCCAGCAGGCACGAAATAGTTTCAGTATTACTAATTATGTAAATAATCATTGCGAAGCGACGGTGCTTGTGTAAACGTATGCTAATGTAACCAAAGCCACGGCCATCGTATACCAGTTAGTTGCTGCCTATTCTATTGCCAAAAGGATATATGACCCCGCATAATAGGTTGGCAGCGCTGTTAAAGAGCTATTGCGGAGCTAGGGTTAAAAGCCGTTTATATGAAGGTGCGAGGACTTAATATGGGTCTAAGTTGCAAGTACCTTGTGTACCTACTCTTTGAGGAGGTATTAAGAAGTCTAAACAAGTGTCATTGTCGTCTGCAACATGTTAGTATACTCACGTTTTGGTGATTTAATAATATTACGCTGTGGTGTGTTAAATATGATACTGTTTTGGTGTGAAAGTGTGCAGCAGTGCTGTTCTGTAAATACCTCACCGTGTAAACGTAGGTGGATGAGCTTGAAGTAAGCTGTCAATTCCTTACATCGGGTGAAATGACAGCTCACTTCACCATTTTCATCGTGAGATTCTTACAGAGACGCAAGGCAGTGTAATTATAGCTAAGCGGGATCGTCCGAAAGGGTTACCGCTACCCCGGAACATAAAAGGCTAAGGAAGGAACATGGATGGGTTTTAGTCAGTAAGAGCCTGACACTCCCTTCCGATCCACTTAAAGCGGGAGGAGTCATTTGATGACTTCCCACCCTCAAAAAAGAAAAAAAAAGTGTAATTATAGCGGGTTTGTATTGATACTATTGATTTGCCAATTGATTTATACAGCCATAGGGTAAGTTGTTGTAAGAGATATTTCATTTAGATTCTTCATTTTGTATTATATTTATTTATTGCCAGACAAAACACAAAAATTGCGCTTCCTCATCGTGAATACGTAATTAATCAAAACCAATACCGACGAAGCCATAATACAGTCAGAGCTATCGTTCTTGTGCAAGAAAAAATCTAGCGAAACATTTTATTACAGCGTTTCTTGAAAACGTTAAGAAATTGAAACAAAGCAACACTCGGAGAACGAGTCAGTTTCTTTTTTCTGCCCCGGGTACATGCAAACGATTTCCCATTTGTATTTCTTACTTCTGGGACCATTTTTCAGTTGTGGAACTTCGGAAATGCAGTTATTTCTTCTATTTGAAATTATCTTTACGCTCGATGACTTTGTCGAGTGAGTATAGTTTCTAGCTATTTTTAAAGGGTTGTCTAGTTTTTGTTCTGCTTGTGCCTGTTGGAGAGATATAACCACTGTCAATAAGGTTACCTAGGGGCCTAGACAAGTGTCGATCGCTCCTGTCAATTCCATTTCGAAAATTGTTGTTCGAACAATTCGTTATCTCAGCGATTCGGATTGTCAACGCATGGGTATATAATGATAACGTATGGGAATATTGATCAAGTAACGTTACACAATTTAACATTGTCTAGCACTCAGCGATTGAAAACGATTGATCACGTGACATTTCGAAAGCTTATAATATGCCAATTCCATACATTTCGGATTTATCTAATTTCGTTATCGTTATAATGAAATGTAACTTTGTCTACGTCCCCAGTCCCATATTTATGTCATTAATTAGTTTTTGGATTTTATTGGTAGGCATTAATATACGTAGTAGTATGTCTAGTCTAGCCAAAAATACACACATCAAAAGTGTCTAGGGATCAAGCATTTTTATGCGGATTTCTTGAGATTGAGATGTGGCTTTGTAATAAATTTATGATTTTATAAATTTATATGGATCCTTTTTGGTGCATTTCATAATTTGAAACAGGAACTGTCAATCAAATTCGAGTAAAAGATGAAAATCAGCTGTCAATATTTTCCCTATAAAAACATACAACGCATTGAAGACATTATTAGTGCTACTGTTTCCCTACTACTGATTAAAACCAACGTTATTATGGAGCGGCGACGTCATTTAAGCAGGGAAGAAATGCTCAGAGCCGTGGGAATGATAGAAGCTGGTTCCCGGCAACGTACTGTGGCTTTAGCTCTGAATACAAGTCAGAGTGTTATCAGTCGACTTTGGACACGTTACCGAAGCACTGGTACCGTGGCTGAGCGCCATGAAGGACGGTATCGCTGCACCACACGGAGACAAGACCGATACATTCAAATCTTAACTCGAAGAGCTCCAACAATAACCGCCATGATGTTAGCCGTGAGGCTTCATCACTCTTCAGGGAACTTAATTAGCGACCAAACAGTCAGAAACCGCTTGCATGAAGTGAACCTTGGCGTTTCGTGTGCTTTTCTGATGAGTCTCGTTTTGGTATGAGACCGGATACAAGACGTATACGACACTGGAGAACCCCTGGACGCCAACAGCGATTAAAATCCTGCCAGGAAGTCCATCCTTATAGTGGTGGAACCATCATGGTATGGGCGGGTATTTGGATCGGCGGAAGAACAGAGTTGATTTGGATCAGAGGCAACCTCAACGCTCAAATTTATGCTGAGACGATTGTATCTGACGTCATCGTTCCTCTACAAGTGCAAATCGGTCCCTTATTTCAGTTAATGCATGATAATGCACGACCGCACACCGCAAGAGTTGTAAGACAGACTCTCGCCGCAGCTAACATCAATGTCCTGCCCTGGCCTGCTCAGTCGCCAGACTTGAACCCGATTGAGCATGCATGGGATATGCTACAGAGAAGAGCTCTGCCGAATATGGAGGGTATCCAGTTGCAAGAAGACCTTTTTTTGTTGTTGCAACGAACATGGGCGGCCATTCCACAGCGTGATTTGGATGAACTCATTTTGAGTATGCCAAACCGATGTTCTTGTGTTGTTAGTGTTCGCGGTAGAAACACGGATTATTAATTGTTTAAGTTACCCAATAAAATTTTAAAGAAAACTGTTATTTCAGTCTTTTTTTCGAACTTTAATGTTAGTGGTTCAAATGTCAAAAATCCCTTTATTAGGAAAATGGCAAATTTCTTTATTAATGCAAAGGTGACTTGGTTTATCGTTACTGTGACAAACGAAAACACTTTATTTGATGAATCCTTAAAGAAAATTTAAATTAATATCAATCAAGAGAAAAGTTATTGCAAAAATATATGTTGATCCCTAGACACTTTTGATGTGTGTATAAGTATATATGAGAGGTCTCGAAAAGTACGAAAGTCTCTGATAAATAAAGCACTGAAGTATTTTGATAAAGAGGAGATAAACTGACTATCAGTTTAAATCTAAAAGTTAAATCGGTTTAAAACTAAAAAAAAACGGAACATAAAGAATTTTGTTTCGTTTTTTTTAGATTTTTATTATTTTATATTATTATTATACTTTTACATTATTTAGATTCCTAAATAATTCTTTATTTCAGTTAGCATAATGTAGTATAATTCTGGATTACCACTAAAAAGTTA
The DNA here is from genome assembly GCA_951799385.1 of Hyppa rectilinea. Classification (NCBI taxonomy): domain Eukaryota; kingdom Metazoa; phylum Arthropoda; class Insecta; order Lepidoptera; family Noctuidae; genus Hyppa; species Hyppa rectilinea. The sequence continues at coordinate 5,004,305 of OX637310.1, read as the reverse complement.
AAACAATGTAGCATAAAATTATACTGCTAACATTACATTCCAGATGAGATAACACATGATTAGTAAATAGGCCGAGTTTTTGTGTGTATTGGGGCAGAATTAACAGTGGAAAGGGTAACCCCACCCACTGAGCTACCCAAATGAGTTTTCCAATATAATTCTGGTTCGAGACTCGATTCATTACTTTTAGTGTTCAAATTTCAGTTCCACTTGTGTGCCTACATTTAGATTAGAAATAAGCTAATTTAACGTTATAGGCACATTAATTTAAGCCTTCATAATTTATTAGTAGACTTACGTGGTTGAATAAACAGATTATTGTGTAATAAATTTAAAAAAATATAGTGGGAATATGGGTATATGATTTCTTCAACAGATTTTAGACCAAAAGCAAAGTAAATTATAATGCAGTCCCTTCACACCCAAATTGTATCAATCAATCAATCGGCCTAGCCTTTTCCCAACTATGTTAGGGTCGGCTTCCAGTCTAACCGGACGTAGTTTCATAAAAAAAAAAAAAATACCAGTATTTTCGATGGACCGACTGTCTTTCTGACCTCCACAACCTAGTCAGAAAGTGGGTATTACGATACTCGTTGGTAAGACTGGCTGTCAAAGATTGACGAATGACAGCCGGGACCAACGGTTTAACGTGCTTTCCGAGGCACGAAGAATCTCGATATATGTAAAAATGTTCACCCATCCACGGACCAACCCTGGCAAGCGTAGCTTAACTTGATGAATCGATCCGTGTGGTTGTAAACCACGAACCCAAAATTGTATCATGATGCTATATTTGTGGTTAATCCCAGAAAAATATGCCCTGTCCTAACGTGATATTTCATTTCGATATGATAATGTCTACGCTTAAATAGACGACAGTGAGAACACGACGTCAAAAAGCGGAACAAAGACACTTACAGTAATTAACCACAAATCACACACACTTCACAAATCTATGGCCTAGAATATAAACACAAAAGTAACCTACAAATCACCGACCCATATCAATGTTATGGCCACATCACCTCATCAGTAACTCAACATTCAAAGGTTCGAATAACAACATAAATTACAATTCCAAATTTTGAATTATTCATATCTTATTTTGCCGATTCCGAGGGAACGTATTCTGATAAAATTTGATTCGTAATTTCGTAATGTTGTTACTTTGAAGCGGGGTTTAAAGCTTGTGCATGTAGGCGTGTATCAGCCTTTTTCGAAGTATTTAAGAACTTCTAGTATAATTAGATTATTTTGTTTTTGGGAATTGCACGTTTGTACATGCTGTAGTAAAAATATCACTTTTGTGAATATACAATGGTACTAACAATTATTTTATTCAGCTTATTTGTGCAAGAAAACTTACTGAAACATGAAAGTAGGTAAAATTTTTTCGAAGTATTTTATTTATAAGCAGAAATAGCTGAAACTGAACCACTACCTCATAAAGCAGTATTGTTTTAATATTACTTCAGTGTGAGAATGAAGCGGAGATGGAGCGCGACGTACAATAGTTCCATCTTTGCCCACTGTACGGATTTAACTATTGCTAAAGCTTTATTATTTAAAAAGTAAGTAACTGAACTGTCACTAATTGAAAAAAAAGGTCAACTATGAGTTTGTTTCGGTTTTTCTTCTCAGAGTGCTCGGATAGGGAACACCGACTTCATGTAGAAAAAATATTAAAAATATAAAAAAAAAAAATTTAAAAAAAATTAAAAAAAAAAAAATGTAAATAAAAAAATGTAAAAAAAAATGACAAAAGTGTTTTTATAAACCTACTTAGGTAGGTACTGAATTAAACTCATTCATAATTTTTGACGTGTGCACCTTATTGAAGTATGACGTACAAAATATCTTATGTCGATAAAGAGCCAGTAACTTACTCGAATGAAACCCAAACGATAACCTCATCTCCCTACCTTCAAGATAAACCAGAATAAGCTCCCACCGAATCTTACCAGTTATGAATTACACTCGTATCGATACGTCGGGATGACTAATCGTTATGTCCAGACATCTCCATCCATCAGTAAGAACGTGATGTGTCATACTCGGCCATGGAATCGGTATCCGTGATTGAGAGTCTATGAATCCTTGATATTATTGGTTATGCGTAACATAGAATAACTATCACAACTGTACAAGGATCTTTTGACGCGTAGACAAAATCGGAACTAACACGGCCATCTTGTTTTTTCAATGCATTTTACAAAACAATGGCATTAACGTTTTCCAGCAACGTCCTCCCGTTAACGTCATTCAAAGACCAAAATATTCTTGTAGCAGTGATAGCAGTGTACTTTCTGATCTGGATTAGGTCCGTGGTGGACGGCGCGTTCGTGTTCCACGCTTGCCTCATAGACATGTCAGCATAGTGGAAGATTGTGATTCATCGGTATTGTCCGAAGGGGTAACCACTACCCCGTAACATTTAGGGCTAAGGAAGTAACATGGATGGGTATTAGTCAGTAAAAGTCTGACACTCTTACGCTCCACCCACAGAGGGGTCATTTGATGATTTCCCATCCTTATAAAAAAGCAGTGTTGCTGTACTATGTTCTTTATTTGAATTGAAGTAAGTAATAGTCAATGTGTTTTCTTCTTTTTTATATTTTGGCACCTGTTCTTTAAATTTTATATTAATTTACGTAAATACTATTTAATTGTGCTTTTGTGTCTTGAATGTTTAACGTGCACTATAAAAATGTTATTTTATATAGGTATCTATCTTTACATAAAAGACAGAGGTTGATTGATAATATCAATGAAAAGAAAATGAAGAAACGAAATCAGCAGACGTCACAGACAGCCTTCACTATGAACGATCCAATCCATCCATGTCGATTGATTTGATTGATCGATGTCAGTCAGGTATATGTGATAATACAATACTCGCTTTGGTTGTAACAATCGACAAAATAACAAACTTATTTTGGTTTTGGTTCGATTGAAAATTGAGGTTATATAATTAACCACAATAATGATTGTCAAATGAAAGACATTTTATCAAATTAGAATTTCAGGTTTAAGTATCCAAAAGATCAAACAGCACTCAAATTGTAAGTAGCACTGTAAATTGGCATCCACATGTAGGTACCTTTTTTGATCCATTTGTTTACATGTTCAACCCTTACTTTTGAAACTGATTATAGATGATAATAAATTTCGGAGTCATCTACAGGGTTTCACATCTTTAGGAAATTCTTATTCTTTACCCGTACCTATGCGGATGAGGGAATTCGAGGAGTTATTGAATATGTTGGTTCAAGATTTCCATATTTATTGGAGGAATAGCGTTGTTTACTTAGGTGCAATGAGGTTGAGCAATTAACACTTTGTGGTGAGGCTGAAATCTGACATCATAGTGATAACTTTAAGTATGAATTGAGCCTTAGATATGTGTCTATATAATCAGAAAATGAAGTTTTTGTAATTTCAAGTCTGGTTTTTATTGTGAAAGAGTTTGTAGGTACAGACGCCAGCACATCAAGCTATACCTTACTGTCAAATTATCCCAGTTGAAAACGAACCTTATGCTTTTGCAATAAGGTTAAAAACTGTCAAAGTAATTGGACAGATTATGGTAACTTGACGTGAACTTAAAAAGAATATGGTTATTGCACATCTTTAATGTTTAATTGGAATGGTCATGAACTCTCAGTAGCCAACATGTGGTTTAATTTGCTTGAAATTTTCCTATAAATGACTCTCACATCATTATGGGAAAATTTATTTCTCCACATTATAAAAAAATGAATATAACTAAACATACAAAATGTTCATTTGTTTCGTTCTACGATATACGACCTTTCCTAACACCATGAAACCCCAGAAAAAAATGTTCAGAAAATTATGAACCTTAACTCATTCTCCCCTAAAAACATATATCTAACAAAATCATTACACGAACACACGCACATCTTATGCAAATCGGGGTCCTCAAAGTGCGGTTATTAAAAACATGAATTTTACAAGCTTAATATTACGTGACACGTACGGCCGCAGTAATCCCTGGAGCACCAGTACTTCGGATGTCGGATTTAAATATGATTACTTTATATTACCGGTTTTCGAGGGGAAATGTTGACAATCTGGCATTTTGTGAAAGGGGTTTAAGTTTTCGGAATAAGATTTTCGCAGAAATATTTTGATGAATATAATATTAAGTAAGGTAGATAGTAGTTTTAACAAATGAAATTGGAGGAGTAGAGAATTCCAACTTTATTATAAAAGCATAAGGTTTATGTTCAGTTGGGAATATTTGACATATGACGGTAGTTTGATGTGCTTGCGTCTATAAAAGCTGTTGTTTAATCTAGTATTTTTATTCCTATTTTACCACTTTGTGAAGTTTACCTTTTTCGACATTGTTTGTCGCTGAGATCTTTGATAGTTTTTCGTAGTACCCACCGGATATTGGCAAAAAAGTGACGACCCTTCCGCAAAAGTCATTAAAATAAATGCTGCAGGTTAACCCGCAAAATTTAAGTTTTTTTGCAATTTGCGATCAGTGTCAAGTTGAATGTTAATCAAAACATGAATAGCAAATAGGTTTTTACTGGAGTATAACCAATAAAATCATTAATTCAAATCTTTAAGCACAGGTTACTCTATTCCTGCAGGGTCAGCGGGATGTCCGAAAGGGTTACCGCTACCCCGGAACATAAAGAGCTAAGGAAGGAACATGGATAGGTTTCAGACAGTAAGAGTCTGAGACTCCCTTCCACTCCACCTAGAGCGGGAGGGGTTAATTGATAATTTCCCATCTTCAAAATAAAGTTACTCTATTGAATGACTATTTCATGAAATCGTGACATTTTATTTCAATTCTTACTAGAAGATTTGTATCGTTAAGAATTATTTTCATTCTATGAATTCACATTTTTGTAACTCTTTCGAATTATCATTCAAGTTCAATCATTTTAGTTTTGCCATTCTATCCGTTACGTTAATTTTCTAATCTCGTCAGAGAGCCTTTTTATTCGAGCGTGGAAAATTATCAAATGACCCCTACCGCTCCGGGTTGAGTGGAAACGATGCAGACTCTTACTGACTAAAACCCATCCACGTTCCTTCCTTAGCCCTTTATGTGCCGGGGTAGTGGTAACCGTTTCGGACAATTCCGCTTACGTCAGAGAGACTTGACATTAACACGAGTCCCTCCATGTCTTTCACTTCCACGTTGTGCTTCTGCCTTATCATTCTTTTCTAAAACATTATTTCAATATGTCCGACCCATTGGAGCGTGTTCTTTCACAGACAGTTCAAAGATTGCAGTTATGCGCAGGAAGTGTCATATTGTTAGGTACGGATATTATTTAAATATTATTTTAGGGTAAAACGGTAGAAAGAGTTTGAAGGGAAGGCTAGTGTGTGAGCGAGTAAACGGGATTGTCCGAAAGGGTTACCTTTGCTCCGGAACACAAAAGGCTAAGGAAGGAACATGGATCGGCTCTAGTCTGTAAGAGTCTGGCACTCCCTTCCACTCCACTTGCATGGAGCGGGCAGAGTCATTTGAGATTTATCATCCTCAAAACAAAAATGCGAGCGAGAGGTTGTTCTTTTTCCGTTTCTTCAGTGCAAATCTGAATCTATTTAAATACTGAGTTTGGGTATTGTAATATAATAAATGATGCCTGTATTACTCGTATATTAAGTTACATTTAGTTCAATGTAGTGCTAAAGGAAAAGGGAAAAACTGTTACATTTATTGTTTTCTACCCGAGGAGTGCCAAACGCCATCCTATTATTAGTCTCCACTATACCTACGTCTGTCCATTCGTCTGTCTGTCTATGGGCTGTATGTTATGAACCTTATTAGGTAGGCAGTTTACATTTTCACAGATTGTGTATATCTATTACCGCTTCAATAAACAATAATAAAAATAAAGTAAAGTTAGTTTACATTTAAAGGGGTATCCATACAAGAAAGTTTTTTTTTTAACTGATGTGTTTTAAAAAAATAGTTTATGATAAATATTGTACCGTGATATGGAACTTTTCATGTGCGAGTCCACTTCGTACTTTGTCGGTTTTTTTTCGTAAAAACACTTTCTCTTTTGGTAATTTATAATTTAGAAAGACGATGTTTCTATTACGATATTCGCGTATCCCTCAAAGCAAGTGCGCTCCTTGTACTTCCTTATTAATAACGAGTTTAACAAGAAAGTTTATGAGACAAAGGAGGCACACACATTTCGTTTATCGCGAGCTGAATATAATCAAATGTTCACAAAATGACTGCCAAGAATATGGCATGTCTCCCGTAGAATATAATAGTCTGTCGTAAAAACTTTCATAATCAAATTGTGAACTTGACACGCTAGCGTTTACTCGTGACTTTGTTTGTTGGACAAATATGCCACTTATCTTCGTGCATTTCTTCCGGTGTTTTATTGACAAAACTTGAGGAGCATGACTGGCGTATTGTATCGTCGGTTGGGGTTACTAGATCATGTTGTTTTTTTATATTCTTTTAGTTATTTTTTTTATATAAAAGCCAATCATTAATACAAGTTCGTTACGACGTACGGGTACTTTTTATAATACCCCCTTTGAAACGAAAATCAAGACAATGTTTTACTTTTATCGTTCAGATGTCAAGCAAAACTCGTGGCTAAGTATTAACAGCCGCACAGGTTAATCCATCAGGTTAAGCGACGCATGGTTGGCCGTGGATGGGTGACAATCTTTACATACCGAGACTCCTCCGTGCCTCGGGAAGCACATTAAGCCGTTGGTCTCGGCTGTCATCTGTGCATCTTGGCAGTTGTTATGGGCTGTCAGAAGCCCGAAAATCTGACAGCTAGTCTTACCAAGGGGTGTCGTATTGCCCAGTTACTGGGTTGTGGAGGTTATGGAGGTCAGATAGGCAGTTGCCCCATGTAAAATAATAATATTCAGCTGCATACGGTTAGACTGGAAGCCGACCCAAACATAGTTGGGAAAAGGCTAGTCAGATGGAATGTCAAATGAACGTCATGTCAAAGAGGCTGAACATCGTGAGGAAACCGGCATGCCCGAGAGATATTTCTCAACAGCATGCGATGCTAAGTCAGAGGCCCATGGGCAGCATTAAAACTCTGACACCAGGTTAGTCACTAACCACACGAAAAGAAGAAGAAAGAGGCTGAACAGAAGAAAATTCAAAGAACCGCCTAGATACAGTTTCGCTCACAAACAGCAGTAAAAAATATCTAGTCTCATCTATCTACCAATACATCTTCGTCGCCCCGTAAAGGCCGCCTCGTTCGTTTGAGCTCAAACAATTCGCTCTGCAATTTCTTTCGGCCGACCATCCAAAACTTAATACAATTCCGAAATCAAAAATCTGATTCCATCCACCAAAGTGAAAGGAATTGTTTCACTCGTACCGAGCAGATTTGATTTTCATTTGACTGAAGTCAACTAGAAATGAAAATTTTGAGTCTAGGGGCCCGGCGGGGGCCTGCCGGGGCTCTGACGATATTACTCTTGACATCGACTCAACCTTTTTACTCCTATCTTTTAATCAGAGCAGTTAATTGCTTTCAATTTTACGCGGAACGCGTTGGGTCGGATGACAGATGTTAACTCGCTTTTGACATGATGTACTTCTATGTTCTTGTTAAGTTACATTGTTTTAATTTGTAGAAGGGTGTATGGAATTCTGTGATGTATTCGATAATTAACTCTGAGCAATGTAATAAGGCAGCGTGGATAATAACGGAGTCAACGTCAATCTGTTTGTTTATGGTATAATTTGGATGACGCCGGTCACGATGTATTGTTGTTTTGCAGTAATAACTAAGAAATAAATCGACTTTTCAAATTATCCGTGATTTCATGTACTTATTTTTTTTTATAAACCTCTAATACAATATTTGTTCCGTACGAATACATTTAAAGTGAAATAAATAGCATTTGACAGCCCCATAATAAATCTTCCACGTGGTGAACTATATGAAAGGATTTTGTAATTAAAATATTAGTTAGTTTGTTAGTAATATTAGTTAGTAGTACATTAAATAATGATAACAAAAGCAGTGATAGCCTAGTTTTGTGACCGTTTGACTGCCAAATTATAGGTCTCGAGTTCGAACCCAAGTCACCTCTGATATTCTGAACACATTATTATCTGCACAAACAATATAAACAAAGATATTATATAAATGTGAAACCTACATCGTTATCCACAGCATATACAATTCATGTAACTTTACTAATGAACAATCTATGCGAGTAAGACTACAAGACTGTATTCATGTGCGTATGGTATAATTATCACTTGCTTAAAAATTGGTGAAGGAAAACATCGCCTGGGAAATATTTCTCAATAGTATGTGAAGCTAAGTCAGAGGCCCATGGGCAACTCTGACACCAGGTTAATCACTAACCACACGAAGAAGAAGATAAAATAGTTACAACCATAAATTATGAAGGAACACTTCAAGACTAAGACAAAAACACCAGATTTTAAGGCCCAACGTGGAAGGTAGTAAAACTCAAAACTTGTTACCGTAGAAAGTTAATAAACAGTATAATTCGCGTGCTCCAACGAGTTATCATTTACTAAAACTCTCATGAAATTTAAATTTTGCTTCCTGGAGCAAGCATCTCATAGTATCACGTAAGTGAAATGTTCTCAAATGGGTTGATTATGCTCAAACTTTTTGAGTAGCACATTTGCTTTTTTGAGGAGGTAACCTCTGAAAAATTTTACAACACAGTTTAAGATAAGATAAAATTAGTATTTTTTTGTTCAAACGTGAGTAGGTATACATGGGTACAAAAAAAATCAGCAAGCTAGTTGGTAAATTATTTATACAGGTCGTCATGGCAGCCATAAACAATGGCATACAAATATGTAAAAAGAAAATAGCTTGCTTTTTATATTAGTTATGACAGTTTGCTTTTTTATATTATTTATACAGCTAGTAAAATCATTAAAAAAGTATTAGTAAGTGTTAAAATCACAGCTGTATTTCCAGACGAGTTAGACAGAGGAGTCGCTTTAACTTACATTTCACCAGTTATGTTGAAGTCCCATGTAATAAATCTACCTAGCCTTTTCCCAACTATGTTGGTGACGGCTTCCAGTCTAACCGGATGCAGCTGCATACCAGTATTTTACATAGAGCGACGGCCTATCTGACCTCCACAACCCAATAACTGGGTAATACAATATCCCTTGCTAAGCCCATGAAATAAAGAAAGTCCCAAGTAATAAAGAGCTAGCATATTGCCATCAATCGAGCACAAATCTAGACTGCGGGCTTTTACTAAGAAATTCTAGATGAAAAAACCCCAAACAGAACAGAAAACAATATGGGGATTGAAATTGGGTTTATGGAGAATGTATAAACTCATTATTATTTCTAAAGCACTAGTTTGCAGTTTTCAGTATGCGTCTGTTCATAGTTAATGTGAAACACCGTTAACTAATCCAAACAAAAACATTGGTTTGTGTAAAGCCTAAGTACTATTGTAATCTCTTTGGAGTGAAGGGTTCCCAGCTATAGATTCAAAATCATTTCATTCCTGTTAGGCTTAGTGCTCACACAAATAATCGACACACATTCAACAAAATCCCGCTCGTGTATTCTAGCACTTATCCATCAGACATTCAGGCCGTTATGAAGTGAAGCCTTACTCAAACCTAAGCGTCTGGTCTATAATTGTATTTTCTACAGGTCTACAGATTTCCACTCCATCTTGTATACGCTAAAAATAATATCTGAGTTGGTCAGAAACTGGACGTCCCAAATATAGTTTACACTGTAGTAAAATATTGGTATGAAAACAGCCATTAATCATGGATATTTTTAGACAAATCTTTATACCATAACAAATTAACTTCTTCTTCTTTTTGTGTGGATAGTGACTAACCTGGTGTCAGAGTTTTTATGCTGCCCGAGGGCCTCTTTATAATCAGTGAAAGAAGAAAACATCGTTAGGAAACCAGCCTGTCTGAGAGATTTTTCTCAACAGCATGTGAAGCTAACAAATTAACTAATAACAAAATAAAATAATCTTATCGTCTAATATTTCCACACATAAATACAATAATCACTAGCTTTACCCAGCACCTACATACATAGATAGACATTTGTTAATAATATTCAGATATTATTGAAAGAAAGAACGAAATACATTTATTCAGCACAGAATAAAAGGCAAACACAACATATTTATTACGCTACCAAGCAAAACATTGAAAAAATGGTTAGCAAATTTTGACGACATACAAACATTCCAACGAACAGTGCAAGTGAAATAAAAGCTTGTAAAAGGGAAAACAACTATGCAAGGAAGAAAGGCAGTGTAGTTAGCAAGAAAGTGCGCCTCGCGGCTGTTGGCAAGAATGTCAGACAAGGAATGCCTCACACTGGTTGTTTGTTTCGGTATTGCTAAGGTGAGTTGACACATCTTTTAGAAGCCGATGCATCTTTATATATTTTGGCGTCGCTTGTAAGGTGTTAAAAAACTAACTTTAAGGATTTCGTAGGAGCATTGTACTTTCAGGGTACATCCCATAGTAAAAGTTGTTCGTAACGATAAGTGCAATGCTCCCACGAAATTCTTAGTGTTAATTGTTTAACACCTTATACTATACAGAGTTGATGCGACAGAGGGGCTTTCCTTTAAACAGCTAATACTAGGGACCATTTTCAAGCTCTGTACCAAAAATCAATTAAATGCGAGCAGTAGTTTAGTCGCAAATGATTTTTTAGTTTTTGCCCCGTTTGAACACGATGTATCTTTCCTAACAGCGCTCCGGCGCGCGCGCGTCGGTGCCGCTTTGTTACAAGGTCAGTTTTTATTTACAAAGGATGGTTGCGTTTTATTCTGATTTGTAAGCTATTTAGTTTGTTTGAAAAAAGACAAACCTCATTTTTAGTGCTTTTTATTTTTATACCGTACCGAGTTAATACTAAACACGTATAGTATACGTAGTGTAATTTAATGCCCCTCTGTCATATCAACGCTGTATAGGCGAACCTTCGATTTTACATAATTTTTGCTGCCTCTGTTCTGTTAACCTTTTAGGGCGTGAAAGTACCCATGATTATGAGCAACTTTCACTATGAGACCAACTCTGATATCGAAAAAAAAATTTTTGGCATTTTCATACTAAATGAAATCGATGAAAATGTATTAAAGTGTATACATATTATTTTGTTATTTTGCAATAGGTCCCATAGTGAAAGTTGTTTGTAATCATGAGTACTCTTATCGCCTGATCTTACCGTGAAATCATAGATAAAGTACAGTACTGATAGCCTGGTGGTGTGACCGTCGGACTACCAAGTTATAAATCTCGAGTTCGAACCCCAGGCACGCATCTCTGATTTGACGGATTCATGTGCGCATTCTATGATTATCACTTTCTTAAAAATCGGTGAAGGAAAACATCGTGAGGAAACCAGCACGTCTGAGAGATATTTCTCAACAGCATGTGAAGCTAAGTCAGAGGTCCATGGCAGCATAAAAACTCTGACACCAGGTTAGTCACTAACCACACGAAAAAGAAAAAAATAGATGAAGTGAACTCGAAGCTGTCAGTAGTGGTAATCCCTAGCATCAGGCTGAATGATCTTCAAGCACATTGCACCAAAGTTACAACGTTGAGATTTTGACAGAATAGACCGCTATCGATAATTAACCGATTCACAAAACCATAGACACCTCAATACCCCCAATTTAACGCAATGACAGTATTTCACACTCAAACTGATAGTAGTTAATGAGGACAATTCTATTTGGAATGTAATAGCCGTTTCCAAAACTAAATAGCGGTCGCCTAACTAATTGGCCTAGCCCGGTAATCCGGCCCGGGCCTTATTAATTGCTTTATCAATCGATTGGAGGGATATGGGAGGTATTATGCCCTTTGGCGTAACGGTATGGCTAAGGGATAGAAGGTGACATATCTTTATCGCATCGACCTACCTTTCGTGATTAGACAAAGATCATTGGTAATTGATTCACACAGCTTCTCATAATGGTAATTGGTGTCATTTTCTAAGAACTTTAATGTACCGTGGCGCATTGCCAGCACATCAAGTTACCAGAAACTGTCGTTTTTTCCAATCGATTTTGGACTTAACATTAGAAGATTTATGGTTTAAAATCATTTGCAGAAATTTGACAGTTTAGTATAACATGATACGCTGGCGATATGCTAATCAATTTGGCATTGTCCGCAAGGGTTACCGCTACCCCGGAACATAAAGGGCTAACGAAGGAACATGGATGGGTTTTAGTCAGTAAGTGTCTGACACTAACTTCCGCTTCACACAGGATGGAAGGGGTCATTTGATGATTACCCACCCTCAAAAAAAAAAGGCGCGTTGAAAATAATTACTTTGGAATGGATTAGAAAGTAAGACCATACGTACTGATGCCGCGCTATTATTACTTAATCACTAGATCTAAAACGTACCACTTAAATAGCAATTAGCATTAAGCCGCCCGCAGACACGCCCAATACGACAGCGCGTCGCGACTTTAGTGGGACCATTTTTATGAAAGCTTCATGGAATTGCTCTACCAGAATTGCGTCGCGCCTGTCTGCGGGAGTTTTAAATCTTTTGTCTGGGCCGGTCCTTAATCATTACTTTATTAAAAGAGAGGTTTATTTTAAGTAGTATGGGATACTATCGGCCGCAGAGAGTAACGGGGTCCTCACAAAAGTCGTGCGGGCCGTTACATAGCCGTGAGACAGTGACCCGTATCGTTTTTCTTCGTGGTTATTCATAGCACGTAGTCACGAAGAATATTGTACTTTTTTATTTCTTACTTTGTTCTTACAACTAATATGCTGCTCTAAGCCTGTCTCGCATAGAGTTACAGCATTAGGCTGAGCGTTGGCCGTTTTGCGTAGATGTGACTTCTATTTCCTCAAATTCGTTTTTATCCGTGTGTGTTCTTTCTTTGCCGTGTGTGTCATGTCTGCCGTAAATAAGCGCATTTTTTCTTCCTTTTAAAGTAATTCCATTTAAGAAACGGTACCTATTATTAAAATGCTTGACAAGATAACGTTACAGCTAAATGCATGTTACAGCGGGTCGTAGCGCATTGCATTTCATTAAATACAAATTAAAAGTGCGGTGTGCCCAGCTGTCCGTATTGAGCGATTGTTCATCACACTAATATTATAAAGGCGATAGTTTATGAGTATGTGTGTGTGTGTGTTTGTATGTTTGTTACTTCTTCACGATCAGATCTATATGAAATTTGGCACAAAGATAGATTTTAACCTAGATTAACACATGTGATTTATTTTATCGAGCAAAGCCGCGGGATAATGCTGGTATAAAATATACGAAGTTGAAGTATTATTGCACACAGCCCGCTTAAATGTGCGTCTACCTTTTATAACTTTCTGTAAAAGAATTTTTATCCCAAACACATTAAGATCCAACGTTATGCAGACAAGAGAACCACTCTAAAAAGATACCGGTTTCAAAAGGGGCAGAAAGACATTAAAAGATGTATTTTCAGGTCATGAAAGATAAGAGTAAATGTGAGCATGCAACGGAAACTGTTCTCGCGTACAGTTTTCGTATTCACAGAGAAGAATTTCCTAGTTTTGAGTCCGTAGATTTCCGGAGACAGAATAGATACTCTTTTATAAGTATTTTTGAGGGAAATATTTTTGTTGTTTTATTCTTTTGTTGTGAGACAGTTAAAAATTACTTAAGCGAAATATTGAAAGTATGGTGCAATGTACAGATTATTTTATTTCAAGTATTACTTAAACTACGCTGCTAAACAGGCTTTGTGGCAGCCACAACAGCATTATACGCGCTATAGCCGGGAGACATGATAGCGCATTCGTGAGGTCACTGGTCACCTGTACACAATCTGTGTTATTAGTTAAGTACTAACACAGGTTGTTGGATCAATGGATCTTTGTTATCTGAATAAATAAATTTATAAAATATTATAATAAATATTAATAAAATAAATAAAGATGTTTTTGAATTTCTTAAAAGTAAATACTTATTAATACAAATTTTATATTTTTGGTGTAAATATTTTTTTTTGTAAACTATGCCTAAAATAATTTTGGGTACAAAGGGGTGGTGATGTAGCAGATAGATTACATAGAGGAGCTCGTGGCTAAGCAATAACAGCCGCACAGGTCGATCTATCCGTTTAAGCTACGCTTACCGATGTTGGCCGTGGATGGGTGACCATCTTTTATACCGAAAGTTCTCCGTGCCTCGGAAAACACGTTAAGTCGTTCGTCCCGGCTGTCATTTCTGCATCTTTGACAGTCGTTACGGGTCGTCAGAAGTCTAAAAATATGACAGCCAGTCTTACCAAGGGGTATCGTTTTACCCAATTACTGGGTTGGGGAGGTCAGATAGGCAGTCGCTCCATGTAAAATACTGATATTCAGCTGCATCCGGTTAGACTAGAAGCCAACCCCAACAAAATTAGGAAAAGGTTTGACAGAAATCTTGAATTACTTAAAATATAATTAGTATATTTTTAAATGTCTTATACTATTATGTTGTCTGTTATGTAGCATTGTGAATTTCAAAATAGTTTTCAATTATTGAATAGAATATCTCCTTTACCTAATAAAATTATAAAAACTTAATCTTGGGCTGACTCTACCAGCAACCCAAACATAATTAAAAATCTTTGAACCGACTTTTCAGAATCAACTACGGTCATCGTTAAGCAATATAAAAATACAAAAAAATCAATCTGCTTCTCATTTATTCCATTCTTTCCGAAGAAATACTATCCGCAGCGAATCAAACTGAGATTCTTTCAATAAAATGTATCTCTGCCTGAATTTTTTCTCGAGCTATTAGCCAAATCGAAAGGGAAGGGTTTAATAATTCCCTGGATTCATTTTCAAGAAAAAGGGGATGATTAAACTCTCGAATCGTTGTTCTTTGTGGTTTTGTTAATCAGTTGTTGAGGTAGACCTGTTACATTTTATTTGTGCACCCTTTTTTAAGAATGTTCAGAGCAATCATTTCTTTTTTGTTATTGGTAAATTAGACTTTGGGTTACGCTTTATTAAGTTTAATTTTGGGAATAAAGGAACAAAAGTAAAAGAAAGATTTACATCTGCAATAAGGATTTGTTTAGATTTACACTTACAGATAGTGAGGATGATAGTATTCCTGAGGTCCTGGGGCCCAATTCTGAAAAATAACCAACTTGTCAATAGTGTGTTAGTAGTGTCTCAATAGACTAAACAAAACAGATAGGCCCAGCCCCAGACATGTGTGAAAGGATGGCTTCGTGAAGGTGGAGAGGAAGAAGCTTCCTCGTCGGAAACGGTGCCCGACCGCACCGGCAGGACCCTGCTATATGCTGCGTTCGGAAACACCTACGACGCAGCTCAATGTGTCCCAGCTATATCACACCACGAGAGTTGAGGAGGTCGTGGAGTATGTACGACCAGCTGGACCTTGAGGGTTGAGAAGTTGGAGTGGCGCCATAACACGAATTTGAAGTCGTTTATGGTGCGAGCTCCGACTCATGAAATAGAGACCTGTGTCAAGAGTGAGATTTGGCCGAAAGGTGTCGTGTATCGGTGATTCCGCAGAAGGCTATGCGACACTTCGTGTACAATAGTTTTTTTTTCTTTGTGGTTTTTATAAATATGTATTCATACATAAACAGTCTGTAAGGCATATAATTATGTTATGGGTCTTTGCTACCTGAAATAAATAATATATTAATATTATTGACATTTGGTATTCTACAAATTATTTATGGCCATTTTTACCTAACCTAATTATTATAATGTCTGTAGTATGTTCATAGTATCAATGTCGTGTTGCTTAACTCATATGTTATAGAATAGGGCCTCTGAGCTCGATTTCTAGGTAAGGCAAAGTGTTATTGGCTTCTAAATGGAATTTCTCGGTAGCAGCCAGGAGTCAGGATTTGTGCCGGGTTGAGGGCAATAGGGTCGCCGTCTGTTACATGGGACTCAAACATTAAAATGGCTAAATGTGGATGTAGTGTAGGTACACCTGTGCCTAAACCTTTGAATACAAGGCGTGATGTTATGTTGTGGTAGTGATAATCGAGCGAGGACAATATGGGGAAAGGCTATGTTTAGCTTTGTATTTGAAGATAGAAAAGAAGAAGAGGAGCTCGAGGCTAAGTACTAACAGCCGCACAGGTCGGACCATCAGGTTAAGCTACGCTTACCGGGGTTGGCCGTGGATGGGTGACCATCTTTACATACCGAGTCTCCTCCGTGCCTCGAGAAGCACGTTAAGCCCTTGGTCCCGGTTGTCATTTGTGCATCTTTGCCCAAAGAAGCCCGACAATCTGACAGCCAGTCGTACAGAGGGGTATCGTATTACCCAGTTACAGACTGGGTTGTGGAGGTCAGATAAACTGCCGCTCTATGTAAAATACTGGTATTCAGCTGCATGCTCAGATTTTCCCAGTGACTAGGCAATACGATACTCCTTGGTAAGCAAGGAGTATCGTATTGACCAGTCACTGGGTTGTGGAGGTCAGGTAGTCAGTCGCTCCATGTAAAATACTGGTATTGAACTGCATCCGGTTAGGCTGGAAGCCCACCCCAACATAGTTGGGAAAAGGCGAGGCAGATGCTGAAGAGAGAAAAGAAATGTAATGTAAACTACATATGAACAGACAATGGCAGTAAATAATAATTAAATAGTATTCAAAATGCATTTTCAGTTAGTTTCCCATCGTAAATGATTGTCCAAACAGGTATATTTACGAGGCGTCGACCTGTACGCGACTTGACAGATGAGGGAATTAATTGCATTCGATTGAAAGCCAATTAAAATGTATAGTAGGAATCGCTGATACCTGTGTGTATTCAGTTATTTTTCTAATGGCTGCAGCGGGGAATGAATTCGTTGGACTGTAATACCTAAAAGCTTCTTTCATTATAGGTCATAGCTGTGCACACAGCAATAAGTTGATTGCATTGATGGGAAGGCCAGCAAAAAAACCTACCTTAATCTGTCAAATTTATCGGTTTTCAACTTTATTACAGAACTTTAAGGTTCTTGTTTGGTTGGGATTATAATTATAATACATATATAATATAATATTTGACAGTTTGGGATAGCTTGTTATGCTTACTTACGTCGTGTTCAGCCTGTGGATGGGTTTTTTTATTATTATAGTAGTATTTTTACCATTTATTTTAATTTTTCGTCTCATTTAAAATTGTTTTATTTATATTTATTTTTACACTCAGTACTAAATTAAAAGACTAAGTAACTTTACAACAACAAAAGGACACTAATTGTCTTCTTAATTAAGTATGAATATTTCAGGTCTAACTGCAACTAATATACTAAACACCAAGCCATATAACATGGAACAGACTGACCCAAACTGTAAAATTCCCAATTGAACATGAACCTTAATTTTCTTTGTAATAAAGTTGAAAAACAATCAAAGAAATTTGACAGATTGGGGTCGCTTGACAGGCCTCTGTACCATGAAAAAAAAAGTGTTTTTTACCTAATATCCACATATCCCTAGTTATGTATAAGTCCTAGGTAAGCTTATTCCAATAAATTAGGCACATATCCAAATACCGTTCTTCTACTGGAAACAAGATGCACTTACACTATAACCTACACAAAACACATTAAAATGACCATTTATCATTTTAACTGTATAACCATAAATTCAAAGACAAATCTCTTAACAATAATTAATTTTTTATTTAATTAATGTGTGTATGTGTTAGGTGTACTTGTACGCAAGGGCCAGATGTCTTGTAAAAGTGTTAGAGCGTTGCGTACCGACACTACACCAGTTGATTTTATCACTTCAACGCCGGCTGTCGCTGAAAACCAGCACTGTAGCTCTGCCTCGCATAGGGTGCTTCATGTCCCATGCATTCTTTAAAGTTCTATTAGGTGTTACTGCAAATAAGAGGAGGTCGTGGCTAAGTAATAACAGCCGCACGAATCTCTACATCAGGTTAAGCTACGCTTGCCGGGGTCCGAGGATGGGCAACCATCTTTAAATATTGAGACTCCTCCGTGCCTCGGAAAGCACGTTAAGTCATTGGTCCCGGCTGTCATTCGTGGCAACGTCAAACGTCTCATCTTTGAAGCCTGTTAGTCTGACAGCCAGTCCTACCAAGGGGTATCGTATTATGCAGTTACAGACTGGGTTGTAGAGGTCAGATAGGCGACTGCCTGGCGAGCCACTGCTCCATGTAAAATACTGGTATTCAGCTGCATCCGGTTAGACTGGAAGCCGACCCCAACATAGTTGGGAAAGGTTAGGCAGATTATTTTTTTGATTGAAACAGCTCTACTTTTATTTCTTTTATTTCTATCCGTAAATGATACTTTGATCGCCATTTATACAGTAGCGTCACTGACCAACACAAATAACATTAATGTTAGTCAAAAATGTTTTCCAGATCTGATACATACAACGTTTCTAGCAAGGTCTTGACGTAATGGACAACCACTTTAACTCAGAAGAGATAAACGTGCACTAGGTAAAGTGCATTCAACGCAATATTACTGAAGTGTAAATCACTTTAAGAGCTTGCTTAAGAGAAGCAGTATGAGTAAAAAAGAAAAGAGTTTTCTTGAACACTGAACTGGGTTCCGCAGTATTATTATAAATGTTTGCAAGTCCTTAACTCTGGAAGACCTTTGCGACACCAGCGCGCTACCGCTATCGAAGTAACGGAATATTGGTCGAAGCTGATAATATGAATACACTTATTTGAAAAGAGAATCAGTGATAGGACGAAGGAAAATAAGAAGAATTATAAACCTGAAGTAAACTTTAAAACTGGTATATATTGACATTTTGTTTGTCAACGAACACTGAAAACACACAATATAGGGTTTAACGTTCAACTTTCAGGCAGGTTCTTGGATTCACACGCAAGATATACAAACATTAAATCAAAAACCGGGCAAGTGCCAGTTGGATTCGCGCACGAACGGTTCCGTACCATTATCTATAAAAATGACAAAAAAATCACGTTTGTTGTATAGGGTCTCCTATACAACAAACGTGATATTTTGTCAAAAAATATTTATTTTATAAAATAAATTAGTATTTGTTGTAAAACGGCAACATAAATATACATCATCTTTATGTTGCCGTTTTATTTTCTCCACTATTAAAGTAGGTAGTTCCCGCTAGCTGTTCATAAACAGGCGGTTTTTTTCGTTTGATAGTATTTTAATCTTTTTTTGTCCAGTTTTTACTGCAGAGTAGATTTGCAATAGCAATTTAATAGGGGCTATGTTATACAAGCCTATTGCCATCAATCAACCACATATCAAGAGGCCGGGCTGTTACTTATTAAACAAATTCAGCTCAAAAAATACAGTAACACTTTGATCGACCCGGGAACTACAGGACCTCATGCTGAGCAGCAGTGCTTACAATCTTAATTTTGTAGAGCTTCAATTAGAACGTTGGTACTTTTATGTACTTATCATTTATTATAACAAATGTGACTACAAAAGTGAACAATTTTGGTAGTAATAGCACAAATTGAGCGGAGCCTATATGCAGCGATTATAGACCATTAGGCACACTTAATTGATAGGAAAAGCGTATTCGAGTAGGACCAACTATGGGCCTTAATTTAAGTAAAATTGATTCTCCTAATACAATAATAATAATTTGCAGAACCTCCATACCAAATCGAAGCCTTTCACTAATTGTTATTATCATGATAAAGGAAACAGATTAATTGTATGTAAATTTTCACTGAAAAGGGTATAGTTTTGTTAAGCCTTTGCCCAGTGAGTTAGGAACTTTCAGTTATAAATTGCGACTGTATTTAGGGCTTAACATACTTATGGTACTTACGCATTTTTGTATGTTACTTACGAGTAAAAAAGCTACTGAATGGATCAGCAGATCTTAATAATTTAAAGCGATCCGTCGCAAATCAATTAGTCAATTTGTGATTGTTATAATATTCCGCGCTATCGAGATAAAAATAAGCAAAGTGCCTCCAAAAATCAGGAAATGACCAAACAATAATAAAACAACATGGAAAATTGATCAAAATCGTCTGCTTTCAGTTGGCTATTTGACAACCACAGCCTGAACTATCTTGGTCGTAAACTATGGGATTAGGGACGACCCTTACGTAATTTATTATTGTATCAAGGCTGTAGTGTTATTGTCCTATTAGTTATATTCATAAAGTTCGTGTATAAATTATGCAAAATGATTAATTTTCAGGCTATTTTCTTCCTTAGCTTTTGACATTTTTTACGTGATTTGTACACATTAAAGCATTTTGTGCAATCATAATTGAAGCATCATGATGAAATTGCAATTAAAATGATTCAATTGATAAATACACAAAACACTGACAATTGGAATTAATCATTTCGGGAATTCATTAAAGAGTATCTACCTAAAGCTAGAGTCAAAGAATTATTTTATTTTGCAACATGCATTTTGGAATTCGAGCTGAAAAATAAAATCCCATCCATAACATAACATAACATGATGTAAAATGTCGAATAAATTCAGTATGCACCTTAATAATTTGGTAAAACACAAATAAATTAACCGACTTGGTTTGTTCAACTAATGTTAAACCATGTCCTAAATGCTGCATGTCCTGAGGATGTGATGATGTCCTTTTTTGCTCGACTTGGCGGAGGCACTGCCGTCCCCCAGACGTTTTCATACAATAACTCTAAGCAAGCAATGGCGGTTTTCTGCCGGGCATCCCGTCACCGTAGGCGCGGGCCTGTGGACGGTGAGTAATGGGTGACTCACAGTCCGATCAGCACCAGGCCCGTGCCGGACGGCGCGTATATGTTCCACGCGCGCCTCAAAGAGATGTCAGGACTCGCTGCCCGACGCTCGCCCCGGACGGACGTGCCGCGCGCTACCTGCTCTCCGCTACCTGCTCGCCGCACCCTGTCTCGCCGCTCCCTGTCTCGCCGCTAGTGTGTTTCGGTCGACGTTCCTGTCGACGCCAGTTTCGTAGTCATCGACTACAAGTGTTTCCTGTATACTACTGCCTTTTTCAAGGAGGTAGTTACAGTCGCTATTTCGTAACAGAAATTTTGGTCAAAACGTTATCGTCGGTCTTGGCCCCCTCTGGGTAAAACCACAGTTTCGTGGTCCTCGGTTGAAACCTCACGGTGTCAACGAAGCCGAGTGGGGTGTTGACCCAATCACACCCGCCGATCCCCTTCAGCGTGAGGCAGTCAATTGGAGCCGAGAGATAGAAGTTTGGCCTTGGGGGATCTCCTAGTCAACTTTAGTTTCTGACTTCGTCCACAGCTACACACCTAGTGTCGGTTGGGAGTGTCTACCCCTTCGCACTAGACCCGGTCAGGGCCCGTTCGCACAATAAGATTGGCGAACGGTTTACAAGCTTAGGGCTCACCATAGGTACACACCTCCCTGTCTGCACCCGACAGGGAGGCTACACATCCCCGGGCCTAACCCACCCGGGGAATTAGGTTGTTAGGTTTTAGGGCCGATAGGTTGCGCAGACTATGTGTTTCGCATCCTAAAGGTTTTAGGTTCCCCACCGACAATGACAAAGTCGGTCGACCCGAGATGGGTCAAATATTTCCTTACGGAATTGCTCCCGGACCCGAACTTCGTGGCCCAGCATTCCGGCCGTGCTTTGCACGGCAGTCCCACCGCGCCGTCGTCGTCAGTCGCTGACTTCAGAGACGCGCTCGACAGCCCGCTCTCGCCCCCGCCGGCCGATCAAGGCCTCATTCAAGCGGCATGCTCAACTTACCGGAATTCCGGCTCTATTGTCGTTACCGACAATTGAGCCCGCTTCCGCGACCCCAATTAGCGCGAGACCCATTGTCTCGGCCGCTTCTATTGTTCCTTCCGCAGCTGCACCGGGCTCTATTGTCCCGGTAGTTACAAAGGCTGCCCCCACCACCCCAGTCCAGGCTCTACCGGAGAGCATGGACACGTCCGCTCCGATCTCGGACGATGATGGCCCCCTCTCTGCCTCTTCCTCATCCTCGGAAGACGACTACGAGGTCGTTGGAAAAGGAGGGAAGAGGAAGAAAGGGTCTTCATCCCAGGCCAGCAAGGCCAAAAAGGCCGTAGCGGCCTCATCCTCCCCCACCCCTGCCCCTTCTCAGGCTCCCCGCCCCTGCGGTAGCAAGGCGAAACCCGCTTCCGCTTCTGTAAAGAAGCAAAAGCCCCCGCCTCCGGTCTACATACAAGATAAGGGGAAATGGACCGAAGTGTCCAAAATGTGCGTGGATCGTAAGATCCAGTACACCAGCGCCACTTCGACCCAACAGGGCATCAAGGTGTCTGTTCCCTCGTCCGCGGACTACAGGGAACTCACCAGTATGCTGCGAACGAGGAACTACTCGTTCCATACGTACGCCCTCCCTGAAGAGACACCGACTCGCGTAGTCATCCGCCGAGTCCCGAAGGAGATCCCTTCGGCCGACATCAAAGATGACCTCTCTGCCCAAGGCATCCCCGTTTCAGCGGTGCACCGCCTTAACAAGGCGCGTCGCGGGCACGCTTACGACATGTTCCTCGTGGTGTGTGACCCTGTAGAAGGGCACCACCCGATCTTCAAGATCAAGTCGGTCTGCTCACTATCGGGGATCTCTATTGAGAAACCCCGCCGCTCCAACATAATTGGCCAGTGCCATCGCTGCCAATTATATGGCCATGCGCAGTCCAACTGCTACGCCACCCCCAGGTGCGTCAAGTGTCTGGGTGACCATGGCACAGCGGACTGTCCCCGCCCCAAGGATCGGGCTCTATGCACCGAACCCCCGAGCTGCGTACTGTGTGGCCAATCTGGCCACCCAGCCAACTACCGTGGCTGCCCGAAAGCCCCCAAGGCATCCTCCCCCAAACTAGCGAAGCGCGCTAGCGATCGCCAGAAGAGGGAAAGCCCCTCGGCTACCATTAGAGTGCCCTCATCGCAGTTGCCAGTGCGACTTAGCCCTCAACGACCCATGCTCTGGGCCAACCTACTCCGCAGCGACGCTCCAGTCACCGCGGCCCCCATCTCTCAGCCCCCTGCTACCAACCCCGCGCCCAAGGTTACCGTTAACCCTGGGCCAACGCCCTCCCCCGTGGCCCTTTTGGCAACTCCACCCGCCACCCCCTCGAAGCCTGCCTCGGCAACCCCGAAAAAGGTCCCTTCCCCTTCCCCAGCAGGTACCAAGCCCACCACGACGGAGATCCTCGTCCACACCCTCGCGGTTATGAACCAAGTGTTCGAAACCCCGGAGGCGATCGCGATGGCCGATCAGGTCTACGCCGCCAAGGGCGACCCTATCAAAATCCTCATGGCATACCACAGCTACCCCGGGGTACTGCGCGCCATCTCCAACCTCACCTTTTAAATATCAATTATGGATATTACAAAAGGTGCTAGATGTACAAAGCCCCGGTCCCTCAAGTTAGGTTTCTTTAACGCTAACGGCGTTAAAAGTCAACGCGATGAGATCGCCGTCTTCCTCCGCGACCATCAGCTTGACGTCCTACTAGTTCAGGAGACCTTTCTGAAGCCCCATATACGCAACCCGAACATCGCCAACTATCGCATAGTTCGCAATGATCGGTCACGCTGACACAAGGGCGGAACCCTCATCTATTTCAGAAGGACTCTCCATTGCATCCCTCTAGATCCCCCCCCTCTCCTCTCTCACTTGGAGATCTCTCTCTGTCGGCTCGCCAGGACCGGTCATCAACCGATCACCATCATCTCTGGCTATTTCCCACCGGCCAACGGTAGCGAGGATCATATATCCATCGCCACCGACCTCTCACTCCTCTTCGGCTTGAGCGACTCCGTCATCCTGGCGGGCGACCTCAATGCCAAACATCCACCTGGAACAGTAACCTCACCTCCACCAGAGGCAGATTACTGTTCAACTTAGGGGCCTCCCTTAACTTTGACGTCATCGCTCCGATGACTCCCACCCACTATCCCGGCGACCCTAACCAAACTCCCGACGTCCTCGACATAGCGCTTCTCAAGAATGTGAACCTCCGTTTGCAATCTTTAGAGGCGCTACAAAAGCTTAACTCTGACCACCGTCCCGTCGTCATGCACCTCACCCCCTACACGTGGGGTCCGCTTGACCCCGACCACCCGCCCCGCACCCAGCTGGTGACCGACTGGAGGAAAGTAAGCGAAAAGCTTAAATCCGACACTCTGTCACCGCAGCTGGAATCCATTCCTGACCTCATTGTCTCTGTCGATGACACTACCGGCGCGATCGCCTCGTTTACAGAACACGTGCAATCCGTTTTGACGGAATGCTCACGGGAAGTCCCGGTGGTGGAAGACCACCGTTGGAAACTACCCGCTGACGTACGTGAGCTGATAACCGAGAAGAACGCAGCCATCCGTGCCTACGACTCCTTCCCCTGCGATGCGAACAATGCCCACATGCGCAATTTACAGCGTGCTGTAAAGAAACGCATTGCGGAAGCTCGTTCGGACAACTGGGACAAGTTACTCGGTGAACTTGAGCCCAATCACCATGCCTTCTGGAACCTTCAGAGGAAGCTTCGCGCTCCTGAAGAATCTTCCACCCCTCCACTCATCCGCCCCGACAAGAGCATCGCTTTCGATAGCTCTGAAAAAGCCGAGCTCCTAGCCGACAGTCTCGAGTCCCAATGCTCCCCCAGTTCCCTTCCGGTCGACCCAAAGCACCTCGCCAAAGTCGACGCCGAGGTCGAACGTAGAGCCTCTCTCCCGCCCGTCGAAGATCCAGATGATCCTCTGTCCCCCGTCACCCCTGACGAGGTGCAAGACATCATCAAGGGTCTTCAGGCTCGTAAAGCCCCCGGCTCAGATGGAATTACCAATAGGGTATTCAAACTCTTCCCCGCCCAACTGATCATGCACATGACCGCCATCTTCAATGGCGCCATGAGTAATAACATGTTCCCACAAGCCTGGAAAGAGGCCTCTGTTATAGGTATCCCCAAACCCGGCAAACCCAAATCCGACCCCACCAGCTATCGCCCCATCAGTCTGCTCAACGTGCTCGGCAAAATCTACGAGAGGCTTATTTATAAGCGTCTCAAGGACTATGCCGAGGCGAAGAGCCTGATTCCGGACGAGCAGTTCGGGTTCCGTACCCAACACTCGTGCGTCCAGCAAGTGCACCGCATAGTCGAGCACATCAGTGCCGGCTTCCAGCGTGGCGCTATGACTGGCGCCCTGTTCTTCGACATAGCGAAGGCTTTCGACAAAGTCTGGCACAATGGCTTAATATATAAGCTATACCAACTCGGCGTGCCCGACGGTCTCGTGCTAATCTTACGGGACTTTTTGTCGAACCGCACCTTCCGCTACCGCATCGAGGGCGCTCTCTCCTCCCCCCACCCGATTCGCGCCGGAGTCCCCCAGGGCTCCGTTCTCTCCCCCCTAATCTTTACCCTGTTCACTAGCGACATCCCTAAGAGTAAAAAGGCCCAATTGGCGTTATTCGCCGATGACACGGCCATTTACTACACGGGGATCAGTCCGCCAGCTATAGCTCAGACTCTCCAGAACTCGGCCAACGTCCTCGGCGCTTGGTTCCGGAAATGGAGAATCGAGGTCAACCCCGATAAAAGCCAGGCTGTTCTCTTCAGGAGAATTCGTAGGGCCCTCCCCAACCCCCCTAATCCGATCACCATGTACGGCAAGCCGATCCCTTGGGCAAAGCATGCCAAGTACCTGGGTGTCACTCTCGACCAACACCTCAGTTTCGCAGAGCACATAAAGCAGGTCCGTTCGCGGGCCGCTTTTGCTCTCGGTAGGCTCCAATTCATGCTTACAGAACGCAGCAAATTGTCACTCCGGTGCAAACTGCGTCTCTATAAGGCTGTAATCCGTCCCATCATGACTTACGCTTGCGTCGTCTTCGCGCACGCCAAACCCAAGTATCTGCATCGAATGCAGACCCTACAAAACCGGTTCCTCCGTAGGGTCTCAGAAGCTCCCTTTTACGTCCGTAACATGGACCTTCATGTAGATTTTAAACTCCCCACAGTTCAGCAGTTCATGAAACGCCTCTCGAAGCGTTTCTTTGACACTGCCATAAAGCACCGCAATCCCCTGATTGCGGCCGCCTCCCGATACACCCCGTCCCGCATCAGTAAGGTTCGCCGTCCACGGCATACCCTCGTTGCCCCGGACGATGCCACCACTCTCCTCCAGGAGAGCAGCCCGGCTACTAGCACTGTTAGATTAACACACAGATACAAATTTCCGTCGTTCCGTCCTCGCCGTCGAGGCCCGTCGCGACAACCCTGTCCATTACCATCCCCCCAACCCTTGCTCGAGCCAGCCCGCGTTGCCGCTGAGCCAGTAGCTTTAAAAACCCCCGATCCAGCAGTCCCTTGCTGTCCCCCCCCAGCGACGCCCTAAGCCGAGGTCCGAACCCCGCAGGGGGTGCCCTTAGCGTGTAGTCGCTTAGTTTTGTAAGTTAGGTTTAGTTTTTATTAAGCCCTGGCTGGAGGCTACAATTCTTTTGTGGCAGCCACAGGCAAGCCCGGTTAAGCAGTAGACAACCCTTTGGTTGAACTGCGAGATGCCATTACCAAAAAAAAAAAAAGAGATGTCAGCATACGAAGGGGCCCCTCAGGGCCAAGCCTGCCGGGTAAGCGGGATTGTCCGAAAGGGTTACCGCTACCCCGGAACATAAAGGGCTACGGAAGGAACATGGATGGGTTTTAGTCAGTAAGAGTCTGACACTCCCTTCCGCTCCACCCAGAGCGGGAGCAGACATTGGATGATATCCCAGCCTTAAAAAAAAAAGCAAGCAATGGCGGTCAATGACACTTCAACAGAAGAAAGTATATTTATATATTTGATTTTTATGCTGCCTACCCAAATGTCTTATACTTTGGTATTGATAGTCGAATCGTTGAGCTCCTTAATTTCTGAGTTGTGCTGCACGATTCATGAAAAATGCGAGCACTGACTGGACAGTTCCCCTCTAATCTGTGTGTTTTTTTTTCTCAAAAGATATTTTCAGACTCTTATGAATCTAGGTTGTACTTGAAAAGAGACTGTGATCTAGGTGTTTGCTTTGGCCTACCTTCTTAGGGTCGCCAATCGGATCGGAAACGGTGACCACCTCTACTTTAAAAAATATGATGACGTTTAAAAGAGGTTTCACAAACCTACTTTCAGAAATAAAATAATTTATCCTGCTTCTAATATCTATCTTAATCTTGATTGGCTGAACACTTCAGCATTATCCATAAGGGTCACTTTTAAACCAACATGTGAAGTTCAAGAGTTTTCAAAACTTTTCATTCAAGGTTGTCTGCGGCTAAGGAAGTTACTTTGAGTGTAGGATGAGCCGTAATAGTTTGGTTTTCTTTAACAAATAGTTCAAATTGTTCAGGTAACATGGGAGATATTGTGGGGCTGTATTGTGTCTACAGGTTAAGTAACAATATAATTATACAGATGGAGATAGTAATAAAACTGGGGTCTCTACTTCCCAAGCGTTCCAAGATTCTGTAAAGCAAAATAAATAACCGGCCAAGTGCTAATCAGACTCGCGCGCGAAATTTTTCGTACCATTTGTATAAAAACGGTAAGAAAAATCACTCATTCACATTCACATCAATCAATCAAGTTTGATGTATGTGAGCCCCCTTATATATTTATTATATTTGGCTTTTTAGTATTTATTGTTTTATCGGTAACAGAACAACATCATCTTTGAAAATTTCAACTGTCTATATATCACGATTTATGAGATACAGCCTGGTGACAGACGGGCAGACAGACGGAGTCTTAGTAATAGAGTCCCGGAAATCTAAAAAATAAAGATTCGAAGAGGCCTCTAACCTCATCCTTAAATAGCATAACATTACGCTTGTTCTCCCCATAGAAATAAGTAGATCTGACCTTTAGTACATCCACATTTACCAGTTATGTTTAAGTTCCGTGTAATAGGAGGCTAGCCTATTGCTATATATCAACAGAGTCTCCTAATACAGGCTTTTTAGCTTAATAGGAGGCTCCAATTATATAGGCATACTTATTCTATGTTTGAAACAAAATAAACTAAACTAAACTATTTTTCATTTTTATTTTCATCATCTATGCCTTAATCCAGACTTTGGACTGCTACTAGGTTTTGCTAGAAAACCTCAATAACACTTTACCTGACCTGGATGTCGAACCCAGGACATAATACTCAGCAGTAGCGCTCGACAACTAGACCAAGGAGGCAGTTCTTATTCATAACGCTATAAATATAACGATTGAATTATTGATAACCAAATACGATATAAAGAACTACGTATTGGAATATCATAAAACCGTAATATTCATCGAGCTGTCTGAACGAAAACGGCGTTTCTTTTCCATTTAATACTTACTTTGCCTACGTAATTCAACATACCAAGAAATTTGATCTTGTCCATCCATCTAACACAACATATTAATGTTAGGTTATACAAAAATCTTAAATATACATTTTTGTTTGGAATCAAATGTCAAATTTTGAGTAAATATCCGTTAATAGCAGGATGACAGCGATGCGGATGAGTACTTCAACGCCTTAGTGTCATTTTTGTTTTTGTATTTATTTGTATACTTAGATAATCTAAGTTTGTAAATAGTTAGTTAGATAGTACTTTAATATAAGTATGTATAAGTTGTTAATATGTAGAAATGTAATAAAATAGGTAAATATCGAAAATCCCTTAAAATTTAAATATCTCAGCTATTGCTAGCTATTGAATTTCGGCCATCACTACATAGTATAAAACAAAGTCGCTTTCGCTGTCCCTATATCTCTATGTATGCTTAAATCTTTAAAACTACTTAACAGATTTTGATGCGGTTTTTTTAAATAGATAAAGCGATTCAGGAGGAAGGTTTGTGTGTATAATTTTCCGACATATTTTGCGGGCGAAGCCGCGGGCGGAAGCTAGTACATAATAATTATGGGAGTTTTAATTTGATTCATTTCAGCTCCTCTATCAGTTCCGGACCAATAAACATCTAATTACAAGTACCTAACCCTGTATATCTCATCATCATTCTCCTGCCCTTATCCCAATTTATTTGGGGTCGGCGCAACATGTCTCTTTCTTCCATACTTCTCTATTAGTCGTCATCTCGGTAGTTACTCCCTTCCTAGCCATATCATCTTTCACACAATCCATCCATCCTGTATATCTATTATGCACAAATCTATTAATGGAATAAAAAGGAAAAGGCTCATTGGGCATCAATAATTCTTCGGCATCACTACTAGGAACAGTACCCAAAAGGCTGGCAGCGTTACCACGATGGATGACAATGCTGATTATATGATCTGGAATCTGGCCAGCCCTCTGGTCACGTGAAGAGTCGACCAACCGCTTGGCGATGTCCGAAATACTTGATGAACACTCGGATCCAACAGCCCTCATGTTTCAACCTCAAACGGCTCAAACATATAGATCCAATAAGGTTGAGTTATTTGCGCCAACATCTCACCTGGACATAGAGCGATGTGGCAAGTTGACTGGCATCATTCCCGGCGTCGCTATATCCGACATTTAACATTTAGGTATAAATTCACTTCATTTAAGAAATGACGGCGCCATCTAGTTTTAAAATATTGATGTGTAAAAGTGTCTTTAAAAAGATCTTCTTCTTTTCGTGTGGTTAGTGACTAACCTAGTATCAGTGTTAGTATACTGTCTAACTCAACAGCATGTGGATGTCTGAGGCCCATCTCTGACATCCACATGCTGTTGAGAAATAACTCTCAGACATGCTGATTTCCTCCCGATGTTTTCTTTCACCGATTTATAAGCAAGTGATAATTTATACAATACGCACAAAAAAAAGATTAACTGACGGAAATAAACATTTCATTTCACTTACCTAAAATAATTATGAATACTCTTCACGTGACCAGAGGACTGGCCTATTTTTTGGTCAAAGAATCAGTATTGCCATGCAACGCGGCAATGCTGCCAGCCTTTTGGGAACATTTTCTGTTGACAGCAATGTGGACGAATTTTTTGAT
Organism: Hyppa rectilinea; assembly: GCA_951799385.1. NCBI lineage: Eukaryota > Metazoa > Arthropoda > Insecta > Lepidoptera > Noctuidae > Hyppa > Hyppa rectilinea. The sequence continues at coordinate 4,974,324 of OX637310.1, read as the reverse complement.
GCTCTTTGATTATTATACATATTATTTCTGTACATATTATTATGAATATTTAGCTTTTAAATGTAAATAATATGTTATTAAATAAATTCACCCCTAGAATGTAACTTGAATACTGAATACACTTCAAAAATAATCTAAATTGTTAAACCATTTTTTATCGGAAAAAACAGACTGACGTAAAATAAAAAAGGTCTGTGATGTCACTTGGTGACAGCTTGACACAAAATCAGAAAGTTTTATAAAAAAAGAAGCTTGCAGCATACTCGTATAAGAATTATAGAGCACACTCGATACACATAAAGTTGACAACGACTCTCGTTCTACGAGAATTATCTATTGCTCAATAAATCGTTCAATAGCCTCGAAAGGGCGTGTTATTCGCGGCAGACAGGCGTCTATTTTACGCCTCTCCTGACGGACATCGAGGGTCCCGTTTGTGGAAAGTCGATTTGAAGGATTGCATTATGTTTGAGCTCGGATGTACGCAAATTATAGTTGGTTATGGACGCTTGAACCAAATATTTGCATGGCTAATAGTTGTTCTGGATGTCTTGTTTATTATAGCTTCAATGCAAAACAAATCCTAATGCGATTATTATTGGTCACCCTTGCTTCAACTGTTGGGTAAATGGCATCACCCATCAAGTTACTTCGGTCATTTCCCGATTGACCAATATTTTATTGTATTTATATCTTAAATTTTATATTTACGACTTTATTTATACGTAGCGAATATTTTAAGTAACTTATGTTCTCAAGACTTCGATTTTATTTCCGCAAAAAAAAATATTTAAAAAAAAATTAACCAACATCGCCGAATCTTTCTGATAAATTTAAAACATGGTCCTTAAAAATTAATAATTTAAAACAGCATTTAGGTATATTGTAAATTAATGCTCCGGATATTTGCAAATTAATACAATACATTATTTACAAGTCAAGTTTTCTATCGAAATATGCCAACAATATAAAACTAATAAATTCAAACCAATAATTTCTACCTCCTTCTAGAGTCATCCGTAGCGAAACGAAATCTCCTTCAAATTCAAACATCGAAAGAATTTAAAATTCTCGAATACAAAATCCTTGCCATATTTCAAATTCGATATAATGCACCGACTTTCTACCAATGATTCTCCGATATGCCAAAAGTGAGATTCCCTGTTCCCTGAATGGCAATATGTTCATATTATAAAAGGAAATTTTCCTATTTCTATGATCCCTTGTTCTATTATACGGAGGAATAGCGTATGTACATAATATTATTGTTCTGCGTACATTTGAAATGTGCTATTCAATACGCTTGGGTAACGTGCACACGAGTAATGCGAAGATTTAATGTTATTTTCAACTACGGTATAAAATAAAACATGTCGCGTTATAGTGCTTTGATATTCCTATTTAAAGCTTGAAATAGTGGTGGAAATTCTTGTGAAAGTACTCGTCTGTTTCATCAGTATCTCGTCTGTTTCAAGCAACTGCATCTGATGCCAAGAAATGCTTCTTCGAGACGAGAAATTTGGGAAAGTACAGACACATGAAACTACTGAATTATTTTTAAGTAGACAAGTACACTAAAAAAAAAATGTTTGTTGTTTATTCTGCCAATCAAATTAATGCCAATACTACCAGTGCCTCAATTAACCAATGCTGCAATTACTGCTGAATTTCCTTTCGCTGTATATCTTTATGTATTAATACAGACCCATCTAGTGGTCTCCAGTTCCAGATATCATAGATTTTGTTATAATATTAAAGAATAGAGCATAAATCTTTTACACCACATTTCAGCCACTGTACTCCTATAAAATCAAAATCGATAATTTGGTTAACCTCTCAAATGTCGTATCTCTCTCTCTCGAATCCCATTAGTTCATTAGAAAAATTCTCTCGAAACGACAATTAATATAACCATAACAATTTTTGAACTCTTATGAGCAAACGGCTTCTAATAGGCGAACATCTAATGGGTTAAAATGTGGTTGGGTATGTTACAAATAAATTCAGAGCAAAGACACATTCCGCTATGCTGTGATGGCATGGTAATATTGAATGGCTGTCAATTAGATATATTATGTACGTAACACTAAAACATACGGCTGCCATTAGAGGCTGTCAAATACTTTTTAAAAGAAGAGTGAAAGAACACTATTTATCGACTTTGTCATAGTTCCATGTATTTATTATCTTGAATTACATTTTAATTAAGTATAACATGTTGTTGCGATATTTATTTTAGTAGTATCTATGCATGTATCTACGTGTGTATATTCTCTTAGTGTATGTTTGTATTTCAATGAGTGAATTGGTTCTTTATATTTATGTCTATTATGTTTTCTATTTTAATCTTACACGCGTTGTCTACATATCTTTTATCTACTACTACTTTTATCGCAGGTAAGCTGGAAGAGATTTCTTTGGAAATATTATAAGCGTACACCTATGTACGTATTTCCTGTTCCTTTCTTCTTGTCTGTTTTTATGTGTGTTCATAATTGAGTAAATAAATTAAATTCACTACTTACAATGCATTCCTGAAGTGCTAGTACGGACATGATTTGACTGAACTTTGTTCGAAAATATTCAGAGCGAACCAAAATATTTTCAAACGGGTCCCATTCCGCCAGTTTTAAAATTGGTACTTTCGTGCACGAAGGTTCGAAGCTAGAACAAAATCCCCCATTAAAGTAGATCCAATGCTAATACGATTTACACCCCAGTCGCCCCAAAGCTAAATAAACAATAAAACACATTAATTAGTTTACTCCAAACACCTTTACAAGCTTCCTCGTCCAGGAAAAGTGCAGGGAATTTAAGTTATTTACTTCTAAGGGTCTGGGCAGAGGTGCGAGGACCATGGCGACGCGACAGCGGTAAGAATGTGTTCGTGTACATAATGGTATGCAAACATGTAGTATCGTTCATAGCACAGAAAACATGAAATAAACTCAATGTAGGAAAACAATTTTTTTCCCCTGATGACGTAATTATAGTTTAAAGTCGCGTTAAGAGTGAAGCCTAGTGGTGTGACCGTCGAACTGCCAAGTCATACGTCTCGAGTTCAATCCAAGCCACGCTCTGCTGTTTTTCGAATTCATGTGTGTATTTTATAATTATCACTTGCTTAAAAATTGGTGATGAAAACATCGTGAGGAAAGATAATCTAACAAGTCATGTGGCACATAAGTTATCACCTGATGTGGTGTGACTGCATTTTTTTAGGAATTAAAAAAAATTGTTACTTTTGTGGATTATATTCACTATTTTAATTAATTCGATTTTTTAGACGTCGAGAAAATTATATCAGTTAAGAGGCCGTCTTTATTCTAAAAGAAACATAACTCCTTAACTTGCTTCTTGTAAAATACTGGTATTCAGCTGCATCCAGTTAAACTGGAAACTGACCCCAACAAAGTTGGCAAAAGGCTAGGCAGATCATGAGGTATAGTTATTTTGTAGCTACCACAGCAAAACTATAAGCAACTGATGTGACGTCATTCACGGTTTGGACTACTCAGCGCCATTACATATGTCGCTGTGGTGCGGTAGCGGTTGCGGCACGTCTACCTAGAATCTCACAAAGAATAGCAATACATAGATACCGGTACTTCGATGTTAACAGAAAACTGTCTTTGTTTTGTAAAGAAAGTTTTTACCTGTTCCGTTCCACAAACTCTATTTGGTCTGTGTCGGTTTTCTACTCCCTAAAGTGGAAATAGGGAAAAATATTATAGTTGTCAAACACGACGATGGAAGAAGAACATGTTATTTTCACTAAGCTGCTTCGTAAAGGAAAATATATTTGAATTTAAAATCTTTTTTTTTCGTCTTTATTGAAAGAGCCACACATATATGCTATGCATAATTGATACATTGATACCACCAGGCAGTCATTGCAAGGACAGTATACTGCCCTAGGCCAATTTCCGCTCGTTCCACTAAAATCCCCTAGATCAGTCCCCCAGGGAACCACACAGCACCACGATAGTTCAGTCCACTACGATAGTTCTTTTATAGTTCCTTCTAAATAAAAAAGCCACTTACAAAACATTTATAATTAAAAATCTATCTACAGAGGGGATAACAATGACGTAAATTAACTTTTCTTAAATAAGTTAAATGTTGAAGAAAAAAGTACCAAAAGCGTTGAAGTAGGTTCGCAGGTTCGACAAGAATAGCGTCTCGGTGGCGTATCTTAGATAGTTAGGCTAGGAATAGGCTTAGATACCTAATCCTCTAAGATAATCACAGCAAATTAAGTGCAGTATTCAGTAAAATTTAACATACCTAAAAAACCGGTATTCCTAATCGGAAATATTACAGTTAAATAATATAAGGAAAATGAACTGAAAACATTTTTCTTTTTCACAAAATTTGATTAACAGAAACACTAATCCCACAAAAATGTAAATCGTTCAAATCAAACCAAACGTAAACTTTACCATTAATTGCATATTAATCTTTAATTTTATTATGAATACACAGCAAAGCAGAAAATTACTCGTTGAATTTTTAATGATTTAATAATTGCAACCGTGTCTCTCGTCGCATTGCTGAATTTTCACTCACGTAGACAAATTCTCGTTGCTTTTTACTGAATCATTTCTAAAATTAATTACCGCGATGAATGTTAACTACTTCGCACACTATGCGATATGCGACTGCTACAGCTCCCACGACAAGATGAAAAATCAAGTATTTTGATATATTATTTTGTTCAAAGCTCCGCAAGCTTTTTTTTTTTTGAGAGTGGGAAATCATCCTATGACTTCTCCCGCTCTGGGTAGAGCAGAAGGGAGTGTCAGACTCTTATTAACCCATCCATGTTCCTTCCTTAGCTCTTTATGTTCCGGGGTAGCGGGTAACCCTTTCGGACAATCTCGCTTACCCGGCAATCCCGCTTACCCGGCAACGGTCCGCACTCTTGGTATAGAGTTGCGGAGTCGCAACGGCATGCTATGGAAGCCGTACGCTCTTGCTAATTACCGCGGTGTCTAGATGCACCGTACACGCATGCCACAAGTCTACGTCCTGCCGTTGAGCTGTCGCAGTCGCATGTCGCATAGTGTGCGAGCAGACCAAATCTGGTTACTGACAAAAACAATTTCAAGGGAACAGGTTTTTAATCAGAATTACAAGAACGGTTCAGCAATAAGTTTTTATGATTGAAACCTTCTCGGATTTCAGGTGGACAAGATTCCTTTTGGTGCCGAGACCACGGATTTAATTTTCGAAATTCGAAAACTTTATTGCCTCCACAGACTGTTCTTGTGAAACTTGTTCATTTCGGATGTCTACCGCAAAAGAGGAAATATTGTATTCTTAAGTTAAGAGCGAGCTTGTCTGCCAACTTGGATCAAGTTGGGACGAGTATTTTTATTCATTGGGGATGTCCTTCGGTGTGCTCCGAAATTTTTGAAGTAAGGAGCTTGGTACAATTGTTATCGAATTATTCCTATGGAATGACATCATTTGGCATACTATACAGGGTGGAAAGGACATCGATGCAAAGCGTTACCATGGATTCAGTGCATGATTCTGAACCATAATACAAATTATTCGACGGTTGTTAAAAAAAAATCGTTCCATATACATTTTAACTACGTACTCGTACGTATTGCACTGTTCGCTATTATTCAAGTTATGATAAACGTGTTACGCTGTACATGCCGTGTTATACGCTGTGTTTAAGCCGACATTAACAATACATTATTACTTTATAACATGTTATTTTTAGTAGTAATTAAATCCTTATACAAATCGGATCGGAGACATCCCATACTCAAAATTAACATTAACATTTTCATTGTTAGGAGTTACGTTGGCTCGAAGGACATTGGGACATTTGGTCCTTCGAGCCGACTACATCCATAGAAAACCTACCCTTTGCCAGGTTTAAAAAAATACTTGCTTTCTAAGGCGAATAATCACAGAATACAATATTATATTAAATCAAAACACGAATAATAATTTAAACATACTAAAACCACATCACTATTTACACTATTCAAGTGACACAGGAGAAATTTATTCATGAAGACGTGTTACATAATAGGAGACACGCTAAGTGACCTAGTTCTTAGTAATACCTCGTGTTTATTAGCAGCAAAAGTGGTACTAATTGGATTGGTTAATTCTCGACTGAAGAAGCAGGGTGACTAGACGCACCGTAATGGAATACATACTTGCTTTCAAGCTTGAATGACTAATTTAATTTCTATTAAAATGTATGTTTCTGTCAGGAAAATTAATTATGTCTCAAATTACTTCTACGTTAATTTGACGTGTCCGCATTCAAGACCTGTCAGTTTCAATATTCTTTAGAAAATAATGGCACTGACAGCTTACTGACAGCTTAAACGGAGTTTACGTGCTGATAACGTTCAGTTTTATTGGTGAAATTAACACTAAGGTGACAGTTGTGATTTGAATTTACGGAAAAATGTAAGTTGATAATAAATTTTATAATAATAAATTCATTTCCGTGACGGACATCTTCTGACTCCCATTATTCGAATATTAAATTGTGTATTTTTGTTAAAAAACGAGTTATAGTTTAATTAACTCAGTGAAACTAAAAAAAAACCTTCCAGTAAAGTTTGAAAAAAATACAGAGAGTTTCAGTTACTTTATCATTCCAATAAAGTTTCACAAAACGTACGTACTAAATACTAAAGTTGTCGGTACAGCTCCCAGAATAAGTAAGCTGAAGTGGCAACAGGCCGTCCACATTAGCCGTAGAACCGATGACCGTGGGTAGACGTATTCTTGAGTGGAGATCGACAGACGAGTAGGTACGTGGAATTTAAGGAATAAGGAATAAGCATGAATTTTCTATGGAAAATCATGTGGTTATACGTAGGTCTTGCATAAGGGTCTTATGATTTCGACGAACCCACTCATTTATAAAGAAACATAGTCGCTGAATATATTACTGCACTTACAGTATAGTTTTGTAGCATTTCTGTTCTTTGAGGAATAGAGAAATGTATAATGTCGTAAGTTGATGTAGTTACCTGTGATAAGCTAGGGAAGTATTTGGTACATACTTCTTTCAACAAATATTCATAGTTTTTATTAAAAAAGATGGGAAATCATTAAATGACTCCGCCCGCTCTGGGTGGAGCGGAAGGGAGTGTCAGACTCTTACTGATCTGATATTCAGAAATCTGACAACCACTATTAAAAATCGGTATCGTGTTACTCAGTAACTGGGTTGTGGTGGTCAGATAGGCAGTTACTCCATGTAGCAAACTGGAGTTCAGCTGCATCTGGTTAGACTCGAAGCTGACTCTAACGTACTTAGGAAAAGGCTGATTGATTGAACTAGATCAACCTACAAGTTTAACTAGAGCATTGAACCATACATCAAACTATTAACGTAAACCGATCAATAACGAGTGATTACGGATAATGTGATTGGATGCGATGCAATTGGTTTATACAGATGATAATAGGCATGTTAGTAATGCATAACTTATGTACATGTAATCAATTTATTGTAACAGCACAAAGCGGTGCTATTAATACGTTAACTTTCGATGAGATAATTATCTTTTAAAGCTTTTTAGACATGTTACTAATGCATTACTTATGTATATTTAATCAATCTATACTAATTTTATTTTTATTTTTATATAGTACTAGCTTCTGCCCGCGGCTTCGCTCGCGTGGAGGTCGGAAATTATCCCACAGGAATGTTCTACCGGGATAAAAAATATCCTATGTGTTAATCCAGGATATAAACCATCTCTGTGTCAAATTTCATCCAAATCTATACAGTAGTTTTTACGTGAAAGAGTAACAAACATCCATACATCCATACTTACAAACTTTCGCCTTTATAATAGTAGTAGGATAAAGAGGAAAAACTTGTATGTATGTTTGTAACGAATAAACTCAAAAACTACCTAACGGATCTTATTGAAACTTGGCTCAAAGATAGATTATAAACTGGAATAGCATATAAGCTTTTTATCCCAGAAAAATGTTCGGTTCCCGTGGGATAATTTCCTACTTACACGCGGGCCAAGCCGCTGGAAAAAGCTAGTTTATTATAACAGCACAAATCGCTGTTAATAACACCGATAAGATATCTTTTCGTGCTTTTATAGGTACTATAGAGCGTAGGTAAAACCTTGGGTTGAGTCTAGCTGTTTAACCTTGTAGGTTTGGGAACCTTACACAAATACACTGAACATTACACGAGCTCTCCCCCTCTGTGAGCTCTAGAGTGAAGACCTCTTTTTTTTGGGGGAAGGGTGGGAAATCATCAAATGACTCCTCCCGCTCTGTGTGGAGTGGAAGGCAGTGTCAGACTTTTACTGACTAAAACCCATCCATGTTTCTTCCTTACCCCTTTATGTTCCAGGGTACCGGCAACCCTTTCGGACAATCCCGCTTTCCCGAGTGAAGACTCCTGTGGTCTTCCCAGTAACGTAGAGCTGATAAAGATGCAACTTTATGTTTTATCTGGCTGGTTAGTTCTGACTGGCTGTATTCGAGCTTATGGAATAATTAGAATAGTTTGAAAGTCACGTCCTGGGACTTGTTTTCTAGGCGCGTTGATGTAAACAAGTATCTTTTAATGAAATAAATCCTACTATAGTTTTATAGATGTTTCATATTTTTACGCTCTTGAGTATGAATTTCGAGCACTCCTGTGTTAGGTCCCGCTTGGACTTCATAGTACCCTTCGCGTATGAGATAGACAGATCCGTGCGATACAGTATCTAGAAAATCTACAGTATATAAAAGGAATTCTAAAAGTGACCTTGGTGATTGAAAAGTTTTGTGGAGATCGGTTGTCATGCGGAGGAATAAGGATCATGTCGTCAGGAAAGTTTTGAGTTTGTTGAGTTTGAATACGAGTAGAGGACACCAAAGAAAACCATGGGTCTGTGATGGAGTGTGAAAAATGTATAAGATTGCATCTAATTAAAGTAACAAACAAAAAGGCAAAGGGTAACAAAAAGTGAAGTGAAAATTTAAAGTTGGGTGGTTTAATTACCTACTATCCTTTTAAATTTCCGAAGATAACTTTATTTTGCTGTCCGTTCGTCGATCACACACTCGTCAAATTTACCCTCTTATAGACCAAATTAAATATTTAAACGCTCAACAACTACCCTGTCTGACAGCTTACCTCAGCTAAGTTTCCACGGTGAGATATTTACACAATACCACTGCAGGTTTAACCACCAACACAATGTTTAGTTCTAGGTAACCACCATTTTAAAAGCTTCAGAACAAAACCTATCCGGCTAACTGTACCTATAAGCCGGAACGAGTACGTAACACAAAGTTTGAAGGCTTTATCTCAAATCGTTGACAACATTCCAACTCGTTTTGTGAACAATGAGATTTTAGGAGTTCGCCAACCTTGTTTATTTGCTTTGTGATAGACTTGCGACAAACTGTCGATAGGAAAAGAATGCGAAAAATGTTGGGTTAGAGTTGGTGTGGATTTTTTTGTTTAGTTTATTTTTATTCGATGAGTAGAGTTGCACTGGATGTGTTCCAGGGTCAAAATTTGACCATTGGACACCAGACCACGGCAGATTTTGAATCACATTAGTTTTTTAATGGCGAAAGTTTGTGAGTATGTGTGTGAGTTTTTATGTTTGTCCGTCCTTCACGATCAAACGGCTGAATAGATCTGTATGAAATTTAGCACAGCGGTGGTTTATGACCTGGATTAACATATAGGATACTTTTTATCCCTTGGGATAGTTTTCAACATCCACGCGGGCGAAGTCGCTGGCAGCAGCTAGTATAAAAATAAAAGACTTTCTTTAATAACATGATCTTACCGAAGTTTCGAAACAATATCCAATTTGGCCACTTTGGTGTTATCTTAATGAAATCATAATTGTAGTAAATATTATTTTATTTACTCACAAACTTTTTGCAATTGGATGATTTTACAATGATCTCCACGAATACAGCTTGAAATTAAAATGATTATAATAATATTTATTTAACAAACTGCTAGCGTAGTGCAGTGGTGGCCCAGTGCTATCAGATCCGACTAACTAGTTGTATGTCGTGAGTTCAAACCCAAGCAAGCAACTTAGTGTATTTCATTCACTCACCACTGCACTGCTCTCAAACGGTGAAGGCAAACATCGCGAGGAAACTGGCATGTTCTAGAATCAAAAATTCAAAGACATGTGATATCTACCAACCCGCACTGGGCCCGCAGCGTGGTGGACTACGGCTCACTCCATTTCATAGAGAGGAACCTATGTCCCAGCAGTAGGAATATCTATACAAATATTATAAAGTCGAAGAGTTCGTTTGTTTGAACGCGCTAATCTCAGGAACTACTGGTTGGAATTGAAAAAATATTTTTGTGTTGGATAGTCCATTTATCGAGGAAGGTTAATGGCCTAAAAGGGATAAAAAACATCACGCTATTACCCTCAGGAGCCGAGCAAAAATAAAACAAACAGAAAAACGCTAAGCAAAAAACTAATAAATAGCGCGGATAGGCGATCCGATGCGACGGGGTGGGTCGGTGGAACAAGATTTTTCACGCGGACGAAGTCGCGGACAGAAGCTAGTAATATATAATTATCTAACAGAGTGGAAAGAACTTTCAATCATATTCACTTACAAATCTAACAATTCATATAAAGTGACTCAAGTAGCTTGGTAAGCCAAATCAAAAGACAAAACCTAAACTACAAAAGTTCCACCTCAAATACGAAAAGTTCCATATCGATGGAAATATAAGTTGTTAAACAGATCTCTTAAAGCCAACTCAGCATATGTGGTACAGAAAGTTCTCGAACTGCTTTTGAAAATCTATCACAATTCGAGTTCTACTTTGAGGTTCGTTTGAATCTTTCTTCATTTGAAATAAGATCGTTTTGGACTAGCTGTGACGTTCCATAACTTTCCACTTTTGAATTTTAAATTTTATTGGATTTGGAACTTGCTTTTGGTTTAAAGTTAGTGTCTGACATAAGGCTAGAAGATGGATCCAGAATATACTAAGTAGAGAAGGGAAAGCTGTATTAATATCGTTCTGTATTTTGATGTAATATTATTGATAGATATTTCGAACGTTAACACCCATTATGGTGGTTAAGGTGAAAGCACCAGGGTAAGGCACAAAATTCAAATTTTCTTACGTTTGTTTTAATTTAATTTTTGAATAGTTTTTACATATTTTATATCGGATGCTTTTAACGTTCTGCATCGTTCTCACATGTATAATATTAATATGACCTATGTAACCAATATTTTGTAACCATATTTTGTTTAAAAGAGTGTCCATGGAGTTTCTTGCCCGTTCTTCTCCATAGGTACCTACTGCTTTGGAATGGGCAACTAGCTTCATCTCTCTGACTGACCGACACCTTGACAATTCAAAAGTGCCTGTAATTGGTTTATTTGAAATAAATACTTTGAGTTTGAGTTTGATTTGAGTTTTTTTGGAATTTGCAGTCTTAGGTTCTATGTTTATCAAAATATGATAACATAACACAAAGTTTGAAGTCTTTATCTCAAATCATTGACAACATTCCAACTCACGTACGTATTTAGAACTGTCATCTTCAAAATCGTTTATCTATTACCGTGCTATCCCGGCGCATCCTCTTTAGGGTTATGCCCAGCCATGCCGCGAGGATGTGAAAGCTAAGCTACGAAACCATGTGACCGTTTCCACTGATGCTAAGCTATATAGCGGGCTAGACGCCGCGAGGTATCTGTGCGAGAAAGTGCGTTTACTGTAAGTACTCTGCTCTGCACATAGCTACACCACTCACGACCATTCATAACATGCATCCAGAGCATGCATCCAGATCATGCATCCATCCATATAAAAAATGGCAACATAGCTTAACAGAGCCTGTTTCTACCCGTGCTATGCTATATGGACCAATGAATAGGATGGGTGGATAACAAACGCATCCACAGCAACGTAGCATAGCAAATCTCTCAATTAATTTCCCAAATATTTTTCTGAATTCAGTAAGAAAATGATCCGGAAAATTATGAAACTGAACCATAACGATTAGAATTTCTTACTATTTCCTATACCTGCACGTCACGTCTTTCTGTTTTTTCCCGGTACTAAATGATTCAGATTATACTCACAACTGATGCGAACGAGCGTTGATTGGCATTTTCCATTCATTCATATACTGAATTCCGTAAGGTATTTCGGTCGTTTACCCGGCTTTATAATGACACTTGCTAAAGATTCATTATCACGAAAAAATCCTTTAATAGGTTTTAAACAAAAATAGAATATAAAACAAAAGTGAATCAGAGTTTATTCACACACACAACTTTTCAACGGAATCAAACAGCATTATTCAAAATTTTAAATAGATATTGTTCAATCTGATAATTATTTTGTCAATCCTTCGTGGAACCTGCCTGTGATCAGAGAAAATACGGGCTCTACAACCTAAAAGGTAAATAAAAAACAGTCTTTCTCAAAACCCAAAACCTTCTTGCTCAAACGTAACCCTAACTTGAGCTAATAGACTGATAAGCACTAACATGAAACTGTTGTAAACATACTAAAATCGAAAACTTAAACACGGCCAATTTCCCCTCAGACAAGTTAAACTGTGCCCGATATTTACTCCGTACCTACCTAACGCTGAGAAAAATAGCAAAGAACGGGTTTCAAAGCGGATAGATACCTAGGTGCTCAGCGAGATCAAAGATTATGTAAGGTGTAGAGAGGGAAATCTCACGTGCAGTGGCAAAACAAAATTCCTTTGGTTGGGCCCGCCTGTCATTAGTGGATTTTTGACAGTAGTTACGGGTCGTCAGAAGCCCTAAAGTTTGATATTCGGTCCTACCAAAGGGTTTTTACACTTTAAAATGGCACTTAAGACGACTGATTTTACGACTTTTCTTAAAAAAAAAAAACAAAAAAAAAATCGAGCTTTTTTTTTTGTTTTCAATAATTTTGGGTCTCATGGCAATAGGCGTAGAGTTGACTAGGCATCAAATTAAAAAATGATTTGTTTTCTCTTCTCAAACAATATAACAATAATATAATATTAGTTAAAATCACCTTAAAAAAATACGTCACGTTCGTTTGTAGGAGACTAATGTCGGCACTAGTAATATCTGTTATAGTAGATCACCAGGATCCTACCGCACGGTATTTAAACATAATTCGTTATTTAGTCAATGTAGAGGAATTGGGCACTAAATCATTAATTGCTTCCCAATTCGACGCTACAACCCGCGCTCAGCTAGGGAAAACAGGGTTGTCAAAATTGACAAAGATTTCCCCAAACGCAACGTGCGCTACAGTGACGACACAATCATGACGGTATTGAATAAATCTTACATCCCGTAACAATTTGTAAATCGACTATTTGAAACGGTCAAAAATAAAAAAGGAAATCACATAGAAAAAAGACCGCTCGTATTGCATACAAGAACATTAACATTACATAACATTGCATTTAATGCTTACAAGTATTCCATTTGATTCCAATTAAAGATTTGTCGTCATATTGTTATATTTCATAATAGCTTTTGCCAGCGGCTTCGCCCGCGTGTATGTAAGAAATTATACCACGGGAACCGTACATTTTTCCGGGATAAAAAGAAGGTTATATGCTATTCCAGTAGTGCTATTCTGTAAAAATCTCACTGTGGAAACGTAGGTGAAGTGAGTTTAAAGTGAGCTGTTAATCCCTAGGTAGAACGACAGCTCACTTCACTATCACGTCACCTTTGTTTTCACGGTGAGATATTAACATAATCGAACGACAGACTATAATCTATCTTTGTGCCAAGTTTCATTCAGATCCTTTAAGTAGTTTTTGAATTTATTCGTTACAATCATAAATACAAATCTTTCCTCTTTATAATAGGGGTAAAGAATGAAATTGCCGATGTAATGAAAAATTGATATTCGTTTTTTTTTTTTAATTTAAAATATTTATTTAATCAACATAATTACCAATTTTATCTATACACTGCTGCCATCTAATAGGAAGGTCATTTATGCCTTTGCGATAGAACTCCTGTGTAAAAGCATTTTGTACTGCCTCCTGAGAAGAAAACTTTTCGTAGAAAATTGTCCAAATCACGAAAAAAATGGTGGCCATTTGGCGCAAGGTCTGGCGAATACGGAGGGTGACGAATGGTTGCAGTTGCAGTTCCTGTAGAGTTAAAAAATGGTTTCTCGTGCAGTATGAGGTCTCGCGTTATCATGGAGCAATAATGGTGAAGATCGATTCATGAGTTGGGGCTGTTTCACTGCTAGTTTTGCTATCATTGTTCGGAATTCGGCACAGTAGACATCTGCCGTTATTGCTTGACCAGATCGGAGAAAGCTACCGTGAATAACACCATGCTGAGCCACCAAACAGTTACTATTACCTTTTTATTAGTAAGCTTTGCTTTAGGACACTGGCGTTTGACCTGGGGTCAGCCATTGCATTTTTCGCTTACGGTTATGGTAAAGAATCCACTTTTCATCACATGTCACAATTCGATCTAATATTCCTTCATTTCTGTATCGATTCAACAAGGCAACACAAGTTTCAACACGCGCTTCTTTCTGCAGATCAGTCAAATCATGAGGCACCTGTTTCTCATATTTTTTTATTTAATGGTTCGACGCAAATGAGTCAATATTGTTGGTAAGGTAACGTTAAACCATGCCGCTAATTCCTGGGTAGTTTGGCTCGGATCGGCTTCCACCATGTCTTTCAATTCATTGTTATTCACCTGTGTGGGCGGTCTTCCACGTGGTTCGTTCTCCAAATCAAAGTTTCCATCACGAAAGCGTTTAAACCAAAATCGGACGGTTCATTAGAAGTCCCCTCTCCAAACGCAACACTGATATTGCGAGTTGTTTCTGCCGCGTTAGTAGCGGTCGGAACCCGTATTAAAAAATAACTCGAATTTTGGACGTATCTATCTTTGGAATAAAAAAAACAACTGAAAGTCTATAGTCAAATGTTGCACATTTTTTAAAAGAAGAGCTTCATAGGTACCATGTTAAAAAAGTTTCGCTCAAAAATCTCAAACCATGAAGGTTCCATGTCAATTCGAAGTACCTAATACAATCAAACAGCAATTTCATACTTTAGTATAGACAAATCACGGTACAAATGCCGCGTTTTGACATTTCATAAAAAGTAACGTTATTGACTACCCTTTCAAATAATTGGGTGGCTAATGTGTTTGAAGCATTTCGCTTCTATACATTCTTACTCTACAGTAAAGACAAGCACATAAATAAAAGATTTTATCTCGCCCGCAACGCTTCTGCATTACAAAAGTTAAGCGGTTATTTGTCAGACGTGGAATATCAATACAATACTGATACCGTTTAGGGACGAATTTTGTTTGCATTTTAAAGTTATCTGATAAAAAAAACAGTGATAGAATGGTGGAGAATTCTGTGTACATTATTCAGATCATAATAATAACACGATCGAAGATCTTTCTTTTTTTGAATTTGTGATATTTTTGTGGGTGAAAACTTAAAGCCAGCGTATGACGTTGGTTTTTGTTTAATTATTAAAGTATTGGTACATTCCTACAGCATACAATAATAGGGTAATAATTTTTTGCGATATTAAAGGGTATTAGGGATAGGATAAATTTCGTCGAAACTAGAAAGATTATGAGAGGGCGGGAGGGCGTTGCCCAGGAGAGGGACAGCACATGATACAAAAAAGAGAAGGTGCTTCAAAGCATCTGTTCAGTAATTTAATTTAATAATTATGTTCGCTTGTGTTCGTTTTGGAATGTCTTTTCACAAGCTATATTTCGTGGTGTAAGATAGTCCATCATAATTCCTTGCCAATCAAGATTTTTTTAGGTACCTATTCTGTATCGCACCTGTGTGAAGCCGGAGCGGGCCGCCAATCTATCGAATCGGTCGCGAATCTCGATTTGTATGTATGTTTGTAACGAATAAACTCAAAACTACTTAACGGATCTGGATGAAACTTGGTAGGTACAGAGATAGATTATTCCGGAAAAACGAAACGGTTCCCGTGGGATAATTTCTTACATACACGCGGGCGAAGCCGCTGGCAAAAGCTAGTATCTAATAATTAAAATTACTATTTCCTTATTCATATCAGCAAACAAATAAATTAACATTCGATCTCGCTAATGAAAACGCATTACTAGCATCCTATGATTAAAATTTTAATAATAATAACTCAATGCGGATTTTCAGATTAACTCTTTACGCAACTGTTATGAACGGATAAATAACTGTGGACTGTAATGATATTTATAGACTCCCGAGTGGAAAATTATTCATTTAGTAGGTTACTGGCAAAAATATTTATAGAGAAAACATCATTATGCTTACTTATTTACCTTGGTACATATTTGCTGTCTCTTTTTTCTTGTCTGTTTTTATGTGTGTACATAAATGGTTGAGTAAATAAATAAATTATTATACAACTCATATTTACCCCAGGTATAAAACTAACACACATATAAACAAAACCTTTTCGTCAAAGTACTCATCCGAGTTGCTGTCATCCGAAAACATGCCCAGAAGACTGACAGCATTATCAATGGCAATGCTTATTTTGTTTGCCAAAAAACTAGCCAGCACCCTGGTCATTTAAAGTGTCGACCAGTCGCTCAGATATTTCTTTCAAAAGAATTTGCAGTTATACCCCGTGAGCCAAGCGTCTCGATCCCAAACAGCTCAAAATGTTTCCTAGAAGGTAGGATTGCGTTTCCAGTGCCGCTTGAAGGTCTCAGCAGCTGCTGCAGCGGCGATGGCACGTTATTTCGGTTATTTTGTATTCAAACGCAAGTAATACGCCAATTAAATATTAAAGAGGTACGTAAAGATGAAAATAGGTTTTTAAATTATCTATCAAAGTCATATCTTTCAATGAGTGGGTAGCACTCTGATAACCTTTTACTTTGTCATCATAATCTTTTATGATAATCCTGTTTTACGAATACGTATAAATAGAATAAACCTTTTAAAATTTAATATGATAATACCAAACTCGGTTAAAATATTTACAGATATTTTTTTATTAAGGAGGTCTTCTCTTTTTTCTTTTTGAGGGTGGGTAATCATCAAAATAATGACTCCTCCCACCCTGAGTGTAGCTGAAGGGAGTGTCAGACTTTTACTGACTTAAACCCATCTATATTCCTTCCTTAGCCCGTTACGTTCCGGGGTAGCGGTAACCCTTTCGGACAATCCCGCTAAAAATAAATTCTTAAAGAAATCCCCATATTTATTTTTCAACATAGTTTCTAGAACAATACATCCCAGTCAGCTGCACTTGTGAAATCTTAGCACATATTCTCGTTTCATCAAAATGCATTAAACTGTTTAGATGCCAAGCGAGAATAAATTCATCACGAAGGAGAGCATGCTGTATATCTTTGTGAAAAATTGTACCCTTTTCCAGGAAAATGGAAAAACTTGGAAGAAAAACGGCGTATTCTACTTTATTATAGTTTTATAATTCAATAAGTAGGGTTTAAGTTTGTTTTTAAGAACGGAGGAATACTTGAGCGTTGCGAAATGAGTCATTGTTTTTGTTGCTTAAAGAGGATACACCAGGGTAGCCCGCGACATTGCTTCGCCCCTGAATCATATACAATGTGGCGCTACAATGGTGACAAATTTGGTCGAAAAATAACATTTTCGCGGCCTACACTCACGTATCCCGTAGAAGTCTAGCAGTCTAACTCAAACAAAACTACTAGGCGATAGGAAGTCTGTAGTCTGCGGGAGCTCTTATCCGCCGCACTTACAAAAGCTTATCTTTTAATAAAGAGTGTATAAATTGTTTAAAAGCGTAAAAATATCTTCTAAACTACATACATAAATAGCAAAATATGTATTTTCAATATGAACACGCAGGTATACCGAAATCTAAATAAGATATTACCTGCCATTCATCAATCTTCTAATTCAAGAGTCTTCGGTCGTAAATGCAAGCAAAATGTAAATTATATTATACTGCATCCATCAATATCTGCCCCGAGATGTCCATTACGGAACGCGGACCGTCTCACTACAATGGATGATCCTGGACATATATTAACATAATGTACGCTTTTCATATAATATGACATACCTATTACTATGACGGTAGAGTAATGATGCTGTAAGCTTACCTACAGGTGAATGATACATTTGCGAAGGAAATTTTCATGTCCGTTACTTTTTTTTTGGGTGGCAAATCATCAAATGACTCCTCCCGCTCTGGGGGGAGCGGAAGCGAGTGTCAGACTCTTACTGACTAAACCCATCCATGTTCCTTCCTTAGCCCTTTATGTTCCGGGGTAGCGGTAACCCTTTCGGACAATCCCACTTAAGCGATTAACACACGGCACCGCTCGACCGCGCGGTCGGGCGGTGTACGTGTGTTTGGCATCAACGGATTTCTTAGTGACCAATGCGACATGAGATCTGCTTCACCACCTACAGCGGCGGAGCGCGGTGCCGTGTGTAAATCGCCTTACCATAATTTGACACTTAACACAAGAATATAACATTTTCAAAACACATTAAATTCAGTACCAAGATACGGTCGCAGCAGTTTCCAAATGATTTTAAACCTTAACTTTTTGAGCATGACGTTCAAAATCGATTGAGAAAATTTGACAGATTGTGGTAACTTGATTTAATGGCGATTGTACAAAACAATTTAGCCACCAGTTTCCTAATAATTTTATCTCACAAATTAAATAAACATTCCTAGTTTCGTGTTTCTAAAACAATAACACAGTTATTCAAACCAAAACCCATTTGGAAGTAAATTCTAAACTGCTTACAAACACACATTTACTTTTGAAGTAAACAGTACATTCGGTTTGGTTGAAGTTTGACGGTATTTGTGGAATGTTCGGTTACAGTTCGAAACAGAACCGCACCTGACTTGAGGTGTTGCCAGCGGGAATGGGCTATAAATATTGCCATTTTCATATTATTATTTCAACTCCTTACGTCTTTTACCACTACGTACAGTCACGAGCAAAAACATGTATACAGTTATCTAGTTTCAAAAGCGGGTTTCTCCTTAATTATTGAATGAAATTGTATGTTTTCACACACATTGCATTTTTGAATCCATAGATTTACCGCAAATTTCGTATCTCAAAATTTAAACAGTTATTTTACTAGAAAATCACTTTTGAATATGGCTCGGTGTGTACATATTGGTGCTCGTGACTGGACATTTTAAAGACAATTTTCTTAGTAAACTTTTCTTGCTTCCCCATGCCTCCGCAAAACTATTCAAGTACACTTCTTACTCAGCCAAGTTTGACCTCTACTATGCTGGACGAGCTCCCAAAAATTTAAGGAATGGTACGGAAAATGAAATTCAGATTTAACTCGTAAATAATATAATATTTTAAATACATGACGTGATAAAAAAAATCTTGGCTCTTCTTTGTACTGACAAAAACAAAACGAAACAAAAATCTGTATCAATTTCGAAATCAAATTAATCAACCACCCCACTTGCTACCGTCAGCGGGATTGTCCAAAAGGGCTACCGCTACCCCGGAATATTAAAGGCTAAGGAAAGAAAGAACATGGATTGGTTTTATTAGTAAGAGTCTGACACTCCCTTCTGCTCCACCCAGAGCGGGAGAATTAATTTGATGATTTCCCACCCTCAACAAAAACCCCACTTGCTGCCATGTGGATACTTAACAGAAAAACATAAACCTTTCTACTCATTTCCTACATTGTGTATCTTACACAAAATTAAACTCAGACTTCTCCCCATGAGCGCAAACAAAAAAGACAGAACTATGATTCTAACAAAAAAAAATAATCAAACGATAAATAATAAAATTGTTACTAAACATAACAAGCCAAACTCTCAGGCCCTTAAAAGTCGGGTCCGCTAATCCCAGGTACCGGTAGGACACGTTCATATTGGTACACCGTACTTAAGAATGAACACGTGCCGCTGAATACATGGTGTTATTGTTTCATCATGAGCTGGACGTTTCGGGAGTTCAGGTTAGGTACACGTGCTTGGTATAATTGCAACAAGTATTTGAGAGTTAACGTTTAATAAATGTACGTAGTTGTAGGATGTTAATTCGGAACGCATCATAATTTAAAGAAATTATTATAAAAATAAATGCAGCGATAAGGAATGAGAGGGTATGTGTGTAAAGGAGATAGAAAATGAATGACGAATGAATAGAAAGTAGATGTAACAAAATAAAAAATGTGTAATTTGTGTTTAACGAGGCCAAATAAACGAAGTAATCTCAAGAAGTGTTTCTCACGCCCCGTCTCCTACATTTATTTTTAAACTTGGAATCCGTCGATGCTTCTAATGGGATTAAAATCTTACTAAAATTAATTTCACGTCTAAAAATTTAAAGTTATGTAGATATTACATTATTTCATCACCGTTGCTCTCAAAACGGCAACAAAAACATTGTGAACAAACCGGCATGTCCTAGAACCAAAAATTCTAAGACATAAGTGATACTTATATCTATCGTGTGTTTCTTTTACAGTGTCCAATTTGGTAAACAAACACGGGACGAAACTTCTGATTTTTCGTATCAATCAAACACTTTGAGTTAAGTATAAACGTCTTGAACTTTGGATAATACATATAAGGCATGAATTATTTTAAAAAAATGCTTCACAGACACATACATTACCTAGAAATCTTAATATTAGTCGCGACTTTTGTTTACCAAATGAGACAACTAAAGAAAAATACACTATACCAACCTGCATTGAGCCCGCGTGGTGGTTTATGCCTGGCCCGGTCCATCTTATATAGAGGAGCAGCCTGTGTCGCAGCAGTGGGAACATTATAGGCTGATTATGCTTAGCCTACTTAAAGCAACATTGATAAGTAAAGGGACATGTGTCTAAGTGCCGCGAATGGGCGCGGCAGAGTTTTTTTTAAATTTATTTATTTTAATTTAGTTGTGCCCATGTAAGTTTGTTGGACTGATTTTCCTAAAAGCAAGTCACATTTTTAACGTAATTGATACCGTAAGTAGCCTAACCGGCCCTTAATACCATCTTTAATCGGCTTTTATATTCCTGTGGGCGATAATTTGTGGCTCATTTGAGCCGTGATTATAACTAGATTAAAGAAATCTAATCTATCTGAGTACTTACCTAATAATCCTTAATTATCCAAGTAATTTATATAGAGAAGATAATATATAGCTCTTAATAAATTGGACCAATCGTTATAAAGATTTATCAAAGGCGTAGATGATCAGACATTCAGACGGTGAATAAATACGCCACAATATCCTAATTATATTTTTTTAGCCTACTTTGGGTTCGAAGGCTAGACAAATATCTCCTTTAGTATAATCAAATTCATCTAACAGTATAATAAACGTTACTAAGACATACATTTCCATAAATCGTTATGATTACGTCGTGTAATTTTTTTCATCCGGCCCGAAGGACCAGGATTAATAGCCGAACGGTAGGACCATTATTAAAAGCATATTTTAGTACCTAGCTAAACATTTTTATGACCTCCGAAGAATGTTCCGAAATACATGCCTTTTACAGGGAAAGTGTGTTAAGTGTCTGCAATTTATAGGACCTGTAAATATACAGGGTGTGATATTAAAACACACGTCGCGCGTAACACTGAATTGAGTTACATTTTTGTAGGTAAATGTAATGGGTTTTTCACTGTCATAAACATCGGTTTTTAAGGAATATTAAATACTTTGGCTAATCTGTAGTAAATCGAAACCGTGACTGACTGACCTATCAACACTAACTCAAACCACTGAACGCTTTTGGATGTTTGCACACAGAGAGTTTTTATGAAGGTTTTCCACTAAGAACGGTTTTCTGCAGCATCTGTATGGAGAAACCATTTAATGACTTCTACGTGAACGAAAACACAGAAGGTAGTTAAAGTATAGTATAAACAATTTCTTAAGGGCACGTGAATTTTTTACCTTGTATAATAAATACATAAAATTGAAATATTTAATTTCTGGGGGCCTAGGCAAATGCCAATCGCTCCGTGTCGATTCGATTTCGGATATTGTTAATCGAACAATTCGTTATCTTAGCGATTTGAATTGTCAAGAACGCCACGTCTTGTCAATGCATTTGTATGGGAATATTGATCGAGTTTCGTTACACAATTATTATCAAAGTCCAGCACTTAGCGATCGAAAACGATTGATGACGTGGCATTATCGTTAGTGAAAATGAAACTTTGTCTCAGTCCCCTTTTTTTTTTTTTTTTTAAGGCTGGGAAGTCATCCAATGACTGCTCCCGCTCTGGGTGGAGCGGAAGGGAGTGTCAGACTCTTACTGACTAAAACCCATCCATGTTCCTTCCGTAGCCCTTTATGTTCCGGGGTAGCGGTAACCCTTTCGGACAATCCCGCTTTGTCTCAGTCCCCTGCTAGCTTATTTTTTCTTATCTATGATTTTTAGTTAGAAAATATCTAAAGGTATTTATTCAGAAAAATTATTATAGTACTAAAACTTAACTTCTAATTGAAAAAAACTTATCATACTTGCGAATCTTTTTATATAGGTTCATGTTCAGCACTTATGTATAACAAAAACATCACGATATTATGGTTATTACTCACTGCTTGTAATATGTATTATATCAATCTGCCTAGCCTTTTCCAACTATGTTAGGGTCGGCTTCCACAAAAGGATTGAATGAAAGACAATTGCATGCAGCTGAGATGAGAATGCTAAGAGGGATGTGTGGTGTTACGCGAATGGATAGAATACGTAATGAGTATATAAGAGGAAGTCTGAAAGTGACACCGGTGACCGAAAAGTTGTGTGGAAATCGGTTGTCATGGTATGGGCATGTTATGCGGAGGAATGAGGAAAATGTTGTCAGGAAAGTTGTGAGTATGAATGTGGATGGCTATACAAGTAGAGGGAGACCAAAGAATTGATGGATGGATTGTGTGAAAGATGATATGGCTAGAAAGGGAGTGACTATCGAGATGACGGCTAATAGAGAAGTATGAAAGAAGAAGACATGTTGCGCCGACCCCAAATAAATTGGGATAAGGGCAGGAGAATGATGATGATGATGTTAGGGTCAGCTTCCAGTCTAACCGGATACAGCTGAATACCAGTATTTTACATGGAGCGACTGCCTATCTGATCTCCACAACCCAGTCAATAACTGGGTAATAGGATCCCCTTAGGTAAGACTGACTGTTAGACTTTCAGGCTTCTGACTACCCGTAGCGACTGTCTTAGATCCACGAATACGACAGCCGGGACAAACGGCTTAACGTGCTTTCCGAGGCACGGAGGAGTCTCGATGTATAAAGATGGTCACCCATCCAAGGACCAACCCCGGCAAGCGTAGCTTAACCTGATGGATCGATCCGTGCGACTGTTATTAATCCTAGCTCCTCCATATGTATTGTATGTATACTGTACTGAGAAAATTGTTGATCTAAGTTGAAGGGCATAAAGTTCTATTGATATTGGCTCGACGCCTTGGAAATGGATTTGCAGTCTCATTTTTTCAACGTTGTATCTAAATCGTAATAATGTAATCGCCATTCAGTCTAAGCACCACAATATCTATTATTCATGGTTATTCAGGACGTTGTATAAATGGCATGAAGAGTTGAAAATGTATCATGTGCTGAAATTTTCACACATTAAACCTTCTTGAAGTTGTTATCACCAAAGTAAGCGATTTTGCAAAAAGCTAATTAAAATAGAGAATAACATATTTCATATATGTACAGAAATAATATGAATAATAATCAGAGAGCATCAAAAAATTCGTCCACATCGCTGTCAACAGGAAAAGTCTTTTAATTAAAATATACTTTTTAAAATCCACTGATTTTTTTAATGTAATTTATTGACATACCACTTTCATTGTAATTGCTTGCGTTGATTTTGTACGCGTAAATATTGGCAATACGCGGCGCGCGATGGCGTCTAAATATGTTTTACACATTACTACAACTACTTGTAACCATACGTACAGAGGCCAGCACATCAAGTTACTACAATCTGTCAAATTTCTTTGATAGTATTTCGACTTTATTTCAAAGACATAAGGTTCATTTTTAATTGAGAAAATTTGACAGTTAGGGATAGCTTGATAAATAAATAATTGATTGATAGATAAATCTCATAAAAAATAGAAGGGAACCTCTCCCCAGAAAACATTTAGGTTGAGTCTCGACGTAGTGCTAAAAGTCGCCCGCAAAAATTTTAAAAGCATTTCTATTTAGGAGCTCACCGACAACCGTTGGATCTGATTCTTTTATGCCACCGACAGGTAGAAACGAAGTTTAACTAGGTAGAATCTGAATACTTTACCTATCACAGGAAAATATCTAGACATGAGTGACCCGACCGGAGTTGTGTCGTTTGAAGAATAATAAAAATTAACTATGTACTATGCACTTTCAGTTTATTGTGGAGTGATGATGTTGAATGTCTCACTACTTTGAGCTTTTTTTTGGGTGGGCAATCATCAAACGAAGGGGTCATTTGATGAATTCCCACCCTCAAAAACCCCCTGCTCTTTGTGGAGCGGAAAGGAGTGTCAGACTGTTACTGAATAAAACCCATCCAAGTTCCTTCATTAGCCCTTTATGTTCCGGGGTATCGTCACCCTTTCGGACAATCCTGCTGATGCTATTTTAGGCTGATTTCACCGATGAAACTAAGCGCGATCACCACTTCTAAACTGAGTTCAAGAGGTGTTAGTGTCAAGATTCCCCAAAAATGATGACACTTAAATCTCTTGAAAGCGGTTCAGGTGTATTGATCTTGTGATAAAAGCCATTTTCATTTCCATTTAGTTTACCTACCTACAACCGTTGTATCAGATACTTTTATTGCTACAGACAGGTAGAAACAGAATTCAACTAGGTTGAATCTGAATACTTACAGCTCGTATCAGAGGAAAATATCTAGACATGAGTTACTACCCGACCGGAGTTGTACCGTTGTGTTTGAAGAATACATTTTCTCTTTGGAAATAAAAATGAACTACATTTTCAGTTTACTGTGATGGTGTTAAAGCTCTTGTTATTTAGGGCTGATTTCACCAATAAAACTAAACGAGGTTAGTACATC
Organism: Hyppa rectilinea; assembly: GCA_951799385.1. Classification (NCBI taxonomy): domain Eukaryota; kingdom Metazoa; phylum Arthropoda; class Insecta; order Lepidoptera; family Noctuidae; genus Hyppa; species Hyppa rectilinea. Next base: position 4,949,258 of record OX637310.1, on the reverse strand, counting down.
TGATCCACGTCCAATCGCTGTTAGTGTCATCATAATTGAGAAATTGTGACACTGACAGCCGTTACATTAATTTGGAACTTTTTTTTCGTACCGCACCTCAGTCGGGTTTTTACTTTTTACTTTAATTATATGTCTAACTTTTACTTTTATCGTTTTTTATTCAAAATATACTTTTAAATATAATTATGATTATAATATATTTTTCTAACCACCTTTAAACATATGATGATACCTTCTTTAACAGTTTTAGGAAACATGTATTTTTTTTTCAACACATTCATTTTGACTCTTAAACTCAGCCATTTAGTTTTTTTTAAACATTAGTATAGTGACTCTCGCGTAATAAATACAATAAGTAACAGAGGAAGAAAATTTAAGACCACAAATTTTAGTTCAGTTTTTTTTTTTGAGAAATACCAACTCGAATAACGAGCACACACATACACAATACCTCTTCACCCACATAACCACTTTAATAAATCAAGCCACTCCTTCATATAGATAACATTGTAAGGACAATGGGATATTACACCATGGTTAATGGTGCCTACACAATGGCCCAGGATAATCCCGTACGGTTAATAAAGGAGCCTTCCGCTGAAGCAGACTTTATCGTTTTAGCAAACTATTTCATATTTTACAGTGTGGAATACTGAAGCTTGTTGTGCATATTTATTTATTTATATTAATATTTAGAATAAACGATGTTCGGAATCATTACGGGTATAAATCCGGAATTCATGAATCTGTAATATTATGGCGAAACAAATGCTAGTCGAGATGAAGAAAAGAAGCTATGATAATATTAATTAAGTTGTTTTATGTCGTTACGCGGATGGTACATGTTGGATTTGTGGCTTATTTCTGTATTAATAAAAATAAATAAAATAAAAGTGTCAGTTTGTAATGTCAAAATATCAGCTTTTTAATTTATGCAATTACTAGCTTCCGCCCGCGGCTTCGCCCGCAAAATATGTCGACAAATTATACACATAAACCTTCCTCTTGAATCACTCTATCTATTAAAAAAAACCGCATCAAAATCCGTTGCGTAGTTTGAAAGATTTAAGCATACATAGGGATATAGGGACAGAGAAAGCCACTTTGTTTTATACTATGTAGTGATGAAAGTGTTTACAGTACTCGAAAGTTTAGTGTTTATAGTAGGTACTTACAGAAAAATTAAAATTGTTTTTGGATGTGTGTCAGTTAAAGTGTTCAGTCCAACTGCTACGGCTAAACTAGTAAGGGCCGATTTCGCAAATGAAACTGAACGCGTTCATCACCTTTAAACTGTGTTCAAGATCTGATGAAGATTGTTAAAATCTATATAATATAAAAATGAATCCCTATTTCCATTGATCACGCTATCACGCGTGAACGGCTGGACCGATTTAACTAATTATTTTTTTTGTTGTTTGTTATTGTCAGGAGAAGGTTTTTACATTTAAAAAAAGTAGGTAGGTAGGGTAGGTAGATACCATAGTTAAGACAGGACAACATGTGTCGGATCAGCTAGTTGTTAATAAAATATTGACATTGACGGCTCTTAAACGCGATTCAGAAGAACTGGTCGAGATTATTTTCATTGGTAAAATTTGCACTAAGTAGTGTTGGTGTTAGTAGAGCTTTACCAACATTGTATAGGTGTACCTATCTGTACGGAAAATAACCAAAAAAATCAACTTTCGTTTTCCCAACTGTGTTGGGGTCGGCTTCCAATCCAACCGGCTGCAGCTGAATACCAGTATTTTACATGGAGCGACTGCCTATCTGACCTCCACAACCCAGTAACTGGGCAATACGATACCCCTTGGTAAGACTGGCTGTCAGATTTTCGGGCTTGAGACTACCCGTTACGACTGTCAAAGATGCACAAATGACAGTGTGGACCAACGGCTTAACGCACTTTCCGTGGCCCGGAGGAGTCTCATTATATAAAGATGGTCACCCATCCACGGCCAACCCCGTCAAGTAAGCTTAACCTAATGGATCGACCTGTGCGGCTATTAGTACTTAGCCACGAGCTCCTCAAAAAAAACAAAAATTAATTATATCTCCAAAAAGCTGTATTTACTTAAAGTCTAGATGCCTATAATCTGAACAGACACGAGAGGCTGAAATGCCTGTAACGTGCTATATTTCGATATTGGCTGTATCAAAAGACACATTTACCAACAATATCAATATCAAAGATACCCAATTCTCGCACATAACTGCTTAGTGGCAATTGTTCGCTCTTGCCACCAGATGTCGCTGGCGTAAACAAAGCATTTTACAGCCAATGAGCCTCGGTTTCAAACTACCAATCTAATATAACGGGTAGTGATATTAAAATTTGAATTAATTTAGCTTTAGATTAAGTTGGAAGGCCTGACTAAGGCTGGAGATTATTGAGATGGGAGTAATGTGGAACATATTTACTTAAGGCGAGTATTGATTTTATGAGTGATTTTGTCATCATCATACAAGGCAGGTCACAACCGCAGGTCTAAGCCTGGTATGTCTCCAACATGGCCTATTATCGGGTGTTTGTCTTCAATTTTACACTCCAAAAGTTGTTAAATCTTGGTCTACGCCATCTAACCACCTGAGTTTGGGCAGCCTCCTACTTTTCCGCCATCTTGTTCACTATGCAGTAAACGAATGGGTGTACTCTGGTCTCATCCATTCCTGCGATATGTTCTGCCCATCGAAGAAGTCCTGTTTTAAGTCGTACATCTCGTAGACCTCATGTTCGCTATTGCCCATTTTCCGGCTTTTCCGTTCGAATACTAACAAAGAGTTCTCGTCTTTACTGCTTAGTAGGTAGAGATAAACATGGCCGACCTCCAAAATTTAAAATCGTTGAAAGTATTTGTGAAATTAATTACAAGGCGCCACCAATAATCTCAACGCTTGTTGCTGCCAGCCTGCTATTGAACACAAATACTTAAAACTACATACAAACTCTTTCGTAAGGGTGTAACTACGAACATTGGAACAGTAATTTGGAGGGATATCTACCCATTATTCCCAGCCTTAGGTCTGTGTTGGTCTTAGTAAGGTCATAAACAGGAGAAGTTTCATGCTTCTTGAGAATAATAGCGTGACTGCCTCATTGGTCTAGTGGTCGCAAGCGCTACTGCCGAGCATCAAGTCCTGGGTTCAATTCCCAACTCAGACAAAGTGTTATTTGGTTTATCTATCTGAAATTTATGAGTAGCAACCCGGACTCTGGGTTTTTGTCCAGTTGGTAATAGGCTTGCTCCTGATTACATGGGACTTCAACATAACTGGCAAAATGGTATCATAATATTATTAGAGTGATTTGGGTAGCTACTTTTACACTTCAACCAAATCAAAGATACCTACGGATTTTTTTTTAGCCTTTTTGGGACATTACAATAAAAAGTAAACATTCGAAAATCTGAATGTCCTCCTATAAACAGACGCCAGCACATCATGGTATATCAAACTGTCAAATTCTCGCAATTGAAAATTAACCTTATGGTATTGTAATAAATTTGACAAACGATCAAAGAAATTTGAGATTTAACTCTATGTGGTACCATCTCGACTGCACAGCATTTTCACTTATTTATACTACTTTTCTTGATAGTTTCAAGGAGCCAAGTTTTATTTAACCCTCTACCTTCCCACTTCTTGCAAAGAAGAAGCTACGCACATACCCACTTTTTCGTTTAATTCCCAAAGTTTCGTTTCCATTACTTACTGTTACGATAAGGAGACAAATAATCCATTATTCAATCTCTTTATTTCCCAAAAGTTTACTTTCGCTTTCAATTTTATATATTTTTTTGGTGTAATCTAGTGGAGTATTCTGTAAAGTCCCCGTTGTCTATAGTTCACAGGCTCCACACGATAAAACCGTTTTATTTACGATGCTAGCAGATGGCGCAAGCTCTTTCGTTTGCCTGGTGCCTTAGTAACTGGGTGTGTATAGTCTAACTAACTATTATTTTGTAGTCAAAAATATTTTTATCAATTTTCGCGTGCGTTGGTTTCGGGACCAAACAATAAAGCTGGAAGATGAAATGATTTTCTCAGTAACTGAGCAGCAGTAAACCAGTAGTAAAGGCCTCGACTTACGAGGCGTAAGTCGCCACTACCGCTTCAGTTTACTTACCATGCAATCTGAAGAGGCAAAGCGCGTTGAGCAACCTTTTTGTGGACCAGCCTGACTGTCAGTGTCCACGTTACCAAAGCATTACCTCATTTTTTCCCCTTTAGGTACTAAATTTATATGTATAGGGCAGTACAGTTTAATAAGTATTGTAACAGACAACTAACGCCATCTATGATCATCGTGTGGAACAATCTGCGCAAGCGCCACCCCGGTAACCCTGCCGCACAACTACAGAGTATGACTATGTGTAGGCATTATGCTCACATATCAAAAATAAACCTCGCCGGATCAGTGTAAGACACAGATCACTAGCTAGAGGTTCAGAGTTCAGTAGCCACGCAGCCTTCTCTGATCCTAAGTTAGCCTAGTTCCAGCTTCGATAGCCTAGTAGTCTTCAGGAACTAGTCAGCTAGGGAGGTTTAAAGAGCGATAGCCACCAGTCCCTTTCAACACCTAACTTAGGGTTGCACAGATAATAAATATATCATAACATAATATATAGTGCTAAATTATCAATAAACCATCATACCAACTTAACTTTATTTTGACAACCAGCAACCCTACAGTATTGTATTTATTTATTATTTTCTCATTATATGCTGCACCGATTGAAGTCACCGCGTCAACGCCGGTTGTTGCTGAAAACCAGCGCCTCTGTATCGCATAGGATCGCAGCATTATGCTGAACGATGGCCGTTTTGCGTACATGGTGTTTTTTGTTTGTGTTCTTTGTGAGCGTTTTGTTGGCCGCAAATGAACGTATTTTCTTTCTATTATCTCTACAAATAAAAATGTTCAGTTTCTTTATTTCTTTTTTTGCTGTCGTATGAATGCCTCTACTTAAGAGCAAGTATAATATATCTACTACACAAATATTTTCTTTTGCATGAATATACTTAAAAAAAAGGCTTTACTCATTTTATTTAAAATGGATTTAGAATGTCAATTGTATAAATATGTTTCTCTTATTCAATGTGGTTTTCAAGTGCATCTAAATATTTATAAGTACATACGTATAAAATAAAGTCGTTTCTTTTGCCTGTCTTCTTAGTTCTTCTAAATTATTCAATGGATTTGATGTCGTTTTACCATTGTTTAGAGAACAGAATAGATGAATGTTAAAATTAATGTTCACCATATGAATTAAGATTTGCATACATACTGAACCGGTTTAACGTCATCACGTCAACGCCACCCGTCGCTGAAAATTAGCGTTGTGGCTCTGTCTCGTTTTGACGCATATTTTCCTACTTATTTTTTTTTCACTGCGACATATTTCCTGCAAACAAACGTAATTGTTTCTTTCTTTGTATGAGCAAATTATTGTAAGATTTGTGTTTATAGTACAAAATTAATCAAAATTGGAATGATTCAGAACCTAGAATGATATACTAGAATGTAACCGAAAGGGTATATACATACAAAAGCATATGCTACAGACCACCAAACTGAGCAACTTTAACTACGGCAACAACTCCGAAATTGAAAAAAAAAAAATCAGCTGTTCTATACATTATTGGTCACGAGACTCGTCCGTCGAGTCGAAATGTAGGGAACACCTGATTTTTTTTCACGATTTTTGCATGTATTACCTTACACTTTGGTTACATCCTGTACAGTACAGAAATCTCAATGTTTTCTCATGTCTCCAAATCAGTACACTGCACCCGTGCGAAGCAGGGGAAGGTTGCTAGTTTTCTTATATTCTACTAGACGTTTGTCAATAGTAGAACCTGACACCCCAAGTTTGTTCACTGGAAGGCAATCCTATTTCTACCATACAACTTTATGTAAATGTGTAGGCTCGTATCTCTAGGGAAATCTGTAAAAAACCTTTACATTACCTGTAGCATCGATGTTTTATATACAACTGAAGGTATCCCTGGATGGAAATGTCTACACCAATAAGACTATTTCGTGTTCGATTTTTGTTCGCGTTTTATTCTCTTTTGGTTGGATGTTTAAGTTGTTTCTCAGTAGCAATATCAATGGATTAAGAGTTTTAAAAATAAGAAGCAGCAGTAATATTGAATGATGAGACTGGATCTTACTAATTTGGTTGAACAAGAAAATATAACGCCAAAAATGGTGCTCAAACTCAAACTCAAAGCATTGATTTGGGATGCCCGGCAGAAAACCTCCACGTGTGCCCGGGGACTGGAGTTCCTTTCTGGACACGTCCGGGGGGAAGGCCAGTCTTTGGGCCGGTGCATCCTGGGGTGCGGGCAGCGACTTCCCATTTGGGCTATTTCCCAGTGGGTTCTCGCTGTCCGCATGCTAATGTTCTGCCAGGAGGATCGCTCCACACCTGCCGCTCTGAGTAGCAGAGCGGCAACTGTGGTGGAGTCAGAGCGGGCCCGGTGTGCACTTACCCTGCCGCCGGGCAGGCAGGAGGGGTAACACTCCTGTCACCGCTATAATCTCGTAGCCCCGGAGACAGTTACGGTCATGTCTCTGACTGTTGAAAGGGGTCGAGGGTCTTGGCTTAACCGCCCGGACCGCGAGGAAGATAACCTCTATAAAAAATTCCCCAAACCCCTAAGCGGCGGCGCACCGTGAGAGGGGTTGTAAGCTTGACTGATGGGTAGCTTGGTTCAGTCGCTAGTGCGGACCTTTGTTTTAAGCAAGTACAGAATGTTTTACACTCGTGGGAACAACTATGGATAATTCATAAAAAAAAACCCCAAACGACGAAAGGAGGAGTGATGCGGGATCGGAATCCGATCCCGCGTCTGGCGGCGCGAGCACGGGATGCTCAGAGAGCTCCCGCCGCGCCAGGGAGTTGGCTGCTGCAGCGAAGAACCGTAGGTTCTTTGCCAAGCGGCCAAGGTCAGAGGACGGCCAGGGGTCATCCTCTGAAGGGGAGCTGGCCTCAGCTCGTAAGATCCCCACCAGCAAACGGGGGGGGGTCAGAGAGCGAGGCGTGGGGAGGGGGCTCACTGCCCGGGAGGCTACCGAGCTGGAGGAAGGTCCCCATAAGGACGTGGAGACCGGTCGAGCGGTCGCCTCGGGGCCCTCCAGTGACGAGGCGGGTGCGGCTGGCGGTCCCAAGGCGGACCGCAGAGACGAGTTTGCGGCGGTAGTGGAGGCGGCCATCCGGGACGTGTCCCTGAAGAGGGTTCGGGCTTCACGAAGCAAGGCCATCGTGTCGGCTACGGCCTCCATCATGGCGGCGGCCAAGGAGGCCGGGTGCGCCGGGCCTCCGGCCAGCGAGGTGGCCGATCTGCGGGCGGAGGTGGCACGCCTTTCGGCCGCCATGAAATCCCTCCAGGAGGAGAACGGGAGGCTCCGTGCAGACCTGGCCGGCCTGAAGGCCGTCGACAGTCACAAAGCCCCCCGGGAGGTGAGCCGCCCGCCACCACCGCCGCTGCAGCAACAACAACAGCGGCAGCAGGGGCCAGGCCGGCCCGAGCCGGAGGAGAACCGGGTCCTGGACCTGGTACGCCAGGAACTCGCCGCCTTCCAGGCGCGGTTCCAGGAGCGGTTCTCCATAGTGGAGGGAATCGTCCTGCGTCCCCCCTTGGCGTCAGGAAGGGTGGCATCGGGCCCGAAGTCGGCCTCGTATGCGGCCGCTGCGGCGGCTGCCGCCCCAAAACCCGGGCCGTCGGGCACAGCCCCGGCACCGGCAAAACCGGCACCGTCCGGTAAAGCTCCGGCGCCGGCAAAACCAGCATCGTCCGGCAAAGCTTCTGCGCCGGCCCGGAAAGCCACTAAGGGCAAGAAGTCTCCACCGGCGCAGGTGGACAGGGTCCCAGAGCCCTCTCCCGGCGCCCGGAGCCTCCCGCGACCGATGCCGAGTGGCAGGTGGTCGGGGAGAAGAAAAAGGCGGCCAAGGCAGCGCGGCGCAAAGAGAAGAAGCGGCGCCGCAAGGAGAGAGCCGTCGCGGCGAGACTCCGCGCCCCAAAGACCGCGGCTGTAGTCATTACACTGCAGCCGGACGCGGTCAAGAGGGGCGTCACGTACCGCGACGTGCTCACAAAAGCGAGGGCGACGGTGGACCTCCAAGAGCTGGGAATCACCGGGGGCCTCCGGCATAGAGTGACGGCAACCGGCGCTCGCATGCTGGAGATCCCCGGTGCGTCGAGTGGCCCCACCGCTGACGCCCTAGCTGAGAAGCTAAGGGCGTCCCTCAACACGGAGGAGGCTCGGGTCTCCAGGCCCGTGAAATGCGCAGACATGCGTATCATGGGCCTGGATGACTCCGTCACGGAGGGAGAGGTAGTGGCCGCCGTCGTCAGGACGGGCGGGTGTCTGGCCGAACAAGTAAAGGCAGGCACCATACGCCCCGACTTCACGGGTACGCGAACCTTGACGGTAAGCTGCCCCGTGACGGCGGCCAGCAAAATTGTGGAGGGCCGAAGACTCTTGGTTGGTTGGGTGAGCGCGCAGGTCAAACTGCTGGAGCCCAGACCTCTGAGGTGCTACCGTTGCCTCGTCGGGCACCACGTCGGTGTCCAATGCACCTCGGAGGTGGACCGCAGCACTCTGTGCTTCCGCTGCGGTCAGCCCGGTCACACGGCCGGCTCCTGCAACGCCGCGCCGCACTGCGTCGCATGTGCGGCTGCTGGCAAGCCGGCCGATCACCGGGCGGGGAGCAAGTCCTGCGCCCCACCTGCTGCAACCAGGAGAAGAGGCAGGCCCTCCATCGCCGTCGCCACCCCCACCGTCGCCACCGCTGCCGCCGCTGCCGCTACTGCTGCCGCCGCCGCCGCCACTGCCACTGCTGGGGGCCCCTCGCAGGGAACCCAGGGGGGGATTAATATGGAGGAGTGATGGCCCCTCTCCGCCTCCTCCAGGCGAACATCAACCACTGCACCTGTGCTCAGGACCTCTTGCTCCAGAGCATGGCGCAGTGGTCGATCAATATCGCCGTGGTCGCTGAGCCGTACTTTGTCCCGCCCAGGGATAACTGGGGGGGGACCACCCCACAGTGCTTGCGTCCACGTCGCGTCCCCTGGAAACGACCCAGTTCTGTCACCGTAACGGAGTGGCAGACTGGGATCGGCCAAAGTGCACTGTGCATCGTAGCTATTGACTGCCGTATTGCTACGATTCTGTTGGAGGCCATAATGCCTACACCCGCGCGGGACGCCCTCGGGCGTTTCTTAAAACCCAAAGGCCCTTCTCAGGGCCAACCCGAAGGCCCTTCTCAGGGCCAACCCAAAGGCTCTTCTAAGGGCCAACCAAAAGGCCCTTCTCAGGGCCACTCAGACGCTTCGGCGTCAGAAGCAAGCCGCTCGCCGTCTGCGGCTGGCTTCTTCGGAGGGGCGGTCGAGCTGTCTAGCTCTGACAGCGAGTCCGTCGCCAGCGTCTCTGACGCGGGCGGTTCTCGGTTGCGGAAGCGCCAATATATGAAGGTAGGGTCCGAGGGTTCCTCGGCTTCGGGTTCCAACGGGAAGTCGAAGCCCAAAAAGGCAGTAACTGCCGCGGACTCACACGTCGTGGGTCTCGCAGACGCCCAACGCCAACTAGACTTGGCTCGGTGGACGCTGAATCAGCAGGAGCTGGAAGAGCGCGTTGCTGCGAAGGAGCAGCGTGCTCGTGCTGCTCGGGCAAGGTCCGGGTACGGTGCGTCCCGCGTCCTGTACGCGGACCACTCGCTGGCCGAGCTGGCGCGGATGGCGGAGGAGGACGAGGAGGAGATAGCGGAGATCGCCTCTAAGTCCTCCAACCTTAAAGGGACCTTCCAGAAGGCCCTAAAGTGCAGGGCCGCGAGCATGCGCGGCGTCGTCGAGGAGCTAGTCAAGCGGACAGCTACCGATGAAACGCGGCAACTGCAGGCGCGAGTGGATCGCCTGCAGTCGGAGGTCAGCCATCTTCATCAGAAGTTGGCTGACGCCACTGCCCGGCCAAATCAGCAGCCGAGACCTGCGGCGGAAGCCCCCTCCTCCAACCTTGAGGACATAATCCGAAAGGTCGTAATGGAGGAGCGGGCTTTCACGAGAGCCTGCCTGGCCGGCATAGAGGATCGGCTCTTGCCGGAACAACGCCACCGGCCCCCGCTTGCGGCGGACAAGAGGCGAGAAGAGCCGGGGCCCTCCTCACAAGGAGAGGATGCCCTTCTCCCTTCCACCACGCCATCCAACGATCATGGTTGGACTGAGGTGGTCGGGAAGGGGAAGGGCAAGGGGAAAAAGTCGGCGAAGGCCGTCTCCGCCGTCCCCACCGCCACGCCTCCCAGCCAGTCGCGGGTGACTGGGAAGGGAAAGGGGAAGGGTAAGGGCGGACAGGCGGCTACGGCCGCCCCTGCCGCCCCCGCCAGCACGCCTCCTGGCCAGTCACAAGCGACTGGCAAGGGCAAAGGCAGAGGGAAGAGGAGGAAGAGAAATCCCCCACAGTCTGCAGCCGTCGTGGTGACGCTCACTGCGGAGGCTGCAGAGAAAGGAGAGACGTACGCGTCCATTTTAGTGCGGGCGCGTGCCAATGCCGATCCCGCCCAACTGGGGATCGGCAATGTCACTTGCCGGCGGACTCAAACCGGGGCTCGAATCTTCGAGTTCCCGGGGGCGGAGGGCAGCGCCAGCGCCGACCTCTTCGCGGCCAAGCTGCAGGAGGCCGTCGCGGACGTTGCCAGGGTGGCCCGGCCAGTGAAGCTGGCGGCCATGGAGGTGACCGATCTCGACGATTCGGTCACCAAAGAGGAGGTGGTGGCGGCGGTGGCAGCAATTGGAGGCTGCAGTGTCACAGCGGTGAGAGCCAGGGACATCAGGTCCGGCCGCGGTGGCATGGGCACTATTCGTCTCGAGTGCCCGGTCGCCGCCGCCAAAGCCGTCCTCGAGAAGGGACGGCTCTGCGTCGGCTTCAGCTCGGGTGCGGTCCGAGCACTTGTAGACCTGCCTCTGCGCTGCTACAGGTGCTTCGCTATCGGCCACGCCCGAGCCCTCTGTCCGTCCAAGGTCGACAGGTCGGACAGTTGCTACCGCTGCGGCAAGGTCGATCACAAAGCCGCGTCCTGCACGGCCGCCACGCCACACTGCCTAGTGTGTGCCGCCAGTGGCCGCCCGGCAGGACATATGATGAAGGGGAGGATGTGCAATCCTCCTTCTAAGAGGGGCAAAGCGCAGGCGCCAGTCGGGCCTGCCGCTAGCACGGCTGCGGAGGAGGGAGGTGCGATGTCCGACTAATGGATAGAGTCGAACATCGCATCCTTCAGGCGAACACCAACCACTGCCGGGCAGCTCAGGACCTGCTGATGCAGACCATGGCTGAGTGGTCGGTGGACTTGGCGGTGGTCGCCGAGCCGTACTCGGTCCCTAGCCGTTGGATAGGCGACCGGGACGGCTTGGTGGCAGTGGTGTCGCGGTCTTCCACAGACTCCCCTCCCCTCTCGCTTTTAGAGAGGGGACCGGGATACGTGGCCGCCGCGTGGGGAGACTTGGCCCTTGTGGGGGTCTATTTCTCCCCGAACCGCCCTCTCTCGGACTTTGAGGCTTTTCTTGAAGTCCTCACTGCTGTCGTAGGGAGGGCGGCGCCACGACAGGTCGTGGTGCTGGGCGACCTGAACGCCAAGTCGGCGGCCTGGGGCAACCCCGCTGCCTCCTGCAACGTCCGGGGGCGCGCCGTCGAGTTCTGGTCGGCGTCTTGCGGTGTGTCCCTCCTCAACAGGGGGTCGGTCCACACGTGTGTGCGGCAACGCGGAGGTTCGGTGGTTGACGTCTCGTTTGCCACCCCCTTGCTAGCCGCACGCATCGTGAACTGGCGGGTGGAGATGGCGGAGACCATGTCGGACCACAGATATGTGCGGTTCGACATCTCCACTTCGCGTTCGAGCTCCCGAGGGGAGATGGCCCGCTCTGGCAGGTCTCCCTTCCCTCGGTGGGCTCTCACTCGCCTGGACCGGGAGGCAGCCAAGGAGGCGGCCTTTCTGCAGGACTGGCTGTCGCCCCCTGTCGAGGTCCGAGACGTGGATGCTGCAGCGGTCCAGCTGAGGGAATCCCTGACCGAGGTGTGCAACTCCAGCATGCCTCGGTCTCGCCGTCCCCCTCCCCGTCGTGCCGTCTATTGGTGGTCGGAGGAGTTAGCGGGGCTCCGTGCCGCCTGCGTGGCGGCCAGTAGGGCCTACACGCGGAGCCGGCGACGCAGCATCCGTAGTGAGGCAGACGAGGACCGTCTGTACGCCTCTTACACAGAGGCGAAGGCGGCCCTCAAGTCGGCTATGTGCGCTGCCGAAGACGCGGCAAAGGCCGAGATGCTGGAAGGCCTCGACCGGGATCCCTATGGGAGACCGTACAAGGCGGCGCGGAACAAACTGCGGCCCCATGGTCCCCCGCTGACCGAGACCCTTGAGCCGGCCCTGCTGGACGGGGTGGTCCGGTCCCTGTTTCCGTGCAGGACCGAATTCGCCCCACCGACGATGGATCCTCCACAGAGGGAGGCGTCACCGGACGAGGAGGTCCCTCCGGTGACGGCGGATGAGCTGTACGCGGGGCTGCTCAGCCTCCGCGCTAAGAAGACGGCCCCTGGACCGGACGGCGTCCCTGCACGGGTGGTGGCCATAGCTGCCGCTCAAATGGAGGACAGGATTCGGGACCTCTTCAGCGCGTGCCTAAGCGCCGGGAGGTTCCCGAAACTGTGGAAGGAGGGGCAGCTGTGCCTACTCCGCAAGGAGGGACGTCCGGTCGATTCCCCCTCGGCATACCGGCCCATCGTTCTGCTCGATGAGGTCGGCAAATTGTTCGAGGGGATAATCGCCCGCCGGCTTAGCAGCCATTTGCGGAGGGTGGGGCCGGACCTGTCGGACGCCCAGTTTGGTTTCCGACAGGGTCGGTCGACCATCGACGCTCTGGCCCTTCTCAGGGACCAAGTGAAGGGGGCGGTTGAGGCGGGGGACGGAGTGCTGGCGGTGTCATTCGACATAGCCAACGCCTTCAACTCCGTTCCCCACTCGACGATATTGGAGGCACTCCGGTATCATGGAGTGCCCCAATACTTGAGGGACCTCCTGGCCAACTACTTGGAGGACCGAGAAGTCCTCCTTGTAGACAAAACGGCCAGCCTCAGGCGGTACGGCGCGGAGTCCGGTGTTCCGCAGGGGTCGGTGCTAGGCCCTCCCTTGTGGAACATCGGGTTCGACTGGCTCCTGCGGGGAGCCCTGCTCCAGGGCACGAGTGTCATCTGCTACGCGGATGACACTCTCCTCACTGCCCGGGGCAGGAACTTCAGGGAGGCGGCCTGTCTGGCCTCGGCTGGCGGATCCTTGGTCGCAGGGAGGATCCGCCACCTGGGATTGAAGGTGGCGCTGAACAAGACCGAGGCCGTGTTCTTCCACGGGCCTCGGCAGCGCTGCCCTCCGGATGCCCACATTATCGTGGAGGGCACCAGGGTGGAGGTACAGACCCAGATGAAGTATCTGGGTCTGGTACTTGACAGCAGGTGGCGCTTCGGCCCACATTTCAGCGGGCTGTCGACGCGCCTGCTGAAAGCAGCGGACGCCCTGTCGTGGCTCCTCCCGAACCTAGGGGGGCCAAGTGCACGATGCCGGCGCCTGTATGCCGGCATCCTGAGGAGCATGGCCCTATATGGGGCCCCCATCTGGGCGGACTGCCTGCACAGGAGGGAGAACGCCACAGCGATCCGCAGGCCACAAAGGGCCATTGCACTGCGGGTTGCGAGGGCCTACCGTTCGGTAGGCTTTTCGGCGGCGTGCGCTCTGGCCAGCACCCCTCCTTGGGAGTTGGAGGCGTGGGTGCTCGCCAGAGTGTACGAATGGACGGCGCGCCGGAAAGCGCTCGGGGAGCGCCCCGTCGCGGAGGAGCGGGAGGCCGTGCGGAGGGAGGCGAGGGACGCCATTGTGGTCCATTGGACGCAGGACCTCGCCTCCGCCACCTTTGGCCGCCGAACCCTGGACGCGCTCGGTCCGGTCCTGCGGGACTGGCTCGAGCGGCGACACGGTTTCCTCTCCTTCCGTCTGGTGCAGGTGCTGTCAGGACACGGCTGTTTTGGCTCGTATCTGCACCGGATCGGGAGGGAGGAGACTGCGGCGTGCCAAGACTGCGGCGCGGCGGAGGACAACGCGCAGCACACCCTCGAGGTGTGCCCAGCTTGGTCCGAGAAGCGCCGCAGTCTCACTGCGGAGATCGGACAGGACCTCTCACTGCCCGGCGTGGTCAAATCCATGCTGGAGAGTGAGAGTTCCTGGGCAGCGGTCGCCTCCTTCTGCGAGGATGTCATCTCGCAAAAGGAGGCGGCAGAGCGCGCGCGTGAGGAAGACCCTCTCGCTGCGCCGCTCCGGAGACGAAGGAGAGGTCGGAGAAGAGGTCGTCTTCTCCCTCCTCCTGGTGGTGACAGGCGGGCGACCGGCACGGGGGTGCCTCCGCCCGCATTGCACTCGTCACCACCTTCGTCAGTCATTCCCGGCCCTCTCCCTACGGGGAGGGCGTGATGGGTTAGGTGGGTGTTCGTCGGAGGAGGACTGGACGCAAAGGCTACGCCGATCTCCCAGGCCTCCTCCACTCAGACGATGCGGGAATGCCGCTGGGTCTTTTTAGTGGGTATACCGGGCTTAGCTCGGGGAGTCCCACATAGCCCCCCGCTCCCCCGAGCGGGAGGTATGCGTAATGCATTTTTTCCCAGCGCAAAAAAAAAAAAAAAAAAAAAAGGGATAACTGGGTGGAGGACCTGAGCGGCTCAGTGGCCATAACTTCGTCGGCCGCCGCCGGCACCCCGTCCCTCGAGGGTGTCTCGAAGGGACAGGGGTGCGTCGCAGCACGGTTCGGAGAGATTGTGGTAGTAGGAGTGTACTACTCTCCGAACCGAACTCTCGCCGAGTTCCACAACTCTCTCACAGAGTTGGGTGTCGTCGTCTCCAGAAGACATCCCTTCCCCGTGCTAGTGCTCGGGGACTTCAACGCCAAAAGTCTGGCCTGGGGTTCCCGCTACACGGATGTGCGGGGTAGGATGGTGGAGGACTGGGCTCTGGAGGCAGGCCTAGCCGTCCTCAATCGGGGTTCTGTTCCCACGTGTGTGCGGATGCGGGGTGAGTCCGTTGTGGACATCTCGTTCGCGAGCCCCGCTCTGTCACAGTGCTTCCTTGACTGGCGCGTATTAGAGGAGGTGGAGACTTACTCCGATCACCGGTATATCCGGTTCGACGTCTCCACCCAGACCTCAAGCGCGCCGGTCCGACAGGCCCCGAGTGGTCCGCGGTGGGCGCTGAAGCAGCTGGACCGGGAGCTCCTCCTGGAAGCCTCGATCGTGCAGGCCTGGGTTTCATCACCGGTCAGGCCTGCCGACATCAACGACGAGGCAGAGTGGTTCCGGGAGGCCATGTCTGAGATTTGTGACGTGGCAATGCCCCGAGTCCGGCCAGGATGCGCCCGACGTCGGGTGTACTGGTGGTCGCAAGAGGTTGAAGTACTTCGCAAGATGTGTGTCGAGGTGCGCCACCTGTACACCAGGCACCGCAGGCTCCGCATCCGCCCTCCGGATGCGGCTGCCACGGAGGCGGAGCTGTACGAGGGGTACAGAGCGGCGAAGACCGCCCTCCAAGAAGCTGTTCAGCGGGCCAAGGACTCGGCCCGCGAGGAGATGGGGACTCTGGACAGAGATCCATGGGTCATATAAAATGATGCGGAACAAGCTCCGCACCTGGGCCCCCCCACTGACGCAGAGTCTCCGCCCTCAGCTGGTGGAGGAGGTGGTGAGCGCTCTGTTCCCTTCACGGGGGGAGCATACTCCCCCGCCTATGGCTCCGCCCGAAGCGGACCACGAGGACGACGACGACATCCCCGCAGTGACCGAGGTAGATCTGAGAGCGGCGGTTGGAAGGCTCAAGGCCAAGATCACCGCCCCAGGACCCGACGGCTTGCCAGGTAAAGCCTGGGTCCTGGCCTCAGGGGCTCTCGGGCCCCGACTGGAGGCGCTCTTAAGCGCATGCATGGAGAGAGGCCAGTTTCCGCTCCGTTGGAAGACGGGGAAGCTGGTCCTCATACAGAAGCCAGGGCGCCCTGCGGAATCTCCGTCCGCATTCCGGCCCATAGTGCTGCTCGACGAGGTCGGCAAACTCTTCGAGAGAATTATTGCGGGCCGCCTCGTCGGGCACCTTGGAAGGACGGGGCCGGACCTTGCGGACTGCCAGTTTGGCTTCCGCAAGGGGCGCTCGACGGTGGACGCCATCATGCGCGTTAGAGCCCTCACGACGGGGGACGCGGTGTCCCAGGGTAGGGTCGTCGTGGCGGTGTCACTCGACATCGCCAACGCCTTCAACACCCTGCCCTGGAGTTGCATTAGGGAAGCACTCCGGTATCACCGGGTGCCGACCTACCTCCGTCGAATAGTCGGGGCGTACTTGACGGACAGAGCCGTCATCTACCCCGGTCGCGATGGGGAATGGAACCGGCGAGAGATGTCGTGCGGTGTCCCGCAGGGATCGGTTCTGGGGCCGTTCCTGTGGGACATCGGTTACGACTGGGTGCTGCGGGCCGACCTCCCTGACGGCGTCAGCGTAGTTTGCTACGCTGACGACACGCTGGTCCTGGCGCAGGGGAGGTCGCATCAGGCGGCGGCCGACGCGATGACACGCGGGGTTGCGACAGTCGTGGAGAGGATCCGGCAGTTGGGTCTCGAGGTGGCACTGCACAAATCCGAGGCCATGTCCTTTCATGGGCCTCGGAATAGGCCACCATCGGGATCCCAACTCACGGTAGGAGGGGTTCACATCGGCGTCGAGACCACGATGAAATACCTGGGTCTGGTCCTCGACAGCCGACGTTTGGCCCCAAGCTGGAGCGGACTGGGGCCGCCTTCAAGCGGCTCTTGCCCAATCTGAGGGGGCCAAACGCCTCCTGCCGGAGGCTTTACGCGGGAGTCGTGCGGTCCATGGCCCTATACGGGGCCCCGGTGTGGGCGCGTTCATTGCGGCGACGAGCCGCTCACTATCTGAACGCGCCCCAAAAGGTGGTAGCCATTCGGCTAATCCGGGGGTACCGCACGATCTCGGGCGAGGCGGCAAGCCTCCTTGCCGGACTGCCGCCGTGGGATCTGGAGGCGATAGTACTCGCGCGCCTGTTCGAGTGGCGCGCGGAGGCACTAAGCCGGGGGGAAACTCCGTTTCCGCAGCAAATTGCGGCGGAGCGGACGGACCTCCGGCGCGATCTCATGGCGGCCTGGAATCAGCGACTGTCGCAACCCAGCGCAGGGCACGCCACGATAGTGGCGGTAAGGCCCCTCTTTGAGGAGTGGCTAAAGTGGGAGGTTCCTGCACATCATCAGGCGGGAGGAAACGCCCGGGTGTCACCACTGCGAGGATCGCCCAGAGGACACGGTAGAGCACACGGTGCAAACCTGCCCCGCTTGGGCGGAGCACCGCCGTGTCCTCGTAGAGGCGATCGGCGGCGGCGACCTCTCGCGCCCGGCCCTGGTGCAAGCCATGGTCCGGGGCGAGAGGGAGTGGGAGGCAGTCACCTCCTTCTGCGAAAAAGTTATGCTCGCGAAGGAGGTGGCGGGATGGGAGAGAGACAGGTCCTCCCGTCCCAGCCGCTGCCGGAGACGCTCCGGGCGTCGGGAGCCACGTGACGACTCCCGGCCACCGTAGGCGCGGGCCTGCGGACGGTGAGTAATGGGTGACTCACCGTCCGATCAGCACCAGACCCGTGCCGTACGGCGCGTATATGTTCCACGCGCGCCTCAAAGAGATGTCAGCATATGAAGGGGCCCCTCAGGGCCAAGCCTGCCGGGTAAGCGGGATTGTCCGAAAGGGTTACCGCTACCCCGGAACATAAAGGGCTACGGAAGGAACATGGATGGGTTTTAGTCAGTAAGAGTCTGACACTCCCTTCCGCTCCACCCAGAGCGGGAGCAGTCATTGGATGATTTCCCAGCCTTAAAAAAAAAAAAAAAAAAAGCATTGATTTCAAATAAACCAATTTTAAAACAGGCACTTTTGAATTGTCAAGGAGTCGGTCAGTCAGAAAGATGAAGCTAGTTGCCCATTCCAAAGCAGTAGGTACCTATGGAGAAGAACGGGCAAGAAACTGTAAAGTGCTCTTACTTTATTCTTATATTTATACGTTTTATGTCCCTATTTTCAGTTATTTCATTTTATGAGGACAAGAATGACAAGGATAACATTAGTGTAGTTGAGAAATCTTCTTTACAATATCATGACCATCACTTTCAATAAGAACAAACTCCGGATCCAGGTTGGCCAAAGCAAGGAAAACCTTCTCCGGTGGATCCAATTACACTCCAAGGTGGAGTTGTCTATGAATCCTTATAGACAACTCCACCTTGCAGTGTAACTGTGGTGCTGTTCCACAAACGTTGGGACACTGTGTGATTAATATCTTGTCCTGCATGTCCTGTCGTTTGCACATTACAGGAACTGATAGACGCTAGTGATGGCGCCAAACACGTAGCCTAATTCTGGGCCAAGTCCGCTAGATAACCATCGACACGCTAAGAAGAACAGGAACAGGGAATATTGTTAAAACTTAAACTCTAAGCATTTAATTGAAATACACCAATTACAGGCACTTTTTTATCTATTTTTAATTATCAAGGGGTTGGTCAGTCTGAAAGATGAAGCTAGTTGCCCTTTCCAAAGCAGTAGGTACCTGTGGAGAAGAACGGGCAAGAAACATATATCATTGTTTGCCTGGCTTGTTCCTAGCAGGGTCTTGATGTGGTGGATACTTGTTTGTATTCGATTCCCAGCTAACAACAACTAACATTAAACGGATAATATGGCTTACAATGATTACTTACTATATCCATGGGAACAGACGCACCCTCATGGGAACGGTAACAAATAACTCTGTTTGTACAGGATCGTTCTCAAGGGACAATCAAACCAGAGTTCGGTACTGTAACGGTAACTTATAATAAAACAGTGAAATTGTAGACACGATGTAGACAACTATCTAGATACCTTCTTGTTGTCGAGTTGATGGGCAGATACTTAGACAAGTATGCAATTCTTTTTATTAGGTACACCCTAAAAACTACAGAATAAAAGTAGAATTTTTAAATCAAACAATGGGCGGTTTTATCGCTTCTTTCTTCTTTGCCATGTGGTTGGTGACTAACCTGGTGTCAGAGTTATTATGCTGCCCATGGGCCTCTGACTTAGTTTCACATGCTGTTGAGAAAATATCTCTCAAGCATGCCGGTTTCCTCACGATGTTTTCCTTCACCGATTTTTGAACAAGTGATAATTATACAATACGCACATGAATCCGAAATATCAAAGGGCAGTCCGACGGTCACTCTACTATGCTATCACTACTTAAAAGTGATGAATGAATTAATTGAGAAAGGAGAGACAATACTGCACCGTCCATAGTGAGACATACATAAAACAAAATACTTAAATACACATAATAATAATCATGAAACAAGTGCAAAGAATATAAAAACCATGTTTAGGGAGTGAGAGGGGTTTTTATAACGAAACACCATCTGTGTTTCGTTATCGTAATTTTTAAAATTCGTAAAGATTGAGCACGCCTTGTTGACACAGGCAAGGTATTCCATAACCGTACCTACACTATCTTAACGGTCAAAATGTTAAACTAATTAGTACGTATCTTTTTTGTTTTTGAGGCTGTGAAATCATCAATTGACCCCTCCCGCTCTGGATAGAGAGGAAGGGGAGTGTCAGACTCTTACTGACTAAAACCAGCTCGCTTAGTACATAGCTTGGGTACCTAATGAACATAAATAGGTACCCAAACAATCGACTTATGAAGTATAAAAAAAAAATGAAGTGGATTGGGTTTATTTATTAAGCGCACTAGTTAATTTAATTTAATGTGCTTATTTATTATCTTCGAATTATTCCTATTAAATACCTAAATAAAAGAATATGTAAAGATTTTAAATCATTTTGTTTAGAAATGTACTACGCATTACATTTTGCGATCACAGATTTTAATGTAACTATTTACAAACTGATGGCAAACGTTAACTATAGTCAGGGCAAAATCATAAAAAGAAACAAAAGAACTAAAAATTACAAAACATATTTAAACAATCCTGGAAAATATTTTTGACATTCAACAAACTCGTACCGACTTATTAAAAAATGAGTTCTAATTTAAGCCAAAGCCTTCTAACCAGTTAGGTATTATATTTTGATTTTTATTCTGGGCACGATAAGTTTTAAATACAAAATTCACAATTTAAACTCGGATTTGACGTCAGTTTTTGTAAATAAGAACTTGTAATTTAGACAAAATACAATAAATTCTAAATTCAAAAATGATGAAATGGTTTAAACCTAGTTCTAAAGATACACATTGCTTGGTTATAAGGCCCGTTCTGTTTAAAGAAAACCCCTATTTAATTTAAATATTTTACATAAGATAAACATCGACCACCTCCGTCTCTAACTCAAAGAAGTATTAATGTTTCTAAACATTCTATGATTTGCTTAAAACATCATTTCAAGAATATTTTTAAACTTTGACTAACAAAGCAATAGTTAAAAAAGCAATAATAATAAGTAGGTAATATTTTCACCAACGATAAATTTAATTTCCATCTAACCACAGTTTCTTGGTCGCTTTTATTTTGCCTTCTGTTCGCCTCCTCGAGACCGACCTAGGTCCTGCCTACCTAATTTAAAGACCATTGCTCCATCTAATTAAAACGAAGCAGGCAAAAGTTCCTTTGTCTAAAATTTGAGGGGCTTTTAGCTTTTGTGCTTTGGAAAATTTTAAAGTAATTCAATACAAAACGATGTTACAGTATAAAGGCGTATTGGGTATATAAATACACTACCTGCTCCCACGTGGTTTCACCCACGGCTCGGCTCCTTTTGGTTGTAGTATGTTACATAGCCTATAACCTTCCTCGATAAATGGACTATCCAAGAATTTTTCGATTCGGACCAGTAGTTCCAGAGATTAGCGCATTCAAACCAACAAACTCTTCAGCTTTATAATATTAGTATAGATTAATATATGCCATCATTTACATCATCTGTCAATATCTCGGAATGCACAAATATTACATCATACACACGTAATAGGGGGCGAGCCAATTGCCATCAACCGGGCACAAATCCAGACTCCGGGCTGCTACTGAGAAATTTCTGGATGGGAAAACCTAATACCACTTTGTTTGACCCGAGAATCGGACCCAGAACCTCATGCTCAGCTGTCAGTACTGATTGCTACCACTAGATCAATGAGGCAGTCAGCAGTCATTAAAAAATATGTGATTTTATAAATTCTACTCACTAAGCTGAAAACTAATTGTATAATTCATCATCTGCCTAGTCTTTTCTCAACAATGTTGGAGTCGGCTTCCAGTCTAATCGGATGCAGCTGAATACCAGTATTTTACATGGAGCGACTAACTATCTGACCTTCACAACCCAGTCACTGGGCAATACGGTACCCCTTGGTAAGACTGGCTGTCAGATTTTCGGGCTACTGACGACCCGTAACGACTGTCAAAGATGCACAAATGACAGCTGCGGGACCATCGTGAGGAAATCAGCATGTCTGAGATATTTCTCAACAGCATGTTAAGCTAAGTCAGAGGCATGGGCCTCGAGATTTTAGAGATTTTTAAAAATCTCTAACACCATGTTAGTCGCTAACCACACGAAACGAAGAAGCTGAAAACGCTCATCAGACTTTAGAAAGTAACTGTGTCAGTGTAACCCTTCCTTTGCAAATGAATTTCGGCCATATGGGCTAATCTCAGTGGAAACCAACCTACGGTGCAGGAGATATTATAGTGCACAGGCGCGTGCGCAGTCACAGGTGCACTCTTTCTTCCCTCTCTCTCATAGTCTGATGAGACGGTAGTGTGACACTACCAGAAAGAGACCAGGCGCAAAACCAATGAATATACCTAAATGCTTTCCGAGACACGGGGGTATCACACTTCCAACTTCCAGACTCTAGGACACTGAAGACTCTAGGCTGTTACTAAGATATTCCTTAAGAAAAAACTCAATACCTAGCACAAATGAGCTACGGTGCTGTTTCCCCAAATATCCTACCCCAAATCCAATATTCGTACTAACGCCGATTCCGTAGATACTCAATACTATCAATACCGTACACTTAAACCAATGTCTATATCATAGGCACCTTTTAACAAACCTAATAGCCCAAACTAAACCTTGCTCTTACAGTATTAATATACAGTTACAAGTTTAAATTTAATTTAGGAAACGTCGTTCAGAACCCGGTTAGTAGATTAGGAACCGGTTTCAGACCAATTTAGCGGTCCCAGCCCCTATCCTGGATATAACTTGATAAGTATTAGGCCTTTCTAGGTAATGGAATAATAAATTTTACAAAAGGTTTTGGGTAATAGGTATGGGAAGAATGCGTTCGAGTAACTAATTTGGACTACAAGTAAACATACAGAATGTATCAGAAAAGTGTGGCCAAAGATAAGTGTGTGGACATTTAGGTAAACTGAATAACTTTCTCCATGGGACCTACATTATAATCGTGAAAAAAAAAAGTCGTTCTTTACTAATTTTGACCACACCTTTCTGAGACACCCTGTATAAGGTTAATCTCTATCGGGCCTAGATTACAATTGACCTTATTATAGTAACCAAAAAATGCATTAACAAATACTCTCGCCTGTCGGCTGTCAGTTTGTTACCCATTGGCTTTATTATTTTCAGGCAAAACATCAACAACAAAATCACCCACACGTTTGGCAGAGATAATTATAATTAATCTGAGTTAAATTTTACAAGGGGTCCCCAAAATAATTTATAAAATACATCCAAATTAATAATAATAA
This sequence comes from Hyppa rectilinea, assembly GCA_951799385.1. Lineage (NCBI taxonomy): Eukaryota > Metazoa > Arthropoda > Insecta > Lepidoptera > Noctuidae > Hyppa > Hyppa rectilinea. The sequence goes on along the minus strand of OX637310.1, from coordinate 4,926,412 downwards.
TAATAAATTCATTTATTGACATAAGTAATTACAATTACAATAATGAATTCTCTAACACCTACGCTAGTAAAAACTGTGTTGCAGGTGTTAGTGTCTTCCCCTTAATAAAGTGACAATACTTTATGTCTGACAGAATTATTTTAACACAAATAGAGAGAAAAAAAAATATATATAAAAATACGGAAACTAAATAAAACACTAAAGTTAGGTAACAAGCGTGCTGCCATGGGTGTATGTGTATTGTGTGTGTGTATGTGTGTGTGTGTGTATGTGTGTGTGTGTATGTGTGTGTTGGTGTGTCTGTGTGTGTGAGACTGCGTGTGTGTATGATGGAACATTTTGGAACATTTTGGAATACATTAAGTTTTCAAAATATTTTCTACTTCAATATAATCTAAAGTCTTTAGCCAATTAAATATAACTATTTTAAATTTGTTGTTATTAAACTTGTTTAATTTCAGAATTTTATTACATTTATTATAGGTGTGCGGAGCTAGATAACAATAGTATCTTCTAGCAAATTTTGATTTGGTACGAGGTGTAGGGTAGTACTCTACGCGCTTTCGTGAAATGGGTAGGTAAGGTACAACTCGTTTGTGGTATCTTCTTAGCATTTCGTATACTCATTCCTAGTGCGTGCAAGTAGAAGCTTTAATAAAGTATGTAACCAGCATGACTTGGATCCGTTTAATACAGGTGTGTCGATGGCGAGAAAGTGCTTGAGCCTTAGTTTTTTTAAATGATGCATATTATTGCTCAAACTATGTTAACCTGAGTAGCTTAGTTTTCTAGTTTTGTTGTATGTATTGTATTATGCTTTCAATATTTATGTTTAATTTTGGCTTTGGCGATTTATTGTTTTTGTTGGCAGTACTGTGTTGTTCACAGACTCTTAAAATTATTCTGTAAACTATAAGTGAAAACTTGTAATTGGCTGTCAGTTTTTTTTTTCAATTTCTTATTCTGTTTTGTTTAGCTGTAAGTTTTCCAAAGGAAATAAATAAATAAATAAATAAATAAATAAATATCTTCCTGACAGATAAGACTCCTGCTAGTTCATACACTGAAGATGTAGGATGTCGATATGGTAAGTATAAAAGTACTTTAAGGACCATCCGCTGAGCCCGTTCGACTCCAATCATGTGAGTTTTTGCCGCACTTCCCCAAGCGCAAATGCAATATCTAATAATGCATTCGCACAAAGCTCGGTAAGTTTGCACAAGTAGGATATTATTTGCTACTGTGCGCAGGTTTTTAAATATATATACTAGTTTCCTTTTTCTAGCCATAGTCAAAGATATATGCATAGTCCAGGAAAGTTGGTCATCTAACGTTACTCCCAAATACTTCACCGTGGTTACTCGGGATAGCGTTGTACAGTCGCAACTGGTATGGATCTCTCTTCTATTGCAGGGGTATGTATGTATTTTGAGATTGTGCGGTTCAGTAGGTTGCCCCACAGATGTTTTACTAAAGCATACATACTTTGTCTTGCTAGTGTTCAGCGATAGAAGACTATTCTCCAGCCAGGTGGTCACTTTCGCTAAGCCGGTCTCAGCTAGTTCATATACTATGTCCCAGGTGTGACCATGAAAGATCAACACTGTGTCGTCGGCAAACATTAGTAGGTCCATGTGTGGCAGGGTGGCAGCTATCTTGCACAGGCTATTTATATAGATGAGGAATAATGTAGGCCCCAACGTGCTGCCCTGGGGAACGCCATATTTGCACATGGAATCCGTACTTTCATAGCCAGCTACTCTAACGCGCTGTGACCTATCCGTCAAATAGTCCTTAAACCAGTTCAGAGCAAGCCCCCTTATACCAACGTTCTCCAAACGCGTCATTAGTATTTTGACAGATACGGTATCAAAAGCTTTTTGGAGGTCTAAAAAGACCCCAAGACATTTCTCCCCCCCATCTAGACCAGAAACAAGATTTGATGTCAATGCCAAAACTGCATCCTCCGTTGACTTTTTCTCTCGGAACCCAAATTGAAAGTCGCTTAGCAGTTTGTTACTTTCTAGGTATTTCATAACTCTCTTATTGACGACTTTTTCTAGGATCTTAGACAACACTGACAGAAGAGAGATGGGGCGATAGTTGCTTGGATCATCCTTGTTTCCAGATTTAAAAATTGGACAGACAACCGCTTTTTTAAAAGTTGACGGGAACCTGCCAGTTGACAGGCTAAGATTGCACATGTATGTTATGGGTTCTGCAAGGGAAACAATATTTTGTTTCAAAATATCCGATGTAATTTTATCCCTTCCGGGTGCAGTGTGCGATCTTAGCCCTAGAACAATACCCCTCACTTCATAGGGATCCGTAGGCATAAAAGACATAGAGTTAGGGGGGGAGGTATCCGTATCAGCTTCTTGCGAAAGTTCCTGTTCAGATTTATTCATCCTAACAAGTAACTCATTAGCTAATGCTTCTCCAACTCCAGTGAAAAAGTTATTGACCCTACCCAGAGACTGTGTAGGTGAGGTGTCAATTTCCAATAGTTCAACAATGGGTTCTTTGTTTTTCTTTATGTCACAAACTTCTTTAATCACTTCCCATGTTTTCTTTATATTACCTTTGTTTGTCTTTAGCTTTTCTTGATAATATTGTTTTTTTAAAGTTTTTATGATAAAATTACACGTATTTCTGTATTTTTGATACTTTATTTGTAGGAGCATATTGTCTGGTGTCTTTACTGCGGTTTTGTGAAATCTGTCTCTCTTTCTTATACATTTGACTACTCCTTTTGTTATCCATGGTTTTAGTGGCCTATATCTATTTGACTTTTTGATAACACTAGTATTTTTCGTAATAATATTCGTTAGTCTTGTCGTTAGTATTTTCGATGCAATATTGATATCAGTAGATGTGTAAAGATTTTCCCAAGACTCTTCAGCGAGTAGTTTTGTTATCATAGCATAATCTATCGTTTCTTTGTTGTACATTACATTTTTTTTTTGTATTTTAGAGCTATTAATAAATAAGAGTATCGGGCAGTGGTCCGTTAAAGGCTGTTCAAAAACTGCTGTTTTCCAACGGTATGAGCATTTTATCATGAAATGATCAATACATGTTCTGATGCGAGTTGGTTTATCAATGCCTGGTCGCAGTCCATGCATAGCCATCAAATTTAGGTACTCTTGGGCTGCATTAGACCGATTTTGTGCTAATATATCAATATTTATGTCTCCCGTAAAAATGACGTTCTTTGTTCGACATTTACATAGAATACTATCCAGTGATTCCAAATAAAGATTAGGATTTTTAAAACTAGGTGGCCTATAGGAACAAATAATTGTGTAGTCAGGCTTATTAGTGACAATTAAGCAATTTCCTTCAATAATCTTAGGCTCGTAAACACAAGCCACGATATCGCTGCGTACATACACTACCACACCGTCGTTTTGGTTTATGCTATTCTGGGTCCAATATTTGTCATAGTCATTCATATTTGGTGGAGGATTATTCAAATTTGTCCAACACTCGGATAATACAATATTATCTATACGCATATTTAGTGCGGAAATAAAAGATACCAGAAGGTCAAAGTTACAGTTAATACTTCTAATGTTGATGCTAATAATTGTCATTGAACTACGCGTTTGAAGATTATAGTCAAAGAGTTCCGGGCAAATACTGGTGTCATTAATAGATATACATTCAATTGGGTCAGCCAAGTCTACTTGTTCTGTTATGTTTATATTAGCGTTAAGATCGAATTTAAAAAATTAAAATGGAATTGTAGCGACTGCGATTGTATTTTACTGTAATGTAGAAAATGCAATAAAACAAATGTCAATGTATGTATTAAAATCTGATGTAATGTGTTATGTGAAATGTGATTGTAATTAGTTATTAAGTGAAATGATTTTGTGTGTTGTGTAGATAGGGATGTAGTGTACTTAGGCTTTAGAGTGTTGGCATGCACGTTCAAAAATATAAGAAGCAGAAAAAAAAAACTTAAAACTATGTTAAACACTGAAATGTGTACAAGGCATGCAGGTTTCAGACGAGGCATCAATTTTTCAGGTCGGGCGCGTTGTTGGATGTTCATCAGTGTCTCTAGTCATTTCTCTTGTTGTTTCAGACCTTCGAAGTCGGATTCCTGTGTTATTCTCTTTGCCGGAGCTCCGTCTTCCTTTTTTATGTACACTTTGCCATGCGACGTCCAGTGATATGCATATGCGTTAAGCTTCGCAAATTCCCTAGCCTGATAGAACAGCCTCTTGGCTTTTGTGGTAAGACTCTCAGAGATAAATATAGGACTGTTGCCCGCTGTTTTGATGTGTGAGCTGTTAAGTCGGTTGGTCTTATGGTCGCGATTATACTTATTAATGTTTGAGAGTAGTCTGTCCTTGGTCATAGTAGACACAAATTCGGCGGTTATAGGCCCATCGGTTTGGGGTTTTCTGCTGCTATTAAGACGATAAATATCTCTGAGCTCACTCGGTTGTATTTCAGTGCTCACGGCTATTCCCAGATTTTTGACAATTTCGACAAGGTCATCCTTAGACTCATTGGGTTTTTTTGGCACATTGCGAATTTCTAGGCTTGATGACTTTGCATTTCGTTCCATGATCTCGACTTTTTCCTCTAGAGATCCAATATACTCATATGCACTTTTCTTTACCTTTTCTAGAAGGGCCAATTTAATCATCAGATCGTCATATTTACCGCTCAAAAATTCAACAGTATTTTTCAATTCTATATTTTCTATTTTTTCTAAATTATTCACTCACCTGCAATCTACCGCTTCCTAGTTTCAAAGCTATAAATAACTAGCAACGAAACCATGTTATAATTAATTATAAATTTTAGCATTTTGAATAAAGTTCTGAACTAGTTAATTTGTGGTTTTACGCCACACACTATTAGCGAGCAAAGTTGATACGGCACTCGATGTTATGTGGTATTTCGCAAAGGAATAACAGCACTAAACCATTGTTCGTCCGTTTTACAGTCAGTGGTTTGCCTACATTATGGACTTCAATCACAGAACAGTTAAACTTCAATTGAAGAAAAGCAATACACCACTACTTTTAGTACGTTGGGGTAAATTCGACGCTGTGATAAGACCGTACTAATCCAGTTCTGCATAATTTTTAAAAAAAGTATTGCCAAATTATCCGGGATTTTTTTGTACGGTCTTATCCTAGCGCCGAACTTACCCCAACTACATATTAGGAAATTTGATAGTAAACAGTCTCTTATTGACTGTTTCGGTTGGTTAACTGAATTAACATTTTGACAGACGTACTAAAAATAATAAGAGTTTTTTTTTGCTTAGCAAGTCCTGTTGGAGAGAATCAGTGGTTTCTTCTCTATAAATAAACACATTTATCTTTCCGGATTCAATAATAAGTTACGTTTATAAATCACGCGAATAGAGTTTCATCACAAAGAATTTGCATTAGTCTTTCTTGCAGGCGCAAAGAAGTTCTCACTACTTTCAGCTTCCAATAATGGCAGAAGCAATACTGTCTGGCTATCAACTCTTCTATCTCCCAATTTTGGACAGGATGGCATCATACATGCATTTACTAAGGACTGCAATACTTAAGGGAATGCATTTCAATGAACGCAAAGCTAATATCGAGTATAATTATTTCTTTTAGTCTTTCGTTATTTCAAAACAATCTCACAAATCCCCAATATTTTTTTAAGTTCCTGAGGTCCTGGTATTTGCATAACTTTCCTCTTTTCACAGTAGAGGAATTTGATGGCTTTATTTGCCTTAATAATCAGGAAATAAATACTAATAACTACGATTAACAACATTTTCATTTTGGGATATCGCCTAGCGGTTGATCGACTCCACTGGTACCCAGCTTAAAATTGCCGTCCAACGTGGCAACGCTTCCAGTTTTGTGGGCACATTTCCCAATAACAGCGCTATAAGGACGAATTTCTGATGCCTATAGCTTTTATTATTTTCCCTTTTTAATTGTACGTAGTATATTTATGTTAGTTTTAGTTTGTATATTTAATGTAAGATTAATGTTCCATTTAAAAAATTAACAACAAACTACGAATATGCAACAAAGCTGTTCACATCGTTTTTTATTGCTGAATGGGTTACCTTTGACCTTGGTCACGCCTGATGGGAAACCGATGGATGAGGTCCTTTTTAAAACGAGTGTACCCAGGTTTATACAATAAGGAAGGACACACGCTGTCACAAACATCCATTCAAGTTCCCCTTACCTTATTTACCAATATTTAAACTTCGTACTATGAACGACCTTCTACTAAATATTTAAACTGTTGACAACAGTAACTTTGAATATGCTCCAGAAACCTTGGGTATAATATTGTCGAAATACCTTCCCAGAATAATGTTGTTTACACGCTTTTAAAGTGCGATGTAAATCAAGAATATTTTTGTGATAAAAGTGATTTGTTGAAATGCAAGTGTAGTTTCAGCTTTATTCAGTGTTCATTTGAATCGAAAACATAACAATTTAAGTGAAGAAGGTTTTGAAATTGGGTCAATGTTATGATAGACAAATAATCCACCTAGACTATCCACTTACTACCCCCTGCCTAAGTAATAACAACCGCAAAGGTCCATCAAATTAGGTTAAGCTACGCATTACGAATTGGCCGTGGATGGACGACCATCTTTACATACCGAGACTCCTTCGTGTCTCGGAAACCCGTTAAGGCGTTGGTTCTGTGTGGCTGTCATTTCTACATTTTTGACTGTCGTCACGGGTCTTTAGAAGGCCGAGTATCTGACAGCCAGTCTTACCAAGGGCTATTGTATTACCAAGTTACTGGGTAGTAGAGGTCAGGTAGGCAGTCGCTTCATGTAAAATACTGGTATTCAGCAGCATCCGGTTAGACTGAAAACCGACGCCAACGAACTTGGGAAAAGGCTCGGCAGATTGATTGACTACCCACTTACTACCATGAAATATTATACTTCGCTGTTCGGTAATTGCAAATAGTTATGATTTGTCACGGTACCCACTGCCTCCTCTAGTGGCAGCAAGTGCCATTGCTGACAAAGCGGTCCTTGGTTCGATTCCCGGGTTGGGTAAAGTCTTTTTGGGTTTCACATTTAGAATTTTTTAGTTGCCCGAATTCTGGCTTTGTGGGCGGTTGATGGCCATAATATGCTTGACCCCTTTTACATGGACCTAAACATGACTAAAATGTGTACAATAGATACACCCACATTTCGCTAAATAATCTAATTAAACAACTAACAACAAATATATTCTGAGAGATTGGTCATTTCTTACATTATATCCAACACAGTAAAATGGTTATTATTGGAAACATATTTAATTGGACTACTCCAATTTTCCGGTTTAAAACCCCCTGTATGTTATTAAGGCTACAGAATTTTAAAACATAAGAATGAATGAATCTAGGCACTAAGAAACCACATTCATTTTTTGCCTCATAGTTTGTGATACCCAAATACAATAATCCACACAACGGACGAGACATAAATATAACGAAACGTCGTATACAAGATATCACCCACACGTTTATTTCCCAAGAGGAACCCCCCAGTCATTTACATAAACTGCCATAAACCATTATCGACCGTAACATAAACACAGACTTTTTACGACAGCAATACAGTTTGTGAAAAAAAAACTCTAATTTTCACACTGTTTTGTTTTTTTAATCCTAATACGTGTTTCACGCGCGCCTCAAAGAGATATCAGCATTAGGGAAAGGGCCCATCAGGGCCGAAGCCAAGCCGGGTAAGCGGGATTGTCCAAAAGGGTTTCCCTACCCCGAAACAGAAAGGGCTTAGGAAAGAACACGTATTGGTTTTAGTCAGTAAGAGTCTGACACTCCCTCTGCTCCACCAGAGGGGTAAGTTGATGATTTCCCACCCTCAAAAAAACATCTAATTTAGGTCAGCAATACAGTATGTGATAAAAAGACTCGAATTTTCAGAGTGTTTTGTTTAATCCTAATCTTAACTAATAAATATTATTAATTCGAAAATAAGTTTGTTTGTTACCTTTTCACCCATAACCACTGCATTATTGACGCAAAAAAAAGAGGTTTTTATGCTGGTTATAAACATATTAATATTTGGCGATAATGGAGTCTAATAATAAAATTAAGTCTGAAAATACGTTTTATGTTAAGAAAAATATTTTTTTGACCGGAGGGCGAGACCACCACCTCAGGCAGCGGGTTTCTTTTAATTTTTCTTCACAGTTGGAAAGACATGAAGCTTTATGTCCTGTATTGGTCCAACTCATTCTCATACTGAAGTAATATTGAAATACATATTTATGGTATAAGAGGTAATAACAATTAATTTATAGAAAAATGAAAGGAGGGTAGTCACTTTATATAACATAGTGATATTCAGATGCATCCGACTAGACTGAAAACCAGAGTCGGTTTTCAGTTTCAACATAGTAGGCTAGGCAGATAATGATGATGTATTATATTCATAGAAAGATGATAGCTACCTATTTGCCTTGAACTACATTGTTATATTCCCATCGCCTTTATTCAATGAACATTATCATATAAGTTTGAGTTAGTTCACTACGATTTAGCGTTGGCTTTCCTCACGTTGTTTACCTAAACACACATTACATTATTTCAGGCCCACACGAAATTGTCAATCAATTTGTGAGAATCAAAATATATGAAGGTTTTTCAATGTCAATTTTCACCAACATTAATTAAGTGTTAATTTGTCCAGTGGCTCATGATGTTATTTTTATTATTTCAATACTAAAATGCAAAAAGGATGTGATAATTCGCACCGTGTGAATGTGTGATAATTAATATGGTTGTATGTCCCGCAGAAATCTACACAAATAAATGATATTGTAATTTACTAGCTTCTGTAAGCGGCTTCGCCCGCGTGTATGTCAGAAATTGTTACGAAATGCGTACATTTTTTCGGGAAAAAATTAGCCTATGTGCAATTCCAGACTATAATCTTTCTTTGCTAAATTTCATCCTTATTCGTTCAGTAGTTTTTACGTTAAAGAGTAACAAACATCCATACATCCTCACCAACTTTCACGTTTACAATATTAGTAGGTTCATAAGGAATAATTAAACAGAATAAAAAAAAAGACGACGCAATTCTTATTTCAAAAACCCTTTGCTTTCTATCTTTGCCCAAGTAACAGATTAAAACCACGGTTTATTACCAACAGCGCTTTGTAATCAACACTAGTATTACAAACTATGCAAACTGGTGAAGTCAAAATTATATATCCTCTGTACAAATTTAATAATGCGGCGTAATAGTAATTTAGATCTTAGTGAACCAGTGGCTTGGGAGTTAGTGACCGCTTTCGAACTGTTTCAGTATTATGTAATCCTTGTTTGTTTAAAACTAGTGGTTTTGCGCGGATATGCTTGTGTTTAAAGTTGGTCCGCTGGTCCGGGAGGCTATGTGGGTCAGTAAATATTTGGCATGTGAAATTGTGTAGCGAGTAATGTCATAATTTACCTTCTAATCCTTTTTGGAAATGCGTAGGTAACTAATTAACATTAACAAATAATTTGACGTTTATCAAACCAAATGTCATTTTTCTGTCAAAAATTAATAAATAACAGGACCTTACATTTTGTAGTATTTCGCTTCGTGTAAGCCAAAACCGAATCGAAAAAAACAAGTGTGCCTTGTTTTTTACACGAAACGAAATATTTATAATTATTGTGAAATTAATTAAACCGATAGACGGTGTTTGGTCCAAGTTTTAATAATTCAAACAAAAATGCCGTAGCCAAGGCACTTAAGGTTTTTTTCGAATTTTCCAGCACTCCCGGCAACTTTTATATCCATCTTCTTTTTTTTCTTCGTATTCCTAGCACTACTGTATTTCAGATCTTTATTTTCCGTAAGAATCTGTTCCGGACTATTAAGAATATTTTATTAAAACTTGTCATGTGATAAAATATATTTTTCAATAGCATGTGAAGCTAAGTCAGACGCCCTTGGGCAGCATAAAAACTCTGACACAACGATAGTCACTATACACAAAAAAAGTAGAAGAAGAGGAACATTACGGTCCTTGATGCACTTCATTTCAGCATTCATATCAAACAGCATTTCATTTTTAATACATTTAAGTAATATTAAATTGCTTAGTAACGTCAAACATCAGTATACATTCCGATGAGCAGAAAACAGCATAAAATACTATTCAAGTCAGTCACTTTTTTATTAAAATACATGTTTACTTATCACAGCCCAAACAAATTAGCTTTTTTGTAATAACCTGAGATAGTAAACAAAATAATTGATCAATAGGGCTATTATAGGAAACTAGTTTCTGCCAGCGCCTTCGCCCGCGTTGATGTCCGATTTTTCATACAACCAAAATCCTCGCTTTTTAAGGTCGAATTTTCAAAAACCCTTTCTTAGTGCTTCCCCTTTTTTTGGTGGGAATCCAATGACTTCTCCCGCTCTGGGTGAAGCGGAAGGGAGTGTCAGTCTCTTACTGACTAAAACCCATCCGTGTTCCTTCCTTAGCCCTTTATGTTCTGGAGTAGCGGTAACCCTTTCGGAGAAGCCCGCTTACCTGGCAGGCTTGGCCCTAATGGGTCTTAGTGCCCTCCCCTACCTTATAAAAGAAAACAGTTTGCAAAATTTCACGTTTCGAATCCCAATAATTTCAGCTGTGCGTTGATATGTCAGTCAGTCAGTTTCTCCTTTCATATATTAAGTAGTTTTCCGTTATTAGTTTTAACGTGTTGTAATAAACATTTTATAGGGTTTAAAGTCGTATATTGAATAGAGCGGGAAGTCGGACCAAAATAGAGACGTCCTTGGCAAGTTGGTCCTAATGCCCTTTGGTAAGCAGTAGACCTTTGCCGACTCTAAGGCGATTGGATTACCGTAGAGTTTGGGTTTTTGATAAATATTTCAAACGAAACTTGGTGCGTAGAAATATATAATATATTTTTAAGTCAGATGGATAGGTATCTAAATCAGTCCCAATCAATGATAATTTCATTATGTTTTGGATGGCATTTTTGCACCATTTTAAGATCTCTTAAAATGGTGAAAAATGCTCATACAAAACTCAATACCTACTTGTCTCCATGACAATGCGTGAGGAAAAATTTGAGTCTGACCCACACCCTTTAGATCAGTGATGGCCCAGTGGTGACTGCTTCGACTTACGAGTTGTAAGTCGTGGGTTCGAACCCAATCAGGCGCTTTACTTTATTAAAAATATAAATGTAAATAACTTCATCACCACTGCTCTCAAAACAGTGAAGAAAAACTTAGTGATCAATTCGTTGTTACATGATATTGTAGGTCGCAAAAAAACTAGGTTACAAGAGAGAAACGGTCAAAATATTTTTTGTGTCATAGCTACTATTTCAAAGTACAGACATTACCTGAAAATACATAACTGCTTATCATGAAAAATCCTTACGGCCTTGGAAGGAGTTCCATTTCAGTTTTACAGCGCACCACGTAACGTTACGGTCAGGCTGTCATAAAACGTGTCTTTGTATGTGCGTTCGTAATAAAAAAGTTAAGTGGTTGTCCAGTTTATAGGTAACGGTATTGTGCACTCTGACCGGAGAAAGAAATTAAGTGGATCCTTTATTTTATTTAAAAGAACAGAGAGTTTGGGTGGCTGTTAAACTTTGTATTTACTTCGTGGTTAAAACACTGCAGTGCAATTTTCACTGCACACATTTGAGATTCTTTATGTGCATTTATTTTAATACCAGCTTTTGCTAGTGACTTCGCACTCGTTAATTTAGAATTTGACAATCAATTGAGATTGTACTCAGCTTGTAATAATATAATTAAATCTTAATCCGAAAGACACATGGCGCCATCTATTACATGGTTAAAAAGGTTTTTGTTGTTTTTCTCGGAAACGGTACTTTATTTTGGAATGAAAGATAGTTTTTGTCTGTTTTGGTACACTTAACAATGTATATGCAAAATTTCAGGATGATCGGTTTTGTGGTTTAGGCGTGAAAAGGTAACAAACAAACAAAATTACTTTTGCATTTATAATTATTCTGTATTTCTAATGTTGTCGGCATCAGCACACATTAGTAGTAAGTAATAGGATAAAGTAGACTCAGATTACAGCAGCAGACACACAACATTGTTACAAAGGTTTTCTGTTTAATGTGAGTATGACTAAAAGTTCAGGTCAAATTATTCCCCTTTAAGTTAATTTGTTAAAGCTTTTGAGCAGCTGTAATGCAATATACGCTAAACAGTAAACACAAATAGCTGTTTCAGCATATTATTATTATTATGTACTTAAAACACAATCTTCTCATATTTTATTCAATACTAGCTGACCCGACAAACGTTGTCCTGTCTCAACTATTATACCTACTCTACCTAACTACCCTGCCTACCCTACCTACCCTACCTACACTACCAACCCTACCTACCCTACCTACCCTACCTACCTTACCTACCCTACCTACCCTACCTACCCTACCTACCCTACCTACCCTACCTACCCTACCTACCCTACCTACCCTACCTACCCTACCTACCCTACCTACCCTACCTACCCTACCTACCCTACCTACCCTACCTACCCTACCTACCCTACCTACCCTACCTACCCTACCTACCCTACCTACCCTACCTACCCTACCTACCCTACCTACCCTACCTACCCTACCTACCCTACCTACCCTACCTACCCTACCTACCCTACCTACCCTACCTACCCTACCTACCCTACCTACCCTACCTACCCTACCTACCCTACTTACCCTACCTACCCTACCTACCCTACCTACCCTACCTACCCTACCTACCCTACCTACCCTACCTACCCTACCTACCCTACCTACCCTACCTACCCTACCTACCCTACCTACCCTACCTACCCTACCTACCCTACCTACCCTACCTACCCTACCTACCCTACCTACCCTACCTACCCTACCTACCCTACCTACCCTACCTACCCTACCTACCCTACCTACCACGGAATAAAAATAATACGTATGCTATGTCCGTCTCCTGGTCCTAGCTACCTCCCCACCAATTTTCAGCCAAATCGGTTCAACCGTTCCTGAGTTATAAATAGTGTAACTAACACGACTTTCTTTTATATATTTATAGATAAGCACTTTAAAGTGCAGCATTTCCGTTATAAAATTTCTTCAACAATAATCTGAAAACATTTCCAGTGATAGTCATAAGCTGTTGTTCCTTTTGCTCGCTTATTTCTCTCCCAGAGGACCATTTACCACAATCCTGAGCGTTGCACGACTCACGAATGGAAAAACACCATCTAAAATCACTCATTTTTCTTTGCAAAATGTAATTTTAGGGTTCTGTACTCGAAGGGTGCCAACGGAATCCTATAACTAAGGCTCCACTGTCTGTCCGTATGTATCTCCAGAACTGTAATATACTTGAAATGATCACATTTAATGGTCATAAATAATAAAATTTAATACAAAAATTTAAAATTCATAGGACTTACCCCTTACAAAAATGTAAATGTAAATGAAAAACTAAATGAGGTCCTCATATAAGTAACATGTTTTTTAAACTTCTTCTTCCTTTTTCTGTGGTTAGTGACCAATGCAATTGAAGCAATGATACCTTAGTAGCTATCACTGCTTTTTTATTTTGCTTTTTTGAACTAACGTATTTTTTTTAACATGGCGTCGTGTTAAATATTTTTTGGCGGTAAGGAACCCTCCGTTTGCGAGACTCACACTTGGCCACTTTTTTTCTAAATGTATTTTTCCTACACTCTTTGATTCGATAATTTACGATGTTTGCCTTTTGTTCCGGTACTAAATCAGGACGTTTTTTCTTGAAGGTTTCCATTCCACCCCTTTTTTCATGTTTTCGTACGGTAAGTGCTGAAGTAATTGCGGTTTTATCGCGTCAGATTTTGAGGTACTTAGAATAAATAAATTGTTGGAGTTGTGGGAAGAAGTGGGTGGAATATTGAGATATTAAATGGTTGAACCATTTAGGTATGTCAATATTTTAGTCACTGGTTGAACCATTTCCGTCTTTGTTTTATAGTAGAAATAATGATGTAAGCACTGTTACTACTACCCTGGAACATTAGGAGCTAAGGAAGGAACATGGATGGGTTTTAGTCAGTAAGAGTCTGTCACTCCCTCCCGTTCCACCCAGAGCGGAAGGAGTCATTTGAAGATTTCCCACCTACAGAAAAAAAAAGCACCGCAATACATATTTGGCTAATTAAAAAGTTTAAAAAACACGTTATTCTGCTCTCATTTTGAGAAATGATTTAAGATATCCGTTAAGTCAAACATCACAAGTCGATCCATCAGGTTAAGCTACGCTGGCCGGGGTTGGCCGTGGATGGGTGACCATCTTTACATATCGAGACTCCTCCGTGCCTCGGAAAGCATGTTAAGCCGTTGGTCCCGGCTATCATTTGTGCATCTTTGACAGTCGTTACAGGTCGTCAGAAGCCCGAAAATCTGACAGCTAGTCTTACCAAGGGGTAACGTATTGCCCAGTTACTGGGTTGTGGAGGTCAGATAGGCAGTCACTCCATGTAAAATACTGGTATTCAGCTGCATGCACTGGAAGCCGACCCCAACATAGTTGGGAAAAGGCTAGGCAGATGATGTGTTTAATATTGTACGGTGGTATTGGACGCTTTGCGTAAACCTACGTGACCTAAACCTATGTGAAATGTAATAAAAGTAACCAGTATTGAGTATCTTACTGGTTCCGTAGTTACCCGAGTATAAAAACCATAACATCAATGCAAAATAAAAGTTCTAAATATATTATGTAACCTTCATAAAAACCTTAAACCTCCGTGAAGGTCAATATGGAGCATACCGGAAAAATTCAAATACGTACCTGTATTTTTATCAATCTCTTAAAAGACCTTTTTAGAGGTCACGCCAAAATAAACTTGTAAACAAATTTTGTATTGGTATTATTATTTCGCTTGTAGCGAACAAGTTCGAAAATCCGACAATCAGACTAACCGTGGTGTTGCGGACGGACGTGGACCAGGCCGCTCGGACTCGGTATGAAAGAAGAGAAAGAAGAAGGGAAGAGTGTCGTCTGTTGAAGCGCAGGCCAGTCCACAGCGATGCGCCAGATTCGTCACGACTAAGCATCTTCGAAGGTGCGGTGCTGCTCGTTTATTTTAGAATAACAAAGTGGATCCAATCTTAAGAACCAGATTGATCAACTCACGCCGTTGGAAGAGCCTTGATGGGATGCGCCGCTGGTGATGCCATCAGACGTACGCGATAATCCGCAATATCACGTACCATGGGAAGTCGTCTTTAGAAATCGTATAATTGAATTTGCACATGTTTTTTTAATGGCATCTCACAGTTCAGCCTAGGAGGTTGTCTACTGCTTAACCGGCCTTGCCTGTGGATGCCTCAATAAATGAAGGCCTCCGGCCATGGCTTAAAATACTTACAAACTAAGCGACTACACGAAGGACACCCCTTCTTGTTTTTTCAAAAAGAAAGACGAAGGAAAGAAAAAGACAGCATGGGTCAAGCACGATCGGACGGCTTAGAACTGCACGCTCCATCTCCATTACATACAATCATTTGAAAAGCAATGGAGGGACGTGCTATTTTAAAAAAGACAATCTTTACCCAGTACAACTAGGTTATGGAGTATGGAGGTCTGATAAGCTCTATGTAAAGTACTGGCGTTTAGCTAGGCTATAAATCGACACCAACATAATATGAGATTGGGAAAAGGCTGGGCAAGTATGATCATTTAACTTTCGCCAGTCCGTGAGATTTCTTTAGAAGTCAGTGGTTATGGCATGGTGCGTTGGTGCTAAAATGTCGTGACGGAAATTTTGAGTATGAATGTGGATGACTATAAAAGTGGAGGAAGACCAAAGAAACGATTGATGGATTGTGTGAAAATTGATATGGCTGGAGAGCTACTGCGGGCTTTAGCGAGAGTTCAAGTTTAAGTTATTTAGGTATTTCCTAACTAAAATACATTTGTGTCGAAATTTTGCACAGTAGGTACAGACACATAAGCACATAAACAATATTTGTATCCTCGTTCCTCACCCATCATAAAAGTTATAACATATACAAAATAACTTTACAAATATTCGTACTGTAGAGGATGGGAGATCCTCTACTAAGGGGGCTCAGTGGTAGAGCGTGTAATGTGTGAGGGGCTTCTAGTATTACGAAGAGAAACCCGTAATAAATTCAACGAATCAATATATTTTCACTTTGTTATAACGAATACATCTGTCTAGGCGCGCTGCCAGACGTAAAGTCTAGAATCTACGTAAAAACCTATCTAGCTTTTTATTCATTTGAAAGGTTCGAATGCCGTCAGATATTTACCAGCCATGTATAACATAAGGTTTTACTCTAAGGCTCTACATCAGCTACGCCCCCCTTGAGTAAAAGGGAACACTTAGTTTTAAAATAACTAAGCCCTTTTACTCTTGGCATTCGAATCTATCTATTCCTATCCCTACCTAGCCTAACATGATTTTACCTAACCCCGGGAGAATCTACATGTAAGGTCTGGCCTTTGCAAAGGCAGGCTCAACTCTGGCAAAGCGAATCTTACGACATCACAAGAGTCCATGAATGCATTAATGTGTGCCAATGTGCACACAATCTAACGCTAGGCCAGTTGGACCCCACTGCACCAAAACCCGGGGCAAAGGGTGCAGCCAGCCTACTAAAACAAACAATGATATGAAAGTTCATATCGACCCTGAAGGGGTTGACTGCAAAGAAGACTAGACGTCGGCATCCTACACTCCGTCGAACGCTATTGCGTCAGAGAGAGGGAAAGACTGAGACGAAAAGGTTACCAATAAAAACATTTCATGCCCACACTCCAGATGTGAAACTACCATACGGGTACCAAGATATGGGTACCCCATCCTCAGTTAGACCAATTGTGTCAACCTGACACACTTTGCAAGGCTACGCCCCGTTAGCAAAGTAGGCCTCAACTCAGGACGGGTGTCACCCCTTCTCTCACGACAAATAAAATATAAAATATGTTGAAATGCTCTGGAGCACGATCATGCTAATCTGCTAAGGCACTAGAGAAATAAGAAGACGAAGTGTCGCTCCCTCTGACGCTTTGACGCGGCGAGGTGTGACATTCCACACGCTCACCCAGCCGCATCTCATTCATTTTTGATCACCATATGCAATAAATACAAAGAAACATGCATCAATAATCTATATCTTACAACTTAGCTAAAATAATGAATCCAACATGTTTACAACTACATGACATCGTCATGACTGACATGTCGACAGATGACATCTAAGTTTTGCCAATTAAATCCTAACATAAAAAGGTTTTAATCTATTTACATGTATAATGTCTTTGCTCCTTCTATTCAATCTGATAACATAATTTACATTCGATAATCTCCGAACTATTTGATAAGGGCCCTTATATAACCTACATAATTTTAGGCTCTTATCAGTTACTCGCCTCGGCGTATAAACCATAACCAACTGATTTAGTACAAAGTTTTTTATCTTTGCTCTCTTATCGTAAGCAGCTTTCTGCTTAACTTGCGCCTTTTTTATGTTATTTATAGCACAATTGATTAGAGCATTATGCTGACTACGTCGCTGCGCATAATCATTAATCCCCCCCCGGTCATTATTGTTAACTATCATGTCGGTTCGAAATAAAGGCTCCCTAGCAAACATCAACATGAAGGGCGCGATTCTAGTGCTTGATTGTTTACTGGAATTATAGGCATAACACACCAATGGAATATAGCTACACCAATTCCGCTGATCAGCAGAGACATACATAGACATGTCAACAAGTGACAAATATGTCTAAAATTGACAATTAATAATCAACATAAAAAAGAAAAGTCCTTAATCTATTTAGCTGTAAAAAGTTTTTGTTCGCTACTACTTATCTCAAAAATTATGCAGCGACATGATATGAAAACTATTTGGAGTCGTAATTATATAATTCTAAAAAGTGAAAACTTCCATCTATTAAAAATGTTTCGAAACCTCTTTTTATTTGATTTAATAAACCCATACTGTAAACAAGCAAATTTATTTTCAAAAAGTTTACGAGTTTTCCTATGACCTCTTTTGGTCGTAATTTTGGAAACAAACTTTTTCCTTTTAATTTTTCTGACATACAAAGTCATATTCTGAAGACGTCTAAATCTGAAATTGTCATTATTTTTATATGTCACAGAGCCGTTCAAGAAAATTTTATTTGTTTGTTGGTTTTTCTTTTTAATATTACAAACATGTTTAGCTCTAGCTTTAACTATGCGCCGATGTATGAACAAGTTACGATAAGTGTTTGTAACCACCATCGCTGAAGAACTAGCAAAATGCTCACTCTCCTCCACCTCTAACTTTGAAAACTCTAACGTTGAAGATTCAATAAATGGTTCATTTTCCTTCATCTGCACCATTTCGCTTCTCAATGTATGTGACTCCGCGTCAACCACAACCAACTCTTGGACACTTACATCCAATGAAATGGATACGAGACCATCTTCATCAACACGATCGACAGCGATGTTATTTTTATTTAGTTTTACATCGTGATCATGGTAATATTCATCATTATACTCTGAAACAGAATCATGATCATTAATAACAGGACTGGACCGACCCGATTCGTCCAGTTCTTCCTCATGTTCAGACTCGAACACTTCCGTCTCCTCATCAACATCACAGCTGTCTAGGCAGCTTTGCGCGTCAGCGCCAACAACATCATCAACGTCGTCATCAACGCTGCTAACAACATCATCATCATCACTGCTCACAAGGCAGCTTGGCTCCATATCTAGCACCTTCTCTTCTGTTGCGCTAGAAATTACAACAGCATCAACACAAACATTTACAAAATTATCCTGTCCGCACTCCTCAGACAGCTCTTGCGTTGCGCTAGGTGGGACAACATCCTCCACAACAACATTTGTTACAGTGTCCTGCACAACAGGAACACACACTCCCTTGTGCACTCTGCACGGGAACTCCTTCCTCAGTGCGTCACACATTGCCTCGAAACTGATCTCTTGATCATTATATAATATCGTGGAATAATAAATGCGGGCTGGACCCTGCATAAATGCGCCCATGATCAGAGCCCAATTGCTCTTTATCCACTTCTTATCTATTGCTAACACTTTAAATTCGGCTAAGAAATCTTCAAAGCATACGCCGTTGTAGGCGGAATAAATAATCATGGTCTCCATGGTAACCATAATAACGAAACTATAAAAACCACTTAGCTTTAAATATCCAGGCGTTGTTTCATTCGCCTGCTTTAATCGCTTTCACTTCATATGTACGACTAGGGCGTCGTTTTTACTATACTGCACACCACTAACAGGATGCATAGAATGCCCGTTATACGGTTTTCTCCATATATTTCGTATTTTATAACATTTTATTCGTGCAGATATTATACGGTTCTGCACACACCAATATAAGAAAAACAAACGAGCGGGATCGTACCGCGTCTTCTAGTGGAGACTCAGGCGTCCTCCACCAAAATGTAGAGGATGGGAGATCCTCTACTAAGGGGGCTCAGTGGTAGAGCGTGTAATGTGTGAGGGGCTTCTAGTATTACGAAGAGAAACCCGTAATAAATTCAACGAATCAATATATTTTCACTTTGTTATAACGAATACATCTGTCTAGGCGCGCTGCCAGACGTAAAGTCTAGAATCTACGTAAAAACCTATCTAGCTTTTTATTCATTTGAAAGGTTCGAATGCCGTCAGATATTTACCAGCCATGTATAACATAAGGTTTTACTCTAAGGCTCTACAGTACTGACACATAACAAAGACCCTAGCAGAAAATGCTACAATAATACATGCATATATTGTAAAAAAAAATTGGAAAAAAAAATAGAAAGGCTTTTTACGCCGACCAGAAATAAATTGGGATAAGGGCATGTCTGACAGTCCCTTCTGTCAACAATTATTTGAAAGCAGCCCTTTAGATATGAGCCTAGTACATCTCGCCATCTTTGTTTTGAACAGTCGCGAAGACGTTAATTGGCTGCTGGAGTCCTACTGAGTGTTTGTTTGGTCCATAGTTCATCTGGCATGCAACACACATACGTTCCATTCAAGTGTGTGCATGTTCCGACAATCGCAGTTCCACTTTAGCCGGCAGCTGCATAAATCAGTGATTTGTGTTTTGCAACACACTGTAGATAAGTCAGTTAGTGATAGAGGCGTTACTGTTCGGAAATCCATGACTGTCAAATGTTTAGTAGGTAATTTAAATTCCCCAAAAATTAAAATTCAAACTTAAAACATTTCAAATTAACCAATTACAGGCACTTCTAAATTGTCAAGGTAAATGTTTTTGCTTATCATTTATCACGCTATCATATTTCTAATAAAGTTTTAAAAGTTACATATAGTTAGAATATAGTTATTGCATAATACAAGATCACGTTTGTTTTCTCCAAAGGGATCGACAAAGGTGACCTGTTAATACACCCATTTTTTCCAGTTATGTTTAAGTCTCATGTAATAGGGTGAGAGTCTATTGCCATCAACCGGGTACAAATCCATTACACTGCGTGACCTGGGGATCGATCTGCTCAGCAATAGCGCTTGCGACCACTAGACCAACGCGGCGGTCAATATTAGTGATTAATGTAAGTACCTATCGAGTTTCTTCTAAAGGGGGTTTAGATTGTCATTTTTAGAAATATGGGTTCTGGAAACACACGCAGCATATAGAGCATGAACGAAAAACGTCCAACGGCATCGTGGAAGACCCTGGCGTAGATGATGGGACGAACTTGATGCATAAAAGAGAGATTGGTCAATATTTGCCCAGGGATAGAGTTGAGTGGAAAATGGAGAGGGAGGCCTTAACCTTGTAGTGGGTCAAAACAGGCTGATATAATTACTATGTTGTAAAACAAGCTGAGGAGACTTTACCCCAGCTCTTAATCCATTGCGGGATTATCCGAAAGCGTTACCGCTGCCCCAGAACACAAAGAGCTAAGGAAGGAACATGGTTTGTTTTTAGTCAGTAAGAGTCTGACACTCCCTTCCGCTCCATCCAGAGCGGGAGGAGTAATTTGATAATTTCCCATACTTAAAAAAAATTAAGGTTTTTTTTTTAAATATCGATAAATCTATAGAAAATAGTAATAGGGCACAGTAAATAGTTGTATACATTTAACGCATCGGCTTCTGTTCCAAGGTAAACGAGTAACGACAAACGACTAATTTCAAGTCGTTCGTGGTGCGCGTTCCAACTCACCATTTGGTAACCTTCCTCAGGGAAGAGTTTTGGCCGAAAGGTGTGCTGTATCGGCGTTTCCGCGGCCGGCTACGCGACACCTCGCAGCGCAACTCGACGCCGTCACAACGAGTGCAGTAGTTTTTAAGTTTATTTTTAAAATTATGTATTAGTTTATAGTTATGATTTTTATACATGTATTCTATTTTATGGGCCTACGATGCCTGAAATAAAGGATAAATAATAATAATAATAATAATAATGTCCGTGTTTATCAATATATACATACAAGTGTGAATGGATTTATGGTTTTTACATAATCACGTACAATATTAATGCTCTCATTTATATGGAGGTATTGTGTTGACAATTTATGTGTTTGTATAATTGTATAATAAATATGTCGTCATCAGTCATTTGGCTGTTCCTTCTTTAAGTGTTTGCCAAAGACAAGTATGTATTTTTCTTGTTAAACGAGTTATGTTGATGGTATTTTCTTCTCAAGCTTGAGATTTTCGAGCCTACTCTGGTCCTTGAAACCTTTTCAGGAAACCTATATTTTTAACCTTTTTTAAGGCAAAGGGAATATTCGTACCGCCATATTTTACAGCTCAAAAATGAAACATTGCGTTTCAAGTGGGTATTCCATTATTATATAGGCTTTTTGAAGACTTATCATTATTTCCCCGAATTTGAACCTTATTACTATCGAATGGTATAATAACACAGCGTTTTTTTTTCAAAATCAACAGGTTCGAGTCCTGTCTAGAAATATTGATTTGTCAAAAATCCAATGATTCAGTTTTAGTTTCTACCCAAATCGAACCCGCGACTCCTGAGTACGTTTCGCTATTCTTAATAGATTCGGATTTAGCCATATACGCCCACTTGAAACATTCACCCTGTATACTCTATACACTTGACAAATGGGAGCAGGACCGAAAAAAAAAATTCTTGACAATCACGAAGCTTTTGTTACTGTTTGTGTGTTTACAATCATTTACGTCTATACATATATAGAACGAATGAACGTCGTTTTAACCGGGTGTTGATTCCAACTCACAACACCTCTCATTTTTTAATCCCTTTGCTTGCTCCGCAATGGAAAATCTTAGATCAGTACTTTTCCATGTACGCTTGGTTGAATATCTTTCGAAATGGAGGTCGAAGACCTTCTTTAGCTACAGGTTTATTATTTCGTTTATTTTAGGGTTCTGTATGGCCAAATTAAAAGAAACGGAAACCCTTAAAGGATCACTTGTGTGTCTGTGTATGTCTGACACTGTCATTTTAGTCCTATCTTTGGAGTAATTTGTGCTAAACCAAAAATCTGCCTAGTCTTTTCCCAAACACGGATAATTATTACGTAAATAATAAATTTAAAAAATGCGGTCACTTTCGGAGGACAAATAAAAAAAAATAAAAATAAATGCACACTGTATGTACCATGTAACTTATAAAAATTACATGGTACAGTGTGCATTTATTTTTAATTTTTTAATGAATTATTTTAATGAAAGGGATTTTTTAAAGATAAAAAGTATAAATTATTTAAGAAAATAAATGAAAATGGACCATTCTTCCGATACTACTGAGCTCTTAAAATTTTGAAAAGAATACAGGATAAGGAAAATACGGAAATTCTTTAGGAAGTCTATGGTCTTAAAATAATGAATCTCTCAATATTCTGCAAATATTTGCAGTTGGAATTTATGTATAGGAGTAAAAGTTTTTCAACTACAATGCTATATTTGTTTTTGGAATAAATTCATTCATACTGACGGAATCCTTCATTGTACGTGATGAAACACGCACTGGCCCCGTTTAAGAATGAAGAAATGAACTGTAATATTTTTTGCAATCATTAATTTCTGTCATTGGCACGCACCCGATACACTCAATAATAATAAATTTGCCTTAAATACTGTCAGTAACTGTAAAATCTATGTGTGAAATGCGTAGGCAAGCTGGCCTTTGCCCGGCTGTGGGACGTTACGGCTTCATAAATACCATAAATTCATAACACAGAGGCTTGTGACTAAGGAAAAAATACCGCACGGGTCAATCGATCAGGTTAAGCTTCATTTGCCGCGGTTGGTTTGTGGATGGGTGACCAAGAACCCTCCGTGCCTCGGAAAGTCCGCTAAGCCGTTACTCCCCGCTGTCATTTGAATGAATCTTTGACAGTCATTACGGGTCATTAAAGCCCGAAAGTTTGACAACCAGTCTTACCAAAATAGCATCATATTATCCACTAGCTGGGTTGTGGAGGTCAGATAAACACCGTGTAAAATACTAGTATTCAGCTGCATCGGGTTAGACTGGAAACCGACCTCGTTATAGGCTCATTATAATTAGCAAATAATGTAACATAACACAAAGGCATCGCGTTTCCTATTTGCACAAAATATAATAAAATACACAAGTTAGCGATCGACAAACAGATGTTAATGAGAAAATCGATGGCTTCCCATGGAGGTATGCGTAACGTTAGTGTTTGGTAGGTATTTTGTGATCATAGTTAATAATAAACTAATTATTATAAACACAATATGAGAAGAGCTGTTAATTAAGGAACAGATAAAATAATTTGCTTTGACCATATTATATTATGTTTGCGACGACCTCGTCGCTAAGTAATAACAGCCGCACTGATCGATCTTGCAGGTCAAGTTACGCTTGCTGCTGTTGTTCCGTGGATGGTGACCATGTTTAGATACCGAGACTCCTCCGTGCCGTTAAGCCGTAGATCTCGGCTGTTATTCGTGGATCTTGACAGTCGTTACGTGTCGTCAGAAGCCCGAAAGTCTGACAGCCAGTCTACCCAAGGGATATCGAATTACCCAGT
Source organism: Hyppa rectilinea (assembly GCA_951799385.1). Taxonomy (NCBI): domain Eukaryota; kingdom Metazoa; phylum Arthropoda; class Insecta; order Lepidoptera; family Noctuidae; genus Hyppa; species Hyppa rectilinea. The sequence continues at coordinate 4,902,360 of OX637310.1, read as the reverse complement.
TACTGACTGGGTTGTGGTGGTCTGATAGGCAGTCGCTCCTTATGAAATAGTGGTATTCTGCTGCATCCGGTTAGACTGGAAGCCTACCCCAACAAAGGTGAGAAAAGGCTAGCCAGAATGAAAATCATCAAATTATCTGCTTTCTTAGACCGGAAAGGATCTGGTTTCTGGGAAAAAAATCTTAGTTGAATAGGCAACGCTGACTTCCTTGACCTTCTTCTAATTTATGGTGACGTTAGAACTGGTGAGATAATGGACTAAGGCCTCTCCAAAACTGATATTGGTGAGTCAAGTTGGTGAGCTGCATCCTAATGGTGTAACACGCAATCGATCACAATCAGAATGATTTTGAAGGACATTGCTTATCCATTCTTATGCTTTCATCATCATTCTTCTGCCCTTATCCCAATTTTTTGGGGTCGGCGCAACATGTTTTATCTTCCATACTTCTCTATTAGTCGTCATCTCGATAGTGACTCCCTTTCTAGCCATATCATCTTTCACACAATCCATCAATCGTTTCTTTGGTCTTCCTCCACTTGTATAGCCATCCAAATTCATACTTACAACTTTCCTACCATGACGACCGATTTCTACACAACTTTTCAGTCACTGGTATCACTTTCAGACTTTCTCTTTTATACTCATTCCTTATTCTATCCATTATCGTGACACCACGCATCCTTCTTAGCATTCTCATCTCAGCTGCATGCAATGGCCTTTAATGAATTCCTAATCCATTGCTTTATATGTGTTCGAAAAATGTTTTGTCCAACAACGCAAATAACGCAATGTATGTTGTCTAACTGTCAAAATTAAACCCATTACTACTGTCAGTGTGATACGTGATTACCCCGTAGGTTAGTGACCGCTGGGTCAGTACTCTTATGTGGAAGTGGCACTATACGTATGTAGTCAACAGAAGGACTTACCGAAGTATTTTTTGTTGGCTAGATGTTTTGTATTATTATAATAACATACAGTGTGTTAGATTAAACGAGGGACCTACTTTCAGGTTGTATAATACTCATGGACATCTACAACTTTGTCCATGGGACCAACTCTGAAATATGAATAAAAATATCAGCTGTTTTGCATTTTGACGAATTATGAGAACATAAATGTACTGAACAGCTGATATTTTTTTTCGTAATTTGAGGTATTGTTCCATAGTCAAAGTTGTTCATCTTTATGAGTATAATACTCCCTGAAAGAATGTCCCTCGTTTAACCTAACACACTGTATATTTGAAATCTAGTTATCGATTGGTCACCGGCAAAGTATACCATAAATAATAATAATTTTTATTTTACAGTTAAGTTACATGTAAGTAATAAGATTTCACCGGCTTACCACAGTTCAGACTTTTACAGTAACATAATTATACATTTATAAAACAAATCAGCAAAAAGGAGTTTTATAATTAATTAATGTTAAAGATACAGTAGTCCACACGTCATGGTAACATTAGTGGTATATTAAATTGCATTACACACTATCAATCACAATCTAAATCATTCTGAAGAATATTTCTAATCCATTGGTTTATGTGTTCGATGAAATGGTTCGCTCAGCAACGTAAATAACGCAATGAATGTTGTTGAACTGTCAAAATAAAACCCATTTCTACTGACAGCGTACCTGCAGTTGGAGTAACAGTTTTATATGAAGTTTATAGCAAAAAACTTCAATAGAAAGTTATAAAACAGATATCGTGAACAGACGTAACACCTTTTTGCAATGTTTACACTGAATTTACGTAAAAGGAGTGTTACGCAATAAAGTGAATACACTTTCTGTTTTATCGGACGATATTTTTATTGTTTGTGGTGAGTGTTTCATTCTAAAAATAGAGTTGGTTTATTATTAAAGTGTCTTGCATAATATTTCTTAAGCATATTTATTTAAGTACTTTTGAGCCTTCTACCAGACGGTAAGTGATGTAAAAGGTGGCTAATTGATTAAAAAGAAGAAAAATAAAGAAAAAAAACTTGTGAGGTGTCAAGGGACATCCGGATGGAACAAAGTTCCTTTCGATTATTGAGTGAAAGAATTGTAATAAAATTTTATTTCTTTTAAGTTATAATATTTCTTTTTATTATTAACGAATATAATGTAATATAAACTTAATCTGTAGGCTGCTAACCTATACGCTGTTGTGTTATATATGTATATACACACACTCTGTATAACTTGCTTTCTATGAGAGAGAGAGAGACATACAGAGAAACACGCGCACGCCACACGGCTTACAACACTATAGCAAAAACTGTCGATACTACTTTTGGTCTTAATTTTTTCCGTCTAGCCCCCTTTCGCAACGCGCGATAAGGAACTTCGTTCCAATACGTTTATTTGCGGCAAATAATTATGACGTAGTAAATAACAAGCAATTAAAAAAAAACAAGGTGTTGGGAAATATGCGGCGCATCCGCGCAAATCGGCCATCGCTCAGCGTAATGCTCGGAGCCCACGCGAGACGGAGCCACAGCATGAGCAGCAGGAATGAGAAGGTATCACCAAATTTTTTCCTGTATGGCATCTTGCAGGTGAACCTAAGAGTTGTCGGCTGCTTGACCCAGTTATCCTGTTGATACCTTAATAAATCATATCATCACATCAATCATATTATCACTTGCTGAAAAATCGGTGAAGGAAAACATCGTGGGGAAACCGGCATGCTTTTTTTTTTTTTTTTTAAGCCTGGGAAATCATCCAATGACTGCTCCCGCTCTGGGTGGAGCGGAAGGGAGTATTAGACTCTTACTGACTAAAACCCATCCATGTTCCTTCCGTAGCCCTTTATGTTCCGGGGTAGCGGTAACCCTTTCGGACAATCCCGCTTACCCGGCAGGCTTGGCCCTGAGGGGCCCCTTCATATGCTGACATCTCTTTGAGGCGCGCGTGGAACATATACGCGCCGTACGGCACGGGTCTGGTGCTGATCGGACGGTGAGTCACCCATTACTCACCGCCCGCAGGCCCGCGCCTACGGTGGCCGGGAGTCGATGCTTGAGAGATATTATTTCTCAGCAGCATGTGAAGCTAAGTCAGAGACTCATGGGCAGCATAAAAACTGTGACACCAGGTTAGTCACTAACCACACCATAAGAAGAAGAATAAATCATAGCTTCCATGCAGGGCACTTTTAAACTAAGAGACTACACGGATTGCCAGATTCTGTATTTTATTATTTTGGTACACCATCAGTAGTTTGCTAAATAATGACATTACGCATATAATCTACGAAGGGATGGGCAGAGGTGTACTGACAATACACCCATATTTCGCCAGTTATGTTTGATTGGGATGAACGAGCCTATTCTCATCCACCGGGAAATCCAAACTCCGGGTTACTACTGAGAAATTTGAGACGAAGAACATAATAAAAATTAAAACCCAACGCAATAATCATATTTTATTATAGCATAGGAAGAAGTAGTGTGACCAACCTAGACGCATACCGCAAGGCATGGATCGAGGTGGCTCTAGAAAAATATGTCTGGAAGGATTTGGAGGAGGCGTTTGCGAGAGCGGAGTGGGGCAGTATGGGGTAGGAAACAAAGAAATAGATTATAGCATATTGTTGTAAAATATTCGTATTCAGCTGCATCCGGTAAGACTGGAAGCTGACGCCAACACAGTTGGGAAAAGGCTAGGCAGAAAAAATCCTGCAATAACTGTGTTACGCCTACATCATTATACTGATAAGTGATAACAGAAGACATCTAGACGAATTTTACCATTTGCAAACAACACACAAAAATAACAAGTTTGAGCTTAAAGATCATAATCGATTGAGTCTTAGAGAACTGGTTTTGCAAAAATTTAAGTAAAACAGAATAAATGAGGAATGCAATATGTGTCTCTGTTAACCATACGCATTAAAAGAGAGAGAGAGAGAGAGTGACGTGACTGAAATGTCAAAGTGATTATTTTATTAAAAGTTTCAGATTCACAAACTCTTCGTGGTATGACAGATTGGATCATGTCCACCAGGAGCTAACGTAAGTTACTGAAATTAACTCTGCATTAGACCTACTAAAAAGCGAAAATTATGCTTTGAACTACTAAAAATATAAACCAACAAAACGGTACTCCCTTGTTTTACCGAAAAGAAATTGCCAAATTATCACTTCCCAAACAAATTTTCGCATAATTTCATTTGCCAAATTATTACTTGCCAAAAAATCTCTTTACAAATAATTGTTACGAAAACCTATGTTTGGCAAGTGAACGTTTGAACAATAACTTGTTCACCAACAATACTTTTACCATTTTTTATCTAGTCAAATATTTCAGTTGGTATAACATATTTTACGCAAGATTAAATAAGCCAAATTTGGTGTCGTCAATTTTAAACTTAATAAGATCTAACGTTGAAGACGTTTTATTACAAGGGTGCTTTTTCCACTTGGGACAAATTCTAAACAGGTAATTATAATAATGTTATTATAATTATATTATTTCTCTCGATAGCCTCCTGAAAATAATCACTTTTTCCATATTTTTTTTGATATAATCTAGTCGTTTCTGGCACTCGCCGGCCGCTGCCGCGGCACCGCTCGCTTCGCTCGCTCGGCTCGTGCGCAGGTGGTCACAGTTTTAACCTAACCTAACCTAACCATTTTTTTTTAAATTAATAACCTACTGTAACTAGTTCCATAAATAACCTAATGTCTAGTAATCATAAATTTGACTTGTTTCAGACAAATACAAGCACATAAGCTTACAAAGAAATACGCAAAATTACATCAAAAACAAACAAATAAAATGATTATTTTTGCCTTTATATTTTTTGTCATAACAAATCATTTGACTAAACGTTTATTGTCTAAATATTGTTTGCCGTAATAAATCATTTCATTAAAGACCAAAAGCCTTAATGACATTATCCTTGGTAATAATCTGCCAAGTAAACATTTGACCAAATGAAAATGTGCGTACTAAAATTATTCCAAATATTACATTGGTATAAAAAAAGGTTGCTAAAATTTGTTTGGGTAATGAAAATTTGGCAAAATCTTTTCGGCAAAACGGCAGGATCCCCAACAAAACATATTTCCGACTTTTAGGATCATTAAATTAAGCGAGAAACATTCTGAAAGATCACGGTTTATTACGAGGAAGGTTTATTCATATATAATATATACGAATAAACCTTCCTCCAAATTCCATTTGATACCATTAAATAGTCACGCCCTTAATCTAGATCATGCAATCGTTAATTGATCCTAAATCAAAAGCCATTAATTGGGTTTAAAATAGGAACAGGAAAAAATCATATTTAAAATATTGGAGACGATTTATTAATAATTAATCTTAATTGATAAGTAATTCTCATCACTTTGTCATTTAGCTTAATTGCATCGGCTTAATCTCTAAAGCCAACTCTTTCTTAATGATTGCTATTCAGTAGTGCTGCGCCACTGCTGAACTGCGCACGTGCGAACCGCATCGCGACTCCTGCGCAGCGGTCACGAAGTTTAATTCGAATTTCATATTATTATGAATTAATTGTGAAATTAAATGCTTAAAGTAAAAGTAGTTTCGAGACTTTTTTTGATGGTAATATTTTGAGTTTGAATTTATTTCAATTTTGTTTATATTTTATGTGGTGCTAAAAATATTTTTTTAAACTTTTTCATAAATATTTTTAAACTGAAACTCAAAATTATAAAAAAAAATAAAAATTATTACATTTGACAAAATATAATTTTACACAATAAAGTTCGTTACAATTTGTGAGTATATAAATAAATAAGTAGTGAAAACTTTACGAAAATGGCAACCGTTCCGTTAGTTCGTAAGGCCATTGTGGGGGCCGCGCTGGCCCATGGCGCCCCATCAACCAACCCCAATCCAATGGTGCTTGAGGAGGGTCAGGAAAGTCAATGGACTCCCGCTGCTTTGGAAAGGGCTGGATCAACTTTGAAGGCACTGAATCGTATGGCTAAGCGACCACCGGTGCACATCGTTTTTGAGGATGTCAATTACACTGTCAGCTCACATAAAGGTTGGTTTATTTTTTTTATTCACAAAAAAAAATATTTGGAGTGATTTTATTTTTCATAAATATTACATTTGTCTACCTATTTTACGTTGAGTCGAGAGAAATATAAATAAATGATTGATACAACTGCATAATGATTCGGTAGTTCTGGCAATTTTATTAAGCCTCATGTTAGTATGCCAGGCCTCATATTTTAATTAAAATAAAATGATCAATGCTCATTTAAAATAAACGTATATAATACTTAACTCTTTCAAATATTTTTTTTGAAATAAATACTTCGGTTAAAAAAACACGTTTATTTTATGGAGACTTATACTTTTATGGACACTTTAATTTTAAACTTTATTATTTTTGTTGTTATAGCTGCAATAGAATACCTGTTTAGTATACCTAAACACAATCTCATAAATAATAGGTAGACAGTTGAAAATTCATCACAGATCATGTTGAAGTGCTCAATTTGTTAAGACTTAATTTAAAAAAAACATACATGCACCTTTAAGTAACAATATTATTGTATCATTCAATCAGAATGTAAAAACAAATTCCTCTTAAGTTTTCGTCATTATTATTAATCACGATTCGGTTGTTATGATAACAATTCGTCGTTTCATCTCAACTTAATACAACACCTGAATCCTATACATATGTAAATAATGTATGCCACTATTTTTGGTAATATAATGTATCATCAGTCCAGAGGGAAAGTACTCTAATAACTCTATTGATTTTTATGTCGCTGAGAGCCTAATCAGTAAGTTGAATCCAGTGCGGGCACTATATTTTATACTAGCTGCTCCCGTTCGGTTTTACCTGCTGCTATGCTTCTATTGGTCGTAGCGTGATGTTACATAGCCTTCCTCGATAAATGTACTATCCTACACAAAAATATTTTTTCAATTCGGACCAGTACGGTAGTTCCAGAGATTAACGCGTTCAAACAAACAAACTCTTCAGCTTTATAATATTAGCATACATTATTATTTTAATTTAAAACAGTATGTCTTATCCATTATTTTCCAAAATAATATACCACGTTTTAAAATGGCTAGCTTCATCTTTCTGATTGATCGACTCCTTGACAATTCAAAGCGCTTGTAAATTATATAATTGAAATAAATCCTTTGAGTCCGTATCTGCACTCGAAAAATATTTGGAGATCAAAGGAACGACTTTATTTATTTTTAATAATTTAATTTTTCGTTCGAGAAGCATGGTATTACGAATGATTTAAGACGAATGATAATCTTATCCATTGCAGCGGCTGACTAGAACTGAACAATATGCAAAAAAAAATGCTTATATTATTATTTTACTATATAAGAGGTTGACTGACTGACTGATTTAACAAGAATTAACATACATAGATTATGATAGAGATAGTTCGTATGAAGACGTAGGCATCCGCTATTCTTAGCCAATGAACTCGCGGGCAAATCACAAATGCTAGTAGCTTATATTTAACTAAACCAAGTTATTGATCTTTAATTAAATCGACATTTAATACCGTCGCTTCATGTTTGACGTCATTCTAAACTTAGAAGCCAAAAATAAGTTAAACACGTTTTAATGGGTAGAAACTAGTAAAAAAAAATATAAATACAAATTAAGTAAATTTATCAACTCTTTACTATAGTCTCAGTTTTTTTTTTTTTTAATAAAAAAGAGGAATTAATAATAATTATTATTATTATGACAATTTTTAATTAACAACGTTAAAATGACTACCTTAATTGATAATAATAATACGCACCTAATACTCGAAAAAAGGAATATATTAACAAAACTGCCTGAAGAAATAAAATGGCATTCAATTTTCTTTAAATAACGAGGGCGTAAATACGCTTTCAGTATTAATTAGTGCGTTTGTATAATAAAATGTTATCCATTTCACTTAAAACAACAGGTACCACTGCTAAGGTGACGAGGGAGTTTATAGTTTACAAAAATCTAGTTTCATATGTAAATAAGTATATAAAATTAAGGATTTCTATAATTTTTCATCAATGAGTAAGTTTTATCATCGACACCTTAGATAACTGCCTCGTTGGTCTGGTTGTCGCAAGCGTTACTGTAGTCCACATGGTTCTGGGTTAGATTCCCATGTCGAGCCAAGTAGAAGTGGGTTTTCCCATCATGATTTTCTCTATAGCAGCCCGGAAGTATTGTTCCCGGTTTATGGCAATAAGCTCGACTTTGACTTATAAACATACTAAAGTTAAATGTGGTTGTACTAAAGGTACACCTCTAATTTACAACATAAAAAATAAACAAAAATTATTTATCTTGGCTTGAAAAAAACAAGAAGTGAATATTTATTTATAAACTTTATTGTAAAGCCAGATATGAATTTAAAAAAATAATTCAATACTACGAAACATAAGTGAACGTATTGAGTATGTAAGGATTTTAGCAGGTGGCATTTCGTATTTCCTGTCTACCCCCAAGGGAAGACGGCATGAATCCAATCTGTCAAATTTCTTTGATAGTTTTTCAATTTTATAACACAAACATAAGGTTCATTTTTGATTGGGGAAATTTGACAGTTTGGGATAGGTATCTTGATGTGCAGGGTACATTGTATGTTGTACATAACTATGTAAAACATACAATGTTCGGCATTATTTGTCTTCTTTTCGTGTGGTTAGTGACTAACCTGGAGTCAGACTTTTTATGCTGCCCAGGAGCTCTTACTTAGCTTCAGATACTGTCGAGAAATATCTCACTCAGACATGCTGGTTTCCTCATGATATTTTCCTTCACCGATTTTTAAGCAAGTGATAATTATACAATACGCACATGAATCCGTAAAATCAGAGGAGCGTGCCTTGGGTTCGAACTCAAAACCTATGACTTGGCAGTCAGTGGTCAAATCATTAGGCTATCACTGCTGCCTATCTGTAACCTTTCATCAATCATGGACTGTAAACCTGTTAAGAATAGGATTAGTTTCAGAAGCTAAATAAAGATGAATACAATTAATGTTCCGCATTAAATAAAAAGAAATAACTTGAATCTGTGTAGATAATTTGTATTAGAAAAAATATACTGACCTAGAACTTATTCACATGTAACTGATCAGGTTTAAGTGTTATATTATTCAAATTAGTTCATTTGTTAATCAAAGGTGAAGAAGTTATTTTTAGCAAAAGCGTCTAGTGGGAATGTGAGAACTATTAAAAAGTCGTCATCATCTGCTTAGCCTTTTTCTAACCAAGTTGGGATCAGCTGGCAAATGATGTGGCAAATTATTGATTTTAATGTGATGTGTTTCGTAATGTTAATTACTTGTTCACTACATAGTATAAAACAAAGTCGCTTTCTGTCCCTATATCCCAATGTATGCTTAAATCATTAAAACTACGCAACGGATTTTGATGCGGTTATTTTTAATAGATAGAGTGATTCAAGAGGAAGGTTTATGTGTATAATTTGTCGACATATTATGCGGGCGAAGCCGCGGGCGGAAGCTAGTATACGATAAATGTGTAGAGTCAAGTTTTTCCAAATAAACAGACAGCTGTGCTGCTGGGGAGTTTGTTGCGCCACTTCTTCTTACCAGCACTAGGAAGTGATGAAGGGTGGGCGTTTTTGGGGAACTGTCTGATGTTACTTTGACCTTCACAAAGTGCTGATTTTCAGCCTTATTTGAATAAATGACTTTTAATTTTGTATTTTTTTTGAGCTTCCAGTTTAACCGGATTATTAAAACGTCACCTCAGTTAAAGTTTCAAATTTAGTGATGACTTACAACTTTGTATAGGTAAACAAAAAATGATAAGTATTTGTCGTTTGGTCCGTTTCTAAACAGCTATTAAAAACTTTTTAGAAAAAAAAAGAGTATTCAAAAAACACTTACAAGCGAAAAATTAGGTTTCAACCAAAGACACCGAATTCCGAAATTTAAGTTATTTATCACTTTTTGTGGTACCTACCTCACTTAAATTCGTAAACCACAACTCGCTTTGTAAATGTCAGTGACAGTTTACGACAGTTTACCAAAGCTACGTAATATTATAATGGAATCATCGTGCAAGCTCCTCTATCAAATGAAAAATCAAATTTTAAAACCGCTCTAAAATTTTATCTTAAGAATAAATAGAATCTCTTATTGCCATATTACGTGGCAAAGCCGCAAAGTTTATGGAAACTTTTTCAGTCAACAGCAATTTGAACGAATTTGTTGATGCTCTTTGATTATTACTCTTTTTTATAAAATAGAGTAGAATATTTTATTTAACATCATAATTATTATTATAAGACTTCGCTTTTAAAATATGTAAATATTATTTATTTAAACTTTTCGCACACAATAAAGGTACACAGGCGGATTCAATACCTTAGGCATTCTCTACCAGTCAAACAAGGGTGGTGAAGACAATAAATGGCAGGTGCTTTAAAGAATATTATCTGTGTAAATAAATACGTTGATTAACATTTACAGACTAACTAGAGCCTCATTCTTTTAAAGAGTCTGTTGACAGTTAATTAATGTGAATTTACTATAAAAATCACCAAGCAAATAAAAGGTAAGTAACTCCGAATTTCACGATAATGTTTTTAATCGGCTTTAAATTCTTAAAATTAAACACAGTCAACCTACCTCTACACGTAAGTACTTGATTAAAAATTAACATGTCATAATGGAGCGGACTGTGGTCGCAACCACAAACGACCATTGAGCCAATGGTCGCGTGGTAGCACGACTGTACGAAAACCGAGCCTAGAATTTAGTTTCGTTTTAGTATTGTAATTGAGTGCTTACATTGTAGGAGGTACTACTGGACTAGCATAAATAATTATTTTGCACTGGAAGCATATTTTACAAGTTTTTATTAAGTTGGGAAAAGGTTTCAAGATTTAAACATGAATAAATGTTATCCATACTTTCATACTAATATTATAAAGAGGAACAATTTGTATGTAAGTATGTTTGTAACGAATAAACTCAAAAACTACTTAACGGATCTGGATGAAACTTGGCACAAAGATAGATTATAGTCTTGAATAGCATATAACCAACCCGGAAAAATGTACGGTTCCCGTGGGATAATTTCCTACATACACGCGGGCGAAGCCGCTGGCAAAATCTAGTATAAGATAAGTTTGGCGTATCAATATGAAGGTCCTTTGCAGACCTTCATTATCAAAAAGTATAAAAACCGCTTAAATCCAATCGGAATAAAATTTTATTATTCTTTTATTTTATGTTTTTATTAACAACTGAAAGCTTGTTTTAAATAAATATTTATTCGTTGTGTTTATTTAAGTGATGCTTGATATACACGAATCTTGATTTAAAACTAGTAGTATTTGAGTAAAATAAGTAGATTAAAAAGGAGTCTGTTAGAAAATGGGCATTCGTTTCAAGGCTGATCAACTGGATCTATTCTATAAAAATCTCATCATGAAAACTTAAGTGAAGTAAACTTGAAGTTACTGAACTGTCAATGTCTAGACGTGATGTGAACTCAATTCACCACTTCGTTAGTTTTTAATTGAAAAGCAGTTTTTGACTTTGTCTTGGACATCACTGACGTCGGTGAAGGAAGACATCGTGACAAAACCTGAAATTAAAATATACACAAATCTGACATCGGCAACCTGCCTTAAGCAAGCGTGGTTATCAATTCTGGTGCCGTATTTTGACCAGATCATGCTCCAAATGCTGGAGTGTCTGTTCCCGTTGCCGTTCCCTGTGTGCCCGTTCACCTGCAACCTAAAGAATGTGGCAGTCCACTGGTCTAATTCAATTTAATATGACGTTTAATAGACAGTACTTAGTTAGTGTTATTTGTGGTCCCAAAATACTACGCAGAAATAGTTTCTATAGCTGGTGGAATTCGGGACCGCGGTCCCGGTGCCGTCCCCTAAAACCAATCCATGTTCCTTCCTTAGCCCTTTATGTTCCGGGGTAGCGGTTTCAGACAATGCGGGTAAAAGAAGAAGTAAAAGAAGAGCTCTTGCCTTCTTTGTATGAGAAGAGGCCTTCGCCCAGCAGTAGAACAGTAACAAGCTGTCATTAATAGTAAGGAATCCGATATAAGTGAAACAAGTTTAAAAATTTCAAGGCAGATCAGACATTAAAATTCACGGTCTCAAATACTTCTCATGGAGCAAAAACCCTATAAATTAATATTATAATCTGGCTATTATGTTCCCACTGCTGGGAAACAGGCCGTCTCTACAACCTGGGCTCAGTGAAAGTTCGTTTTTATATTAATTACACTAACATAGTTCAAGTATAACGAACGACACGACCTTATGCATATCACAATAATAATACAACACAATTTAAGAAATACTACAAAAATAATAAAATACTTGATGTAACCCATCAAGTATTTTATTATTTTTGTAGTAAAAAATAATAAAATAAAAAAAATAATAAAATACTTGATGTAACCCATCAAGTATTTTATTATTTTTGTAGTACTCCACTGCCCCGGAACACAAAGGGTTAAAGAAAGAACATGGATGGGTTTTATAAGATTCTAACACTCTCTTTTGCTCCACCCAGGGCGGGAGAAGGAATCATATTTTGATGATTTCCTAAAACGCAGAACTTTTTTTTTGATGACTTTAAAAAAAAAAGTTCTGTAAAATGCGATGTTTTATTTCAACGATAAGCCGTAAGTCAGGGCCGATTCCACTGGTAGAACATTGCAAAAAAAATCGGTAGGTATTTAAAAAAAACCGGTGAAACGGGAATAGGTTTCTGCACGATAAAAAACTCGTGCGTCATCAGAGTCCTTGCGAATATTCTCGTAATAAATTAATATTCGGCTATTTAGTTGTCAAGTCACAAATGTCGAGTGTCACAATTCTACAAGCCCATACAGCAGTGATAGCCTTACTGTGTGATCGTCGGACAGCCAAGCCATAGGTCTCGAGTTCGAACCCAAGGCACGCATATCTGATTCTACGGATTCCTGTGTTGTATTGTTTAATTATCACTTGATTTAAAATCGGTGAAGGAAAACATCGATGCCTTTCAGATACATACATCTCATCAGCATGTGAAGATAAGTCAGAGGCCCATGAGCAGCATAAAAACTCTGACACCAGGTTAGTCACTAACCACACGAAAAGAAGAAGAAGATATACCTATATCAACAAGCATTAATCACAATAGTATAAGGGTTTTTTATTGGAGTTTAATCTTGTAGTAAAAAATCTAGAACTTTTCCAGTTTCTATTATTGTATCATTTTATATGTGTTTAGTCAATGTCAACACTTTTTGTATTGATTGATTCATAAATAAGTTAATTTTGTATTGAAAACGTTTACTCAGTAGGTAGTTACCTAATTAATTGTTGAACAATAACAGTAGAAACCTGCTTGAATCATCCAGTATTCGAAATGAAAGTTTTAGTTAAAATTAAAATATTCCTGCATACTTAAAATAATCAAGAACAAATATAAATGCTTCGTTAAAGGTATGTTGACACTATCCCAGTTAATCTGCATTTAATGAGATGCAATACATCCCATATTGCATCTCATTAAATGCAGATTAACAGATTTTATACTGCTAAGTATTTTACATAACAAAACACACGTAAGGGTAGGTAGAGATAACCTACGATAACATGGCGCGCCCTCCATATTACTGTTTCAATGCTTGTAGTCACATCTTAGCGAGAGAGTTTGTATGTAGTTGTAAGTATTCGTCTTCAGTAGCAGGCCGGCAGCAACACGGCACACACAACGTTGTGAGTCTTCTTGGCGCTTTGTAATTATTTTCACAAATGTTTTCAGACGTTTTGATTTGTGGAGGGGTGGGCTATGTTATCGTAGTTTATCTCTTAAGAATTCATACAAAACTCACGATCAAAAACTCAAAATATCTATGAAAGGATGGTCACGTCGTCACAATAAAGACGACAGAAACTATTTCTGACTCCACCCACCTTTGATTGCACCCTTGTGTGAGATTCATAGGAAAACTTCCAACCGTTCCCACTGGAAAACTTTTTTCATAGTAATCTTAACTTGAATTTATTGTGAAGGGAATTTATGTGTGTTTTTCGTAGTTTTCAGGGAGTGGATTCTTTAGTTTGTAACATAACATCACGCCTGTGTTGATGTGTGTGTCTCATCTAATAAGAAACGAGCGCATTGCCAGCAACAAACAGAAATTTCGGGACTCCAAATAACAAAACTCAAAAAACTAAAAAAAAAAAACTCAAAGTATTTATTTCAAATAAACCAATTACAGGCACTTTTGAATTGTCAAGGTGTCGGTCAGTCCGAGAAATGAAGCTAGTTGCCCATTCCAAAGGAGTAGGTACCTATGGAGAAGAACGGGCAAGAAACTCCATGGACACTCTTTTTAACAAAATATGGTTACAAAATATTTGTTACATAGTTCATATTAATATTATACATGTGAGAACGATGCAGAACGTTAAAAGCATCAGATATAAAATACTTATGTAAAAACTATTCAATAATTAAATTAAAACAAGCCTTAGCCGCTAAGAGATGACCAGTCTCTACTGACAGCGCCCGTTCACGAACATGACGCATATATTAGCACCATTTAGCTCAACCATTTTGAAGGGAGCTAAATGATCCAACACACACGCCACCATCAGCGAGACATTAAAGTGAGCATGGCATACTCTCAGCCGCCAGGGCATATTCAAGTCAATGAAAGACGCACCCAGAGACTGGTCGCTTTATAGTAGGTACATAGTACTCACATATGTGCTAAGCAGTTATACAATATTAAGAGATTGAATTTATACAATGCAAAGATGTTTTTTTGTTGTTGTTGATCTTCCGCAGCTCCAACAGTTTTCAGTAGTCTAATAAATTAGTTGATGCGCCCTTGTGGAGCTGGACTAGCATTGACCCAAGCATTTTTATCAGCAATGTAATCTCCCAATTTATAATACGCTTGGCTGCATAGTGTGCGTTTTATACAAGTTTTAAATTTTGTTTCATTAAGTTCAAGAATGTGGGGAGGTATTTTATTGTAACATTTTAAACAGTACCCCATGAAAGATGAATCTACTTTAGCCAGCCTGAAACCTGGTTGAACTAATTGGTCCCTATTTCTAGTGAAATAGTTGTGTCTTTCACCTCTTTTACTAAAAAGATGCAGATTTTTCCGTGCGTACATGATGTTTTCATAGATATATTGACAAGGTACAGTCATGATGTTAATAACCTTAAACCGTTCCCTTAGAGAATCGCGCCTACGAAGATTATAAATGGCTCTGATAGCTCTTTTCTGCAGAATAAAAATAGACTCGATGTCTGCAGCTCGTCCCCAAAGTAAAATACCGTAAGACATAATACTATGAAAATAACTAAAATAGACTAGCCTCGCGGTATCTACATCAGTATACTGACGGATCTTTCTGACAGCATATGCTGCAGAACTTAGCCGTCCTGCAAGAGATGTTAAATGAGGACCCCATTGTAGCCTTGAGTCGAGCGTGATCCCCAGGAAAACAGTTTTATCGACAAATTCAAGTTTCTCTTGATTCAATACTATCTCACAATCACTACTTTTTACATTTGGTAAAGAAAATCTAATGCACTTCGTTTTTTTTCCATTTAATACTAAATTATTTGCAGTGAACCAATTTTGGACCTGCAGTAGGGCGTTATGCAGTAGGGCGTTAGGCGTTAACACTTAACCCGACCCGGGAATCGAACCAAGCATGCTCAACAGTAGCGCTTGCTACTAGACCAACAAGGCAGTCCGTTATTTTGTAGCAGTACGATTTCAAGTTACTCGTACATACCTAGGCATTATAACTCAAAATTATAAGTAACTGAGATCGTCTCCTTTTTTGTACGTTTTTTACGACTTAACAATAGATTAAATTCTCTCTCCCACGTAAGTATACTTACAAACCTTCTGGCATGGTGAATACTGCAACAAATTCCGTTGCGAAGTTCAGAAAAACTCGAAAGACAAACGGACAGATATGATAAGCTAAATGTGAGATATTTATTATCTAGTTAAAGAAGCCACAAACTACTGGAATTCGACCTAAAGATCCTTTCATTAACGCCTGAATCTTTGTCGCAAAATCCTAAGCAAGTACATGCAATATGTTTGAAAACAATCAGTTTGGAGCCAGTATTACACATAAATGATTTTATAATTTACTAGCTTCCGCCCGCGGCTTCGCCCGCAAAATAGGTCGGCAAATTATACACATAAACCTTCCTCTTGAATCACTCTACCTATTACAAAAAACCGCATCAAAATCCGTTGCTTTTAAAGATTTAAGCATACAGACAAACAGACAAAAATAGCGACTTTGTTTTATACTATGTAGTGATTCTGAACCACAAAACAATTATATTAATCAAATAATATATGCTACCCAATGAACTGTTAAAATGCGGTTTCATTACAGAAAACAAATGAAATGCGTAATGTTTCATAGATTTAATTCGCAATATGTTTTGTTCAAAGAATTTGTGGCTGAGTCTGTCCTACAAAACGATTCAGTATTAAAAAAAAGGCGAAAATCCTAGGCGTTATGTTTGTTTTGTATGGCTTAAGGCTCGCGCACATTTGGACGGGCCGCACCGCATCGCAAAGCATTGCAAAAATCCTTCTGCATCGCTTTAGTACATTTTGTATGTAACATACGGGCCGCACTGAGCCGCAACTGCAGCCCAATGCACAAGTGAATCGATCGCTATGCGTATTGTTGTGGCTAATACAGCCCGTCTGAAGTCTTCTTTAGTTCATCCAAAATATATGAAAGGCGAATTATTGCAATTGCGTTGTGGCCCTCCCAAGTGTGTGCGAGCCTTAAGCCAAACAAAACAAACATAATGCCTAGGTGTTGCCTTTTTTAATACCACATTTTTTTTATACTGGATCGTATTGTACTAAACACAATCGTAGCCACAAATTCTTAAAAAAAAAACTATTTTGAATTAAATCATGAAACATTAAGTATTTAATTTGTTTGCACAGGAACGGAAACAGTTTAAATTAAGATTATGTCTGCGTTGCGGTGCGGCTCGCGGTTCCTTATGTGCTTTGGCGAACTTTTGAAATGTGGTGAGCTGCGGCCTAATGTGCGCTTAGCTTTACACAGCATAATTTGGATCTGTTTTTTACGGGCTATTATTAGATACATTTTTCTAGTTTGTTCTACGACACAACCAACTAACACAGTATTATTTTATTACGATGATAGCTCCATCCGAACAGTAATTATGGAAAAAGCCATGACACTGTTGTGTGGTATTTAATATTAATACCAGCTAATTATTTTCCACTGTATTGCAAAGGCCTATTTTGGTTCTGAGAACATAATTAGCCTAAATGTTTTATTGCTGGGGTAAAGTGCCCCTCCCTGAGAAAGGGAGTGACCCATAATCCACAAAGAGGGTCTGGTGCCGGATCTCTCGATTTGGCGATGAGCAGTAAGATCTCCAAAGTTGACAGCTGCAGTTTTTTTTCTATGTCTTTTTTTTTGCAGTCATGCGTTTTGAGGAACAAGCCACTGACCTTGGCTGCCTTCAAAAGTCCACAACTTAGAAATAGCGAAGCTATCGCTCGATGTGCTGAGAAAAATAATGTGAATCTCTCTAAAATGCGCCCAAATATGCGTTCTAGTAGCCAGTTAACGAGTATAATTATTTCAACTCGACTTAAACAGAAAAAACAATAGTCCGAATAAACAATATAACAATAACCAGAGCAATTTTTCTTATTTACAAATAGCCTTAAGAAATCAGGTGACTACTTTTGCTCCATCCTACTAAAACACCTTCCATTTTCATTCACTTGAAATGGAACGGAAACAATTACATGAAATTACTAGTTTTGCTCATCGGAATCAGCGATGCGATAACGTGACGTCATGTAACTGTGACGTCATACGTGCATTAAGGCATGTGATTGCATTGACTTGTAATTGATCGGGCCTAAATCTTGCAAAACAAATCGCCTGTTTCAACTTAACATGACGCGTGTATTCCCCAAAGAGTTAGGCAGAGGTATAACTATTCGGCGGGATTGACCGAAAGGGTTACCGCTACCCCGGAACATAAATGGCTAAGGAAGAGACATGGATGCGTTTTAGTCATTAAGAGTGACACTCCTATCCGCTCCGAGTGGGAGGGGTCTTAAGATGATTTCCCACCGTCCAAAAAAAATAAAGAGGTACCTATAACTTTATATTATGTATATCCACATTTCGCAAGTTATATTTATGTCCCATGTAATAGGGGAAAATGCACAAATCCAGACTTCTGGCTGTTACGGAGGAATTCCGAATGTAAAGCACCGATAACACTTGGCCTGACACCTGAATTACACAGGCCTTATACAAGCCTTAGCAGTAACAGTTGCGACCACTAGACCAACGAGGGAGTTTTTAAATATTCTATTATTCAAATGATTTATTTTCCAAATGCATAAAAATATAGTATCAATGAGAACAAATGGATGTTTATTTGATACAAAAGATTATGAGAATCATGGACAATAATTTATAAAACGAATAATTACATCAAAGCATTACTACTAAATAAACATGTTATGCTTCAGTGATTTATGTTTATTTCAAATAAATAACAATTTATTGTCATTAAAATACCTATTATACATTATGACGCATTTGTGTAATTAAAGTAGTATTAATAATTGCACGTGGAGGTCGTGGCCAAGTATTAACAGCCGCACGGGTTGATTCATCAGGTTCACCTAGACTTGCCGGGGTTGGTCCATCTTTTCATAGCTTCCTCCGTGCCTCGGAAAGCACGTTAAGCCGTTGGTCCCGGCTGTCATTCGTGGATGTTTCGTTACGGGTAGTCAGAGCCCGAAAGTCTGACAGCCAGTCTTACCAAGGGGTATCGTATTACCAAGTTACTGACTGGGTTGTAGAGGCAATCGCTCCATGGAAAATACTGGTATTGTATTGTGGTAACCAGCATGTCTGAGAGATATTTCTCGACAAGAAGAAGAAGCTGCATCCGGTTAGACTGTAAGCCGACCCCAACATACATAGTTGCGATAAAGCTAGGCAAATTGATTTTTTAAATATTTCGACTTGTAAACATTAAAACCACATAATCAAATTAATTTAACTACAATTTATGCAGCATTTTTTGATTATGTCAGTCAAAAATACCCTTGGACAAAAATCTTTTGTTTGCTATTTATAAATAAACTTTATAAAAAGTTGTTTAAAAATAAAAAAAGCAGATCACGGCTTGACTACTTTTAGAGCTCATTAATCACTACATAGTATAAAACAAAGTCGCTATTTTTGTCTGTTTGTTTGTCTGTACCTATGCTTAAATCTAAATTAAATTAATTATTAAACTACGCAACGGATTTTGATGCGGTTTTTTTTAATAGATAGAGTGATTCAAGGTTAGGTTTATGTGTATTATTTGTCGACATATATTGCGGGCGAAGCCGCGGGTGGAAGCTAGTATTCATTAAAATACGACATTATTAATTTTAATCCCTCGTTGCTCTAAGGTCGCAAGCGGTACTGCTGAGTGTGAAGTCTTGTGATCGATTCCCAGTTCGGGCAGTGTTACTTGGGTTGTCTATTTTGAATTTTTAGTACTCTGGTTGTTGGTAATAGGTTTGCCCTATCTTACACCGTACCTCGGCGAAATGCGGGAACACGTTCGCCCAATCCGCTGGGGAACAAATCTAATGTTAGATTATGCCATTTTAGTGCGATAATCACTACATAGTATAAAGCAAAGTCGCTTCCCGCGTCTGTCCTAATGTCTGTATGTATATGTATGCTTAGATCTTTAAAACTACACAACGGATTTTGATGCAGTTAATAGATAGAGTGTGAGTAAGTTTTTAATAAATAGAGTGATTCAAGAGAAAGGTTTATATAAAATATATAATAACGAATTTTTTAAAACGGCAAAAGCTAGTATCTTATACGAAAAAAAGTCTAACAAAAAGGTTAAAGCATAGAATACACCTGCCCGTAACTTGCACACTATGTATTTAAATGGCTTGCATGACTTAGCGGCAATGCCTAAAGAGAAGTTGATTAAGCTGAAATCTAAAATCAGCCTGATTGACATAAAGATTTAATGAAAGATGCAGTGTTAAATAATCATAAAATCGGATGTTTAGCAACAAAATGCATTTTTTTCTGTCTTTTGACAGTTACTGTGCTGTCAGTTGTTGTAACTGACTGAATACATCTCTGAGTTGGAAGGTATTTGATTTTTTTCGACCATATACATTACCGAAACTTATATTTCGGCAATATAATTCCTGGAAACCGAAAAGCAATACCTAATCCAGGTAAGTTTTTGTGCAAGTTACACGCAGTTGTATTTAAGGCATAGTAAAATAATATTTTTCCACGCTATTGTTGTCTCCCTAGTTAATTCGAACCTTTGACATTGAATTAATTAATACGTATTCATACTACCTGCTTCAACAGTTGAATTAAAGTAAATAATTATCTTATAGGAACTTCCTTTTAGTTAAATGATGTAAACAAATAAATAAAAAACAATGTCAAGGTTTCTCGTTAAGGCTTCCACAGACAGGCGCGACCCGACGAGGCGACACGAGTCTGGTAGAACCATTTTCTATAAAAATTACTTAGAAATCGTTCTACTTGAATTGCGTCACGCTGTCGCGTCTGGCCTGTCTGTGGAAGACTTTAAAAGCAACTCTGAGTATTATAGTTGACTGTAAGTTCAATCAACAACAAAAAACTATAGAAGAAAAACCTTGTTGTCCATTGTCATGTCATTTCTGTATGATACAAATACAAATAGTTTTTATTTGTTGAACATAGGTGTTAGGTAGGTACAGATGTTGTAATTATATTATTCATGATCGCTATGTCATGCCGTCATCGGCGTACAAATATTATTTTGATTACATGCTATATGCTATATAAATATTATAATCGATTATCTAAAAATACATTAAAATTGTCACACACTTTAAATCAAATCAAATAAAAATCAAAAAACAACAAAGTCATACTAAAATATCATAATAATTAATACCTATAAATTATTATGTATATTACAAGAAAAAAGGTTATCAAAATGTGTCAGTTATGTATTCGTTTACGGTAGGTATAGTATGTCTTTTCTTGTAATAGTTTTTGTAGAGCCTTTTTAAAATTATGTAGGTCGTTTATTTCTCTAATTCGTCTAGGGATCTTATTATAGATTCTAGGTGCCATACCTAAAAAACTTTTTTTATAAATAGCAGTGCTATGTGGCTTAGCGCATATCTCTCTGTTGCGTCGTTTTGATCTCAATGTTTCAAACAGATGGACGTTGGATTTGACAAATACTGCTGTCTCAAAAATGTACATACAGGGCAATGTTAAGAGCTTATATTTCTTGAAATATGGAACACAGCTTTCAGTTGGTTTCAGTTTAAACACGGCACGCACACATTTTTTTTGGGCCTTAAATGCAATTTCCTTGTCTGTGGAATTTCCCCAGTATATTATTCCAAAACGTAATGTAGATGTTACATAAGCCTTATAAGAAATTAGAACAACGGATTCATTGACTATTTTTGCTAGATTATAGAGCGCATATGAGTACTGGTTTAGTTTTTTACAAACAGTTTCTACATGACATTTCCAGGTTAAATGATTATCCAAATGAAGTCCTAGAAATCCAAATCCAAATGATGTAAGGTCTTTAGTTAGTGGGACATTATTAGGCTAGTATGATTATTATATTTTGTATTATTTACCTATAACATTTGTGGGAGATACTAAATTAATATAGTTCGTAAGTAAAAAGTGCTTGTTGCCCTTTGGAAAACGAACTTAATGACGCAAGAAGGAAGGTTTACCTTAACTATGCAAGTCGGGGCTCATTGTGTTCACACTACACTTTTAGAGCATGACCTACGTACTGCTTTTTCGTGTTTTGCACAGAAAGGTATTCAAAGAAATTAAACCAGGAACGTTTTCACGCCATTGCTCTAATCCACTGATAACCCATGTCAGCCAGGAGACGATCCTAAAAAAAATAAGTTGCTTAACTTATTTTTTTTTTTATTCTGAACAAATCAAGAAATCTTTTCCTTGAGCCTCCTCGATCCATGCCTTGCGCTTAGCGTTCTAGGTCGTCTCGCCACTTCTCCCTAGGCAGGGTCTGTCCTCAGGCACCTTTGTGCTAAGCGGAATTGTCCGAAAGGGTTACCGCTACCCCGGAATATAAAGGGCTGAGGAAGTAACATGGATGGGTTTTAGTCAGTAAGAATCTGACACTCCCTTCCGCTGCACGCAGAGTGGGAGGGGTTATTGGATAGTAATCCACCCTCAAAAAAAAAAGTCACCCTTGTGGAGACTTTTGCCCAGCGATCATTGTGCATGCGGCTAACATGACCAGCTCAAACCCGTTTCAGCTTGGCATTTTTTTACCTACGTCTTTGATGCCTGTTTTAGAGCACAGCGTGGTTTTTAATGTTTGGTGAGCGCGTTCAACTCCCAAAATAAATAAATAAGACTTTATTAAGTTGGCTGTCTTTCATAGTCACCGAAGACGCGCGCGCTCTCTGTGGACCGAAAATGACATTTTAGAAAAATACTGGCAAGGTAACCGAGTCATGCGTGCGCGCATCATTATAAACCTAGAAACCGTGACCCTGACAATTGTAGGTTAGTGACTTACCTATGTAGTTACCTATCTAATAAGAATCTAGTTACGACCTAGTTTCTCATGTAATTATGTACCTTATTTAAATAGAATGGACTTTTTTACGCAATGTGTATTGTCTTTGGTCTAGGTGAATGGTCTCAATTCAATTGTGACCTGACATAAGAAATCTGACATTGTCAATCATTTACATAAGTTTTTATGTGACGAATACGAGGCTTTTGGCTACTGTGTAATAAAATAGTGTGTATAATAATATCTTTTTTTTAGCAAAATAAACAATTTTTAATTCATTCTTTATTTTTCTATTAACATTTTTAAACAAGACCAAACAAATAATAGATATTTTGTGACACACGACACACCTAGTGGGGTCGTGTCAACGTATGACATTCAAAAAGGAAAAAACAATAGAAAGGTCATATTAAAAGTAATCCCTGAAGAAGTGTGCCCATAGTAGGTAGGTAGGTAGTACACCCACGCATCGCCAAAAATGTTTATTTGTTTAGGTCCCATGTATAGATGAGCCTGTTGTCATGAATCGGGCATGTCCAGACTCTTTGCTGCTATTCAAAAATACGTTACAGATGCACAAACTCAAGAATTGTGGAATGCACATAAAGTATTGAGATATTCTACTTAATTGTTATAGTAGATAGTCATTATTAATTATGAACATACCTGACACGCTGACGAAAAAAAATCGTTGAATAAGGTCAGTTTTATTTAGTTACTCGCAATCTCACTTAGGGCCGATTTATCAATCGCATGATAACTTTTATCTGAGGAATAAAAATGGCGGTTTGACATTATTTTCTATGCAAAAGCTGCCTTATTTATTCCTCCAATAAAACTTATCTGATGATTGAAAAATCGGCTCTTAATGAAATAAGAGGAAAAATAAGTATTATGATTTAAAAACTTTGGAATCTGCACCTACTAAACTAGCATCCCCAATTTTTTTTTGGACCATGATTGTGTGCCTACCATCACGTGTTATAGCAGTATTATTTTAATATTACGTCACATTGGAAAGAGATAGAGATAGTCCTCATGTGTAGCTTCATCTCTTTCTCACCCTAAAGCAAAATTAAAATAATTTTGGTGTTGAAGTGGTGGTTGGCCCCCTGATCACTAAAGAAACAAAGGGTACCCTTAATACTATACCCTTAAGTAACAATAGCAAGTTTCAACATTAAGTACTTGACGATAACTAATGAATAAAGTTTCCCAATTGCCTTTACGCGTTAGTCTCTGAATGTATTTGTTCGGTTTTCGGCTTTTCGGTTATTCGGCGATTCTATATGCCTAACTAGATAATGACTCGGCGCTATCTAAAAGAAACAATTTTTTTTTCCTGTACAAACAAGATATCTACACGTTACAATAAACAGACATACCTACTTATGTATGTACAGACGCCAGCACATCAAGCTATCCCTAACTGTCAAATTTTCTCAATTAAAAATGAACCTTATGTCTTTGCAATAAAGTTGAAATACTATCAAAGAAATTTGACAGATTGTGGTAACTTGATGTGCTGGCCTCTGTACACATTAGTAATAAAAGTTCTCCAGACCGAAATTCGGCCATGGCTCTCTTAGCAGAGACTAGCCTTTGGCGCGGAATATAGTACATGGTTCGATGACCTATGTCAGAACTCGCTGCTAGTCAAATTCCACATAATTATAACGTCAAACTTGCTGTCAGTCAAGTTATTGTTACGCCAAGTCCTTTTTTCGTCTAATTTTAGTTTTAGTTAAATTCTCTTCTCGTCAAGTCTTGAATTGATCAAGTTACTTCTACGATAAACTTGCTGTGTCAAGAAGTCAAGAGAAAAAATAAAGTAAAATTAATTAAATATGTTCGTATTTAATTAATTTTACTTTATTTTAACCAAGTCAATTTATTTAATCATTTATTTAACACACACCCACACACTAACACAGAGTAGCCAAAAGTCTTGTATTCAACACACAACAAAAAAAGTTTGACACTGTTGTCCATTGCTTGAAATCAGGGTAGCGGAGTAGTTGCCTAACATTGGTTCATTGCGTTATTTACGGTGTTATGCAGACGAATTTAATAAACCTATGAAGCAATGGATTAGAAAAATATCCTTCACTACTCAACTACTCAAAAAGATGAAGAAGACCTGTTAAATGCATGGTTGCTAAAATTTCAATTTAAGTTCTTAGATTATTAGAATTGTAAGTGACAGCGCTGTTATAAATAAACTAGCTTTTGCCCGCGTCTTCGTCCGCGTGTATGTATGAAATTATCTCATGAGAACCGTAAATTGATTAACTTATATGCTATTCTAGACTATACTCTATCTTTGTTCCAAGTTTCATCCAGATCCGTTAAGTAGTTTTTGAGTTTATTCGTTACAAACATACATACAAATTTTGCCTCTTTATAATATTAGTATAGATGTGTGTGTGCTTATTTATTATATTATTTATAATACGGCAGTCACTACCTATGTTAGTAACAATATTATGACTAGTTCACACGGAAGTGCATTTAACGATGCACACATGAAACAATATGTGTGTTTGTAAATAAATATCATTGTTATATACAACGACCTTTTAGTATTTATGACTACTAAGGACTGATTTCACTATTGAATATCTAAACCGCGTTTAAGAGCTGTCACTATCAACATTGTTGAAGAAAATTGACACTGACAGCACACAAATAAGATATGCAAATCTAAGCGGGATTGTCCGAAAGGTTACCGCTACCACGGAACATAAAGGGTTTTATTTTATTTTTTTTAGGGCTGGGAAATCATCAAATGACTGCTCCCGCTCTGGGTGGAGCGGAAGGGAGTGTAGTTACCGCTACCCGGAACATAAAGGGCTAAGGAAGGAACATGGATGGGTTTTAGTCAGTAACAGTTTGGCACTCCCTGCCGCTCCACCCAGAGCGGGCGGGGGCATTTGATGATTTCCCTTCCTCAAAAAGAAAAAAAGATACGCAAATCGCGTTCAGTTTCATTTGTGAAATTGGTACTAAATTATGAAATAATAATGTTTAATTTGGCATGTAGACAGTGCGTGACTGTTTCACTCCATTTGATATCGCGGAAACAATGTTGCAGTAGCTTCTAAATTCTGTTATGAAACCCTGCATGATGTTGAGATGCCTATTTTTTTTCTATTTTTGCTTTCATTTTCTTTGTTATTTTATTTTTTTTATTAGCTTCCGCCCGCGGCTTTGCCTGCATAATATGTCGACAAATTATACACATAAACCTTCCTCGTGAATCACTCTATCTATTAAAAAAAACTGCATCAAAATCCGTTGTGCAGTTTTAAAGATCTAAGCATACATACAGACATTAGGTCGCGGGAAGCGACTTTGCTTTATACTATGTAGTGATATTCAGTTTTGTTTTTAGCTCTGTGTATTTCCTGTGGCATGTGAAGAATAAAATAGTTTTCTTTCTTTTATATTAGAAAATATCGAGTAGGTATCACTCATAATACTAGTCAACATTTTCTGTACGAAAAGAACACAAGTACCATAGATATATAAAAAACAGACATCCATCCATCAGAAATAAGCGGGATTGTCCGAAAGGGTTACCGCTACCCCGGAACATAAAGGGCTACGGAAGGAACATGGATGGGTTTTAGTCAGTAAGAGTCTGACACTCCCTTCCGCTCCACCCAGAGCGGGAGCAGTCATTGGATGATTTCCCAGCCTTAAAAAAAAAAAAAAACATCAGAAAAGAGACTTATTGTTTATCTGCATATTTTATACTAGTTGCTGCCAAAGGCTTTGCAGCCGTGGTTGCCCAAAATTATCCCAAGGGAACGTACTATCGGGATAAAAAGTATCCTATGTGTTAATCCAGGTCATAAACGTAAGGCGCTAATCGGGTTTAGTTTCATTGATGAAATTTGCCCTTTGTCAATACCAAGTAATTTAAAAACGCGTAATTTTTTGAAAATATGAGTGTAATACTTCACTAAACCGCACCAGACTTGATCAAATGGGCTAAATTTTGTACAAATACATAACAGCATCATAATAGCATCGTTTCTACGGGCTTTCTCGTGCAAAAATGTCGTAAATATGATAAAATCTAGCAGATAAACGGCTTGTTAAAATCATTTTATTTTACCTCATAAAAGATGTCAGGAATGTAGATGTACTGAGTAAACTTTGTCTGTTGCTAATTATTCGCCATCTTGACGGCCACTTTCTTGAGGTCATTGACTTGTATAGAGCTGTAATTTCTCTTTTCTTTCACTTAGCAATGAACTAAGCTGTTTATTCTGTCACTTTAGTAAATATTATTGTTTAACACTAAATTAATCTTCTAGTATCAGCACGAATTTTTCAAGAATGGGGCCAACTTGAACTAGGAATACTAAAAAAAAACGATTCAATTGTATTATTGTCATAATCTTTTTTCGTTTCTCAACTGGTGGTAGGTTAAAATCATTAGAAAAAAAAATTCGATAACGACTAGCTTTAGAGCGTCTATAAGTCAATAGTTAAATAATTATTTGTTTTTTTGGTTTAAAAACAAATGCAAAAAGACAAATAATTATTTAACTATTGACTTATACATGCTCTAAAGCTTGTCGTTTGTTAAAGAGCGATCAACTCCAGTATTCTGTTTTTTTATTTTCTTTTAGTGAACACATTTTTGAAGCTTTAAATTGTGATACCGTAATAATTGTGCCCGGTATGTTAACTTTTTAATAATAAAAAAACTCTTTTAATGACTTTACGTTAATTCTGTGATTTAGACCTACTCGTATAAACACAAGAACTGGCTATAAATGGGTATTTGAAAGGGTAGTCAATAACGTTACTTTTTATGAACTGTCGAAACGCGCAATTTGTACGTGATTTGTATGAAATATGTATAACAATGTGACGTCACAGATTTTTAGAATCAAATGGAATAGTTTAGAATTAGCATTAAATGATTTTTTTCAATTATTATCTTGGCATTATATTTAATTTCCGTACGGTGATAGAAGTTTTTAATACGAGCGGTTTTTTCTACATGTTTTCATATTTTACTTTTGACCGATTCAAATTGTAAATAATAATAAATAATAATATCCTTGGACATTTCACACAACGCCGTATCGTCCCAAGCTAAGCAACTTAATGCTTGTGTTATGGTAACGAGATGGCTGATAAACTACTTATATACATTTTAAATGGCTCGATTTAGGACTCCCGGAGTGTATACTAGACAGTTGGGCAGTAACGGGGCTCTTTATATACAGGCCAGCACATAAAGTAACCCCAATCTATCAAATATCTTTAATAGTTTTCCAACTTCATTACAAAAACATAAGGTTTATTTTCAATTGGAAAAATTTGACAGTTTGGGATAGCTTGATGTGCTTTTTTTATGTGTCTGAACAAGGAGAGTACCTACAATTTTTTATTTAATCAGGGGTCGAAAATATATTGTTTACATGCATACAGACGTCTGCAAAATTTTGTGGTTCCAGTTTATGCGATGACCACTAATATTTTGGACTTCGGTCTAGAAATCCTTGTTGGCTGAAAAATTAAACTATTGAGGACATATTTGTCTATCGTTCAACTGAGCGGTCAAGCCCCCGTTTGTTTTATCTTTATAGGCCAACATTGTCTCCTAATATAAATACTAAACAAACATCGATGCACTTAAGCGAATAAATATTATATTCTTTAGACTGAAAATATACGCACATTTTATTAGCAGAACATTAACACACATAAACAAATGACAACATTATTAATTTGCGATTCATTTATGTCACCATTGTATGCTGAATAAATGTCAAAGGTCAAGCAATATGTTGATTTAGCTTGCAGTATTTTTTGAGAAATGTAAGGAGTAATTAATACATAGATAGTCTAGGTAGGGTATGTAGGGTAGGTAGGTGGGTCCGGGCCCGCTCGACCCGATTAGACTCGGCCCGAAGAATAATACCAGATTTTTTACTACCAATTCAATTCCTTTTGTACCGTCAGGTTTAGTGATATTGATTATGAACAGGAAATTGTTAATTTTTAAAGAATAAATTTGGTCAATCATGTTTCTTTTTTATATTTTAGAAGTTAGCACCTACTTGTTAACCTAATAATTATTATAATCACGTATAAAGACTGATTCAATAAATACCATGGTGCCCCTAACTAAAAGATTGTAATGATAATAATTAATAATAATCTGTGATTAACTGTACTACAAAGTACAAAGCGAATACTGTATTCAAAAAGGTTACCTACTTACCTACTTTTTAAATTATTCATTTATTTATCCAAATATTATTTAAATTTTGAACTTTCTGTGGTGCAAGCGATTGATTAACACTCTTCTATGTGATTGTATATCGACGTTTTTACCTTCGGGTCGAGTCTAAGCGGACCGAGCGTGCCCGGACCCGTGTAGGTAGGGTTGGTAAGCTAGCTAGGTAGGGTATGTAGGTAAGTAGGATAGGGACAGTAGGTAGGGTAGGTAGGATAGGTAGAATAGGTAGGATAGGTAGAATAGGTAAGATAGGTAGAATAGGTAGGATAGATAGGGTAGGTAGGAAGTGTAGGTATGGAGAATTTGTTAACAGTTCAAGGATCTTTTGGCATTTGAATGACATTGACAAAAGGGATGGTTGTTAAACTTTCGTGAAATAGTTTTGCAAAATTGTATTTAAAAAACAAGATGACTATTTCTTTTTTCCCTAAAAATATAATTCATCCGTGAGAATCCATAAATACACAATAGTAAAAGGTTCCGGAATGACTTTGACCTTGTAAAAAGTCATTTTTACACCTTTATGAGCTCGGAGGGTCGTATTAATGATTTTGATGATTATAATTCTGTAACTACATACGTCTTACAGCCGCGAATCAAATGTTCATCAACATACAACCTATCACTGGCCTGCAAATTGCAAAAAACTTAAGAAAATTTGAATTTCGCGGGCTACCCTGGAACATCAACCTTAATGACGAAATTTTTATTAAATGGAAATCCCTTCACTTAACTTTAAACTATTAACGATAACTGAATAATTATTCGGATACCAAGATAATTCGAATAAAAAATAATTAGCAGTATAAATCCGATGCGAGCCGCGCACAGTTTGCACCTCGTTACGTGTGGAAAAATTAATAAAACCTACCACTGCCAACGGTAGTCACATCCGAATGCGTCCAACAGAACCAAGGAAGTGGTATTTCTAGAAGTAACAATCCCAGGTAAACATTACTCCTGCCGGGTAAACGGGATTGTCCGAAAGGGTTACCGCTACCCCGGAACATAAAGGGACGGAAGGAACATGGATTGGTTTTAGTCAGTAAGAGTCTGACACTCCCTTCCGCTCCACACAGAGCGGGAGAAGTCATTGGATGATTACCCAGCATGAAAAAAAAAAAAGGTAAGCATTAGCACACGGTTAGGTATTACTTGGATCGTAGAACACCTGTGTATGCTTGTTTTTTAGATTTGTCCAAAGCCTTTGATCTAGTTTGTTATGAGGTCCTGTGGGATAAACTGCATAAACAGAATGTGTCTGCAGAGCTAGTAGAAATTCTAAAATTTTGGTATGACAATCAAGTAAATGTCGTAAAGTGGGCGGATTGCTTGTCTGAGGAATACAGGCTAGAGTGTGGCGTGAGGCAAGGGGGAATATCCTCGCCCACTCTTTTTAATGTATATATGGACAGCCTGATTGGCGAGCTCAGTAGCATGCATGTAGGTTGTCATATTGATGGAGTTGCAGTCAATAACATAAGTTATGCCGACGACATGGTGCTGCTGAGCCCGTCAATTGGGGCCCTTCGTCAGCTACTGATGGTGTGTGAGCGTTATGCTGAGAGGCATGGTCTCAAGTATAATGGTGCCAAGAGCGAGTGTATGTTTTTTGGTCTTGGTGATAAATCCTCTCATGAACCGCCACCTATTTTTCTGAACGGTTCTCCTCTAACTAGAGTGAAAAAGTTTAAATATCTAGGGCATATTGTCACCGATGATCTAAAGGACAACGAGGACATTGAACGTGAACGCAGAGCGCTGGCAGTCCGGGGTAATATGTTGGCTCGCAGGTTTGCTCGTTGCTCAGCTGAAGTCAAGATAACGCTATTCAAAGCATATTGCCAATCTTTCTACACGAGCAGCCTGTGGGTTAACTATACTCAAAAGGCATACAGCGCTCTGCGGGTACAATACAATAACGTCTTCAGAATGATGCTGCGGTTGCCGCGGTACTGCAGTGCGTCCGCGATGTTTGCCGAAGCGCGTACGGACGACTTCTACGCTATAAGACGCAAGCGTGTCTCGTCGCTGTTGGGCAGGGTACGCGGCAGCAGTAACGTCATTCTGAGGATAGTTTGTAGTAAATACCAGTGTCCGATACACTCGCTTTGGGTAAGCATCGTGGCTGGGAGGGTAAAATAAGATGTTAATGATGTTATGTTATTTGTACCTATTTAAAATCTGTCTGTCTACTAACATAGTTTTAAGCTCCTGTTGTTACTAACCATTATGGATCATGTTATCTGATAAATAAATAAATTATTATTATTATTACTGCGCAGGAGCGTTCTATAGGTCAGATGAGTAAACGCTCTTTAAATAACGAAGATTTCATGGTTATGGAATATGGAATACCATACCATAACCACACGAAAAAAATTGCGTGTACTCCTGGGTCACAGGCCTCAGGTGAAAGAGTGGGCAGGAATGTCACATGTCATCGAATTTTTGGTTCTAGGACTTACCGGTTTCCTTACGCTGGTTTCTTTCACCGTTTTAAGAGTAGTGGTGATGAGATTATTTACACAAATTGAAGCGCCTACCTGGGTTCGAAAAAATTACCTTTTTTAAAATTACCTTTTTTTAGAATGGAATACCCAACTATTAAATTATACGAATGAAAATAATAATAATGATTATTTATTATAAAAGCGGAATATTGTGAAACTATAGGCTATCGCGGCATCTCCGTCCAATATTCGAGGTCACAAGTTCAATTATTTCCGTGTTGGTTCAAAAGTCTCTCTGATTAAATTACTTAAGTTAATAGGTTGAGTATTTAAATCTTGTTTCTTGCTTTTAAGAATCTTTATCTAAATGACCCAAGTAATTCTGACTGAAAAAAAAAGCCCAAGTACGAGTGGGACTCGCGCACGTAAGGTATGACAGGGTTCCAAAGGAGTCCATTATCAATAAAAACGACAAAAAATCACGTTTGTTGTACAGGAGCCCCATTTTTTTTGTTTAGTATTTTTTGGTAAAGCAGCAACACATAATTGGTGAAAATTTCAACTGTCTAACTATCATAGTTCATGAGATACAGCCTGGTGACAGACGGATAGACAGACGGACGGACGGACGGACCTTGTTTTACCCTTTGGATATGAAATCTCAAAAATGCGATATCTACTATTACAAAATAGGTTTTTTATTCCTGTAAAGAGGAACTATAAAGACTACTTAAAGAAACGAATCATTATATCAAAAATAATCGTTTAACAAGAAACCTAAGCGTCCACCATCCAACTTCGTTAAACTACCAGAACATTTGCCACCCGGGCGTGATCTGGTGTGGCGTATACGAAAAGCTCTCGATCGACTGCGTACCCAAGTAGATATCAAGTGGGGGATTACTGATCAACCCAATACCCATTGCGAGTGCAGTGCTTCTGACCAGACCATGCCCCACTTGCTGTAGTGTCTTAAGTGTACGTTCACCTGCACCTCAGATGACCTAAAGAATGCCACTGATGCCGCGATTGGCAACCTATTAGGGTCATTCATTTTAATAACATCCAGAACAAATACCATTGACACGAAAAGAAGAAGAATAGGGAAATAATCAGAGGGATGGTCAATTTTTACGCAAGGCAAAGAATCAGCATTGCCATCAAACACTGCCAGCCTTTTGGGCACAGTTCCCACTGACAGCGATGGGGATGATTTTTTTTACGCCCTATAAAAAAAAAAAAAAAAAATCATTTATTTCAGGCCCGAGACCCATATAAAACAACAACAGATAGTAATATAAAAGACACCAGAATTGCACTTAAAATTAATAATAATTATAGCAAGCAAAATAGATTTAAAATAAATTAATAAAATGTCAAAATAAATAATAATTCATGTTTATAAAAATTTAAAATTAATACAAAGAATCAATTCAATTCCCCTTCTCTTCCCCTTTTTTACCACTTGTACCTAATAGATATATGTTTTAGTTTTAGGTTGTATATATTGTAGTTAGATTTGTGTAAAGAGCATTTTTGTGTAATAGTTAGATATTCTTCTTCTTCTTTTCGTGTGGTTAGTGTCTAACCTGGTGTCAGTTTTTATACTACTCATGGGGCTCTGACTTAGCTTCGCAAGCTGTTGAGAAATAGTAGAGTGTGTGAGTAGTAGTTGTGTGTGTTGTAGTTAGATATGAATAAATTAGAATAAATGAAAAAAAAGAAACCATACCCAAAACATGACACTTCTAGTCGCGGCTCATCTTCGTAAACCGTGTATCCATATCGATATGCAATTTGGCAGTTTCGCGGCAGTCGGAGGAATATGCGATATTCAGCAAAGCTATCGCGATTCCGGCCGATATACACCCCGGACGTGACGGAGATGTGTGTTCACGCCGTGATTCTGGTACCGACACGTTTATTTTTGATATTGCTCACTTGTTTATGTTTGCTTGTTTGTTAGTGTGTTTGTAGATAACGTTCAGTTGGAAGTTTGTTTGGGTTTAGAGTACTATTACATAAATATGAAGGTGTTATCTCTCTGTTTGTATAATGGCGTGTGTTAATAATTTAAATTGATGATTTGTGTTTCGTAATGTTAATTACTTTGCTCACTATTGTATAGAATTAAGTTTGTTTAACTAAACAGACAGCTATGCTGCTTTTTTTTTGAGGTTGGGAAGTCATCACATGACTCCTACCGCTCCGGGTGAAACGGAAAGGAATGTCAGACTCTTACTGACTAAAACCTATCCATGTTCCTTCCTTAGCCCTTTATGTTCCGGGGTAGCGGTAATCATTTTCGGACAATCCCGCGTACCCGACAGGCTTCGGCCCTAACGGGCCCCTTGCAGCTGTGCTGCTTAGGCGTATGTTGTGCTACTTTCTACTTCTCCTTCTTCGTATATCTTTTTCAAGTCGCTCGTCTATCTTCTGGCGTTATGGGGGCTGTGTTAGGTAATTTTTACGTTCGTAAATTGTCATAAAATGGTCGGTTGTGCTACTGTAAATTTAAGAGATGGAAGGAGGAGCAAGTTGCAATTCTATGTATATGTCGTAGGATAATTTGATACTTCGAATCTTCGCGGAAATCCTAGGGGTTTTGCGAAAACGCGGATAATTAGACATAGGCGAAAAATTATCAAATCTTACTGGACAAAGTCAGGATTTTTGCGAAAATACTCGTTACTATAGTAAGATTTGATGTGCTCAACACTGATTGGCTACAATTTTGCTGGCTGACTTCTAATTGGTTCCTAGTTTGCCGATGATTAAGACGTCAACCAATCAGAGACGATCTCTTATTGAACGCGCTGACCGACCAATCAGCGTTCTTATTTCATAACAGCCAGCGTTTCGTTTCGCAATATTGCTATAATAACGAGTATTTTCGCAAAAATCCTGACTTTGTCCAGTAAGATTTAATAATTTTTCGCCTATGTCTAATTATCCGCGTTTTCGCAAAACCCCTAGGATTTCCGCGAAGATTCGAAGTATCAAATTATCCTACGACATATATAAATAAAATGAAGAAGATTGGAGTTGCCATTCATGAACTCCAAAGTCGGGGTTTCACGGTCCGTGATATTGCGGTCGGACGCGGACCAGCTCGCACGGATGCACCATATCGACTGTGGAAGCGCCAGACAAGTCAGGCAGTCTGTAGCGGTTGCGCCCGATAGGCGATTAATACACGGCACCGGTCGACCACGCGGTAGGAGCAGTTTGCAGTAGAAACGATCACCGCTCGACCGCGCTGTCGGGCGGTGTACGTGTGTTAGGCATCAACGGATTTCTTATAGACCAATGCGACATGAGATCTGCTTCACCGCCTACCGCGGCGGAGCGCGGTGCCGTGTGTAAATCGCCATACACCGCGAGTCGGAACTTCAAAAATGCGGTGCAACTTCTCTTTCACTTTGCTTTTTGGAATGACAAAATGGATGCAATCTCTAGGCCCATACATACCGAGATGCTATAAGGTGGTGTGCGGTTCGTGGCTGTCCGTGGTCCAATGATTTTATACCAGGTCTTTGTCTGCCTGGAGGCCATCAATCATTACTTAATGTTACTTCACATTGAGAAAGAGATGGAAGTATACCTCCTGCATAGCTTCATCTCTTTCTCACACTTAAGTAATAATAAAATAATACTACGCTTTGAAGTGGTAGTTGGCGTCCGGTTCAAATTGATTAATATCTTTTAACCGTTACTTGTCAGCTGAATGTTAGAAAGACTCACACGTTTGACTCCTAAGTCAGAAAAAGTATAGGTATCTATACTATGTAGCGGTAATAATTGATTGATAGTTTACATTCAATGAATGGTTATTGACACCATGCGAGCGTTGATCTCTTGAACGTGTTCTGTAATTTTATAAAAAAATATAATCATCTTATGGCATCAGTATTAATCCTCTGCCAAAA
Source organism: Hyppa rectilinea (assembly GCA_951799385.1). Classification (NCBI taxonomy): domain Eukaryota; kingdom Metazoa; phylum Arthropoda; class Insecta; order Lepidoptera; family Noctuidae; genus Hyppa; species Hyppa rectilinea. Next base: position 4,867,055 of record OX637310.1, on the reverse strand, counting down.
TTATTTTATAAGAGATTTGTATTTTTAAGCCAATTATGAAAAAAAACAGCAAAAAAGCATTGTATGTCATTCCTCTGCAGTTTTATTATTAATACTCAATTCTTTATTACGTTCCCTAATAAGCGGTTTAAAAAGTTAACAATGTACAGGGTGAAATTGAATTTATGGGCATTTTTTTAAGGGGTCATTATACTCATCATTATGAACTACTTTTACTACGGGAACAAATCTGAAATCGCGAAAAAAATCAGCTGTTCCATACATTTTAACGAGTTATGCAAGCATAATGTATGGAACAGCTGATTTTTTCGCGATTTCAGATTTTTATATGGACCGGTATCGGGTGCTGCAAAAATTTGAAGGCAGGAATGACTAAACGGATCCAATTGTCCACTTCTCTTCCCATCATACAGTTTCGTTGAAAATTGATTAAGTATGACAGACAGACATAGAAGTAATTTCGTAATTACTACGTTAATTTCGGTAATTCAACACGGAGCTATACAACATTTTTAATACACAATCTCAATATTTTAATTGCGGGCTATTAAAAGATGGGAAACTACGATAACCGTTCGTTTAATCTCTCGTTAATAACACTATGTTGTCTACTTAATGTCAATGTACCTAATTGCATATTATAATTGCAACTAAGAAACGTTGTTGCAAGAAAACAATTCGAAGCACTTATTCAATTAAATGCTACAGCATACTTTATTTCCACTTATTGAATAGGATAAACCGCACTTTACGCCGTTCATTTTACTTTCCATTGGTACAGCTTTTTATCATCATCATTCAGCAGAAATAAGTCCAATTTTGGACAAATTAAAAATTTGCCTCCTGCAAGAATAGCTACGTGAACCGGTCCTGTAGTTCTCGCATTAAGAGAATACCCGCACGGATTATGTCGTGTTATAAATTAATAGACTTGAATTTAATCGAAAAAAGTGCTCGCTAAGCTACGCTCGCTCGGCTCGCGCGTGATTGGTCATAGTTCTTATCTTAACTAACTCATTAGTTGGGGATGCCCTAGCTTTGTTACTGCATTTTTTATATAGAGTATTATTAGAAGCCTACAGTTTATAAAGGTCGAATTTACAAAAGCGTATATTTATAGAAGATTAGTAAAAGGGTCATATTATTTAATTTACGAAAATAATAATACAACCTATCAGGGCCTAAACCACCACTTAAAGCAGTATTATTTGAATATTACTTCAGTGTAAGTCTGAGACGGAGCTATACAGAACGTATAGCTCCATCTCTTACCAACTGTGAAAAAACATTAAAATAGGACTGCTTTAGGAGCTGGTGGTCACTCCCCTGGTAGATTGCAGCAGCGCTGACTTCCCCGATTATGTCGGACTGGTACATAATAATGTATAAGATTGCCAATTTAGAATCTGTTTCAATAATAGCAAGATAGATCATACACGTGCTGCAGTCCCCGTCAAGGTAACTTCGAAAAAGAAAAAAAACTAGTTAGTCAATGAACCTGTTTTTTTCGCAGTGGAACATTTTATTCAAGCATTAGCATAAGAGGAAGTTTAGAACAGGCTGAATTGTCATTATAATTAAGGCACAGACTACCTTAATAAGCCTCTCCATGCCTATTTCATCAAAATACCAAATTTAGTTAATGCAAGGATATTAGCCGGAAGTTGTTGAATAAAATACGTAAAGTTGATATTACATATTTTGTGTATGTTTTCTTTGTAAAACAATAGCTTAGAATAACCCTAGCTTGCCGGGTAAGCGGGATTGTCCGAAAGGGTTACCGCTACCCCGGAACATAAAGGGCTAAGGAAGGAACATGGATGGGTTTTAGTCAGTAAGAGTCTGACACTCCTTTCTGCTCCACCCAAAACAGGAGATGAAAAAGAAACAGCTGTTCTATACATTTTTGGTCTCGTCACTCGTCGAAATGTAGGGAACAGCTGACTATTTTTTCACGATTTCGGAGTTGGTCCCATAGTAAAAGTTGTTTAGTTTGGTGGTCTGTAGCATATCTTTGTGTATGTATATACATACCCTTACGGTTACACCCTGTATAATATTATAAAGGCGAAGCTGTGTTTCTGCGTTTCTGTTTGTTACTTCTTCACGCTTAAACGGCTAAACGGATCTGGATGAAATTAGGCACAGAGATAGTTCATGATCTGGAGTAACACATAAGATAATGTATCCCGGTTGTAAGTTCCCGTGGGATAAATTCCGACTTAAGCGGGAAAAAGAAATATTTAATTCCACAATTGGAGCAGAATTTTCAATGGCATGTCACGTTTGAAATTGAATTGGTGGTGTTTTAACTAATCATGCATTACTTTGCATGATCTTGGCTCAGATAGCAAAAAAATCTAAATACATATATGTCTATTTTGGTTAGTAAAAACTTAATTTGGATCCGTCCATTAATTTTGGACCTGATTATATTCGAAGTTTAAATTTTAAAATACATGGTGTTAAAAATGAGGATGGACTGTAGGTACATAGTAATGTCATAATCGTTTATGACATTACTATGTACCTACAGTAAGCCTCTAAAAATATATACACAGAAAAGCAACCATTTTTTTATCTACGACCTTGTTCCATAGCAATGTATCCACCATACCAGGTAAGAAACAAAGTATACAAATCTAAAAATCATGTTATATACATTTAGTAATAAGATGAACAAATTAAAAAGTTCATTGAATTAAAAAGTTAATTTTTTAGAGGTGTTTGAAATAAGTATTTCGTTGAAAATGCGATATCATAAACAATTAACATCTACCCTAACGCGTCAGGCTGACATAATATTATTATTATTACAACAATCACATAATTGCGTGTGAAGTGATGGTTCAAATTCGAATACAGTCTTCTTTCTTTTCGTGTGGTGGGCCTCTGATTTAGCTTCACATGCTGTTGAGAAATATCTCTCAGACATGATGGTTTCCTCATGATGTTTTCCTTCACCGATTGTACAATACGCACATGAACCCGAAAAATCAGAAGGCCCGCATCCCTTAGTTTTGAACTCGAGACCTATGGATTGGCAGTCTGACGGTCACACCACTAGGCTATCACTGCTATGTGTGCTTCTATACGGTAAAACGGGATGAATAGGGATGCAGGGGTGAAACGGAACGAAACTTTATTATAGATTTTAACGTTGAAATAATAGAGTTTGTTGCCAACCAGGACATTTAATCGTTCATTTGAATACAATAAACATGTATTATAAACATATTAGAGCCGTTTTTGGCCACAAACGGTATAATTTCTCTGTCAATATCCCTTTTCATGTTTCTTCTCGATTCACCCCTCAATTTCTGTTCTCCTCATTTTATTGTAGTTCAACAGTGAATGTGTCCAAGCAAGCATCACAGTGCGTACCGATCACACTGTTCTGTGGTACCGATAATGTTACAATTCGTAACGGTGAGTGCGGAAAACCATAATGCTCGGTTTTCCGCACTCACCCTTAATCAATATTTCATGTACAGAGGCATGCACATAAAGTTACTCCAATCTGTCAAATTTCTGTGATAGTGTTTCAACTTTATTACAATAGCATAAAGGTCATTAGAGTCATCTGGCTCCCTCTCCGCACCGCCTCGCTTACTGCGGCTAGTATTTTTTATTGCAGTATGGTGAGATGCTTAAAAACCAACCATGGAATATTAATTCCATACGAATTCCGGTGAGGCCACCTACATTTGTAAGGATTCATGATTTACCTGTTTGTATTCCAAATCAAAATACAAAAATACACAAATGATACGTCAGTGACGTCTTGCGTGAAATGAAGAGGATAAAAATAAAAATCTTGTTCTTTTATTAAAAACAACTCAGTCGATATACGTAAGTATGACGTTCTCAATTTTGTTTTGATTGGATTGGATTGGATTGTTTTAGTCAATATCATGTTATTGTGTACATTTTATCGAGACATCGCTAAGCGGTTGCTCGACTCTTCACGTGACCATAAAAATAGCCCTCTGGCTGGACTATTTTTTGGTCAAAGAATCAGCGTTGCCATACAACGTGACAATGCTGCCAGCCTTTTGGGAACTTTTCCTGTTGACTGCGATGTGCGATGGCAATAAAATAGTTCCTTCTCCGTATATACATCTTTTTCGGGCTGACTGTACATAACTGTCCGTGTTGTTTATCAAAGTGACAACTATGTCAATGCTAGCACCTTTTTGACAGTAACATGTCAAGGGTATTCCAGTTTTAAATTGAAAAAAAGAATGGAAATAGATAAAAAAACATTTGAAAGTGAGTCTTCGAGTCTACACCATAGAGCAATTAAACATGAATGACATTTAAACATAGAGACTATTAATAACCATTAGCAATTTGTTCAAGGTAGAATCGGATAAAGCAGCCTAGCATTAGACACAAGTACAAACTATATAAATATGCACAAACTTATTGGAAAATACAAGTAATCCTTGATTTCAATAAAACATATCCGATGATAGTGTAAATAATTCTCCATTTCCAATTTACTGTTTTATTGGTTGCGTTCTATGATATATCGATATTTTGTGCAACATTCACTGATTTATGCGATATTTAAACTACATTCTGTCCGCAGCTTTATTTTGTTAATTCATTTTTATTTATTTTGTTCATCAAGTTTTTTTTATCAACTTTTCTATAATCCTTATCATACCAAAATATGAGATTTTTGTAACGAATATTATTGACCACTAATGTTTCTAGAAAAGTTTAGATTTTTACCAATTAATGACGCCGTATAAATTTAAATCTTTAGCGTCTCTAATTAAAGTTCAAGATCGTTAAAAAGGCAGAGTTTTGGTCAGAAACTGTTGTACATGTGGGATGATAATTTAGGACGCACCATAACGGCCCATTGCAGTTTTGTAAATGTCACATGCCTTCGAATTTATGGTTCTAGGACATGCCAGTTTCCTCACGATGTTCTCGTTCACCGTTTTGAGAGCAATGGTGATGACATTACACAAAGTCAAGCGCCATGTCCTAGAATCAAAAAAATAAATAAATGTGAGCCGTCACGGGGCCCTGGCAGATGTGAAACATCGACATTATTTTGTAAAAGTAATATGATTGAAAAGAACAGATTGCGATAGAAACTAACAGTCTTATTCATAAAAAGTTAAAATAGGTTTATTAGCTTGTTATAATGAGAATCCCGAAAAGCATTATTCATAAACGTTCGATAACGCTAAAAAGCTTTGTAAGTATTCAATAGCGGCTTCGTAACTTAAAACAGGGCCGACCCTACTATAAACCTTTAATATACAAAAATATGGCCGAAAAATGTGCAACAGCTGTTTTTTTTTTCGCGTCGGAACTGTTTTAGGGTTAGTGTTGGTTGAAGCTAGCTGGGAAGTAGATATAATTTCATAAAAAAAAATGTGAAATCGTGTTTTATGTTAGTTATGCAAGCTCTGCAAGCATTACATGCTATTGAACGAGCAGAACATGTTCCACGTCGTCGAAAGAGTTACCAAGAGAGATGTGTTTCGTTGCCCGATGTAGAGTTCAAAGGCCGATACCGTTTCAACAAAAATACTATGGCCTTTATAATTGATCGCGTCAGGCAAGACCTGCAACTAGATTCAAGAGGTTGTGGAACGTCACCAGAGTTACAGGTGCTTACCGCTATAAGATGTTGGGGTCGTCGTGAAGTAAGCACATTTACTAGTATCTATATATCCCGCATTTTAATATACCTACCTAAGTATTATTTGTTAACTTTTTTAAATCTCGTGTAACATTTTAGGTTCATGATGATGGAGGAGATATCCATGGGTTGTCTCAACCAACTGTAAGTCGCATTTGTGCCAGAGTAGCCCGCGCGATTGCTCGCCACTCTGATACCTACATAAAAATGCCAGAGTCCCTGGCAGAACAGCAAAGAGTTATGAGGTATTTTTTAGGAATAAGAGATTTTCCTTGTTGTTGTACAGATTGCACCTATATAAAAATAAAGAAATATGGTGGTGACGCAGCTCAATACTATATAAATAGAAAAGGATTAAATACGTGAACGAAAAACGAATCAAGACAAGAATCCAAGAAGCTCTCCAAATGTCACAAATGACGTTGTCTAACGTTTTTTTTGCGATTTTTGGCCGTGGACACTAGTTGTTTTGGCATTTAATCTATGGATTCATCAGAACGACAACATAATCACGTTACAACGACAACTTAGCTATGACGGGTTTATTGAACGTTAGTTAGTTCTAATGAGCATTTTAACTAGTGAGTGTTTAAAACCTATTTTAGGGGATTTTTATGAATAAGACTGTAAATATATTATGGCATAATGATAAAATAAAATTATTTGGTTTATTCAATAAACATTTATTTTCATTAATTAATATAAAAACAACATATACAACTTCATTCGTTTAATCAGTAATAGTCATATTCGATGTTGCCTCTGACTGACTGTATATATACACCATCATATAGCGTGGCGACGCGTCGCCACGGCATGCGTCGCCACGCCAGAAATTAGTTTTACGTGCGGCTATAGATGTTTCACATAAAAAAAAATCGAAGACATGTGACATCCGCCAACCCGTACTGGGCCCGCTTAGTGGATTATGGCCCACTCCTTTTCTTATAGAGGAGACCTGGGTCCCGCAGGGGGAAAATTATAGGTTGATTATGAGTCAAGCGCTTGCCTGAGTTCAAGCCCACGACCTCAACCACCAACTCATAAGTCAGGGTAGTTACAGTCCGCGAGGTATAAGCTGAGCTTTGCATTAGTGTGAGTGAGAGGAGCGCGGCGAGACAGAATGGCGCCGCGCCTCAGGCCGGTTACGCAAAATCAGTTTAAACCACCGGGCGAAAATGGCGCCGCGCCTAAGGCCGGTTATCACACCTACACTATCCATGTACACTCACACAAATGCAAAGCTCAGCTTATACCTCGCGGACTGTACCACTGGACCACCACTGCTCATAGAGTTGGGTTATCAAATGCAAAATGAATCTAGCTACAGAATTTCCTAGCATTTAAATACACAAGCAAATAAAAAACAACTCTACAGCTTTATTAGTAGGGTAGATTTTATCTAAACACTAAACAGAGACGTGCCCGAACCTAGCAATTTTTGTAACGGTGCCTGCAGCCTAACTGTACAAAATGAGTCTTGATCATAGACGTGTTGCGGACAAAACTATTCCGTCGGCAACAACTTACCTTGCCACAAATATTCCTAGCATTTAGGAAGGCCCATCTACGATGCTTCTCAAAAACAACGAGTTCGAAATTCAAATAATTAATGAATAGCCAATGTGTCACAGCACTAGTATTCCCACCGATTGAAATTAAGGGACTAATTTGAAAAAACTGCCTCGTAGGTCTTGTCGTCACAAGCGCTACTGCTGAGCATGAGGTCCTGGTTTTGATTCCAGGGTCAGGCAGTGTTACTGGGTTTTTCATGCAAAATTTCTCTAGCAGCCCGGAGCCTGGATTTGTGCACGGTTGATGGCAATAGGCTCGCCTTTATTACATAGGACTCAATTATAACTGGTGAAATGTGGGTGTACTTTAAGTACACCTTTGCCTAACTCCTCGTGGATTACAGGCGTGATGTTATGTAAATTTAAAAAAAAATCCAGTGAGCCAATGTCACGTTTCTTAATTTTAAAGATAACTTCAAAGCTACTTTCGATTTATTCTAAATATACCTTTTGCCTTTATGTTGAATGTTGTAAATTTTAAGATTTCAATAATGCGAACTGAAGAAAATAAAAGAGACAAGCCATTGCCCTGCAGTTATAAAATATTACTGGCTAAAAATAAATGCCCTTAACTAAAAGGTAATTTAAAATAAAATGGAACGTTTATCGTTCCATTTTTAGCTCAGTGACGTCTTGATAATGAAAATCAAATGAAATTGAACATTAACATGCTAATCATAAATTCTCTGTTGCAATAAAATAATGGGAGACGGACCTTTCCTCGAATATTCGACAGACTAATTTTAGCGAAGCGGATCCTAATTAATTTTACCCAATTCTTAACAAGTTGAGGTTTTCAAATTGGAATTTCTTGAATCAACGTGGAACAATTTGAAGTGGCAAGGTTTTAATTAGTTTCTCAAAATGTTGAAGGAACTTTGGTACATTGGTGATCTCACAGTGACGGTAAAATATGGAAATCGGAGTGTGTAAAGTTGATGTATATTTTGTTAATTAATCAATGTCTAGACCGCAGTTTTTGATGAAATTGATGCAAGGTTCAACTTCATTTGGTTCATTTTTAGATTTGACCATATACAGCCAGCGGCTTCGCCTGCGTAGATGTCGGAACTTATCCCACGGGAACATAGCTACCTCGATGTAAGTTTTCAATGTGTTAATCTAGGTTATATATTATCTGTTTGCCAAATTTCATCCAGATCCGTTCAGCGGTTTTGGCGTGATTGTGTAGCAAACTTCCGTCCATCCAATCTTTTGCATGCACGTTAAGCCGTTGGTTCCGGCTGTCATTTGTGCATCTTTGACAGTCGTTACGGGTGGTCCAAAGCCCGAAAATCTGACAGCCAGTCTTACCAAAGAGTATCGTATTGCCCAGTTACTAGGTTGTGGCGGTCAGATAGGCAGTCGCTCCATGTAAAAACTGGTATTCAGCTGCATCCGGTTAGACCGGAAGCCGACCCCAACATATTTGGGTAAACGCTAAAACGCAGAAAATGTATGCATGATCATGCCTACATGCAGCAAAAATTTGGACCTTCATTATTGATTTGTTATTTATCATTATACAACCTGGACAAAAACCACCACAAAAACTCAAACTCAAAGCATTTATTCCAAATAAAATAATGACAGGAACAACTGCTTTAACGAGTTTTCATACAAATAACGAAGAAAAAAGCAAAAGGAAATCGCATCATTATTCGGAAACAACAAATAAAATAATATCATAAATCCAGTTTCCCCAATATCATGGCAAGGTCAAATTGTCATCGTCATCAGCAATCCAATGAAGCCTATATCCAGCCGTGGATTGCTGATGAATTGGAGACAATTGTACGTTATTCATGGCGTTGTGTGAAATGTCCAAGGATATTATTATTATATTATTCAGCTCGAAAGTCGAAGTTCAAGTTAAGGTTTCAAGTAAGTGAAAAAAAAGTGAGTTCATAATCAACTAACATTTATATATTTAATGTTAATTTCACACAACGCCATATAGTCCCAAGCTAAGCAACCTAATGCTTGTGTTGTGGTAACGAGGTGGCTGATAAACTGCTTATATACATTTTTTTTGTAAATACATAGTTTTATATAGATACAAAACACTTAGACCCGTAACAAATACTTGCAGGTCGTACAAATATTTGTTCCGTGCGGGAATCGAACCTGCGACATACTGCGCAGCAGTTAATCGCTCATCCACTGCGCCAACCATGTCAATTAAGTCATTGACTGCCGCGCAGCAGACACAATAGAAAAACTATTGTTTGTCGGACACACGGTGACCGCGTTGGCGTTCAACGTGTTAATAAATAACTATCAGTTTTTTAATTTATTCAAAACTTTTTTAGTATTTTTGGGTTTTTCCATTTATTTAAAATGTTAGTTAATAATTAACTTTCTTTTTTTTAATTTATCAGTCAAATTTAATATTGTATTTGCTAGGTATAGAGTTCTAATATCAGTAAATAGCCCTGTGGCACATGGGTAGACCTGGAGAACTTTTCAACCTGAATCGCAGATGAAGTCGCAGGCTACAGCTAGTTAATTTACTTTTCAATTTTTTTTTGTAGTTATCTAATTGGTTAAGTAATTTGTTGACCACAAAGGAAGCTTTTTGCGCTCAAAAAAGTTTTTAAGTCGACCTACAAACTGTTCATGACGCCATTTCCTTGACGGTTATCAATTAGCAAGCAAAAAAGTTCTTTAATCAAATGTGAATAGAATTCAGACATTCAAATCCTGTATTAGCTAGACGGTAATTGATTAAACAACAAACAGGTTTCATTTTTTATTAATCTTAGGCCATGAGTGGAGCCACGTGACGACTCCCGGCCACCGTAGGCGCGGGCCTGCGGACGGTGAGTAATGGGTGACTCACCGTCCGATCAGCACCAGACCCGTGCTGTACGGCGCGTATATGTTCCACGCGCGCCTCAAAGAGATGTCAGCATATGAAGGGGCCCCTCAGGGCCAAGCCTGCCGGGTAAGCGGGATTGTCCGAAAGGGTTACCGCTACCCCGGAACATAAAGGGCTACGGAAGGAACATGGATGGGTTTTAGTCAGTAAGAGTCTGACACTCCCTTCCGCTCCACCCAGAGCGGGAGCAGTCATTGGATGATTTCCCAGCCTTAAAAAAAAAAAAAAAGGCCATGAGTGGAGTAGGTAAGTCTAGATGTTATACGACTGTCAAGTGTCAGTTCCTGTCAGATTGTTTCTTTTCAGCCGACGTTGTTATTATAGATGGATTTAAAAGGTTTTGTTCTGAGAAAGGATCGCTCAAGCTTGACCGTCACGGGCGGGAGCCACGTCCGTTTCTGCTCAATTTGTAGAGACCAAAACTCGGACGGGACACGGACGCTGCACGGTGTAGCATTAAATGTTTATGAGGCGGAGTTTAGTTATATCATCCCTAATCTTAAAAAAATATATATTATATTTATTTGGACACCACTGTCAGTCTGACTACTAAGGAGCTCGTGGCTAAGTAATAACAGCCGCACAAGCATCAGGTTAAGCTATGATTGCTGGGGTTGGCTGTGGTGACCATCTTTACAAACCGAGACTCCTCCGTGCCTCGGAAAACACATTAAACTGTGGGTCCCAGCTGACATTTGTGATCTTTGACAGTCGTTACGGGTCGTCAGAAGCCCGAAAATCTGACAGCCAGTCTTACCAAGGGGTATCGTATTACCCAGTTACTGGGTTGTGGAGGTCAGATAGGCAGTCGCTCCATGTAAAATACTGGTTCTAAGCTGTATCCGGTTACACTGAAAGTCGACCCCAACATAGTTGGGAAAAGGCAGATTGTTTTTTTTTTTGTTAGCCTGATACTTTGATTTGGGTTATGGTATCGATCTAATTTTAAAGTGCAGGTATTGTTTTTAAGCCATAAAAGACAAGGACTTCAAAAAACTTTTTACAAAAAATAAAACCGACTTCCAAGAAAAACAATACAAAGTTTTTTTTTTTTTTTTTCCTTATTATTAAGAAAAGATTCCTTAATAAATGATTACAATCTAGCCTAAAAGACTAATAAGCAATTTAACTCTAACTTATTATTATACGGTAAAGGTTTTGTTAAAACTAAGAATAGCGTCCTTTAGCACTTTTATACTAGTCCATAGCACTTTCTTAGAGTCTGGTATTGATAAAAACACTTTGTTCATGTGTTATATGCATAGCACAGCAATGATCACTATTATACACTAACTTTAAACACTACACTAACTCAAAAGGTTTAGTTCTCTTTAGTCTACGCACTAGGTCCGTGTTGTCTAACAGCTGAATTGCCTCAACATTCACATGTCGGTGAAGTCTGTGTTCGTGGGCTTCAGCAAATTTTTGAATGATGGTGGTGACGAGTTCTATTTTAAGGTCACGGTGGAGGTCGTCATTTCTGATGTACCAAGGTGCTTTTACAGCATCTCTGAGTACTTTATTCTGGAATTGTTGTATTTTTTTGAGGTTGCTCTGTTTAGTACAGCCCCAGAGTTGGATACCACACGTCCAAATTGGCATCAGAATATGCTTATAGAGTATAATCTTATTATGTATTGATAAACAGGATTTCCTTCCGAGTAACCAATACATACTTTTATAGCGTATGTCGAGTTCCTGTCTTTTCTTTTTGACATGAGCTTTCCATCGCAACTTAGCGTCGAGGGTTATGCCAAGATATTTGGCTGTATTAGAATAAGGCACTTGCGTACCGTTTATGTAGATTGGGTGGTAGTCGCACTGTTTGTTTGTGAAGTCAACGTGAATTGATTTTGACTCATTCAGTTTGATCTTCCATTTTTGTGTCCAGTCATAAACTTTGTTCACAGCAAGTTGAACTTTTTCTACAGCTTCTTTGTGATTCGATCCAGTAGCCATAATAGCAGTATCATCAGCAAAGGTCGCAATGGTGTTGTTATCTAGCTCTGGGATGTCACATGTGTACAACAAGTATAAGATTGGGCCTTCAGTTCCGTGTTTGGCTTCCATCGAGAACGGACGTGTGCAATTCGCGAGCGCGTGCTCTACTTTAGAGTAATTTGCTGGCGTAGCGAAAACGCCGTCATCACGGAAGAGCGAATCGGTTTGTCAAGGCCTCGGCGATGACTAATTATAGTGTAAACAAGTGCAATTAAGTAATTAAATTATAGATGAAGTTTTAACTTACCTTACAATGTGTGCAACAACGGTTAAAATTAAAACTGATGTGGAGAGGCAGTTATATGACTATTATCTCCGAGAAAAATCAGCGAGAGAAAAGCTGGAAGTCCTTGTTAATGACCTAAAGGTTCAGGTACAAAGCCTCCAGCAACAACTTGAAAACTGCGATCAAGAAAATCAATGCTCCAAGGGTCAAGAACGTTGTGAGTCCAAGGACTTGGCTAAGAGCAACATTAAATTTGCTCAATCCGTAAATGATAACGTTGAGTATTGTACTGACGAGGATGAGCTCGCCAAAGAAACTGAGTGGATTAGGGCCAAAAGCAGGAAAAAAAGGAAGCTTAACATCTCTCTTTCTCCTCAACAACAACCTGGAACAAGCGCCCAGCAACAAAAACATGCGAAAGAGCCGCCAGTCAAAAAAGTGCCTCCACCGCCGCCAATCATTATAGAGGGAGTCAAGAACTATCAAACGTTCTACGACTTGCTTACTGAAACTCAACCAGCTGAATCATTCACCGCCAAAATGATGAATGGGGATTGCGTGAAAGTCAACGCAAAAACAGAAAACTCTTATAGAGCAATTGCCATGATTTTGTCTGAAAAAAGCTACCACTGGCACTCATATGAGAATAAACAGGCTAGACCAATAAGAGTTGTGGTGAAAAAATTACATTCTTCTTGTCAGCCAGATCGCATTAAAGATGATCTTACAACGAAAGGGCTAAAAATAGAAAAGGTTGACAACAAATTGAGCTGGAAGAGTAAAGAACCACTCAATATGTTCGTTTTATCTTTCCATAACGACGAAGATGTCAACAAAATCTATGGCATCAAATACATATTAGGGTGCAAAATTGAAATACACCCACTAAAAAATCCAAAACTTATTCCTCAATTTAAGAGGTGCCAGGCATATGCGCTGCCTTGGCCGCCTTACATACTGTAAAAGGGAGCCCATAAATACTGTAAAAGGGAGCCAAGGTGTGTGAAATGTACTGGGAAGCACCTCACAGCCGACTGTACCAAATCCCCGCAAGATAAGCCAAAATGCGTCCACTGTGGTCTACCCCACCCTGCAAACTACAGAGGGTGTGAAGTAGCTAAAGAGATGCAACTCATAAAAAACAAAAACATTAAGAAGAAACCTGATGTGACAACGTCGCAACAGTTTTCTGTCCAGTTTCCGCAACAAGCACAGAAAGCAAAGATACAAGCAACTCCAAAACCCACACAAGGAACTAATATTTGTTCTTATGCGCAAGCAGCAAAGCGAAGATCTTCGAACCTGGAGGATAAAATCAACCAGATACTAAAGTGCATCACTACATTTGATAAGAGATTAGAAAAGCTAGAATCCAGCACCAAAACAGCTGTTTCAAATAATCAAAAATGAATAACACTCTTAAAATAATGGCGTGGAACTCCAATGGGCTCCTCAAACATCAGAATGAGTTACAGGCGGTCCTAGATACAGAAAATATAGACGTGTGTTTGATATCCGAAACGCACTTCACTAAACAATCTTTTATCAAATTTAGAGGATATATGGTGTATAACTCGCTCCACCCTAACAACTCCGCTAGAGGAGGTAGCGCTATCATAATCAAAGAAAATATTAGTCATTACGAGCAGTGCAAGTATGAAGAGCCAGATATCCAAGCTGTGGTAATATCTGTGAAAACCAAATTTTGTCATGTGTCTATAGCTGCTGTATACTGTCCTCCAAGGCACATGATAAGAAAAGAGCGGTATTTACATTTCTTTGAAATGTTAGGTCAAAGATTCATCCTAGGCGGTGATTTTAATGCCAAGCACACGCAATGGGGATCGAGACTTACAACAACAAAAGGAAAGCAGCTTTTAAGTGCAGTTAAAGAAACACATTGTGGAGTTATGAGCACAGGGAAACCAACATACTGGCCCTCTGACCTCCAGAAAATACCAGATCTTATAGACTTTTTTATATGCAAAAACATATCCGTTAATTACGTTGCTGTGGAGGAAGGTTTTCATATGAACTCTGACCACTCCTCGATAGTACTAAGACTTAGTCAAAAAATTTTACTAAAAGAAAGCCAGATATCCCTGGTTAATAAGTCAACAGACTGGGAAAGTTTTAAACTTGATCTAGATAATATTATCGACCTAAGAACTCCGATAAAAACGCAAGATCAGCTTGACTCAGAAGTAAACAAATATGTTATTGATATCCAACAATGTGCTTGGAACAATACACCACAAATAAAACGCAAATATAAGGGTTATATCTATCCTAAGGAAATTGTGGATTTACTATCTGAGAAAAGAAAACAAAGAAAGCAGTGGCAGCAAACAAAGTGTCCACGGGAAAAAACATTATTAAATAATCTGACTAAGCGATTAAAGAGAAAAATAATACAATTCGAGGATGAATCCCTAAACACCAACCTTCTGCAGTTACCCAATGACAAATCAACGGATTACTCTCTTTGGAAAGTGACAAGGAACCTAAAAAGGCCAACTAAACAAATACCGCCTATTAGAAATACTGACGGAAAATGGGCTATAAGTAATGACCAAAAAGCGTTAAGGTTTGCTCAACACTTACAAAATACTTTTCAACCCAATGATAACTGTACAGATATACTTGAGTGTGAAAAGTTAGTGCAAAATCAAGAAATTAAGCTTGTGACTCCTAAAGAAGTTATGAGAGAAATTCAAAATAATATTAGTTCAAAAAAATCGCCGGGCTATGACCTCATAACAGGTGAAATTCTTAAACACCTCCCGCGCAAAGCCATAGTAAAGCTGACCAAAATTATCAATGCTGCGTTTACTCTGAAATATGTACCTGAGCTGTGGAAGGTAGCTGAAGTAATTATGATTGCGAAGCCTGGGAAACCGCCCCATGAAGCGTCATCATATAGACCTATTTCCTTGTTGCCAGTGTTATCAAAACTATTTGAAAATCTATTGCTAAAACGATTAAAACCAATAATAGAAGAAAAAGATCTTATCCCAAATCATCAATTTGGTTTCAGAGAAAAACACTCTACAGTAGACCAGGTACACAGAATAACAAACGTCATTGAAAAAGCGCTCGAAAACAAGGAAGTCTGCGCCACCGTATTCTTAGATGTCGCGCAAGCTTTTGACAAAGTTTGGCATGATGGCCTAATATTCAAACACAGATGTATGTTGCCTCCAGAATTTGCAGATATTCTGGAGTCGTATTTAACTAATAGAATGTTTAGAATAAGACAAGAAGATGCATATTCCGAGCTAAAAGCGATAAAAGCTGGGGTACCTCAAGGAAGTGTGCTAGGCACAATACAAAGTGAAAAATAATTTTGATTTCGGTGTTTTTGTAGTGTTTTTTTTTGGAAGTCGGTTTTATTTTTTGTAAAAAAGTTTTTATTTTTCACTTTTTAGTTGTGGTACCTACACAACCCACACCCCAAAATTTTAATACCACTACCTGGTATGTAAATTACAGTGACAGGAACTTATTAGTTAGAACATCGTCCACATATATTAAGTAGGAAATTCTTTAGATTTTTGTTGATTTTTCAAAAAAAAAAAAAAACCGCTTATCCATCGGTTGGCAAGCAAAGGAGTTATGCGCGAACACACATAAAAAAAAAAAAATATTCAGTCGAATTGAGAACCTCCTCCTTTTTTAGAAGTCGGTTAAAAAGAAATATGAATAACCTAATAGGAACCCAAAAAACCAGTAAGAACAACATAATTAAGTGCATACCTACTTGGTTTAGTGCAGGTAGGAATTAAATTCAAGCTAAAAGCCGTTTACCTTCCCAAAAAAATATCATAAGTACCGGTGTTAACGTACTCCGCAGTCAAATTTATTCGCCCATTCAACTTGATAAATAGATATGGTACACCCACATAAGTAACACGTCATCAATCGCCGCAAATGGCAAAACGAAGACGTAAGAAAAAGTAACAAAATGGAAATTGGATAATTTGTTCTGGCCATACCGTGAAACACCCGTTTCCTTTGGTCTATCCGTTATACCGGCAATGTTGCCAACTTGCCAATATTTTTTTCATAGACTTTCCTTGGCATGTAACAAATCTTTTGAGGATATGGTTTTAGAAGTGAATGAAAATGGAGTATGAATAAATTCTAAGTGCCTGCCTATTCCCTTCAAATGTTCAAAATGTAATAGCAATCTCATCTTGACGACAGTAAATGTCAAAGAATTATTAAACATGTAGTAGTATTAGAGGAAAATATTTTTGATTGAACTAAGAATGTGAAAGTTCTTAAAAACGGGGACTTCCCATTCTGGTGTGAAAATAAGACTATACAGGGTTATTTGTAAAAAAATCAGCTGTTCCTTACATTTTGACGAGTTATACGAACATAAATGTAGGGAACCGCTGATATTTTTTTCGCAATTTCAAGTTTTGTATCATAGTAAAAGTTGTTTATAATGATGAGTACAATGACTTCTTAAGAGGTTTCTGGTGTTTTACAAATAACCCTGTATAGTTGAAATCTTGATCTGTATTTTTTTTTCGTCTGATTTTTTGGTAAAATAAATATAACCGCCTTTAAAAGTGGCCAACTCCATTTTTTTAATTTTATTTTGTCCTTTTCCATTTTTGGTAAATTAAATATAACACCGTTTTAAAGTGGCCAACCCCTTGAAAGAATTCCTTTCCATGGGACCATCAAAAATGAAACAAAAACCTTTAATCAAATTTCAGATCACTTCTTATCTGGGTGACATCGTAAAGTTAAAATGAAACAGGCAAGAATGTAATAACGCAGAAAGAGATCTAATAAAGAGTAATAAAATGCGTATCTTGGACTCGCTGATTGATTTGGGTTTGTTTTTTATTCTGATCGTACCGGATTTGATGAAATGGCGTCAGTTTCTATTTGAGGTCAGGGACGTGGGCTTGACGGCTCCAAATTTTTGATAAAAAACTGTATTGTTGTTAGGTTTTGGAGGTTGTCTGTAGGAAAAAACAATTGAGAATAGTTAGTTGCTAAGTATTCCGTCATTTTTGGTGGAATACTCGTAGCTATGCAAGTTAATTGGTGACTGCTTCGTTGTCTTTGATCTCATGGTTGTAAACTCAACTGCTGAGCGTTGGGTTTTGGATTATATGCTTGATACGGCAATATATTTAAGTTGAAGAAATTTTCAATAGCAGCCTTTTCATTTCAGCAGGACTTTCCAAGAGTGAAACTGCTGCATAAACACATAGGGCTAAGGAAGAAACATGGATGGGTTCTCAGTAAAAAACTGTCACTCCTTCCGCTCCACCCATAGTGGAAGGGGTCACGATGATTTCCCATCCTTAAAAAAAAGCGTTTTCATTAGATTCGTAACTTGGTCAGTGATTATTATATCATTCTCTGTTACATGAAACATGAAAAAAAAAAGTTTCATCTCTGCCTATACCTTCGTGTAATGTACGCGTGTATGTTGTATGGTAATACAATAACTAGCCAACAATTTCGTATGCTGAGCACGATTTGGATACCGAGTAGGGTCAAAAGTTCTTGGGCTAATTTAGGTTGATTTAGGTTGAAAGTTGGGAGTGTAACGAAAGCTTTAGTTGGATTGTGAAAGCCGATATGAAAGTCTCACTTTTTCTGCAGATCTCAGATGCAGATGACGATCTCTTTTAGAAAGTACTTACAATTTTCTTGCATAGATTATTTAGCACAAACCGTCGAGGTATTAAAGTGGATTTTGTGTAATATTATTATAATTGTATGTGTCCATTCATATAATATGTTCCGCTTATGCACATTCGATGAAGTTGGTGTGACATTTTAAATGCTTTTATTTTTACTGTGTTGACATTGTTTATTATTATTGTGATTTTTATTTAATTTTATTGACTTAGCGACGATATACTTATCTATTAATTATTAATCAAGTTACGTTTTTTCTTTTGTTTTGTTTTAACTAATTATTTAAGTAACTAATTTTATACTATTAATTATACAATTCAATATTAGTTTTAAGTTGTCTTGCTGCGCCCTAACAGGGTCATCTACTCACTAGTTTTAAGCTAACGTGTAAAATTGGTTGTGTACATTGTGCATTGAATAAATAAATAAATAAATTATGCAGCTACGCCGAAGCTGCACAATTTTATGATTCTTCTCAAGAGTAATTCTAGGTTTCTGATTATTTATCTACATAATTAAGACGTCATCCATCTTTATAAACTTCGGCGAATAGACAGGTGTGTTAGATGTTTAATCTCTAAATAAAAAAAATATTTGCATTGATGACTTAGGATATGTTGATGCATAATACTATACCTGAAATCACAAAAAGAAATCAACTGTTCAGTACATTTAAGTTCGCATATTTCGTCAAAATCTATGGAACAGCAGTAGTATACCTAAAAATATTCAAAATATTAATAGTAAATATGCACAAGTATATTAAACGCGAGGGGGAAAAGAGCAATGTGCATCAAAAAATTCGTCCTCATCGCTGTCAACAGGAAAAGTTCCCAAAAGGCTGGCAGCATTGCCGCGTTGTATAGCAATGCTGATTCTTTGACCAAAAAAATGGCCAGCTCTCCAGTCACGTAAAGAGTCGAAGGGCATATGTTTTAAATAAAAATTGTTTTTTTTAACCAAATTTGCGACAGCAAAGACAGAAATGTGATTTTCCGAGTCTGTTAATATATTTGTGTAAATGAGTTTCTTAGTTAATTCCTCGAAGCATCTTAAAGATTATGTGTCTATCAACTCGTCTAGGTCATTATGACACATGAAAAAACCTAGACTTGAACTAACTCAAAACTAGGTTTTTTTTGTGTATACTTTTTGTGAATAGTCTGTTAAATCTTCTAATAAATAGAGTTGAATGTGAAATAACAGATAATTCCAAATTTTGTGGGTATTCTTACTTATCCGGTTTTTCTTGAACACAAGAGTTAATCTGTTTTACATACGAAGTGGTACTGGTTTTTGAGGAGCATACCTCAGACAAATTTAATTTTCATTGTTATTGATTTCGAGAATAACTAACAACTCGCCCCTGCTTTACAAAGATTTTACAATTTCAGGTAAGAAAAAAACTTGATGGCATGTAATTCCAAATATAATTTAGAATTAAATGCCATCAAGTTTTTTAAAGGCCGTTTCGTTAGAGTGAATTTGTGTGAACTGACTAGAAAACTAATAAATGCATAGAGAGAACTTAATAAACCAGAAAGTAATAAATAAACCATTTTATTTCAAACATTGCACATTTACATACATTTCACCCATAAGTATTAAAAACAAAACAAAAGAAAAAAAAAACAGAATCATTCTAAATATCGGCCAACATTGAATACTTTTTCACAAAACGTACCTAATGAAAACAAAACGAAAGTCCCGTTCGGGGACCGCTGTAAAATGCTCTGAAGGTATCAGGAAGCCAGCTATACGTCTTATGGAGAGACGCCACCGGTAATGTAGGTCGTATATCTTGGGGAATCTCGACGACTATTGCCGAAAATAATATGCTCTCTTTAGAAAATGCTTGTGCCCCTCGACAAGCTGAGTTAGAAATATAAAATTCCGCCAAGGTGCACTGCAACCGCGTGGTGGATTATGGCCCACGCCCTCTCTTAGAGGAGGCCTGTGTCCCAGCAGTGGAAACATGATGATTATGAATGAATATGAATAAACCTTAACGTCTTCTTTCAAAGATGAAAAAAAGACTCATTATACTAACAAATCATAGATCTTTAATCATAACATGCTGCTGGGGGCTACCTCAGAATTATGCATTAACTGAACAAAAAACATGTGCAGCGTGAAAAACTTAAGTTACCGTCGCGAAATTGGATAAAAAGGTGTAAGTCTTGAAGATTCTAGCTGTAAATGTTTTGCAAAGAGGTTCTATTCAGACTGTCTATGATATTATCTTGGGACCCTAGGGTCTCGGACCTTTCAAAGGTGTACGAGGGGCCGAAACCAACTCGAAAAGGTGTCGTAGACCATTCCAAATGTTGAGGGGGCACCAACCGACGGTTATCCCTTTTATTCACTATGCAAGTGCACCCAACGACAACCCCTTGCAAAACATAGAAAATAAAAAAATGGGACTATGTAGTTCGTTTACTACTAACACTAGTTATAAGATATTTTACTATCAAAAAAGACTACATTGTTGTCTAAATAAATAAATAAAATAAGGGTTTGGGTGGCTAAAGTGTACTGGTTACCGAGACTATTGAGATTCTAAATTATTATGTTTTTAAAAACGCGTCTACATAAACAAAGAGTAACATCCTGCCTGGCTTATTTTTTACCATAAAAAGGTGACACAAAGAGATTAACGCCATGCATACCATCAAAGCATTGCTATCACTCAAAGCATTTTTTTGGTTTTCCGTGGTTTTAGATAGAAGCCTGTCAGTGTCACATTTATTTTGATACAGGAATTTCCCAGATTTTCCATTTGTCAATCAAAATTAACTACGTCAGTTCGTTCCAGTAAAACCAGGTAACAGTTGGAACGAAGTTCCTTATCGCGCTTATATTTTTTGCGGTAATGCTGGCGGCTTCTACAAAGGCAAGCAATTCGAACAGAAAAATGAATCGTTTCGTCGGTCGAATAGAGTTCATTATTATTTGGACGAGCTTTTCTCTATGAAAATATTGGACCGAATTAAGACCTTATTTTTATTAAGTTAACCGCGTAATTCGGTTGTGCATCTTTGTAAAGTCGGGTCCGACACGAGACAATAGGTTTCTCAGAATAAAACTGCGTATTTAGGTACCTAGTTTGGTATTTCTAAGTTTTACCGTTTACTGTTAATAAAAAAAGTCTGAATTCGCTTTTCGTGTTTTTATTTGTATAGTTGTGTACCTAACCCATTTATCTTTTGCGTAAAATCGCGTATGTATTTTTATTTATGTTTATGTACCTATCTTGAACGCAGGGCGGCGGCATGCGGCGCGCGGCGTCGCCGCCGCGCCGTCGCGGCATTGTTTGTTTTCATGACTGTGGTGTCGGATGAACTAATTAATTAGATACTTACATACCTACCTACCTATACAAGTGTAATTTAATTCGAGTTCCTTATCGCGCGTTGTGAAAGGGGGCTAGACGGAAAAAAATCTTACGAAATTACAATTCCTTCACTAGTTAATCGAAAGGAACTTCGTTCCATCCGGGTGTCCCTTGACACCTCTCAAGTTTTTTTTACTTGTATAATAAATTATCTAACCAAGCCCCAACTATGTATAATATAGGCTGTATAAAAGTAGGCCAAAAAAATAGGTAACTACAAAAAGAAGAGCATGCGCTAAGTGATGTCCTTGACATTTACCGTCGTCCATTTTCCTTCCACAAAAGAACATTGAAAGAGAGGAAAGAAAGAAACAAAAATATTTTATTCTGGACACGCACAGGAAATACACAGAAATAAAAATAAGGCAAAACCAAAAAGATTAAAAAAAAAAATGTATGAAGCCGTTGGTACCGGCTTTCATTCTTATATATTTTAAAGTCTGGCAACCAGTCTTACCAACGGGTATCGTTTTTGGGGTAGTAACAAGCTTGTGGAGTCAGTTAGGCAGTCGCTCCATGTAATATACTAGTATTTAACTGCATCCGGTCAGACTGGAAGCCGACCCTAACATAGTTAAGCAAAAACGTAGACAGATTTATTTGAAAACCGATCCTAAAAAAAATTGTGATTTTTGTAAATATTCAAATTAACATTAGTTATATCTAACTAACTATATATACAAATAAAACCAAAAAAGACAAAAAGGACACTTAGGCGTCGAAGTACTCATCCGCATCGCTGTCATCAGGAAACGTGCCCAGAAGACTGGCAGCATTGCCACGTTGAATGGCAATGCTAATTCTTTGGCCAAAGAACAATCCAGCCCTCTGGTCACGCGAAGTGTCGACCAATCGGCGAGAACATTAGTTTATTTATGTAATGTTAGTACATGATGTCAAAAAAAATGTGGTGTCACTGTGCTGCTTTGCAGTGCCTTGCATATAGTTTACAGAATTGGTAATTATAGGTGTAAAGTAACTACTAGGTACTAAGTAACAGTCATATGGTTTTAGCATTTAAATAAACATGAATAAGATAATAAAAATTAAAGTAACACTAGTTATTAATTAATGTTCATCCTACCTTTATGACGTCCAAAGTGGCTTTTAGATGTGCGTACATTTGCCAACACATCAATAACCACAAACTGACAAATTTTCTCAATCTATTTATAACTTAAAAATCAACGTTTCAATATTTAAAATCATTTGAAGAAATTTGACAGTTTGGTATTTCTTGATGTACTAGCGACCGTACATTTTATCGCTTTCATTGGACGTCATACTTTATAAAGCTAGGAAACGATTGTTCTTACCTCCCAAGTTGCTTATGCTTAGAAAACCGTTTTCTGGGTGAATTTTAACTGACCTATAAAATGAAATTTCCTGAAATGTAGGTAGTTAAGTAAGCGAAAAAGCTTAGCATTTAATTTATTGAAATTTGAATAGGCGTCCTTTTAATGAATTTTCTTGTTACTTAATTTGCTTATTTTAATGTCTTCTTTTTACAGGCAAATAGGAGGATGAAAATCCAATGTTTTTGTCTGGTAAATAAATTGCACTCATTTTGAATAATTTGTTAGAAACCAATTATATGTTGCTAATCTACCTGGAAACGGGTATATTTTGCAGCCAGTTTTTCATTTTGAAAAATCGCAAAATTCAAGGCTTTGAGTGCAGATATCTTTTAATAGTTAATTTATTTATTTTTTGTCACACTGCACTCCATCTTGTTTCATGTTAATGATTTTTGTTTAAGGGGGATGCGCAAATGTGGCCCACAAAATTCAAATTTTCATATATTTTTTGCATTTTGATGATCAGTGTCAAGTTGTATGTTGATCAAAATATCATCAGGGAGTACGTTTTTACAGAATTGTAGTCATAAAATCACCGAAACAACCCTCACAGTTCACATAGCCCTACGAAATAACGATTTCATGAAATCATGACATTTCAGTGGTAAATCAAAATAATAGACCTAAAATCGGTGAAGGAAAACATCGTAAGGAAACCGGCATGCCCGAGAGATATTTTTCAACAGCATGTGATGCTAAGTCAGAGGCAGCATTAAAACTCTGACACCAGGTTACATACTAACCACACGAAAAGAAGAAGATGACATTTCAGGGCAATTCTAACTTAGAGAGTTGTATTGATGATTCTAATGAACTATAATTATGTGAACACATACTTACTATGGCCACAAATCATATTATTTTGATCAACGTTGAACTTGACACTTACCAGCAAATTGCAAAATACCTGTGAAAATTTGAATTTCGCGGGCTACCGTAGCACATCCTTCTTTTGTATGCACACCAGAATATAGGATGATAATAATAATATTATACGTATATTCATATATACTAACATTTTACGATGCAAGTGTATTATCGACAGCTTTAATTACTTACGTAGACGATGGTTTTGTTTGTACAGGTAGAGATCGTCTAATTTAAAACAGCATCCCTCCACTGCTTGATTTAAACATTTCAAATGTTTGTTCTTTTCTTTTTGATAGGAGTGATGAACAAGGCTCGATCAAGCCTGTCCCTGCTGTTTCTCCCCAGCGATGCCCTAAGCCGAGATCCGTAACCCACAAGGGGTGCCCTTAGCGTGTAGTTTGTAAGTTTTTATTAAGCCCTGACTAGAGGCTGCAATTTTATTGTAACATCCACAGGCAAGTCTGGTTTGGCAGTAGACAATCCCTTGGTTGAACTGCGAGATGCCAATTGAAAAAAAAAAAGAGTGTTGTACGATTTAATTTTCTAGCCACGCACGTGATACGACATAAAAATAAGTTTTTTGTCTATAATTATGACAGGCTATATAACTTACTATTTACAATTATCAGTAAAAAAACATCGTCTG
Source organism: Hyppa rectilinea (assembly GCA_951799385.1). Taxonomy (NCBI): domain Eukaryota; kingdom Metazoa; phylum Arthropoda; class Insecta; order Lepidoptera; family Noctuidae; genus Hyppa; species Hyppa rectilinea. The sequence goes on along the minus strand of OX637310.1, from coordinate 4,842,764 downwards.
TCTACGTAATTAAACCGGTCGATAATACACTCGCATCGTAAAATTTTAGTACCTACCTGCTTAACTATACCCTCTGTTACAGTTGTTATACGGGCCTTTAAATTATTTTTATCTTTCAATATGCATTAGGTATGCATCCAAATCAGATGACTGTAAACACATAAATTCGATCTTCACAATGTAAAAAAATAAATCTATCTATCTACAAATAAAATTGTAGAAAAGTGGTGTCTGTACAATGGAAGTATATAAAAAAAAAGTAGCAGGGGTTGTTATTATATCGATGCCGAACCCGAAATTGTAATTAATTTTTTTTTGTCTGTTTGTCTGTTTGTCTGTGTGTTTGTGCACGCTAATATCAGAAACGGCTAATTCGATTTAGATGCGGTTTTCACTAATATATTGTAGTAAGCTTCACTTAACATTTAGAGTTTATTTCATGTCAATCGATTCAGAAATAAAAAAGTTATGTCAATTTAAACAATCACGGCGAACATTTGTTAAGTAAGGTATTCTATCAGAGTACGTACACGCCTCGCGCCTGCGCGTCTGTGGCTATATAAAGCGCGCTGAGAGCAGCACCGCTGATTTCCGTCGTTCCGTCCTCGCCGTCGAGGCCCATAGCGACGACCCTGTTCATCCCCATCCCCTCGACCTTTGCTCGAGCCAGCACGCGTTGCCGCTGGGCCAGTAGTTTTAAATACCCCCGATCCAGCTGTCCCTTGCTGTCCTCCCCCAACGACGCCTTAAGCCGTACCGTTTCAGTTATTCGCATCCTGGAGAGTATAGGCGAATAGTTGCATTCGATTATTGCGATTCACTTGAATACTGAGTGTTTGCATGTTTCATTTATTTATATTTTAGGGTTTGTTAAGTAAGTTAAGTTCTTTTTCTTAATTTTCTTTAAAATCTATAAACATAAAATAAAACTGTGTCTGTACATTGTGGTCTGTAGCATATGCTTTTGTATGTATGAACCCTTTCGGTTACACGGTATAATTGCAATGATATTTCTAATGATTATATGTAATTCTGTAAATATATATATATATATGTAAATGCCCAGTAACACCCGGGAATCGAACAGAACCTTGTGCTCAGCTATAGTTCTTGTGACCACTGTAGCAACAAGGTATTCTGAAATAAAAGAAATAGGTGAAATATTTGAAAAAATAAGCGAAAAACTTTTTTAAGTTTTCGCAAGTAGGAATTGTTATATTAAATAATTTTCTAATTCCCCACTGTCATCGTCAATTAAAATGATTAATTATTCTGCTTACAAAGTTGCCCCTGTTGTCATTTACGGAATGCAGTTTTTCTTCTAAGAAGAAACCATTTAATTGTCGTTTTTTTATGTTAAATCGATAAGCTGATTTTGTAATACCAATGGCTTACTTAGTTGCATTTGCGATGTAATTAAAAATGGTCAAGAACGTTTTGTACGTTATTAATAATAGAAAATTCCATCGAACCTATATATAAAACTCTCATTTAAGATTTTTAGTTTATAATATATTAATTCAACGGTGCGAGATAGTCTTTGTCAGTAGTATCATCTTCAGTCAATCTGAAATCTGCCTAGTGTTTTCCCAACTAAATTGGGAACCACTTCCAATCTAACCGGATGCAGCTGAAAAAACTCAAACTGAAAGCATTTATTAAAAAATAAACCAATTACTGGCACTTTTGAACTGTCAAGGTGTCGGTCAGCCAGAAAGATAAAGCTAGTTGCCCATTCCAAAGCAGTAGGTACCGATGGAGAAAAATGGGCAAGAAACTCCATAGACACTCTCTTAAATCAAAACATGTTTACAAAAACTAGGTTATATCATTCATGTTGAAATATACATGTCAGAACGATGCAGAACTTAAAAAAGCGTCCATAATTACAAGATTTAAAAAACAATGCAAAAGTAAGTTCAATTTTAATAGAGCCGAGGTAGCTAAGATGTGACCAGTCCCTACTGACGGCGCCCGTTCAGCTCAACCATTTTGATGGAGCTGTACAGTATTTAACATGGAGCGACTGCCTATCTAACCTCCACAACTCAGTAACTGAGTAATACGATACCCCTTGGTAAGACTTAAGTATCAACTTCAGTATGATCCTGAATATAGCAGTTCGAGGACTACAGCCGCTCCCCTAACATCAACGTTTCTGTCATAAGAAGACAGTCACCACTCACAACCATCGATTCGACGTTATGCTAGAGTGACAGTTATCAGTTAGTGTCACTCGTAACCAACCTCTTAGATAATTCTTAGTCACTTCCTGATGGCGCCACTTGCTGCGTCGTCAAGTTAATGCCATCTCACGCAAAAACGGCTGAATGGTTTTGTATGGCATTGGTCGCACATGTTCCTAGTTCATCACTTGGATATACATGTAGGATATTTTAATCCCACAGGGTCTATTTACCGACATGCACGTAAGCGAAGCCGCAGCCTAATGCTTATAAATAGTTCATTATTATGTCTCGTGTTTTTATCTGTTGTAAAACGGCCACGGAACCCTAAAATACTGCAAACTAAAAATATGCTAAGACTTCTTTAGTTTCCTGTTGAAACGTGATGAAGATTTTTATGAGATCAATGGCATTGTATTCGTAGTTTTTTTTTCTCTTTAATAATTATGGCCTTAGATAAATAAGTGATTACTTTTTTCATTCATTCATGAAACAACAAAGTAGGTTAATTATAAAATAATGTTTTATGTTTATTTCTGGTAAAGTCTACGTTCGCAAGAACGTAAACACCAGATACCCAAAGCCGAGGTCCGTACCCACCCACGGACCAACCCCGACAAGCGTAGCATAACCTGATGGATGAATCCGTGCGGCTGTTATTACTTAGGCCAAGAGCCCCTCAGAAATTCAGTTGTTTGCCTAATTAACATACCTATTATGAAGAGCGCTCAACGCAGTCCTAGACCACAAGACGTACACGTAGGACGTACACGTAGATACAAAAATGATACCATAGCAAAAATTGTTCCACGTCATGAGCATTTTCTGCTGAAAGAATAAATTTGAAGATTTGGAACACCTGATGTGGAACTGCCAGACCCCAGCTACACTATAGTAAATATTGAAATGACGTTATAGAAAGAGTTGTTCAGCCTAATGAGCACTCTCTGTTGACGTGTAAAAATTGAAGATCTGAAACACCTGTTGTGGAATTCCAAGCGCCCAGCTGCACTATAACATTTATAGTATGAATGACGTTTTAGCAAAAGGTGTTCAATATGATGAGCACTCTCTGTTGACTTATAAAAATCGAAGATCAGGAACACCTGTTGTGGAACTCCAAGAGCCCAGCTACACCATAACACATATAGGTATGACGTCTTAGCAAAAGTTGTTCGGTCTGATGGGCATTTCATGTTGACTTATAAAAATCGAAGATCAGAAACATCTGATGTGGAAATCAAAGCTATCACTAATTTTACTGTATAAGTATAAAATAACATAAGCTGGGATTACCTACACGCCGTGTAGGCGGTAACACTTTAGAACTGATTTTCGATGAAGATATCATTGCAAATTTGACTCTACTGGCTTTTATTTTATCGTATAAATATGCCTTCGGGCTTATCTTCGTGACATAGTAGTCTACCCGGTAACGCAGGGGAGCAGTCATTTTAATTTAGATTTTAATTGATCCGGTATTCTTTACAATAAAACTATAACCATGCCTAGAAAGAGGTCAACTACCGCAGAGCTACAGGAGAGACTTGATGCTGTTCGAGTTCGAGACTCGATGCTGCAACTCGCTCCGTGGAAACCTCTTCGGATCGCGAAGCACGCCTGCGCTCTCAGCGTATTCATTAGGTCTCTAGAGACCAGTGAAGAATATGATGCGCGACTGACCGCTGATCGTGAACGTCATGTATTGTCTCGCGAGTCGGAGACGTTCACGGAAAAGGAATTACGCTTGAGTTCCAAGCGTATCTACGCATCGACTTCTAGGTCTCTAGAGACAAGTGGGGAACGTGATGCGCGACTGACCGCTAATCGTGAACGCCACGCATTGTCTCGCGAGTTGGAGACGTTCACGGATAGAGAATTGCGCTTGAATTTTTTTTTTAAATTACATAAAATATGGCAACCCCTTTGTCGCTGGCATAAACAACAGGATTCGCGTACGAAGTCGCGGGCAGAAGCTAGTTTAAAATATGTGTACAACTCAAATATTTTACACTCAACTTCTGAGTTCATGGGCACTCTACACAAATTATCGTGCCGTCATCAACGGTCATACGGACGGATTATACAGGGTGGAAGGGACATCAACGTGAAGCCTGTTACCATGGATTCAATACATGATTCTGAAACTCCCTTTTTTTGTCCTACGTGTACGTCTTGTGGTCTAGGACTGCGTTGAGCGCTCTTCATAATAGGTATGTTAATTAGGCAAACAACTGAATTTCTGAGGGGCTCTTGGCCTAAGTAATAACAGCCGCACGGATTCATCCATCAGGTTATGCTACGCTTGTCGGGGTTGGTCCGTGGGTGGGTACGGACCTCGGCTTTGGGTATCTGGTGTTTACGTTCTTGCGAACGTAGACTTTACCAGAAATAAACATAAAACATTATTTTATAATTAACCTACTTTGTTGTTTCATGAATGAATGAAAAAAGTAATCACTTATTTATCTAAGGCCATAATTATTAAAGAGAAAAAAAAACTACGAATACAATGCCATTGATCTCATAAAAATCTTCATCACGTTTCAACAGGAAACTAAAGAAGTCTTAGCATATTTTTAGTTTGCAGTATTTTAGGGTTCCGTGGCCGTTTTACAACAGATAAAAACACGAGACATAATAATGAACTATTTATAAGCATTAGGCTGCGGCTTCGCTTACGTGCATGTCGGTAAATAGACCCTGTGGGATTAAAATATCCTACATGTATATCCAAATGATGAACTAGGAACATGTGCGACCAATGCCATACAAAACCATTCAGCCGTTTTTGCGTGAGATGGCATTAACTTGACGACGCAGCAAGTGGCGCCATCAGGAAGTGACTAAGAATTATCTAAGAGGTTGGTTACGAGTGACACTAACTGATAACTGTCACTCTAGCATAACGTCGAATCGATGGTTGTGAGTGGTGACTGTCTTCTTATGACAGAAACGTTGATGTTAGGGGAGCGGCTGTAGTCCTCGAACTGCTATATTCAGGATCATACTGAAGTTGATACTTAAGTCTTACCAAGGGGTATCGTATTACTCAGTTACTGAGTTGTGGAGGTTAGATAGGCAGTCGCTCCATGTTAAATACTGTACAGCTCCATCAAAATGGTTGAGCTGAACGGGCGCCGTCAGTAGGGACTGGTCACATCTTAGCTACCTCGGCTCTATTAAAATTGAACTTACTTTTGCATTGTTTTTTAAATCTTGTAATTATGGACGCTTTTTTAAGTTCTGCATCGTTCTGACATGTATATTTCAACATGAATGATATAACCTAGTTTTTGTAAACATGTTTTGATTTAAGAGAGTGTCTATGGAGTTTCTTGCCCGTTTTTCTCCATCGGTACCTACTGCTTTGGAATGGGCAACTAGCTTTATCTTTCTGACTGACCGACACCTTGACAGTTCAAAAGTGCCAGTAATTGGTTTATTTTTTAATAAATGCTTTCAGTTTGAGTTTTTTCAGCTGCATCCGGTTAGATTGGAAGTGGTTCCCAATTTAGTTGGGAAAACACTAGGCAGATTTCAGATTGACTGAAGATGATACTACTGACAAAGACTATCTCGCACCGTTGAATTAATATATTATAAACTAAAAATCTTAAATGAGAGTTTTATATATAGGTTCGATGGAATTTTCTATTATTAATAACGTACAAAACGTTCTTGACCATTTTTAATTACATCGCAAATGCAACTAAGTAAGCCATTGGTATTACAAAATCAGCTTATCGATTTAACATAAAAAAACGACAATTAAATGGTTTCTTCTTAGAAGAAAAACTGCATTCCGTAAATGACAACAGGGGCAACTTTGTAAGCAGAATAATTAATCATTTTAATTGACGATGACAGTGGGGAATTAGAAAATTATTTAATATAACAATTCCTACTTGCGAAAACTTTTTTTCAAATATTTCACCTATTTCTTTTATTTCAGAATACCTTGTTGCTACAGTGGTCACAAGAACTATAGCTGAGCACAAGGTTCTGTTTGATTCCCGGGTGTTACTGGGCATTTACATATATATATATATATTTACAGAATTACATATAATCATTAGAAATATCATTGCAATTATACCGTGTAACCGAAAGGGTTCATACATACAAAAGCATATGCTACAGACCACCAAATTGAACAACTTTTACTATGGAACCAACTCCGAAATCGCAAAAAAAATCAGCTGTTCTATACATTTTTGATCACGTGACTCGTCCAAATTGAGGGAACAGCTGATTTCTTTTCTGTAGCATATGCTTTTGTATGTATATACCCTTTTTACAATTTTCAAGCGTATACTGGGTGTAACCTACACCCAGTACCTATACGCTAGAAAATTGTAAAAAATAATTTAAAATAATTTATTTCGCGTTCTAGCCTGTAGTTTTTACCTTAATACATTCACTCGAGTTATGAAGTAGGTGTAAAAGTGAGTGCAGCTTCACTTTCGATTCAGACTTGCAACACCACTTTCATACGTCGTTGACCGACCCAAGGCGAACAGCGCAATTTCTTTTATTTGCGCTTGCGCATTTACTTTGTATGCGAAGAAATTTTAATTAATTTCCTGTGTTTGAGGATAAATATCAGGTTTTTTAAATGTTAACTCTTTCTTACTGACAAATCATTTTTGTTGTTGAAAGCAAAAAATATGTCATCCCGTAAATTTCTTTGGGGTTTCTCCGATTTGTAGTGTAGGGGTGTGATGATGAACAACGTTTTAATTGACGTTGAGTTTAATTAATACTACGTATTAAATACTGTTATAAAATTAATGAACTAATCCTTAGAGACGGTCAAAAATTATCCCACGAGAATGCACCACTGAAATAAATTGAATCTAGAGTCTTAACCCAGGTCATGGTCACGTGTGCAAAATCTCATCCGAAACTGTTCAACCATTAAGGCGCTGTGAATAGACGACTTTTATGTTTTTCAGTTGAAATAGGGTACGACGTAACCCCGCCTACTGCTGGGTTCATCGCGGAAATCCCGCCGATGCGCGACGTCTTAGCGTGAATAGGTTATAGACAAACAGGTAGGTTAACGGAATTTACTTTGGCATTGATTTTAGAAGTCTGTTTTAAATTATTTAAACACAAAACATAATAATATCACGCCTGCAATCCCTGAAGGGCTAGGCACAGATGTACTTAGTCCTACCATATTTCTCCAGTTATGTTTGAGTTCCAAGTAGTAAGGGATGCGCCTATTGCTATCAATCAGGCACAAATCCAGACTCCAGCTGCTACTGAGATATTCAAGATGGATAAACCTAAAAACCCTTTGCCCAACCTGGGAAGCAAACCCAGGACCTCACCAACGAGGCAGCAGCATGTTTAAAAAAAAAGAGAAATTATTATTTTAAATTATGCTCTGAAGCATCTTAATAAAGTAAAACTAGTGTCAGTCTAGTTCGAACAAGTGCAACTTGATTCCTATCAATATTTTATACCGAGCTACGGGCATCTGACCTCAGTACCCTGACAAATTGAAGATACCGCTGTTCGAACGTGTGACCATTTTTCAGACGGAGGTACTCGTAACTACCTTATACGACTGTCATTGATATTCATGTGAATACTTTGTGTTAAAATGACCGATACTTACTTCAAAAATAACCGATACATACTTCAAAAATCGAACGAGCCAATCGATTGTAGCTATTACCTCACTGTCTTACATTGAATCCTTTCATATGTAGAGAGTCAAGTTGAATTAGGATGATGATGAAAAATATCTATAAAAAAGTGTCAATATTGGACTGTTTTTTTTTCTTTTTTCACGTAATATAAGGATTACGTCAATACATTGTGTTTAAATGTGGCATGACATCACTCCTTTGTAGTTTTTATGCTGAGTTGTAACGTAGCGCGCCTCCACTTCCCAATTTGAATGCATTTTATCAATATTATGATAAAGGAAAAAATACGTGTCTTATTTATTTATTTATTCATTTATCCTTCCACTGGAACGCCATACAGCAATTACACCAATGGAATAAAAATTACTTCATGTGCTGCTTTTCATCCATCCTGTGCGCGCTGGACATCGAACGGGCGCCGATGAATTATCCACGCTCACATTGTAACGCAGCGTCAAGTGCGCCGGTGTTTCATAATTTCATCCATATTGCGCTCCTTCTTTGCGTTTTTAGAGGCTTAATGTATTTAAAACAATAAAACATATATATGTATACAACGAAATACAAAAAAAAACAGAAAATTTATATATTTTTTTATAATCTGACTGACGTGACGGACTAAATATAATTTCTTTTTTTTTACTCGGACATCATCCCTATGAGCAAAACTCGACTATCTACGTCATCATAACACGATACGAAAAAAAAAACATACTACAAATAACTATGCTACCAGCGGTCGTTGACCCCACCATAACTGAATACAATTTTATTGTTCAAGAACAATAAAACTGAATACACGCGATGGTTATCGATGTCTTGACATCGATAACCATCACGTCTGCGGAGTCCTCTATCGAATTTGACACTGTATTTTCAATGCTCAGCTCAGTGTCTAGAGAGTTCAAAATGCAAGTCTCTTTTTATTAAGACACTAGCTGCTGCCCATAGCTACACTCTCGTCGGAAATTATCCTAAGGGAACATACTACAGGGATATTAAGTATCGTATGTCTTAATCCAGGTCATAATCCAAGCCTGTTCCAAGCCATCAACTGATGTTCATAAGTCTGTGCCAAGTTTCATCCAGATCCATTTTGTCGTTTGAGCGTGAAGAAGTCACAAACATACAAACACACACACATACACTCACTCACAAACTTTCGCCTTTATAATATGAGTGTGATTTTATTTAGGTGTTGCCTAGTGTTAGTGGGGTGGTGTTAAGATTAGATTGTGTCGTCTTTTCATGAAAACCGTAATATCCATAATGTTATTAGTTGCTGCAACAATTATTTTTGGCAGGTAGATATTTTTTACATTTTTGTTAACACAGCAACACATTTGCCGAAAATTAACCAATTTAATTTAGCCACCCGTATTGCCTATATACCTACTGACAATAAATTTCGTAAATGTCATTGGGCCGAGTTTTAAATCCCATTTACACTATGTGCATTTCTCGCCTGTAACACACAATAACAGCAACATATCTTTTGATCCATTTAAATATTCTTAGTTGTTGTTTCAATTATTGGTATGAATGACACAGGCAATTAAATCGTACAGTGTAAATGAGGTTTAATTAAAGACTGTCTGTAGTAAGCAAGAATGACAGAAATTAAATATATTGGTGGTTTACCTTTACAAATCTATCCCAAACATTGACGTGAGTAAAGGAAAACTTCAACCGTCTTAAAATGTACCTACATTCGCTCAGTCCGTTCATTATTAAAGAGGGTCCTAATGTTAGGCAATCAATAAGGAGTACGGTTTTACTCCAAAACCCTCATTTGTCGACCAAAGGATAACTCACGAATACCTATTCAATCTTTGCTCTTCAAAGTCATCGTCATTTTAGAGGTAATTTTAATGATAGGGCACGGTACACTGAATTGAAACAAAGAAATATGCGCCTTTTTTATCTTCATAATAATGTAGATAATAAAGACGCAGGCGCGTAAGTAATATTATTTTAGGTAGGTAAACCAACCGGTAACTTTATAACCAACCTAAAAATAATACTAAAAGTCTTCTAGACTGATTTTCGGCCATCTTCTTTCTCGTGTGGTTAGTAAATAACCTGGTGTCAGAGTTTTTATGCTGTCCATGGACCTCTGACTTAGCTTCACATGCTGTTGAGAAATATCTCTCAGATATGCCGCACGATGATTTCCTTTACCGTTTTTTAAGCATGAGATAACTGCAGTTTTATGATATTATATTTCAGTCATGGCGAAAAATAACGAAGTAGATGAGCTTTTCCTAATATTGTAAAAAAATATTTATTTTACTGTCTACTTCTAAAATGAAGTCTGGTGTAAAGTTGTCGTGTCGACGGCAGACGCGACAGCCTAAATTAAAGTATTCAAAACTTCTATTTCAATATTTTTAGGTTTGGTGAATGCGCCGGTCGCCGCGAAATTAAAATTTTCTTACGTTTTTTTGCAATTTTCAGGTCAGCATTAAGGGTCTTCTTCTTCTTTTCGAGTCGATGACTAAACTCTGTCCGCCCAGTACGTGGCAACCTGGACGGCCCTATCATTTGCGTCATTCAGGTCCTTGAGCGTGCAGTCAGTTGTGCAAGACGGGCACGAGAGTAGATGTGGCATATCCTGTATTGGGGCACCACACTCACATTCTGTTCGAGATGGGTCGATTATACCCCATCTGGCTAAATTGGATCGGCAGCGGCCAACTTGAACACGCAGTCTGTTTAATGACTTCCATATCGGCCACTGCAGTTCGTGACCAGGGGGTAGATTTTCTGCCGGTGCAATGAAGTTTGGAGGGGGTGGATGTTTGTTCTCCCACAGTGTGCGTCGTTCATCTGCCGCACTGTCTTCCGAAGAGGTGGTGTGTCGGAGAAAGCTTTTTCGGCTCTTCAAACGGGTTCGTGGTAGTTGATGTCCATATAAGGGGTTTCGGCTGTCTGCTTCCTGTTTGCCTTTCTCAATGCGAGTTGCTATTTCCCGACGCACGACTGGAGGAGCTATGCCTGCCAATGGATACAGCATCGTAAGAGGGGAGGGTTTTAAGCATCCCGTAACGATGCGGCAGGTTTCGTTGAGCGCCGTGTCGACCTCTCTAGCGTGGATGGAACGATGCCACACTGGGCATGCGAATTCTCCAGCAGAAAAGGAGAGACATAGGCCAGTGGTACGCAGAACTTGCGGTGATGCTCCCCAGCTGGTGGAAGTAAGGCGGCGGAGTAAGTTATTCCGGGAAGCAACTTTCTTCTTTGTCTTCATGCAGTGGTGCCTATATGTTAAAGACCTATCCAATGTAATACCTAGGTAGCGTGGTTGTAGGCAGTGCTCTATGTTAACGCCTTGCCATGAAATGTTGAGACGCCTGTTTGCTTGACGATTACGGAGATGGAAAGCACATGATTCAGTCTTTGATGGATTTGGCCGTAAGGCGTTTTGGTCATAATATTTACCAAGTGCTTCCAGAGCTTTCGTTAAAATTTCTTCAGCCTCTTCAAAGCTAGGTGTCTGAGCTGCTAGAGCGAGGTCGTCAGCGTATAAGAAGCTTTTTGTTTCTGGGGCACGAGGCTGGTCATTTGTGTAGATGTTGAATAGCGTTGGAGCTAGTACACTGCCTTGAGGGAGCCCATTTTTTGGAATTCGCCACCTGCTCTTGCTGTTTTTAAGGTGCACTTGGAAACGGCGATTGTTCAAAATTATACTAAGGAGCTGCACGAAGCCACTATCTTTCGTGAGGTCGCTGACCTTTAATAGAAGTCGTCGGATGTTAACTGTGTCATACGCTGCTGAGAGGTCAACAAATACAACACCCGTCACATTCTTCGCCTCAAAACCATCTTCAATGTGTTGCGTCAGTTTAAGAGTCTGGTTGGTACACGACTTACCGGGTCTGAAGCCAGCTTGTTCAGCAATTAGGTGAGGTTCGATGACAGGCGTTAGGCGGTTCAGAAGGAGCCTTTCAAAAAGTTTGAACGTATGGCAAAGCAAGGAGATCGGTCGGTAGCTTTTAGGATCTTTTGGGCATTTCCCAGGTTTTAGCAGAGCAATCACCTTAGCACTTCTCCATAGTTTTGGAATTTTTTTATCTTCAAGGCAGGTGTTAAATAAGGATAAAATCCAGGATACAGCTATTGGCCCGAGGTGTTTCAATTGTTCTACAGTAATGTCGTCAAAGCCAGTAGCTTTACCATTTTTTAGACTTTTGATCCCGTATACTACATCTGAGAGTGTAAAGGATTTGCTCAAGCAGTCGGTGTTTTGATCTGACACAGATAGCCTCTTAGTTCTAGGTAGACGTTGTGGCGATTTACCATTGAGAAGAAGCTGGTGGGCAACTTGATTGGCGGTCACCTGGCCTGGATTCTCTGCCTCAGGAGGGTTGTCAGTAAGTTTCTGAATTGTGCTCCAGGCCTTCTTACTATTATGTGTCATGTCTATGTCAGTAACTAACTTCATCCATTGGTGTCTCCGGCATTAAGGGTATTAATGTTATAATGATCAAAAATATGGCGGCCACAGCAGGTATAAAAGAAGTTATATCATTAAAAAAAAACATTACTTTTCTCTAAGTTCATATTACGGTTTTTTTTTTGGTGGTAGGAAATCATCAAATTACTCCTCCCGCTCTGGGTGGAGCGGAAGGGAGTGTCAGACTCTTACTGACTAAAACCCATCCACGTTCTTTTCTTAGCCCTTTATGTTCCGAAGTAGTGGTAACCCTTTTGAACAATCTCGCTTACCCGGCAGGCTTCGGCCCTGACGGGCCTCTTCTTTCATTCATATTACGGTATGGAATTAATGTTTCATGAATTTAATTATGACTTTGGAGGAAAATTCTAGCTAAGAGAGCTGTATTGATAATATTGTAATGATAATAATTCTGTAAATGCTTACTTATTACGGCCGCGAATCAAAACAACAACATCATGATCAACATACAATCCGACACTGACCAACAAAATGCAAAAACCTATGAAAATTTAAATTTCACGGCTACCTTGATAAATTTTACTTTTTACTTTAAGCCTGCGCAAAACAGATCAGCGGTCCGGATGCAGATCGCGATCCCCCATTTGGTAACCCTTGCTATAAAAGATAGCGTCGCTTTGAATCGTACGAATGTCAATTGTATTACTCAACGGGCTCCATAAAAAACAAAGATCTTTTACAAACATGGTTGATGTATCATGATTTCGTCATTTCGTGCCAATTAAATGTTAATAAAAATATAGTTTTTGCTATACTTAGACGAAAATTATCTCATGCAATCAAAAATAATCTTAATAATTTTTAAATTATGTTATGCAACATAACCTTGGCGTCAGTTATGGAATTAAGGTATTATTACTCTTTGAAATAATAGAAATTAGTCATACACAGAAGGAACAAGCATGATCACTATACTAGCCCATTTTCGTCCATTAAGGTAAGCCGCGGAATTCAAATTTCTTTGCGTTTTTTTGCTATTTGCGGGTTCGTGTCGGGATGTATCTTGATCGAAATTTGATTTACGACCATAACAAATATGTGATTACATGATTTTAATAAAAATAATTATCAATACGAGATGTATTGGTAATTATCGAGTCTGAGTTAGAATTTCTCTCAAATGTCTCGAATCCAGTTATGAAATTATGACATCATAACATTTGAAAATCGCGGGCTTTACCTTTAGACGGCATCGAGTTATTTAGATACAGAGGCCAGGACAGTCAAGCTACCCCGATCTGTCAAAATTCTCTGATAGATTTTCAACTTTATTACAAAAGTATAAGGTTCATGTTCAATTGGGAAAATTTGACAGTTTGGGATACATTTATGTGCTGACGTCTGCACATCATACTATCAAAAAAAAACACAAATAATATACTTGTCCATACCAGTCTATGTACGAGTCCTATTGTTGCATCCACATGTGACATGAGTGTGATGAAGCATAAAGTCACGACCTGTCTCGCTCCCTCATTTTCAGGTTTAGCAAAATGTTGTCCTATTCGCAAAAGTAATAATATTTACGGAGAATTCCAGTTATGTTACCCTTTACGCGAATGAACGAAAATTAAGTTTACGTATAATTATGTGGCGCTAAATTGTTATATTTATCACAACCATGTATAACTTTGTCACTGATCAAGATGCAAATGCCTTTGAAATGTCATCGACAAATTCTATTTTTAGACCCAGACTGCGGATCTTGGTGTGAGAACAGAATTTGTCGATGTGATACCGATAGAAAAATTGTTAAACAAAATTACGTATCATTATTTTCATGTAGATTACTAACAAATTTTTTCAGATATAATTTCTCTGCCGACGAAAAGCTGCTTCAATTGTACACTTACACATTTAAAAGCTTAAAAAAACTTTTATCGAGAAAGTAGCCTTAAGCAACTAATAAATAAGAGATCCGTTTTATCCATTTTTAAACTCACACAGCCTTATCCTATCTCAATGCATCTGCCTGCCTTTTCTCAGTTATGTTGAAATCAGCTTTCAGTCTAACTGGATGCCACTAAATAGATGGAGCGACTACGTATCTTACCTCAACAACCGGCTTATTGGACGACTCGCACGAATTTAACTCACACGAAACGTGCGAATCGACTCCTTTAAAAAATATTATTTTTTCTGTAGTCGATTCGCACAAAGTTTATTTAATGGGGAGCGAATAGCCTACTACATTTTTGTGAGGGTGTCGATTTGCAGGCCAAAAATAAAATTTGTGCGAATCGACTACAGAAAAAATAATATTTTTTAAAGGATTCGCACGTTTCGTGCGAGTTAAATTCGTGCGAGTCGTCCAATAAGCCCAACAACCCAGTTACTGGGTAACACATGGCCCTTGTTAAGTATCTCAGCTTTTTAGGCTTCTGACTACCCGTAACGAGTGTCAAAGATCGACTTATAGCCGGGACCAACCGCAATACGTGCTTTCTAAGGCACGGCGGGGTCTCGATACCTATGTAATGGATGGTTATCCGTTCACGAACGGTTATCATCATAAATGATAGCGTAACCAATCGACTCCTGGGATGCTTATTATTTAGCCACGAGCACTTCTGATTTCCTATTTTCGAGTGTTGCACAGTGATTGCTGATATAGCTAAAAAAGACAAGAAGACGAAGTGTCTAGACCTGGCTCGCGAGGTTGTCGACATGTGGGATGTGGATACAGCAATATAGCAAAGCCAATTGGCATAATAGCCAAGAGCCTAGACTAACATCTGAAGAGGCTCTCATTAGGCAGTTGGATAAAGGACTTGATCCAGAAAGCGGTACTCCTGGACATATAGTATAGTTAGGAGGTTCCTCTCTCAGGAGCCCTAACCACTGATAGCTTGGACCTTGGTCCCGATACCGGTGAGCTACTACTATTTTTTAATTTGTGTACCATTAAAGGGATTGTGTCAACATGAATGGCGTGCCGTAAATTATTATTATTATAGCAAATTAGTTTGTACTAGTGAGTGTGTGTGTGTGTGTAGATGTGGGAGTGTGAGTGTGTATTCTATGATATTACGCGATGTGTGCAAGTATATTTTCATAGGCTAGTTCTTTAACACAGATATAATTATAAACCATGAGGTTCGATATAAACCTAGACATTAAATATATAAGAAACTGTATTTTTTTAAGGGCACTTAGAGTAATGATTATTAATACCAATAACATTTTAAGTGACTATGTATCGGGTGATTTTTTAAGAGATATAGGATTTGATTTTCAAAAAAAACACAAAAATTTAAAAATTTGATGAAATCTTTATTGGAATCGATAGAACGATCAATATAATTTAATGTTTGAAGATGATTTCATGCAAATGCTGGCCGCGGCTCCGGTTTAGATGGCCCATTCGCAAGGCCCAATTTCGGCACACTCTCTCCAACATATCAGCCGGTATATCACGAATAAATGCTTCAATATTGGTTCCCAGTGCGTCAATCGTTGCTGGTTTATCCCTGTAGACATGAGCCTTAACATGGCCCCACAAGAAATAGTCCAAAGGCCGCACGATCACACGATCTAGGCGGCCAATTGACGGGCCCAAAACGTGAGATAAACTGTTCAACGAAGGCGGCTCTCAATTGGGCCATTGTTTCGCGTGCCGTGTGGCATGTGGCACCGTCTTGTTGAAACCACATGTCAGGCATGTCCAATTCTTCCATTTTGGGCAAAAAAAAATCGCCAATCATCACATGGTAGCGCTCGCCATTCACAGTAACGTTTCGGCCATTGTCGTCTTTGAAAAAGTACGGCCCGATGATGCCACCGGCCCATAATCCACACCAAACAGTACATTTTTCGGGATGCAGTGGTAGCTCTTGCAATGCTTCTGGCTGGTCTTCACTCCAGATGCGGCAATTATGCTTATTTACATATCCATTCAACCAGAAATGAGCTTCGTCGCTGAACACAATTTTTCGATAAAAAAGTGGATCTTCCTCCAACTTTGCCAATGCCCATTCACCAAATGTTAGACGTTGTGGGAGGTCGTGTGGCTTCAATTCTTGCACCAGCTGTATCTTGTAAGGTTTTACACCCAAATCCTTTCGCAAAATTTTCCACGTAGTGGAGTAACAGAGGCCCAATTGCTGCGAACGGCGGCGAATCGACATTTCACGGTCATCACTAACACTGGCGGATACAGCCGCAATATTTTCTTCGGTCCTCACTCTACGTATGCGTGTTCGTGGTTTAATGTCCAATAATGTAAACTGGGTTCGAAATTTAGTCACAAGCTTCCGAATAGCTGCCTCAGTAGGCCGACCAAACTGTCCATAAATTGGAAGAAGTGCGCGATGCACTCTCTTAACCGAGCATGCATTTTGATAGTAAAATTCAATAATTTGCACGCGTTGTTCGTTCGTAAGTCGATTCATGGTTAAATTAGAGACCAAACTGAAGTTTGACAATGACACAAGACACGATTCACGCGTGATCTGGCAAAAACAGTGTTGTCAAAAAGATACCAGTAAAAAAATCACCCTTTACCTATAGAGATTCGATATTTTTCGGATTCAGTGAGATAAAAAAGTGGTATAAGTGTAGTGGTAATTATTGGGTTTCTCAAATCTATGTGCAGAAGCCAGCAAATCAAGGTACCCAAATCTATCAATTTTTTTACAGATTATCAACTTTCTAACAAAAGCATAAGGTTCATGTTCAATTGGGAATATTTGACAGTTTGGGGTACCTTGTGTAGCCTGTACGTTGGAGAAACCCAATAATTTGTTTGGATTAAATATTTGTGACCAAACAATCTTACGTCGCGTTATATACATACATCCCTGAACCCGGATGCTACTAGCCAAGAGGTAGGATTAGTTCTCGCTGCACGTGTGTCGCAAAATGTCATTTAGCTTTTAGCGTACCTACATTTATACTTATGTTGATAGAAGTATTTACCAGTCCTGCCTTTTACAAAACACCATTGAATACAATTAGCGCAAAGCTTATTAAGATATTTGAGGTTTATAACATACCTATGTTAAGCAATGCAAACACTGTCCATGTTTTTCTCAGAATTGACGAGTAATTGATGTATGTTCAAAACAATTTTAGCATCTTGTCTTAGTATTCTTTACAAAATCGCGCTACAATAATGGCATTAATTTAACAGACATATACGTTTTCACATTTTCGTTTCATGGCAATACTCAATTTCTTTATTGCGTATGAAGACATTATATTTCCATTATATTATTATTTACGGATTTATTTAAAATGTTAGCAAATAGCATCTTAGAGTAACCTGTACTTAAAGAACTGTCGCGCAGTGGTCATTTGCCGGGGTCACGGATCATAGCATCATTGAAATTAAAACAACAGCAAAAAGAAGATAGAGAGAGTAATTGGTTTTATTAGTTAGTCTATTTGATTTTTTTTTCTTTTGATATTCGATTTATTTTAAACAATCAACATTTATATAATTAATGGGCACTAGCCCTACCCGTGTGTTAAATTAAGGTCACAATGTCACAGAGTGTTAAATTTTCACCCAAAAAAATAACAAATAGGTATAACATGATAATACTCGTATGTTTAACAGTAGACCTTCGCCTGTACATGATTAAACAGAACCTACCAACACTTACCCACCTCCTCAAAACCAAAAACATAATACAATACAATTACAACAACAATACTACAACAAATCCACAAACATAATACAATACAATTACAAGAACAATACAATAACAATACGATACACTCATTACAAACAACAAAAATACAGTAAGTACAATTTGTGACCGTCCTCGAATTTCTCCCACCATCCTTTGACCATAAATAAGCCAAGAAAATTGTGCCAACATTATAATTTTCTATAACATTGATCTGCGTTTTCTCTGCATCGGCTATACAAGGAAAACTCATGACTTGCGCTAAAATGAAAGTGAATTAGGAGCAGAACTTTCTTGAATCAATCAGATAGGTAGGTACTTCTAAACCATCTATCCAACACTTTATCGTGCGTGCAATAGACACGCGTTTTCGGTCAATTTACTACTTCGTGTATTTACATTATCTTTGCAATATCCGACATGCTTTCCCATTTTTGTAATCTGTTCCTACGCACTTTCATAATTCGACAGCATTCTAGGGAACTTAGATTTTAGCATTTTATAAAACTAAGTTCGTTTTATAAAATGCTGGTAAAATGTTAATTCTACAGTAGAGCTGGTACTGAACAATTTTTTTTAATTTTTTGATTAAGTTATACTTGATGATTTAACTTCGTCAACACAGTCGGCTGTCCGGATCTGGACCTCGCAATAAGCCCTTTGGTGACTCTTAGTCTAAAGTTTGTGCGGACTGGCAATCAAATCAAATTCAAAAGTCATTAATTTATTCAAACAAGGCTAACAATCAGCATTTTATGAACGTCACAATTACATTAAACAGTCCCTCAAAACGCCCGCCCTTCACCACTTCCTAGTGTTTTAGCTGACAAGAAGAAGTGGTGCAACAAGCAACACAGCTTTCTATTAAGTTAGAAGACCATGATTCTATACAGCATGGAAAGTAATTCACTTAAATTTCATTTGAAGCAATTTAGTAATGAAAATTATTTGCCATATCAACACACGCCAATATACCAATAAAAACATTGGAAAGAAGCTATACTCAAGCATAAATAACACTAAATAACAGCCTCTAAGCATAAGGGCTGTAATTTGCGTCTTGTTCGGGGATTATAAACATTTTTCTTTCATTTCTTTTAAGTCACAAATGATTGCGTAGTTGCATATTACTTGATACACGTTTAAATAAAATTGAGTAAGCAGAATCTTTATTTGCATAAATATGTGGTAAGGTTGTTTAGACTACGAATAATCTTTTATTATTCGTAGTTTTTAGTGCAGGACACATTTCGACTTGTGTGTTTTGTGCAACAACATGCCAATGACTTAAAACCTGTTTTAATTTATAGGTGACATTTTTTAATTCTGTTAATATACAAATACATAATATAACATATATGTGTTTGTATATTAACATCGCGCCTTTAATCCCCGAAGGGTTAAGCAGAGGTGTTTAAGCGACATGTTTATAGGGCGTGCGTATTCCATTAACCGCCACGTTCGTCATGTTAACTGCAAATACACGTATTTTTTTTTCTTTCTAATCGGCCACAAATATAGGCTGCTAATCAGAACTTTCTGGTGGAAAAACCCAGTAAACTTCCCGACCCGGGAACTGAACTTATTACCTCACGCTCAGCAGTAGCCCTGGACTACTAGATCGAGGCAGTCCAGCAGCGTAAGAAAAATAAACATGCATAAACTCACTCCGTAGACAACTGAATGTGAACGTTGAACTGCGAGATGCTAGTAAAAAAAAAACACTCCTAGCAACTCGCCTGAGTGGCAATCTGTAACGTTGATTCTGTCTGGGTAAATTATAAAAAGACGTGAAGTTAAACAACATAAAGCAAATAAATTACTTAGTTCTGCAATTAGACCGTGCTCTGACCCAATCGATAATGTTTTCGTAATAGAATTTGAAAACGGTTATTTTGATCAACATTCTACCTGACACGGACCTACAAACTGCAAAAAACGTAAGTAACAAAATTTGAATATCACGCCCACGCAGGCTACCTAAGGCCAACACACACACACTTAATTGTTTATATTAGGCATGATTGGATACAATGAGCTGAGAGTTAGGCGTGAGTTTGCACTTGTCTCTTATTTATTTAAATTAATTAGAGGCAAGATACATGACGCCAACATATTAGAGTTTGTGTGTTTGAGTGTGCCCGACAGATATGTGTAGCGGCGACGGCGGCCTCAGCTGCTGGCTGTACCTCGTGGCCGCACTAATATGGTAAATGAGGCGCCCCTGACGCGGGCGGTTCGCACTTTTAACCTTGTAGCGGAGGAAATTGTCATTTTTGCTAGTACACTGAGTGAATTCACACGAATAACATTTTATGTAATAAGTTTCAGAAAATAAGTTTTTATTATTAAGTTTGCTTCACTATTGCATTATATGCATATTGGTTTTACTTGTAAGAATAGTTGTAAGTGATGATATATAAATAAATTGTTCCATTAACTAGATTTGGAGCAAATTGGCTGTGAAAATGGACAGACGCCTTTCACAAGTACTCCTGTAGGGTTCCGTTTTTTTCATTCAGACAAACATTATCCAAAGTAGCTTAAATCCTTTTGACAAGAAAATATAGTAATAGCTCGTTTGCCTAGGTCTTTAAACAGAGCTGTATGAAAAAATCCTACTTTAAATTACCTACCTACTTAACACCATAACATAAAACATAGGTTACAAGCCGCTAATTAAAGACGTTCATATTAGACCGTGATATGGTGTTAATATCACCGTCACATGCTTACTTTGTATGGATGACGTATTGCACTTGAATCACGTGAAATTGTTTAGTTCAGTGGTTTTTATAGTGGTTACAATTATCTACATTTCTGGGATGTTTGCTGAGACTCGACTGTTTTTTATACAATGATGAGGAAACGATGTGCTTCCCTGGAGCGCCACGTGCGGGCCAGCCCCAACCTTATTCTGCGTTGCGTGGCGAGCTGTCTCGATTGTCAATAATGTAAATCGCCTGTTGCAAGCTATCTACCTCGGTGTTAGTCGTGTGGCAGTGATTCACATATTAAGAATAGGAATACTTATATAGGAGAAGAAAAAAAATCCGAGTAAGCGGGATTGTCTGAAAGGGTTACTGCTACCCAAGAACATAAAGGGCTAAGGAAGGAACATGGATGGGTTTTAGTCAGTAAGAGTCTGACAGTCTCTTCCGCTCCACACAAAGCGGGAGGAGTCATTTGATGATTGCCCACCCCCCAAAACAAGGGGTAAGGGAAATGTTACTAAGAAAAATGAGACATGTTACTTGAATAAAGATTTATATTATTTTTATTACTTCTTACGATCAAGAATAATTTAGAAACAGTATCAAGAATATAAATTCATTGCCCAACTGGCCGCTTACCTGTTGATTTAAAATCTGATTAAATTCATAAAAAGGTAACCTATTTTAAATGTCATAAACTTAAGATTATTATCAACCTTAATGCTCGTAAATAAAGCTCAATTATTTTGCCGATATGTTAATTATTAGGACTGTATCTCATTGGAGTTTAATATATTTCCGGTCGTTTTTTAGGCATTAACCCAAGTGTGTTTTTGGTCGAATACTTTTTTTAGTTTTGTGCTAGCTGATGTAGATATGTATGGGGATTGATGTCATTTAACGTTTTGCTTTTCGTTTTTTTTTTTAATTACATTAATACTAATTATTGTATAAACAGGAACTCGTGGCTAAGTAATAAGAGCCGCATAGGTCAACCTATCAGGTTAAGCTACACTTGCTGGGGCCGTCGATGGGTGACTATCTTCACATACCGAGACTCATCCGTACCTCGGAAAGCACTTTAAGTGCTCTGGGCTGTAATCTTTGACAGTCGTTAAGGGTCGTCAGAAGCCCGAAAATCTGACCGTAACGACTGTCAAAGATTCCACCTTGCCACTTTTTTCCAGCTAAAGCACTTGGAAGTGGTGAAGGGATGGCGTTTTTGGGGACTGCCTTATGTAATATTGACGTTTAAAAAGTACTGATTTTTAGCCTAGTGTGAACAAATAACTTGGATTTTTTGTACGTTTCAATTTTCACGTAGTCTGATTAACCGCAAAGTGCAAAGGCACATTAAACTCTTCATTGGGGACTAATATCGTTTTTTTTGGCCAACCTATATTTCCCCAATGCTGAGCAAAGGTCTCCTCAATACTTTACCAATTTTTGTTGGTAAAGTCCCCCATACTTATCGTATACGTACTTCTGAGCTTCGGTTTAAGACCTAAAATGCGTTTATTGGATAAATATAAAGAATCTTCAGTCTAAGAATAACTACAAAAGAGAAATGCCCAACAATTTGCTGCTGTTAAAAAAAAATCGGTTATTAATCGCGGTATTCATTTATCCAAACAAGATGACGTGTGATGACCGATGATAATAATGGTGGTGAACAATTTACCGCTGGTAATGAGCTGATGATCCGCCGCATTTGTACGTAATTTTCCATAAAAAAGCTCATAAATAAATTAATCAAGCGGCTTATTTAATGCAAAAACACAACTGTCTTGTCATACCCGAGGATGCATAATTTATTTTTAACACTGTACATTTTTCCACACCATGCAACATTTGCATTCATAATCTTAAGGTTGATGTTCCAGGGTAGCCCGCGAAATTCAAATTTTCTTAAGTTTTTTGCAATTTGCAGGCCAGTGATAGGTTGTATGTTGATGAACATTTGATTCGCGGCTGTAAGACGTATGTAGTTACAGAATTATAATCATCAAAAACATTAATACAACCCTCCAAGCTCATAAAGGTTCCGGAATGACTTTGACCTTGTAAAAAGTCATTTTTACACCTTTATGATATACCCTATTTTACGTCTTACAGCCGCGAATCAAATGTTCATCAACATACAACCTATCACTGGCCTGCAAATTGCAAAAAACTTAAGAAAATTTGAATTTCGCGGGCTGGTTGGAGGATTCACCTTAAGGACAAACGATAAGACGTTTTTTGTTCCGTTTCAATTGCGTCGATATCGACATTTGATATAGGTATGCGCACGCGATGTAAAAGATCAATGTTTATTGACTTGAAAACAAAGTGGCAACCCTGCTACTCAAAGCATAGGATTGGGATAATTTTTTAAAAATAAATTTCTATTTTTCTGTCATTTTGTCGCCCCTATCAAATTAGTCCTAAAATCTCTTGCTAGCTTGCTGTGGTTGACTTTATAAACACAGACTAACACCCAGCTTCTGAAACGAAAATCAACACAAAAATTACCTAACAATAGTCGTTTAGCTTTATCTGCATGCTGTGATTACATGTGTAAAGAAATGGTGGTTGCCGACTGAATTACCAACAGCCAATCGGATCATTTAAAAACTTCGTTATTTATCGTTTCAGAAATTGAGTGTACCTCTTTTTTACACGTAAGTTTTTAATACCCAGCTCTAAAAATTGCACTGTTTTATTTCCAGGTGAACGCAAGATTCTCCACAATGTCTCCGGGGAGTTTCGTTCAGGGGAGCTGGCTTGCATACTTGGCCCTTCAGGAGCTGGCAAATCCACACTCCTGAACATACTGGCTGGGTACAAGTAAGTATTTAATTATAAGAACCTTAAAATTCAAAAACGCGTTTTCAAAATTTATTTTTATTACTCCAAGGGTATAATTTTTTTACGGGAGGAAACCTTCAAAACTCAGTTGGACTTTCGGGGAAAAAACCAGGGAGAGTGAAATCTTTGCCTTTAGTGAGGCAACCACCCTGGCGATCACCATCAGCACGTGGAAGGGGCCCCGGTACCTCTTAAAAGACCAATCCGGGACCTCTGTGCAACGCCTGCTAGAGCACATCCCTGAGGAGACTGTAGGAGAGTCTCTCCTGAGCCGCGCTGTGCACGGCAGCACGTGACCACAGTCCCTGGAAGCTCTCGGTGGGCAATCAGAGTCCGAGCGCCCGAGATTCCAACTCCTAGGGTACCTACCGACAATCGTGGACATCCCGTCACGTAAGAAATAATAAAAGAGCACATCGGTACTTGCTCAGATATGAACTCAGAACTCCGTTCCACATGAGAGGCAAGGCCAAACCTTAATAACATGAAACACTGGCTCATCACGACATGTCTGTCATCCTCATTAATTAAAGTGATTTAAATACAAAAAAATCTAAGTTTTTAGTTCATTACAAGATGTTTTTATGCCATCATTAGCAAGCAAATGTATGGTCACAGTTCATATAATATATAAATGTAGATGGGTCAATCAACACCAGAGCTATGATGACAAAAAGTCAGGAAAAAGGAACTTCACACACTGCGATGTGACGGCATTATTTATTTGTTTTTCATTTATTTTCAAATAGCTACATTAAGGCTGTAATAATAATAATAATAATAATAATCTTTATTGGAACACAAACACATCTACAAGTTTAATTGCGTACGTAAATAGCTACATTAGTTATAAACTGTGTCGCAGCTATTTACGCCCACCTCCAAGGGGGAGACACCAGCGTTCCAGACTCCAGAGATGAGAATTACAAAATAAAAATAACAAATATCCAAAAATAATAAATTTCAGAAGGAATAATTTAGCAAAAAATTACAATAACATTGAAATAGTAAAACATTAAAATTAAGGAAAATAATCAAATAGAAAAAAATAAAATAAAGTAAAATAAAATTAAATGGGTTAAAATATGAGTTTCATGTTGTGCATGTGGAAGTGTTGTATGTAAGTGTAGTGCGTGTCTGTAGGGTGTAAGTGTGCCTGTGGAGTCTTCCCACTTATGAAAGTTCGCATCATAGCGAGTAGCTGTCAAGTATTTCTTTGTATTGATATATTTATATGCATGACATACTCTTAGCTGCCAAGGCACATTCAAGTCAATGAAATCTCTTCCGCTCCACCCAGAGCGGGAGAAGTCATTGGATGATTTCCCAGCCTTAAAAAAAAAAAACAGTCAATGAAATACGTACCCAGTAAATGGTCGCTTTATAGTAGATACATAATAGTCACAAATGTGCTAAGCGATTATACAATATTAAGAGATTGAATGTAAACAATGCAAAGACAGTTTTTTTGTTGTTGATCTTCCGCAGCTCCAACAGTTTTTTAAGCATTCTGATCAATTAGTTGATGCGCCCTTGTGGTACAAGACTAGAATTGACCCAAGCATTTTTATCGGCGATGTAATCTCCCAATTTATAATAATATGCTTGGCTGCATAGTGTGCGTTTTATACAAGATTTAAATTTTGTTTCATTAAGTTCAAGAATGTGGGGAGGTATTTTATTGCAACATTTTAAACAGTACCCCATGAAAGATGAATCTACTTTAGCCAGCCTGACACCTGGTTGAACTACTTGGTCCCTATTTCTAGTGCAATAATTGTGTCTTTCACCTCTTTTACTAAAAAGATGTACCTAGTTTTTTTTTTAAGGTTTTGTTTTAAGGTTTAAAATTATTAGGTGAAATTTGACAGTTTAGTATAACTTGACGCGCTGACGACCGTACATTAGATAAAAATGCGTCGGGTATATGAACATGAAACTCGAAAGATATCAAAAATGAAGGTAGGTAGTTGTATCATGTGACAGTTTGCGTCATAACGGTTTGTAGGTATGCCGTGACGATAGGTTCATATCCTGTTCCGTGTCAAATCTATTATTATCTATTACTTCAGTACTAAAAACTGTCAATTATTTATGATAGCTACTCGTTATTCTAACGAGTTCTAAAGAAACACGTCTGTCGCGTAGTTAAAGTTTATTAAAACACCTTTATTTAGTTTAGAAATCTGTCGTCACATATAAATGCTTAAATAATCAACTGGTTTTCGAGGTTTTTTTGTCTGATACATAATTGGCGAAATGTGGATGTAACTCTAAGCCCTATCGCTAGCTCATCAAGTTATATCAAAGTATCAAATCTCTCCAAATGATTTAAAACTTTAAAACGTTTCATGTTTATGTTCAAAATCGAATGAGAAAATTTGACTGTTTGTGGTAACTTGATATGCTGGCGACTGGTGTACAGAGTACAACAAGCCTAACCCTTAAAGGATTACATGCGTGTTGTTATGTGTATGAGTTGCGTGAACAAAAAAATGGCGTAACCGTACATAATATATAATATTATTGTTTCTTAATTTTTTGCAAATATTCAATGACCAATATCCTTAAATACTTATCTCAAAATAAATTAGTTTATTAATTATTAATGAATTGTCAACAATCTGAAATATTCTACAACAAAATGCAATTAATAACTTCTTTGTTTCGTTTTCCTTAGGGTTTTTATTATTATTGTCGGTAAACAATTGGCAAAAAAAAATTGTTGAGAGACTTTTTGGGGTATATAAGAAAATAAATACCAAGATATTAAAGTCAACAATCTTGTTGAAGGACATAATTTTATTATTATTTCCGAAAAGACACATTCGCTGTAATCTGAGCTTTTAATATTTTACTGAAACAAATATAAGTATCTAAATGAACAAAAGTGTACCATCAGAGGAGAGATTAGATTAGGTATATTGAAAATAAACATTGCAGTACGATATTATTTTTTATGTTTTTGTGAAACTTTATTAAAAAGGTGTCGAACCAAATAGGTTGCACAACAGCCAAACGTTGCACACGCGACCTTGCCGAAGCTTTTAAATTGCGTAGCAACAACTATAATAATTATACAATTAGAAAAATATGGAATATTAAGCCCCCCCCAGTAAGGCACATGGAAATCGCGTACCTAACAGAATCGCGTCACGGCGCGGCGTCACGTCGCGCCTGTCTGCTTCAACTTATAAAGCCATACAAAAATACTTTATTGCATTTAATGGGTTTACTTATAAGACAGAAGAAGAAGTTATCTTTTAATTAAAGTGTGATGTCGAGGTTTTATTGAGTTAGCGCTATTAGGTTTTTACTAAAGTATGGTGAGTTCATTATTGAGTAAGTACCCACTTACGTATGTAATTATATTTATTTTTTATTGCCTATTTAGTCATAACTATGTTTACTGATATAAAGCAATAAACTATATTTTATAACAGTATGCTTTTTGTATAAATCGGAAGATGGTCTGTATTTAATTTTCCTTATGTTAATAGTTACAGTACAGCGAGCGGCTCGCAAACTAAATATTCAGACATGACATGTGAACGCACCCTTAAAATTAAGTTTAAATAAAGTCAATTGGTGTCTGGCATGCCATAACATATATAACCTTAGCAAGTGTGTTAAACAAAAACACTTAAACGTGCTTAATCACTTTATAATCAGTCTACTCATTTTAATAAATTAGTCAATGGATCAATTTAAGATTAAAATTCCATTTCAATTCCACAAAAAAATAAGAGATCGTTATGTTACCGAAAAACTATAAGCTCAAAAACATCAGTTTGTATGACTGCTTTATCTGTGACACAGACAGACAGACCAGGTGTTAAAAACAAATCATTATCTAGTCTCACTCTCTAGGTTCACGTATTAAAGCCTTAAACTGAATACAAATTAAATCGTATCAGCATAAAATTAAGTTATCCTATATAAAGATATATATTTTTTTAATTTTATAACTTTATTGGTTTACTACCTACTAGAATACTAGTAATATACTCACACTCATGATAGAGAGGAGTGGAATGAAGAAAGGCAGGCCTTTGTCCTGCAGTGCAGTGGGACAACACGGGCTAAAAATAAATAATCATCATTACCATCATTCTTCGGCCCTTAGCCCAAATATATATATATATATAATAATTATATTTTGTTCTAAAATTAATTCAATGTTGACGATATGCCGTGATAATACCGACGTGTATTATTTAAAGAATAATTAGAATAACCAGACTCAACATGACGTATTAGCGTGGCAATCCAGAAATCTAAAAACTCATGCGCAACAGAAGTGTTTGGGATCAGTAGATCAAAAAAAACAATTGTTTTATAATTTATCTTTTTTTCTCTTTTACAGTACAAATGGCGTTAACGGCAGGATCACAGTGAATGGTCATTCCCGAGACATGAGGATCTTTAAGAAACTAAGCACTTACATCATGCAGGATGATTTGCTGCAGCCCAGGCTTACTGTCCAGGAGTCTATGAGGATTGCCGCCAACCTGAAGCTTGGAAAGGAACTGGGAAAAGCTGAGAAGGAACTTATTGTGAGTAGTAGTAGTACATTTTTAAATATTTTTTTTTAAATAATATCAGCTCTGTATTTTGAGCTTTGCAACTGTTAGCACCCATAACATCAGATAGGTCAAATACTTTTGTAATTACTTATACAATTAAGATCAGAAAATATTGCAGCACTCGTCTTTTTCATAATAATCGACATTATTCAATTTGCCTATGGATGGACAAATATAGGAAAGACTGCTCGCTTGGTTTTAACGCCGACATAATACCTTTTATTTTTTATTTTGTTCTATTTTTATCATATAAAAGCTTTTTCAGCGTATAGTAAAAAATGCTCTCACGAAATTATGGCGAAGACATAAATATCAAGCACATTACGTATACAATTTTAATTAACCAAAGTAATATCTAAAGCCCTTCATTAAAATTACAGCGGTCTTTTACCTGTCTTCAATAATTCATAAATAAAGATTACTCGTTCATAATTAACCACCAGGAAGTAAAACAAAGGAATTAAATTAACCGAAAAAGTATCTACAGAATCAATTACTTACATTGATTGAAGCAGGAAAATTGTTCGTCTTAATCACTTTGAAGGTTCAATATTTAAGTTTGGTTTTAGACAAGTATAGAAACTCATTGGAGACGTTTTGGAAGCCTTTTGACAGTTTCCGTTTTGAGTAAATCTTATCATGCGAATTTCGAAGGGTTTCCACTTTGGGGTTCCCAGCAAAGATCGTATCATCCTCTCTTCCGGGAGTGAAAAGATGAAAGCTATATGATAATCGCTAAGGAATTTGTTCAACTGTGCACGCAACAAGACTCTAAATAGCAATCGTTTTATAATTATTTTCGCTGTGTAAGTATGCCTGTACAAACTTTTTTCTATGTCAACCATAATTTAAAGACAAAATAAGGTTGAGGTGTATAGGAAACCTCCTGTCCCCACTACTTTGAGAAGATAGGCTTGGTCAGAAGTTACAGATTCTTTTTACGTATTTTTAGACATGATCTTGGTCAAATCATATGAGGACCCAAAGGACTGGTATCTGAAATATTATTTAGTGATATATTTAAATAGGAATGTTGACAAAAATTTATTTTTTAGTCCGTTAGTCAGATAATAAAAAATATTTCATACGTATTTTTTCTTTTTTTACATAAACAAAAGATTACGTCTATTAAAATGTGATGAAAATGTGGCATATCGTCATTACTTTGTAGATTTTATACTGAATTTTGACGTAGCGCGCCCCCACTCTTCAATTTTAATGCCTTTTATCTAAGTCATTTTTTATTAACATGATAATTCAAAAAATACGTGTATGATCTTTTTTTATTATCTGAATGACAGACTAAATATAATTTCTTTTTTTTTACCCTGTCAACATACCTATTATACCAATAGGTATTTATAATTGCTAGGTATACGAATATCTAGTCAATAAGCGTAGATAAAATCATAAAAAGAATTAATTATTGAGATTTTTCCTAATTTGATGACTGTTGCGAAAATCATGTGATATTTATGTTGTAACGAAGAAAGTTGGGATACATACGTACTTTTTCTTTGTAAGCGCAATCACCTATGAACCTACCAGCGGCCAGGGGTCCGCACAACTCGATATAACCTGAGACATACTTTCCGAGACGTCATAACTATAATTAACAAACGATTCGATGGATTTTTCAAAAACAATTAATATTTGCACCGGTTTGCCTGTTCCGACAAAGTGACGTAATCGCCATGTTATGAAGATCATATCTTCATAACATGGCGATTACGTCACTTCCGTTCATTTGACTGATATAATACAACGATAAGAGAAAGAGTACAAACACGGATGCATCGTGAGAGCTCTCTTAATGTCATATCGAACGTCAGAAGTGATTAAGTACCTACGTAAAAATTATATAGGAAGAGCCAAATTCCATACATTTCATTTAAAAACGACTGCCCTTTTAAACAATATAATCGGTGAAAGATAATTTCGTTAACATTGTAGTAATTTATGATAGTCTTTATTTATTTTCAATATAACAATGAGGCGGAAGGTGATTTAATTAATTATTATTTAAATTTAACGATGCATAAATTACATACCTATGCTCACATTATATTGTTATTAGTTTTTTTTATGACTTTTATGTAATCATAGGTAAGTAATCTATTAGATTAAATCTAATACAACATATGCGCGATCTGATGTTATGATTGTGAATCCACCACTCCGCTGTAAATTAGATTTAGGCCTACCTTCCACGGTCAGCGGGATTGTCCAAAAGGGTTGCCGCTACCCGGAACATAAAGGGCTTAGGAAGGAACATGAATGGGTTTTAGTCAGTAAGAGTTCGACACTCCCTTCCACCCCACCCAGAGCGGGAGGAGGCATTTGATGATTTCCCACCCGCAAAAAAAAAGGCCCACCTTCTACGACGCTACTTAACCCTTTACTGCATGAATTAATAACGCGTTGAAAAAAAAATGTTTCACGGTGGAAATAGCTTTATTTAGTAATTAATAAAACAAATTAAAAGAAAAATCATGAAAATATTATATATATTTTTTTTTTTTTTACGGAACCATATATGGGCTCGTATGCACTGAGACAAAAACCATTACAGACATATATGGTATTGTATGCAGCAAAACAACAAAATTAAGGAATATTAAAGAAAGAAAATAATAATATAATGATGCGTGAAATTGAAACAGACAGTTTCTTTTATCATAGTAGTATAAAAAAACTTTACACTTGGAGCACATAGTGTAAGTTTTCATTGAACATACTTGACAATGCTGACGATTCTTCCGCCATTCAGGCCAATGCCCTATACTGTCGTTCCTCACAGAGTGGGCAACTTCTTGATATTTTTCTGGGATTTTCCTCATCCTTTTAGATGTAGGTGTTCCAGGATTTGACACTGCTGCACTCCCCCCACGACTAGTACTTGGTGAATTAGATGTTGAAGTATGTATTATAACTGGTCTTCTGACTGGGACAGGCATCAAGGGAACATCGTTTTCGGAATCTAAATCGTCATCATCGCTAAGCATGCCATCACCAGGAACGGAATTAGTGAGAAGATTTTTTCCATAAAAACGTGCAGGGTCCATTCTGTCAAGCAAGAGGTTTTGCTTTGCTCGCTAAACATTTGTATTTATGTTTAGCGAGCAAAGCAAAGAAATAAATAATGAAAGTATCACATTATAGCAGCCATAAATAAATAAAAATCCAAATACTTACTAATTTGTTTGAATGCATGCGATACCATATTTGTTCAAGCATAAAAATGTCTTAGTGCATACGAGACCAAATATGGAATCGGAAGAAAACAAGTTGTGAAGTATAGAAAACACTTGAAAAGCGGAAAAATTATTATCCATCGAGAAAGATGAGTATATCGACTCCATGGAAATATTTTTTTTGTCAAAAAGTACTTACGTTTTACTCTGTTATCGTTTTTTGAAAATGTATCAATCGCACTTCAATTCTGCTTTCTCAACCACTTGCACAAAAGTGAGGGTATTTCGAAATGTCATAAAATCATAGACAATTTTTTTGCGTTTTATTATTACTAAATATATATTTGATGGATTTAAAAAGTTTGAATTCTTTTATAATACTCGATTTGGAAATAAAATTAAATCAAAACTGCAAAACCATATATGGGCCCATATGCGGTAAAGGGTTAAAAGTGCAACAAACTTTTACAACCGTTTTGAGTTGCCAGAATATGGTCCTATTTTGCGCAGTCGTAAGCTTCGCAATACTGTTTTTATTTTTAATTTTTTGTTTTTGTATGTTATATGAATAATCAATAAATAATTCATGCACACGACGTACTTGCATCACAAAAAAAAGAAGATAACTATATTTATTAGCGTGTCGATGGCAAACTGAATGTTATCAGAATTAGGCGATGTGTTTTGCACACGATTGATTTAGACTCCAAGGCGACATTCTAGTAAATAGTATTTTATTTATTGCAACTAAATTACTATAATGTTAATCTAGCTTACAATGAAGAGCTAAATATTCATGATAATAATGTAGCAGGTGGTGTGTGGACGATAGGCCTTAGAGAGACTCTTCGCAGTTCTTATTAAACCACCACGAACGCCACCATTGCGTAAATAACAGATTGAAACCGATTAATAAGATGAAATACATAGGTATCTAATTAAAGAATCGAGTACTTGTTATAAGTCCAATGAAGTTTTCTTTGAGGATCCTCTTAAATCAGATTAGATCACGTTTGCCTTATATTGGACCATGAAAAGTTTTAGATTGGGTACTTGAATGTGACCAATCAATGATAGAATAAAAAGAAAGAAAAATTAGTTTTATTACAAAAGACATGAATAAAAAGCCAAAAGCTTTAAAAAAAGGTTTTCAGAAATATTACAATTATAAAATCAGAATTAAGTTTTCGTTATTTAAATTTAAAGGATTAATTGCAACTAAATTAATATAATATTAATCTATTCATATTTACATTTAAGAGCTAAATATTTATGATAATATGTACAAAATTAAAATGTATAATAATCAACGAACATCAAAAAATGGAAAAGTTCCCAAAAGGCTGGCAGCGTTGCCGCGTTGTATGGCAATACTGCTTTGACCAAAAAATTGGTTAGCCCTCTGGTTACATGAAGAGTCTATAAACCGCTTGGTGATTTCTCGAAAAAGAAGTGGGCACTCGGACCCCCTGTTTTAACCCCAAACAACTCGAACCCCAATAAGGTTGGAGGATTTACGCCGTTTGAGGTTTTCTGCACCTGCAGCGGCTGCTCCAGCACAACACTCTCAATTTAATAAATCATTCTCAGTTCGTAACTAAACATTGAAAAGGTCCTGTGACATTATCATCTGTCGAACACCCAGTAGTATTACGCTAAAACTTAAAATCTGAGTGACGTGATCCTCATCAAAATCGAGACCTATTATATACGACTTGGCAGTCACTACTATTCGTATAGGTTCTTTCGAGTGATGTGTTATTTCTTTTGTGCATTGAAGATCACAGTTCAGTATAGCAAGAAAAAACTAATGTATTATGAAATCATTTACTGCATACTTTTATTGTTATGCTAAAAACTTTTTGTAAAAATCACTACTTTCTAGGTATGGTAAAAATTTTGCAATCATTCTAAAAAAAAAGAACAATGATAAAAATGATTACATTTTCAGGTTGATGAAATTCTTCAAACCCTCGGTCTTTGGGATCACAGAAACACTATGTCTGAAAATCTATCTGGTGGTCAACAGAAGCGGCTGTCAATAGCCTTGGAGCTGGTCAACAACCCGCCGGTCATCTTCTTGGATGAGCCTACTACGTGAGTTTCCTATTATGTACTAGCTGCCCGCCGCTCCGCCCGTGTCAATGTTATCCAAAAAGAACTCTATCAAATGATGAAAAGTATCCTGAGAATACAAATTTTCATACAATTTTTATGGGGCGACATTTAAAAAATCTTTTCTTAGCTGACGTCTTCCTCTCTCTCCTACTAGATTTCTTCATCTTCATAGGTCCAGTAGTTTTGAGATTTCGCGATTATCTTAATCAGTGAGTGAATATGTATGAATGAGTGACCTTTCACTTTTATACACTGCAATGGTTGTCACCATTGCAGTGTATATTAATTTAACACACATAATTATACGTTTTCACATTTTCGTTTCATGAAGACATTATAATTATTGCCGTTAAAAGTTATTATTTACGGATTTATTTTATTGTATAATTTGTTTTTTTTTTCAATTTGTAATTTATTTTAACCTATCAACATTTATATGATTAATGGGCCTGCCCGTGTTTTAAATTTATGTCACCATTGTAGCGCCACGTTGTATAATATCGATAAAACCACAACTTAATGCCTTAGAATGACATGTTTTGCCGCAGTAGATCTTTGTAGGTCCCACTGAAGAAGGATCTAAGTTATTTGCTTTTGTCAAAGTAGGTACTTAACTCTCTAATGACTGATTCAACATGACGTCATGACTACTGTAATATTCTGGTTAAGCTACCAATAATCATCAATTCTGTATCGTGTTACATTTTGAACTAAAATACCCAAAAAATAAACCCCATCATCTTTTCAGCAAAACAGGTTAAAACGAAAAATATGTCTAGCAAAATTAACCATACCACTTGAAAACACACAACCTTATGAACATGAAAAACACCTCTATTCATTAACAGTGTTAAGAACAAAAGGTACCCAAAAACATCCCCTGTTTTTCTGCGACGATGACGTTTGTCTCATTACAAGGGGAGGGTTAAAAAAACAATTAGACACAACCGACATAACAGGATTACTCTGCACGTTTGAGGAAAAGAATAATCCTCGGATTAAACATGAGTAATTGGTGTCATTATGGCTGCCCTCGTGTGTCCGTGTAATAATTTTTCTGCTTTCTTTTGAGGAAGGAAAAAGGCTTTATTTAATTTAACCCTAATCTGGTAATGACGGAACAGTGTTTTCTTGCTTGTCGTGACAGAAAAGTCGACAGAAAAAATGGGATTGTTTAAAAAAAAAATATCAGGTATTTGAGGCAACGTGTTTTCCGGTCAAGAAGAACCGTTTCTTATTATTCAGTGTTGATCATATTGAACACCAGCTTGTGCTAGAGGCTTCGACCGCGTGCGTGGCGAAAATTATCCCACGGGATCGTACTACCGTATAAAATCGTATCGTATCGTATCGTATAAAATTATCCTATACGTTATTCACGTTTATAACATATCTGTGTGCAAAATTTTATTCTGATTCTTTCAGCCGTTCTAGCGTGATCATAATTTTTTATAATTTATTAGAAGGGTGTTATAATAATGTCAGGTAGTGGAGCAATTGAATTTGCCTATAAAGTGCTATATGGATCTTTTGGCTCATGAAATATTTTCATTGTAAAATGGTTTTGCGAAATTGAATTGAAAAATCAAAATGGCAGATCAAATCATTTGCGATTTTGCCACGCTTTGGAGATTCTTGTACAGCCACTAACATTCTGAACCTTGCCAGATCACCTACGGATAGTAACGAAATGGCATCCTATAGAAATGGCTCAAATAAAACCTTGCAAATAGTAACAATTCAGCAACTAAATACAGTCCTTCTCATCTGTATTCCCTCCCCAAACTAGAGCTGATTAGCAATCTTTTGAAGCAAGAAATCTTTGGAGAAATTCATTAATATCTATTGCCTAAAAGGTCTATTCCAATCGGAAAGTTAAACAGAATTACATAAGTACAATGGTAGGTAATTGGCTTAATCACCAAGTCCTCCCCATAACCTTTTATTGTACCTTTAACCTGAAACGTGTTTACGGAATCACGGCCTGTACTTAATCCATTGAAAGAGGCTATTTTGACAAAAATTGCCTGTAGGTCCCTGGATGCTGATTTGTGGGACCTTTTTGAAGTGATTCCTTTTGTGTTGCATTAATTTGGTTCTGGTCATTTGGAACTGGTTTGGGAGTATGAATTAAACAACGTATGCCAAGTCATAATGACGTAAAGTTACCGGAATTATTAACTTATGTAAAGATGGTCATCCATCTACGGGCCAACCGTGGCAAGCGTAGCTTAACCTCGTCGATTGACCTGCGCAGCTGTTATTTATTAGTCGCAAGCCTAATTTGCTTAATTTAAGTAACCACTAAAACATTCCATTTAAGGATTTTACTCAACCAATTTTCCTCAAAAAATCAAATGCAGTGTTAGGCTAAGCGAGCATTATGCTGCAGTGATTGGCAGATTTTTTGATACCTAACACAGTATGATAAAAAAAATGCGTTGGCGTTGCAATGCAGTACAACTTTGTGCACTGCACTGCAACGCAATCGCCAAATTTGCTTTCATTTGCCTAATGCGACTGACAGATGCAAGATTAACGCAACTGGGTTTTTTCGGGGTCATGATAGCGCTCTATAATGCACCTTCATACTGTAAGGCCTTATTCCAGAATGCACTAATTATTCTTTATGTTGGTACGGGGTGGGATTTACGATATCCTATTTGATTGAGGACACACATTTGACCGAGTCCAATAAAACAAAATGAAAGTTACAAATCATACTTGTAAGTAATTGGATGTTTCATCGTTGTTTATTTTTATGGTACCTTGTAATGAGAAGCTCGCACAGGTCGATCCATCAGGCTAAGCAACGCTTGCCGATGTTGGCCGTGGATGGGTGACCATCTTTACATACCAAGACTCCTCCGTGCCTCGCGAAACACGTTAAGCCGTTGGTCCCGGCTGTCATTTGTCCATCTTTGACAGTCGTTACAAGTCTTTAGAAGCCCGAAAATCTGAGAGCCAGTCTTACCAAGGGGTATCATATTACCCAGTTACTGGATTGTGGAGGCCAGATAGGCAGTCGCTCTTTGTAAAATACTGGTATTCAGATGTATCTCGTAAGACTGGAAGCCGACCCCAACATAGTTGGGCAAAGGCTCGGCAGATTGATTGGTAAAATTGAGTAGGTAATTGAGCAAATGCATTACCATAGCGGAAGTAAAACCTAAGTATCAATTTATGACATTATTTAACACTAGCACATATATAATAAACAACTACAACATAATACATAACATTATAGGTTATCCGCAGAAAAACCTACGGTATTTAAAATCAGTGGTTGGTGTAAATTACATAACCTTTCTAAGATCACTGGCAAAATAATTACAGTTATCTGACTGAGACAAGCAAAAAATCTAATTGGTAGTCGTAGTGTTATCCTTGTAATTTGATGTAGATACGTATTTCTTTTGTATACTTGCTTATGAACCACTAATGATTATTTTGTGATACGTACCTACTTAGTTATACTGCACATTTGTAGCTTAGATTAATATACAATTGATATAAGATTAATATAAAAACTCAATCTCTATAATATCGAAATCACTACATAGTATAAAACAAAGTCGCTTTCTCTGTCCCTATATCCCTATGTATGTTTAAATCTTTAAAACTACGCAACGGATTTTGATGCGGTTTTTTTTTAAATAGATAGAGTGATTCAAGAGGAAGGTTTATGAGTATAATTTGTCGACATATTTTGCGGGCGAAGCCGCGGGCGGAAGCTAGTATAAAATAAGTTAGGTTATAGAATAAATGGTAAGATTTTATCTCTATATATTATCTTTCTTTTTTTGTGCCCAGCAGGGTCCACGATTTTTCTTTTAGGAAATGAATACCACCATTTTTTTTTTGAGGTTGGGCAAACGGCTGTCTGGAAAACGCAATTGTTTGAAACTATGTTATGTCGGGGTATGTAAATATAACGTGAAATAGAATCATTTATTTTTAGTTCATACAATCAATAACTTTGTTAGTCAAAATTAAATAATAATTATCATCTAACACAATACAAAGTGTTAGTTAAAAATAAATCGGCGTTTGATAATAATGTCAAATCATCAATAATAATGCCAAAATAAAGAATAATGTCAATAATCTAGAATGAATTATGTCAACATCATTAGTAATCAAAGTAATATAATTTCAATAATTGCTTTAATAAAAATAATAATTTAGATAAACAAAATAATAAAAAATATCAATTAACATAATGTAAGTGAAGTAACTGTAATAATAATAATTCCAATTTCATAGATATTACACCGTTTTCAAATTCAGAAACCCAAAAATTACTTATCAGGATCATTCCGCTTCTCATTAAATTTTGTAAAGGACTTTAATTCTAACGGTATTTAACTTTATAGGGCCATAACTCAATTTTATTTGCTTAGGAGCGTCAACAAACCATAAAATTTTAGGATGGTAAAACAATGGTCATTTATTAATGCAAGGATCTGTTATTCTGCTTAATTGTACATAATGTTCTACAATCAGGAGCAAAAATATATAATGTAACATTAGCTATTTTCAAAAGCGGTTTTCTCCATAGTTATTAATTTAATGAATTTGTATGTTGTCACGCATAATGCATTTTCGAATCCATTGGTTTACCGAAGCTATTGTAGCGCAAAATTAAAAAATAGTTTATTTTTTACCCGAAAGTTGCAATAATTGTATGAAAATGACAAACCAATGGCTGAGAGCCATCTTACAACTTTAGTGCCATATTAACCATTTCTCCAAATGACTATAAGGTACTGACCACACGTACAATTTTTTTTTTTCAGAAAAGGCCCAAAGATGTATCAAGTCCGAATGTTCTCCTTTGTCATTTATCATATGATTTAAAAATAAGTATTAAATCTATGACTATTTATTTGTTGCAGTGGGCTAGATATCGTCTCGATCCGCCAGCTGGTGGTTCTCCTTCGTCTCCTGTCGCGTCAAGGCAGGACCATTGTGTGCACGGTGCATCAACCATCCGCGTCACTCTTCGCCCTATTCGACAAAATGTTCGTGTTGGCTAGA
The DNA here is from genome assembly GCA_951799385.1 of Hyppa rectilinea. Lineage (NCBI taxonomy): Eukaryota > Metazoa > Arthropoda > Insecta > Lepidoptera > Noctuidae > Hyppa > Hyppa rectilinea. Next base: position 4,804,303 of record OX637310.1, on the reverse strand, counting down.
GGAATGTGTTGTTATCAGGTAACTAAACTTTTCTTTAATGACAAAGAAGTTTCAACTCAAGGCACGATTTTCCAGATAGAACTGGCTGAAGAAAACTTTGAGGCCATTAAGTGACAGATTGACAGCATAGCCAACGAGATGCGTGATAACGAGATGCGTTCTTTCGAATTTAAACTTTAGATTAATTACTTTAAGAACGTAAGTCAGTTTTATATAATACTTTTACGTACGATACGCAGTCAGGCACGTACTATCTGGAAAATGAAACAAATCTGAGCACCAAGAATTAAAATATGTACACATCTACTGCCACTTTGGTCTAGTTATCGCAACGCTACAGCTGAGCATGAGCTCCTGAGTTCGGTTCCCGGTTTGCGCGAAGTATTGTTGAGTTTTCCATATCTGACTAGTAGGCAGGAGTTGGTATTCGTGCCCGATTGATGACAATAGGCTCCCTATTAAACATAACTGACAAAATGTGGGTTTACTTACTATAGGTACAAATCAGCTGTTCAGTACATTTATGTTCGCATAATTCGTCAAAATGTATGGAACAACTGATTTTTTTTTCAAAATTCCACATGGGCAAAGTTGTTGATTTCCATGAGTACTATACAACCTGAAAGTGTGTCCCTCGTTTAACCTAACACACTGTATATACTTACTAAAATAGATACTCTCGCTGCCTAATTTCCACGGGTTCCACGTCTGTGGTCTTATTTGAACAAATAAAACAACAAACTGTATTTTTATCACGTGCACAATGTGCTTCCAAATAGCCGCACGACGAACTTAGATTGTCTTACAAACTAATTAGCTAACTTCCAATCAGGAAATATGTCAATCAATCCAAAGTTTCTTGAAACCCAAATCAAAATGGTTTATTCATTAAAATCTTCGCCTTCTATTTACGTCACTATTTTAATTGGTTTGTTTTCACTTACAAAAGGCTTATGTTTGAGTTTTATCATATTTCATATGGCTTGCTGATTTGTAGTATTTATTTAGTAAATGGCATCCTAGTTTATTGCGTTTTTGACTCGCGATCGCGATGCGTGATTTTACGCCATCTTGTATTTTCAGCGTCATCAAAAAGTAGACCTTATTCAACAATTTTGTATTTTCCTGCACTGGATGGTATAGTCGCTAAGCAACAAAGCTTTTTAATCAAATGTATAAAAAAAGGCATGCGTAACAATAATTTTTTTTTTTTTTTTTTATGTCTAGAAGAAAACATCGTTTTTGAAAGTTCGTAATTGGGTATTTGAAAGGGTAGTCAATAACGTTACTTTTTATGAACTGTCAAAACGCGGAATTTGTACGTGGTTTGTATGAAATTATAACAATGTGACGTCACAGATTTTTCGGATCAAATGGAATACTTATTTACATTAAATGCAATTTTATAATTATATCTTCGCATTATATTTAATTTTTATACGGTGACGGAAGTTTTTAAGACGAGCGGACTCTTATCTATGTGATTTCATATTTTATTTTCAACCGATTCAAATAGTCAATTATTACAATGAAATTTATAACAACAAAGAATGTGACAGCGATGTGTAAGTAGATTTTGATGCTATATGATTATTTCCCCTCCTTTTTATATAGGTACTTGTAAGTACATAATATTATTATTAATATTTTAAGACTTTTGGCATTTAAATTAATTACGAAAATATTATCTGTATAAATAAATATTTATTTCTATTTGATAAAAATCTACTTATCGTTATTATTTGTACAAAAATAGAATACCTACTCGATATTATTAACATGAACATTTCTATGACACTAATTAGGCTCTCAATCCAATAAACAATTAAATTAATGAATTAAAAAAAATCTTTCTGAAACTTTATCTTAAATCTAACATTATTAAACTAGTTAACTCTCAGATAATCTGAATATTTTTAAGCAAAAACTTTTAAAATAATTACGATTTTCATTGTAAGCATTAGAATTCACGGGAGAGCTTGGGACACCTGATACCAACCATTTTGTAAATGATATGCCCAATAGTTTTTTATCTTCTCATATATATATAAAATGGTAAACTGACTGACTGACTGATTGACTGGCTGGCTGACTGGGTGATTATGTCAACGCACAGCTCAAACCACTAGACCTAGAAACTTGAATTTTTTTACACAGTTACTTTATACTTGAAAATGTACCCCTAAATGGGTAGTCAATATTAAAGGGGATTTTACTGTGTGTCTTGGTTAACTCGAATTTATATCAAAAACACTTCTTTTTATTCCTATACTAGCTGTGCCCGCGACTTCGTTCGCGTGAATGTGGGAACTTAACAATGTATTTTTAGTGCGAAGCGCTGTTGGAGGATACCGATACAAATCATTATTTATTTATTTTTGCTAGTGCTTTCTTATAAACAACATTAGCTGTGAAACTATCTGGAGCTTACAGAAAAAGGTCATTGGGGTTGTTTACGCGTGAAAGAGTTACGTATAGTTGACCATGGGAAAAGCATCCAATACTTATGTCCACCCCCACAACGGATAATGTCTGGTTCTGAGCTTTATTAATCGTCATGGCATAACAGTCTTTTTATTCCTATATAAGCGTACTCCACGCGGACGAAGTTGTGGGCAAAAGCGAGTTAGATTTAATATTTTTACTACTTAGCTGCTTTTAGTTCTAATCTCTTTGCAGATTCGTTTTATCCTACGACGGAGTACGTATTACATCTTCGTCATTTTAATTTAGATAATTTTGAAGTGTGCGCGTGGCTAATGGGAATTATTATTTTAGTTGTGAATTTCTACTTATGACTTTAATTTCACATTGGTCACACAGAAGGACACTGATTTAAAGCTATAGGCAGTTAATTAATATAGTTTAAAAAAATATACCAAAATATGCATGTTTATAAACAAGTTCGGCAATGACAACTGAGCATTAAAGTAAATAAAAATAACTTTACCTCTATAACAATAATATTTTTTACTTTAGAGACAACTTCTACAAAAAGTTTCAATAACATTCTAATAAAAAGCCTCATCTACAACACTTTTACAAACCTTCAGTATCAAACAAAGACGAAACAAAGTAAAAGCATTGACATATTCCTACTATCGATATGGAAATAAAATATGAATATTACTAAACAAAAGTTTGAAGAGTTACAAAGGATCTTTGTTGAAGAACCGATATATTCACGACCGATATTTAAGAGGCAACACTTTGGTAAACACTTGTTATACTTTTCTGGTGAAGTTTATAAACTGCTTATGAGGTACTGATTTGGTATCGGCTTCTTGTTCGAAGTTATTGAAACGAAGTTCCTTAACGTGGCTTTGCGGTAGGAGTTGCGTTCTTCTTTCTTTTTCGTGTGGTTAGTAACTAACCTGGTGTCAGAGTTTCTAAGCTGCCCATGTGCCTCTGACTTACCTTCACATGCTGTTACTCTCAGCAGGGTTACTCTGAGAGTTCTCAGGCATGTCGGTTTGGAGGCGATAGTCCTCGCACGCCTGTACGAGTGGCGCGCGGAGGTACTAAGCCGGGGGGAAACTCCGTTTCCGCAGCAAATTGCGGCGGAGCGGACGGACCTCCGGCGCGATCTCATGGCGGCCTGGAAGCAGCGACTATCGCAACTCAGCGCAGGGCACGCCACGATAGTGGCGGTAAGGCCCCTCTTTGAGGAGTGGCTAGAGAGGCGTCACGGCGCCCTCACCTACCGCCTGACGCAGGTCCTCACCGGACATGGATGTTTCGGGAGGTTCCTGCATATCATCAGGCGGGAGGAAACGCCCGGGTCTCACCACTGCGAGGATCGCCCAGAGGACACGGTAGAGCACACGGTGCAAACCTGCCCAGCTTGGGCGGAGCACCGCCGTGTCCTCGTAGAGGCGATCGGCGGCGGCGACCTCTCGCGCCCGGCCCTGGTGCAAGCCATGGTCCGGGGCGAGAGGGAGTGGGAGGCAGTCACCTCCTTCTGCGAAAAAGTTATGCTCGCGAAGGAGGTGGCGGGATGGGAGAGAGAAAGGTCCTCCCGTCCCAGCCGCCGCAGGAGACGTCCCGGGCGTCGGGAGCCACGTGACGACTCCCGGCCACCGTAGGCGCGGGCCTGCGGACGGTGAGTAATGGGTGACTCACCGTCCGATCAGCACCAGACCCGTGCCGTACGGCGCGTATATGTTCCACGCGCGCCTCAAAGAGATATCAGCATACGAAGGGGCCCCTCAGGGCCAAGCCTGCCGGGTAAGCGGGATTGTCCGAAAGGGTTACCGCTACCCCGGAACATAAAGGGCTACGGAAGGAACATGGATGGGTTTTA